>OX411764.1:13104165-15504165 GCA_948252205.1 Orthosia incerta | reverse complement strand
GCTCGTATACCTGTACCAAATCACCTTCTCATTGCTGAGCACCGTGACTTCGTTTCAAACTGCCAATGATTTTTCGCCACCTGTTATGACCAGCACCCTGGTTGATTACGGTACTGACCACCGTTTTGGGCTCCGGACTAAGACTTTTATCCTCTGTTTTTCCAGTCAAGATGTTCCATGTTGTTGGCACCTTTGTGGACAATGTAACCAAAGTAAGTAACTGTATGTGACCTATGTTAAACAAAATAGTAACGTCAAAAAAGCGCGCAGGGACCACGCGCTTTTTTGACGTTACTATTTTGCTGTCCTTACTATATAAGTCAACTAGCTGACCCCCGCGGCTTCGCTCCCGTCAACTGGCTATCTATCTACCTACCACTACCTACCTACCCTACAAACAAACTCTTCAGCTTTATAATATTAGTACATATTATTAAGCATAGATGCATAAGGCACGAGAATTGCCAGATGTACTCTTCCGCCATTTTCCTCCCAGTTTCCATTTATAAACACACCATATGAGCCGTGCATGATTAGTTTGACAGTAAGTTGTCGTAATGACATAAGTTCTGCGTGTAAATAGGGGGTGAATACACAATTCTGTGGTGTGTGACCGCAACGCATACGAGTAGTTCTGCGACCGCAAAGCAGAAATTGTGCTACCACAAATCTCATTTAGCTCTAAACGGGACGCAAGATAAAGACCGCTGCAATGCAAGTCAAAAATTTTTGTGTTCCGGTGTCAAATCATAAAAATTGAACCCTTGTACTACTTTCCAATAGCACTGGAATTTTGCCCGAAATTGGAATCTGCCCTTTAGAGAAAATTTTGTTATTTATATATTTGGAATTAGGTAAATAAGGCACATCTAGAAAAAATAAATATACTCCCGCGGCTCTACCCGAGTGGTATTAGAAATTTCTTCACTATACCTCCCTGTTTGGGGCAAATTTCTGTACCTGAAAGCTACGTTACTACAAAACTTCATCAAAATCCGTTCAACAGTTTCTGCGCAAAATAGTGACAAACATGCATCCACACAAACTTTCGCGTTTATAACTGTTGTAGGATTTTTCTAACATCTTCTATTTTCGAGTAAGACTATCTAGCGATAATCTAGTTTGGAGGCAGCAAGGTTTTTATTTATTATCTTCCTTCTCTGTTTTGGTTTGACCCTTGACGATATTATCCGAACCACGCTGAACGGAACTAAACGTCTCGTTACGTGACGATTTCTACCAGGCTTCAGTTCGATAATAAAATGATTCTACTTATCCATTCAGGCAGTTGAGCGGTATCTCAAGATGAAGTCTATGACCAGTGTGTGTTG
This sequence comes from Orthosia incerta, assembly GCA_948252205.1. Lineage (NCBI taxonomy): Eukaryota > Metazoa > Arthropoda > Insecta > Lepidoptera > Noctuidae > Orthosia > Orthosia incerta. The sequence goes on along the minus strand of OX411764.1, from coordinate 15,502,834 downwards.
CCAGTGATAACCTATGGCTCTGAGACGTGGTCGCTCACAATGGGCCTCATCAGAGCTTACAGTCACCCAAAGGGCAATGGAGAGAGCTATGCTTGGCATTTCCTTGCGTGATCGAATCAGAATTGTAGAGATCCGCAAGAGAACCAGGGTTACTGACATAGCCCGAAGAGTTGCCAAACTTAAGTGGCAGTGGGCAGTGCACATTGCTGACAGAACGGATGGCCAATGGGACAGAAAAGTTCTGTAGTGGCGACCGCGAATCGGTAGACGTTGCGTTGGAAGGCCTCCCACCAGGTGGACCGATGACCTGGTGAAGGTTGCGGGGATCCGCTGGATGCGGGACGCACGGGACCGGTGAATGTGGCGACGCTTGGGGGAGGCCTATGTCTAGCAGTGGACGTCTTTCGGCTAATATGATGATGATGACTTATCCATTAGCAAAGGTTTCTAATGCATCAGAGGCTCTAGACGACATGTGTCATTCGATGTCAGTGATGGCGATGGTCCAAATGCCAAAATGTAAAGGATTGATCACGTGACATTTCGATAGCGTTTCCTATCAAATTTTGTTTTTTTTTCTATCGCTATCGCCACGCTTTCTATAACATAATGGCACTTGTCTTGGGCCTCAGAAACTCTGTACTTACTCTTTTCAAATTTAATAATAGTGGATTCAACAAAAGCTTAATAATTATGTCGACAAATTATGAAATTACTAGGTATGGCATTTCCATTAGGGTTTGAAACCGAGGTAAAATACTAGTCCAACAATATATGCCCGCAGCCGAACAGTAGTATCAAAACAATAGGTACAAAAACGTTACGTGAAAATGAAAGAAAACAATAGAATAACGCGATTGTTTATTATACCCAACAAATTGTTACAATCAAATAGAGGAACGTGTAATTGGGGCGTTCATTGAGTTGATTATGCTTTGGCACAGAATAGATAGGTACAGAAGGTCGGCTTTGTACAGAGACATAGATAATAGACTGAGCAATGCCATCACAAAAATGGCTACTCTGAGGATAGAGAGAAAGAGACTATGCTACCAGTGAAGGAGTGAAATTCTCTGCCGGAGTCTGTTTTCCCTGATAGCTAGCTACAACCGCCCCCAGGTTGTAGCTATCAGAAAATCAGAAGAACAGAAGTTCTTGAAGTAAAGGTAGAAGTTCTTGAGTGTATAGGTTTCTTCTAAGTAAGTGTGCTCCATCGTCACTTCATCAGTTACCATCAGGTGAGATGGTGGTCATTTCAATCAATCTGCCTTCCTTTTTCCCATATGGGTTTGGGCCGGCTTACAGTCTTATCGAAAGCAACTGAATACCAGTATTTACATGGAGCGACTGATTATCTAACCTCCACAATTCAGTACCCAGGTAACACGGTACCCTTACGATGGTCAAAGATCTTCATGACAGCCTGGACCAACGGTTTAACTTGCTCTCCAAGGGATGGAAGTAAGCAATACCCTCACAAAATTTACTACTCTGCGGATATAGACAAAGCAGTGGTGCGGCGAGACAAAGACAAGAGACATGTAATGCCTGGCTCTTTTCACATGTCTATGAGCCAAACATCGGCTTCTGGTAAGCCTGTGACATGGCCCAATCAGAATTCTGTAAACGACAACTACTGGCCCCACAATCGCTTCATCTATATCACACTTTTATAAGCGTATTCATTTAATAGAACACTCAATCCATTCTCCATGATATCGTTCCATTAGGGGCAACAGGCGCTCGCACACATAGATGCGTACGTACGGCGGCGATCTCAAAGAAAATTACAGCCACGAGTGCACTTGCACCTGCTCAACGTGACGTTTTCGCTTGATTTATGGCCAACCTTCTGTATCTATCTATTCTGTGGCTATGGGTCTACCGACAAAATACGGTATTGTATGTGCCTTAGATTATCTAAGAACGGGATCTTGGGGGAGAAAAATGAGGGATGAATGAATGTGTTGACGACTTGTGAGGCATATTCTGATGATTGTGACTGTTGTTTAGTTTTCGTAAAGATATCGTGTGTGGAAGAAGAAGGAAAAGTTATCTCAAAAGTAAAGAAATTAATGAGAAAGGAGATGGTATTTTCTACCAACTAATTCTTTTAACATATTAATCTAAATTGGAAGATGTTTTATGTTTAGCATGTTTTCTCTTTTATATATTGTCTAGATTAATAAACATATTTATTTATTTATGTACACACAAAAACTTTACAGAGAAAAGATACAGACAGAAGAGCACAAAGGTACTGCTTATTTCAATAGAAATTTCTTCCAGCAGACCTGCGACAGGTAAGTTAGATATTAGACGAAGAATACAGTGTGTAGAGAGAAAAAAGGAAACTAAAATAAAATAGACTATAATAACTTAACTAATTATCCAACGTGTCCGGACTTGTAGTAATACAATAGTAATACAAACAATACAGATAATGGTATGGATAAAACACATACCTATAAAGATAGAGTAATTTTTGTACCCGACTTACTTATTAAAATATCCACATAGACAAACAAACATTTAATTTATTTTTACGTACATACATAGAAAATCTTAAAAAATATAAACATATATTTAATAAATAAATGTTTTTGAGGATTAACATATGTATTTTACGGATTGTTTTGTTAGAATTTGAGTTGATCTACACACTGACAAAATAATCACAGATCTTAGCTAATCTTTTGCAGAATTTTAGAAAATGCAACTGTGGGTATTAAACCTCTGTTTTTAATCAATAAAAATTGGTGTATTTTACGGCCTTAAAGTTTTATTACTACAAGTCATTGTATTTATTTACAAATATACCTTAACTTAATATTTATACAAAAATAAAAATACATACATAATATAAATACAAGATGGTGGAGAGTTCTTTGATTTGTTTCTTGAATAGAGATTGGCCTACATTTTGGGAGTTTTAGTATTTTATTCTAACTGCCTTCAAGTTTTGTGGTATAATACAACCTCCATTAAAATAAAGTTTAAACCTATACATCAATTTGCTTAAAATTATAGATAAATCTTGATGTCCAGTTTGACAGCCTAAATAGCTTTTTGCCGCATCGTCCATCTTCTAGCATCCATGCTTATAAACTTAGACATATATTTGGACAGAATTGGACTGAAAATTAACGTCACAAAATTGACTAATCTTTAGAAATAGATAAAGTAAATCTGCGGCTAATACCTACCTCATTTCTTTACTTAGTGGTGATAAGTATAAATGAAAAAAAATGGTAAACTTTCGCAGTAACGTACATCGCGGTAATGAACTTCGCAACAATGGGGTACACTCAACGTTTTCACAAAAAATAAACCGACTTGCGAAAGACTAAAATGAGCAAACATAACAATCGTTCCGGAAGTCGGTGTCACAAAACGACTAAAAAGATTGACAAAATACCCTTAATAACTCAATTTACGCATTCGTGTTGTTTATCGTTAAGCACTTCGGTTGTATGTTTCATATTTTGAAAACTGCTGAACCGATTTTGATTAAACTTGTACTGTTCCCTAAGTTGAGAGATATTTAAACCAATAAAAAAAATACGATCCAATTACTAGTTTCAGAGATATGCGTGGACAAACATACATACATTTATGAAATTTGGCATACGTGTTTAGAAGCCCACATAGAGTTACATATTGTACAATTATATGCATACGAGTCAAATTGATAACCTCCTTTTCTTAGAAGTCGGTAAAAAGACACAGACAGCATGTGACGTCACAGGCTGAGATTGACTGCGTCGTCACTACTGTCTTATCAGAATTCTAGTCTCTTTGACACTTTTCTGACCAAATGGACTAGATAGCTAGACACGAAATGCTTCATCATCAGCCTTTTTAACGTTCCCACTGCTGGGACAAAGGCTTCCTCTCTGTGAGAGGGAATGGGCCGTAATCCACCACGCGGACCCAATGTGGCTTGGTGGATGTGACATGTATTCAAATTTTAATTTCTCGTACATGCCGGTTTTCTCACGACGTTTTCCTTCACCGCTTTGAGAGCAGTGGTGGTGAAATAATTTTACAAAGTAAAGCGCCTGCCTGGGTTTGAACCCACAACCTACAAATTATAAGTCTAGGCCACCACTGCACTCGGAACGCTTAGTCCACTTATATTTGTATACTTATAACATATAGCAGTCATTATAAAAACCTCATCGAACGCAAACAATTCTTACCGAAGAAAAATAAGAGAAAACAGCCGTTTGCTTTCTCACGTAAATAGCTCCAATCAAGAGAGGGAATGAGAAATCGTAGAATTAATTGGAACAATCATTTGATTGGTACGAAGAAAGAGGCTGCGGGGAAACATTTATAAGATATTTTCTTTATTTATTATAGCTTCTGCTAGCAGCTAATTTGTTAGCAGTATTTTCGATCGCATGAAAAATTCCTACTGTCTATAGCTTTTTCCCGATTTAGTTGGGATTGGCTTCCAATCTAACATACCTGCATGCAGAAAAATACCTGTTTTACATAGAAGGACTATTCATCTGATCCACAACCCGCTACTAGGTAAGGGCCTACGCACACCGGGACGGAATGGCAGAGGATTTAATTTTTTTCCAAAGGACGTTCAAACTTGCTAGTAGGAATACGACATAAATTCAAATGTTTTAAATTGATTCCGTGGCATCGAAAAGGATTTCTTGACACGGCATTGGAGAGCTCGCTAAGGGATCCCACGGCACGCTGAAGGACGCCGTAACATGCCACGGGGTTAGGCAGTGCAAGCGGGAGTACATGCACACCACATTTGCTATCCTATATTATTATGTATTACTAGCTGTTCCCCGCGGCTTCGCTCCCGTGGACCACCCCATAGGACCCGCTATCGGGAATAAAAAGTACCTATGTCACTCAAGAAAAATGTAGCTTTCTATTGGTGAAAGAATTTTTTAAATAGTTTCGGAGCCTATTCGGTACAAACAAACAAACAAAAAAATCTTTCCTCTTTATAATATGAGTATAGATTAGCTAAATCGTCGACGTGCCGTCGTAATGTCTTGGTAGGCCGCCGGAGTGCTACAGTATCTAAGCGGCTAGTGTGCACTGAACGGTGGCAAAATCCTCTGCCATTCCGCCCCAGTGTGCGTTGGCCTTTACACGACATCCCCTCTGATTAGGCTTTCAAGCTTTTTGACTACACGTAACAAATGTCAAAGATCTTCAAGTGACAGCCGGGACCAACAGCTCAGCGTGCGTTTTGATGTATGAAGAGTAGGTAGCTATGTAATGGATGACCATCAAGTACATACTCCTACCCTGTGACCACTCATCCTCGGGGCGACCTTAGCAATCGTTACTTAACTACATCGACCCGTGCGGCTGTACAAGCCCCTGTAAAATTGTTTTATATCTTTCCATCTCTAAAAAAGATACACTTACTTAAATTCTTGGAAACTTATAAAACCGAGACACAGAAAGACATCAGTCGTATTTATTATAATATAAGTAGAAATGAAATGCTTTTAACTAAAATATGGCTGAGGAAAACTTGTCCTTCATTTGATAAAAGGTGACACTAACCACTTAACTGTCTTCAGTAATGTTTTCGAGTTTAAAAGACCAACGAAAATCGGTCAAGCGCTTTTTGGACCACGCACAATGATGGGTTCCGTAGTCGGGATGACAAATTTTTCTCAGCATTTTTCAATGAGCCTATGAATGGCGAAGCGTAGATTTCAACAAATACAGACTTGAATAAAAATGTAAATCTCTTCACCGCCCATGTTTGACTTGTAGAGAATGCCTCAGGCATTAAGTCCGCCTATGTACTTTTATATTGCTTAAAGTTTTAATAAATAAATAAATGAGAAACATCAGCATTGACATAATTTTCCCTTTCCAATGACCCAACTTGCTTTTTTTTCTAATAATATACTTGCGCTTGACCTCTGTCTCACCTGATGGTAAGCAATAACGTGGTCACACTTGCCTGGCAGAAACCTATTCACTCTTGACTTATAGACTCCCAGGTTGTAGCTATCAGGAAATACATTTATCCTTATTTGTAGCCTTTGTTTTTTTTTTCATTCTTTTGTACTAGGTATGTATGTCTGTGCTGCCGCCATTATCTTTACTAATTCTAACCATAAGTTAATAAATAAACACTCCAAATTTCATCGATATATGGCCTTCATTATAAAACTTTTTAACCATATTATTAGTTTAAATACTGCTTATCATATTATTTTACGGAGAATTTGAATGAAGAAACTGAGAGTGCCGATATTTGAGTAAAATTTCAGACAGATCATTCCTTCGGTTCCATTTTTCTCATTAGACTACGGACCACCTTCAACTATTACCCATAGCCCTAAGCATTGCTGTCAGCACGGTTTAATCGGATAAGCCAGCCTGTACACCCTTCCACGCAGATACTTAATCAAAAACAAAGGGGCCGGGACTTAATTGTGTTGAAATTTACGGCATGACTGTACCTTGTGTACCCAGTTTGTTAGCTTAGGACAACTTATTAGAACAATTCGGTGACAAATGTTAGTAATTACCTAAAAGGACACCGCTTGTATTGTATTGAGAAGGTTTTCAGAAACATTGTTGCCTTTTATTTCGCTCGTGGAGTCGTGGCTAAATAATAACAGCCGCACCGTACGTGTCGATCTTCGAGGTTAAGCAACACATTCCGAGGTCGGCACGTGGATGGGTGACCATTCTTGACATACCAAGACGCCTCCATGACTCTGAAAGCACGTTGAGCCGTTGGTCCCGGCTGTAATTTGAAGATCTGTGATAGTCGTTACGGGTAGTCAGAAGCTTGAGATCTGACACCAGTCTTGTTAAAGGGTATTGTGATACCCAGTTATTGGGTTTGGAAGGTCAGATAGGCAGTCACTCCATGTAAAATTATTGGTATATAGCTGAATTTGACCCCAATAAGACTAGGCAGATTGAATGTAGCCTTTTATTTTGGGCTCTCTTAGTTGTTCTTAGGAAGGCTTTTGGTTGGGTCGAGTACTTGTTTTCTTTTAGGGTAAATCTTAATTACAAAGGTTAATTGGGTTTTATTTAAAAGCAATTATGAAGTGTTACGTTGAAGAAATTAATTTTAATAAACGTTAGTTAACGAGAATATAATTAAAGCTTGTTAATTTAATGTAGCATGTTTTATTCTTTATACCAAAATTATTTTAGATGTATGAAAATAGGCTGCCATAGTATGTATGTGTAGTAAAATTACTACATTTATATCAGATATCAAATCAATACACGGTCAATATAAAATAAAACATTGAGTAATAGAAATTACAAATTAAAACATAGAATTATAAATTAGATTATTTAAACATTAAAATACTCTATGTTAGTGAGCGTCCATAACAATGGCCATCCATTCTGGGTTGGGCAATCCATTCGAGACGCAATCATCTGCAAGATGCCGTTGCTACTGCCTCGCACGCGCTGCCAGCTGCAACAAGGACGCTACCCTCTTGCGTATAACCGCATGGAAGCCGTCCGTCCGCGGCTCTGCAGTCATACCGGACGCACTGCAATAGCGTTTTATGAATGTTGACTCAACTTTACGGGACCGTCAATTTTATAAATGAAAAGACCAGTAGTGATTGATCACCTGGAAGATGTTCTTTAAAATGCTCGCTTCTTAGTCCCTATCACGTAAATCGATCGAGCTGAACCGGTAAACCCCGCTGATGTGGTCACGTCTTTCGATAGGTGATCGTTATTCACACGTTCATCCAGCTAGCTTTTTCCTATCTGTGTCCGGATGGCTTCCATTTTAACGAGATGTAGTTTGGTGTTTGTGTTTTATATGAAGGCGTGATAGATTTGCGTGCTTTTTAGCCGACTGCGGGAGGGTAGTGATTTTCGACAGTAATGTATGTATGTTTATCCATTTCTATTAACACGCTCTACAACCCATATGATTTAAAGATTTTACGCGCAACATATGCGGTGTTGTTGGATTCGCCTCATTGTAGGCATGACATAGGTTTTATAATTTTTATATATGGCGCCCCCTCTTAAAAAAATGGGGTTGATACAATTTTTTTTTCGTTATCATAACAATATTTTTATTGTTGGTTTGTTATAATAGACATTAAATAATATGAGGTGCTGCAGGCTAGGACAAACCAAACTTATAGAGAAACCTTCCAAAACTTCGTTTTTCACCGCTGGCAGCACCTCATAATATTTAATGTATACTTTAATAGTACTTATTTTTCCCTTTTCAGTGATTTCGTTTTTACCAGTTGGGTTTTAAGTTAATATAATAATTTATTTTATTTCAAGCTTTTATTTAGTTTACTACTACTGTACTTGTTATTGTAATCTACTAATGTTTGTACATCGTTTAGTGGCAATTCAATGCCTTTTCTTTCTTTCTTTCTTATTTCACCTGTCCCGCTCTGTTTTTAATCAGAACTTGCAAGTATTTTGATCAAATTTCTGGTGTTCGATTGAAAGGAAATTTTGCAAATATGTTTATTTAATCGTTTTAATAGGCAGAACGGGTCTTGTTTTTATATATACGAACAAGTAAAGGGCAAAAAAAAATTTGATGTAAGTAGTTAAACTTAGTAATCATATAAAATTATATTTATTTAAGGACTGACAAATGGGGTGGCAATGATTTGTCATTACATTTTGCTATAACTGACGGTAGGGTAAGCGCTTTAAAGGTTAACAACATTGCCCCAGTTAATGGCAATGCTAGTTGACCAACTCTACTTAGGACACGATCTCTCAGACATTAGTGTAATCTTCCCAAGAATTAATCTATAGGTAAGTCAATTTTCAAAGATTTAGGTAATGGTTATCGAAAGTCCGACATCCGCAACCTGATTACCTACTAGGTTAATATTCTATGATACAGATAGCGGTCTAAACCAAATTGATGTCACCAACACCCAAACCTAATATAATATTATAGACAATGATATTAAGTAGATATTAGATTGCCAATGTGTTAATAAAAGACGCGATATCACTCGTATAAAGTGTCTCTAATTCATTGGGAATATTTCAGTGAGTGAAAGTATTCATGAATTAAAAAAAAATATACTTTAAAATCTTTTAAAATTAATATAATAATACCAGCCTGTAACTGTCCCACTGCAGAGCAAAGGTGTCTTCTCATACAGAGAAGGTACGAGCATTGATCACCACGCTTGCTCAATGCGGGTTGGCGATTTCAGACTTATTATAAGTCCAGCTTTCTTCACGGTGTTTTTCCTTCACCGTTGTCACCGATGTCCAAGATAAACTTGGAAAGTACATAATATAATGTATTTGAAAAAGTCACATATATGTGACTTTATCTTTTTTCTTCAATTATTATGTACTTTCCAAGTAATCGAATCCTGGCAAGTTTATATACTTGCCCGGATTCGAACCCATGACCTCAAACACAAGGGGCGAGGTCTTTAGCCACTGGGTGGTGACCCACAAAGATTGGTGGTGACCAATCTTTTACTATGATATTATTTGTGCGCACGAGCAATGATCACCACGCTTGCTCAGTGCGGGTTGGCGATTTCAAACTTATATAAACTATAAGTCCAGCTTTTTTCACGGTGTTTTCCTTCACCGTTGTCCAATGTTCAAGATAAACTTAAAAAGTACGTAATATTATTTATTTAAAAAATTCACATATAAGTGTCTTTATCTTTTTTCTTCAATTATTATGTACTTTCCAAGTAATCAAATACGAACCTATGACCTCAAGCACAAGGGGCGTGGTCTTTAGCCACTGGGTGGTGACCCACAAAGATTGGTGGTGACCAATCTTTTACCATGATATTATTAAATTTGTGCGCATAACACGACAAAATGTTAGTATCAACAGATTTTTGGTTTTTATAGAATTGATAATTGCAGTATTTTACTGGTACTTATAAAGTGTTTCTGTAGTAAGTGCTTTATTTATTTAAAAAAAAACCATACGTTAATTATACTGATTAATTAGCAGATTCTTTATTCAAATTTAGAGGCGAAGTGTTAATTATCGTTCGGGGAATACAGGCGTATTGTTATTTTTATGTTTGATTAAAATGTTATTTTTAGAATTTGATTTTAGGATATATTTTTACAAATTCTGCCCAGAGTTTTTTCGTGTTTTGAGATCCAAATTAGTTTGTATTATTATTACACAAAGTTCATACACTCATCTCATATATTTTAAACTAAAATGATATATTATTCGTCCGCAAACTCATCACCGTCAAATTTCAGACATCACGTCATTCACGTCTAAGAGAGCGCTGAATCATGATGTCAAAAATCTCTAAAACCAACCAATTTTTCATCGACTAACGTTTCAATAACCCATAAAACTTCTACTACCCACTTTAATCGATCACCCGTCCAAGTTTTATCCGCTTCTGCATCTCCGCATCCGTTGCATCGAATGACAGATGGGTACCAATTGAAGTATGCAGCCTTCTCAATCCATCACTCTTGAAGACTGGTAGAAAATGATTGAGAGGCATAATAAAAGCCAAATGTACTGCGTTTGCGAATACTGGAGTGATTGATTCGAGGATTTAGTACTAACGAGTGGATTTAGCTGGTGATGTATTTCTTTTAGATTCCACTTGATTTTGTTAGTGACTTCATTTGTAACGTTACCTGTATTAGATATAGTTAAGGACGAAATAGGTATTTAAAAACCATGAGCCTTTTATTTAAGCATTTTTAGAATTATTGTGTTTTATTTTAATATACACACGTTTTTGCTTAACCATTTTTCTTTCTTATTTAGAAATATCCGGCTCGAAGGACAAACTTTTTCTTTTTACGTTTAAGTCTGTCAGTCAATCATCTATGTTAATATGTATTGTTATAAAGTTTAAATTGTTTACAATATAACACAACATCAAACTATTTTCCCCGAAAGGTAAGGTAGAGGTGCGCTTATAGTACACCGACATCAAAATGTAAGGTTATTATAATGTTTGTTTTATATCTTAATATTGTGACATTTAGTGTAATAGTGTAAGGATGAAAGAATACATCTTGGGTCTCAAATTCCCAACACTCAGTTAACAAACGTGGTGATCGATTCTCTTTTATAAATAAGGAGTATTCACGGCCTCTCGTTAGGTAATTAGGTCTTCAACCGACTACTAAAGAGTATCTTATGCGTAATGAACCAGATGCTTTTAGACTCTTGATTACTAGACGTTTTTAATCTAAATGACATATCAATAACCCCTTATCTTTAGAGTGTCTGAGCACCCCTACTAATTGGGTTTCAAATTTACAAACAGATTAATCTAGAATATTAACGTTGCTTTCTCAATTAACGAACTAACCCTTGCTTCTGACATTCGGCATTAACGTCTCAGTGTTAATCATATTATAATTTTGTTATGAACAATTTCGCTGAACTCAAAAACTCATTTGCATTTTAGGGTTAAAAACGTTTTTACCACGAAATAAAGCCTCATAATTTTATGAAAATAAACTTATCTTACAAAATATGTTAATTAAAAATCCTGTAAATTATCTCGCATAATTTTAAGCCGAATAAGCAATTTACCTTTACTGCTAGCGCCATTATAAATCAGCGGTGGGTTTTGGAACTACAATAGTTCTTATTAAGAATCAGAGACTGGGTCCACGTGTTAAATATAATAGTATGCGGGCCAATAGTGTTTCATGTTCACGAGAGTAAATGGACCGCACCCGGGGGATAGATAACGAATAATATATTTTGGCGGGTTTTCCAAGCAAACGGTGGTTTCGTACGCAATGCGGCATTACGCCGACATCGTGTGAATGTTCCTTTTTTGAATTTTAAAAAGCTTATTCATGAAATTTGAGTTGCAAAAGCAATTTATACTTTTTTCTTTAATTTTTTTTGGCAGCAGTGGGATGACATGTTTTTACAATTGATCCTTTTTGGATCGAAGTACCAAATTAAGCTTGAATAAGGTTGTTTTTCTGATTCTAGACCCAAACAATAAAAAGAATTTTGCCTTTTAAAAGTCACTTGGACTTGACTAGCTTCTCGAGAAAAGGTTAAAAGGTCTTCAGAAGTAGCTGACTCGAAAAACTTACTTTGAATGGAAATCTTTTAAGAACGTATTACCGTTATTGCAAAAGAAAAATATTGTACCCAAATTCTTCGAATGTTATTTATGCCAAAACGTGTAAGTTTTCTAACAATAGTTATTACATAAGTAATTCAAAATGTCCTTTTATATGCCGCCTTCATAGATTTTCTACGGCTTACCTTCTTCCGGGGATCTCCGAAAAGTTTTTAGTATTCTCAAAGTAAAAGAAGGATTTGCTCAAGTTTTTTGGTTCGAAGAAAAGGAAGGATATATTAAATTTTCTGTAACACCTTTTCGTCACGTATGGTTTGAGAAGATGTTTTAAATTCCGACTGTCGTTTGAGTATTTTTTTGCTCATTTCCTACCGTGGCTTATCCCGCTTCAGATATCCGTTTCAGGAACCTCCTTAAATTTTTATAAAACATGAACAACAATAGAAAAAAAAACATTATTTTTTGCAGTTTAATGCAATGTATGGATTGGACGGAGGGAGGGATCAGATGACATTTAGGTACGGTTATGGAACACTTATATATTGTTTTTAAATATTTATTTTATTTCTTGAATTGCTTACCTACTCTATCTGTATTATTAAGGCGATACAGTTAAAGTTGTTCATAATAATATTCGAAATTAAGTTTTTTTTATGGATATGGCTGCTAGCCAAATGTAATACATGTTCTTTAGTAGGGAAATTTTAACACTCTGTATATTAAGTACTTAAAATTTTATTATGAACACCTTATTTTTGAATTTGGCATACGTATGTAGGTCAGTCACGATAGGTTTTAATGATCGTCAACTTTTTGAATGGCTTGGATTTTAAGGGTTGATCTCTGCCAAATGTTCAATTAAAAGCAATTTGTTTTTTTTTTGTTTTATGTGGGTTTGCTCTTATTTATTTATTTAAACTTCTTGCACAAAGGTACAGTGGCGGACTTAATGCCTTAGGCATTCTCTACCAGTTAACCAAGAGTGGTGAAGAGTAAACATGGCAGGTGAATTGTTTAAATCGTGGCAACAACAGATTTAACAAAAAAATAATAACTTTAAATTGCTTAAAATATACATACATACATATTTTATATGATACATACCTAAATAAGTATATAATAAAGTAATGAAAATAAGTTATCGAGATGACCCTTCTCCCCGCTGATAATAATACTGCAATTTCCGCTTGAAAGAATACCGACTGGTGGCCGCCCTGATTTCGTGAGGAAGCGAGTTCCAAAGAAGAATATACTGTATATGAAAGGTAGAATGAACAAAATCAGTACTAAGAGAAGGACAGACTAAGAGAAGATTGTTGGAGGAACGCAGATTCCTAGCGTGAGAAGAACTTAAATATTGAAAGTGAGACATAAGGTAAGAAGGTGGAGTGGGAGTGTTGAGTAGGGAGAAAATCGTAGTTAGAGCTCGCAAACACCTTCTCTGGCGAATGGGCATCCATTTGAGCTCAGACCTGTAGCTCGACACATGGTCATATTTTCTCAAGTTAAATATGGACCGTATGCAGTTATTGATGAGCCTATCAAGCTTATCCAGCAGAACCGCACTCAGGTCGAAGTAGCGCACGTCACCATAGTCGATTATGGGAAAAATTAAAGTCTGCACAAGCATAGTTTTCGTCTTTGCGGGCAAAAAGTTCCTCAGACGATACAGGTATCGCAAAGTTCCGTTGACTCTTTGACTGACACTAGTAACCTGACTATGCCAGCCAAGCGCCGAATCAAGATCCAAACCGAGATCTTTTACGCTAGGGCTAATGGGAATAACGGTACCATCGAAAATAAGAGAAGGAAGAGAGCTAATCGACACTCTACCCATCATGCGCGAGCTTCCTATTACAATGGCCTGACACACAAGGTGACAGAGACAAAGTCGACGATGCAGTGAGCTTACTCAGAAGAAGCCTGTTCACAACTTTAAAGAGATTCGGGTTGTATGCGTTCGGAAACACAGACGCAGGTAGTGAGTTCTTTTACTGTGTGCATTATGAACGATGTTTGGAAGCGCTTGGTGCGAATTGGTGGAATGGCAACTAGGTAAGGAGTAACTTGCAGTGCGTCTAGATGTCCAAAGCTAGAAGGGGGCCGGTGGGATGAGGACGTGGAGTTCTCGAGCACTCTAACCGAAGTACAGTCTTTGAAGTTTATTCTTATTTAAAAGAAAATGTAAAAATGCACTGCCTCCTGCCAATATTAGAGGGCTGTGAGCTTTTGAAAGAATGAGACCTAAATCAACTTAACTGGAATTCAAACAATATTTTCTTGAATAATATCAGGTTCCAAAAGCTATGGCGTTTAGTAATAGTCCTTTATCTGTGACTCATCAAAAACATTAAGTATTATTTCTATTTTTTTCGTGTCAATAAGACTCAAATTTTGTCCGATCACTTAGATATCTCTGTCGTTAACTTCGTGCATGCTGGGCAGAAATGGTGGTGGAGAATATCCTGTGAAGGGACTATGACTAATATGTCTATGTTTGGGATGGGTCTGGATGTTTCTATAGTGTCCAATCTAGGTTCGCAATCAGCTGGGCATTCCAGATTGATTGATTCCACTGCAGTTTGTGTCGAAGGGCAGAGGTAAAACATATTTGTAAAAACCCAAAAAAAATATGTCAAAATTATATTAAACAGGTTGTTTTGGCATAATAGAAAAACTAGCTTCTGCCAGTGGCTTCGCTTTTGAAAAGTGTTTTATCATCCCAAGGGGAAAAAATCCCAGGATAAAAGTATCCTATGCGCTATTCCTGCTTGTCATCTATCTACGTGCCTAATTTCGTCCAGATCCGTTTAGCCGTTTGAGCGTGAAGAAGTAACTCTCACAGACATTCGCTTTTATAATATTTGCGTGATTAACATCAGCGATTAACATGGACAATTGCTGTGCGTTTCACATCACGATAATAATATTATATTTAAATAATTGAATAGTCAATTGTTACAGGAAATTTAATTAAACACGTCAGTGTTAAAATCAATTAGTCATTTTGATTTGCGGTTCTATTTGAGAGTAATTTGAAACCAGTTATATTGTTCCGAGTGTTGATTATTGTTTACTGGTAGAACAGTGGTGGCCCAGTGGTAATGTCTGAGACTAACAAGTTGTAGGCAGTGGTCGAACCCAGGCAGGCGCTTTACTTTGTGTGAATTATTGCATCACTACTGCTCTTAAAACGTTGAAGATAAACATCGTGACAGTTGAAGATGAACATCGTGCGATATGTCTTAGAACCAAAAATTCGAAGACATGTGACATCCACCAACTCGCACTGGGCCGCGTGGTGGATTTCGGCGAATTTCCTCTCACAGAGAGAAGGCCTCCACGTACTACGGACCAAATGGGAGTCTAAGTGCGGAAAAGGGGTTCCATCTACTCTATTCTATTGCTTACGGGTAAATAGGTAGGTCGTGTAAATAATATCAGCTGCATGGGTCAATCTTCGAAGAAAAGCAACTCTTGCCAAGGTCAGTCCGTAGATGGGTGACCATCCATTAAATACGCAGACTTCTCCGTGCCTCGGCAAGCACCATCTTTGACAGTCAGACGTGTAGTAAGAAGCCGTTAAAGCTGACACCAGTTTTATCGAGAGGTATCGTATTGCCAAGTTACTGGGTTGTGGAGGTCATCTGACCTACCTGACCTTCTGGTCAGACTCAGATAGTCTGACCAGATGGTCAGATAGATTTTATTCAGTAACTTGTAAGAGAAAGCGTCATGCGGGTCTAAAGCATTTTGAAAATGTTTTTTTATTTCATCTTAATGCACTTTGAAGCTATCGAAAATAATAATTATGTCTGAAAGGACTAATAAATCAAACTGTTTACAAGAGCAGTGGTGGCCCAGTGGTATCGGCCGCGACTTACACGTTGTAGATCGTGGGTTCGAGCCCAGGCAGGCGCTTTACTTTGTGTAAATTATTTCATTACCACTGCTCTCAAAACGGTGAAGGAAAACATCGTGAGGAAACCGGCATGTCCTAGGACCAATAACTCGAAGATATGTGACATCCACCAACCCGCACTGGGCCCGCGTGGTGGATTACGGCCCATTCTCTCTCACAGAGAGGAGGCCTGTGTCCCAGCAGTGGGAACATTTATAGGCTGATGATGTGATGTGTTTACAAGAGCCAAAAACCTGACATTAATAGTAAAAAGAAACTTATTACTTTACAAAGATTCAATATTATAGGTAAAGGTGTATTTTTACGTGCTTTCGTTGCGTACAGACAACCAATGGACCGATTTTTCCATACGAAGTATTTATCGATTTGGCTTAGCGGCACGTTCATTATGGAACAAAGGTACTGGAAAGTTAAGGTTATTTTTTAATATTTAACGTTAACTTACTTTTTACCCGTTGCTTTTTTTTCGGAATAAAAAGCCTATGACATTCATAAACATGCACATAAGATTTGATGATCGATTGGTTTAGCGTCATTTACAAACAAACAGACATTTCAGTCTGAATTACTATCGTATTTACATATAATATAAGTAGAATGGATGAGCATAAACAACCAAAATGTGTCAAATACTTTTTTATTTTAAGTAAAGATGATATTTTCTAATGGGATTATTTTTCATCTCCACTAATAAAATGAACCCCGTGCAATTACAAACGGCAAGCAATGTCCTTTGAGTATATAAATTGGTGTAAATGCTAATTGGCTTCAAAATGAACTCCACGATCTTCATAGAATTGAAGTCACGGAAAAGCAAACACATTTTCCAGAATTGCACGTAATTTATTACTGAGTCTTTTATCAAACATAACAGCAGTAGATATGAGTCCGGTAGAAAAATGAGACATTCTAGTAGAGATGTAATTGAGGCCATCTTAACAAAAGCGGAGGCGGAGGCGAACATATAAACAGAGATAGGTCAATTAACAGAGAATGATTAACATGTCATGAGGAAGTTTTGAGTATTAATGATTAAAAATTAAATTAAATTAAAATGTTTATTTCAATTACAAAGCACATTTTGATACATATTATTGGAGATCACCTTTTAAGCAAGGAATTGCTTGTATTAGGAGACTCCGCACATCCACTTATCATAATTGTATGCAATTGAAATGTAGACAATGTAAACATGCAAGACTAAAATTAAAAAGGGTAACTTAAAATTATACAAACAGCTAGCTCCGCAAATGAATGAGCGTTGTGCGTACAAAAAGGCCAGATCGCGTATGAACGTGTGGTATGTGTGTCACGAGTAAATGTGTGAGTGTTTGTGTGAGTATGTGTGTGAGTGTGAATAGTGGGGTTGTGTAGTGTGCGAGTTATAATTTAGCAAAGCTTAGTTCACCTGTCCTAATTAATGTTCTGTCTTCATAAATACGAAAGTATGTCTGTTTATTAATTTGTTTGTTTATGTTAACAAATCTGAATGAGATATGGGACTTTGGTAGATCATATCCTGGGTTAGGACTCAAAATCCTTCCGACCCGACACTCTCGTGGAGACTTAGTTATGCGGGTGAAACCGGAATGCCATGCCAGTATAACTAGGTGTAAGCGTGTCGGATTAGTCTTGCGACAATGTCTTGGGATCGAAAAAAAGTCAATGAAGACTTCTTTCACTAACCATGCTCACAACAACCAAAATGTAACTTATTTGGTTATTGCAAAGTAGATACAATAGACTCTATATCATTGTATCATGATTATAGGGGTAAAAAAGGCCAAAGAACGATAACATGGCTAGATTGGGAGGACATATGATGCTGAGCAAACAAGGAAAATGGGTCAAAATATTAACAGACTAGTATCCTAGAGAGGAAAAAAGACAGAGGAAGGCTCTGTCAAAGATGGAGCGACGATTTTAAAGACACCGCAGGAGCGAAAGCAAAACGATCTGTGCCAATGTCGTATGACTGATTTATTGTAAATTTAAAACAAATGTAATATTGTTCATAAAGGCGAATAAATAGGCTTTTCTATGGCTAGGAGTTTCTTCAATTCTAATTTTTATTGTAGTTTTTTACAAAATTATATTTTTTACTAATAGTCACTGATAACATTTTAGGAAGTTGAAAGTGTGATAAAGTATTTTGAATGATATAAGTTTTTCTGTGATTATTGTTCTACTAAGGAATGTTACTGGATTTATTTGTATTTCATTTTGTATTTAAAACTACACTTGTGAGATGTAAACTTTATTTAATGCATGAAATAAAAGGCTTTTTTTAATTTTTTTATGGTAAGTAATGTGGCTATTGAGATGGCGGTGAATAGAGATATCTTACTTAACATTATAAATGCGAAAGTTTGTATGGATGGTTACTCAATCACGTTAAAATGGCTGAACGGATTTG
This sequence comes from Orthosia incerta, assembly GCA_948252205.1. NCBI lineage: Eukaryota > Metazoa > Arthropoda > Insecta > Lepidoptera > Noctuidae > Orthosia > Orthosia incerta. Next base: position 15,484,440 of record OX411764.1, on the reverse strand, counting down.
CATGAAATTTGGCACGGAGATAGATGAACAGAAATCTGGAATAGCACATATGCTATTTTTCATCATGATATAATATTCCCTTGGGATAAGAAAACACTTTTCACGTGGGCGATGCCGCTGGCAGTATCTAATATGGCATAAGAAGATATACTGCTCCGACCCAAAAGGAATAGAGGACAGTCGGATAAAATCATTTATTATTGTTTATTCTTATTATTGTTTTTTTTTTGTTTTAGCATATTAGTTGTCTACTGTGCGGTTCACAAATAAATATTTTGCTTTCTTTTTTTATTTCAAATCTATTGACATATTGGTAAACAAATTTTAAAAGGACAATCATTTTTTACAAACAAATATAATATTGTCTTGTGGCTTTGCACCTTTAAGTGATTTCTTAGTGACAAAAAATCATGCAATTAACTGACTCCACTAAACATTGGCCCAAATAAAATTTTCAGTCTTTTGTTTAGTTCCTCAATTGGTACTAAAATGAACTGAACTGATTTATTCCATTCTAATACCAAAAACTAATACCAGTGGTATTTGTTTCAACTCATATTTATTTTTTATACCGATCGGCTACCACTCTTAAAATAATTAAATTTAATGTGCGAACGAATACCAACAACTTGGATTTGGTACAGTCAGCACAGTCAAATCTAATCAAATGATTAAGTTTTCTGATATTTTTATGTTATGTGATCGTAATATAATACTAACTATTGTTTTACTAATTGGACAGCGAACCTGTTAATATAAATTAAGAGTTGTTTTTTTTTTAATATTTTGTATTTTTTTGACTATAAGTAAATTGTTCATGTTTTTAAATAGTTGCAAAAAAATATTATTCAGGAACAAGGAGGTACTAAAATTTATAGTTAAGTTGATTATTAGTCATATTTTATTATTGAACTAGACGATTGCTAACTAAATATTTTTTTTGGATGTAACTGTTTTTTTTTACAAATTAAAGGTCTTCTAATTACTTACAAAGCATGTTTACTGATTATACCTTATACCTATGTACCTGTTTTGGTATTGGTTTAAACCATGGTATCCATTCGGAATACAAAAGAAATATGATTTTGATGAAAACAAATATCAGTGGTAATTGTTTTTGGTATTAGAACGGAATAAATCCTAAAACTGGTAATAGCTGTTACAAGGGAGTAAAAATATTAATATGCGTAGGTACGATTTTATGCGGAAGGTTCGTATTTGCGGAGGTGAATGTGAAGTTTCGTTACACAACCCTAGACTCCCAGTTAAAGTCACACACTTACACGCTCACACCGCAATAACATACAAAATAAAAAATGTTAAACATAAATCGTGTGGAAATATAAAGCACAATGATCCTCTGTTTTTTGGTCTTTCTACAAATGGATGACAATTTGTCTTTTTATATGAATTGTGCTGCCATAAGGGAAAATGATTTGGCAGTTTTCTTATGCACATAATCTTTTAGCAAAGTTTTCCTGGAGAATTTGTTATAATATCATAAACTAGCTTTTGGCAGTGACTTTGCCCGCGTAAAGGCAATTGCCTACGCTTGTTGCTATTAAGGTGCAAATCCAGACTGAGCGTTTGGTACTCTGAGTTCGATTCCCGTGATTAAAAATATCATATATATTTCTCCAGGGTTCAATTGGCTCAATGGTTAAGATATGACAAACAGACTGACTCAAACATTGCATTTTCAAATATTAGCATTATTAAACGAGTATTGTATCGATACTGAATTAGACGCATATTCATATTTTTTTATGATATCTGTCTTTCTTGATTAGCTTGTACCCTGAAAGCCTTTATTTACAATGTGAATATGTTACATTAATGACCTCCGTAAAATAATGGTCAAAGACGATCCTATGAATAATTAAAAATACTTAGCAGTATTGTCCACGTCCAATCACAAAGTCAAATACAGTGTTGGCTTCAAACTAAAACCCAAAAAATTCTATTTACAGACACTTTTGAACTGTCAAGAGGCTTTAGACAAGTGTGTAAGGGATTGTTCACGTGATGTTTCGATAGCGTTTGACATGACCTTATTTGACATTTTTCAATCGCTATTGCGGACGTTTCGATGATAGAATTTCACTTGTCTAGAGCCTCAGTCAGTCAGATTATGTTACTAGAAATAGGGACAAATTAGTTCAACCAGGTTTCAGACTGGCTAAAGTAGCCTCATCTTTCATGGGGTACTGTACAAAATGTTACAATAAAATTCCTCCTCACATTCTTGAACTGAATGAGACGAAATTTAAAACTTGCATAAAACGCACACTATGCAGGCTGGCATATTATAAGTTGGGGGATTACATCACTGATAAAAATGCTTGGCTAAATGCTAGTCCAGCTCCACAGCCACTAGGCCGCAAAAACAAGTGATATGCGGAACATTATTGTTTTGAATTATTGTTGGATCTTCTGAAGACTGTATAAGTATATATGTAATTGTATAAACTCAATTTCATTCATCAAGGTATGTACTTATGTACCTAAATATTGTATTTTTTTTTTAAATGAGTAAGTATGGAGTTTCTTGTGCATTCTTCTCCATTACAAGCTACTTTCCGAATGCACGGTAGAATCAATTATTATTATTTTAACGTTCAAAAGTGCCGCTTGGTGGCCTACTTGAAATAAAATATCTTTGTCTTTGTCTTTGTCTGTTAGTCTTCTGACTTTTCGTCATTCTAGATGGAGCTAATTGCACAAGCTTTATAAACTGCATCAACAGTGGGTCCTGTCAGAATATCAGCGATTGAACTAAAAACTACATTTAAATAATAGTTAAAAAAAACTATAATTTATGAAAACCAAACTAAAAAGTAGAAAATAATTTATTTTTAATATATTCAAATTAAGAATAGTGTCAAAACAAAAAAAAATATTATTGTAAAAAAGCGTGCGGTGCTTGATGTCAATGAGTCATTTTGAAAATATCTTAACTTATCTTTACTTAAATATATTATCTTATTTTCTTCTTTTTAACCTACAAAAACCACCACCAGTTAATTTAAAAAAAAATCTTAAGACCTATACACTTTTTCACAATATTTTTTTTTTTGATTATTACACTATACTTAATTTAAATTTATTGAAAATTATTTTCTACTTTTTATTTTGGTTTTCTATTAAAGCGTGTTTTTAGTTTATTTTAGCTATTTTTTCTCATGGTTTATGTGCGGGTCAAACAAAACATTTTTCTTTAATTCTTTCTTTTGTTTCCCTCTTCCTGAATCACCGTGTTGCCCATAAAAAGTATTTCCCACTTAGACCCATTGCAGTCAATAGCCCCATCAAATAGCAATTGGCTTTTCAAGTCAACCGTGCCAAAAATATTGTTATTACCGCACCGAGGCAAAGAGTCGTAGGGTCGAGACCGTTTCAAAATTAATTTGTGATACTTTAAAATCACACCGCTGAGTTTTGGGTCCATATTTCTCTTAGTTTTATGAGGAGTTCCGTAGAGCTGTTTGGAATTTTCAAACTTTTGATTTTATTAGTTGTGGACAGTTTTGTTTGTTTTAATTTTTGGCCTAAAGTTTTACTAAATTGGGAGTTATATGTTTGAAACTATTGGAGTTGAAACACGAGACAAGGGGTCTCGGTGCAGATCCACTTTTTTTGGACATCAGCAAGCACTTAGTCGACTCTTCACGTGATTAAAGACCTGACCTACTGGCGTCTGATTGGTTAAGATTATTTATTACGCTTCCACAGTTCTTTTCTAATAAATTTCATTTCGGGATCCATCAAAGTTAAAATAAAATAATAATAATAAAAAAATCTTTATTTATCTCCACAAATTACATATCAACGTGATTATAAATTACAGTCAGACACAGAAATATTGGCAAAGTGTGTAATTTGTGGGAGATCTGGAGTCTAAACTAAGCCTAGGCCTGTATTTTAGAACTCCAGGCCCCCCATTAAATTATGTTGCTCAGACTGTCGGACGTCGTGAGTAAGCAGATATGTGAGTGGATAAATGAGCTAATATGTGCATGCTTGCGCATGTGTGCTTGTGTGTGTGTATGTTTGTGTTTATATATGTGTGTGTGTGTATATATGTGTGTGTGTGTGTGTGTGTGTGTATACGTGTGTGTACGATATTGTGTCAGTTTGAAATACAATACTACCTTATAGCTGTATATATATGTAAAATTTATTACTGAGTTGAATAGCTACTCTAGGACTGGTCGAGCTCCTTTTTAATTGGTAGTCACCTCAGTTAATTGAATTGCATCGGTTGGTAATAGTGTGGCGTGGTAGACTTTTCTTTGGATCAAAGAAACAGCATTGCCATTTAAAGAGGTAATGACGTGGGACCTTTTGAACTTTGATAATATAATGGTTGATAACCCATCTACGGATCGACCTCGACAAGTGTAACTTAACCTTCGAGTAACCTATGAAGTGTGAGGCTGTTATTACATGCACTAGCTGTTGCCCGCGACTTCATCTGCGTATAATTAGTTCTTGGAATAGCCTATTTTTTATATCGCGTAATTATATTGTACCTGTGAGCCGCCGTACTTGAGAGATTATTAGTTAACCATATAAAGTTCCAGGCCCTCTTCCGACACTCTTACGTATGATTGCCGGGATAAAAGCTATCCTGTGTCCTTTCCAAGGTCTCAAAGTATCTCCATATCAAATTTTATTAAATTGGTACAGCGGTTTCAGCGTGAAAAGGTAACACGGACACGGACAGACAGAAAGGCAGAGTTACTTTCGCATTTATAATATGAGTATAGATAGCCACGAGCCCCTATCATCATCTTCAGCCTATTAATGTTTCCACAGCTGAGAAGCAGGCTTCCTCTTTGTGAGAGAGGGGATGGGCCTTCACCACACGGGCCCATTTCGGGTTGGTAGATCTGGCCGAATTTTTGATTCTAGGACATGCCGGTTTCCTCTCGATGTTTTCCTTCAACGTTTTAAGAGCAGTGGTGATGTCGAATAACTTACACAAAGTAAAGCCTGGGTTTGAACCCACGATCTACGACACGTAAGTCGAGACCGTTACAACTGGGTCACCACTGCACGAACCCCTATATCAACACCTAATACTATGTACTAATTCTTCTAAAACAATAACGCAATCTACAGCTTAGTTACTATAGACAATACCAATACATAAATCAATACTAGTTAAGCCTCAAGATTATGTTTAGTGCTTAGATAGTGATAAATGGCTATGAATAACATCACGGCTGTCTTTATTAGAGGCTGACTGACTAGTTGAGCGTGAGGTCCTGTGTTCGATGCCCGGTTTGGCAAAGTGTTATTGGGTTTTTAAATCCGGAATTTTTAATTAGCAGTCCGAAATCTGGATTTGTGGCCGTTTGATGGTAATTCCGCCTAGAATTTTTCAGCAGTCTGTTTCCCAATAGCTACAATCTAGGGGGGTTTAAGTCAAGAGTGAATAACTTACTTCTAGGCAAGCGTGTTTCACCGTCGACCACTTCATCGCTTACTATCAGGTGACAAGAGGCTTCCAACAACCAAAGACCAAAATAGTTTTGTTTACCACCCTAGTGCGAAGTCGATTGGAATACGCCAGTGTCGCCTGAAACCCACTCTACGCTATTCATTCGCAAAGACTTGAAAAAATTCAAAGAGCTTTCACTAAACATCTTGCATTTATATCAAGGGGAATTAGTCATCGCTGTCCGTATGTACAGCGCATACACTTTTTCAAAATAAAGACACTGCGTGACCGTCGCCGAACGCGTGATCTAATTTTCCTCTACAAAGTAGCAAACGGGTTTATTAAGTGCAGTGATTTAGTAGAATGTATCCAATATTCAGTCCCTTCAAAACTACCCAGACATCCCATCACAAAATTACTCCATATTCCGTTCCGCAAAACCAACCTAGGCCTCAACGCTCCACTTCTTCGCATGTGTAGAAGCTATAATAGTTTTTGTACAACTCCAGATACTGACTTACACGGTGTTTCACTTAATAAGTTTAGAAGAGCAGTCTCGGAGGTACGGGAGTGCGCAAATCCTTCAACTTAGGCTAATTACGAACATATACATCCTATTTCTATTTTTTATTCTGTATTTTTTATTCTGTCTGTTTTTCATTTTGTATGTTTTATTATTACTATGTTTTTAACTTTTTTAACTTTAGATTAATATTTAATATTTATTATTTGAAAGTTAAAATAATTTTGTGTTTCTGACCATATGGTGTAAGCTGCGTATACCTGTAATAGGCATACATACCAGCACCTTTATTTTTTCTTTGTTTACTACAAACTGTTTTGTATGTAATGCTGTTGGTGTACCTTATAATAAATAAATAAATAGATAGTGGTCAAGCTCGAGCCTATAGGCTATATAAAAATATAAGTGTTAAATATTTTTGAAATCATCTCTGAAAAAAAATATTATTGGGCCCCCACAATATGGCGTCCAAAAGCTGCCATTTTCTTTTTTTTTCAAAAGACGCAATTTTAATGTAGCCTGTGACACTCGCAAGGTTAAGACGAATCGATTGGAGTAAGAAACATCTAAATCGACCAACGCGTTTGGTGTCTAGAACGCCGCAAAGGAACGAACATACATAGACTGATAAACACATTACCCTCCTTCGGCAGTCGGGTAAAATATGTTTAAACTACATAAGATCCCTCATAACAACATAATATGATATTTTCAACAAATGATATCACAAATATAATATCGCGCCATATTACTTCAAGTTAAAAATTTTAAACCAAGAATTTTCTAACAATATCCGACCAAGCTGGCCTGAGCAAATAAATCGATACTACCTCATATTCACCAGCCGAGCGAGCGATAGAAAAATGAACCACGCTGCTGTCTTATAGCTAAAGTGTCACTATCTGACAAAATCATAAATTTTGAATTATAGACGAAAACAAAAAAAAAACGCATAATAATAAAAAGCAATGCTGTTCATCAACTATAAATCATATGCGAAAGTTTCCGCTGTCAAAAAATAGATATAGTTAATAATAAATAAATAATAAATAACTTTATTTACATAAGAAACATTCAAATACATGGATTCTCTGACTCCTGTGCTAGGTGATAGACCTGTGTTACAGGAGCCAGTGCCCTCTTCCGAGGAGGAATTACAATTAATTCTTATGCAGACAGAACAGTGTAAAATTAAAACTAAGGTACATACCAAACTAATAATAAAAATAAAAATCAAAGTCCAGCGTGAATGTGTGAGTGTGTGAGCGAGTGTATTTGTGTGTGTGGTTGTGTATGTGTGTGCACGTATATGGTAATGTATCTACGTGTATATTGGAAGGATAAAGGGAAAGAGTTGCGTTCTTTCGGCAATAGGCGGTTAAATAAATAACTTAATATTATCTAAAATGGGTTTGTAAACACAGGAATTCGAAGCGTTTTTATTTTTATCCGTATATTATTATTATTATTTACTTTATTGTAAACCTTAAAAAACACACAGGACTAACATTTACAAAAACAAGTGTAGAATGGGCGGTATTATCGCACAGGGCAATCTCTTATAGACAACCTTTGGATGAACAGCCCCCCTAGCCAAGTTACAAACGTTTCGTATCAAATCTTTTTTTACAAACGTTTCGTATCGAATCTATTTCTACAAACGTATCGTATCGAATCTCTTTCTACAATCGTTAACGACTTCCATTTGTATGGTCTGACCACGTGACTTAACGTTCAAATGTGTCATTCCCACACATTGATTCGTTTTCTACTAGTTTTATCGATTGTACTATGTATACTGCTCGATTAGTCTATTTTAGTTATTTCCATAGCGTTATGTTCTATGGCATTCTGCTGTGGGGCAAAGCCGCTGACATTCAAAATATATTTGTACTTCAAAAACGAGCAGTTCGAGCAATTTACCAGCTAGGTGCCAGAGTTTCTCTAAGAGATTTTTTTAAAGATATTGGTATTCTCACAGTGGTATCACAATTCATCTTCGCCAATATCTTATATATTAGGCAAAATATACACTTTTACACTAAAAACAGTGATATTCACAATATTAACACCAGAAATAAGGACAAATTACGAGCTCCTTTTCACCGGCTTCATAAGGTTCATAACTCATTTGTTGGGCTTGGTATAACCTTTTATAACAAGCTACCCTCTGCTCTTCTAGATTTGCCTTTTAATGCGTTTAAAGTTAAAGTAAAATCAAACCTTTGTTCAAAGGCATACTATTCTATTAACGACTACTTAAACGATAAAAATAGTTGGTCGCTGTGATTAACTCAAGACAATGTTTGTGTTCTTTCTCCAGAATTCGCTTACCTACTGACAGGTAATTTGAGTTATAATACTTGTATTTGTATTTTGACAGTTTATGTCAATTTATTTTAATTTAATTGTCATATTATTGACATAATCGACTCAGTACAATGTTTTTTTTTTTAATGAGTTGTATTGCAATATGTGGTTAGCTAGCGACCTCGACAGTGGATCATATATTATTCTTGCCTAACTGTTGATTAATTTTTTACTTTGATGGTCCTAGTTTATCATAATTATGTGACTTCGAGTTACAGCTGTATTAGCTATATGTAGGCGGGCACGCCCTTTATGCCTGGAGGCTTTATAATTCGGGTACTAAGTTCCGTTTACGTTTTTATTTTTGCTTGAGTTTAGATTTCGATGTTTTTGTTGGTATATTGGCGTGTGCTAGCTGTCATTATGGCAAATACATTTTATTTTATTTTTTTGTGTTGAGTAATGTAAATTATTTGCATACTATTGTATAGAATCAAGTTTTTGTTTTTTTTTCTAACTGAACAGACAGCTGTGCTGCTGGGGAATTTGTTGCGCCACTTCTTCTTCCCAGCAAAAGCACTAGGAAGTGGTGAAGGGCGGGCGTTTTTGGGGGACTGTCTTATGTAATTTTGACGTTCGGAAAGTGCTGATTCTCAGCCTAGTTTGAATAAATGACTTTTGAATTTCGAATTTTGTAGATTATCAACTTGGCTACAAGTGCTGAATTAAGGGCTGTCAGTGTACAAAATATATAAATAACTAGCTTCTGCCAGCGGCTTCGGCCCGCGTGAATTTCGAAAATTATCCAAATGGAACTTATGCCCGGGATTAAAAGTATGTGCTATTCCAACTATAATCTATCTCTGTGGCAAATCTCATCCAGATCCAACAAGCCGTTTGAACGTGAAAAAGTAACAAACATACAAACACACACACACACTCACAAACTTTCGTTTTTATAATATTAGTGTGATGTGATATCACTCAGACATAACTATACACTATTCGGATACTATCGATAGTAGAAAAATACTGCTATCTCTCTAAAGAGATCGATAGAGAATTTTTGCTGATTGCGGAGGTACTATAAACTCAAAATGGGCTAAATGTCAGATAGTGACATTCCAACTACAGGACGGCAGCACGGTTATATCACTACCGGTTTAAAAGCTTTGCGATGCAGAAGAGCGTTCAAAGTCACGTCAAGCGAAGGATGGAAGAGTTTGTCTTTGTGTCTATGGAAGCTGTCATTTGTAGAGGTTTCTATTTTGTTTGGTTATGATAGTGTTGAGAGCCTTGTGTTTGTGGTAGCGTTCCTTTTTATGGTCAATCGAATTGATTAACTTTGTTCAATCTATATCTATACCATGGGGTCTCAATTCAAACAAATTATAATTAGTATTAAAAAAATATCATAGATGGCAGCATAGGTAACGAATGTGAAAGTAACAATCACTTATAAATGTTAAACAGCAGATTTAGGCTGAAATAAGTTTAGTAAAAATCAAAACTTGCTTCTTTAATGTTAATTTATCCATTTACACTCATTAATCAGGGTTTTTGAACAAAAAAGATAAGTTGAAGACTTTGTATGTTAAATTAGTTGAAAGTAGCTATAGACTTTTCGTTTTGTTTTGAGTTCTTTGCAATAGATGGCGTTTTTCACAATTTGTCCTAAACTATATATCCATCGTCAGAATCATTTTGTAAGACAGTTATTATTTATTATAGGCGTAACTTAAAATATATTATTTATTATAGGCGTAATTTTAAATATTAAAGTCTTGGTCTATTACTCAAAATCATTTTTTTGTGAAGCTTGTTTACACGTCGAATTGACTAGATAACTCGCTGGAACAGGACTCGTATTGCACTAGGGCCTACTCAAATCGCACGGGTTATAAAATAAGAGATAACGCGACGTGAGTCCCGCTTGCCATCCGAGTTTACGCGTCGCCTAGTAGGTACAGTTTGAACTTAATGACGGCTCGAAACACTTCGTGAGCTACTACGAGCTAGCAATTTCATGTGACAGTGGGGTTGAGGGGTAGGGTAGGTACTGCGTGTTTTTTTAAAACATCACTAAGTTTGAATCGACGCGCGTCACGTTAGTAAATACGTAAATAATAACATAAAGTATTTTTTGTGCTTGTGATTACACGGCTCCACTACTCGTACAGTTCGATTCAAATTTAATGGCGGCTTGGAACACTCGTATGAGTCGCTGCGCACCCCTAACCACCGCTGGCACAATTAGTTTTACCCGACTGCCGAAGGAGGGTAATGTGTTTATCAGTCTATGTATGTATGTTTATTTGTTCCTATGTGGTGTTTCAGAGACTCAACGCGTTGGCCGATTTTGATGATTCGTACGTCAATCGATTCGTCTTAACCCTGCAAGTGTCACTAGCTACATTAAAATTGAAAAATAGAGAAATGGCGGCTTTTGGGCGCCATATTGTGGGGGGGGGGCAATTGTTTTTTCTTCTAATGCCATCTTGTGTGGTATCAAAGAAAAGGGTTTTATGAGGCAATCTCAAAAACATATAACACTTATATGTTTAAATGTACAAAATTCGAAAAAAATGTTAACTAAAAAGTGTTAAGGCGCCTCCCCGAGCAAAACGCCGTGCTAGTCGTTTTTGTGCAGTTTTTAAGATCTATCTACTCTTTATTTAAAAAGAAATATTAATTAATAAAAATACATTAATTTTCTACATAATGTTGATTCTAAAATTGTAGTACACTTTTTTTTTAAAGATGTATATGTTTCACTAATCGCCTTCCAATAAAACCATAAAAATGTGAAATAATTATTGATAGCATGCATAATGTTCATTAATTATATACTAACACTAATGGATAGACAATCTGATAACGAACATTTTGTAAGTTTTATTTTTTTCAAAAGACCAATATTCGTTTTTATAAAGATTTTATTCTAAAATCTGGGCGTATTCACTACCGTAATTCATGCGCCAACAGTGCCGCTAGGCCAATAGGAATGTTCATATCTCATGCTGATTTTTTGGTCAGGGTACGGCCTTAAATAAAAAAAAATCCTAAGATCCGACTGCTTAAAAAGCGAACTATAAAGACAAAAACAAGTTTTTTTTTTTTGTATAAACATTCTGTTCTTTCTAAGTACCTACCGAAAATAAAAAAGGGTAACCCGCCTTATAGTGAATAATAAAATGACATGAAGTAGGTTCCTACCTATATCATGTCATTCCGTTGCCGCGGAAGCAAGCTACCTACCTACATTAAATTTTACAAGGAATTCTATAGTTTTGATTGATTTGGAATATTCGTGAATATTGTGAAATTCGCTACACAATGCGAACACTATTAAGAAGTTACCGCGGTCTGAGCGGAGTGAGGAGTCTGTCCCGATCATACCTAATGTTATTATTACGAATACGAAATAAGCGTTCAAGGACAACTGGCAAATAACGTCTCTGAGTACCTACATGATGCGATTCCTCGCTCAAATTGCCATATGATTTAGTATCTACGCAAACTTCTAGATGGCGTTAAAAAACCACAGCCTCGGGCTATTAATGAGTCACTGGTGCTGCCGCCTGTTAAAAATATGGAGAAAGAAAAAATAGCCCGACGAATAGCCCGACTTAAGGAGGTGACATTTCTTTGTATGGGATTGGGTATCTGTACTGTAGTATTATATTATCTGTGTCTATACCAATACCAATATTATAAAGATTTTTTTGATTGTATGTTTGTTTGTACCGAATGGAATCTGAAACTACCGGACCGATTTAAAAAATTATTTCACCATTAGAAAGCTACATTATTCCTGAGTGACATAGGCTATTTTTTATCTTTACTTGTGAAATTGCCGTTTTTTTATGAAATAAGTAAACTTATTTTTTTATTCTCCAATGCAATCATCATCATCATCCAACGCAGTGGCAGTTTATTGATGCCCTTCTTGAAGAAATCAGCTGGATGGGAGGTAACAAATTCTTCAAAGACATTTTGTACTGTTTCTCGGGTATTGAATTTTTTTTCCACCAAGAAGTTATCCAAATTTTGAAAAAATTAGATGTCTGTAGGCGAAAAGTCTGGTGAATATGGTGGATGACGTAGAGCTTTTAACCTCAGTTCTTGTAACTTGGAGACCATCTGTGCAGCGTCTGCATGTGTGTGCATCTTTGTTGTGCAGTATGAGGTCGCGCGTTGTCGCGCAGGAGCGGAGACGAGCGATTGACGAAAGCTGGTTGGAGATGTGCGAGCTTCTTCATCATTCAGTTCATCACAGTACACATCTGCAGTAATGCTCATCCCGTTTGGAAAAATCTGAGATGAATTACACTCGCCTTAGACCACCAAACAGTCTTTTCTAGGTTTCGTTTTAAGGTATTCTGTAGGTGCTGAACCAGGGTCCAACCAACTTGCTAAGCGCTTGCGGTTGTCAAACAGAATTCATTTTTCGTAGGTAACAATGCGGTTAAAAAGTGTCTTCGTTTGTGTGCCTGTTGAGCAGTGCAAGGCACGTCTCGATGAGTACTTCATACTGGCGATCACTGAGTTCATGAGGCACCCATTTTAACTGACTTTGTGTATGTACACCGATTTCTCCGTCAATTGTGGACCGATTTTGAAAATATTTTTTTTTGTTTGAATGGGTATGTTCCGAAATTGATCCCATTTGGTGAAGATCTGATGAAGAATTTGATGCAAATTTACCAATATTGCTTTGTTGCTAACGTCGAAAGCTGCTGCCAATTCAGCCGTAGATTGAATATCATCAGCTTCCACAATCACCTTTATTTGGACATTGACGACCAAAGTTTTCGGACGAACACGGGATTCATTTTTCAGGTTGAAATTTCCTGAACGTAAGTGGGTAAATCAATAACAGGCGGTGTGTTCATTTATAGTGCTCGCTCCATAAACATCGTTGATGTTGCGTGTTGCTTGTGCCGCGTTGATGTGTCGTTGACTGTACTTATATTTCATAATTACTCGAATTTTTAACGTATTCATGATGAGGAAAAAGATTCAAATGCGACGAAAACGTTACGCTAATCAATAAACAAATGGCTAATATAGAAAAAAGAGTTCCATGTTTTTTAATAAAATTAATTTTAATTCAGAATTCTTAGCCAAACAAAAAATGTTTTGATTTGAAATGGCTAGTACTGCAGAGCGGCAATTTCATAGGTCTGTTATGATGTTGTTAAAATTTAAACGAAACTAGTTATGTGCTGTATATTGGGAAAACTATTTGAATTCTAAGATGTTATTGCGAATTAATATATTTAATGAATTTAATGGTCCAATGTACTTAAATTCTTCCACGTCAGGCTCATTTTTAGAACGAAAACTATATCAAAATGAATGTGACAAATTATCAAATGTGCAATGAAGATTTAACACTTATTTTGCATTTAATTTGTGACTTATCGATATTTATTTCCAGAAACAGAGTGTTCCAATCATTGGTTCCAATACACTACACAATAAAATCTTATCTATTGACGTGATAATAATACCTTTTTTTATCAAAACCATTTCAAAAGGACCAAAAAACAAAACATAATTCGAACGCTTCAAACGATTCACAGAATTGCACGGACAAACGGAATAATATTCAAATTCAAACGTGCTGGCCATTCCGTCGAAAAGCCGCGAAAACAAAAGACGGTGATGTCATAAAGTTATACAGTATTATTTTTCCCCATCGTCACAGCAATTCAACTGTCCCCTAGTGCCTTGGAAAGATTCCAAACGAAATATGAGATAGTTGCGGCACAGCAATTTAATGTGGAAGCCAAAGTCATAGGGACATAGGAGAAGGACGTAAGCAAGGCAATGAGGTCGAGCTATTTATTATGTAAAAACAAAAAAAAAACGTTTATTTTGCATCAAACACTTTTACACATTCAATTATTTTATAAGTCCTCCAAAGTCCTCTCAATTCGTCAGCTTTTTATTCTCCATGTTGTCTTGAAACAACGTTATCTTATAATACTAGAAGACTATAATATGAGAAGAAGAAGAAGGGATATATGCCAACCTATATCAGTAAAAACCAAATTTGCCCGAAATTACTTTTCTTTCCTTGGCCCATTTCTATACAACAAACTGAATAATCAACTCTCAATTCATGCCCTAAATAAAACAACTTTTAAAAGAAAAATTACTGACCGGCTTATCACTTTAGATTATAACCAAATTGAAGATCATTTCAAAACCATCTCCTAACAAAATGTTCCCGTACAACATTCACACAATTTCCCCACTCCACACACACTCACTCAACATCACACATACTCAACCCGCACACGACATACATTCACATACTTCCCTTACAAATTACTTTATTTCACTATCATATTATTATTTTTGTAAATTGAATTTTTATGAGCGAAATTTTCAATGTTTTAATGCATGAGATTATTTGAATATTAATGTGATTCAGTTCGTCTCCAGTTGACAATTATTATGTAAAAACTTGTTTTAGGGGGCCTGGTGACCTAACATACAGGTTTTGTAAACTTAGTTTAGGCACCTGTCTTCCACAAATTAATTATAAAATTGTATCTGTAGACTTTATTTTTTGTCTGTAAATTTGCGGTTAGAAAATAAATAAATTATTATTATTATTAATTATACCCACCAAACTGCGTAAAAGTTTGTCGGCGGGACTAGCGCTCATATTAAATCTTAGTTATATAAAATTTTGATCTAAAGTTTACTAACAATAACAATAATTCAATAATTTTCTGATAATTTCACCCATTGCATTGAAAATCACACAAATCCAATAAATAAATCAAATACAAATTAAATTAAATATTAAAATTACATTAAATTATTCAAATACAATGTCAATACAATAAAATAAAATAAAAACAAACCGTACGAATCAAATTCCTATCATCCATGTTTAGTATACATTTCAAAAACATAAATAAATGGATATGATTTCAATTGTAAATGTTATCTACCATCATTCACCACTTCCGACTCATCCAACCATGTGAAAGATATATAAAGTGCAAATCGTAACATCGTCTTTCATCTTCATTTCAGTAGAAAGACGTTCACAACCTGGACAGAGGCCTCCTCCAAGCGACTACAAATCGACCGACCGACCCCTGATCCATTCAATAGGGCATCAGTCCACCTTGTGGGACCTAACGCTGCTAACCTTACCTTAATTCAATCCCATCCGTCCTAGCCATCACTCAAAGAATGTTTGACCATCAATTACGTATCAAGACCCTTCGGTGCCTCGGAAAGCATGTCATTCGTAGATTTTTCAAGGGTATCGTTTCACGCAGTTAATGGGATGTGAAGATCATAAGATGCAACACGAATTATGTAACCAACAAAAGAGAACTAAGAAACTACTAATTGATTAAAAAGAGTGTCTGTGGAGTTTCTTGCACGTTTTTTCCCGACTAAGGCGAAGCAAAAGGACCCTCCCTTTGATTGTATGTATGTATGTTCATCTGTTCCCTTATAACTTCTAAATTAATTATCATAATTTGACAACTGATGTTTCTTTAAAAGCATCTTATTTGTCCGCTAGTTATAGGCTATGTGACGTCACATTACATTGAATATGGCGCCCTCTAGGCACGAAGTCAAGAACATAAAAATGATTTTCGCCCCACCCTATCATGTTTGGTATCATTGTACAGGGATTTTAAAATGGTGTTTGGTTTGCAATTTTGGCCCTTATAGTATATAAGGTTCAAAATTGCAGTCACACTCTACCAAAACACAAAAGGCAATATTTTTGTAGGCAGCAGAATTTCAACTTTTCGCGGTTAGTAGGAATAATCTATACAAAATATTAAATCGGTTGTGGATAATTTAACTTTTTCTACAAAAACTAGCCATTTGTGTTTTGGGAGAGTATGACTGCACTTTTGACCCTTGACTGTACATAATATTTTTATCAAGCGTACCGTTTGCGAGACATATCCCGTCAAAGTTATGAAAACTATTTTTTACTCGAATACGGCGTCGCAAAGTGTTTGTTGATCGTTACGTAGGAATTCAGGCTCTGCAAAAACCCCAAAATACTTTAAATAAAAAATAAGTTTAGAAACTAAAATTACTACTGAAAAATCACGCTCTAAAAAGTATGAAATAAGAAAATATTCCCGTAAATTTACCGTGGTCGCGTTTACGGTAAATTTACGGGGTACGCGTTTACGGTAAATTTACGAGAATATTTTCTTGTTTCATACTTTTTAGAGCGTGATTTTTCAGTAGTCAGGTTTTAGTGTTTGTACTTATTTTTTTTTCTCCATAGAGACTTACGGTTTGGGACGCACGCGCATATGGCTTCATCTTTTTACACCAACGTTGGAAGTTGTCTGTAAATGATTTAATTGAAATAAATACTTTGAGTTTGATTTTAAAGGATGTGCAAAAAACTGTACAGCTAAATATTTTCTCATCGTATTCATCGCTCGCGTAGAACGCTTGCTCCGCTAACGTCATTAATAACGCTTAAGAGGTAGCAAACAAATTTATTATGTCTCCTAACTGCAGAACAGAGAAGTGAACTTCTCGTTATGTTTGATTAATATTTGTAGTTTAGTTATAAACGTATTGTGGAGGCGGAATGTACGCCTAGAGGATGGATGGTGGAGGATCAATTTTGGATGTAAGGACAATTTTGATCGCAGTTTCTGCTGGGGTTTCCTTGTCTCTGTTATATTTATTATTAAATTATGATTTATCGATATTTGCTCTTATAATTTAACTAGCTGCCCCACCCGGCTTCGCTCCCGTCAACTGGCTACCTACCTACCCTACATACATGAATGTTGCGTAACTTTAACCGCAATTCCATTGCGTGCGCTCTCAAAAAGGAATATTTTTGCCCGTTTTTGCAACATTTTTCATTTATGCTCTGCTCCTATTAGTCATACCGTGATGTTATATAGCCTATAACCTTCCTCGATAAATGGACTATCCAACGCCAAAAGAATTTTTCAATTCCAACAAGTAGTTCCTGAGATTAGCGCGTTCAAACAAAAAAACTCTTCAGATTTTTAATATTAGTATAAATAATAATAATAGGAAAACGATAGGGGGGAATATACTACAAACTTAACGTGTGTAGCTTTACCGAAAAAAGGGAAGAACGGAAAGAATAAAAACGATATCCTCGAAACGTGGTCACTTATCAACGTGAACGTTCCCGCATGGTGGTACCACTGGTGGTGACACTTGGAGATCTTTGTCCAACAGTGTACTTCTTTTGACTGATATGACGGTATTTTACCTATTATAGTACTATGTAAAAATATTTTTAATTATTGATATCTTTTTGATTACTGAGGGGCTCGTGGCTAAATAATAACAGCCGCACGGGTCGATCATCAAGGTTAAGCAACGCTTGACGAGGTTGGTCCGTGGATGGGTGACCATTTCAACATACCGAGTTTCCTCCGTGCCTCGGAAAGCACGTTAAGCCGTTGGTCCCGGCTGTTATTTGAAGATCTTTGACAGTCGTTACGGGTAGTCAGAAGCTTGAGATCTGACACCAGTCTTGCCAAGGGGTACCGTGTTTACCCTGTTACTGGGTTGTGGAGGTCAGATAGGCAGTCGCTCCATGTAAAACACTGGTACTTAGCTGACTCCGGTAAGACTGGAAGCCGACCCCAATATAGTTGGGAAAAGGCTAGGCAGATGATGATATCTTTTTGAATACCTACACACCTACCCTACCTACCAACCTACCTGCCCTACTCTACCCTACCCTACATACCTACCTACCCTACCCAAAGTGTTCTCAGTCAAAAACGTGGCGACTTTCCTTAATGAGGCACCCGACAAAGTCTTTCCAGCCGTAAAAGTAACTATGTATATGGTTCCACCTATCTACTTTTTTAATTCCAACAGATAAATGCACCGGCCATGTTGCCTCTTCACCACACCTGATTGACTAGTAGAGAATGAGGCATTAAGTCCGTTATTGTACCTTTGTGCATGAAGTCTACATAGTTTTCAGAATAAGCCAAAATCTTCATCACTGTTATCTAATTACTTAATACGAAGCTGCGTTTCACTATGCCCCTTAACTTCGTATGTAACTTATTTCAATCTTCACGCGTATATGTTTGAAGCAAAGATTGAACAAACACTAAACAATGTCTAACTTTGGACAACATTTTGACGTCTTGTACGTTGTCGAAAGTTTCGCCTAACTTTAGTTCTACTGAGGAATATACATATATCATGAAAATTGCGCGTTGGAAATCATTTGCTGCAGCTTTTTGATATTTAAATTGTAAAACATAAGAACTCACATTGAAAAATACAAAATAAATTGTTAAACATTTTTTTACATTAACAGTACTCATCAAAACGTACTTATGTAGTTAAGATAATTCTGAAATAGTCAAGTCAGAGGCCTATGGGATTCCCAGAGGCGGCTTAATTCTAACACGAAATTAAAATTAAAAAAAACCGGCCAAGTGCGAGTCGCACTCGCGAAAGAAGGGTGCCGTGCCATTATCGCAAAAAACGGCAACAAAACACGTTTGTTGAATAGGAGTCCCACTTAAATATATATTTTATTCTGTTTTTAGTATTTTCTGTTATAGCTGCAACAGAAATACATGATCTGTGAAAATTTCAACTGTCTAGCTATCACGGTTCATGGGGTACAGCCTGGTGACAGACAGACAGACAGACAGACAGACCGTCTTAGTAATTAATAAATTAATAATAATAATAAATTTATTCAAATTAATAAAAGCATGTTAACATAAATCAATTAAATCATTTGAGGGTTACAATTAGTTAAAAAAAAAAACAGATAGGTTTTGCGACCAGCAGCCTAATTGCGTAACTGAATTCGTTTTCGGGAAAGAATCGATTCTTTCCCAAAACAACTTTACGTATTGCATTTTAATACCTAAAGTCGTTTTTGGGAAAGAATCGATTCTTTCCCAAAAACGAATTCAGTTACGCAATTAGGCTGCAGCACCCTTGCTAAGTTATAAAATAACTTGTATTGAGGGCAGAAGGCAGAAGGCAGAAGAATATTGTCCCGTTTTTACCCTTTGGGTACGTAACCTTAAAAAGTGTCCGTTTTATCCTATAACATTGCGATGAACCATAATCAGTCACTATTAAGTAAGGTATAATAGGCTTATTTTACGGTTACTTAAAAAAATCTTTAGCAGATTCTAAATTCAAAATTTCTATTGGGAATTTGAATTAGGAATCTTCTTATCAATCTGCATTGTCTGTCCCCAATTATATTGGGGTTGGCTTCCAGTCTAACTAGATTCAGCTGAGTACCAGTATATTTTAAGGAGAGACTACCTATCTGACCTCCTCAACCCAGTAACTGTGTAACACGATACTACTGACACGACTGGTGTCAGATTTCCTAGACTTCCTGATTCCCCGTAATGATGGCAATCTTTGGCTTAACGTACTTTTCAAGGCTCGAGGAATCTCGTTATGTTGAGATGGTCTCCCATCAACGGTCCGACCTGAGCAAATGTTCCTTAACACACACATAAAAATAATTAGGGAAAAATACTATAGTTACTTTTACAATAAGAAAACAGCGGTTTTCTAGTTCCCAAACAAGTCCAAAAATGTACCAAAATAATTTTTATGTTCACATGATTATGTCTACAAAGGTTGTATGTTGTAATTAGGAACTTTTTCGTTAAGTAGGCGCCTTATCGTGTTAGAGACAAAAGAAAAGTTTTGGGTAAACTCTGTAACTGGCTTACTCTGTAAGGAGCTATTGAATCGAGCCTAATTTAAGACGTGAGATACATACATACAAGCATAACATCACCTCAGTGTTTCGTACATCTAAACTTTTTTTTAATTAACCATTCCAACCCACAATTCTTGGAATAATTTTCACCGGATCAATGACATTTCAATGGATTCTCCTTTTGATGCTAACCACTCCAGCATGTACAGGTTGATGAAATGCAGCAGATGAAGAATAGGGATGTTTCCTGGGTAGAAAAATCTATACTTATATACATATAATATAATATTATTTATTATTAATATTATTACAAATAATATTATTTATATATATTTTTTTTTAAATTATAAAGCTGAAGAGTTTGTTTGTTTGTTTGAACGCGCTAATCCCAGGTATTACTGGTTGGAATTGAAAAAATATTTTTGTATTGGATATTCAATTTAACGAGGATGGTTATAGGCTATATAACATCACGCTACAACCAAAAGGAGCCGTGCATAAATGAAAAATGTTGCAAAAACGGCCAAAAATATTCCTTTTTGAGAGCTTTTGTTGCGGCGTGCGCTGCGTAAACGGTTTAAGTTACGAAAATGTAATGTATGATGGAATTGTTTTTCTTTAAAAATTCTAAAAAAAAGTCCGCGACAGCATATGTCTATCTTTTAAGATTGACTCACAATAGCAGCTTTTATGTTCTAAATTTTAATTAGATCGCCGCCGCCGGTAGAAACAAAAGTTTACAGGTTACATTCGTATAGTAGTAAGGGTAGGTAGGGTAGGGTAGGTAAGGTAGCGTAAATAGGGTAGGGTAGGTAAGGTAGGGTAGGGTAGGTAGAGTAGAGTAGGCAGGGTAGATAGGGTAGGTGGGTAGGGTAGTTATGGGAAAAAAAAAAATATATCGTATCTTATGAACCGTGAAAGCTAGAAAGTTGAAATTTTAACAGATGATGTATTTCTGTTGCCGCTATAACAACAAATACTAAAAACAGAATAAAATTAATATAAAAGTGGGACTCCCATACAACAAATGTGTTTTTTTTTACCGTTTTTTGCGATAATGGTACGGAACCCTTCGTACGCGAGTCCGACTCGCACTTGGCCAGTTTTTTTTTGTTTACGTCGCAAAAGAAAAATACGTTTCCAATATTTTTAGGTTAAGTATCTAACTGACGGACCAAATATATATTTTTGTATACTACCCTATTGCTGTATTATTGGAAAGCCACGCCATGCTACGCCATGCTACGCCATGCTACGCCAGGGTTGCCATCTTCTTAATTTGTCCAACCATCTTTCTAGTGTAGTAGTACAGCCCCTGAAGGAGACCTGAGTCTCTTTCTACGTCTCCGCCAGAGACGGACGTCGTCGTCGTCGTGAGTCGTTTATTCTGGGATGGAGTCAGGTTCTCTTTTTTGATATCTTTCTGCATACTTGACTACCAGGTGGAGGGTGATTTTCCTAGGACGTAAACGAAATATCACATCCGTGTTCCTGGAAGGTACCTTGCCAAATGGGTGTGATAAGTGCAATCACATTTTGGTTGTTATGTTTAATCTTAACTAGTCAAGTGTAGGACTTAAGTCCTAGAGGGGTGAGCACAGAAATATAAAGCTAACCAGATAACGCAAGTCCCTCCATCTGTTTGAAAACCAAGCGTGCCACTTTTTCACACACAATTTTAAAACAAAACTTACAAATGAAAGAAAACATTGCCAATGTCTCGGCCAACTTTCTCTATATAGTTTTTACAGCGCAATGTGGCATAATGACCTGGTGTAGGTTGCGGGATCCGCTGGGATCCGCTGGTTGCGGGACGCACGAGACCGGTCAATGTGGCGACGCTTGGGGAGGCCTATGTTCAGCAGTGGACGTCTTTCGGCTGATATGATGATGATGATGATGGCATATTTAGGCATTTTTCTAGATTTCGGTGGATTGCCGGGGCCGATAATGCTAAATGAAAAGCTCAAAGTACGATCACGCGATGTATTTCGCGTCATCTAGTTAGATTAATATCTCTGGGGGCAAGTCATCAACTGGGAAATAATATTGAGAAGAGAATGCCTAAGTCACTAAGTCCGCCCTTGTACCTTTGTGCATGAAGTCTAAATAAATAAACCGGGCAAATTAAAGATGACAGACGTAAAGACGCTGACCCGCGTATAAATCCCTAGAAATCATACTCAATTGTAGCACTTACGATCATTGGAACAACGCAGACAGCAGTTTTGTTGATCCAATGGTCGCTGCGATGAATCCTAGATTTTCAGACAAGAATTTGCCCCATGCATGTAGCATCCCACCATGAATAATATACTACCATTTTGGAAATATAGACCGTTTTATACAAAATACAATAAAATTCGGAGGCCCATAAAACGGAAACGGTGCGTCGTAGGGCTATGCTTCTCAGAACCTAAATGATTGTTATGATCAAGGTCAACCCGGTACTGCAATAAATTTGGAAAATATCCGAAAAAAATTAAACAAAACTTTTTTTTTACCATATAATTTGTTTTTCGTTTTCTTTGCTGCTCATAGTGCCCCTAAGCGTATACTCCAACTCCTAAAACTCCGCCCCTAAGACGACCCACTGTCCAAGAATTTTACTGCCAAATTACTTCTTCAAAAATTATTACACAGCACACATTCTAAACTTCTCAATATCATCCATAATACTACCAGTAAATATATAAAGATTTAAGCATAGTGCTCGCCATTTTCCCCGAACTGACATACGGCTTTCCCGCCAATGTTGCCTTCGCAATTTGAAAGAGATAAATATCCACGCTGCGCTCTGGAACGTTACGGGAATCAAATACGCTACTTACCTTCGTATGGAATGGCCGTAGCAATTCGACTATCTGTCTTAGAATGACAAAAGGATAGTACGTTTCTGTGTGTGCCAGACTTTGGGAACCTGTGCAGTATGCTCTGGGTAGGAGGGTTTTTCCCGTATTTTGAAAACGTTTGAGCACTAATGTATGTCTCAATCTGTCAAAAAATTCTTAGTTTACCTAATTGGAACGGAGTTCCTTATCGCACGTTACAGTTCTGATTTATTTGCGGGCTGAGGCGCTACACCGTAAAAAGTGTAACAATGAAAAAACCCGGCCAAGTGCGTGTCGGACTTCACACATTTAAGGTGAACCTAGACGCACCGCAGGAGCCGCACGCGCCGTCATCGCTTTTTCTCAAGGCCCCGCGCAATCCGCGCTGAAAGCGCCGAACGCGCCGCACGCATCGTGTCCAATTCTATACGGATTTTCTATACGGATATGGATGACGTCTCCACGCCGCCCGCATCTCACTCGCCGCAAACACGCGCTGGTGGAATCCTACCTACAGCATTTTGCTGATATGTGGATCGTGTGACGCGGATATGCGCGAGGCTGCATACGATTTCATGTAAAGATTTCTAAAATGCGATGACTGCGGCGCGTGCTGCTACTGCAGTGCGTCTAGTCGCACCTAGGTGCGCGTTCACCTTTAGGGTTCCGTACCAGACCGCAAAACTAAGTTGGTTGTAATAAGAAAAATGAGGGGAATTCAACGAAATATCTGATTTATCAATATATTGGTATTTGTTAGTAAAATTCAAGTAGTAATTTGAAGTTCGAAGACGCTCTTGACCGGTTTTTATTAATATAAATAAATATTATATATTATTATATTTTTTGCGTGATAAATTGTGCGAGGCACAGCGTGCTGCATGCAGGATAGTACAACCGAAGATCCGCACAAAAGGGAGACGCCAAGGAGAGAGCCGGAGGCACACGAAGAAAACCGAAGACGTACGAGCGCGCGCTGACTAGACACATACAGTACCTACGCTAGCAGGCGTAGTTATTACAGTTTCGTCATATTTTACGAAACTGAATGACTGTAAATTAAATGAATCGAACTCCGTTCCAACCGGGTTTCCATAAGACACCTCGCTCTTATTTTAACAAATTGTTGACATTGATAAAGATTGTTTGATTGAAGGATTGGCTTTCAGGTAGCAGTTCCAAATATTGACGAAAGAAAATTGACTTTTTCTATTTAGAAGTTACGATTAAAAAAAATATTGGGCAAAAGATCATCAAATAAAATAATCTTGAGAATATTGAGTTTGTTTTATATTACTACTGAGTATGCAATAAAATGAGTCTCGATAAAATGTATGTTATACGCCATTTCAAAAAAAGAACAAGCTTATCTAGTTACCAGAATATTAAAACGTTACTTATTTCGGTACTTCTCTGGCCTTCCAGTTTAAAACGACTTAATCCCAAACGTTTGCGACATCATGACACACTAAACATTTCTTTTCTACCTTCCAAACTGCTTACTGTAGAAAAATGTCCGCCATTTCATGTCGCCCAATTTGGAACAGTAGAGAAGTATAAAATTACCTTCCATTCTCTTCAAAATTGGAACTATGCAGAGATGCCGCTGCAATTTAAAAGCAAAAGCTTCCAATTTAAAAAAAAACACAAATGAACGAAAACATAGTTGCTTATTTGGAAATTGGAACTACAGGACGGTGTAGAAATGAACGAATCTGAGAATGTACAGATAACAAGAAAACTATATCGAAGTTCTTTTTATTAGGTAGGTACATGTTGTGCGTGGGCTGACTAGTCAAGTCTTTGATATCGTTCGTCTGAGTGTGATATATTATGTTCCATCTGTTGCCTAATTACGTTGAACCCTAATAACGACTATCATTTACGTCATTTGCGTCGTATGTACCTATTAAAATTCATATTCCAAAAATCGTTTGATGTTGTTAAACTATCAAAATGACAGTTACTGTCAGTTAAATATTTTTGTTGAGTATCCCAGTAACATGTCTTTTTGCATAAATTATTACTACTAATTATTACTTTGGCACAAAATTAAGCAATTCGTCATCTCAAATTTGGGCCAATAAGTCGCTTGCTTTTGTTTCATAAAAGATGAAACGGCTGAGATTCTGACTGATTGTACGGATTTTTGTTTCATCTGCTTTGTGAAAATATTGTTGGATATAATTTTCTTTGTGACTGCCAGTAACAAGCAATGTTTTAGGTAGAATCTTTTTTCTTGGATAATTACAGTTGTTTTTGGTCTGAATTTTATTTTTGAAAACTGTCCGTTTGAAAAATCGATGCTATTACGTGTTTACATCCCATGTTACTACTAAAAGAGTTATGAATATAAATGTGGATGGATGGAGAGGGAGGGGACAGCCAAAGAAAAGATGGATGGACTGTGTGAGGAGTGATATGAAAGAAAAGGGAGTCAGTGATAGCGTGACGGGGTACAGGACGGTATGTAAGAAGAAAACATGTTGCCCCGACCCCAAGTAACATGGGGCAAGGGCAGGAAGATGATGATGACATCCCATGTTATAGGGGCGAGCCCTTAGCCATTGACCGGGCACAACGCCAGACTCCGGGCTGTTTGAGACGGCCGGACTTAGAAAAACCAAATGGAAAAACACAGCAATATTTTGCCCAATCCGGCATCCAATCCAGGACCTCATGCTCACCAGTAGCACTTTTGATCACTAGACCAACAAGGCAGATAGTTTTATTTACATGGATTTAAATAAATACAGTGTACAAAACTTTTTTACAAAAATTAAACTGACTTCTAAAGCAAATCACTTAAAAGTGCAAAAAATTCTTTCGTTTTGGAAGTTGGTGTCTTTGGTACCCCTAGTTTTTATTGTTTTTCAACACGAACTTCCGAAACGATAGTTATTGTTGCACTTTTAAGTGATTTGCTTTAGAAGTCGGTTTAGTTTTTGTAAAAAAGTTTTTATTTCTCTCTTGTTAGTTTTAGTACCCCATCACTAAAAAGTGGGCAAAGTAAGTAAATACCTAAAGGATTGACAAAATACCCATAATAACTTAATTTACACATTCGTGCTGTTTGTCGCTAAGAGGTTCTATGTTCCATACCTTAAAAACTGCTGAACCGATTATGATGAAACTTACTCGGTTCCCTAAGTTGAGAGATACTCAATTCAACCCAAATGAATGATCACAATCCGATAAGTGTTTTCGGAGAAATACGTGGACAAACATACACACAAAAAAACATACAAACAGTCGCGAAATTGGGCACACGTGTAGCCTATACCACAGATAATATAATACTAGCATACAGATGCCTCATACCATACAAAGAAACCGTGCCGACGTAACTAGCGTTTTTCATCTGATTATACCAATTATTTGTTGTAAATCGATCGCGTTCGGTTCCGTTGCACGGCGATAGATAGATCACTATCTATATCCGTGGAATGGAACGGAACGGAACCGAACGCGATCAATGTTATAAAATAATCAGAATAATCAGTATAGAACGTCGGCACGGTTTCTTTGTATGGGATAAGACACCACTGCCTATACAGAGTAACATATGTGAATACTTTGCAATTCCAACAATGTTACATACATACGTGTCGAATTTACTAACCTCTTTATTTGAAATCGGTAAAAATACTTAATTTTCTCTATTTACATACAATAAATTTGTCTTGTTTGTCTGACCTACAAAATAAGACTCAATATAATCAGTTTCTAGACTAACAATATGCAAGTTAACATCTGTATTTTACCCAACCTTATGTAAACAATACTCATTTGCACCGCGTAGCAATTGCACCATTCCATTGCATTCGGAATACAATTATTTAGAACTATTTATTTCTCTCAGTGACTCTAACTACTGTTGCTGAAGATAAGTGGTTGGCAATGGTAACAATGAATGTTTCCTGTCTTCTGCAATCTGCAATGTAATCAGTCTTTGTAAACATCTTGTTGTTGAACGGAATTGTGCTGTTCAATGTTTGTGGAACTTTTTGACACATTTATACGTACCGAGCATGGCAGGCATAAGTATGGTGACTTACTAAAGAAGTTTTGTATATGAACGACTTATATTTTGGGATAGACACTATGAAAAAAAAAACTTTTGGTCGTACGTAAATATCATCATCATCATATCAGCCGAAAGACGTCCACTGCTGGACATAGGCCTCCTAGACATAGGTCGCCACATTAACCGGTCCCGTTCGTTCTGCATCCAGCGGCTTCCCGCAACCTTCACCAGGTCATCGTTCCACCTAGTGGGAGGCCTTCCAACGCAACGTCTTCCGGTTCGCGGTCGTCACTCCAGAACTTTTCTGCCCCATCAGCCATCCGTTCTGCGAGCAATGTGCCCTGCCCACTGCCACTTAAGTTTGACAATTCTTCGGACTAGGTCGGTAACCCTGGTTCCCTTGCAGATCTCTACATGTCTGATTCGATCACGCAAGGAAACACCGAGCATAGCCCTCTCCATTGCCCTTTGGGTGAATGTAAGCTTTCTGATGAGGCCCATTTTGAGCGACCACGTCTCAGAGCCATAGGTTATTACTGGCAACACACACTGGTCATAGACTTTCGTCTTGAGACACTGTGGTAAATTGGACGAGAAGATACCGCGCAACTTCCCGAATGCTATCCAGCTGTACATAAATATATGTTTGCATGATTAATTCGTTTAAAATAAATAACAGATTTTTTACAGGATATCAAGGCTTTTTTCCCAGTAAAACTTGTTTCATATTCATGAGTATTCTTCTTTTCGTGTGAGGATGTGGCCACCTCTGGTGTCAGAGTTAATTAAACCACCTCTGGAAACCCCACAGGCCTCTGACTTGGCAATTTCAGACATACATTTAACCATATAAATGTGACTCACGATGTTTTCCTTCACTGTTTGCCTACGATGTTCAAGATAAACTTAGGAAGTAAATATGAATTTTAAAAAGTCATATTGGATTTGAACCCACCCACGACCTCAAGCACAAGAGCCGAGGTCTTAGCCACTGAGCCACCACGACACATTCATGAGTAATTCCACTCCTTGAAAAATTGCTAATAGATTAAAAGTCACACTTAGGTACGTCATCGACAAGTGTACAACCCGGGCGCAATAACTTGACACCTGGCTCGTAACGTAACGATAACAAAAACTCAACAAAAAAAAGAAAACAGCAAACGAATGACTCCGAAACTCAATAAAGATTACGTGCAACGGTAACAGCGATGCTCGTAATCTTTCTTGAGTTTCGGAGTCATTCGTTTGCTGTTATAATTATTTTTGTTGAGTTTTTGTTATCGTCGAGCCAGGTGTCAAGTTATTGGGCCCGGGTTGTACAAATTGTTAGTATGCTTTTACCAACAACCTATTGTTTATAGAGGGTACTTTTTAGTTGCATGAATCTTCTTGAAAAACATAAACGTTAAGACGAACCTACTTAATTTATTTAAAGTGAGTCTAAGACATATGACATCCATCAATCAACACGCACTTCACCGGCGTGGTTGATTACGACCTATTTTCCCTCTCATTCTCATCAATAGTTTTCTCAGCGCACGCCAAATAATGAATTTTATAGGCAAAATTTTGCTACTTTGGGTTACATTATTGTAATTTTCATAAGGATTTCTAATTTTTTTGTAATTAAATTATAGCCGGTTTACTCAGGCATAATGTGGATTTCTATTGGTGAAAGATTTTTTTAGTTTGGTCCAGTAGTTTCGGAGCTTATTCGGTTCAAAAAAACAAAAAAAAAAAATCTCTTTATAATATTGGTATAGATGAGAAAACGGGTTGCACCCAAGTAAAGGTAAAGAATAATGGTGTAAATTGCAATATCATTTTATTTATTATAAACTAGCTGACCAAACAGACACTGTCCTGCCCAAATAATTTATACAAAACCATAGAACAAAACACTTTTATTATTTCCTTAAATTTTTAACTTCCGAGCAACTTTTAAAATTTTTCTTTCTCTAACATATTTCTTGGACTAAGGGACAAAAAAAAAACATAAATCGGTCCAGCTGTTCTCAAGTAATAGACACAAACGAACACAATTTAATTCTTATTTCTACAAATTGTATGAGACTTAGAAGTTAGGACACAAAGCTCATTTTATTGGTCAGAAAATGCATATTCCAAATATGAAAATCTATTTAAATAATTGCCGCCAGTTCATACAAAGGCTAGACAAACAGTGTCAGAGCGGGCTTTCAAATTTCAGGAACATATTCAGCTGAACTTTGGCTAGATTAAATTAGTTGCAAGTTCTACGGCTTTATTAGTCATGTGGTTACCGCACCATGAAGCATTATGTTCCAAGGTTTAATAACGTATGCGAACTGGTGTTTGTCTCAGACAACCGAGACGCTTCCGCGGCCAATGCTTGAGACGGCATTGTCAAAACTTTCCAAACAAACCAAGCGAGTCAGTGAATTCCGCCGTTTACTTGTAAAAATTTACTGCCAGTGACAACTCCAACATGTTATGTTATTGCTCTAAAATGCCTTAATAGCTGAAACTTGCAATGGCTTCTCAAGTCTACCAAAAAACAAACAAAGATCATGAAAGAAGTTGACTACGAACCTCACTCAATTGACCGCACAGAATTCGAAAGCAGATTCATATTTTGTTTTTAAAGTTAATCTTCGCAGATGACACCGTTCGAATTTCGAAATCAATGTTTGGAGAATTAAATACAACTGTGATTTGTGCTTTTAGGGTTCCGTACCCGAAGGGTCTAAGCGGAGCCTTATTGCTGTTACTCACGTGTCCGTCTGCCCGTCGTCTGTCACTCATTTTGTTCCGAAGAATTTTTAGCTTCCCATTGACCTATTGACTTGAAATTTGGTGATAATGTTTATTATCTATACCAATATTATAAAAACCAAAGGTTTTTTTGTTTGTTTGTACCGAACAGGCTCCAAAACTACTGGACTGATTCAAAAAATTCTTTCACGTATTGAAAGTCACATTATTCCCGAGTAAACCTATGACATAGGCTATTTTTTTATTCCGAAAACGGGTCCTGTGGGGCGGTCCACGGGAGCGAAGCCGTGGGGAACAGCTAGTATATTATAATCAAAATATTTATTTCAAACTTAAACTCAAAATCATTTATTTCAATTTGACCACTTAAAATATACTTTTGAATTGTCAAGCAAAATATGAAGCAAGTTGCACATTTGCTAGCGTCAGTAGGTCTCTATGGAGAAGAATGTGCACGAAAGAAACTCCACGGACACTCTTTTTGCACGGAGTTTCTAGGTTTATTTTTTCACCCTGTCTAGTGTCACGTGGCCATTAAATCCTTTTCCTTTAAGTGTTCTCCAATCAAATCATTAAAATAAAATTTTCTTTATTTCCAGATGCAGAGACAGCTGTCCCGATGAACTCTATGGCTCCCAACTCCAGGGGCTGACATGATGACGTCGGCTGGTCTTTTCGTCTTCTGCTCCGTGCTCACACGAACGCTATGCGTTATCGCTCCACAGATACCAGGTGACTCTTTAAATTGTAATTCTTGTTCTTCTTTTCGAATCGATGGCACATTTAATTAGATTGTCTGGGCTCAGTAGGTGGTCACGCTTATTGCAGCGTCAGAAGCACTGTACAGGTCGTCCAGGGCGCAAGTTAATAGACAACCAGGAAACTCCAGCAAGTGGGACATAGTCTGTAAAGAGCACCGCACTCGCACCGGGTGTTGGACGGAACCACCATTTTGCTAAATTATATTTGCCGCGGCACGTAAGTTGGCATGAGTCATTAGATGCGCAGGTGTCGTTTTTTAGGTCTCTTTGGTAGTAAAGCGGGACGCATCGAACGTTCTGAGCGCGCGATTGATTGGTCAGTTGACACAAGGATCGACTGACCAATCGCGTCGCGTCCAAGTTCCGTTCACTCTATGTGGTGGTTGGATCAACCACTACGCCCGCTATCCCCACTACACCAAAATCTTGCCAACATACACGCCGGGGAATGTACTTGAGTAGCTGATTCAATGCCTTCCATACAGATCACTGCAATTCATGAACAAGTGGAAGATATTCCTTGGGTTCAACAAAGTCATGAAATTGTACTAAAACTCAAACTACACATACAACTCACGCCTTTTTCTCATGACCCTTACATACTTCTTCTGCCTTAATCACATTCATACATTTGAATCTCTAAAGAAGTATCATTCTATCAATGAAACCGTCGCGATAAAGATTGAAAAATCGTAAAAAATGTATCGGAGTGTCGCGAGCTATTTAAATGTCACGTGATCAGTCATTGTCATTTTGGAATTTCGGCCACACTTTGTCTAGGGCATCATGTCATCTCAACAAATGAAAAGCAATAACGATACATACAGTAGTCACAGCGGATCTTTGTGTCCCTGAAGTTAGGCTCTGCGAACCATTGCGCAAGGAACAGTTTGTCATCGAGGATATTGCATAGAGTAAGCGAGATAGGACGATGTTATGCAATGCTATCTTCAATTTCAATTTCTTTGCGTGATCGAATCAGAAATGTAGAGATCCACAAGAGATCCAGGGTTACCGACATAGCCCGAAGAATTGCCATACTTAAGTGGCAGTGGGCAGGGCACATTGCTTGCATAACGGATGGCCGATGGGGCAGAAAAGACCGCGAACCGGAAAACATTGCGTTTGAAGGCCTCCCACCAGGTGGACCGATGACCTGGTGAAGGTTGCGGGGATCCGCTAGATACGAGACACACGGGACCGATCAATGTGGTTACGCTTGACCTATGTCCAGCAGTGGACGTCTTTCGGATGATTTGATGACGATGATCTTCACTCTAAACATTGACTAAAAAAAGGCTACTGCGCGGGTTCTTGCAGCCAACTTCAGAGACACAAAGATCCGCTGTGACTACTGT
Organism: Orthosia incerta; assembly: GCA_948252205.1. Classification (NCBI taxonomy): domain Eukaryota; kingdom Metazoa; phylum Arthropoda; class Insecta; order Lepidoptera; family Noctuidae; genus Orthosia; species Orthosia incerta. The sequence goes on along the minus strand of OX411764.1, from coordinate 15,452,690 downwards.
ACATAGTTTATTGTTCATTTTCCAACGTCTTACATTTTCTATTATACCTCTTAAAATCGAAAGGAAAAATTTCTACTGCCAAGCCATAACGTAACAACAAATACCTACAACCGTATTCTCACGGCATTTTTTACCTTAACGACCGAAAAGCATGTCAGCCACGACCACGAACCAGGCAATCGCCATTACAATACCAATCGAAGCCGAAATGTGGTAACAAAGGAAATGTCGTGACAACAAGAAGTAAATATTTTTTCTGACTACCTACATTCTACAAAAACATTGTAGGTATTACATGAACATTCTCCAGGAATAGATATTCTATGGGGAATGGGTTCGTGGAAATTTTGTTTGTGTTATGCAACGTGTGTACAAAGTTAGGGCGCGGTCCCATTGAGAGATATTAACTGTTAGATAGTTTGTTAATATTTTAGATGGTTTGTAAATATTTTAAATATTTTCATAATAATCTGTAAGTAAATTGCCGTTATATTATTTAATTGGTGAGCTAGCTCGGTCATCTTAGTAAGCTATTAGCTGATCAGCTCTTAGTTCATATAAGGAGCTATAATAATTAGTCCTCAAACTCGCTAGACTTCTAATCTCGCGAACGAGTAGATACTAAACGAGTAGATAGTAAACGAGTAGATAGTAAACGAGTATATAGTAAACGAGTAGATACTAAACGAGTAGATAGTAAACGAGTAGATAGTAAACGAGTAGATAGTAAACGAGTAGATAGTAAACGAGTAGATAGTAAACGAGTAGATAGTAAACGAGTAGATAGTAAACGAGTAGATAGTAAACGAGTAGATAGTAAACGAGTAGATAGTAAACGAGTAGATAGTAAACGAGTAGATAGTAAACGTGTAGATAGTAAACGAGTAGATAGTAAACGAGTAGATAGTAAACGAGTAGATAGTAAACGAGTAGATAGTAAACGAGTAGATAGTAAACGAGTAGATAGTAAACGAGTAGATAGTAAACGAGTAGATAGTAAACGAGTAGATAGTAAACGAGTAGATAGTAAACGAGTAGATAGTAAACGAGTAGATAGTAAACGAGTAGATAGTAAACGAGTAGATAGTAAACGAGAAGATAGTAAACGAGTAGATAGTAAACGAGTAGATGCTAAACGAGTAGATAGTAAACGAGTAGATAGTAAACGAGTAGATAGTAAACGAGTAGATAGTAAACGAGTAGATAGTAAACGAGTAGATAGTAAACGAGTAGATAGTAAACGAGTAGATAGTAAACGAGTAGATAGTAAACGAGTAGATGCTAAACGAGTAGATACTAAACGAGTAGATACTTAACGAGTCGCAGTAGCTGAGCTGGAATTACAGTGGTCAATATGTGGCCCGAAAACTAGTAAACTATTACACCACCATTTCTGTCTAACCCTATAGATCAATTTAGCAAATATCTACAAAATAGCTTTTATATTATTTGTTAATAGCTCTCAATGGACCCGCACCCGAAATGCTGGTAGGTAAATCTTGTTGCTTTGTCATCTGTGGTGCGGAGAAAACAAGACAAGATAATTACGGTTTTAGAGGCTAATAAGTAAACTTGTTTACGAGTTCACGTTTACCTGGATGTATAAAAGTACGTACGCATTTGTAGTTTGTAAATGTTTTTTAAAACAAACGTATTTGATGTGAATTTCAATTTAATAACTTTACGCGTTCATGAGAAAAGGAGTAGTAAGTTTTAAATTATTAGAAATATTTATATTACATGATGAAATTACGGTTTTCGCAATTTTTCCTTTATCTGTGCTATAAGACGTTGCTTCGTACCAAATTTCAAGATTCTGAGATAACAGGAAGTAGGTTTTGATTCCCTTGCGAGTGTCGAAAATTTGCGGAAATTTACAGCATAAACGGCTGTATCTTTTGATTGCGTTGGCTTAGAAGTTTGTTTTTTTTGACAGTAGACCTGGGTATTTGATATAAATTTCAGCTTGATACCTCCACGCGTTCCTGAGAAAAAGGGTCTTGACAGACAGACGGACGGACGGACGGACGGACAACAAAGTGATCCTATAAGGGTTCGGTTTTTTCCTTTTGAGGTACGGAACCCTAAAAAGCGACTTCTAAAAGCAAACCACTACAAAGTGAAACATAACTTTGTTTTCCGAAGCCGGTGACTTTTTGTTCCTATTGTTTTTCGTTTTTCGACAACGACTTCGGAAAACAAATACATTTTTCACTTTGTAGAGTTTTGGTAAAGAAGTCTATTCATCATATCCGCTTAACTATTCGAGATATCTTATCCCATGACATACCTATTAAGGTGTTCCAGTGGCCAACTTTGGTCTTCTTCATCAGTTCTTTCCGATTGTAAATGCTTGGCATGTTATAGAAAATACCAAAATTGCTGTATGTATGCCTATAATATATGAGGCGTTCCCTTGATTGCCATGGGATTCCACCAACAATAGACAATGGAAACTGGATAGATGACTTGGTGACAATGGGACCACCTCGGGAGTATACCCTTTTAAATTCAAAAAGAATTTTCAAATATGACGGTGTAAACGCGTAACAAAAAAAAAAACATATAGTCGAACTGAGAACCTCCTTAGGGTTCCATACCCAAAGGGTAAAAACGGGACCATATTACTAAGACTCCAATGTCCGTCTGTCTGTCTGCCTGTCACCAGGCTGTATCTCATGAGCCGTGATAGCTAGACAGATTAAATTCACACATCAATCACAGATGATGTATTTCTGTCGCCGCTAAAACAACAAATAACAAAAACAGAATAAAATAAATATTTAAGCGGGGCTTCCATACAACAAACGTGATATTTTTGCCGTTTTTTACGATAATGGTACGGAACCCTTCATGCACGAGTCCTACTCACACTTGGTTTTTTGAAGTCTGTTGATAACATTTGATATAGGTATCATTCTGCTTAGCCTTTTCCCAGCTCTATTGTGGTTGGCGTTCAGTCTAAGCAGAATGCAGCTGAGTACTAGTATTTAACATGGAGCGACTGCCTATCTGACCTCCAGAGCCCAGTAACTGGGTAACACGATATCCCTTGGCAAGACTGGCGTCATACTCGTATTTCTAGTTTATTACTATCCGTTACGTCAGTCAAAGATCTACAAAAGACAGCTGGTACTAACAGCTGTCATGGAATCTCGGTATGATAAGGTGGTCACCCATCCACGGACCTAACTAAAGGTGAACGCGCAACTATACGCGCCACAGGAGCCGCACGCACCGCAGTCATCGCATTTTCTCAAGATCTTACTATATACACATCTTATATAATAATATCAATATTTTTATGCGAATACGGATGATGTCTCTGCGCCACCCGCATCGCCGCAAGCATTGAACCGTATACCTACACTACATTTTGGTGAAATGCGGGTCGTGCGGCGCGGATAGGTGCGCGAAGCTGCATACGATTTCATACAAAGATTTATAAAATGCGATGGCTGTGACGCGTTACCGTTCACGTTTCGTTTAAACAAAATCTACTTATGTTCGTATGTCTTCTTTATTTCTTTTTCTTTTGAACTTGAAGGTCGACGTCTGCGGCTGTTATAATTAAGCCACGAGTTTTCTATACTACACTACTACCGGCTAAATTCATTCCAAGATCTCGAATGCTAGGTTTCTCTGACAAAACTTTAATTACACTTGGAGCGACTTTCATTTGCCTTTTTCTGCCCACTAACTACGCAACGCAATCTATTTGACTCGTGAAGACTGAGACTGATTTGACTAGATCATTGATCTCACAGACATATGATGATCATGATCATGATCTCTCTTATACGAGTATTCTTCATACGAGTACGGCCGCCAAGCTTAACTTCATCTTTTTTACCTGACTGTCGTAGGAGAGTAATGTGTTTATCAGTCTATGTGTATGTATGTTTGTTTGTTCCTATGTGGCGTTCTAGAAACCAAACGCGATGGCCGATTTTGATGATTCTTACGTCAATCGATTCGTCTTAACCTTGCGAGTGTCAGGTTTAGGTCAGCCAGCGCGAATATGTATCCTCCGACTGCACAGCATGATTTTCTTCCAGTTTACATTTTTTAGATCGCTTCTTAAGCAGTTGAGTTTTTGATTTTTTTAATTAACTTTTTTTACCATATATTTTTTTCAAAATTTGTTCCCTTCCCAAACATAATTCATCATCATGATCATATTAGCCGAAAGACATCCACTACTGGATATAGACCGCCCCCAAGAGTCATCACATTGACTGGTCCCGTGCCGGTGCCATGAGAACCAGGGTTACCGACATAGCTCGAAAATTGCCAAACTTAAGTGGCAGTGGGCAGAACATTGCATTGCAGCATTGCTCGCAGAACGGATGGCCGATGGGGCAGAAAGTTTCTGGAGTAGAGACCACCAACCGGAAGACGTTGCGTTGGAAGGCCTCTTACCAAGTGGACTGATGACCTGGTGAAGGTTGCGGGGATCTGCTGGCGATGCAAACACTAATAGTTGACAGTATTATGAAGTTAAGTTGCCATACCGAAAATTATCCCTAAATAAATGTATAAATTTGATGAACGCGTGGTAATAATGATATATATATATACTAAAATGATTGATTAAATGCCTAAAACAATGCACGTGATATGTTCCACCACTCTTAGCTGACTGGTACAGAATGCCTAACTCTGGTGTTCATGACGTATTAAATAAATACATTTTCAACAGCCAATAACATCACATAAGTTGCGTTTCATTCGTAACGCGTTGATATTTTCTTGTCTGAACAAGGAGTGAGAGTGGTAAGATTATCTTCCTTTCAACTGTCAAGTACTGAAAACGATTCAAATTCGAACATCAGAAAGCAATTTTAAATTTAATGTACAACCCATTATAAACAAAAAAAAAAAAGTTTTAAAGTCTCAAAATATCTATTTTCGATGACCCAGGCAATTTAAAAAAATTCTCCATCAGAATAAAAAAAAACATTAATTAAACGTAAGTTGTGTCAGAAAGCGTTTTATACCGTTAAAGATTACGTTGCGGACAAAAAGGCTTGGGATTGAACGGCCCCTGCCCCTCCCATTTAATGCATCCTAAATATTGTTTATTTTTTATTTGATTTTCTTGCAATCACAAGAATATTTACTTTTTAAAGTATTATATTTTTTTATTTTAATTATTGTGAATGTGAAGACTATGTGGATCAGAAACTGTAAATTTTTCTTAGTTAGTTTTTAATTATATTCTGCCTGTTTGAGTAATATGTGCGGCCTACCCGAATGTCCTTTCTTTGGTATTGTTCGTCGAATCGTTAAGCTCCTTATATTCTTAGTTGAGCTGCTGAGCTGATTACCTAATTGAAAAAGAGTGTCCATGGAGTTTCTTGCCCGTTCTTCTCCATAGAGATCTACGCCTTGGAATGGGCATCTACGGTACTTTCACAGTTATTATGTCTTGTGACTGGGACTGTAGCACCATAATTTTGTAATATTTTATTTTGTCTTTTGACAATTCAAAAGTGCCTGTAACTGGCCTACTTGAAATAAAGTGCTTTGACTTTGACTTTGACTTTGCACGGTTATTGACAAATGCGTGCACTGACTGGACAGATCCACTCAATGTGGCTGGTTCTTTCCACAAAAGACCATTTCAGACATCAATCTACATGGTCTTCACATAATCTAACCAAGATTTTGTCTGGACTTTAAAAGAGACTGTGACCTCTGAGTCTGATTCGGCCTTTCTTCTCAGAGTAGTCAGGTAGGAAACGCCGACCTCATCTAGTTTTAAAAAATATGATCGACATGTAACAGTGTTTGTACAAACCAACATACAGGAATAAAATCATTTATCATTGTTCTCTAATTAGCCTTGCTGTTTGTACCTTTAGTGAAATTATTACCTATCTCATAAATTCCTTGGTCTACAGACAGTTTTCTCAGATTTATTGCTGGCCTTATTTTATTATTTATTGCTTAGCAACTAAGGTTTTCTTGGGATTATTTTCTTCGTTCTGGCTGGCGGAAATTGGTTTAGCCACAGACTTATGAAATATGTTGATTTGAGTTTAAGAAGTTGATATTATTTTATAGATAGTTTAAAGTATGTCTTTCTTTGATTCATTAACCGACTTCAAAAAGGAGGAGGTTCTCAATTCGACTGTATATTTTTTATGTTTGCTACTTCAAAAATCTTTACTAGATGAACCGATTTAGATGATTCTTTTTTATTTGAAAGCTGGTGCTTCTCCCATTTGAATTTAAGATGAAGAACTTCGGCGATATACAACATAACTCTTTAATAAATGACGGCAAATCTCTCGGGATAGCTGCAATCGAATATCATAGTCATAGACTTTCGTCTTGAGACACTGTGGTAAGTTTGATGAGAAGATACCGCGCAACTTCCCGAACGCTGCCCAGCCGAGTCGGATTCGACGGTTGACCTTTTTCTCGAAGTTGGCCCTACCCAACTGGATCGTTTGTCCCAGGTAGACATAGTCGCCCACAACTTCGAGTGTAGAGTCTCCGACTTTGATAGGAGTGGGTGTAACATGGGCATTCACCATGACCTTGGTTTTGTCCATGTTCATTTTAAGACCCACTCTTTCCGAAGCTCTACTGAGGTCATCGAGCATTTTATTGAGGCTCTCCATGGTTTCAGCCATGACCACTATGTCGTCGGCAAACCGAAGGTGAGTGATGTACTCGCCACTAACGTTGATGCCAAGCCCTCTCCAATCCAGAACCTTGAACACATCCTCCAGCGCAGCAGTGAACAGTTTCGGAGAAATGACGTCTCCCTGTCTCACGCCGCGCTGGAGAAGGATTGGTTTCGAGGTCTGATCCTGAAAACGGACTGACATGGTGGCGTTTTTGTACAAACACTTCAACACCGGTAGTCGATTTGGCACCGTTGGAGAGACTGCAGTACAGCCCTATTCTCGATCGAATCGAAGGCTTTCTCGTAGTCCACAAACGCTTAACAGAGAGGCAGGTACATATGTACAGGTATATATATTCACATACTCTTCGGTCTTCTGTATAACCTGCCGAAGCGTACGTATGTGGTCTACGTTGCTAAAGCCTTTTCGGGATCCGGCTTGTTCCGGAGGCTGGAAATCGTCAAACCTGAGCGCGAGACCATTTGTGATGACTCTTGAAAACAACTAGTAGACATAGCTGAGAAGTGAGATGGGCCTATAATTCTTCAGCCGGGCATTGTCGCCCTTCTTGAAGAAGAGTACCACCACACCCCTGCACCGTGCCTGTGGCGTTTTGCCCTCGAGTATGACGGAATCAAACAGCTTCTGAAGGGCCTTAAGGACCAGTTTTCCACCCGCCTTCTGGAGTTCAGCCGTGATTCCGTTATCACCCGGCGCCTTGTTGTTTTTAAGCTGTTTTAGAGCCATACCAATCTAGTACAAGCTGACGTCTGGAATATCTTCGGTATAGTGTCGGGTCAATCTAGCTCTTGGGTCGTTTGCTAGACTCGCAACGGGCTTGCTGATTGATGTGTACAACTGCCCATAGAATGTCTCGATCTCCCTCAGAAGCTCCGGTTTGGCGAATACGATCCTGCCATCGTTGGTCTTCAGTTTCGTGAGCTGGCTCTGCCCAATAGCCAGATCCCTTGAAAAAACCTAGGAGCCTTTATTTCGCTCAATCGAGTCTTTAATACGCTCGGTATTAAAGCGGTGGAGGTTTCTTTTTAAGAATTTAGAGATCTGTATATTGAGCTGCCGGTATTTGCACGCCTCATCTGAAGACTGCAGGATCATCTCACGCCTCTCCTTCATAAGCTTGAGGGTAGGATCAGAGAGCTTTTTGTTTCTATCTGTACGACGGGTCTTAAAAAACTTAGACCCGACTGTATGGACAGCTTCAACGAACCCGTCGCTGTATTCGTCCACGGAGCTCCCTAGGCACTCGAAACGATTCTGGAGTCCGATCTGAAAGCTCTCGGGGTTTTGGACCTGGTTCTGGACGGAGCGTGGACTTCATCAGTCGAGACCTTTCAAGCTTAATATTAATCTTCAGTGTGCCTCTTACCATGCGGTGATCGCTAACGGTTTTTACCGAATTGTTCACAGAGACATCATTGAGCATTTGCTTCTTGGTTGACATGATGAAGTCGATCTCATTTTTTGTTGCACCATCGGGGCTCTGCCAGGTCCACTTCCTATGTTCACGCTTTTTGAAGAAGGAGTTCATCATATAGATGCCCTCCTTCGCCATAAAACTGGCCAGTAGGTGACCCCAGTGGTTCCGACGTCCAACTCCAAATTGCCCCACATGCAGCTCATACTCGTCTCGTTTGCCCAGTTTCGCGTATAAGATTCGAGTATAAGGCACGCCACCCTGGTCAACAAACTCTCGATTTTCACCAAGTTGTTCACGAGGGACCTGCGGACGATAAAACCGACACCACCCTGGGAATGCCGGTCACCCTCTCGGAAATAGAGCAGGTTACCGATTTGAGGATCGAGTCCTCTCCCCCTCTTCGGACTTCAGATAACCCCATAATACTCCATCGCAACCTGCTCAATTCCTCTTCGAGTTCGGTGATCTTCTCGTCGGTCCGAAGTGTGCCGGGTGTTGTACGTTACCTGCAGGTCCAGTCGTCGGTGATTGTTTGGGTAGCCGGATCTCTTCCGGAGATTCATGGCACGCCTTGCCATGTCGTAACCTCAACCGCTACCGTAGTCGAGGGTAGGCAGGCTGCCGGGCACTAGGGGCCATTTTTTATTTGTGCTTTTCATTGGGGGGGGGGGGGGGGGTGGGTAACAATAATCGCCACGCTTGGCAGGCGGGTTGGCGATCGCAGTATGGTTGTTATAGAAGCACAGAGAACGCTGCTGCCCATTCTCTGTTTTATCCCTTATTCGCCTCTTACGACACCCACGAGAAGACATGGGATGGTGAAATTCTTTACGTCCGGCACCATACGGATCATTATCAAATTAAAAATAATTTTATCCACATATTTATGAAGTCTTTCTATCTTTTGTTGGAGAAACTATTAGATTAGGGTGTGAACCGAGTGCGTGTTTTATTCCCTCACGAACGTTTCGACTGTAGTCGTCTTAAGCCGTTGGCCCTGGCTGTCATTTGTAGCTCTTTGTTAATATTCAGTATGAGTAAGCAGCACCCCGAAAGTCTGACACCAAGTCTTGCCAAGGGTGATATTCCATTACTGTTATCCAATTTCTGGGTTGCAGAGGGCTGGGCTGGTTAGACTGGATGCCGACACCTACCCTACACCTACCCTACACCTACCCTACACCTACCCTACACCTACCCTACACCTACCCTACACCTACCCTACACCTACCCTACACCTACCCTACACCTACCCTACACCTACCCTACACCTACCCTACACCTACCCTACACCTACCCTACACCTACCCTACACCTACCCTACACCTACCCTACACCTACCCTACACCTACCCTACACCTACCCTACACCTACCCTACACCTACCCTACACCTAACCTACACCTACCCTACACCTACCCTACACCTACCCTACACCTACCCTACACCTACCCTACACCTACCCTACACCTACCCTACACCTACCCTACACCTACCCTACACCTACCCTACACCTACCCTACACCTACCCTACACCTACCCTACACCTACCCTACACCTACCCTACACCTACCCTACACCTACCCTACACCTACCCTACACCTACCCTACACCTACCCTACACCTACCCTACACCTACCCTACACCTACCCTACACCTACCCTACACCTACCCTACACCTACCCTACACCTACCCTACACCTACCCTACACCTACCCTACACCTACCCTACACCTACCCTACACCTACCCTACACCTACCCTACACCTACCCTACACCTACCCTACACCTACCCTACACCTACCCTACACCTACCCTACACCTACCCTACACCTACCCTACACCTACCCTACACCTACCCTACACCTACCCTACACCTACCCTACACCTACCCTACACCTACCCTACACCTACCCTACACCTACCCTACACCTACCCTACACCTACCCTACACCTACCCTACACCTACCCTACACCTACCCTACACCTACCCTACACCTACCCTACACCTACCCTACACCTACCCTACACCTACCCTACACCTACCCTACACCTACCCTACACCTACCCTACACCTACCCTACACCTACCCTACACCTACCCTACACCTACCCTACACCTACCCTACACCTACCCTACACCTACCCTACACCTACCCTACACCTACCCTACACCTACCCTACACCTACCCTACACCTACCCTACACCTACCCTACACCTACCCTACACCTACCCTACACCTACCCTACACCTACCCTACACCTACCCTACACCTACCCTACACCTACCCTACACCTACCCTACACCTACCCTACACCTACCCTACACCTACCCTACACCTACCCTACACCTACCCTACACCTACCCTACACCTACCCTACACCTACCCTACACCTACCCTACACCTACCCTACACCTACCCTACACCTACCCTACACCTACCCTACACCTACCCTACACCTACCCTACACCTACCCTACACCTACCCTACACCTACCCTACACCTACCCTACACCTACCCTACACCTACCCTACACCTACCCTACACCTACCCTACACCTACCCTACACCTACCCTACACCTACCCTACACCTACCCTACACCTACCCTACACCTACCCTACACCTACCCTACACCTACCCTACACCTACCCTACACCTACCCTACACCTACCCTACACCTACCCTACACCTACCCTACACCTACCCTACACCTACCCTACACCTACCCTACACCTACCCTACACCTACCCTACACCTACCCTACACCTACCCTACACCTACCATACACCTACCCTACACCTACCCTACACCTACCCTACACCTACCCTACACCTACCCTACACCTACCCTACACCTACCCTACACCTACCCTACACCTACCCTACACCTACCCTACACCTACCCTACACCTACCCTACACCTACCCTACACCTACCCTACACCTACCCTACACCTACCCTACACCTACCCTACACCTACCCTACACCTACCCTACACCTACCCTACACCTACCCTACACCTACCCTACACCTACCCTACACCTACCCTACACCTACCCTACACCTACCCTACACCTACCCTACACCTACCCTACACCTACCCTACACCTACCCTACACCTACCCTACACCTACCCTACACCTACCCTACACCTACCCTACACCTACCCTACACCTACCCTACACCTACCCTACACCTACCCTACACCTACCCTACACCTACCCTACACCTACCCTACACCTACCCTACACCTACCCTACACCTACCCCACACCTACCCCACACCTACCCTACACCTAGCCTACACCTACCCTACACCTACCCTACACCTACCCTACACCTACCCTACACCTACCCTACACCTACCCTACACCTACCCTACACCTACCCTACACCTACCCTACACCTACCCTACACCTACCCTACACCTACCCTACACCTACCCTACACCTACCCTACACCTACCCTACACCTACCCTACACCTACCCTACACCTACCCTACACCTACCCTACACCTACCCTACACCTACCCTACACCTACCCTACACCTACCCTACACCTACCCTACACCTACCCTACAACTACCCTACACCTACCCTACACCTACCCTACACCTACCCTACACCTACCCTACACCTACCCTACCCTACCCTACACCTACCCTACACCTACCCTACACCTACCCTACACCTACCCTACACCTACCCTACACCTACCCTACACCTACCCTACACCTACCCTACACCTACCCTACACCTACCCTACACCTACCCTACACCTACCCTACACCTACCCTACACCTACCCTACACCTACCCTACACCTACCCTACACCTACCCTACACCTACCCTACACCTACCCTACACCTACCCTACACCTACCCTACACCTACCCTACACCTACCCTACACCTACCCTACACCTACCCTACACCTACCCTACACCTACCCTACACCTACCCTACACCTACCCTACACCTACCCTACACCTACCCTACACCTACCCTACACCTACCCTACACCTACCCTACACCTACCCTACACCTACCCTACACCTACCCTACACCTACCCTACACCTACCCTACACCTACCCTACACCTACCCTACACCTACCCTACACCTACCCTACACCTACCCTACACCTACCCCACACCTACCCCACACCTACCCTACACCTAGCCTACACCTACCCTACACCTACCCTACACCTACCCTACACCTACCCTACACCTACCCTACACCTACCCTACACCTACCCTACACCTACCCTACACCTACCCTACACCTACCCTACACCTACCCTACACCTACCCTACACCTACCCTACACCTACCCTACACCTACCCCACACCTACCCCACACCTACCCTACACCTACCCTACACCTACCCTACACCTACCCTACACCTACCCTACACCTACCCTACACCTACCCTACACCTACCCTACACCTACCCTACACCTACCCTACACCTACCCTACACCTACCCTACACCTACCCTACACCTACCCTACACCTACCCTACACCTACCCTACACCTACCCTACACCTACCCTACACCTACCCTACAACTACCCTACACCTACCCTACACCTACCCTACACCTACCCTACACCTACCCTACACCTACCCTACACCTACCCTACACCTACCCTACACCTACCCTACACCTACCCTACACCTACCCTACACCTACCCTACACCTACCCTACACCTACCCTACACCTACCCTACACCTACCCTACAACTACCCTACACCTACCCTACACCTACCCTACACCTACCCTACCCTACCCTACCCTACCTACCCTTACTACTATACGAATGTACCGGCGGCGGCGATCTAATTAAAATTTAGAACATAAAAGCTGCTATTGTGAGTCAATATTAAAAGATAGACATATGCTGTCGCAGATTTTTTTTTAGAACTTTTAAAGAAGAACAATTCCATTCTACATTATATTTGCGTAACTTAAACCGCTTACGCAGCGCACGCAACAAAAGCTCTCAAAAAGGAATATTTTTGCCCGATTTTGCAACATTTTTCATTTATGCTCGGCTCCTATTGGTTGTGGCGTGATGTTATATAGCCTATAGCCTTCCTCGATAAATGGACTATCAAACACAAAAAGAATTTTTCAATTCCAACCAGTAGTTCCTGAGATTAGCGCGTTCAAACAAACAAACAAACAAACTCTTCAGCTTTATAATATTATATATAGTATATAGTATAGATTATAATAAAAGTATTCATTAAAAAACTCTTTTAATAAACAAGCTTTTTTCGTATTTTTCTCAGCAAACCCTTTCCAAATACCCCATATCATGGCAGTGCACAAAAAAATAACTAAGCCGCCATCTTGGGCCGTCCGCCATATTGGATTTAGAATGACGTCACTTAGCTAACCATGCATTGTAATCGGTGGAGGACATCTGCTTTAAAATTCAGTTGCAAGATTTAAACCGAACATACTTACATGCATTGCAAGTTAAATAAAGGCATGTAAAAACGCAAATTCTTAGCAGAATATTGTGTTCTGTTTATAATGTGTTAAAGTAAATTATAATTTTTATTTGCTCGTTGATTGAAATTTTCTGAATGGCTTCAAATAAACAATACGTTTTCTGTGCCCTAAGGCTCAAAGCTTAGCATTTTATTCATCATATTTAATAGCTCGAGGAACGCAAATAAACGAATATGAAAGTGAACATTTATCAATAAAATGTATTTTATTGGATACATACATTTTGTAACTGAATTTACTTTCTAGCTAGAAAAACATACCTACACGGTTAAAATAATACGTACTTACTTACTCAAAATAATCCTAAAATAAAACCCTATCAAAAACTTGTAAGCGACTTAAAAGATTTATCCAAACAAATAATTTTATAAGTCTACTCAAAACTCAATACTATTAGTATTGAGACTTGAGTAGACTGAATGACACGAATGAATTCTCATAACATTTGATAAACCGTTTAATCTTACAAAATAATGCATTGTTACCATTTTTATTTTCTCAATAAATATTTTTTCTCTCTTTAGAAATGTCGCAGATATAAGTTCTAGTAATATTTCATCTTATAGAATTAATGAAAATGTCAGACGAAAAATCTTTCTGTATTTTGCTACTAAAATTATTATTATGAATATAAAAAGAACCCTAATTTTGTAATGTCCATCTTGCCGGATGTTTCACATCCATTTTACTCGAAAACGGCAATATATGTGCTTCTTAAGTTATTACAACCGCATTAATAACAGTTTTTGGAAATCTATTTAATAGTATATGAAATATAAACTTAGTTTTGCTCATTTCACTTCGGGATCCTCTACTGTACGTGATCTTACACGCGCATGATTTTGTCTTTATCATCCTATCCATACTAATTTTGCTCAGCATGTCTCCTTCTTCTATATATATGACATCATCTCAATAATTACTTTATTTTAATCCATATCATTTTTTACACAATTCATCATTTGTTTATTTGGTTTTGCTCTAGTCTGTGCTTCATAAAAACTGAGACAGAAAATTACACTATTTAGTCCACATTTTTCTAATTTTCCAAATCCTACTTCAAAACGCCACCAACGGATATACTCGCACATTTTACCTTTTTTCGCAAAACCTCTGTGACATTAAGTAGAAGTCTTGGCGACAGCCGGGTTTCTACTTCATTTCATACAAAACTGTATTATGGTAGCTCCTAATTCTCTCCTCAATGTGCCCCAGAGTTCCTTTAGAGAAAAAGTCAACCTAATTTGGTAATTAGCCGGCTTTCTTTTAAGCTTTCATCGCTTGGCTCCCTTAATTTGTGATCTTTCCAAGGCAAATTTTTCGTGTTGCTTTTGCGGGTAAATATTGTCCAATTTGGAAGCTTTGTTTAGGCAATTTGGTTTGCTGTAGATAAGACTTAACGTTGGACAACAGTGTTTTTTGGAATTTTTGTTTCAGATGTTGAGAAAACAAATAGGTTGTAAGCGTTTTTTTTTCTTCTCTGGAATGCACTTTGTGACTATACTATTTGATAATTGATTTATCGTTTTAAATGACTGGCTGAAAATATTGTAGTTATTATTTATAAATATATATATATAAATTGATCACAGTTAGTTTAAATTAGAGCCAAAGAAAACATGTATGTGTAGGTAGTATTTAAAGACAAGAAAAATGTAGCATCAAATTCTATAAATTTCTATGAATAATGATGTATAACAAATAGTGTCAGCTAAGAGAAATAACTGTTGCTATATAAGTCAGGGCAGGGAGGATAACTTTTGCTTTGTGACAGATATACAGATTAGAGCACCGAGACGCCTCGGTGGTGGACTGCTAGGGATGGCATTGTCAAAACTTTCCAAACAAAACAAACGTGTCAGTGAGTGTTACTCATAGAGATTGATGGCACGTGACAATGTTTTAGTATTTAAGATTGCCGAAACTTTTGCTTAGCGCAGATTGCGTGGCCACACATATTTTTAATAGAATTAGTATTTCTTGCTACAGAATCGGAAAAGTCAAAATAATATGCTAAAATTAATATCCTCAAAAATTTTAGTACGTTCGATATAATAAAAAAAATAACACAAAAAAATTAACGAAAATGGATGGAATAGAAATTAGGTGCCGTGAAAATAAGACTCCCTTTCAGAATGGTGCTGTGCCATAGGCCGCCACAATACGGTGCTGATTTTCAGTGGTTGCCTGTGAGTTTTAGGATTGGAGTTTCTCATTGCTGCCAGGCCGTGATTACCATAAGTATTATACAGGATGGGCAAAAAATCGTGGATCAAACGAAACAAGGCGATAGTTGGGGTTATAAGGAGTAAAACAAAAAAAGTAATAATTATAGTTTATGACCGTTTGATCCACGATTTTTGGCCCATCCTGTATTACAAATGACAACGATATATCTGAATGTAGATGATAACAAAAATCGAATTTTAGCCCAAGGTGTTGAAAACCATGAAGACAGTTGTTTTGGTTTGTGAGTTCTTCAGGGGGAAAATAAGGCGATTCTTCCTGGTGTACAATATTATATTCTTTAAAACAATGCTTCTAATTACATTGGAAAACCGTTATGAATTCAATATATTTTATATTAATTAAGAGTTATGCTAACGAGAGATTCTGTTGAAGAGTCGCCGTTTGGCTGCGTGACTTCGTTTTATACAGGCGGAGCAGCGCCATCTCGCCCGTTGGTCTGGAACTAGCGAGGATTGATGCTAGCAGATCGATGCATCTCTCGCCGCGCGTTACTGTTGCGTCGGTTTGTCACCAGGTGCCGGTAGATGTCATAAACATGCCGGCGGGCCTTGAGAGCTCCACAGCTGCTCTCAATGTCCGGGTTCAGGCTGCGTGGCTGCTGCGTCCTCATCATTGGTGGAGGGCAAAGGGCAGATCTTTGAGAATGCCCTCTCGATGACCCCATTAGCTGTCCGGATACTGGCCACTCGGGGTACGCCGTCTTTCCCTGGGAACACAGACAATATTCGTCCCAAACGCCATTTCAGCGGTGGGAGGTTATCATCTTTTATGAGCACCAAAGTGTTGGGTGCTAAAACTCCTTTTGACTACTTCCATTTTGTGCGGGTCTGTAGTTCTCCGATGTACTCTGATGACCATCGCCTCCAGAAGTGTTGCCTCAGTTGTTCGATGCGCTGGTAGCGGGATAGTGCGTGTAGTGGAGTACTGGCAACGTCTTCGCTCGCATGTGAGGTTAGCGGTCGGCCAATCAGGAAGTGTGCAGGTGTGAGGGGGGTATAATCTGATGGATCTGGGGACAGACAGTACATAGGACGGGAATTCAGGACAGCTTCTATTTGTGCTAGAACCGTACTGAACTCCTCGTAGGTTAAGTGACTATTGCCTAACACCCGTGCAATGTGATGCTTACAGGATTTTACCCCTGCCTCCCATAAACCGCCAAAATGAGGTGCAATGAGGTGGTATAAATTTAAATTCTATACCATTAGATGAAGCATAATCAATAATAGGTTGAGACTCCCTAGATAAGAAGGTTGTAAGTTCCCTTTTAGCTCCTACAAAATTCCTACCGTGGTCAGAAAATATGCAATGTGGTTTTCCTCTCCGGGAAATAAACCGCTTTAAAGCTAAAATGTAATATTCTGAGGTTAGATTAGTGACAAGTTCCAAGTGCAAGGCCTTAGTAGCAAAGCAAACAAATAAACATAGATAGCACTTTTCAAGTTTAGAGCCTCTGCCTTTCCGGTTTAAAATATAAAGTGGTCCTGCATAATCAACCCCGCTGTTTATGAAAGGGAAGTCAATAGTGATCCTTTCCTGCGGTAGATTTCCCATGATTGGTTGCACTGTTTCACCTTTCATGCGCGTGCACATTTTGCATTGTTGTATAATTTTCCTAGCTAAGTTCCTACCACACAAGGGCCACCAGGTCTCTCTTAAATGGGCTAACAGCTGTTGTGGACCAGCATGTAATAACCTCAAATGCTCTAGCTTGAAAATAAGTTGAGTGACGTAATGCTTACCACACAATAACATGGGATGCTTTTTGTTAAATGAGAAGTCAGGCGAATTAGACAATCTACCTCCCACTCGGATAATGCCTTTGTCATCTAAAAATAAAGTTAAACTTAATAAGTTACGAGTTGATTTAATTGGTAATTTATTTACTAAAGCGTGATGTTCATCTGGAAATGATTCTAATTGAATTCTTTTTATTATGAGATTCAATGAGTTAGTTAACTCTTCCACTGATAAGGGACCTGTCAAACGATCAAGCTTGTTTACTGGTTTAATATTGTGAATAAATCTTAAAACAAATGCATAGGCGCGTTGTAGTTTGCAAAATGAAGAGAACCTTTTAAAATCTCCACCAGAACCATCACAAACCATGGTGACTGTTGTTTGTTTTGTTCTTAATTCTGGCAAACTATCTTGAAAGGTATGTGGTGTGTCGAATGTTTGAAACTCCGTTACCCTTTCCCATAAAAAGGAGGGTCCATTCCACCACTTTTTATTTTGTATTAAGTCGTTCAGACTGGTACCTCGAGAAACTAAATCGGCTGGGTTATGTTTCCCGTCGACATGCAGCCATTTTGCATTGCTGCTATATTCACTAATTTGCACTGCACGATTTTGAACAAAGGGCTTTAACTGTTGAGGCGACATTCTTAACCAGCCCAACACAATAGTCGAGTCCGTCCAACAAAATATCTTATCAAAGTTTAGCTTGAGAGCTTTTGTTATTCGTTCTAATATTATTGCGCCGACGAGCGCGCCACACAACTCTAAACGCGGTATGCTAACTGGTTTGACAGGAGCGACGCGGCTCTTCGAACAAATCAGTGTCACTGTGACGTCACCGGTCTCGCTAAAGCTACGGGCGTATGCACACGCGCCGTATGCGGTTTCACTGGCATCAGTGAATATGTGTAACTCTGTTCGGACAGAATTTGTACATATTATGTGACGAGGGACTCGAATATCATGTAATGCGGATAATGAAGTAACAAACTTTTCCCACTTATCTTTAATGTCAAGCGGTACTTCGTCGTCCCAATCTAGTTTGCACAACCACAGTTTTTGTAGTAGTATCTTTGCTTTGATTATAACAGGGCTAAGTAATCCTAAAGGATCGTATACTTGTGACACAACCGATAAAATTAAGCGTTTAGTTGTCGGAGTTGAGATTTCTTTTATTTTTGAAGTGAAATGGAAATTATCATCATTGTTCAACCAACCTAGGCCCAGAGTTTTATTAGAACTATTCTCATTTAGTGTGAAATGTTTCGACTGACTGTAATCATTTTTAATTATTTCTTTTGCGATTTCGTCTGAATTAAATACCCACTTTCTTAACGGTAAACAACCTGACTTACATACTTCAATAACACCTTTACAAATTCGTATTAATTCAGTTTTATCATCATTCCCGAAAATACAGTCATCAACGTACATGTCATTTAAGAGTGTACGCGAAATATCTGCGTCAGTGCATTCATGCCCTAACTGTCTAACGCATCGCATGCTAAGATAGGGTGCAGACGCAGTACCATATGTCACGGTGTTGAGTTTATATACAGAAAGTGGTTCAGAAGGGCACTCACGCCAGATTATCATCTGTAAATGTCTTTGATCCTCCTGTATTAACACTTGCCTGAACATCTTTTCTATGTCACCACACGCAACGTAGTTATATTGACGGAAACGTAAAAGAATCGCAAACAAATCATTTTGTAAAGGAGGGCCTGTCATCTGGATATCGTTAAGCGACTTTCCCGATGATGTCGGTTGACTAGCATTAAACACCACACGTAGCTTTGTTGTGACACTGTCTTCACGAAATACACCATGGTGGGGTAGAAAATAATTATTTGGTGGGTAATGTTCAATGCGAGTCATGTGTCCCAGACTTAGGTATTCCTTCATAAAATCATTATACATTTTTTTGTACTGACTATTACGTTCGAGTTTTCGCTCTAGTGACAGAAACCGTCCTTTAGCGGTTTCATAACTGTCACCAAGCTTATTTATCGAATCTTTAAACGGTATGCGCACAGAGAACCGACCATCGGCTAAACGTTTAGTTGTATCTATAAATAGTTTCTCACAGGCTTGTTCTTCCTGTGAATAAAAGTTATTATTTTGGCATGACACTTCCTCTATCTCCCAAAATTTTCTTAACTGTTCCCCAATTTCTAAAGTTTGAGTAAAGTTACATTGAACAGGAATAATGCGCCTAGGTTCAAAGTGAATGGGGCCAGCGACTATCCATCCTAACTTGGTATTTTGAAGATAAGGTCCGTTACTTAAGCGAATTCTGCCTTCGATTATTAAATCCCGAAACTGGTCAACTCCTAACAATAAATCTATATTTGACGGTATGCAGTAAGTAGGGTCTGCTAGATTTAATCCGTTAGGTATTTTTAATTTGTTAGAATTTATTTTAAAAGTAGGTATCATATTTGTTATAGTGGGTAGGACCAAACATTTAATATTTGTATGATAGTTATTGTCGTTTAGAGATCTAAGTTTGATTTCACATAACTGAGCGGAATGTGAGACCGACTGTCCCACTCCTACGATTTGATAAGCGGACTGTATCGACTTTAAATTTAATTTTTTACGTAGTGACTCAGAAATTATACTATGCTGACTGCCACTGTCAATTAAAGCGCGTGCCTGATGATACTTGTCGTCATTGCCCGCGACTTCAATGATGGCAGTTGACAATAAAGCGTTATCTAATAACTCAGACTTTACCCTATGATACCCGTTATTACGTTCGGAACATAAATAAGCTTGCGTATGTAGAACTGCGGATGAGTCAGAAGGTTCAGATCTTAATGCGCTGTCCTTACTACCCTCATCATGCAATAAATTGTTATGTTTGAGATTGCACCGCTTAAACGGGCCGAAGTAACAATCATTCGGGGTGTGTCCCTTACGTAAACAATTTGCACACAAACTATTCTTCCTCACAATATCTAACCTATCCTTCACCGATAATTTCAAGAACTGGGTGCACGCATAAAGTGAATGATTACCAGTACACACAATACAATCACGAGTGCGCTTATTCTTCTGATTATTCTGAGTGGAGTTATGCGTGGTTGCAAAACTATTAATTTTTTGTGATTTAAACTTGTTATCAGAAACTGGCCTATTCCCTGAAGGGAAAGGAGAATGGTTAACTTGCACCATCTCCAACATATTAGCTTTATCCGTTAAAAAATCCAATAAATGGGACAACTTTGATGATTTCTTTCTTCTTTCCGTAGCCAAATCTAATTTAGAAACAATTGTAAAAATAATGAGGGTATCCCACCACTCTGTGGGTTCCCCGAGCGTCTTTAACGCACGTAAATTCTTAAGCACTGTATCGATTAATTTTCTAATAAGATGAGGTGATTCTTTTGACATCGATTGCGAAGAAAATAACGCTTTTACATGATTATGCACTAATAAGTTACTGTTGTTAAATCTATGGTTAAGCAAATCCCATGCTATTATGTAGTTTCCAGATGAAAACTCTAATGATTTTATCACCTGACTGGCATTCCCTGTTAGAGCAGATCTTAAATAATGGAACTTTTGAATTTCATCAAGTTGTGTAGATTTATGGATCAATGAAAGGTAGGTATCTCTAAACTCAAGCCACGCATTGTATGACCCATCAAATGAAGGCAAAGTTATAGTGGGCAATTTAACTAACGGGTTTGAGTTGCACTTAGATTTATCACTAACAGCAGAACTAGGATTACTAACGCTTTGCAATAAACAGTCAACTTCTGTAAATACCGTATAGTAGGAATTTTCAAAGGATTCACGAATATCTATTTGCTGAGATAATTCTTTTTCTGAAACTAATTCCTCTATAGAACTTTGAATATAGTTAAAGTCTTGCATTAATGATTTAGCACCATCAGTTCTTAACCTTAATTCCGTAATTTTTTTATCGTTTAACGGTACACTGACAAGGGAAGTTACAAATTTCGTAAAAAGTGTCAATCTACCCTTTATTGTACCCCTTTTTTTATTTAAATCTTGAATCTGATCGTTAGCACTTTGTAACACTGGTATAGGAGATTTATTACGTATTGAAGCTTTACCTATATCTTCCGAACCTAGACTCATTTTGGCAATTTATGAAGATAAGGGTACTCACTGTTTTCCTGCAAACACCTTGGTGTGATTACGCGAACCTAAGGCGAATTACCTGTAATTAGTCACAGTTTTAGCACAAATAAAAGGAGGAGAAGGAAAGGAACGATAAGGATTGCCAAACCTCTGCTGATTCTTCTTCTATCCGGCTCGAAGGACCAATGTTTTGGTTTGTGAGTTCTTCAGGGGGAAAATAAGGCGATTCTTCCTGGTGTACAATATTATATTCTTTAAAACAATGCTTCTAATTACATTGGAAAACCGTTATGAATTCAATATATTTTATATTAATTAAGAGTTATGCTAACGAGAGATTCTGTTGAAGAGTCGCCGTTTGGCTGCGTGACTTCGTTTTATACAGGCGGAGCAGCGCCATCTCGCCCGTTGGTCTGGAACTAGCGAGGATTGATGCTAGCAGATCGATGCATCTCTCGCCGCGCGTTACTGTTGCGTCGGTTTGTCACCAGGTGCCGGTAGATGTCATAAACAACAGTAAACAATATGTTCAAGGCATAAAATTGATTACTCCGACTACAAAGGAAGCAGACAGCCTTGATCCAAAAGGCTCACGTAAGGACAATAGAAATAATACTATTATTACATAAAGGATATTAATATCATCCCAGACAGTCTTGTTGAGACCAAAATACGAGTAAGAATGCCCAAATTACAGATATAATAATTTGTAGCTTGTGGATGCTTCAAGGTCAATTCTGTTCTTTGACCATTTTGAAGAATTCCTAGTAAAACAATTGCTATGTTTAACCGACTTTCGAAAAAGGAGGAGGTTCTATGTTCGACTTCTTGTATGCTTTTTTTTATGTATGTTCACCGATATCTCCGTCAATTGTAGACCGATTTATAAAATTCTTTTTTTGTTTGAAAGAGTATGTTTCGAAATTGGTCCCATTTTAATTTAGTGAATATCTGATAAAGAACTTCGAAGATATACAACAGAACTCTTCAATAAATAACGGCAAATCTCTCGGGACTGTTACAATCGCATGTCTGTTTATTGTTTATACCATTTCATAACATAACATCACGCCAGTACGCTCTTAAGGGGTAAGCAGATCTCTCATTTGATCGGTTTTGTTCAAATTTCATGATATTCGGGTAATCTATTCTGGCGTTATAGAAAACTTACTAAACAACTTGCCTATTAGGTAGGTACAACTAAAAAGAGTAAAATAAAAAAACTTTTTTACAAAAAAATACTACCGACTTCCAGAAAACTACAAAGTGAAAAATAACTTTATTTTTGGAAGTCGGTGTCCATAACGCAAAGAAATGGTACCTACGAAAGACACCGACTTCCAAAAATAAAGTTATTTTTCACTTTGTAGTTTTCTGGAAGTCGGTAGTATTTTTTTGTAAAAAAGTTTTTTTTCAGATATATCGTTGTCATTTGTAATACAGGATGGGCCAAAAATCGTGGATCAAACGGTCATAAACTATAATTATTACTTTTTTTGTTTTACTCCTTATAACCCCAACTATCGCCTTGTTTCGTTTGATCCACGATTTTTTGCCCATCCTGTATAATACTTATGGTAATCACGGCCTGGCAGCAATGAGAAACTCCAATCCTAAAACTCACAGGCAACCACTGAAAATCAGCACCGTATTGTGGCGGCCTATGGCACAGCACCATTCTGAAAGGGAGTCTTATTTTCACGGCACCTAATTTCTATTCCATCCATTTTCGTTAATTTTTTTGTGTTAGTTTTTTTATTATATCAAACGTACTAAAATTTTTGAGGATATTAATTTTAGCATATTATTTTGACTTTTCCGATTCTGTAGCAAGAAATACTAATTCTATTAAAAATATGTGTGGCCACGCAATCTGCGCTAAGCAAAAGTTTCGGCAATCTTAAATACTAAAACATTGTCACGTGCCATCAATCTCTATGAGTAACACTCACTGACACGTTTGTTTTGTTTGGAAAGTTTTGACAATGCCATCCCTAGCAGTCCTCCACCGAGGCGTCTCGGTGCTCTAATCTGTATATCTGTCACAAAGCAAAAGTTATCCTCCCTGCCCTGACTTATATAGCAACAGTTATTTCTCTTAGCTGACACTATTTGTTATACATCATTATTCATAGAAATTTATAGAATTTGATGCTACATTTTTCTTGTCTTTAAATACTACCTACACATACATGTTTTCTTTGGCTCTAATTTAAACTAACTGTGATCAATTTATATGATCTGGCGACATTTTGGATAGATTACAAGATGGCCTATGACTCAGTGCCACATACATGGCTCATGAGGGTGCTGGAGTTGTATAAAATTGATACAACTCTGCGCGCCTTCCTGACGTCATGTATGAGGCAGTGGAGGACGGTCCTTCACTATCCAGGATGTCGACAGATTCAGAAAAACAGCGAACCTATAAGGATCGAGCGCGGAATATTTCAGGGCGATAGTCTGAGTCCTCTGTGGTTTTGTTTAGCCCTGAACCCTCTCAGTACACTGCTGGAGGGTTCAGGCCTGGGCTATCGGTTGAGGAGAGGTGGTCAGGTCATATCACACCTCCTTTACATGGATGACCTGAAGCTCTTTGCCCGCAACAACTTGCAACTGATGAAGCTACTGAAGGTAACAGAAACCTTCAGTGACGCCATCAGAATGGAATTTGGTGTGGACAAATGTGCAGTCATGCATGTAAAGCGAGGGGAGATTATGGAATCCGTGGTAATACAACTCTCGGACTCCATACACCTTAGAAACCTTTCCTCAACTTCGACTTACAAGTATTTGGGTATGTCGGCAGCACTAAGCATCAATGTTACTGACGTGAAGCAGTCGTTGAAGGAACGCTTCTTCGGCCGCCTGAAAAAAGTATTAAATAGTCTTTTATCAGGCGGGAACAAGGTGCGCGCCTTCAACGGCTGGGTCATGCCAGTCTTGATGTACTCTTTCGGCATACTCAAATGGACTCAGACAGAACTTGACGCCCTGGATAGGAGAGTCCGCACATTGCTTACCGCAAATCGTAGCGTAGCGTATGTGGTCGCAGTGGACTAGGGCCTTTACCCCGTTCTCCTTGGCTAACGAGAACTGGCGCAAACCTATAGTATTAGATACTAATTGACCGCAGGGAGGTATGGTAGAGCAAGGAGCTTCACGGACGCTTCTACTAGGTCCTACATGGGCCCGATTTAGATATTTTAGCGTCCGTGCCCTGGCTGCGATTTGGTGACCTTTTTGGTGAAACCGAAGGTTTTGTCTTTGCGATTATGGACGCAGTTATGATGACGAGCAACAACCGGAAATATATTGTGAATGGTGGCACGGTTGACATCTGTCGGGCACGTCACCGGCCGGGGGAATCCATCCGTCACAATATTATCTCCGGTTGTTCTAGTCTAGCTAACGGAGACTATTTGCATAGACACAACCTTGTAGCCAGGATTATCCATCAGCAACTTGCTCTTAAATACAATCTTGTGGAATCGGAAGTGCCTTACTATAGGTATGAGCCCGACCCTGTTCTCGAGAATGGCAATGTCACGTTGTATTGGGATCGGTCTATCATCACTGACAGGACTATTGTTGCCAATAAGCTTGACATAGTGGTGATAGACCGACTAGAGCGTCGCGCAATGATTGTTAATATAGCGGTCCCCCATGACGAGAACCTCGTGAAGGAGAGATAAGAAAACTAAGTATCTTGATTTGGCTCGCGAGGTTGTCGACATGTGGGATATGAATACAACGATCATTGTGCCGATAGTTGTTACGGCCAATGGCATAATAGCCAAGAGCCTCGACGAACATCTCAGGAGGCTCTCGTTGGGCAGCTGGATCAAGGCCTTGATCCAGAAAGCGGTACTCCTGGACACGGCGCGTATTCTTAGGAGGTTCCTCTCTCAGGAGCCATGACCACCGGTAGCTTGGACCCTGTTCCCGATACCGGTGGGCTACTATTTTTTTATATTTTTAAATGTTTTTATTTTATTTAGTTTTATAAGCTAATATTTAAAAATCTAAAAAATATGTACATAAATTGAATAAAGGAAATTTTAATGAAGACATTAATAATAATGTTTAAACTCAAAGGTTTCTTTTAAAAATCTTTCTTGTTTATAGCTATGTCACTTTTTCACTGTAATTTGTATATTCTTTGCTCATTTAAGACACC
The DNA here is from genome assembly GCA_948252205.1 of Orthosia incerta. Taxonomy (NCBI): domain Eukaryota; kingdom Metazoa; phylum Arthropoda; class Insecta; order Lepidoptera; family Noctuidae; genus Orthosia; species Orthosia incerta. Next base: position 15,426,801 of record OX411764.1, on the reverse strand, counting down.
GGCTTTCATTAGAGGAAAACATCTCGTGAAAACCTGGATTTAATGGCCCAATGTAATCGAGCATTGTCATCAATGGCCATTTCTTTTGCTAAGTAATTACATTATGCTTGCCAGTTTTCAAATTTATTACTGGCTGGTCTTAATAATTCTTTTTTGGATTTATTTGGCCTAAACGAGAACCTTCTTGAGTTTAATATACATGGTCGAATTATTTTAAATGAAAGGAAACCCCGCAGTGGTAACGACGATAAAAAGTATAAACTTCTAATTTTAAAGAAACTACAGCTGAATGGGTACGGGGTTAACGACCGCTGGTAGTTTAGTTATTTACTTAAAATTGTGAATTAAGAATTTTCGATTCTGATCCTCATCCTTTATAGAACGAAAGAATAAAGTCTATCTTTTGATCTATTTTTTAGATACTGAAAAGTTGTTATTCATCTATATTAACATCACCTCATCAAAATTATTGTTCGCTCACTTCAGCTCTCGTCATCCCCTTCGAATCTAGCATATACGTGTCGGGTTGCCCTAAGCTCCCGAGCTCGCTTCGCTCGCTCTTGGTCTAATATATTGACCATTATTATCGCCCAACCGTTACATAGCAATATTCATAAATTATCATAGTACACTGATTAATAACTTGGTCCATGACATATACATTCTTCATACGTCCATATTTGCCGTAATTCCATAAGTCACCCCCTTTATAGCCATAACACCTTTCACACAACCCCACCATCAACCACCTAATTTGTTGACGAAAACTTAAATCAAATTTTCCCCAACAGATTTCAAAACCGGTGACAAGAAAATCATCAACGGTCCCTTCTGGCACGAGGTCTTCACAGAAACATATGAAGATCACGAGGACGACCCGTCTACCACTACTTCTGAACCCCTACCTTTCTTCGAAGATGATGCTTCTACTAATAATGTGACAGCCCAACTTGGCAGTCGCGTGCATCTGCACTGTCGAGTGCATGACTTGGGGGAGAAGACGGTGAGTAGAGAGCAGAATAACTATGAATAAATTGGTATCATTTTATTGCGGCTATCGCAATTGTTGAAATGCTGAAATGATTGGGATTTACAACGTAGAATTTTACTAGAGCGTGTCATCGTTTTGATAGAATATAATATCATGTAGAGACTCTGGAGGTTTATCAAAAATAAAAAAATAATTAATAATTTCATTGCGTACCACTACTATGTTTGAATGAGACAGACAGGAACCTCCTCACAATGCGAGCCGTACCATGGAGTACTGCCATCTGTATCAGGCTCTTGATCCAATTGCGCAATAATAGCCTCGACAGATGGTCATCGAGGTTATTGTCCATCAGGCCGTTGGCCGTAACGGCAATCGGCACAATGATCACCGAGTCCACATCCCACATGACGATAACCTCCAGCTTAGGGCATCTCGACACGGATAGTTTAGGTTCGAAGGAGATAGCGAGAGCTGAAGTGAGTGAACAAGGAGATCTTTAAGGCTAAGTCAAGATACTTGATTTTTATTTTAGTCACTTTTATTTTCTCAACCTAGAATCGCCAGAGACGAAAATAGCTGATAAAATATCATGTTGTATTTAATTGTAGGTAGGTGGGTGGATAATTCTTATTTCTTATTTAAAAATAACATTTTCCCACACTAGGAATTTCTTCCTGTATCGTGGGTGCGTTCACAAACATTTAAACTCACATACACAAACACCCAGAGCCGGAACAACTATCTGTAAGTCATACAAATATTTCTTCCGTGCGGGAATCGAACCCGCGACACGCAGTGCAGCAGTCAATCGCTCAACCACTGCGCCAACCGTGCGCCCAACATTAATTAACCGTACAAACAACCTTTCTAACTGGAAAACTTTTAGCCACATCATGACTTAATGTCAAATAACTAAGACACACACACATGAGATATGCAGAGTATTATAATATTAAATCCTTTCATATAAACATTATTATGCAGCAAAGAACAACAGAATCCCATTACGCACTGTGAGATGCAAAGTTAAACATCTGCTCAGTCTCATTTTATGCTGCAAACACCGCGAGAGCATAGAATAAATAAGTACAGAAGGTCGACTCCATACAACGAATAAAACGCAAGCACACATAGATACGCTTCAAGAACAGCGAGTGCAAGCGCACTCGCGACCACTTGTTTGAGAGTGCCGTACGTACGCATCTGCATATAATACACATTCACATCACACATTCACATTCATTCAGGCCAGACGAATCTGGCCTTCTGTTATGTGTGTATAGTGGCGAGAGTGTGGTATTTTATTAATGCTTCTATCTACTTCATGCATTAGAATTATGATATTATGAGCAAAAAGGCTATAAAACTAGTTAGTATCCATGTTTCTTCTAGCGTATGTTTTTATGCATTTGTTCTTGTTTGTTGAGAGTGCTTTTTACTGTGATAATAATAAACTATACACTTATACTTCTGAAAAGACTATCCTTCCATTTCACCACTTAGTCAAATGTAAACTTTGTTCTTCACAGCAAAACGTCAAAGGGTGATAAAAAAGAAATATAAAAATCTGCTGCTCAGTATATTTTTTCTAGCATACCACGCCAAATTTTAGGGAATTTTCATTATTCCTGTCTTTGATTCATAATGTTCGAAATTATTTTAGAACTGTGATGCAAATCAGGCAGTATGCTTTTCTATTGTTCTATTTATTTCGTCTACTCTACTTTTCCGCTAAGAGTGTAAATAAAAGCTTGTACAAAAAAAATTGCCCTTTTTTTGTACAATTTTTTATTTAGTTTCACCTGACCCAGGGTTTCTGTAATCAAGGCTTGGAAGTTTAATTTGACACCCTTCCCGGTGTTTAACGAGCTGAAATATTGCACACGTGTTTGTTTTTGTGACTATACAATTTTTTAACATAAAGAGACGACAGGTGTCGTGAGACACATATTTTGAACGAAATTTCTTTCGCTTTAATATTACAAGCCCAAAATAAAAAATGAAAAACATTAAAACTGATCGATGATATTCTCGTTCGTCTAAGAACGTTGGTTAAGTGAACGAGAATATCATCCATCACTCTATCAAGACTTTTAAAAATACACTTGACATCTGTAAAAAACTACACTCACAAATATCTAACTAATATGAAATAGCTTCCTTTAACAATAGTGTCGGTCAGACATTTATGCTCGAGTAGCTCTCATCCGTCATAAGTGGAATATAAAAGCAAGAACCAAAATTTTTTTGAATTACTATATTTTTAATATATTATAGGCTTGTTTCTTAAAATTAACAGAGAAGGATTTGAGGATTTGAGTGAACAGGCTTCTTCCGGGTAAGCTCACTCCATCGTCGACTTTGTCTCTGTCACCTCTGACCTAGACTAGAGTCAAGTGCAAACCCATCACAAAAAAAATAATAATCAAACCATTTCTTTTTTCCCCAGATATCATGGGTCCGTCGTCGAGGTGAAGAACTGCACCTCCTCTCCTTCGGTCGCCACACCTACTCTGCAGACTCCCGCTACTCTCTGGCTTTCGAACACCCCAACGATTGGCGTCTCCTGATCCAATATGTCAGCGAAAGAGATGAGGGCTTCTACGAGTGCCAGATCTCTGCTCATCCTCCTTTGGTTAGGAGAGTACATCTTAGTGTTGTTGGTGAGTTTTATTTTTATTTTTATTGCATAAATATTACACAGTCAGTCATATAGCCATATGGCTTACATGGTATCATTAAAACACAGCCAAAAGCAAATGCTTGGTTTAGATTTAAGTTTTTGGCGCGACGAAAAAATATTAATTTTAATCTTGTACATGTTTCTAAGAACTTGGTTATTTTTTTCTAAAACATGCTCGAGAAAGAAAATCTCTGTACGAATGAACAAATTTACCGCTTGGTTTGATTTTATAAAATCATAATTTATATTTTACCAATGTGTTGGTAAATTTGGCTGATTAGAAATAAACTATATTTAATTAAAAACTGACTTCCACAGCCCAGTATAGTTTTGGATGGTTATAAAGGTTAAAGAAGACCAAAAAATCGATGCATGATTATGTGGAAAATTATAAGGTTAGAAAAGAGATGACTAATTTATTGAGATGATGGTAAATATTTATGAAGAAGAAGACCTCAAATAATTGAAACAGGGGCAGACGGATGATATGATTATTGCACAAATAAACAGTACACTTGTCATCATGTAAAAACGCTACATTGTAGGATTATTGTTGGTATCATTAAGGTTTCTGTACAGATATCATTTTTAATGGTATGTGTACTATTCATTTATTTCGAGAATTTAAACTAAAACATGTTTTGGAAACAACAAATTGGCTGTTTCCAGAAAGTTTCTCAGAAATATATTCAAGAATAACGTATATTTTTTCCGCACCGTTTTTTAATCAAGCTTGTTTCTTTCTTGTCTTCGCTTAAATTCTAAATACCCTGTGGAACTTCTAAACAAAAATTCGTATCGTACTAGCCAGAAATACCTGGCAGGTATGTAAAAAATGACCCAAATTGGAAGAGTGAATTCACAGCTTACGTTGAAAGGCCATTAGTAGGGTCCAAATTGTTAATTGACCTGGAAAACCTAGCTTGAGCTCCTAATTTGGCCGAGGTGGTATTAGGCTATTTGTATTTTATTTTTGTATTACGAGAACCTATGTCAGTATATTCAGTTGGGCTATTGACAAAGAATATAACATATGAAAACGTAGCGCCTACTGACATAACGAGGCGATGAGAATTCTGAGAAGAAGGACCGATCAAGTGAAAGAGTCCTCCAAATTCTACACGGTCGTAAGGGAAGCGCTGTACAGAAACCAGTGGAGGCAGATCATCCCTGACCCTGATGCTGACCACGATCCTCAGACATGAGGGACTGACCAAGATAGAGAACTATCCACGGAAAGATCTCGGAAAACGTTGCTTAGATTTGGATCGACCCGTGCGGCATTATCACGATGAAAAAAGTTAATTCAAAAATCGTAAACCAGATTGCTTAAAAAGCGATTTGATTTATTAATGGTAACGAATTTGAAGATAAGTGTTATATGTTTTTAAAATCACCTTTTAAAACTCTTTATTTTGATACCCCAAATAATGGGTCCGGAAGAAAAAAAAAAATGAGACCCCACAATATGGCGCCCAAAAGCCGCCATTTTTCTATTTTCTAATTTATTATAGCCAGTGTCACTTGCAAGGTTAAGACGAATAGATTGACGTTAGAATAACCAAAATAAGCACACGCGTTTAGTCTCTCGAACGCCATATAGGAACAAACATACATATATATACTAAATACATAGACCAATAAACACATTACCCTCCCTTCGGCAGCCGGGTAAAAACTTATTTCTTCAGAGTGATTGAAATATATGAAAGACCAGACCTTACCAGAACACCAACATTGACAAAATAAAAACCCAAATTATCCATTTCTAGACTATATCGTCAAGAATTCACACAACACAGTACCTACAACCTTAGTCAACCTTTTACACAATTTAGGGCAGTAACACACTACACTATATCAGACCTAGTTGTCTGCCTAGTAATAACAGTATCGTCAGTCCTGTCTCAGCATTACAAGTTGTGGCCGACGTGTGTGTTAACTGTTCTCAATTTGCTGCCAAAATAGTTGTTGTATTGTGTCTGAGTTGTTGGGTAGGATTTAGGTGAAGACAGTGGGTAAATTGCGTTTGGAATTGCGTGTAGTGCGTTCTGAGGCTCGAGAAGAAATTATATTATATCGGTGATTACTAAACGAAAGGCCTAAAATGTGTGGGATTGACGTGGGTTACTAAAATGTCACGTTTCTGTTCTGTACTATATGAAAGTCGTTATCGATAATAAAATGTCTTGCTTGAAACTTTGTCTAAAGCCATGAGGACTTAGTCGTATACGAATTGTAAACAAGCAAAATTAAAAAAAAAAACCCGACACATTTTTATTTCATGCTATAATTTATCTAGTAGTAGAATTACGTTTCGATCGACAATCTATTGAACATGTAATTATCACACGATATCTTGTGAAAGCTCCCCGATTCAAAAAGTAAAACGCCCATAACTTTAAAACGGCTGAACCGATTTTCATCAAATATAAGCTAAGAACACTTTCGATAAAGTCACCTTTCATACAAAAAAAATACTAAATCAAAATCAATTTATCCGTTTAGGACCTATGATGCCATAGACAGATAAACAAACAACACACGTCAAACTGATAACACCCCTCTTATTCGTCGGAGCTAAAGATTACAGGTATGCTGTAAGAAAACTAGCTTCAATAATCTATTGGTCTAATGACTGCTGGCTCTATTATTGGAATTATTATAATCCGAATTCAAATGAATGTTTTGCATTCCGAGTTTTTTTTTATTTATGTACATGTACACCAATCACTCAACATTTACTGAACCTTTATTCAGATTTAAAACAAAGTGCATAGAAATAAAGTGCAATTTAGGACACACGGTATGTCGTTTTCTCGGACGTGGTTATGACGCGCCATTTCGGCGCCCGTGCCAGATCAAATTGCTCTTTATTTACATGCATTTTGTATGAAATTTGAATGGAAGCCACCCGTGCTATGTCCGCGCCCGATGCCATTTCTTTGTGGCCTGCACCTTACATATTCATTCTCATTTGTTAGTATAAGTCATAACTTGGTCCTAATTGATTAAATTTTCTGAAGTAATTTTCGAGCTATCTTCAACAATAGGTTTTATTAATGAAGTGTAAACATAGTAAGTAGTCGAATTAGTGTTACAAGAATTTCTCTTCATTACAACTACAAATGAAAGTTTTAATACCATTGACTAATCGAAAATCAAAACAACACAATAACTTGAGTCCAATTATTCGAATAACAGAAGGAGCAGTTAATCTAATTCACTAGAGTAGTTAAAGCTTATTGGATACTAAACTTTATCTCTGGAGTCTTTATGCCAGTTCTTCTAAATCAAACGTATAAGCTTTTTGGTACGGCACTGATTTTGGGGGTCGAAGAAAAACATCTATCGCAAGGTTTTGGGTTTTTTGACGTATTACGAATAATCAGTAAATATTTTGTGACGACCTGGTTAAGACTGCAAGAATCCGGTGGATGCGAGACGAATAGAACCTATCAGTGTGGCGACGCTTGGAGGAGGCCTATAAATCATGATGATTCTGTATGGACTTTATGGGTTCGCTTATTACGCGTAAATTTATTGCTAGGGCACGGTATATTATTTAACTTTCTTGGCTTCGTTATGAGTTTACCTAATTATGTACACAATTCAATAAGCAATTAAAACTGACCTCATGTCGCAGTGACGAAATACGGTAGCAACTTATCACATGATTTTCAATCGCATAACTTGACACCATAAAACTTTATCACAATATATCGAATTCACACACATATTCACCAAAAAAACACTTCATTACGATAAAACAATATGTGTAAGCAATGTTTAGACAAGCAATTCAAAATAAACAACACTCAACAATGATAAAATGTAATAAAAACTATTTTGTTTACACAACGAAAAAATATGGCGTCGGATTCTCAAAAACCACAGATGCATTTTGTAAAAAAAAAAACTCACTCAATTTTAGAAGTGTATTACTAAAATGTTACCAAAGTCGGTGAAATATGAATCGATTGAACGAATGATACAGCCAAAAAGTGTTGCAAGTGAAGATTTTACGTCAAAAACCACCGTCCAATTTGACCTGTGAGTAGGGCCATAACACGTTTCGCGACTACTTTTCTTATGGACCTGCGTCGGGCCAAAAAACGCGTCGGAGGTTAAAGGAGAACGACATCCCCTGAAAACAAAACTTGCTTGCTTGTTTCGCTCATTTCACAAACACACCAGGAATCGCACATTTTGCCAGGATAAAGTTGTCTATGGATAAATTTTGTTCAGTTGACGACAACTTAGTATGGAAAATCCAATTTTTCTTTGGGAATTTCCTGAGACTTCCTCAGAAAAAGTTGTCCATTTACTCGTACATGGGCAAAAGGAGTTCTTAAAATATGATCGCATCTTTCCGTTACACCCGATATGTTTGAGTTTTAATCACGGAATAATTGCTCAACGGTTTTGGATGAAATTGTACACATACTCGTAGATAGTTTATAACCTGGAGTTACATATACCTAGAATACTTTTGTAATAATAAAACACATTTCAGGTGGGCAGAATCTAGTTCTTACTATGCCTGTGACGTCTAGAACAGCAAAAGCGCAACATGCATTTTTACCCCGACTGCTGCCGAAGGAGGGTAATGTGTTTACCAGTGTATGTATATATGTATGTTTCTTCCTATTGTGGCATTCTAGAGACCAAACGCGTTGACCGATTTTGATGATTCTTACGTCAATCGATTCGTGTCACTGGTTAAATTAAAATTGGAAAATAGGAAAATGGTGGCTTTTTGGTGCCTTATTGTGTGGGCCCAATTATATTTTTCTTCCATATGCATCGTGGTATCAAAATAAAGGGTGTTAAGAGGTGATTTAAAAATGTACAATACATATATGTTTAAATTTAACTAAAACGAAAAAAAAAATAACTAAAAAGTTATAAATAAAAAAAGTTAATTCAAAACATCTTAAAATCCGATTGTTGAGAAGCGAACTAAAAAGACGTAAACAAGAAGAAAATCTGGCTGTGCAGTCGGAGGATACATTTATTTACGTCTTTTTAGTTCGCTTCTCAAGCTGTCGGGTTTTTTGATTTTACGAATTAACTTCTTTTTTAATAGTAACTAGCTTCGCCCGCGTTCAAAATTAAAAAAAAAACTCTCGTTCCGATCGCCACTAAACTTTACAGGATTACCCGCTGGGTCAATCTGAAGATTCTCTGAAAATGACAATAAAATTGGTCCAGCCGTTTCGGAGTCTTTAAGGAACATACATACATACATATATAGAAGATAGATAGATAGGTCTCACCAGTCGCTGTCAACATGGAGATTCCTAGTCCTATCCGATTAAAAAACATAATAATTGCTTTGTGGTAAACCTCTAAAGTTTATATTATTGATGGTCAACAAACTAAACCAAATTTTATAGACAATAATCTTTCAACCCTTCAAATTAAATACTAAAACTTTCTATAGTAAATACGACCTGTATACATAGACTAATAAATCTGAACTGAGATTGTTTATGAGCAGTAAATAATTTTATAGCTGACTCTGTTGAATGTTTCTAGGCACGGAGCACACAACCAGTGAAGAGAGCATCGGCACGTTTTTGTTCTAAATCGAAGTCACCAAGAAACAGCGGGGGCAGAGGTAAGCTTCCCCCGCTGTGATTTGGTGACAGATCGACAACCAAATGACAACTGATTCTCTAGGGATTCCAAAAAAGTAATAAAAACAAAATCGATATCGATATTTTTTTACGATATCGATATTGTTTTTATTTTAATTTTTTATATTATAGTTAGTACTAAGAAGTTAAACAATAAGTAAGTTATACTTATTTTTAACTTATTATTAGAAAATAAGGTTTTTCTTTGGGATACAGACAAACAAAAGAACGCATTTCTTAGAATCTTCGGTACGTATAATAAACATTTATGATAAGGTAAATACGGGCTAGACAATAACAAACAAAAGGACGTACACAGCTGCAGTTCTTATTATTTTTTATAAGCTTATTAAGCCTTACATATCGATATAAACGTCGTGATGCTGCAAACAGCACTATCGAGAAGAAAAGAGACAACTGCTAATGTGCAAATCAGTGTACGAGAAAGAGACAGCAAAGCGAAACATCCAGAAATAAATATATTTGATTTTACTTAATGAAATTGATTAAATGGACTAGAAAACCACATAACTGTGAAATGTTATCCAATCTTTTGTGAAACTTGAAGTAGTAGTACACTTTTCACACCATTTAATTACACAACTAGCCATTACTTTTCGATTTATTTGTTTTAAAGACGGAAGCGCGTGACGTTCGTACGTCTAGCCTACAAATGCTGCGACTGACCAAAATTCCGCCGCATGAGATTGATATTGCATACGTTTGGCGCCCGCGGTAGGCTCCGCACGCTCTCTCCACTGGTTGTGTGCTCCGTGTTTCTAGGGCACAGGTAAAAAAACTTTCGTGTGATATTTTATCTTTATATACTTTTTGAGTCCTTCTTATTTTTATAGATGGGGTAACAGATGATGTGATGATTAGCATTGAACTAGCTGTGCCCGCGGCTTCGCTCCCGTCATCTGTCTGCCAACCCTACCCTACTTACCTTCCTGCCTACCCACTTACCTACCTACCAATTTTTTTTCTATAGTCATCATTCTTTTGCGAAGAATTTTAACGGCGATGTTCAGAAAATGTCTTCAAATGCACAACGCCATCTATCGAATAGCGAGTTCAACTGTCCGAGTATCTGAATTGCGTGTGTTGTGATAATTTTACTACTTGAACACTTTAAAGTCATATAACTTTTGATTGAGTGAACCGACTGCGATGAAACAAAAACTAAGTAATTCTTCAAGTTACGCATTATATTACAATTTTTATGTATAAAAGTTATTTACATTGGTTTTGTACATTTCACGTGATGCGTGCACAAATAAACAGACAAACAGACAAAAATTCCAAAAATGCCGGCAATTGGTTCTGTTAGTTATCCTTTAACACCCTGGCTATTTTTTTTTTTAAATATTTTCGATGTACAAAAATTATTTTTCTACAGATTTATTATATGTATTGATGATGATATTGATGATTGATTGATGATAGGCTCGCGTTTGATCACTATCTCGCCCGAAAATAAATAATACATAATAACAATAACCTTCTTTAAAATACTTACAATTTTCGAAAAAAAACTATTTGACGTTTGTCTGAAAAATTAAATCATACACGTATAATACTTATTTTATAGTATCAATTTTTAATATTTATCAATCAAAGGGAAATAATCTTGCTTATTAATATTAATTGAACATTAAATGAATATTTACCCTCAAAATACCATCTTATTACAATATATTAATGCGAAAAATACACCGTAAAATACATGTAAATCTTAAACTTGCGAAAGATTCAACCGAAGATCCGCAAGGAAAGTTTCTGTATTTTATTGAAAAATACAGGGGCGTTTGAAAGATACATGTAATTTACATGTTATTTTCAACGCTAGTGATGCTAATATAATTCTAAATCTTAATCAAATATAAAACACGCTTCAAAAATTGTTACGTTGTGAAAAAGGAGATTGCCCATACACAGGCCTCTTATGGGGTATCGTGTCTGCGATTTCAATATTATCCAATAATAGGATTTATATTTTGTGTTTTTTCCATCCGTGTCCTTTACTTTTTATGTCCAGACAACAACAGATCAGGTTTCATCACTTGGACATTTGTATGCACCTTATTGCATTGTAATAAGGATTCATTTCAAGAACAGAAACATCGTTATATCTCGTGAACCCCGCAAAATAAATAAAAAATGTTTTCTAATTATGAATATAACGTGTTTTTTCTACAATATACAACCAAATTCATCAAGATACAACCATTTTCAAAGGGTCCTAAGTTCCCTTACAAAATGGGCATTCCCCTTTTAATTGCACAAGTTGGTGCCTTCTTCTTTAGTTATGTTTATGATTTTTTGCAACAGACTTCTAAATCTCAAGTTGTTTTTTCACTTTGTAACGGTTTTTTTAAATAAAAAGTCTTTTATTTTCACTTTAAGTTACAATGTCTGCAAAAAATAATTTGCCAATAATCGATCGTTTTGATCAAAGGCTTGCATAAAACATAAAAAGACGAGGTTATTGAATTTTAAACGAGTTTCCATCTCTAAGTAAAAGATTTCTCAAAACTAAAAGGATACTTTAGTTTAATCGTTTTCAGCATCTTGGCAATTCAAAGCAAATCAATGTCAAATTGAAATAATTATTTTAAAGTAAGAAAATACAAAACAAAAACTTGTTCTAAAGCGCAATATCTTTCAGTATGGCTAAAGGAGCGGGCTCACTGATCAACTCTGATATACAACCCGCCCCCTAATTAACTATTTGACAATTACATTTTTAATGGTAATTGAAACTTATTTATAATTGATTGATTGAAAAAGCAATTGAAAAGCTAATTTACCGCATCAATTCTCATATTCACATGTGTACCTAGCTGTACTGTAAATGTGATTAGTTTCAATTGACTTATGCTTAGTAAGGACTAGGTGGACAGCGCAATTTTCTGACGATACAATCTGTACTGAAGCTAACTGGTCACGCAATCGGTTATCTTCGGGAGCGGTCATATGTATGAGATATTAAAATGCCGTGTTTCTTTTATGGCGAACGCGTCCGCCATATTCATTTCAGTAAGTAAGCTAGTGTGGTTTCATATTATGTTTGATACTTCGTGCCTGCTTTAGCACCCACGTAAGCTCCTCACCCTGTCCTGGGCCTTAAAGGTCGTGACATCCGCACCAAGTACAGACTTGTGAGTCTACGGGTCTGAAAGTAGTCTGATCATATATTGTAACGGTTAGGGGCCAGGCAGGTAAATTAGAGTCTCGAAGAGAGGGTAGTTATAACAATTTATTAAAAATAAATTATTATATAAAATTTAACCAGAAACCCAGCCGGAGACTGGTGTGAGTTCTTAATATCGAGCGCGTGTTAGGTTCAAGACCGCCGTAAGAAAACCACTATCCTGGTAGTTTCCAGAACGTAGGTGACTGGTGGCAGCCAGGTAGGTAGGTCGATCTTCCTGTCGGTGGGTAGCACGCAGGTTGTCCAGCCACAGCCTTGTAGCAACACCGAAAGGTGTCCGGTATAGGTGAACCCTGGAATATCCCGAATTAGGCATTTAAGAAAATGACCGAATTCGTACCACTGACTGCAACATCCTGACAACCGTCGAACATGGAATCTACGGTGGAAAGCGGTGATCTAGCATCAATTAGCCATCAAGATGAAGCAGTCTAAGCAGCGTGGTACAATTTAAAAGCATGATGAAACATAATTATAACATCTAGTAATGCGAGGTAGATGAAAAAAATAACACAATGATTTTAAGAATTTTTCAAAACAATTATTTCCATTGACTTACTACCACTCACCAATACTACATTGAATAATGAAAATAATGAAGGAAAGGAATAAAGATCATTTAAAAGTAACCGTCATGACCCGTTACACCTATGTTACGGTCATTCGGTGAAACATAAAAGTTAAAATAATTATGGTTTAAATTTAACAATCACCGTTGATACACAAACGCAATTATGTGAATCAACGGTTCAAGTGTCCAAAGTAGACATTATTACAAAACTTACAAATAGCGAGATTTTAACAAGTCATGCAATGATCACTTAATTCTAGATAATATAAGTTTTGCAACACTCACCCAATCTGGGGTTACACTGAGTCTAAATTTATTGTTCACGGTAGCGTGTAGTTAATAAAAGTAGTTATAATAAAATGTGTCGTACAAGGTCACTATGTGAAGGTGACAGAGGTACATGTCACACTATGCAGACACTGTCTCTCCGCTGCTACGTAGTGCCAAGTGACTGCCGGTCGAGACTGTTCCACGAACCGCAGGAAGTCCGCGAGCGTTAGTCATACCGTACTCAGAGGGAAATCAACTACCAACATTCAACCAACCAGTTCCGTGCGCGGAGTTTGCGACAGTATTTGCTTGTTCATTATAGTATTGCCAATTTAAAATATCAGCCGCAAGCGTAAATAGGTTTCAATTATTTTTCTATTAATGCTACCCAGGTTCTGATGTGTTAGCAACCACGTACAACGTTACAATATACGTGTACCTTTACAAATTCGTTTGGGTCACAGCACACATACCGTGAGCCATTTTAGATCCGTAATTCTGTTCAAAGGCGTCTAAGGTATGTGGAAGGACGAAGCTACCTTTTGTCAAAATTCCTTTGTTGCCGATGACACCTATGAATGGAGGGTGTGGTATGTTACTTATATACTGTGAAGTGTGTGAAAAATTTTAGGATGAGAAAGGAGGAACTTCTCTATCTGAATCTTCTTCTGCTTTGATCTCAAATAAATTGGGATAAAGGTAGACGGATGTTGATGTGGTATATCTACAGCAGTAGGATGTCCAATTTAGCAAATCAGTTTAAAATTTGTTTAAATCACTTGCTGGCATAAGTAATAAGAATTTGAAATTATATTATTTTTCAAGACTTTTCCTGCAGCTACGCTCCCGTTATGGGGTAAGCCGAAACCTGTAAGTGTGACATCCAGCTTTTCCAAGAGATATAGTGTTACCCAGTAACTGGATTGTGGAGTGATGAGATGACCAGGTGGGATTCCAGTGTAACCAACCAGAGCTCAGCATCATTGTATCACTATTTGTGCCAAATAAGTTTGAATAATGTTAGGTATGGTGGACCTGGCGCTTTGTAAGTCGCCCCAGGGATGTGCCCTAGCAGGCGTTGCACAGAGGGAGCTCCGGGTGGTCTTTTAAGATGTTGGGGCGTCTTCTACGTGCTGTTGGTGATCACCAGGGTGGTTTTAGAGAGGTAAAAATCCCACACTCCTTGATCTTTTCCCCAAAATTCCATGCGCCTTTTGAAGGGTTCCACCCGTAAAAAAAAAGAGGTATGATGGACATCCCACCCACACGCACAAAGTGTCTTGGGAACACTTTCATTGTGCGTTCAACTAAGGAGCGGGATTCCCTGCTGGAGTCTGTGTTTCCAGATCGCTAAAACCTAAGGGTCTAGTGAAGGGTCGCGGATAAATTTGAAAGAGAGTTACCGCGGCCCTGGCTTAAGCAACTGAAGGAACACGGGTAAGTTTTAGTCAGTAAAAGTCTGACACGCCCTCCCGCTTCACACAAGTCATTGGATGATTACAAACACAAAAAAATGGGTCTAGTGAATAAGTGATTCTTGGGCAAGCGTGCTTCTCCGTAGAATTCATAATCGCTTACCATAGTACGGTGTAAGTATGATGAGATAACGGTTAAACGCGAGCTTATAGTACTTTAATATTAATAATAAAAACTGCGAGGCCAAGTGCGAGTCTGACTCGCGAACATAGGGTTCCGTATAAACATTTACATTCACCAAAATAAATAGGTACATTAGTAACGTTCATAAACAATGAAAGCACCGAATATAGATCTAACGAAGGGACAAAATTAACTTTGCAATTCAAAAACTGTAGTCCCCAAAATACATTATTTTTACTTTTCCATGTACATTTTATAAATTGGTCGACTATTACTCGCAAACTTGTAAAGCCTACTTAGCTGTGATAGTTTTCCTTTTAATTTCGTTATATATACTACAGCCGTGGTTTTTTTCACATACCCAAAAAAAACATTTTGTTAGGGGGGAAGAGCGTAGGGGCGGGGACACTTGACTCTAACAAAATTTTGCAATTTAAAGCATAATTTTACGCAAACGGATCCCTGAATCTAAAAATGGTTTTTACAGACCCGTAATATTTTTGAATGGCCTATCCAGCGATACTCCACATCATGGGATAGATAAGAAAAAAAAAACATCCGCACTTTACTTGTCATCTTCAGCTTATTAAAGTTCCCACTGCTGGGACACAGGCCTCCTCTCTATGAGAGGGAATGGGCCGTAACCCACCACGCGGACCCAGTGCGGGTTGGTGGATGTCACAAGTCTTCGAATTTTTGGTTCTAGGACATGCCGGTTTCCTCACGATGTTTTCCTTCACCGTTTTGAGAGCAGTGGTGATGAAATAATTTACACAAAGCAAAGCACCTAGATTCGAACACACGACCTACAACTTGTAAGTCGCGGCAGATACCACTGGGCCACCACTGCTCTCGCAAGATCATCATCATTATCATTTCAGCCGAAAAGACGTCCACTGCTAGACATAGGCCTCCCCCAAGCGTCGCCACATTCCAAGTTATAGCTTTTTAAGTACTAAGTCTCCGAGCGCTCTGAGCTAAGTCTCTGCGGACGGACGGACAGATGGACATGGCGAAACTAGAAGGATTCCTTGTTGGCTACGAAACCCTAAAAAGGCAAATCATAATGTGTAACTGTCTAAGGCTGATATAAGGCTGCCTTACGTTAAGAGACTATATAAATGTACCATGACATGCTATCTTCCAATTCTTTCTCATACAGCAACCATCATCAAAACATTACGAGAACATTTACGTCAATGTAAATAAGAGCCAAAGCAGACGTAATGCGGGCTATAAAAGTGCCATACAATTTGCAAAGGAACATTTCTTTGTAAAAATAATGTTGTATTTTTAAAGCACAGTAAATTGTTTGGCAAACAGAATCAAATCTTCTTTTATGAGAATGATCACGAAACCTGATTGGAGACGAAAATAAACTTTTTGTGTATCATTTTTGGTAGGGAGCTGCTGAGATCCAGCCGTAGATGGGTGACTTTCGCATTCCAAGATGTCTATGTGCCTCGGAAAGTAGTTAAGCAGTTCGGCAGAGCAAAAAGGAGGGTTATATTTTTGACCGGTATGTGTGTATGTATGTTAGTCTGTTCCCTCATAACATCTAAACTACTTAACATAATTTGACAAATGAGGTGTCGTTGGAAGCGTCTTGTTTGTCCGTTAGTTAAGTGGGTGGCTAAGTGACGTAGGCCTCGTTGGAGAATCTTTTGTTTTGTTACGGAAGGTAAAAAAGAAAATATTCTCATCTGTTATGTACAATCTATTCTGTAAAGGATAACATCGTATGCCAGACTTCGGTTATCCTCTACAGAATAGTTTGTACATAACAGATAAGAATATTTTCTTGTCTCATACTTTTTAGAGCGTGATTTGTTAAAGTAGTCGGGTTTTAGTTTTTAATCTTATTTTTTAGATCGTTAATAGTCATCCGTGATGACCATGTAGTCAAAAGCCAGGCTGTCTGGCACAGATCTACCCACGGGTACCATGTTACCCAGTCAATAGGTTGTAGTAGTCAGAATAGTCAGTCCCTCCACGTAAAATACTGGTATTCAGCTACATCCAGTTTGACTGGATACTGACCAAAACTTCCTCCCTATTTCAGCTTCGTTTTTTTTTTTTGAAATTGTTTCACACATTGTTCTGTTGTTGTTGAATTAGGTATTTTACCTATGTTTGCAATATTTGTAAGTATGTGAGAACCATGTTCCTAATCAAATGAACAGATTTAGCTGTTAATGCTTTTAATACTTTATGCCTTTACGTATAGTGTGTAGTGCTATTCTGGGTGCATCGTCCTCACGTATGAGTTAATGAATGTATGCAAATATTGTGAAATACTTTTATTGAAGAGTAAGTGTGTAGTTTCTTGTCCGTTCTTCTCCATAACAACCTTTTTTTTCCAAATGTACGGTTGAATCAATAATTATTACTTATAAACTTTTATTTTTGACGTTCTAAAGTGCAGCTCGCTTGACTTTATCTTTGAGATAATAGGTAAGATAGCTCTAGGTTACAAACAATGTATACACATAATCAATATTCCTGTTTTCCCAACCTACTGCGCCAAATCGCCTTATTCGACTCACAGGCACGGATTGTAGCCCATGTGCTGTAGCGTTGGATGTAGAGTGCGATTGAGTTTATAGCTGGGATAAGTACGCTTAGATTCGAGAAAAATATAATTATATATCACCTGTTTTAAGTACTTTTGATGGATATTTTCTCGACTCATAGATCGAGTATCTACTTCGCCAATACAATTTAAAAAAACACGATCGATTCGAGGTCGTTAATCTCGATAAATGACTAGCTGTAACTGTCAATCCCCTTGAGTAAAGCTGAGTGGAGAAAGTTACCTGAATATGGGTGAAAACTTATTTTTGTAAATTGAAAACAAAAGCTGTGAATATTATAAAGTAAACAAAATTCAATGTAGATATGGTTAGATAATGTTGCTCTTATCGTTACAGATTTATTTTCTTTACATAAAAATACACAATACTTTTTATTTTTCACTTTTTAGTGGTACATTATTACTTTATCATTATAATTTTATGCATATATCGTTGACATTACTAATAGTAGTACTATTAGTATTGTTGATTTTATGCATATATCGTTTTGTATATCTATACTAGAAAAGTAGGAGCAAAGACATTGAGGTTGCCCCAACTTTGCATAAAAAGCACGCACTAACTACATTGCAAGTAAGTAGATTGCAAAATAGCACCACAGAGCACTGGTTCACCTCGGTGGTCACTACTAGAGATGGCACTATCAAAACTGTCCATAAAAAAGCGTGACAGTGAATGTGATCATTTAATCAGAGCAACATTGACGGCACGTGACTTACTGTGGTAACTGACGGCTGTACCTCCTGCACTTTTCGGCATTTGAACGTGGCTAATGACAAGCTACATACTGGTCAAATATAATCTGAATAGTTGAGCCTATATTTAAGTTGATTGTCATCAAAGAGAAATACCAAACGGGTGACTCCGCGCTCTGTGCAAAGCACGCGTTCAATATTAAATAACGCCCTTCATACTAAATCTTTTCCAAGAAAAATACAACAATTCCTTTTTTGTAAACCTCTTTCCAATGTTTCAATGTTGCCAACGCTAACACGTTCAGTTACAACAACTGCATGTTTTAACTATTCATTGTTTTTCATATTTTCTATGCATGAGAATGTTGCCACATCTAACGGGCACGTTCGTTCTGATATATATACTCTGTGGTGGTTATACGAGCAAATACCCTGAGATATGAAATATGATCTTTACGTGAAATGTGTCTTCGTGTGTTGGGTGTTGTAGTAAAATAATAAAGTTGGTAGTAATTTGTTTTGTTTGCAGAGAGATCTTTTTATCGTTGCGCTTCTGTTATGCTGGGGCTACATTAGCGGGCTATGGCGAATATTCGAATTATCGCGATAAGTGTAACCGTTACCGGGTAGACCGTTGCATCGCACTGTCGGTAGACTGGCGCTAATCAAAGGGTTTTCTCGCGACAATATTCGCTTGCGTGGCTACACGCACTTCGCTTGCGTGGCTACACGCACTTTACTACGTCACTTCGGTGCAGTCCAGACTTTGAAGCGGGACGGGCGTGTGTGGTGTAGTGTAGTGGGGACTCCCTTTGCCGCACTTAGACTCTCATTTGGTCCGTTGTGCGTGTGGGTACTGGCTAACATAGCCAGCCCAGCGCCGCCCAAAAGCACAGAAGCTTCCTGGGAGCTTCACAGGCTTCACGGAGCGACCTCACTGTTCCGAGGGTTTCTTCGCGTTGAGAAGCCACGGCCTCGCATTCCAGGATTACGTGGGCGGCTGTTTTTTCGGCGTTAAAACAGCCCCTGCAAATTGGGCTGTCCGTGACACTTATGTTGAATAAATGTTTGTTAAGAAAAGTGTGGCCCGTTATTGTCCCTATAATTATTTTGAGGTTATTTCTACTCAGGCTGAGGAATTTTTTAGTGAGACGCGGGTGTACTTTCGGCAAAGCCATTTTCGACTGTCTACAGTATGTTGCCCGTGACCATCTTTTATAGTGTAGTTCTGTTGATGTTTGACGAATCTACGCACGAAATTGCGAGAAAGGCAATGGGATAAGTGGGTACGGGCCTAGCACTAACATCTCGGAACCCCTTCTCGCAAGTTCATCAGCGGCATCATTGCCTAGAGATCCACTGTGCCCCTTGATCCACTGGAGGGTGATTCGATTGGATTTTGATATACTCTCCAGGGCGAGGTGGCACTCAAAGATTAATTTGTTGTTAGTTAGTTTGTTTTCTAAAGCTTTGAGCACAGCCAGACTATCAGATAGGAAACTGATGCCGTAGTTCTGGATACCTAAACGCTTTACGGTTTTTGCGGCTTGTGTTAAGGCGACACATTCACATTGAAATATCGAACTATGTGTGCCTAGCGGTATGTGAAAGTTAATGTTGAGGTCAAGGGAGTGTACGCCAGCACCTGAACCGTTATTAGTTTTTGAGCCATCTGTGTAGATTCGCACTTCGTTGGCTCCTGACGGATCCCTTTCTTCCTCTATTGTTTGTATGTTATAGTTTTTGTTGAACATGGGTTGTTTCTGTATTCTATCACACGGAGCAGCGATGAGAGGTTGATACTCAATCGCCCGGTCCAGGATTGTAGCCTGATAGTAGCTAGCGCCGCCTCTTGCTGTAATTACAGGTCCAGGAGAGTTATATGTAGGGCTATTTCCGGACGGCGGGACGGGCGTGCTTGTGATTTTTTGATTGAAACAACGAAAAAGTGTTCTATGGGATTTGGTTTCCGCACTTAATCCTTTAGATGGACCATTGTGCGTGGGCCATGGCGGTCGTTTAGTAGTTATTCCAACCAGCCCACCTCCCAACAGAAGTTAATTAAAGCTTTTGGTTTGCTTAGAACATCTGTGTAAGATCTGGGTGTCCCGAGGGATTGTGTTCTAATCTGGGTGACGCCAGTGCATTTGAAGAGTACGTGCGCAACGGTTTCCTCAGCCTCCATGCACGCCTTGCACAGAGGGCTGTCCGTTCTGCCTATTGAGTGGAAGTGTCCGTTTAGCGAGTAGTGTCCCGTGATGGTCTCCGTCACCAGTCGCGGGCCGTTCCTATCCAGGGGTAGTAAGCGCCTGGTTAGCCTACTATCCAAGGATAGCATAGCTTCTTTGGACTGCCGACGAAAAAGTGTTGGAGTTTATTCAATTTTATGAAACAGAGAGTATTTTTTAGCATCTGGGTCCCCCCGACCACAAAAAGAAAATTTTGTACATGATGCGTGGGTCAGAATTAAAAATAAGCTCAGATAAATTGGCATACCCAGCATACCAATACAATTATGAAATCGATCAAACAACAGGCGTCGAACTCAACGCGACACGATGTGCGCGCCAACGCGACATGGATCTAATGTAGACAAGAACATCGGGTATACGATGTTATTAGCGCGCCAACGCAACACGAATCTTCCTCCGCTAATATAGCCCCAACTTTAGAGCTGTTTGCCTGTCCAGTTTCTCAAAAGATTGGCATAAATATTTAACCCTGTCTGTTATACGTAAGATGTTAAAACCCGTGCTTTTTATCCTAAACTTGCAAATACTTTGCCTTGTGCATACAAAAATCCAATAGAACATAAATAAACATTATTTTTTCCAAAAAGTTTAAAGCGTTTTTGGTGTACGTGTCTATGTATGTGACAGCTAAGGTGGTGGTATTCTTAGTGCTCCGTGGATTTTGATGTGATTTTCAACTACATTTAAAGAATTAATTCCTTATGGTATATGCCTAAGATAATATCTAGAGATAGCACAGACTGGAATCACCTCATTAGTAGCTTACTTAAATGCTGGGACGGGTCTCTATTACTCATCCCGTAACACACAGAGCCTTTACTTTTCGCTAGATAAAAAGAAACCATATGATGCTCATTCACTCACTCTTTTTTTTAAATCGAATCTGTATATCCAGAAAAAAAATACAAACATAGAAACAAGCATCTTATACACATCACATCACATCATCAGCCTATTAATGTACCCACTGCTGGGACACAGGCCTCCTCTCTGTGAGAGGGAATGGGCCGTAATCCACCACGCGGGCCCAGTGCGGGTTGGTGGATATCACATGTCTTCGAATTTTTGATTCTAGGACATGCCGGTTTCCTCACGATGTTTTCCTTCGCCGTTTTGTGAGCAGTGGTGATGAAATAATTTACACAAGAGCAGTGGTGGCCCAGTGGTATCGGCCGCAACTTACAAGTTGTAGGTCGTGGGTTCGAGCCCAGGCAGGCGCTTTACTTTGTGCATCTTATAATTGTTTTAAAATCAATAGGATATGCACACAAATATTTCGACGTAATAAAAGCAGTGTCACAGTGCAGACTATCCTTACCCTCTTTGATAATACGTTCATGAGTAAAAGGTTAAATTAATAAACACTGTCAACGAACCACATGGGTAGACTGGTGTTCGTAAACAAGGTCGATACTCTGTGGTAACTTTAGCAAATATCCTGAGAGATGAAATATGATCTCTACGTGAAATGTGTCTGGGTGTGTTTAAGGGTGTATTTGGCTTGTACTACAACTTATACACCAATATCATTGGTGAATAAATATCTTTAGATTAGTCTTTTTACCCGACTGCCGAAGGAGGGTAATGTGTTTATCAGTCTATGTTTGTATGTTTGTTCCTATATGGCGTTCTAGAGACCAAATGCTTTGGCCGATTTTGATGCTTCTTATTTTAATCGATTCGTCTCAACCTTGTTAATGTCACCGGCTATATTAAAATTGGAAAATAAAAAATGGCGGATTTTGGGCGCCATATTGTGGGGACCTTTTTTTGTTCTTCCCTGTCCATCGTGTAGAATCGTGTATCAAAATGAAAGGTTTAATGAGGTGATTTCAAAAAATTATGACACTTATATATTTAAATGGACCTAATTTAAAAAAAAAAGTGAACTAAAAAGTTATACTTAAATAAAAAAGCAAATTTAATAAAGTCAAAAGAAGCTAACTAAACAAGAAGAAAATCATGCTGTGCAGTTGGAGGATATTCTGGTTTTGGTCAGCCAGCTCGCGAATTTTAGATGACGGTTTAAAGTGCCGCCCATTGTATGTGTATTAGACTTAAGTTTCTTTTTGTTAATGTATTTTATGGTGTACAATAAAACATGTAATAAATAAATAATAAATAAAGTGCTTCCTTAGTATGTCATGGATGATACCCCGTCTGACCTTAAAAGTACACAACCTTTATCCACAAACATGGGATTAGTTGTTGTCCACCGTTTGTAATTTTGCGAGCCCAATTCATTCTTGCCCATTTTTTTAATAATTCTTGATTCCAAACTCTATAATTTGATGTCAAAAGGAAAAATTAAACAGACTGCCAAAACAAAACACCACAAAGCGAAAAATTACTTTCTTTTTGGAAGTCGATGTCTTTGGCACCCATTATTTTTCTTTTTAACACCGACTTCCGAAAATAAAGTTATTTTTCGCTTTGTAGTTTTGTTTTCGAAGGCAGTTTATTTTTTTAATTATTTTTTCTTTTTAGTTTTGGTACCTTGAAAATATTTATTAATTTTGTTTTCATTATCATGAAAATACGCATTATTAAGAATGCCTCAAAAACTACTCGTCAGATCTTGATCAAATTTAAATGGGACATGAGAAGCACCAGCTTTCAATAAAAAAACTGAATCATCAAAATCGGTTCACCGAGTGAAAAGTTTTGAAGCAACACATTAACAATAGATACAGTCGAATTGATAACCTTCGCCTGTTTGAAGTTGGTTAAAAATATCATTACTACTTACTGACATGACATACAGCGACTACAAAGTGCCTTTCCTCACTAAACAATTAGTGGATACCAATCAATAATCTCCTTAGTAATTTGACCAACAATTTAATACCCCAACACCCAAAGTTCAAAGATCCGTTTACCCTTGAACAAACCCCTCCAAGATCAAAGCCAATACATTCCATTTTATTCCGATCTGAGTCTTCAAACATGCAAATACCAAACCTGCGTTACTCGAAGACATTTACAAAAGACAATTTCTCAGTGTAGGTACAGTGGAATTGATACGGCACCGGCAGTCTTCTTGAGATAATCCCTTCCTCGCGTTCAATTACACGTTCCGATGTCAACGGAGGGTAGGCCACGGAGTATACGTGAATGGAGGTTTAATATTAAGGGTACACTAGTCGACGGCACGAACTATTTTGTGCGCGGGGTTGAAATGCATTTAATATCAACCGACAACACGTGCGGAAGAGATAGATCCTTCGATGAGCAGTAGGAAGCTAGTTCGCGTACGAATACACACTTTAGCAAATTTGTAGCGAAATGGATAATGATTTAGGACGAAACCGAGCGCGCGAAATTTTGCAAACAGACCTTTGGCAGTCTAAATATCATGAAAAAACGACTAAATCTATCTGTTCAAAATAAAATTATTTGCATTGTTGAACTACTAATCTATCCCTGTATGGAGGCCGTTTTGCAATTTTCCGTCTTCTTATGGTATTTATTCGCGCCCAAAAATGCGTTAAAATAAGTGTCGAAATGTGGAACTTTCGACGCTCATAACCTTCAAATGTTTTCTTTTTTTACTTTTTCGCTTCCATACAGGGCTAGATAATGATGAGACAAATTGATATCACTTCAAACAGTGGAATAATCCCTAGACTACGTTTGTATGGAAGAATTTTCGACTAGTGTAACCTTAAAGGCAATTTTGCTAGTGCGAGGCAATGTGGTAATGTGGCAATGTGGAGCAGTGGTGGCCCAGAGGTATCGGCCGCGACTTACAAGTTGTAGGTCGTGGGTTCGAGCCCAGGCAGGCGCTTTACTTTGTGTAAATTATTTCATCACCACTGCTCTCAAAACGGTGAAGGAAATCATCGTGAGGAAACCGGCATGTCCAAGAACCAAAAATTCGAAGTCATGTGACATCCACCAACCCGCACTGGGCCCGCGTGGTGGATTACGGCCCATTCCCTCTCACAGAGAGGAGGCCTGGGTCCCAGCAGTGGGAACATTAATAGGCTGATGATGTGATGTGAGGCAATGTGGTTGTTGGCGGTCACAATCATCATCTGCCTATTCTTATCAAGGGGTACTGTATTACTTAGATACTGGGTTTTGAAGATCAGACAAGCAGCTGCTTTTTAACCGACTGCCCAAAAAGTAGGAGGTTCTCCATTCGGATGTTTATAAATTTGTTTTTTTTTTTCTGTTTGTTCGGGCATAATTCCGTCATATTTTTTTTTTGTCCTATAGTCTCGCGCTTGACCACTATCTCACCTGATGGTAAGCGATGATGTGGTCGACGGTGAAACACGCTTGCCTAGAAATAACCTATTCACTCTTGACTTAAAGACCCCCATTGATTGTAGCTGTCGGGAAACACAGACTCCGGCAGGCAATTCCACTTCATAGTTGTACGCATAATAAAAATGTTCCCAAAACGTTTAGTCCGTATGGGTGGGATGTCCACAATGTATCGATGGTGCATCGCCGTACGTCTGGTAGTCCGATGATGAAACAGGTAGGTGGAATAAGATCGTGCTATTTGATATTTAAACGGATTTGCAAAATTATTTTTTTTTTGTTGTGATCCCATTTAAATTTGGTAAAGCTCTAAGGAAGAACTTCGGAGATATACAACAGAACTCTTTAATAAATGATGGCAAATCTCTCGAGATTGCTGCAATCGCATGTCTGTTTATTGTTTACTCCATTTTATAACATACCATCACGCCAGTGTGCTCTAAACGGGTACGCCGATGTGTACAGTTCACCCTGGTACACTTTCATTCCACTGGTTATGTTCAAGTTACATTTTATTCGGGTAATCTATTTTGGCATCACTGTGGGCATTATAGGTACCTTACTATAGAACTTGTCCATTTGTACCACTAAAAAGTAAAACTACAACCGACTTACAAATAAAAAAAACAATACAAAGTGAAAAATTACTTAAATTTTGGAAGGCGGAGTCAAAAAACGAAAATAGGAAACAGGAACACCGACTTCCGAAATTGAAGTAATTTTTCACTTTGTAGTGTTTTTATTTGGAAGTCAGTTGTAAATACATGTTGTAAAAAAGTTTTTTTTTTGTAAAATAGGTATTGGTATCCAGCAGGAGACATCCAGTTAGACTAGCGACAACATAATTTTTAAAAGACTGGGCTGATTCAAAATCAAAATCAAATCATTTATTTCTATTTTACATAAGCCTACATATAGGCACTTATTAAACATCGACAAAAGGTTCGGGTTAGTCGTTTCCTATGTTTACCACTTTACGTTAAAGGGAACTGAGGCCTTAGTGCGAGTTTTTACTCACGCTCAATCGCGTTAACGTTAACGCCAATTTGTATTGAAACTGGTTAAACGCCGTCTGGTGACGGCAAGGCAAAACCTTTTTTTTTTGTATACATTTTGACATAAGAGATCATTTACGTTATCACGAGTGAGTATGTTAAAAAACTCGCACTAAGCACACTGATGCTTAAAGTTGGCTGTCAGAAAATTCCTTCTCAAGATTTTTTGTACCATAACATTAACTTTGTAACGTTTGAATGTTTACTTATATATAATTACTAGCTGTCCCACGCGGCTTCGCGCCGGTCAACTGGCTACCTACCCATCTGCCCTACCTACCCTAGATACTCGATTGTTGCGTAATTTTAACCGTTTACGCAGTGCACGCAACGGAAGCGCTTATCTTTTTTTTTTTTTAGTTTTAGAACATTTTTCATTGATTCTCCGCTCCTATTGGTTGTAGCGTCAAGTTATATAGCTGATAACCTTCCTCGATAAATGGCCCAACAAAAATATGTTTTAATTCCAACCAATAGATCCTGAGATTAGCGCGTTCAAACAAACAAACAAACTCTTCAGCTTTATAATATTAGTATAGATGCTTAGAAGGTGTCTGATATATGAAGAAAATAAAAGCCAATCCCAACAAAATAGGTAGCTGGGATGGAAAAAAATATTTGAATATGCCTCTACCTACGCATTGGTATTCCATTTACTCCTACTCCGACCAAAGCAGTTTGTTCAAACGGGTCTTGAGACGGAGATTTTAAGCATTCCTCTTACCTACTTTGTGACCTGAATTTGTCAGGATTTTTACGACATACCATCACGCCTATTTTATTCGAAATGGTCGGCAGGATTGTTACATTGCGCCTAAAAGATGTAATTGAAATAACTGAAAACCTCATTCCATTAGGCCATTGTAGTAATAGTACTACAATTATACCGGGACTGGAGTCAATAAAATAGGCTTATTCTTGCATGAAGGAATTTGTTCCTCTAAAATTAAATCATTTTACATAAATGAAAGACGCGGGTATCGGCTTTGGGCCGCCTAATTATTCTTTTCCGTCTAGAATTTAAATCTTATTCTAAATTCGCAGTCGCTTCAAAAGTAGAGAATAGTTATTTATGGTACAAGTGCGGAAAGTTGGTGATTTCCGATGAGTGGTATTTTTATTCACGAGCGAGCGTAGTGAGTGAGTAGATAAATCGACACGAGTCGGAAATCATCTTACGCACGTGTATCATACAACATCTTAATATGCATTGTGCGAGGAAATAAAAAAATATATCTGAACCAAGCAAGAAATTAATAAAATGGCGCTTATTCAAGGGCGCTCAGCATATCCACAGATTAACTAAGTGCATAGTTCCTCGGGTATATCTACTGCGCATGTGCAAATAGCTGTCACGTTGTAACGCAAAAAGGCACGAGCAAAATATTCATTCTGCCAAACATATTTAATGAATATTTAAAATTAATTTAATGATCAAAATCTAAATCTAGAGTAACTAAAAACGCCTTAAATGAAGTATTAGTTTTGCTTTACCTTTCATATGAATGAAACTCTGTACTTAACAATTTTTTGAAACTTTTCTCAAATAATAAAAACTCTATGCGGCGGGCTGACGTTGGAGTAAAAAATTAAAAAAGTACAGGAAAGTAAAAAGCACTAGTAAAAAAAAGTGACACTTTCCGCACAGTTTGGCTGCTTGGAAAACGCTCTTTTCGAGGACATGCATTGTAAAAGTATTTACTGCCAGTATGCACGCTGTAACAAGGTTTATTAAAGCAAAAATCCTTTATTGTTATGAATTTGTTTGTCATTCATAATTATGAACAACTTTAGGACCTATCTCGTAATCGTGCAAAAAGCAGAAGTTCCCTACATAGATACTACTAGCCACTTTCACCAATTTCTTTCTTACCACTTATTTACTTCTTCATCTTTGTGGAATTTATACCTAGACAATATGAAACAGGCTTCTTCTGGGAAAGCTCACTCCATCGTAGACTCTGTCTCTGTCACCTATGACCTAGACTAGAGTCAAGAGCAAACCCATTACAAATAAAAAAAAAATATTGTCAAACATTTTTGTGATCAACACGTACGGAGTTTTATACTTATAGTTCTAAAATCTGGGCTGGGCTGCTAAAATCTTTTGTGAACATTCAAAAGTGTTGTATTAAATTATAATAATTTTACTTTGAGACTGCGTCAGAGGCATTCCTAAAATGGTATTAGGAATATCTACAACTGAAATAAAAATGTGTTGAAATAAGCAAGTAACTTTATCCGCCGTATTTTTAACCGACTTACCAAAAAGGAGGAGGTTCTATGTTTTGTGTATGTTCACCGATATCTCCGTCAATTGTGGACCGATTTTGAAAATTCTTTTTTTGTTTGAAAGAAGATGTTTCGAAATTGGTCCCATTTTAATTTGGTGAAGATCTGATATAGAACTTTGGAGATATACAACAGAACTCTTCAATAAATGTCGGCAAATCTTTCGGGATTGCTGCAATCGCATGTCTGTTCATTGTTTTTACCATTTTATAACATAACATCACGCCAGTATGCTCTTAAGGGGTACGCAGATCTCTCATTTCACCGTTTATGTTCAAGTTTTTTGGTATTTGGGTAATCTATTCTGGCATTTTAGGTTACTAAACAACTTGCCTATTAGGTAGGTACAACTAAAAATTGAAAAATAAAAAAACCTTTTTGCAAAAAAATACTACCGACTTCCAAATAAAAACTACAAAGTGAGAAATAATTTTATTTTTGGAAGTCGGTGTCCATAACGCAAAAAATTGGTACCTACGAAAGACACCGACTTCCAAAAATAAAATTATTTCTCACTTTGTAGTTTTTATTTGGAAGTCGGTAGTATTTTTTTGCAAAAAAGTTTTTTTATTGAATGTCTATTTTCCAAAATTTTTGATTACGATGTTGTTCGCTTTTCCGCACTTAGACTCTCATTTGTTCAGTTGTGCGTGTGGGTTCTGGTTAACATAGCCAGCCTAGCTCGGCCTAAAAGCACAGAAACTCCTGGGGTCTTCACAGGCTTTCCGGAGCGTTCACTGTTCCGAGGATGTCTGCACGTTGAGAAGCCACGGCCTCGCATTCCAGGATAACGTGGGCGGCTTATTCCTCGGCGTTAAAGCAAGCCTTGCAAAAATGTTTATTAAAATAAATTCCTTCACTTATCTTAAAATGGGACTTTCTCGGTATCTATTATAAAATAACTAGCTAAACCAAGATACGCTACTTACCCTCACTTAGCCGTAAATATGCCAAGATTATTTTAAGTCGAAAAATAAATTGGGCGAATGATAAGCCAAAGGCCTATGTCAACTGAGGGTAATGGAAAAAGATTTTTCTCATATTTTTTTAGGCAAGTATTATACAGGTAGTCTTCAGTTACCTTTTTAGTATCTACCTAGTCCTTTTTTATGATTTCGGGCAGGATCTTGGCATAGTAGAATCTTTGAAGCGTGTCTGGGAAAAGATAGCAGCTTTGAGCCATTGTGTACATCATTTTGATAAATCGACACGATGGTAATATAAATTGACGAATAAAATGATTTTTCAGGAATAGTTTGATGGATTACTGGCGTCATTGTGTGTACGTATCTTGTTTTTATAAGGTGTAGACATAGTGATTTGAGATCAGGTTAGTCGTAATATCAAGGTGTGAAGATTTCTGATAAATAAAGAAAGAGAAAAATCATTACCAAAACTGAACACAGTCATAATATTTTTATTTATATAGACTGAAGACATATCAGTGTGAACCTAAATAAGTATAAATTGTAAGTCTTTGTTTTAAATTATTCTTAAAATTAACTAACCCACACAAACCACAATGCCAAACGTGGAACAAAATATCGTCAAGAAAATTAATCCTTATAGTTTCGCCATGTCTGTCTGTCAGTCCACAGCTTAACTCAGATACTCTTCGTACTAGAAAGCTATAATTTGGCAATAAAAACAAGAAAAAAAAAATGTTTGCACGTCCTGCACACTTAAAGTGGGGATGTTTTTTTCCTCGTCTGTCCCATGGTGTGGGGTATTATTGAAAAGGCCATTCAGAAACATTACGGGTCTGTGAAAACATTTTCAATTCAGAGATCCGTTTGCATAAAATTAAGCTTTATATTGCAAATTTGTGTTAGAGTCAAGTATGGGGGACCCTGCCAGCTAAATGGTTGCTTTTGGAAATGTGATAACATTCATGGTAGTAGTACATATAACGAAATTAAAAGGAAAACTATCACAGCAAAGTAGGCTTCACAAGTTTACGAATAATAGTCGACCAACTTATAAAATGTACTTGGAAAAGTACAAATTTCGTATATTGATGTATGTGGACAAACATTTTTGAATGGCAAAGTTAATTTTGTCCCTTCATTTGAGCAATCTTCGTTGCCTTCATTGTTTATGAACCTTAGTAATGTTAGCTATTTATTTTGGTGAATTTAGCTGTTTATACGGAACCCTCTGTGCGCGAGTCAGACTTGCACTTGGCCGGCTTTTTTTTTCGGATTTTTCAAGCACTTCCTGGCATCCGATTAAGCTGAAACTTGGCGTACTTGTGCGACTTTGGCAATGTTGAAATAACGTGGTACTATGGCTATATGTGCTAGTCTCATGATGGAGTTGGAAGGTGGCCATAGCAACTCCTCAACAAGACAAGATAGCACCATCGTGTTTTGGGCTCATTGGATAAATTGACAAGAGATATTACATTGACCTTTCAGTTTAAAAAGGTTGCATAAAAAAAAACCCCGGGTACCCTACATAATGTGTTCTCCCACAGAAACGTAATACTGGGATGAAAAGTATTTCTTCTCTGCTATGAG
The DNA here is from genome assembly GCA_948252205.1 of Orthosia incerta. NCBI lineage: Eukaryota > Metazoa > Arthropoda > Insecta > Lepidoptera > Noctuidae > Orthosia > Orthosia incerta. The sequence goes on along the minus strand of OX411764.1, from coordinate 15,396,149 downwards.
AAGATCTTAGTCCTAATCAGATCATGGTGGCTCGGGTCATGAATTCATGATCCACCCGAATGCCAAGTTTCATCCAAAACTGTGAAGCCACAAAGGCGTGAGTGATATACAAACGGACGTTCACATCCAATATTAATATTATAAGTGCGAAAGTAACTCTTTCTGTATGGCTGCCCGTGTGTCTGTCTTGAACCGATTTAGGTGAGATTTGGTATGGAGATAGTTTAAGACCTTAGGAAGGAAATTATGATAGTTTTATCCCGGCAATCATCCTTAAGGGGGGGGGTAAGAGGGGTGGACGTTTGTACGGTGAACTAATAATTTCTCAAGTAAGTCGGCCCACACACCCATAATATTATTCATTTATTTATTATATACTTTATTATACACCACATAAAATTACAGAACAAAAATTTTAAAATGTTTTTATTGTTTGTTTTTAAATCGCGCAATATTATTGCGCGATATAGAAATAGGCTATTCGAAGTACCTACTAATGTAACGCAGGCGAAGTCGCGTCAACAGCTGGTTTATAATATTAGAGGGATACCTATTTTAAAAGAATCTCATCTACCCACAAGCCACAACCTACGCTCCCGTAAGCTCCTTATCGATCCTCATTGCAACTAATGCTCACCCACTGAACTCAGTCGACTGACCGAACGACCCACGACAAAGATTAAGAAATCCGTGCAGATGAGAAACTCCACACCATTCCTTTGGTCGTGTGTCGAAACATAATATAAAATCATTCCTGGAAGGGTAAGAGGACAGAAGTGTACTTAGATTAAGCAAAAGCTCACCTGGCTGCCAAAAAGTTGGGGATCCTTGCAAAGGTGAGACGGTACTTCACGCCAGAACAGCTGCTCAACTTGTATCAAGCGCAAGTTCGGTCATGCATGGAGTACTGCTCTCACCTCTGGGACGGATCTGCCAAGTACCAGCTGGATGCACTAGAGTCGATCGAAAAACGGGCCAAGAGGCTCATCGGCAATGAGATATTGGTCGAGTCTAGGCTCCAGAGCCTTGAACATCGGCGCCAAGTTGCCAGTCTGTCGGTTTTTTATCGGTTACATTTCGAGGAGTGTGCGTTGGAATTGCATGAACTAATTCCTCCTAGCCCTTTCCATCATCGGACTACAAGACGTACGGCGATGTGTCATCGGTACATGTTGGACATCCCACCCATACGCACCAAACGTTTTGGGAATACTTTCATTATGCGTACAGCTAAGGAGTGGAATTCCCTGGCGGAGTCTGTATTTCCTGAGAGCTACAACCTGGGAGTCTTTAAGTCAAGAGTGAATAGGTTTCTTCTAGGTAAGCGCGCTACATCGTCGACCACATCATCACTTACCATCAGGTGAGATAGTGGTCAAGCGCGAGCCTAACAATAATGAATAAAAAAAAAAGATTACATTCATAATAAAAAGGGCAAGTTGAGTGTCTTTAACATAGACCCAGGTTCTGAGCTGCTACTGAGAAATTCCAAAATTTTTAACAGCAATGTGGTAGAATTTTGGTCATCCCACACCGCTGTTAAAAATGATTACAAACATTTTCTAACACTAATTTTATAAACATTTTCTTACACTAATTTTATAAAAATTTACTAACAAATGTTAGGAATTGTTATATTCAGTTAGGATTTGTAAAACTTTTTGAGTGATCCTACACTGATGGAAAATGTTTACGAACATTTATAACATTTGAAAACATGACATCGGCTCGCAATTTGGATTTACGTTCCGTGGCGTCTACACGAAAATGGAAGAAGATTTGCTCATTGGATTAGCTTTAATTTTTTGTTAAAAAAAACTGTCGCTCTAGGTGGATGCGCCAAACGCTAAGCACTACAGAAACGTATAGTGCTACAGAATATCTCAAGGATTTGGGCATTGACGGTTGAGTATTTCAATATCTACAGAATTTAATTGGGACGACAAGGACCAAGCCCGAGTTTACGGCGCGTAGTGTTCTACGCGCGCCTCATAGAGATGTCAGCAAAAGTGACGGGGTCCGATAGGGCCGATGCCTGTCTGGGTCGCGGATAAATTTGTAAGAGAGTTACCGCGGCCCTGGCACAAGCAAAAGGTTATCATAAAACTAATTAAACACAGGGCCCGCTCTCTCCGCATACCCTGGCCACGCTGGATAAATGTTTACTAATACATGATTGAAATGATGAGAGAGCAGTAGAACAATATAGTTATATATAGAACTAAAAAAACAAAAAAAAACTAACTAGTTGGGTAAAAGACTAGGCAGATGATGATGATGAGAGAGCAGTGGTGGTCCAATGGTAAAAAACGGTGAAGGAAAACATCGTGAGGAGAACAACCGGCATGTCCTAGAACCAAAAATTCGAAGACATGTGACAGCCACCAACCCGCACTGGGCCCGCGTGGTGGATTACGGCCCATTCCCTCTCACAGAGAGGAGGCCTGTGTCCCAGCAGTGGGAAAATTAATAGGCTGATGATGTGATGTGAATAAATGATAACAAATATTTTATTTGTTACAATTTGTTAACTACAAATGTTATGTTTACAACATTACCTAACATTGTAATCAAATGTTTGTTTAAAAATGTTAACTAACGTTTGTAAACATTTTTAACAGCGGTGTGGGTCACTGTCAGTCACTTGGAGGACAATTTCTCCCAACAGGTTGAGATGGAGCAGCTAAAAAAAAAATTCGTGTCTGTTATTTTAGACTAGTCTCAAACATAAATATCAAAATAAATCAAATCGGAGCCGGACAGTTGATCATTCCTTTTATGTCTGGTGCAGAAGTTTCACATCTGTTTTAGTTTTATTCTATGCCCAAGGCAACTCGTTAGCAATTGTCGTTTGAGAAAGAAAGTGAGAAAACGGTGTCACAGTGTGCGGATTAGTAGGTGACTAGGCTTTAGTTCGCGCTTAGTTCAAATAGTTCAAGCTTTCTTCTTGGTTAAAGTAAATGATTCAGGTAAAATGTTTAATATATTTCAAACTACTTATTTTACTTTTGTAATTCAAAACTGTCAGAAAGGTTAGACAATACACTGACGTTGATACAGCAAGGTTGGTCTACTTTAGTTATTTTCACAGTATCATGTCCTACGGTATTCTACTGTGGGGCAGAGCCGCTGATATTCAAAATATATTTGTGCTTCAAAAACGAGCTGTTCGTGCCATTTACCAATTAGGTGCGCGTGTTTCTCTGAGAGATTTTTTTAAAGAGATTGGTATTCTCACAGCGGCTTCACAGTACATATTCGCCAACATTTTATATATTAGGCAGAACATTCATTTGTACAGTAACAATAGTGATATTCACAACTTTAACACCAGAAACAAGGACAAATTACGAGCTCCCTTTCATCGACTTCATAAGGTGCATAGTTCATTCGTTGGGGTTGGTATAACTTTTTACAACAAGTTACCGTCTTCTTTTCTAGATTTGCCATTTAACGCGTTTAAAGCAAAGGTAAAAGCTAATCTCTGTTCTAAGGCATACTATTCTATTAATGATTATTTAGATGATAAGCATAGTTGGTCGCTGTGTTGAACTCAAGACAATGTTCGTGTTCTTTTACCAAAATTAGCTTGCTGTCAGGTTAAATATTATTATTTTTTAATTTCGTTTTTATGTGTATTTTTAAAATTTTATTTTTTGGTAAGACTGTCGTAGGTATCGTTTACTGTTATTGTCGGAGCTGATGAAGATTGCTACTATCTTTGCATTATATAGAGTTAATCTTTCTAGTATTATATAGCAGCATAGCCAGCATTGTGTGAGTACCATGTACTTCAGAGCTATCATTGTCTAGATACCTACGTCTTCTATTGACTTGAATGACTCCGGTGGTTGAGAGTATGTCATGCCCACTCAAATGTCTCGCCGATGGTGGCGCGTGTGTCGGATCATTTAGCTCCCTTCAAAATGGTTGAGCTGAATGGTGCTGATACATGTGTCATGTTCGTGAACGGGCGCTGTCGGTTGGGACTGGTCATCTCTTAGCTGCCATGGTTTATTTTAATTGATTCTAATTTTATTTCTGAATTGTCTTTTTATATTTACTATGGACACTTTTAACTTTCTACATCGTTCTCACATAATGTGTAATCTCAACATGAATGATGTAACAAATGATTTGTAATAATTACCTAATTGAAAAAGAGTGTCCATGGAGTTTCTTGCCCGTTCTTCTCCATAGAGATCTACGCCTTGGAATGGGCATCTACGGTACTTTCACAGTTATTATGTCTTGTGACTGGGACTGTAGCACCATAATTTTGTAATATTTTATTTTGTCTTTTGACAATTCAAAAGTGCCTGTAACTGGCCTACTTGAAATAAAGTGCTTTGACTTTTGACTTTTGACTTTTGTCCATTGCCTAATTTTGATTCTCTGAATTTATCTCCTTACACAATTTTAAGATCAAAAGATTGAAACCCCCCGAACATTTTCTTCAGTCATTTCTACAGTTTTTAATAAACGCATTTACAAATTTTTGGATAATTCGAGGCACCAATATATTATAGAGAAAGCATATTTTATTTTTGAAAGTGTGGCAGAAATATTACATTACTGCAGCGGCCAGCAAAAGAGGCATTGATGGACGAACGAGTAAATGTGGACCGAGACGAAGCCGAGGCACACATACGTAAGTCCATCAATGCCTAGTTGTGGCCAAGGCTTGTATAGTGCTGTTCTCAAATAATGCGCGGCAATTAAAACTAAGTAGCACCTAGAACTCATTTTGTCAAATACAATTACTTTTCGAAATCAATGACGAACAACAATCCCGTGTTAAAGTGTAAATTTTTTCTCTATAAAAAGCTTTATACATGCAAGCCAGTTCGAAATTTAAATAAAACCTTTGATAAGTTACCTCCTTGGTTGCCATGTGTCGGAGTAAAAGATCGTTCCATTTTTAAATAACACGACAGATATGAATTTATTTGACCACTAAACACGACAGATATGGATTTTCAAACAACTTTTGCCGGCCGCTGCTCGCATGTATATGGCCAGTACAGCAATTGCGATTTATCTCGAAGAAGGTTGTCAAAATAATGCTTAAATTTCCAAGCATGTTTGAGAAATAAATATTTTTATGGGAAATCAAGAGTACGATAAAAATCGTAATATAATATAGCCAGCTCTCCCCTATAATACCAGCCTCTTAATAAGCCACTGCAGGGAAAAAGATCTTCAATGATAGCTACATTTTCGTGCAGTGCCTTAAGCTACTTTTCATTCCGAAAAATGCTTGGATTCTTGTGGAATAAGCCACGGGAGCGAAGACGCAGAGAAAGCTGGTCAAATAATTTTGCTAATTCGGTGTACAACTGAAACAAAGAAAATTCCACGCTGCTGTCTTTTGTATGATACAAACAACCCCTCTGACATTACAATAATTGTGTGTATACATACATACCCTCATTATAATATAAGAAAATGTCCTTTTAATATTATAAATGTGAGGTGAAGTCAGGTTTGTTAATCAAATTATGCCTCAACAGCTGAGTGGAGTTAAATTGGTCCACATAAGAACATTTAAGATACTCGTGGGGTACTAGTATATATAGGGTATATTTTAAGAGTGAAACTTTGTGTTTTTAGGATTTTTTGAGGCTGATCGGCTTTGCAAGTCCGGTACGATTTAAGGTTCCGTACCCAAAGGGTAAAAACGGGACCCGATAATATTACTAAAACTCCGCGGTCCGTCTGTCTGTCCGTCTGTCATCAGGCTGTCTCATGAACCGTGATAGCTAGACAGTTGAAATTTTCACAGATGATGTATGTCTGTTGCCGCTAAAACAACAAATACTAAAAACAAGACGTATATTTTGCAAACAAATATGGCAGTCGTTTGCGTGAATCGCAAACAGGACGGGAGCATTAGAACTATGTTATTAATATTTAGAAGCCGTTCATGTGGTACTGTTGAGGTTAAAATAGATGTTTTTATCAGAACGTTATGCTAAAATTACAAAGTAAATCGTGTTCTAATAATTGTATTATTAAAATATCCTTTTTATGACTGGCAATAATTTGATTTGCGCATCCTAGATTTTTAATCATACTATATTCTTGAACCGTGATAGCAGGACAGCTGAAATTTTCACAGATTATGTATTTCTGTTGCCGCTATAACAACAAATACTAAAAACCGAATAAAATAAATATTTAAGTGGCGTTCCCATACAACAAACGTGTTTTTCTGCCGTTTTTTGTACGGTATTTGTACGGAACCCTTCGTGCGCGAGTCCGATTCGCAATTGGCCGGTTTTTTTAAAAGCCTGCCAGGAATAACCGCATGCGAATCCACTGAGAAAGACTAAATATATTATTATATTATGTATATGTAAATAGTTCAACAACAACATCATACATAATGTCAGAAGACGCTAATGAAGCTGTAATGGAATTCAAAGTTTCAACTAATGATCGAAAGTTTCTCGAGTTTGGATCTTCTTGAGTAATCTAATATTGGTGGCTTACTACATATGAAGATATTTGGCTTTGTAGAGTAATATTCGTAACTAAATTACAGTGTTTCTAATATTAAGATTAAGAAATAGTCATCTTACGCAAGAGGCATAGATTCAAATCAATTTGTATATCTGTCAGCGGTGGCGGTTGTCTGAATCAAGGAGCGACTGTCTGTCTGACTTCTATTCCACAACATTATTAAGTGGTAAACGAAACACTTTTTTTTGTTCCGGTGTGGAAAATCCTCATTGGATGTCCTCCAAGGGGTCTGTCAAACTCCTACTGAATAAAAACCATCCCGGTGTTTCGTCTCACACCTACGCCGGGGGTCGCGGGAACGTACGATCCTTCTGCAAACCCCGACTGGTGCCGGCCCGCTTCCGCAGGCATCGACCTCGGGTCGAGAGTGGGGAGTGAGGTGTTTGACTCCCCCGCAACTAAGAGGGACGTGCGTGACACTACGCGCCGCCACCTCGGGTGCTGATGTGTGAGGGGTGACGGACGTCCCCGAGTCCTTCGCCGGGCGGGTTATGTGGATGAGATCCACCTCTCCCTTTCCGCAGCCAAAGGATACTACCGCGACCCAGAACTCTTTGCTGCCAACCATAGACTCGATTACGGCCGGCATCGACAGGTCTCTACCTACTTCTGGTATGAGGCAACGACGCGAGTCATTTCACACTAGATTCAAATCAATCTGACTAGTCATTTCCTAATTATACTATCACATGATTGAAATACTTACTACTATAAAAAGTTTCTCAGCAGCAGCCCGAATTGTAAATTTTTGCCCAGTTGATGCCAATGGTATCGCCCACTATTATATGTCGGTGAACCATAAGTGAGAGCAGTGGTGGCCCAGTGGTATCGACCGCGACTTACAAGTTGTAGGTCGTGGGTTCGAGCCCAGGCAGGCGCTTTACTTTGTGTAAATTATTTCATCACCACTGCTCTCAAAACGGTGAAGGAAAACGTCGTGAGGAAACCGGCACGTCCTAGAACCAAAAATTTGAAGACATGTGACATCCACCAACCCGCACTGGGCCCGCGTGGTGGATTACGGCCCATTCCCTCTCAAAGAGAGGAGCCCTGTGTCCCAGCAGTGGGAACATTAATAGGCTGATGATGTGATGTGATGTGAACCATAAGTCACCTCTGTCTACCCTTTCAGGGAAAATACGTGTGATATTATTATGTTCAGTTAACATTATTCATATTTGTCTGATTGTTACCCCCACGTATTTTTTGGGAACATGACTACCTTAAGGCGCGTCCCCGAGCAAAACGCCGCGCTAATCGAATTTTGTGCAGTTTTTAAGAGCTATCTACTCTTTATTTAAAAATAAATATCAATTAATAAAAATACATTAAATTTCTCCATAATGTTGATTCTAAAATTGTAGTACACTTTTTTTTTTAAAGATGTATATGTGTCACTAATCTCCTTCCAACAAAACCATAAAAATGTGAAATAATTATTATAGCATGCATCTCCTCGTAAAGTATTCATTAATTATTTTTTATACTAACACTAATGGATACACAATTTTATAAAGAACATTTTGTAAGTTTTATTTTTTTCAAAAGACCAATATTCGATTTTATAAAGATTTTATTCTAAAATCTGGGCGTATTCACTACCGTAATTCATGCGCCACCAGTGCCGCTAGGCCAATAGGAATGCTCATATCTCATGCTGATTTTTTGGTCAGGGCACGGCCTTAACAAACAAGTACATGAACTAAAATAAGCGTGAAGACTTTATGTCAAATAATGTCTGGCTTTCAGATTATACAATTTTAGGGTTCCATAGCTAAATAGCAAAATTTAAACCTTTATAATTTCGTTATGTTTACCTGTCTGTTCAGCCGTTTTAGACCTATTTTACTCTTAGACTATTGGCACTATATCGATGCTTAGAAGACTGAACCGCTAAATTTCATCATCATCATCATTTCAGCCGAAACACGTCCACTGCTGGACATAGGCCTCCAACGGGCATTGCCACCTTGATCGATCCCGTGCATCTCGCATCCAGCGCCTTCCCGCAACCTTAACCAGGTTATCGGTCCACCTAGTGGGAGGCCTTTAAACGCATCATCTGCCGGTTCGCGGTCGCCATTCCAGAACTTTTCGGCCCCATCGGCCATCCGTACTGCGAGCAATGTGCCTTGCCCACTACCATTTAATATTCTCAATTCGTCGGGCCATGTCTGTAACTTTGGTTCTCCTGCGGATATCCTCATTTCTGATGCGATCACGCAAAAAAACTCCAAGCATAGCCCTCTCCATTGCCATTTGGGTAACTTTAAGTTTTCTGATAAGGCCCATTGTGAGCGACCACGTTTCGGTGCCATAGGTGATCACTGGTAACACACACTGGTCATAGACTTTTGGCTTGAGACACTGCGGTAAATTGAACGAGAAGATACCGCGGAACTTCCCGAACACCACCCAGCCGAGTCGAATTCGACGGCTAAATATACATAAATCATATCACCCTGTTACAGTAGTCACAGTGAATTTTTGCGTCTCTGAAGTCAGCTGCAAGACACTGCGCGGTAGCTATTTTTGTGTCAATGTTGAAGTAGAAGATAGCATTGTATAACTGCCTCTTTCAATCGCGTACGTTTGTTGCATCGTCCTATCTCGCTTACCGTATGCAGTATACTCGTTGAAAAACTGTTTCTTGCGCAAGAAACAGTTTGCAAAGCCTACTGCAGAGATACAAAGATCCGCTGTGACTACTGTTCCTTCCCACTGCAGGACAAAAAACTCTTCTCATTCAAAAAACTTCGCTTACTAAATGCGTGTTGAAAATTTCAAACTAACTGCTAAATAATAAATTGTAGTTCTAAAAACTAGAAAACATGCTTTAATGGTAAATTTAATTAAAAAGTCGCTAATCCTGAAGATCTTGGTAAGGCAAAACAAACACACAAACAAACTATTTAAACGCGCCCGGTAGAATCAACTTTCATTATTTGTAAATTTTAATTTTTGTTTGACGTTCTAAAGTGCCGCTTATTTGCCTAGTTGATTAAATATATTTGACTTTGACTTTGACTAAATTATTGCACTGTCATCGGTCCTTGATAAGTGTGCAAAGTTTCAAATCAATCCCACGTTTTGAAGGGGGTGAAAATCACGATCAAAGATTCCGCTACATTGATACATAGATACATACCAAGCTAATAAAAGCGGGTTAACAATGATATGCTGAAATCATGAAAAGTACCTGGGCGACCGAGCTCTGCTCGAATGAAAATAGAGAAAACGAGATTTTCAAAAAATGAAGCCTAGCTAAATCGGTTTATCGCCACCGAAACGTTCTGCATACAAAATTTCATGAAAATCGTTCGAGCCGTTGCCGAGATTCAGATTCTATATGTACAAGAACGTCTTCACGAGTATTAAGATTTTGTCATTTTAATTAAACTAATTTATTATTTTATTCTTATTTTCTTGATTTTGTTTTAGGTGCCGTATTTTAATCAGTAATAAGTTTATTGCATCAGTATACCTGTGGGTGGAGCTGCATGCTGAAATACTGGCTCACACCTAGTTCGGCTGCAGAGGAACCCTCTTAGTTTTTAAGTCACTAATCCAAATTGTGAACCTTTGCGTAAGACAGTAAACAAGCTTTTTTTTTCTTTTGATTTGACGCTATAAATTTTACACAGTGCCACAGAAGAAAACAATTTATTGCGGCCGCACCATTCTTTTCACTTCACTTGCAATCAATTTTAATTAATTTTATATTTATGATATTTGGAATTAAGCTGCAAGTAAAAAAGAAAAATACAGGCACGACATTACCTAAGAACAGAGAAATTAGGTCACAGCAATTTGGTGTAACAACGCCGAATAGGTTGCCAAATTCTCAGTTTATTATTGCAATATCCAAATCAGGAATTGTCGTTTTGCAATGCAGAAAATTATGAAATTCGAGAACGAAAATTGGATTGACAAAAATATTTTTACTTCATATTTTTGCTCCGTATTTTCAAGTTGCTAAAGTGAGTTGACAATGGTATTGGGGGAATGAAGAAAATACATTGTAGCTGCTTTTGCTGTAGAAGTTTCGCAGTTGTCTATTTTCGTCAACATGTTTCTGTTTAACCTTATTTTCAGCAATTGCTAGTGCATTTTTAGGGTTCCGTACCCAAAGGGTAAAACGGGACCCTATTACTAAGACTCCGCGATCCGTCTGTCTGTCCGTCTGTCACCAGGCTGTATCTCATGAACCGTCATAGCTAGAAAGTTTAAATTTTCACAGATGATGTATTTCTGTTGCCGCTATAACAACAAATACTAAAAACAGAATACAATTAATATTTAAGTGGGGCTCCCATACAACAAACGTGGTTTTTTTGCCGTTTTTTTGCGATAATGGTACGGAACCCTTCGTGCGCGAGTCCGACTCGCACTTGACCGGTTTTATATTTCTTTTGTTTGTTGTTCAATGCTTATTTTAACTGTTAAACATATTCTAAGATATTTTCTTCAATCAACTCAAACCTCATCTTCCTCGAATCAAGAGATTTTTTCGTTTAAAGTGGAGGAAGTTTTTATCCAAAGGACTTTTTTTGTTTTATTTTATGAAATCGGTCTTCTGAATGATAATTAATCTTGATTCTTTCTTTCTTTGCCTTACCCTCACCATAATACAAATATATTTCAAAAATGTTGCAGAGATGTCACAAAAATATTCAACCTTTTACCACTCCACGAAATCTCAGCCCGAATTTATATACAAAACGCAAACCGAAAACGCGTGCGAACATTTTCTTTTCAACTCCAAAACCCAGAATAAATCTGTTTAATAAAACCTTAAAGCAAAATGTATCGGGATATTTTATATTCTCGACGTGGAGTATCTATAAAAGCTGATTACAATTCATGCGCCCTACATATAGGCCACAAACGTGAATCACATACTTAATAGCAACGGGCTCATAGGGACTGGATTTTTAGCATTCGTTATTTTTGGTATAATGGTACAAGATCCCAGATCCCCCAGATATTTCTAGATAAAATGTGTGGTATTGAGTAGTGTTAGTATGTACTTTGAACGTACGCAAACTTGCTAACTTGAGTCGACGGCCAATTTATAGGTGCTAAGGGTACGCAAAAATATTACACACTTTCCTTAAGGCGCCGATTCCCTTGAGTAGCTGATTTTAAAATGAGAATCACGTCTAAATGGCTAGTCGTAACTCTATGAAAAAAATATATTTTATATTAGACTATTTTCTTAATAATTTGATCTAAGCAAATTATGAGTTTTATTTGTATAACATAGTGTAATTAATTTGTAAAGTTATGTCTAAAACGGACAAAAACACGAAAAGCACACCAAAACCGCTGGGCGTATTTTAATGAAATCAACACCATCTCAAAGATAATTTAATTGTCTACATTTTGATCTGAGGCTTTTTTTTCTTAAGTCATAGAATAGTAAGGAAAGTACAAAAAACTACTAAATTTTGGGTCGCGCGGGTGTGAAACGAGTGCGCGTTTTGTTCCCTCAAGGTCGTTGGCGTTAGTCGTCGTCTTAAACCTGGCCGCTTATTTTTATTTATGTTTAACAGAATATTGATAAATAATTTAATTGTAGGGTACACTATCTACCCACATAGTTTACTGATTTCACAAACATACATGACACTGTTTTCTTATTTCTTTCTATACACTGGGTCTTTGTCTATCATCCAACATTCCAGTCGCAGGTCTGCTGTAAGAAATTTCTATTGAAATAAGCAGTACCTTTGTGCTTTTCTAACTGTATTCTTTTTTTTCTCTGTTAATTATTTATATAACAGTAAAACACCTTCGACAGACATTCACGGCATTGTATATTGTTTACAATATAGTGTCGGCTGATATCTGGTGGAACGCTACTATCGTTGGCTCGATCAACTGGTGCGACACTGCACTGGGAGCCTCAGCTACATCGTTCCACCCGCATTGACGACCGCTAGTCTGTTTGCAACTCCCGCTACGGCTATCGCGCTACCGCTTATTGTTTACGCGACCTGTGCTAGAACTATATGTCCATATCTGTGTTTCTGTTCTGTGAGTATTATGCTGTGGACTTCCTAATCATTGTAAATCTATCGTCTATTCTCCTTCTAAACTATACTGTTATTTTACTTGTCTTGTGTGTATTGGACAGTACAATTAGTGAGTACTCTCATATGAATTTTATTGTGTCTGTCTCCGACCTACATCATCTACACTTACCTAAATAATAATATTTAACGTCTAATTAGTAAACATAATAGTCTAAGAGCTATTTTCCACCTCGAGTGAGGTTCTGTTCAGAACGGTGAAATTTAATCGTAGTTTGAGAGGTCTGGGATCTTGGTCTATGAGGTTACACAGCAGACACAACGTTTGAGTCTCAATAGGCAGTTAATAACCATTGTTATGTCCGTGGGAGTGGGTCTATTTTTGGTCTGAACGTGTCATAAAACTATAATAATAAAAGTAGGGTTAGGTTTGACATTTAGCTCTTAACTATGGTTGAGTATTGTTCTATAAACAGATCTACTTTCATGCTTTGATAGAATGAACATAAAATACTACTGTATGGGATTTCATCAAAGAATAGAACAGAATAGAAACATATTTATTCGACACAGGCACAACACAAGAGCAACAAACATGGAGTAAAAGACAAAACAGAAGACAAACACACTGACACTGTGATCTACCTTTTGAAGAATGAATGAGTTCTGATTGAGAGAACTGCGGTACCGTATGTACTGCAATAGTACATGCTGGTTTGAGTGATTGCACTGTCCCGAGGAACGACAGGTACAAAAACGGCCAGTTTTTTTATCTTGTTCCAGGCAAAACACGGGAGGCTCACAGATCGAGCAACACAGCATACTATCTGTACTGTACCAGAAAAAGATTTCACCCAAAACCTTACATACTTCCCGATGAGTTGACTTAGTAGAGGTGTTTACGGATGATTGAATGGACAAAAAAATTAAACCGACTTCCAAAACAAAACACTTAAAAGCGAAGAATAACTTTCTTTTCGGAAGTAGGACGAATTTGGTACCTATTTTTTTCATTTTTGACTTCGACTTCCGAATAGAAAGTATACATCGCTTTTTAGTGTTTTGTTCAGGAAGTCGGTGTATTTCAATCTTGCGTAAACGCCTCTTCTAAGTCAACTCACCGGTAAGCATGAAAGGCTTGTGAAATCTTTTTCTGGTAGTAGTAGAAGATAAAGTTAACGATAAAGTTTGGAAAGTCGGTTAAAAAAGAACTTTAGTCATAGTGGTAAAAATTCGGCAGACAAAAATGTGCGTAGCGAGCGAGACTATTCTAAGTAACAGGGGCGTGACCATAAGCTCTTAGAGTGGTATCAATTTGAGATCGAATAAGGGACAGATGTGTATTGTATACATCTGTCACTTACTCGATATCAAATTGATGACAGATGTATACAATATACATCTGTCTCTTATTCGATCTCAAATTGATACCACTCTAAGAGCTTATGGTCACCCCCCAGCTGTCTCCATTCGACGCAACCTCGATTCAGCCTCCTTCTACCAAATTGACAGTTTTGGCTATTGATATTTGTGGGCTGTTTTTTTCGTTGCCATGGCAACTGAGTAATAGAGTGGAGAAACTTTCTCTCAACTTCAAATGGTTTAAGATTATAGTATGTTTAAAAATCTAGGAACGTAATTCAAATCATCGCCATTCGTAAAAAGGATATTTTAATAATACAATTATTAGAACACAATGATATTCTACAACAACTCGACTTACAAGTTTTAGGTCGTGGGTTCGAGCCCAGGCAGGCGCTTTACTTTGTGTAAATTATTTCATCACCACTGCTCTCAAAACGGTGAAGGAAAACATCGTGAGGAAACCAGCATGTCCTAGAACCAATAATTCGAAGACATGTGACATTCACCAACACGCACTGGGCCCGCGTGGTGGATAACGGCCCATTCCCTCTCACAGAGAGGAGGCCTGTGTCCCAGCAGTGGGAACATTAATAGGCTGATGATGATGATGATGATGATGATGATATTCTAATAAACAGATACGTTATACACTCACAAAACAACCGAAAAAAGTGTTCCGCAAAGCAGCGGCAGCACAGATACCTACACACTCTTGGTATGAGATACCTTCTGTTTTATGTACTTTGGGTATCATAATTGGCACACTTTCTAAATACACACGATGGCATTTTTAAAATTTTGTTTTTGTTTCAACGAAGCCTATCGCTCTTCGCCATGGGTGACATAGACTAAAGACCCCAATTAGAACCTATTCGAGTCTTCACAATGCACGCGCTCATAACATATCTGTATACTAGAATATCATTGTTAGAACACGATTCTCCTCCATTCGTAAAGCTAACATTCTGATAAAAACATCTATTTTAACCTCAACAGTACCACATGAACGGCCACTAAATATTAATAACATAGTTCTAAGGTCCCCTTTTTTTTGCGATTCACGCAAACGACCGCCATGTTTGTTTGCAAAATATACGTCACAGCTACTTTTCGACAATTTTTGCTACGTTTAAACAGAAGCTGTATTATTTATTTGTATCGGACACTTTGCGAATACTAATGTGGGGAACTGTTTACAAATGAAGCGATATGTATGTGTATAAGGGTTCGAAATTTTATGTTCGGTATTTTTAGTGAAGCCAGCAATCGTATTTCTTAAATATAAAACTTTTTAACAACTAAAATAAACCAAAGACCACACAGCGAAAAATAACTTTCTTTTCGAAAGTTGGTGTCTTTGGTACCTATTTTTTTTTCGTTTTTGACACCGAGTGAGTGCCGAAAAGAAAGTTATAAGCTTTGTATTTGCCAAAATAATTAAGTAACATTACTAAAGTTCGTAAACAATGAAAGCACTAAACATTGTTCTAACGAAAAGATAAACTGCATTGAGGGACAAAATTAACATTGCTATTGGAAAACTGTTGTCCCCGTACAGGTCGCGGGTTATTTTTTTTTTTTTCTGGTCAAGTCTATTTTTTTTGTGTTTTCCCTGTACTAGCTAGCCCTGTATTAGCATTGCTTCTTGCTGCTCCACGACCGTAGGTCTACGGGAAGTACCTACCCTTCATATACACAGATTTAACCTTTTGATTCCTTGCGAGTGTCAAATATGTGGCATAAGCTCCCTTGTGTTTTGATTGCGTTCATTTAGATGTTTGATTTTTTCACAGCTCCAAGCGAACGTAGACTTTGGCATTTGCTATTAATTTCAACTTGATACCTCCACGCATTCCTTAGTAAAAGGGTCTTGACAGGCAATCAGACAGACAACGAAGTGATCCAATAAGGGTTGCTTTTTTTCCTTTTACGAAACGGAACCCTAAAAAGAAGCACGTGTAGATTTTGGATAGATGTTTTTGTCAAGGTTGAAGCTGTGTTAGATAAAAATAGTTACATATTCTTATCTGAGAAATCTAGTTAGCAGGAAAAAGTTTTATCTCTAGAGATACTAAACAAAGAGGAAAACTATTTTGTTTGTTTGTAATAGCTACCTAATACTTGGAAGTATAAATCTGGCTCTGAAAATTCTTTTATTATTAGATACGAATTCGAAGACATGTGACATCCACAAAACCGCACTGGGCCCGCGTGGTGGATTACGGCCCATTCCCTCTCACAGAGTGGCCTGTGTACCAGCAGTGGGAACATTAAAAGGCTGATGATGATGATAGATTCGTACTCTATTGTGTTCTAAGTAATAAGCTGCATCGTATCCCGGAAAAATGTACTAGTAGTCCCTACTATAGGAGCCAGCGAAGTCGCGTAAAAAAGTTAGTTTGTTTAAAAAAAAGTTAGGATAATGATACTTTAATCGTGACAATCTAAGACGTCCGATGACGTT
The DNA here is from genome assembly GCA_948252205.1 of Orthosia incerta. Classification (NCBI taxonomy): domain Eukaryota; kingdom Metazoa; phylum Arthropoda; class Insecta; order Lepidoptera; family Noctuidae; genus Orthosia; species Orthosia incerta. Next base: position 15,379,760 of record OX411764.1, on the reverse strand, counting down.
TCTCATTTTACATGCCGCAATAACTTTGTATGAACGTCTACAAAAAATCTAATTCATAATCCTAATTAATTACTATGTAGCATCAAGTTTAAGTTACATAAGTATTTTTAGGGTTCCGTACCCAAAGGGTCCGTCTATCTGTCTGTCTGTCCGTCTGTCACCAGGCTGTATATCATGAACCGTGATAGCTAGACAGTTGAAATTCACAGATGATGTATCTCTATTGCTGCTATAACAACAAATACTAAAAACAGAATAAAATAAATATTTAAGTGGGGCTCCCATACAACAAACGTGATTTTTTTGCCGTTTTTTGCGATAATGGCACGGAAACCTTCGTTCGCGAGTCCGACTCGCACTTGGCCAGTTTTTTTATTATAGCTGACAAAGCCGACTTCTTTGATTGTCACGACTTCATTTAGACATTATTTATTTATAACATTATTCAGGTCAGTCATCTCTAAATCATAATACAAGATCTAATCTAAAAAAATCGTTCAATCTTGACCTGCATTTTGTTTGTCATCAAATAAACGATTACTTATAATTTTTATTCGCGTAAATCTGTCCTTAATTTTTTCGGTATTTAAGGATAAAATCAAATTTAAATAAATTGTTTTAATCAAAACACTAATAACAGGGTTTCAAGGTTCTCAGCTATATCTAAATCTATCTAGATGATATTTTTTTAGCATCCTTTAGAATTTATCTAATTTGATACTTAAAAAAGAAATGGTTTCTAAATGAATGCTGTGAAATGTCTGTTGGCAAACAAACAAACTCCCAAATAGATAAAAACTTGGATCAAATCATGTTCGTGAATTTCTTCATTATACTTCATATTGCAAATTTTTCTTTGTCAAACCATTTGTCCCACTGCTGGGAGAAGATTTCCGCCAAGCACTTTTAAGTACTCCTCACCCACGCTGCTGTATAAACCTGAAACGAAATTCAAAAGCATTTGTTTCATTTAAATCATCCTTTACATAACTATGTTAGGATCGGCTGCCACCAAAACCAAACGGAAACCAAATGCCAAATACCATTGATGGCCACCAATGATGGCTAAATACCAGCATTTTTTACCGACTTCAAAAAAGGAGGAAGTTCTCAATTCATTTAATTCTTTTAGTTTTGTTTTTATGTACCTATTTTACCCGATGACTCTGGACCGATTTGGCAAATTCTTCTTTTGTTTGAAAGGGTATTACAGCCCATCACGTCAGGATCTGATGATAGGTTCCTGGAGAAATCGAGGAAACTCTTCAAATTTTATAGGCATACCATAGGAATTTTTGTATTTACATCAACATTTTTAGAATTGTTATGAGAAGCCTATAAATCATTTTCATTGTAAGATACTGTACCAAAACTAAAAAGAGAATAATAATAAACTTTTTAACAAAAAAATTAAACCAACTTCCAAAAATAACGCAACAGTCGGTGTCAAAAACGAAAAAAATATGTACCAAAGACACTAACTTCCGAAAAGAAAGTTGTTTTTGACACCGTCAAAAAGACCGACAGAAAGTCGTCGTAGGACTACTTAGATTATAACGATTCTAAAAAAGTTATAAATGAAAAAAGTTTACACGTTTTTTTTCACGTTAACATTTGTATTTTAATCCTTATCGCTGATAAAATAACACTTTATCTACACCCTTATGTCATGGTATAAAGTCACGTGTCACTTAACGCAAGTCACATTGCCCAAGGCCGTGATCAGGGCGTCAAATACCTCTTTACAAAAAAGGTCTTTTACGAGTCGTTAAACCCACCAAAGTGGTAATTAGAATCAAATTACGGAGCATTTTCATCACACAGAAACTATAACAACTGAATTATCAAATAATAGCCGTGTAATTGAAAAAGCTTTCGGAGTTAATGTAATCTAGAGATTACTGAGGAATAGAATCCAATTTGGGAAGTGTGGGCGTTAATTTTGTTTAGGCTGAATTCTAGTGTTTATAGGAACTGAAATAGGCCACTTTATTTCGTTAGGATTGCCTAAGTGCTGGTGAAATTGATAATTAGCCGTTAATCTGTAGGTATGTTTGTAATTTAACTAAATGTATTATGTAATGTGTTGTTGTAAATGTAATATTTTAAATATATTATTCATCATCATCATCATCATATCAGCCGAAAGACGTCCACTGCTGGACATAGGCCTCCCCCAAGCGTCGCCACATTGACCGGTCTCGTGCGTCCCGCAACCAGCGGATCCCCGCAACCTTCACCAAGTCATCGGTCCACCTGGTGGGAAGCCTTCCAACGCAACGTCTTCCGGTTCGCGGTCGCCACTCCAGAACCTTTCTGCCCCATCGGCCATTCGTTCTGCGAGCAATGTGCCCTGCCCACTGCCACTTAAGTTTGGCAATTCTTCGGGCTATGTCGGTAACCCTGGTTCTCTTGCGGATCTCTAATATATAATAGAATATATTATTATATTAAATAATAATAGACCTTGTGTTACGCAATTGGGATGCTTTTAAAATAGCGAAAATGTACGGCAAGAGTCGGCTCCGGGCCTGTGGGTTTCTTACAAACTTGTAGGTATGTAAATAGTTTCCACCATGGGATCTGGAGGCAAAAGTCCTCGCGCACATTTGGGAGTGGTGCGAGGAGGCGAAACGCCGGGACAAAACTCCGCTCGATCAGAGCTCCAGAAGGATCTCATGGCGACATGGAGAGAGCAACTGTCGCAACCCAGTGCTGGGTACGCCACAATTGCGGCGATAAGGCCCCTCTTTGAAGAGTTGCTTAAGAGGCGCCACGGCGTCCTCACCTTCCGCCTGACGCAGGTCCTCACCGGACATGGCTGTTTCGGGAGGTTCCTGTTCAGAATAGGAGTCGGACCAGGCCCGAGTCGAAGGCGCGTAGTGCACTCCACGCGCGCCTCAAAGTTTGTTGATATAACGTGTGTTAGCAAAAACTGTCTGGGTCGCGGATAAATTTGAAAGTGAGTTACCGCGACCCTGGCACAAGCAACTGAAGGAATACGGGTGGGTTTTAGTCAGTAAAAGTCTGACACGCCCTTCCGCTTCATCCAGAGCGGGAGAAGTCATCGGATGATTCCCACCAGAAAAAAAAAAAATATGAATATAGTTTGTCCGGGATCCGTCGGGAGTCGAAAATAAACTGGATTAGGAAAAAACTTAACTTTAACATTGTAAAACTGTTGTCTATTTAAGTATCGATCTCGACATTGTTTTTTTTTTTAAACTTTGCCCCACACTAGGCATTTCTTCCTGTATCGTGGGTGCGTTTACTAACATATAAACTCACATACACGAACACCCAGAGCCAGCATAACTATCTATAGGTCATACAAATATTTGTCCCGTGCGGGAATCGAACCCGCGACACGCAGCGCAGCAGTCAATCGCTCAACCACTGCGCCAACCGTGCGTTATTTCGATTGTTCACATCGACATAGGTTGCCGACAGTTTACCAACTGCAAAACGGTTACAACCGCAAAAAACAGTGAGACCGAATCATTGGATTGCGTTGGCTTAGAAGTTTGAATACACTTGTCTTTTTTTCTATCCAGAAATATTCGTCTAAGATGGCCTTCATATTTTTTCTATCCAGAAATATTCGTCTAAGATGGCCTTCATAAATAAATTTAACCTTGAATCTTGGACCCACATAAATAATGGTCATGTTTTTCTCCGCAACTAAATATCTATTAAGTCACACATGGCTTTTATTGGTTTATACTTGGGACCTAAAAGCAACGTGTGGAGAATATTGTGGCTAAGGATAAGTGATAGTATTACGTACAGAGCAAGGAAACGCCAAGGACGGCATTGTGAACAGTTTTTATACAAACCAAGCGTATTCGTGAGTGATATCGATTATAGAGCAAGATCCCAGATCCTCAAGACGTTTCATACATCTTCCTTAATTGATTTTAGTGTTTTACATCGAATCTATGCAAACCTGGTAACTTCGGTCGTCGGAAAATTTACAGGAACCAGATGTTGAGGGTGCTGATTAAGAACCAGTAAATTAGCCGTCGACCCTAGCGTTATATTTTGTCTCTTCTTTTTTTGTAATCTGTCTCAGAACTATTGGACTTTATGTAATTCTTTTTTGGCGTATTTAGATGTCTTGATCGGTATTGTGTTCTATGGTACATCCCATTTACTTATGTAGTATATATAGCTATATTTATCTGACGAAGTCTTGAGGAATTGTGTACTTAAGCCTTCTGGCCCCTGTACCATCCATAAGATGGGTTGTCAGGACGTTTGGGTGACGCGTAAAGTCGACCCAAAGTTAGAACAGATTTTGCTCAGGAAGAAGTAATGAACATCTGGGGAATTTGGGATCTCGAACCATAAATACTGAAACCCCGTTACAGATTTTACCATGCCTTTGTCAGCTGAAAATTTAAGCACAACTCTTGCAGATCGAGTATTGTTGCTAAGATCTAATGCCGTGGCTTCACTCACAGAGAAACACATAAAATTAAGCTATGACACACAACGCCTACACTAGGTATTTCGTCGCTTTCATTAATAGGTCACTTTCACTAATACGTCACTTTGTACATGTAGTCAGCTTCCCAATACGTGGCAAGCCGTATTAAATCTCTTTCCCAACTCGTCCGACGCATGTACCACTAAGCAAAAAATATCTAAACATTTTCAATAAAGCAAAAATTTTTTCGAAGTCGAGTCAGTTCTTTTAAGATTGCTCACTGCTTCGATCGTGTCGATGTCGAACTCTGTGGTGTTAATAATAAGGTTAGGTGTCTTAAATTACCTACATTAGACCAGAATGAGTAGTCTTTCCACAAATGTTGGGGTCGGCTTCCAGTCGAAACGTATGAATCTAAGAAGTCCGTTGACGTTTCTCATTTTACATGCCGCGATAACTTTCTACGTAAGAAATTGAAAAATCAAATTCATAATCCTAATTAATTGCTATATTACCTATACACTACAACAACGAGTATCATTCGCAAGCATCAAGTTTAATTATATTATTAAGTATTTTTATAGCTGTCAAAACGGGCCTTTTATTTTTTGATATCTTTACCAGTATTTAAAATAGAGTGACTGCTTATCTAACCTGCACATCTGGTTGTAGGTTACATACCCTGTGTTGAAACTGGTTGCCAGTGACTAATCGTAACGACTGTGGAAAATCTTCAAATGACAGCCGGGACCAACGGCTTATAGCGCTTTCCGAATCCTCTGTAAATAAGTTTAAACTAAAAATGTAAAATCCACCGAGGCTAATTAACTCATGCTTTTTAAACTACATAATTTATCTAGTAATAAACACGCTTCGATCAACAATTCATCGAAACACGTAATTATAACGCGGTATCTTGCGAAAACACCCCGATTCAAATAGTAAAACGCCCATATTTTTTGAACGGCGATTTTTATCAAACATAACTAAGCACACTCTCGATAAAGTCACTTTTAAAACGACTTATTACTCAATATAAGAACCCGTCAACATCATCAAATAAACTTACACGAATTTAATGTTCTTCTCCGAACTCATCATGCTTTTTTTACCCTTATCCCAACTTTCTAAGTGCAACATTTTCCTAATCGTTATTTCTCTCCCATACTCCTTGTATTCATAATCATCATCATCATCAGCCTTTTAATGCCCCCAATGCAGAGACACAGGTCTCCTCTCTGTGAGAGGGAATGGGCCTTAATAAAGAGAATAAAAACGCAGTGGTGATGAAATAATTTACGACCTGTGACACGTATGTCGGGATCATTACAAGAAGGCCACCACTGCTCCCAATTTGTATTCATTTATATTAAGGGTACACTAGTCGACGGCACGAACTATTTTGTGCACGGGGTTAAAATGCATTTTATGTCAACCGACAACACGTGCGGAAGAGATAGATGCTGTGATGAGCAGTAGGAAGCTAGTTCGCGTACGAATGCACACTTTTGCAAATTTTTAGCGAAATAGATAATGATTTAGGACGAAACCGAGCGCGCGAAATTTTATAAACAGACCTTTGGCAGTCTAGATATCATGAAAAAACCACTTAATCTATCTGTTCAAAATTAAATTATTTGCATTGTTCAACTACTAATCTATCCCTGTATGGAGGCCGTTTTGCAATTTTCCGTCTTCTTATGGTAGTACTTAGTATCGAAATGTGGTACTTTCGACGCTCATAACTTTCAAATATTTTCTTTTTTTACTTTTTTGCCCTCATACAGGGCTAGATAATGATGAGACAAATTGATATCACTTTTTATTTTGAACGTACATTATCAAACAGTGGAATAATCCCTAGACTACGTTTGTATGGAAGAATTTTCGACTAGTGTACCCTTAATTAATGATATTTTCAACTTTTTTTAGTTTCTATTGATATAATAGGTCACAAATATTTATTTCTTTAAAATATTTGTTGGTAATGAATTAATGTTAATAAATGATGTTTTGGACTATAATTAGTTCTCGCTTATTTTAGAAGAACCTATTTATATATATTGCTCACAGTATTTTCAATAGATCGTTTGATATTAACTTTCAGGTATTTAAACGACTCCTTACTTAATACAAGAACCAACCAAATCTACGTCTCGTCATAATTCGCTAACCCTTTATCCAACTTACTTGGGATCAGTACAACAGTAGATCAGTTCCTTTTCATCCTTCCTCTTAGATACTTCTCCATACTAATTCTACCAATTTCTTTCACAGTGCCAAAGGTCGAGATAGTAGACGAACGAGGAAGACCTCTCCAGGACAAGTTCTACAAAGAAGGCTCAATCATAGAACTGCGATGCGTGGTCAGTGAAGTGCCACAGCCTACGAGACAAGTCAACTGGAAGCATGGGGCTAGACTACTGAATTATGATACGAAGAGAGGCGGTGTGAGGTGAGCTCTATTTTAATATACTTGAGACTGAATTTTGTTTATGAGGCACCAGTAAGTTTAAGAAGCTAAGTCTTCAAGACAAGCTGTGTCTGTACAGACTGGTTTAGCCAAATTGTATTACTGCTGCGCTCGTCTAGTATATCACCTAATGGTAAGTGATGTAGTTGACGAAAGAGTAAGCTTCCTTATATGTAAGCTATTCACTCTCTACGGTTATAGCATTCTTAAAACACAAACTCTATCAGGGCATTCAACTACTTGGCTATATACAAAACGGAATTAATTTTAAAACGTTTTCTGCGTACGTGTGGAATGCCCACCATGTAACTATGGCACATCGCAGTTAATTTTGTTGTTGGATGATAGAAAGAGCTTGGCGGAATAAAATTGTGCCATTGTTGTAGATAAATAACTTTTTTTTTTTCATGACGACATCAAAACAAATCATGTTATTTATTTTTGCAGAAAACACTGTTACAATGGTGTTATTAAATGTACATGTTTTAAGTGATTCGACCGTAAGGCAGGCAAAATGTACAATCAAGATTGACATTGAAACATAAAATTAGATAAAAATATTTTAAGATATTAAATTAATGTAATGACCTTAATTAAATAAATTAAAGTATAATATATGTATAATATATATATATATATATATATATATATATATATATATATATATATATATATTAATACAGATTATTCAATTATCATTTATTTAATTTTCAATAAAAATAATAATAAAATTATTTCAATATCATTCCTAGAAGATGATACATGAAAGATACAAGCATAAATTGTTCTAATACTTGATGTCACTGTGAGGTCTTGAGTTTGGAAATTGTATCGTTTAAGTAGTTATTCAAATTATAGTAACATTTATCAACTAAAAGGCGCTTTAGATTTTTCTAAAATAAGGCAGTATTCATTGCCTTTTTTCTTTAGGTAGTTTATTTAAATTTCAGGAGCCATGCGAAACACACTTTTGTGCATTAATTTGGTACGGGATTTGCGCACACAGAGGCGAAGTGCGTCACGTTGGTGCCTATTATTGACTTCTGAGGCCAACGTAACGTATATTTTGTTACATTGTCAAAAATAATAATAACAATATTGATTACACGTGTAACATGTATCATCATTAATTCTCTAATCAGCAAGCTTAACTCCAAATCACTTTCCGTATATACCACACTTTACACCCTAAATACTATTCCGAGAATAGCACCGAATAATATCTTCTAAGGCAACTGTAAACTTGCCTTAATACAATAATCTACCGAAGCTATGCTCTAAGGAATTCCACCAAAATTAATAATTTTCGTAATGGAATGTTCGCTGTACTCAAAAGGCTGATTCTTAATCAACAGTGATGAATATTTGAGGAGTTCGGTTTCGAAATAGTTAAACTTTAAGTGGTTTTGCAAAAGGATGGTTTAGCCGACTGTGATATATCCGACAATGTGGGAACAATCTAAATCTTTTAGGGTATTTGAGAGAATTTATTTTTAGTAACTACTAGCTGTGCCCGCGGCTTCGCTCCCGTCATCTGTCTGCCAACCCTACCCTACTTACCTTCCTGCCTACCCTACTTACCTACCTACCAATTTTTTTTCTATAGTCATCATTCTTTCGCGGAGAATTTTAACATCGCCTTTCAGAAAATGTCTTCAAATGCACATTGCCATCTATCGAATATCGAGTTCAACTGTCCGAGTATCTGAATTGCGTGTGTTGTGATAATTTTTCTTTCTAACTTTTGATACTTTGTTTCATCGCAATCGGTTCACCGATTGCGATGAAACAAAGTAATTCTTCAAGTTATGCACATTTTTTATGTATAAAATTTATTTACATTGGTTTCGTACAATTCACGTGATGCGTGCACAAATAAACAGAAAAACAGACAAAAAATCTTAAAATGCCGGCAATAGGTTATGGTGGTTATGCTTTAACACCCTGGCTATTTTTTTTGGAAATTTTTTGCGATGTACAAAAATTACTGATGTCAGATTTATTATATGTATTGATGATAAAAAATTATATTCGGATGATTTTCTAAATAACAGATTATTCCGTGATGGGTTGGTTTTTATTTCATATTTCAGAGTGTTGTTGCTTGGTACGGGGTAAAAGATTACTGCCCCAGGCATTGTTCTTGCGGTCGCAAACGTTACTGCAGAAAGTAGGGTTCTGGGTTCAAAAGGTAGAGAAAATTATTTTTGGGTTTATTCAATAGCTTGTTGGAGTTTGGAAGTTACGGTGTGATACCCCAATGCTTTGGAAAGTCGTTAGTCCTGCTACTAATCTACTCTGGTCGTGTGGGATTGCCTATTGCCACCCGACGGGTTACGGGAGTGAGAGAAGAGATAGTGCCACGAAATTTAGATAAGAGGACATCATCATCTTAACTTTAGCTGAAAGACGTCATCTGCTGGACATAGGCCTCCCCCTAGCATTGCTACACAGATCAGTCCTATGCGTTTCGCAACCACCAGACTTCCGCAGCCTTGACCAGGTCGTCGCTAGAGGGAGGCTTTCCAACGCTGCTCTTTCGGTACGGGGTCGCTACTCCAGAACTTTTCGGCCCCATTGGCCATCCGTTCTGCGTGCCCTGTCTATTGCCACTTCAGTTTGGCAATTCTTCGGGCTATGTCGGTAACCCTGGTTCTCTTGCGAATGTCTTCATTTCTGATTCGATCACATAAGGAAACTCCGAGCATAGCCCTCTCCAGTGCTCTTTGGGTGACTTTAAGCCTTCTGATGAGGCTCATTGTGAGCGACCACGTCTCTGTTCTTTATGTAATCACTGGAAACAGACACTGGTCATAAACTAGGTTAGAAAGACTATATTAATAGTATATATATATATAGCATAATTTATCATCTTTCATGCAACCCACCTCTCGCCACATTAGTCTTCCTCCACTCATATTACCAAGGTTCTCTACTAAGTAGCTAGTTGTTGTAACTTAAGTCGTTAAGTCAACAGTTGTTATAAAATAAAGTGCTCAGAGATGCTGTAAATGCACCCTGGTACATAAGGAACGACGATCTTCACCGTGACCTTAAAACGGAATTCGTCACCACCATCATCCAAAAATTTGCTGAAGCCCACGAACATAGACTTCATCGACACGTGAATGTTGAGGCTATCCAGCTGCTAGACAATACAGACTTAGTGCGTAGACTAAAAAGAACTAAACCTTTTGAATTAGTGTAGTGTAAAGTGAATGAATAATAGTGACAACGCTGTGCTATATATATAACACATGAACATAGTTTTTTAAATTATATCAGACTCTAAGAAAGTGCTGAGGACTTGTGTAAAAGTGCAAATGGACACTATTCTTAGTTTTAACATAATCTATCACGTAACATATTAAGTTTAGTTGTTAAATTGCTTATTAGTCTTTTAGGCTAGATCGTAATTAATTATTAAGAATTTTGTTCTTACTAATAAAGTATTAAAAAAAAAAATCGACACCAGTCAAAGGAGTTCAGAGTTGTCCTGGTTAAGGTTGTGGGAATCCACTGGATGCGAGATGCCGGTCAATGTCACCGACACATGAGGGAGGCCTATGTTTAGCAGTGAACGTCTTCAGGCTGAAATTATGATAATGACGAAGGAGTTCAATTCATCACGCTATCGCTGCCAACGTCGACCACAAGGTTTCTTGCTGTGTTAAGTGACCCAATTACAACCGAGTACTACCTACTAAAATGTTCTACAAATAAATATTTCTCTCAGATCAATGGCATCGTAATTCAGCCCCGCAAAATTTATGGGGTGTTAAATTGGTGTATTTGTTTTGTACAGCGCTACCTCCCTGATTTAGTAGGGTAATATTTAATTAGGCGGATAGGTAGAAGTTAAGCTGAGAAAGTCAAATAACATGAATTTATAAAGTCGACGTAGAGTTTCTAATTATAAGTACATTGATTTAGTTGGAATTAGTACGGCTGTTGTCTTCTTAATTGGATGAGTTGGGGGCAGTGTTAATATTTTTTGGAAGGAGAAATTTACAAGCGAAAATTTAAATTAACTTTGACCTGAGGCATTAGTACACACCTGACAAATGACATTCTATAGAGATGTAACAGACCTCTGCTTCTACTTCCGCCACTTTTAAAACAGAAATTCAAAAGGAACATTACGCCGGGGTGTCGCGCAGGCGGGCAAGTGGACTAGCAATTTATAAAGAGCACCAAAGCAGATCGCTGGGTACAAAAGCAGCAAAACGAATCTGTATAAAATGTAATTTTCCATCAATTTTGAACACTAATTAACTTAAAAAAATATTCTTCAACTGTTTATTTTCATCGTATTTATACTTCCGCTTCTGCATTCGTTTCTGTTTCCGTTGCCACCAAAATTTACTTTTTACATCTGTTTCCGTTTCTGCTTCTGTTAAGGCCTATGGTTAAGGCAGTTCCGTTGCATCAATAACATTTTATCAACGAAGGCGACGCGATACCGATTGGTAAAATGTCAAAAATTTATGGATTGCCAAGCCCTATCGAAGTGTCACGTGAACAATTCCTTAAAATTTAGAATTTCGAAATTCACCATTACTGAAGAATAACACTTTGTCTATGCCTCTAAATGCAGTTCGGAGGACACGGTAAAGCATACGGTAGAGGTCTGCCTCGCTTGGGCGGAGCACCGCCGTGTCCTCGTGGTGGCGATCGGCTGTGGCGACCTCTTGCGTTCGGCCCTGGTCAAGGCCATGATACGGAGCGAGAGGGCATGGAAAACTGCCTTCTACTGCTGTGAAGCAGTAATGCCTTCAAAGGAGGAGGTGGAACGCGTGAGGGAGACGCAAAAGAGACACGCGCCTAGCCATCGCAGGAGACGCCCCGGGCGTCGACAGTCGCAAGCCGATTTCCAGCCACCGTAGGTGCGGGCTTGCGGACGGCAAGTAATGGGTAGCTCGCCGTCCGATAAGGACCAGGCCCGAGTCCACGGCGCGTAGTGTTCCACGCGCCTTTCAAAGAGGTGTCAGAAAAACTGACGGGGCCCGCCAGGGCCGATGCCTTTCTGGTTCACGGATAAATTTGGACGACAGTTACCGCGGCCCTGGCACAAGCAACTGAAGGAACATGGGTGGATTTTAGTCAGTAAAAGTCTGACACGCCCGATTGGTTCACCCAGAGCGGGAGAAGTAATTGAATGGTTAACAATAAAGAAAGAAAAACTTCTAAAGGCAGCAAACTTAGATGTATCGACGACGACCCAGTACAAACACGACTGGTTGCTGATCAGTGTGTAGCATAGCCACAAAACTAGTCAGCGCTGATTTACAGCCTGCCCCTTCTCTCTCAATACTTAACACAAACATATAAACTAATCTTAATACTATTATGCCCCAAAAATTAAATTTAACAAAATACCCGTAATAAAAATACATATTTTGATTGAATTAAATTAAAAACCCACCAAATGCATTTAATCATAATGCCTAGTTTGTATGCACAGAGGTAGCAGCAGTGCATAGTACGTAGCAACATTCATCATCTGCCTGCCCTTCTCTCATGTTACATGGGTTCGGCGCAATACATTTTCTTCTTCCATAACGTCCTTAAATTAAGAAGTATTTTTAAGATGAAGAATCTTTTATTTGATGACCGCAAATCAGCTCGAATATTGAGATAGCTTGTAAATCATTTAGCTGGTTACCATCACTCAAATGAGAGTAACTTACGACTTTATCCCACCGGCCCCCTTCTACCATCGGGCATCTAGACGCACTGCAAGTTACCATCCTCACCTAGTTGCCATTCCACCAATTCGCACCAAGCGCTTCCAAACATCCTTCATAATACGCACAGCAAAAGAGTGGAACTCACTGCCTGCGTCTGTGTTTCCGAACGCATACAACCCGAATTTCTTCAAAGGTGAACAGGCTTCTTCTGGGTAAGCTCACTCCATCGTCGACTTTGTCTCTGTCACCTCTGACCTAGACTAGAGTCAAGAGCAAACCCAAAACAAAAAAAAAAATGATCTTAATTAAAAAAAACAGCCTTCAAAAGATCACGTCGAGTGGTAAAATAAAAGTGTTTGTAATGCAAGGTTAAACAAAAAGTCAATTAGTACGAGTATCATATTCCCTATCATCAAAGTTAACGAATTCAGATTGATATTTTATTTGTTATAAATCAGGCTGTTTTTTCAAGAATTGGATTAAAAAGCCAGTATCAATTCCTTTAAATACAGATTTAACAAGAAATTTTGATTGTTACAAAGATTTTGAAGCAAGTGAATTTGATTTCGCTTATTAGTAAAGTTTGGAAGATGCTGATCTTGGCGTCGTTTGAATTCGTGATTGTAAAATGTTTTTGGAAAGTCAGATTTAGGTCAGAGGGCGCAATCCCAGCCCCAATTAAATGAATATTATAAGACGTTTCATTTACGATTACATAATAGTAGATATAATCAAAAAAGCCAAAAACGGTCCAGCTATTCTAATGCTTGCAGCCGCATAATTTTTGACTTCTATAGCCACACCGCCCACAAACCTGGTTACAACCTACTGAAGGTCGCAGGCAAAGTCGAAAGCAAACCGCCTAGAGGAAGAAGTCCTATGCGCTGGTCGGACCAAATATATTGTATCTGAAGTTTGGAATCTGGGACCGCGGTCCCGGTCCCGAAAACCCCACGACCCATTAGTTCCTCGTTGAACATTAAAACCTCAGAAGCCATGTTGCTGAAAGTAGGATCAAGTGGAAGAACATAATCAGGAAACACGTTTTGAAACCATGTTGTAGTCCCGATCCCCATTGTTGAAGGAGGCCGAAATGTATAGGATTTCATGCGGTTAATTCCAACTATTTTCGGTTTTTGATGATCGTTATTGCTCATAGAATGTCACTTTGACTAGCTAGAGCCTTTTTCATTTCAAATTCAAATGTTTATTGCTCAAATCAGTACATAATTATACATTTCCAGATGTCAAGTGAATTCATCATCATCATCATCATTTCAGCCGAAAGACGTCCACTGCTGGACATAGGCCTCCCCCAGGCGTCGCCACATTGACCGATCCCGTGCGTCTCGCATCCAGCGCCTTCCCGCAACCTTAACCAGGTCATCGGTCCACCTGGTGGGAGGCCTTCCAACGTATCGTCTTCCGGTTCGCGGTCGCCATTCCAGAACTTTTCGACCCCATCGGCCATCCGTTCTTCGAGCAATGTGCCCTGCCCACTGCCACTTTAGTTTGGCAATTCTTCGGGCTATGTCGGTAACCCTGGTTCTCTTGCGGATCTCCACATTTCTGATTCGATCACGCAAGGAAACTCCGAGCATAGCCCTCTCCATTGCCCTTTGAGTGACTGCAAGCTTCCTGATAAGGCCCATTGTAAGCGACCACGTCTCAGAGCCATATGTCATCACTGGCAACACACACTGGTCATAGACTTTCGTCTTGAGACACTGTGGTAAGTTGGACGAGAAGATACCGCGCAACTTCCCGAACGCTGCCCAGCCGAGTCGGATTCGACGGTTGACCTCTTTCTCGAAATTGGCCCTACCCAATTGGATCGTTTGGCCCAGGTAGACATAATCGTCCACAACTTCGAGTATAGAGTCCCCGACCTTGATAGGAGTGGGTGCAACATGACCATTCAACATCACCTTGGTTTTTTCCATGTTCATCTTAAGACCCACTCTTTCGGAAGCTCTACTGAGGTCATCGAGCATCGCACTGAGGTCCTCCATGGTCTCAGCCATGACCACTATATCGTCGGCAAACCGAAGGTGAGTGATGTACTCGCCATTAACGTTGATGCCAAGCCCTCTCCAATCCAGAACCTTGAAGACATCCTCCAGCGCAGCAGTGAACAGTTTCGGAGAAATGACGTCTCCCTGTCTCACGCCACGCTGGAGAAGAATTGGTTTCGAGATCAAGTGAATTCAGGCATGCACAATTATCATTAAAATTATACAATGTCATAAATTTCAATTAATTCCCTATACAATGTCATAAATTCCAATTACTTCTCTGTACAATGTCATACAATCATTTTTAATATACTATAAAATGTCATAAATTCAAATTCAATTCTTGTCTCAAAGATTCAACATGGCCTCGCAAGAACTGATGAGGTCCTGGATTCTGTTCCCGTGGTAGGATAAAGAGTTTTTGGGTTTTCCTGTCTCGTATTTCTCAGTAGCAGATTTATGCCTGTTTGAAGGCATACATTCTAGATTCGCCCTAATTACTTGAGAAACGAACATAACTCGAGAAATGTGAACGAACTATTATCTGCCAAATTCTTCGGAGAATACAGATGAAACAATTACCTTACGAGTATTCCTTATTCCAAGAATCATCTGATATAAAGATAAAAATAAAAATATCCGCTTTCATTGATTCCTCTGATTTGCCCAACATTATACATTTTATGTTTTCTTTTGATTCGCAATCAACTTTGCCGAATCTTTTGTTCTTTACAAGTTCCTTATATTTTGATTTATTCATTTTCCTTAGAAAACATACTTTTTTGTCTGTCGAAATTATATACTCGTATAAAAAATCTTCATGTTATTCATTGTCATTATAATATTATACGCTTTCTTTTTAAATGTCATTATCTTTATAGTAAGTAAAGAATTTTGGCTTATTAAAAGGTTGGAATTGCTGGTTGTTTAAACTGAATTATAGTATTTAAGGTGTGTAACCTTAAATACTATAGTCGATTTTTTTTTCATACAAACGTAGTCTAGGGATTATTCCACTGCTTGACGATTTACGTCCAAAATAAAAGGTGATATCAATATGTCTCATCATTATCTAGCCCTGTATGGAAGCGAAAAAGTAAAATAAGAAAATATTTGAAAGTTATGAGCGTCGAAAGTTCCACATTTCGACACTAAAATTAACGCATTTTTGGGCGCAAATAAATACCATAAGAAGACGGAAAATTGCAAAACGGCCTCCATACAGGGATAGATAAGTAGTTCAACAATGCATATAATTTTATTTTGAACAGATAGATTTAGTGGTTTTTTCATGATGTCTAGACTGCCAAAGGTCTGTTTATAAAATTTCGCGCGCTCAGTTTCATCCTAAATCATTATCCATTTCGCTACAAATTTGCAAAAGTGTGTATTCGTACGCGAACTAGCTTCCTACTGCTTATCACAGCATCTATCTATTCCGCACGTGTTGTCGGTTGATATAAAATGCATTTTAACCCCGCGCACAACATAGTTTGTGCCGTCGTCGACTAGTGTACCCTTAAGGAGTTAGTCGCGGACTATGCTGCTATACCAAAGTTTGAGTCCTAATATATGTGTTATATTCTTGTTTTTATGATAATGGTGTCACTGTGTCAATGTGTGTTTTTAAATTGTCTCTAGGTGAAACTGGAAGTTCTCAATCAATCTGCCTAGCCTTTACCCACCATGTTTTTGCAATAGATTAGAATATATACTTAATTGAACACCAAAAAAATAAATAGCACATATATTTTATAACAACTTAATACTCTGGGTGCAAACGCAGTCTTATCACTGACAGCTATATCTACCAGATAACCTTTGGATGGAATTGAAGAACTTAAAATAAAACAGGGGGTAACCTATGGTCTACTGCTACATTAAAAATATGAATACATAAAATTATATAGCAATATAAAATACTTTAAGTACATAAACATACATACATAATATTAAATGTTACAAAATTTCAAAAAAGGATTGAACAATGATAGAGAAAAACATTTAAGAGAAAGAAAATGGTTCTTAACAAGATTTAAATTTCTTAAAAGACTAACAATGTAAATTGATGCAACTGAGTTCGAGAATTTCAGATGAAACGACTTCCTATCTAACCTTCACAACCCACAAACTGGGCAATATTATACCCCTCAGCAAGATTGATGTCAGATATTATGGACTGGCCTATTACGATTTTCAAAGATATACAAATGACCAATGGCTTAACGTGCTTTCTGAGGCACCATATAATGGATGGAACTCATCCATGGATCAACCTCGGCAAGTCTTGATTAACCTTGAAGATAGACTCGTGCGGCTGTAATTATTTAGCCAAAAGGCCAAAAGAAGTCATCCGATGTAGTTTGGCTCTTTTTTTTTTCTAAATGAAAAACTTCGATTCTGGATTCGATTATTTTTGATTATGTTTCTTTGAACCTTTAGAATTTTATGGGTCAAGTCGAGAAGATTATATCGGCCAAATGGGCGCCGTCACAATTGATTGCCATACGGGCTCGTTTTATGGCATTTTTCATCACTTCAGCGAGAACTTCGGGCAACAGATTCTCGCACTCGTGTCAAATGTTGTACTTGAGGGCTTCCAGAGTCTCGGGCTTGTTCACATAAACACGGAACTTAAAAAAACCCCACAAAAAAAGGCTGGAACACTTAAATCGGGCGATCTTGCGGGTCAGTGCAAATCGCCAAAACGAGACATGAGGCGACCCGGGAACGCTGCCTGCAGAATATCGGTTGTGGCTCGCGCAGTGTGTGCCGTTGCTCCGTCCTGTTGGAACCACATGTCCCTCAGTCCTAATTCATCCAATTGCGGCGCCGTCCACTGTTGTAGTTTGGCCAGCGGCATTCTCGAAAAAAAATAGCCCGATGACGACACTCCTCCAGCGTGAACAGCGCATATCCACCATGCAGTCACTTTGAGCGGGTGTAATGGCTCCTCGTGCATCACTCGTGGATTTTCGGTGCCCCAGAAGCGATAGTTTTGCTTGTTCACGTACCCGCTGAGGTGGAAATGAGCATCATCGCTCATTATGATTTTGGTCGAAAAATCGCCAAAAAAATAGACACGAATATTCCACGTTCTTGGGGAGTGTATCGCTCCATGGCTTGTTCACTTGTATTCTGCATCTGTCTAGTCCACAAATATCAAAAAAGATTTGACATTGGCGGCCATTTGCAAAAATGAGAGCATCTTCCAATAGGGCGATTAATTTTGGCCCACGTTGTATATCTTCCAACTTTTCTAAAGATTACAATAATCTTCAAAATTATAGCAATGACTACCAACTAGAAACTATTCTCAAATCTATACACGTAAACACATACTTACTATACACTACAGTTAAAGTATTTCACTTAAACTTAGGTTCCCATTTGTTAGACTACACCATAGAACTAGCAGCGACTAGAGTGCCCAATCAATTAATCAATCTGACTAGCATTTTCCCAACTTTGTTGGGGTTGGTTTCCAGTCTAAGCCCAAGGGAACAAACGTTCATGACTTGACACACGACACGACAGAATGTGGTCACGTTTTAGAGCTCTATATATTTGTATGGACCGTTGGTTCATTGCATGACACCACACCACACGATTTACAAACGGTTTTTTGGCTACGTCGTCGATGCCACTATGTCGTCGCGACTTTTTTGCGGTGACGATAAATCGCTAAAGTGGCTGTACAAAACAAGTATGAACTTGTTGACGACACGACACACCGCACGGCTTACGCGTGGTTTGTCAATCACGCACTTATATAACAATACAAACACACTGCAGTGTCGTTGCAGAATCGTGTCTAGTGAACAAACGAACGGACGACAGACGAGGTCAATAAAAAAATGTTATTAATTGTTAAATGAATGAGAAAATGATCGGGCATTTTGAGTATGACACGCGACACCACTCGTTCATCAGCGAGCCGGCTAGCGGTATTCAGTCGCGCGTCGCGGTCTCGCGCCCCAACTCATCCCCATAGAAAGCCCATGGTAGTGCCACGCGTCTCTTACCCAGGTCACGCGTCACGGTCTCGCGTCACGGTCTAGCGTCACGGTCTCGCGTCACGGTCGCGCGATGAACTCGCGCCTTAACCAGATGTAGCTGAATACCAGTATTTTACATGGACCGACTGCCAATTTACCACACTAGGAATTTCTTCCTGTATCGTGAGTGCGTTTACAAACATATAAACTCACATACACAAACACCCAAAGCCGGAACAACTATCTGTAGTTCATACAAATATTTGTTCCATGCGGGAATCGAACCCGCGACACACAGCGCAGCAGTCAATCGCTCAACCACTGCGCCAACCGTGCGCCCTAAATGTGCCCCTATGTGACTTAAACAATACAGGAAATGGACAGTACCTCTTGGCAAGACTGATGTCATATTTTCTGGCTTCGGGACCAATATATATTAAGCTGATAATCCAGGCTGTCATTTGTAGATTTTGCCAAGGCACGAAGGAGTCTCGGTATTTAATGAAAGGTCACTCATCCACAGATCATCCTCGTCAAGATAAAGATAAAGATAAAGTTAATTTATTTGTCTTAACATGTGTTTACATACGTTATGCATGCAAGATGTTCACTTATCATTTGAGGCACATACATGTTCTGCCTATCGAGGCGTACAAATATAAATTTTACAAAAATGGTATAATCAAATCATAATATGCCATAGAAAATTGTGGCTAGTAAACTAAAATAATGCCAAAAAAAAAACACCATAAAATCTTAAAATGTCTTGTTGAATCAAGATTAATAAAATAAAATAATGTCATAAAAGTAAAATCAAATCATAAAAATAATGTCCACGAAAAATACAATTAAATAATAAAATGTCTTGCAAGATCAAGATTAATAAAATAAAATAATGTCGAAAAAGTACAGTCTAATCATAAAATGACATAAAATCAGGATAGTTAAAACAAAAAACAAAAGAATAAAATGTCAAAAAAGAACAATCAAATCATAAAATTATGTCAAAGAAAAATACATCAAATTCATAAAATGTCTTGCACAATTATAATTAATATAATCAAATGATCAAGCTTCCATTAATCTTAACGTAAACGACCCTTTGAGCCTATTGGGCTCGTTTGTTCTGACTCCTGCTTGACATGAAGGGAAGTGGAAATTTATATTTTTCCAACTCCTCCGTTATTCTTTTCTGATTATTTTCGTTGCGGGATTCAATACAGTTAAATTCATTCTCCGGGACTTAGTCGAGCTTCATTGCCTCGGCGCATTTCTGGTGGTCGCCACTGTTGATTCTGACTTTCAGGAGTTGCAGTGGTTTGGGAATAGTGAGGTGGGATTTTTCCAATTCCCTTAACCTTGAAGATTGTTCCGTGCGGCTGTTATTATTAAGCAATGGTTAGAGCATTATTACTAGAGGTGAAGTTAATAATATCTTCATGGCCGCTTTATGTTTAGGCCGTCACAACAATAGTCAGAATTAGAATAGAATAGAAAACATTTATTCGACGCAACACAACACAATACAACAGCAACAATTACAAAGTAACAGGGAAGAACAGTCAAAAAAGTACAAATAAAGTTCAAGAAGAGCTGCGCTGGGCGTGCCCGAAAGGGTTACAAACTCTGCATTTGCTAGGTGCCAGACACCCAGCGCTGATTTTCAGTTGGCACCCCGGTAGTGACACACGAAAATGGGTATATAAAATAGATACTAAATATAATGTCAATCAATCTGCAATCTGCCTAGCCTTTTCCCAACTATATTGGGGTCGGCTTCCAGTCTTACCGGATTCAGCTGAGTACTAGTGTTTTACATTGAGCGACTGCCTATCTGACCTCCACAACCGATACCCCTACGATACCCCACTGGGTAACACGATACCCCTTGGCAAGACTGGTGTCAGATCTCAAGCTTCTGACTACCCGTAACGACTGTCAAAGATCTTCAAATGACAGCCGGGAACAACGGCTTAACGTGCTTTCCGAGGCGCGGAGGAAACTCGGTATGTTGAAATGGTCACCCATCCACGGACCAACCTCGTCAAGCGTTGCTTAAGCTTGATGATCGACAAGTGCGGCTGTTATTATTTAGCAACGAGCTCCTCACTTATTATAACAACTAAATATAATGTTAATAATATGTAATAATTATGTTAGTGCTAAATTAATGAAAAATCAAAATACGTAAAATTGATAATATTAAATAAATAGAAAGTATATCATCATCATCATCATCATATCAGCCGAAAGACGTCCACTGCTGGACATAAGCCTCCCCCAAGCGTCGCCAGATTGACTGGCCTCGTGCGTCCCGCATCCAGCGGATTCCTGCAACCTTCACCAGGTCATCGGTCCACCTGGTGGGAGGCCTTCCAACGCAACGTCTTCCGGTTCGCGGAAAGTATATAATTTACAACAATAAAAAGTATATAAAGTGCTATATTATGACGAATTGCCACGGCAATTACTGACATGCTTGGTTTGAATGGATTATTTTGAAAATGCCACTTCTAACAGTAGCCGCTGAGTCGCCTCGTTGCTCTCTGGAAAACACTAATCGCCTTGCTTGACTAAACATTTTAATTAAGTCCGATAAGGGATAAGCAGAAAGGGTACTCTGAAGGATAAATCTTTTGTTTTCAGTATTTTATATGTTGTTTTGGGATGTTAGGTCCGTGGCTTACAATTAAGCCTTGTTTTCCGATAAAAGGGATTAAGGATTGTTATTGAGGTTGAGAGCTTTAATAATGTTGATTTAATACAGTGTAAATTTGGTTTTTGCCCGTAAAAGTCGAATTCCAGCATCTCCATTTCACTACCGGACAGCTCACCCCCTCTTAGAGAATCAACTTTTATAACTTGTAAATTTTAATGTACCTAACGTTCAAAAGTGCCGCTTGGTGGCCTACTTGAAATAAAATATCTTTGTCTTTGTCTTACAAGAAATATAAATAAACTGGCCAAGTGCTAGTTGGACTCACGCACGATGGGTTCCGTACCATTATCGCAAAAAACGGCAAAATAACACGTTTGTTGTATGGGAGCCCCACTTAAATATTGATTCTAGCCTGTTTTTAGTATTTGTTGTTAAGCGGCAACAGAAATACATCATCATCTGCCTAGCCTTTTTTCCCAACTATATTGGGGTCGGCTTCCAGTCTTACCGGATTCAGCTAAGTACCAGTGTTTTACATGGAGTGACTGCCTTTCTGACCTCCACAACCCAGTAACTGGGTAACACGGTACCCCTTGGCAAGACTGGTGTCAGATCTCAAGCTTCTGACTACCCGTAACGACTGTCAAAGATCTTCAAATGACAGCCGGGACCAACGGCTTAACGTGCTTTCCGAGGCACGGAGGAAACTCGGTATGTTGAAATGGTCACCCATCCACTGACCGACCTCGTCAAGCGTTGCTTAACCTTGATGATCGACCCGTGCGGCTGTTATTATTTAGCCACGAGCTCCTCGGCAACAGAAATACATCATTTGTGAATATTTAAATTGTCTAGCTATCACGGTTCATGAGTTACAGCCTGGTGACAGACAGACAGACAGACAGACAGACTAATCGTGGAGTCTTGGTAATAAGGTCCCGTTTTTACCCTTTGGGTACGGAACCCTAAAACCTGGCCAAGTGCAAGTCGGACTTGCGCACTAAGGGTTCCGTACAAATAGCTACATTCGTCAAAATAATTAAATAACATTGCTGATGTTCATAAACTATGAGGGCTCCGAATATTGCTCTAACGATAAGATAAACAGAATTGAGGGACAAAATTAACTTTGCCGTAGGAAAACTGTAGTCCCCATACGTCGACATAAGTCAGTTTACCAACTGCAAATCATCATCATCATCATCAATATCAATACATATAATAAATCAGAAGAAAAATCATTTTTGTTCATCGAAAAAAATTCCAAAAAAAATAGCCAGGGTGTTAAAGGATAACCAACAGAACCCATTGCCAGCATTTTTGGAATTTTTGTCTGTTTGTCTGTTTATTTGTGCACGGATCACGTGAAATGTACGAAATCAATGTAGATAACTTTTATACATACAAATTGTGTTACTCGGACAGTTGAACTCGCTATTCGATAGATGGCGTTGTGCATTTAAAGTCATTTTCTGAATCGCGGTGTTAAGATTCTACGCGAAAGAATGACACTACAAAAAAAATTTGGTATGTAGTATGTAGGTATATAGGGTAGGCTGGAAGGTAAGTAGGGTAGGGTTGGCAGGCAGGCGGACGACGGGAGCGAAGCCGCGGGCACAGCTAAAAAAGTTTATATTTTTATATAGGTACAAATTCACGGTTTTCGGGTTTTTTCCTTTACCTGTGTTATAAGACATTGCTTCATGCTAAATTTCATGATCTAGGTCATCGGGAAACGGGTACCCTGTAGATTTTTATTCCCTTACGAGTGTGAAATGTGCGTCATTAACGGCTGTATCTCATGATTGCGTTGATCTAGAAGTTTGATTTTTCACAGCTGCAAGGGATTACAAACTTAAGTATACGGTATTAATTTCAACTCGATATCTCGACGCGTTCCCGAGATAAAGGGTATTGACAGACAGACGGACAACAAAGTGATCCTATAGGGGTTCGGTTTTTTCATTTTGAGGTACGGAACCCTAAAAAAATAACTGGTGAAATATGGGTGTACTATAGGTGTACCTATACCCCTTGAGGAGTGCAAGCGTGTTGTTTTGTTGTGTAAACATGCCAAAAATAGCTTCCAGCAGAGAAAACTCAACTCATAACCAGAGAACAATGAACATAGTTACGAAAACTATTGTTACCATACGTTACTTACCCTTGGGTCACACAAAACATATTTAAGTCGTTAGCTACCCTTTAGTGGCTTTACACATAATCCCTTAAAGTGTGTGGCGGTGCCGCTAAATTAATTATGTATGTATGTTAAGCTAGCGATTATAATTCATTAAGTTTTTAACAAGGTTTAAACTAACACGTATTTAGGAAAGGAGGGGATTGCGTCACGAAGATTGGTAATTCCATCATCTTGTACAAAAATTTTTTGTGTGTCTTGTATAAAAATTTACACACACCAACACCCACCTACACACACAGATCACCCACTCACGCTCACACATACACATACTCGCGCACATACACACCCCTCCACACACACACACATGCAAAACTATTGCAGACCAAAAGAGCATGCGCATCTTTTATTTCTTTTGCATTACTAAGTTTGTTTTCTAAATTTATTTATTGCGCAGCTTATAATATGTTATGAAATGTACTACAAATGGGCGTAGACACTGGGTCCTGTTATACAGGTTGCTACCTAGCACAGGAGCCAGGGCTTCAAATAAGTATGTTACACCTGTATTGTGTGTCAATAAACAATTTCATTTATTTATATATTTATTTGTGCATGTCGATGCCTTTGCAGATGTACATGTTCAAATGACATTTTATCTTGGAAATAAGACAAATATGTATATGATTGCCAGGCGCTATCGAAATGTCACTTGATCATTCCCTTAGATTCTGATATTTCGATAATCCAAAGGCCTGCCCCAAATCCTGCCCACACTATGTCAAACCATCACCTCGCTATTTTTTCTGGGCCAGCCACGAAGGCGCCTGCCATCTTCAGGAGACACAGCGGTCACAGTGCATGCGGCTGACGTGACCCGCCCAATCTCATTTGACCCTGAATTTTGGACAATCTTGAATTTGTATTTTAATACGTGGCTGGTGCGTAATAAGAAATGATTTGCTTAGTACGCACCAGGAGTATTCCTCCTCTCATCTCGTGACGAGGACTTTTAGGTATACATTTTCGAGCAAACTATGCAAACGGAGTCGCGGACGAAGTGCTAGTTTTAAATAAAGGCTAAAAGAATATGTCTAAACATAAGAACAAAAATGGTCTGGGGTTAGGTAGACAATTATATTTTTTTGAAATTCATCCAATATATAATAGCAGCAACATTTAAACAACATCAAACTGCATTTCAAACCCGAATGTTCTCCAGTACATTGCCAAAGTTCTAATTTTAAAAGTTCGAAAAGCGGATTGTCGAAAAAACCGAACTCTATTTCAAAGTAGATCAGGATTCCTCTTTCCAATCAAGCGGATTGACAGTAGCATCTATCTGAACAGACCGGACCAAGTACTCGTTTAATCAAATATCGATTGTGTCTGTTCTTAATTGTTTCACAGAGAGGGTGCAGCTCTAAATTGTGTACGACTGCAGAATCTTTCAAACGATTTTACAATCTATTGTTGCTACTCTAGTTTACTTACTTCGTGTAACTTAACGAAATATAGTGGACTATATTTTTTCCAGAACTTTATTATTTAAACAGGAAACACATCACATCATCAGCCTATTAATGTTCCCACTGCTGGGACACAGGCCTCCTCTCTGTGAGAGAGAATGGGCCGTAGTCCACCACGCGGGCCCAGTGCGAGTTGGTGGATGTCACATGTCTTCGAATTTTTGGTTCTGGGACATGCCGGTTTCCTCACGATGGTTTCCTTCACCGTTTTGAGAGCAGTGGTGATGAAATAATTTACAAAAAGTAAGCGCCTACCTGGGCTCGAACCCACGACCTACAACTTGTAAGTCGCGGCCGATACAATAGTAAATGTCGAATCGCTGTCAATGGTGAATGAGCCCAGAACGCTAGCAGCATTGCTAAGTTGAGTAGCAATGTCGATTCTCTAAACGAAGAAAAGCCTAGTCTGCTGGTCACGTAAAGACACGTCGACACTTTGTTTACCTGAGGTCTTGATGTTTTTTTTGCAATTTCGGTGTTGTTTCTATACTTAATGTTGGTTATACTCTTGAATATTTTTACCGCCTGGAATATTTACAATGTTCCACCTGACAAGGCTCTAAACAAGTCATATTATATAAACGAAAGTGTCGTGACAGCGATTGGAAAAAAGAAAACATTTTTGGGACTACCTAATGCTGTCTAATCACGTGATCAATCCGTTATCATCGGTAGTTGTGGTACTGGTAGGGACTCCCGTTTCCGCACATATACTCCCATTTGGTCCGTTGTCTTTGTCTGGAACTGGCTAACATAGCTAGCCTAGCTCCGTCCAAAAGCACAGAAGCTTCCTTTGGGCTGTCCGTGGCGCCTTTGTTAAAAAGATGTTAAGAAGGGTGTGGCCCGTTATTGTCCCTATGATTATTTTTAGGTTATTTCTACTCAGGCTGACAATTTTTTTAGTAGACGCGAGTATATGTTTGTCAAAACGGTTTTTGACTCTCTACAGTCGGTTTGCTCCTGTTATTTATGTAGTTCCGTTGATCTTTGGCGAATCCACACACAAAAATGCGAGAGTGACAAGGGGAGAAGTGGGTACGGGCCTAGCACTAACATCTCGGAGGCCCTCTTCGCAAATTCATCTGTGGCATCATTGCCTAGAAATCCACTATGCCCCTTGATTCGCTAGAGGGTGATTCGATTGGATTTCGATATACTCTCCAGGGCGAGGTGGCACTAGAAAGATTATTTTGTTGTTAGTAAGTTTACGGTTATTGCTTACGGTAATAGAATGAAACTTTGTTTAGGGCCTCTGGTTAAATTCTACCTGCGATAACGATGCCCGTAAATTTAAATTGCCATTCATCCGTCCGGCCCACTGCTATCACTCTCTCACTGTCTCTAATCTTTTTTCTATCAAACGACTTACGGCAAATTTCATATTTATCAAGAATCGCCATACTAATGGCACTGGTACTAAGGTGACCGACTACTTAGTTAAGGCTGCAGGAATCCGATAGATGCGTGACGCACAAGACCGATCAGTGTGGTGACACTGGGAGGAGGTTTATGTCCAGCCGTGGACGTCTTTTGGCTGAAACGATGATGTGGTGATTTAAAAAGTATATTTTTTCTTGTCCCCAGCGTGAAGACAGAAGCGACGGCCAACGGTGCTCTCTCTCGCCTTTACATAGCGAACGCCAACAGAAACGATTCTGGGAACTACACGTGTTCATTAGCGGATGTCGCGGCCTCCGCTGTATCTGTTCACGTGCTGAGAGGTGAGATGTTTATTTCTGCCTATTCTTTCTTTCTTTTACTATCTTTATTTTTTTCTTTCTATATTATCTTTTTTTCATTATTCCTTTATTTCTTCCAATTTTGTTTCTAAAAAGAGAAACACTAACAACGCAGATATGTAAGTATTTGAGCAAGTCTCTACTTATTACAATTGTTTTATTAGGATGTGGTGTGATTATTATATCAATAGCAGCAGAAGATTATTCAAGCGTTGCTGCAGAAAAATATGAGGGCCTGGGTTTGGTTCCGGGGTCAGGCAAAGTGTTATTGACTTTTTCCGTACGAAAATTTTCAGCAGCTGCAGCAGTAGCAGCCAGACTGCTACTGCGAACATTTCAAATTTTTGCCATGAAGCCGGCAATAGCCTCTCCTCAATTACAAGGATCTTAACCATATCTGGTGAAATGTGGGCACACCTCTGCCTTGCCCTTCGAGGAATATAGGTGTGATGCTATTATATGTAAAAGAGGAAGAAATAATAAAGGAAAACTAAAAGGATCTGATTACTTTTCTTCTTGTTTTCTTCCATTGCTTCTTCCATTGCTGCTTTTGAAGTTTCGGGTCTGAGAAGACTTCAGCAGTGAAATATGTTAAATGACTTGGAAAACAGAATTCAAATTCAAATCAACATTTTAGCAAAGTCTAGTTAACATCACAGCCTTTATAATGGACTGGCGATTTCAAAAATAGTTTTATTTTCAATTCAACATAAGACTGTATTTTTTCTCTGACGTTACAGTCAGAGAAAAAATATCATCATCATCATTTTCCTGTCCTTGTCCCAAGTTACTTGGGTTCAGCGCAACAGCGTTTTCTTCTTCCATACTACACATACACAGTCCATGCATCTTTTTTTTTGGCCGTTCCCTCTCTCTCCATCCATCCACATTTAAATTATTCAAAACTCTTTTAGTAATATCAGTTTCACCCCTCCTCATCACATGACTATACCAGGACAAAGATTTCCTTTTATTTTTTCTATCACTGGCCGCTCTTTCAAACTGCCTCTAGTATATTCATTTCTCACTTTATCCTTTCTCGTCACTGCCATCTCAACATTCTCATCTATGCTAGATGCAATCTCATTTCATCCATCATTTTCAAAATCCAACATTCTGATCCATACAGTACGACAGGTCTCTTCACGAACTTGTAGATTTCCTCCTTTAACTTGAGGGGCATTTACTCTGACTGTACCAACCCAATTTATTTTTTTTACATTCACAAATACAACGACCAAATGAAGCAAGTGAAATTCGAATCTAATCTATCGAGTTACCGAATCGATTTTAACTGAATTTTCTTCATTCGAAAGAATTTGTGAAAGATTGATCGACGCTTTTATATTCGTAATGCGTCTTCGAAGTGACAAGGATTGACGAAATAATGTTCTATTTGAAGTTAGCGTTGTGTGAAATCAGTAATATATTAATTTACTAATGGTAAATATTTATGAACACGCTATTGAGTATTTTTTTCGGTATTGTTTGTGTTACCACAAGATTTTTTTTACGGCCCTTCTCAAATCGCTTCCTACTATATTGTACTATATCCTACTACTATTATAAATGCGAAAGTTTGTGAGGATGGATGGATGGATGTTAGTTACTCTTTCACGGAAAATCTACTTAACGACTTTTGTCGAAACTTAATAGTAATCTAGCTTATACATACTTCAGAATAACCTATATGCTATAATTTATATAGATAGGTACTTATTTCACGTGGGTGGAGCCGCGGGTGGGAGCTAGGAATATTATAAATGTAAAAGTCTGGATGTTTGTTAATCATTCACATCTCAATTAAAATTAAACTTGACACATGAGTAGACCATGACCTGAATTAGGATATGCAAGGGGCCTTGCTACCGGGAATAAGAGTATGCACTCTTATTCCCGGTAGCAAGGCCCCTTGGGTCGAACTGGGTTTGGGTTTGGGCGAACAACACGATTATTTGGGTAGAAGTAACAGGGATGATGCTATTCATAGCCAATTTTCCAATCTAATCCTAGTCGCAGACCATCAAACCAAAAGGTAAGCTAAGTTAGTTTACCTTACTTCGCATAGCTGAGGAAATTTTTCATACTTTGTACATATTATGAAAAAATTTTGCGGTCTGCACACAAGTATGAAGAACTTACTCAGTTATGCAAGCTATGTAAGTTTAAACTAATTTTGCTCAGCTTTTGATATGCAACCGGCATACATGTCCTATAGAAATATTACTGCCAAGTATAGGTAGTATTTTTTTTATTTTTGATCATCCGGCTTGTATCCTCAATCTCACCCTGATCGTAAGCGATGGATGAGGTCTACAGTAAAGCGAGCGGGCGGAAAAGTTGCCTTTTTATGCAGATGACTGTACATGTCTGACTTTGCCAACATTTCTTGTTAACGTTTCTACTAAGCCAAATAATGCTTGTAAAGGAAAGGAGTTTGAGCTTAGTGCAACGGTTAAGGGTATAGTGACCGTAGTAGGTAAATTTTTTTATATAAATAGGTTAGATACTTACATGACTGTACAGCGAGGCTCTGGAGAGACGCTTGTTCGGTCTTCCCAGGGATGTGCCCTAACAGGTGTTGCGCAGAGAAGGTGCCGATCTTTTAGGTCACCCCTTCCATGTGCTGGATGATCACCGGGTTGGTTTTAACACGTACAACGCCAAAAGGCCCTCACTCTCTGCTATTTTATCCAAAGTCTGGACGCCTTTTGAAGGTTGCTCCTGATAACTATAAAGAGGTACATATTTGAATAGTAGGTATGTACCTAATGTACATGAATGAATATGTATTTTAAAGAAATACGATTTGTTAATGAGATCAGTCTAAAAATGGAGAAATTACCACGTTTTAAATTATTTGCTCCATCCTTGTCAAGCAAAACCTTGTTTGGACTGAATCATCATCATATCAGCTGAAAGATCTCCTCTGCTAAACATCGTATGCCTCCTCCATGTGACGCCACTTCGACATCATTGTTTTATTGGTGCGTAGTAATTATGGCGTTTTGGTGTTTATAAGTGGAATCTAGGACCGCAGTCGCGGCCCCAAAAGCCCCACGACCCAGTCAGACACATATAGTGATATTCATGTTATTCTTAATTTCAAAACGCGTACATTTTCGCCATTTACTGTGTCTTATCTTTTCTCTAGTGTGTTTTGTATTAAAATAACTAGCATTGACAAGATGTTAAACACTTTTCTAATCAGTATAAGTAATTCATATTCAAATTGATAGCTCAGGGGGGTGACCATAAGCTCTTAGAACGGTTTCAATTTGATATCGAGTAAGTGACAGATGTATACAAGTCATATACATCTGTCCCTTATTCGATCTCAAATTGATTCCGCTCTAAGATCTTATGGTCACCCCCCTGGTGACAAATCCATACTATCTATACTAATATTATAAAGAGGAAAGATTTTTTTGTTTGTTTGTACCGAATAGGCTCCGAAACCAATGGACCGATTTAAAAACTTCTTTTACCAATAGAAAGCTACATTATTCCTCAGTGACATAGGCAATTTTTTATCCCGAAAACGGGTCGTGTGGGGTGGCCCACGGGAGCGAAGCCGCGGGCAATAGCTAGTATTATTATAAATGCGAAAATAACTGTATGTCTCTCTGTCTGTAACCATTACACGCTTAAACCGCTGTATTGATTTAGATGAAATTTGGTATAGCGGTAGTTTAAGACCCTGGGAAGGACGTATGATAGTTTTATCCCGGCAATCATCCTTGAGGGGGAGGCGAGGGGACTGGAAGTCTCTATGATGAAATAAAAATCAAATGATGAATTTCTCAAATAAGGCGACTCAAACACCTAAAATATTATTGCATGATATAAAAGATAGGCTATTTGAAGTACTAATGCTAAGCAGACGAAGTCGCAGGCAACAGTTAGTAATAATAAAGAAACGACGCGGTGACGTTGTTAACCGCAAATATCATAGTATCGTATCTTACACCGGATAAAACTAACAACTTCAAGTTGCCGGGACGCAGGACGTGTCTAAAGGAAACGTTAGCTATGAGAATTACTACGTCATCGGTTTCTCTAAGGGTGGTGTTACACTATCTTATGTGACGTCGATCACTGGAATTGATGGTAGAAATCAATCAGTGACACTGTTCACCATTCTATGTCGATCGTCATGTGCTACTACTCCATTGACCTCGCAAGCGACCACTAAGCTGCTGGTCCTGATTTCGATTGAACTAATCGATTATTAACCGAAAAAAGGAGGAGGTTCTCAATTCGCTTGTATTTTATTTATTTATTTGAAAAACTTTAAGCACAAGTACAAAGGCGGACTTAATACCTTACTTTTTGCCTTGCGCTTATGTTCTTTTTCCATTTTAATTACATCTACCGTTTGGTTCCTTCGATTTGACCGTCGAAGTAGCGCAAAGCTCATCACTCTTTCTAAAAACCTTTTTTGAACCGAAAATGAATAAGACAAACTGTCAAACATGCATTGCATTACGTTGCGTTGGCTGTGATCACTTGAATGTGTTTTCAGCAGCTAACCGCATCACTTGACTTGTTAATGTGCGACACTCGATAATTTACGGCGAGGGCCATACGCACTAAACGTTTTGGATATACTTTCATTAGGCCTACAGCTTAAGGCGCCTCCCCGAGCAAAACGCCGCGCTAGTCGAATTTTATGCAGTTTTTAAGAGCTATCTACTCTTTATTTAAAAAGAAATATCAATTAATAAAAATACATTTTATTTCTACATAATATTGATTCTAAAATGGTAGTACACTTTTTTTAAAAGAGTTATTTATGTCACTAATCTCCTTCCAACAAAACCATAAAAATGTGAAATAATTATTGATAGCATGCATCTCCTCCTAAAATTCAAATTCAAATTCTTTATTTCAGACATGAGTCCATAGTGTTAGTAGTTACAAGATAACTTAATAACTAGTGTTATTAATAAGGAGACAAAAAGTATTTAAAATATCAATTGGTATGGATCCTCACCCAGTGCCGCAGGAGAGGGGAGTCCCACCGATCTGAGAACACGCTCAGGAGACTATTGGTGGCGGAGCGCAGCCGGCCGGCTAAGGAGGCGGTCTTTTTTCTTATAATAGCGTAAAAATCGTCTGTGTGCGCCTCCGCAAACATAGTGGACGCACTACAACGCCACGACAGCCCCAACAGTATCCTAAACGCGTTATTGTATTGGACACGCAGGTCGCTGTATGCCCTCTGAGTGAAACGGGTCCAAAGACTGCACGTGTAGAATGATTGGTGTGTGAGTAAGTGTTCATTAATTATTTTTTATACTTACACTAATGGATAGACAATTTGATAAAGAACATTTTGTAAGTTTTATTTTTATCAAAAGACCAATATGCGATTTTATAAATATTTTATTCTAAAATCTGGGCGTATTCACTACCGTAATACATGCGGCGCCAGTGCCGCTAGGCCAATAGGAATGCTCATATCTCATGCTGATTTTTTGGTCAGTGTACAGCCTTAAGTGTGGAATTCCCCGTCAAAGTCTGTGTTTCCCGACAGCTCGATCTATTGGTCTGTAAGTCAAGAGTGAATTGAAAGATAAGAAAGAAAAATATTTATTTGTGACCCGCACAGGAGACACGAGAACTAAGCATAAAATTAAACAATAATAAAAACACAATAATAATAATAGGTTACTTAATAATAATAATAATAGGTCTTTTTCACATAATCGCTTACCATTTGGTGGTCAGTGGACAAGCGCGAGTCTATCTATAATAAAAAAATCTGTATCATCATTCACCGCCATCAAGACGATCCAAAGCTTTTTTAGGTGTTTACACTACGCGAGCCATATACGACGTCGATCCCGAGGGTGTAAGATCACCTTAACAAAAATGTTAGCTACGATTCATCGTCTATTTCTCTTAGTTGCAATTTGTGCTCATGATCGTCTGTTTGTATTTTCTTCTCGCGCCGCTTTCATCAATTTTTCATTCCAAAGGATTATTGGTGCACTGGTTCATGCATTTGATGTTAGAAATAATGTCCACTCTATTAGAAAATATTTATCGGTGTATTTGGTGAAGTGGAAAGTTCCAGTTCTGTATCAAGTCCGTCTATACCATAATTTTCGATCCGGAATAACGACTCCATTGAGCACGTGGTGGTGCAGAGTAGAGTGGACGGTAACAGGCCAAGCGGGAGGTCACCGATGAGGTGGACCGATCAAATTAAATTAGCGGTTGGCGGTCCTGTAAGTGAATGCTCGAAAGTTTCATCTAACAGAACAAAATAGAGAGAGATCGTGTGGTGATTTACAAGAACACCAGTGATTGTACAAAATGATCACTGACCGCTCTAAAAAGAACTAAACGAAGAAGAAGAATCCTACTTCCTACAAGCGCGATAGTTTCTGAGGATGGATGATGGAGATGTTTTTAGTTCTTTCATGGAATGACGGAAGAAGAACAGAATGGATTTTATGAAACTCTGCAGTAATATAGCTTATACATCTAAATATGACATAGGCTATAATTTTTTTTTTTTTTTTTATTTAACACAACCAGTAATAACACGTGGGCGAAGCCGCGGGTTGTAGCTAGTATATTACCTACGTAGCTATAGAACTCCTACGTTCTGTTCAAAGCTTTGTAAAACTGGACTATTTAGTTTTCCAGTATTTTTTGTCACCCTTTGAGAACATTTTCCATTGACCATTTTATTAACCGGTTGTACCAAAGCATTCGACCTAAACCCCGAAATAAAACGACGACAAGGGAAAACATTTACATAAAAATTAAGAAAAATTGTATGTCAAATTATTTAGCACAATAAGATGTCGTAAACACGGTTCTTGTATTGTCACTACTGAAAATCTATCGTCCGGCAACCAGTCTTACCTTACTTATAGAACACAATATTACCCAGTGTTTGACAGTAACTTGGTTGTGAAGACCAAGTAGATAGTCGTTTCACGTAAAGTACTAGTATTCAGCTGTATTCGGTTATATTGGAAGCTGACCCCAATATTGATGAGAAAAGTTTTGGAAGATAATGATGACTTCTGACAATTTATGATGACTTAAATACTAATTTTGTTTTCTCTTGCAGGTGAAAACCCGCTAGCGATGCAACGAGGCAGTGCAGCGGGCTGCTCCGATTCATTGCTGGCTATATTCGTCGCGTTCATCAGCTGACACTTGGCCAGCGCGTCATGGACGCGCAACACTGTGTAAACTTTAGCCACAATTACTATGTTCGTAAACGCTAGAGTAATCTTTCTCAGTCTGGTTTCCTTGCGGTTGTATGTGTGTATATGAGACTTTCCCCTTTATTTAATCCTCTTTTAAGTCTTTTTCGGGTGTTTGATTATTCGTATCTAAAATTTGAAAATTAAGACGACTAAAAAGGACAACCTTACCTATTTGCTCCTTCGTAGAAGGAAAATTGTTACGAGCGCACGAATTGAGGTCAAACCAATACGATTCCAACACACTTCTCTAGATTTTTCCATTTTCACAGAAGAATTTCACGACGCCAGGTCTAATTTGAAGGATATATTTGCGGAATTTATTTCTTCTATAAGTAGTTTATCAAGAAGCCTCAGAAAAATCACTTGTAGGAAAGAATTATGACCGTTGACATTGACAACAAGTCTTAGTCGTAAAAAAGTATTCAAAGGCACTCGTCGTCTGTCGACGCAGTTTCAAGATTCTTACAGTTTACGGCCTGAGCCGGTAACAGGGGAATCTTTATAGCTCTTTTATGGGCCATCGCTTTCACGCACGCATCCATGCATCGCATATTAAAGGTTTCCACACGCTTTTCGCCCGCAAGTTTCATCAAAGTAATGACTTGTCAAATTTTATTTATCGCCCATAAAAAATTGGGTTATCTAATGTGATTTGTCGATCGGATGTTTAGTGTGTATGCTCGTAGGTAAGTTTGAATTTATGGGCCTATATAAGTGCCAATTTTTCCTAGATAACAGTTTTGATTTAAGATTTTGCTATATTTTCGAAGTACTTACTCACCTGCTACAAAATCGGGGTTCATTTTATAAAAACAATAATTATTTTATCTTTTTAAAGGAAATAGCTTGTTTTTAAAGAAACTCTGGAAAACAAAGTTATTAATGCCGTTGTCATTTTAGAAGTGCATATCTCTTCAAATAGTGACATTAATATAAAACTCACTGTTAATCATAATCTTTTGAAAAATAGGATCCAACGATACCCCAAATACATCTAGGTATTGAGCATTTTCATTCCCATTTATATACATGTATGAGGCGTCACCTCAAACTGAATTTTTCGTGACGCCAGCATTTATCATAATAGACAGAACGAAATTAGTAGGGTCCCGTTTGAAAATAATCCTTGCATGTTTGTTAAAGTCTAACTGACCGATCATTTTGACACAGATAACTACCGCTTTTCATGTGAAATACAGCTGGAATAGATTTAGTATTGTGCAATCAAAATCGTGGAATATACGAGTATTCCAATCAGAGTTTTCCCTAACATTTTACAATTCGTGGTATCGAGTGTAGAGAGTTTACTTTGAAATTGGTATGAAAGGTAATCGAATCCAAATATCATGTATTCAAATTCTATGAGATTTTGTTGTGATTGTGGATTTGATATTCCGAGAAGTGTGTTGGATTTGTCTATTTTTAAACTCTATATTTATATACGAAACATACGTTTCGTTTGTATACAGTATGTATTTGTTCAAGTAGCTCTAGACAAATTGGCATCCTATCACCGATGAAGATTGTCGCAAAATCATAATGTAAAGAATCAAACACGTGAAATCTCGGTAGCAATTGTTCGTCTCATACATTTGGGGCCTTTTGACCATTCAAAATTTCCAAAATGTATTGGATTGACCAATGACAATTAAAACAGTCCAAACTGTATCTGATTGATCAGTGACAATTAAAAAAGTCTAAAATATATAAGATTAACCAGACACAATTAAAAAAGTCCAAAATGTATCAGATTGAACAGTGACAATTAAAAAGTCCAAAACATATCAGATTGACCAGTGACAATTAAAAAATCTAAAATGTATCATATTGATCAGTGACAATTGAAAAAGTCCAAAATGTCTCAGATTGACCAGTGACAATTAAAAAATCTAAAATGTATCATATTGATCAGTGACAATTGAAAAAGTCCAAAATATCTCAGATTGACCAGTGACAATTAAAAAATCTAAAATGTATCATATTGATCAGTGACAATTGAAAAAGTCCAAAATGTCTCAGATTGACCAGTGACAATTAAAAAATCTAAAATGTATCATATTGATCAGTGACAATTAAAAAAGTCCAAAATGTATCAGATTGACCAGTAATAATTAAAAAAGTCTAAACTGTGTCAGATTGACCAGTGACAATTCAAAAAGAACAAAGTATATGAGATTGACCAGCACTAGCGAAATATCACGTGACATAACGATTTCGCTATCGGTAATAGAATGTTTCTTTGTTTACAGCATTAAGAGCATTATTGTATGTTATATTTTTAGTAACTGAGTTTGCAGAACTCTCAAACACCCCTCAAAGATCTTTAGCATCCATTACATCCCCAACTGCCGTTACTTCCCAGATAGCTCCAAAAACAATCTGAAAGTATTGTAATTTATGCCCATTAATTCTCATTTAACTCAAAGTTCAAGCAACTTTTTTATACAAAAATAAATAACGGGGAAGTCATTAAAAGTACATCCGCAAGCAATTCTGACTGTACGTTCTCTTAAAGTATTAAAATACTAAATGATAAAAATGTTATTTTAAACTCTATTCCGTAGCGAGTTAAGTTGATTGTTGGTTGTGTAAATTTTCTTTTGGCTGACACTTTAAGTTTTCAAAGAAAACTAAAAAAGTATACTGTTGAAGTTTGGTTTAAAAAAATATGAATTAAGGGTATTGCCGACTGTTGTTACCACAGAGCACGGAACGTCCTGTCGACAGTAACAAGATAGGCCATGTCACATCACATATCACATCATCAGCCTATTAATGTTCCCACTGCTGGGACACAGGCCTCCTCTCTGTGAGAGGGAATGGGCCGTAATCCACCACGCGGGCCCAGTGCGGGTTGGTGGATGTCACATGTCTTCGAATTTTTGGTTCTAGGACATGCCGGTTTCCTCACGATGTTTTTCTTCACCGTTTTGAGAGCAGTTTAGGCCATGTCAAAATACAATAATTATTGTGTATAAGTTTTAGGAGTCATAGCCGTGGTAAAATAGGGAAAAAAATCTCTAACCAAAATTGGTTAGTTTTTTTTTTCATTCTCTCTTTACCAATTTATTTTATTTCATTATCAATAAATATACAGTTATAGAATACTAACTGTGGAAACCGAATCAAAATTTATCGAAAAACAACAAGACATTTTTTTTATTAAAGTATGGCAGTTCTATGGGTGTCAAGGCATTTTTGGCGTCTGATGCCACGTGGAACTTTTTTTCCTGATTGTTAAATCTAAAGTTTTATACCTTTGTCACTGGTTAAGATATTATAAAAAAAAACTTTCATGAATATTATACTAGAGCTAGTAAATATTTCATTAAGTAAGTAAAAAGATGACATACATTAATTATACCAATATATATACCAATATTTCATTATTACCTACAGTACTGTCATTCCTTCCATTTTTTTAAAATCCATCCAAAGGTTGTCTTGAAAAGATCGCTTTTAGCGATAAGGCCGCCCATTGTGTCACCCAGTGCAATGTTTTCTTCGTCTATACTTTCTGTAACTTATATGGTGTACATAATAAGGAGTATTCTATTCTATTCTAATTATTCCCTATTTTTATGCTCCAATCATTTCTATAAGTAAAGGGTGACACCCATTGACACGTATGGTTTGTATGGAAGGTTTTGACAAAGCCGTCTCTAGCAGTGCCCAACAAGGCGTCTCGAAGCTCTGTGGTAATTTTTACAAGTTCTTACGTCTGTGTTTTTATTATCATTTTTATATTAAGTGCCCTTCAAAAAGGTGGTTCAAGCTAGAATTACTTTTTGCAGATTCAAATTTTATGTGAAATATCAAACGCCAAAAAACTTTGCACAAAAATAAACCGACTTCTTGCTTTTTCAGTTTTTTGTGTTTTCCTTTAAAAGTCGGTTTATTTTTTGTGAAAAGGTTTTTATTTCTCTCTTTTTAGTTTTAGTACCCATCACTAAAAAGTTAGCAATTTCTAGTAAGGCATCTAAAGGATTGACAAAATTACCCATAATAACTTAATTTTCAACACACTTGCTCATAAAGTGGCTCTAATTTCACCGCAATCAGGCACATAATGATACCTGTTATCAAACTGTGACTTTTTCATTGCTATTATTCACAAGTGAGTTAAAGAGTTTTTTTTAATTTATTGGTTGAGTTGCTTTGTTCTTAAAAAAGTTTCGATACAAAAAAGATCGTGCTCAATAGTACAAATAAATTAATGTACCTATTGTTTGCTCATTTCATGCAACTTCGTATTTATTAAATAGATAATTTCAACTTGTACGTGCTTAATAAATAAAACTTTCACTCAAACATAAATTTTATTTGCTCTGTAATTAAGAAAAATTTAAATTCCCTATTTTGTACGTGGCTAAAACACTATCCACTAAAAGTAAAAAAAAAAGAAACCTCATTCTTTTAGTCTATGGCCGATCGCCATTGTTAAATGCGGGCGCATAGGAAAACAGATTAATTTTGACCGCCATTGTGAAAAAAATTTCACAACTCGTTTTTACTGTTGAAAATGATTTTTTTGTATTATTTTCTTCACAAGTGTGTTGAAAAACGTCGTATGATACACGTGTGTATTGATGATTACCGTCCTCGGCTCTCTTAAGACCCTCACCTACGGCTCGGGTCTCAATGGCGCCTCAGCGGTAATCACCAACATTTCACACTTGTACCATAATGTACTATTACACATTCGTGCTGTTTTTCGTTAAGGAGTTCGGTTGAACGTTCCATATCATGAAAACTGCTAGTTGAGAGATACACACATACAAACATACACTTATGAAATTAGGCAAACATGTTTAGAAGCTAATATATAGTAATCATCAGTCTTTTTAATGTTCCCACGGCTGGGACACAGGCTTCCTCTCTGTGAGATAGAATGGACCGTAATCCACCACGCGGGCCCAATGCAGGTTGATGGATGTCACATGTATTCGAGTTTTGGTTCTAGGACATGCCGGTTTCCTCACGATGTTTTCCTTCACCGTTTTGAGAGTAGTGTTGGTGAAATAATTTACATAAAGTAAAACGCCTGCCTGGGTTTGAACCCACGACCTACAACTTATAAGTCGCGGCCGACATCACTAGGCCACCACTGCACTCTGCCATATAGAGCAACATATGTATATATTCTATAAGTCCAACAATATTACATACATAAGTGTCGAATTGATTACCTCCTTTTTTTGAAGTCGGTAAAAATAAAAGTTGTTGATCCACCTCAAATAATTTCACAGAATTTTGAAAGTTATTTTACCAAATTGTAGGTAAATAAGCTTCATTTTCGCTGAAACAAACAAACACAGTACTTTATTATAATTATAATTATTCGCTGATGAAACAGAAAGATAATAAAGTTCACAAACGACTGTCGTCTGCACGGCAACGAAATATAAATATTATTTTATTTAACAAGCAAACAAAGTTTTTATCGCCGTGTCGATGTAAAGGCTAAAACACATTGATGCTATATTATTTGAATTATTGTTGATAAGGGAGATATAATGTACTTTTTCTAGTGAAAAATAAATGGTGGATGAAGTTATGCTATGCCAAAATGGACGTTGAAAAATAAAATATTAACGCTGTTTATTACAACTAATGGAAAAACAAATTGCTGCTGTGAAAAAAAACACAAAAGTTATTATGACAACCAAACTTACATAAGCAAAACAATATTTAGAACGTCGTAAATGGTTCGGCGTAGCAATGAAAACTGAACTGTGTATCGGTAAAATAAGTTTTATTAACCAAAATTATGATAATAAACTCTAACGTAGCTACTAAAACAAATACTAGCAAAGAAAGAGTCAGTTTTTATGTGACTGGACAAAAGTTACGTAAGTACGTAAAGATCGTAGCAGGTGGCATTCTGCGGAAAAGGGCGTGAGTTATGTATGTACACAAGAATTAATTACATATTCAAATAAATCTGTAGTTTCTGAAATACGCTACTGTGACAGAAAAACAGACATTCCAACTAACAGACAAAGTAGTACTACGTATAAGGATTATTTCCTACCCATTTGTAATAAACCCAACCACAAACAAAAATATTGAATGTTCTTGAATCAAAAATCTTCAATGAATATAATCGAATAGTAATAAATTATTAAAAGCAGAAATTGAATAGCCTCGACCAGTTTCCCTATAAAAATATTACAACCTTTTTTACTGTTGGTCTAAAGAAATATGACTGACTATTAACTTTGTGATAAATTGTGGCTAGACAGTGTATGATCGATGCTTCTGAGAATTCCTAGGTCTATTATTTATTTCTGAGAAAATATTCCATCAGTAAAGATGTCAGTTTTGTTAACTTAATATATTACCATATCGGCTTCATGCTGGTTATTATTTGATATATATTTTATTATTGATTCTGCTACATATATCCAGACTTAGTAACCCCAAGCTTCACTCGAATGGCGTTTGTGTCGATTCCTAAAAAGGCAGTCTTCATTCCTTAGAGAATGTCTAAGGTATGAAGTCTGCCTTTTTAATAATATATGGTTCTTATTTGTTATCTTATTTATTATTGATTCTTCTTTATATATCTAGATTAAGTAACCCCGGCTTCGCTCGAATGAAATTTTGTGTCTATTCTTAAACAGGCAGACTTTTCTTAGAAAGGCAGCTTCATGCCTTAGACATTCACTAAGGCATGAAGCTAACTTTTAGTCTAAAATTTTGAGTTGGTGCCAAACAAACAAACATGCAAATTAATTACCTAAAGCGTAGACTGATTGTAGCTAGGTTGATCTTCGTTGATTTTTTGTTCAGCACCGCCTCAAAATGTCAGACTAAAAGTTTGTTTTAGTTTTTGCATTTTAGTTCATTATTTTTTCAGTTATTTTTTTGTTAAAAATGTTATTTTTTTCTCTTTTCAGTTTACTTAATTTAAATGGAATCGGTTCACAACTGAACATTCAGTGAGAAAATGATCAATAAATCCTTTTTTCTACCTTCAAGGGTGGATTTTATTTTTCAATTTTGAATGGGTCCAACTTTGAGGTATACGCGGTATCTAGCCGTCGGACCATCGATAAAAAGTTATGAAGTCAAACAAAAAAAAAGACATGTTAAAAATGATGTGATTCCGTACTCCGCTGAACCCAAAATCAGTATCATTGTTCCTATGACTGCGCCAGCGGTAGGTGTTGCCGTGGCTGATTATTGGGCCAGGCAAGGTATTCAACTAACAAGCAAACTAAAAAGACGTAAACAAGAAGAAAAGCATGCTGTGCAGTCGGACGATACAAATATTCGCGAGCTGGCTGACCAAAACCAGATGTATCCGACTACACAGCATGATTTTCTTCTTGTTTACGACTTTTTAGTTCGCTTTTTAAGCTGTCAGGTTTTTTGATTTTTGTATTAACTTTTTTTATTTATTACTTTTTAGTTAACATTTTTTTTTCGAATTAGGTACATTTAAATGTATAAGTGTTTCATATTTTTGAAATCACCTCTAAAACCCCTTTATTTTGATACCCAACACGATGGGTTTCGAAGAAAAAAAAATTGGTACTATGGCGTCCTAAATCCACCAATTTTTAATTTTAATGTAGCCAGTGACACACGCAAGGTTAAGGCGAATCAATTGAGGTAAGACTCATCAAAATCGGCCAACGCGTATGATCTCTAGAACACCACATAGGAAAAAACATACATACACAGACTGATA
This sequence comes from Orthosia incerta, assembly GCA_948252205.1. Classification (NCBI taxonomy): domain Eukaryota; kingdom Metazoa; phylum Arthropoda; class Insecta; order Lepidoptera; family Noctuidae; genus Orthosia; species Orthosia incerta. The sequence continues at coordinate 15,338,154 of OX411764.1, read as the reverse complement.
AACATATTACCCTCCTTCGGCATTCGGGTAGAGCAGGGGTGGCCCAGTGGTATCGGCCGCGACTTACAAGTTGTAGGTCGTGGGTTCGAGCCCAGGCAGGCGCTTTACTTTGTGTAAAGTATTTCATCACCACTGCTCTCAAAACGGTGAAGGAAAACATCGTGAGGAAACCGGCATGTCCTAGAACCAAAAATTCGAAGACATGTGACATCCACCAATCCGCACTGGGCCCGCGTGGTGGATTACGGCCCATTACCTCTCACAGAGAGGAGGCCTGTGTCCCAGCAGTGCGAATATTGATAGGATGATGATGATGATGAATCAGTCAGAGTCAGTTTCTTATCGACATGTTAATAATAATACTGTCCTGCCCCTGTCCTAATTTATTTGGGGTTTCCAGCATGCCTTCTTTTTCTATATCTGTCATCTCAATAGTCACCGCTGAGCCTAAGCACAGCCTGGTCAAGAAAAATATGAGACCAGTATCATTACTTGTTCTACATCCTTCGTGACAAGATTGATCGAACCTATCTTTCTGTTAAGGTTACACTAGTCGAAAATTCTTCCATACAAACGTAGTCTAGGGATTATTCCACTGTTTGACGATGTACGTTCATAATAAAAAGTGATATCAATTTGTTTCATCATTATTTAGCCCTGTATGGAAGCGAAACAGTAAAAAAAGAAAATATTTGAAAGTTATGAGCATCGAAAGTTTCACATTTCGACACTAATTTTAACGCATTTTTGGGCGCGAATAAATACCATAAGAAGACGGAAATATGCAAAACGGCCTCCATACAGGGATAGATTTGTAGTTCAACAATGCAAATAATTTCATTTTGAACAGAAATAATTAGTCGTTTTTTCATCATATCTACACTGCTAAAGGTCTGTTTATAAAATTTCGCGCGCTCGGTTTCGTCCTAAATCATTATCCATTTCGCTACAAATTTGCAAAAGTGTGTATTCGTAAGCGATCTAGCCTCCTACTGCTCATCACAGCATCTATCTCTTCCACACGTGTTGTCGGTTGATATAAAATGCATTTTAACCCCGCGCACAAAATAGTTCGTGCCGTCGACTAGTGTACCCTTAATGCGAGAGTATGTATATTATTTCATTTGTATATATAATACAGCCGTGTTCCACATAAACAGAGTAATTTCACTTCCCCTACCCCGATACGTCTCATTAAGCTAATCGCCTACCTAATATGATATGTTTATGGATATTTGTTTTCTTTTCGAAGGCTGTTGTGTGTTTGTATTTTTGTTAAATGAAGCAATTTCTGGAGTTTTGCATAGTGTGAACATTATAAAGAATTTACAAAGCTAAGCCCTTGACAAAGTGATATTCTTATAGCGATCTATATTGTCGAAAAGCCACAACCACATGACCATTTGGTAGTGCATGTCGATTTTAAGACAGTCTTTACGTCGCTGACAGTATGACACTATCTTACCCGATGGCAAGCGTTGATGTGGTCGTCTTTACTTTTTACTCAAAGATCCCCACCAAGTTATAGCAATCACGAAAGACTTTAGCAGAGAATACCTCTCCTTAATTTCTCCTCTTCATCAGTGTACGCACAATAAAATTATCCCAAAATTATTTGTGCGTATGTGTGGCATGTCTATCCCTTGTAATGATGGTGCATCACCGTAAGTCTTGGTACAACGAATACTTAAGTTTCTAAGTTAAAGTGACACCTTGCTATCAAAAATATCCAGAGCAAATAACACCAAATTAATGTGATAACATCATGCAACACAAATACATAAAATGACATCTACCACGCGCAATTCCACTGGCGTTAATTCAATTATAATAACCGATAAATAATTTTAAATGTCAACGAAAACCGATGACAGGAATATTAATAAATGTCACATACCGATAAAGTAATGACATCACTAAACCGCGAAATTAAAGCTAAATATGTTTTCGCTTTTAGCAAACCAATTCATTTTACACCTACAAAAAACATTACAGGAACATTTGAAAATTAGTTTATCATCCATCCTTACTAATATTATACATTCGACAGTTTCTCTGTCTGTCTACTACCTTTTCACGTCTTAACGGCTGAACGGGTAAGATAAAACTTGGCACACGGGCAGATCGTGTCTTAGATTAGGACATAATTATTTATTTATTTAAACTTCATGTACAATGGTAATACATTAGGCGGACTTAATGCAGCAAGGCAATATCTTTTAGTCAGTCAACTTTTGGGTTGAAAAAGACCCATCAGTGGTAGGTGTACAAAATAAAAAATAAAATATATGAACAATAATTAGAGTCGGTTTATGATACTTTTTTATCTTGGGAGTATGGCCCCTTAGAAAAAAAATTGATTTTCACACGGGCGAAGCCGCTGACAGAAGCTATTAGATTTTAAAATTTTTTGGAAGGTACTAGAGCTCATATTTTGTTAATTAATTAACATATTTTTGCAGTTTCTAGAAGGTATTTATGCTCAGCTTCTGGTAATAATTCGCCAATTAAGGGTACACTAGTCGACGGCACGAACTATTTTGTGCGCGGGGTTAAAATGCATTTTATATCAACCGACAACACGTGCGGAAGAGATAGATGCTGTGGTGAGCAGTTGGAAGCTAGTTCGCGTACGAATACACACTTTTGCAATTTTGTAGCGAAATGGATAATGATTTAGGAAGAAACCGAGCGCGCGAAATTTAATAAATAGACCTTTGGCAGTCTAGATATCATGAAAAAACGAATTAATCTATCTGTTCAAAATAAAATTATATGCATTGTTGAACTACTAATCTATCCCTGTATGGAGGCCGTTTTGAAATTTTCCGTCTTCTTATGGTATTTACTTGCGACCAAAAATGCGTTAAAATTAGTGTCGAAATGTGGAACTTTCAACGCTCATAACTTTCTAATATTTTATTTTTTCGCTTCCATACAGGGCTAGATAATTATGAGACAAATTGATATCACTTTTTATTTTGAACGTACATCGTCAAACAGTGGAATAATCCCTAGACTACGTTTGTATGGCAGAATTTTCGACTAGTGTAACCTTAAACGCTTGTTTTTACAAAAACTGGGCCCAACCTCTCGATCGATAATTCGAACACGAAATCCGAACATACTATTTTAAAGCCCTTTTTTGCTATTTTCAATGAGTACAGTTCTGCGCTATTCCATAATAATATATATTAAATATATAATACCAATACCCGAGATTGATTTTTAACGCAAAAAACAAGTGAATGTCTTCGTGAAATATAACAACAAAGATACACGGTCGGCCAAACTTGTTGATGCCAAAGACAGATCTAATCTCTTACAGTTAATAGACAATATATTATTTACCGGATACAAAAAGGACTCCGAAAATTGTTTCAAACGAAGAGGGAAAAATACAAAGTCTATAGGGTGGCCCATTTTTTCGGACACGAAAAACATTCGGCATTTGTTAATAATTCAAACAGGTTTGAATTATTAACAAACAGAAAAAATAACAGACAAAGAGCGATTCGGACTCGCCTACAGAATGTTTTGTACCTTGGTAGAATAAATATTGCAATGAACAATTGCAATATATTTTTTTAATTCATTCCCTAGCGACGTAAGTGAATAATATATGTTTATAACTATTAAAAAATTCTAGTCTTTAGCTTAAATAGTTGAAAGAAGCAGTTCACTGTAGGTTCACCAGCGACACAGGTCACGGAATCAAAGAGCAATGAGTAGTGAGATTCCATTACTAATATATTATTAGTGTCCGAGATATTTGTTTCAAACTCAAGTTTCATATGTTACAGTAAGACTTGTTACGGAGTGTCCATTTCATAATTTAAATTCTAACACCACGCTAGTGTTTTTTTTTCACTATATCGACGTAATGTGTAGTTATGTTATTTAATATGGCATCGCTAGAAGCAGCGTTTGATAACTAATACATGAGGAAAGTATCAGCGCATAACGAAGTTTTTAACCGACTTCAAAAAAAGGAGGAGGTTCTCAATTCGTCGGATTTTTTTTTTCTTTTTATGTATTTTCCACGATTACTCAAAGACGCCTGGACTGATTTGAAAAATTCTTCTCTTTTGTTTGAAAGGGTCACTTTACAGGTGGTCCCATGGTCATCAGGTCAGGATCTGATGATTGGATCCTCGAGAAATCGAGGGAACTCCTCAAATATTATTGGCATTTATATAGCGATATTGGTATTTTCACCAACAATGCTATCATTTGCACTCAGAAAGTATCATTTGGTGAAGTGGAACTGATGAAGAAGACCACAGATGGCCACTAAAACTCTGAAATAAAACAATCTATCCTATCTGTCTTTGGTCTTATTCGAATGTATTAATTATCATCGTGAGATGTACTTTGGCTATAAATGATTTTTATGTTAATTGGAGGTACCTACCAATACTAAAACAAGAATAATAAAAAAACTTTTTAACAAAAAGGTTTGATTTTTTGTTACAAAGTTTTTTTATCAAAATGACAGTAACGTGCTGAAATTTATTTCCTCTTCTGATAAGTTGTACCCGATTTTGACATTCGTGGTGTTAGAACTTCAGCTACAATTTTTATTGTGATCGGTGTCACTCACTGACACGCTTGATTCGTACAAGTTTTGACAACGCCGTCTCTAGCATTGGCTGTCGAAGCTTCGTGTTCGGTGACCAGTAATAACTCTACAATCGAAGTTCAAAACTTGTTCTATCAGTAAAGTTCCCAGTAGTTCAATGAAGTAAGTTCTAAACTAACATACTTTACATCGGTTCTGATTTTCTGCTGTTGACTCCATCGGATTGAAAATATGACTCATTCAATGTTTGCTTTTTGTTTAATAATGGCTTCTGCCAGCGATATTATTATTATTAGTCCTTCTGACCGAGCAGTGGTGGCCCAGTGGCAACTGCAGCGACTTACAAATTGTAGGTTCGAATCCAGGCAGGCGCTTTTTTTTTTTTTATACCACTGCTCTCAAAACGATGAAGGAAACTGGCATGTCTTAGAACCAAAAATTCGAAGACTCATGACATCCAGCATCCCGCACTGGGCCCACGTGGTGGATTACGGCCCATTCCCTCACAGAGAGGAGGCCTACACAAATACACAGGTACATACGTCAAACTTATCATCACGGACTGCAAGTTATCATCCTTACCTTGTTGCCATTCCACCAACTCGCACCAAGCGCTTCCAAACATCCTTCATAATGCGCACAGCGAATGAATGGAACTCACTACCTGCGTCTGTGTTTCCGAAAGCATTCAACCCGAATCTCTTCAAAGTTAGAGTGAACAGGCTTCTTCTGGGTAAGCTCACTCCATCGTCGACTCTGTCTCTGTCACCTATGACATAGACTAGAGTCAAGAGCAAACCCATAACAAATAATAAAATAAAAATAAACTTTTTTTTTTTCTTATTTCCCTTTTTTTTTCGTCGGGTTTCAATAACATATAACGGGCGGCCTTATCGCATTCCGCGATCTATTCGAGGGCTATTTTAATATCATCTATTCTAGTACTCTATTATTAAACTGCCACAAATATTTATCGAACTAATACTCCGGCTATATTAAAATTCAATACCCAATTTGAATACAGCTAGGATTCTAACACAGTATCGGTAACGTTCTATGGAATGTTATTGTATTGAACAAAATTTATTCAATACCGATAATTACGTGCCCCGAATCGAATAGAATTTTAATCGAGTCGAAAGCAAATAAATTTCGACATTTTACGATTGTTTCTCGGTTCTCGTGAAATATCGGACATCGGTCGTGGGTCCAGGTGAATTGTTAAGGTCGGTATCATACTGCGCAAAAACGCTTAAATTTTGCTGAAATTATTTTGAATTCAAATGATAGCAATCGCGAACTTCCATTTTAGTTATTACTTTCAATAAAAGGTTTTTTAGAACTGACATTAGCATTTTATTTTACAATATTGTATGTTGGTTTTGTGCTCATATTTCTTACAATTTTGTAGTTTCTCGCCGTTCAAATCGTTTAAAAGCGTTCAGTACGTTCGCATAAAATATTTGTATTACATGTTATTTTAAAAACAGACTTCAATTTTGTTTGCTACAATTTCGCAATTTCATCTACCACAAAACTTTTCAACACGAAATGCAGATTAAAAAAAAAAATATCCAACTTTTCTATTTCGTGCTCAAGAAAATTCTACAAAAAAACTTAGTTCAGTCTAAAAGTAGCGTAAATTATTGCCTTTCTTTCTCGTAACAGGCTGACATTTCAAGGTTCCTCCTAATTATTATTCTTCTCGAGCACTCGACGTATCATTGACGCGTCTCCTCATCCCTCGCTAGTCATTCGAGTTGAAAAATAAGCCCGGTTTTGCGGAATACGCAAGTTTTAATTAAATGCTGGGACATGTCGATGCTGGGTTGACAAATTAGCGGGATGTTTGACGTTAATTAGGGCTGCAAAAAGTAATTTGAATTTACTGGTATCCTGGCTGTAAATATAACTTGGATTTAAAAAAGGTTCAGATTATCCATAGACATTGTAGATCTGGATTGAGCGTTCCTTGTCTCGCTGAATAATACCTACGGTCAGAAAAGTGTCAGAGAGGCAAAGCAATCGTGCGTCTTTGTCTAGAATTTTGATTGGTCTGCGTCATAGCCCTTCAGTGTCACCTTTTTCACTACTGGTCACAATAACCTTAATAACCGGTATTGGCCGCACATTCGTTGTGTCTTTTTCTACTGATAAGTCATTTTTTTGATGGTATTACTCAGTCCACCCAGCAAGACCTGTAAAAAAACAAATGAAATATCAACGTAAAATCTTAGGTGATGTGAGCTGTCAAACCATAACTTCAAGTCGAAAGACAGTTCAGCTTACTGAGATGTTTACAGAATAGCACTGTAGATCTATACGTCTATGGCATTTACAGAGCATTCGTAACTGTCACTCCTTATGTGACAGATATCTTTTTCTTTAAAGTTGCCGAGTCATTTTTACAGCCAGTCACTATACAGTGTATTTCCACCTTTACACTTACAACCAGCGCTGTACCCTTATTCATAAAGCTTATCCAAAAGTTTAAATTTAACCAAAGTTTTTACGACTTTCAGTTTTCGTCCCTAACTGTATGTATAACTATTAAATTTATATGTAAATAGGGATTATTTACATTGTAAATAGATAAAGGAATTGTAGGTAGTTATCATTCAAACTTTGGGAGATAGCGATATTCGGTGTTATCTTTACTAATTAGATTCTCGAACAAATCGAGCTGTTTGTTTTGAATTGAATCAATATCTCTTTTGTAGATGTTTGAGTTTAATTTCCGATAGCTAATTGATTATTAAATTTATTGGTTGTGGAAAATTGTTTTACGGTTATGAACAATAAAGTTGAATTTGATTTTACTTGGTAGAATTCTGCTAAGTAAAATATTTGAATAGTATTATTTTCCTGTATCTGAATGACTAGCTCAGCAAACATAGCTGGTTCAGGATACATTAAATTTAGCGCCGTGTTTTTCATTACGTTGAGCGGCCTTTTAACATGAACCAGTAAGGACTTTGAACATGGTAGCTTCAGGAAAACATTTTGATACTATTCGAATCTGTGATTCAAAAGGATTAAAAAAGTCTGTCGGACCAATAGAAGAAAAGAAGAATTAGAATTATCACAACCGCAAAAAAATGCCCGTAAAAAAGCGATAAATATTGAAGCTAATTCAAATGCAATGCGGTTAAGATTTTTGAGTTTTTTTCTTCAAATATATTAAAAAAAAATATCACTGTCTCCCAAAATAATACTAATATAACAATCAATGTAATAATAATGGTGTTATTAATATTAATTATTATTTAATTCTCACTTTTATATTATTGTTATCTTTTAAATACAGTCAAGATATTGTAATGGCTGTCGCTTATCATCAAAAATTTAATTAATAAAGGAATTTGATAATTATTAAATTTATTAAGAAAAATATGTATCATAATTTAAAAATAATGTACCAGAGTCCAGAAGTAAAAATGAAAATAATATTCCAGAGGCTTTACACAAATTGTCATACTAGTAGAGATTGTAATGGTTGAAATGCCAGAATGTAATGGATCCATTACGTGACATTTCCATAGAGCTTGGCATTCCCATTAACAATTGTTTTTTTTTTCCAACCACTGCAACAACGCCTTCTTTGGTAGAAATCACTTGTTTAGAGCCTCTAAAGTAAAGATGATGTACCATATAATTTAAATTATTGTACCAAACGCTAAAGAAAATAATGTACCACAATTTTAAAAGCTGGATTTAAAATAAAGCTGGTTGTAAACGAAGCGATTTTTGTTGCAAAGTTTTAATCCACAAAGTCGCGACAACTGTGCGGCTCAACAAAATGCGATTACGTTTGTACTTTGTGAAACTATTGGTATGCAGTGTTTGCGATTTACTGAAAGCATTTTATTGAGCTTTTTTGCAGTAATTGCTTCAAAAGGAAGAAATAATACGTAACGTTTAATTAAAATTTATTTTAAAAGTATTTTCACGTATTAATACATAATTATGGTATCTGCAAATGGCACAGTTTCAATTTTATTTATTAAGGCAAGCATTTTGTTTTTAATCACTGTGTTTACAATATTATATACACATAGAATAATTGAGACTGTTGTAATGTCCGTATCACTATTGATGGGGAAAGTTTCCCAAAGGCTGCATTACCATAATGGATGGAATGCCGATTCATTGATCAAGAATATAGCCAACCCTCTCAGGACACATGACTCAACGTATCAACTAGCTGCTTGCCGATTTCTTGAAACTACATGACCAGTGTTTTAACCCCAAGCCTTATGCTCAAACATATAACTGCCATTTTTTGTCAATAACCATAAAACTTCTTTGTAAAACTTGCAGTCTGGATTTAATTTCTTTATAACACAAAAGATTTTCGTCCATAGAATTTAATGAAACTTATGCCCTGTTTCAGGAACGAAAATTATCGCAAAAAAATATACAAATAAAATCGGAAAAAAATACCTAACCCGCGATAGCTGTTGTGATTGAATGAATTTTCAACAGCCAACCGAATCACAAGTTTTGTTTTGTGAAGCGTTGATAATTTCTTGCCAGAAACCAGTGCTTAAGCTTGCTACACAAGTAACGATACATTGTTGCGATTAAACCAGTTGTGAATTGTTGTAGGGATAGGATAATCTGTTGTTCTCTTGCTATTCAGAGGAGCATAGCTCAAGTGTAGTTTCAAAAATACACAATGCATGAGTAATTTCTCGTTCACTTGCTTGCATTTGATGTGGTATAGGAACTTGAAATTTATGTCAGTGATTCAAAGTAAATATATAAAGATCATGAAGCTTGTGAGATGACAATCTTTTACTAATCTTATCACACTTTTTTATATTTCACGAACATTTCCTTTCGTCCACAGTTGGTTTTGTTCCATTTTCTGTAACACTAAATTCCCTAAGATAATCTTTGGAATAAGGCAATTCTGAGGACACTTTTTATAAATTCGGCAATCTATGGCACTTAGTAAAATATTATTTCTCACCTGCATGTGGTTCGACTGGAAGCAGACCACAAGATAGAGAAAAAGACAAGGCAAATTAGACTCTTACTGTAACTCATTTCTCAAAATCTGGTCAGCAATTTTCGAGCAACGAAGTAAAATCCACACATACGGACTGTCAATCTTACAACCATTCCTTTTTCAATGTCAGGCAAAAAATAATTAACGATTGTCATTTGTATAGATAAGTACTTTTTTGACCGCAACAATTATTGTTACACCTGTGGCCAACTTTACTAACGTAGCCAAATTATATTATTAGCTCTGTTTAAATAGTTTTATTTTAACAGCGGCAGCCATGAAATAATTACTCTAAATATCACACAGAATTAATTCAATACGAAAATTCGTTTTGTTCCAATTTAGATTTAATTGTATACTAATTGATATTGAAATATTCAATTGTAATAATTTGGTAATTCTCAATTGTTTTATAGAGTGGTGTGTTTGTGTAAAGTGTTTTGACAGATCACATTTAAAACGTTATTTATCGAAATTTTGTAAATAAGCAGCATCATGTTTGTTTGAAGGGTATACTTGACGTATTCGGATTTTATTGGATACCAATAGTTATTAACACATTATTTTCCGTTGCAGTTCTAACAACACACTGTAATAATAAAGATTCATTTTTAATTTACCAATTGTCCTGTCTTTGTAATTACATTCCTTACTTAAATAATATTATATTCCACTCATTATTAAGACGTTTCGTGCTATTAAAATGTTATTCAATTTTTTATTTTGATGGTCAAATAAGTAAAAATATGTAAATAGATGACAGTTTTTTATTTTTATCTCAATAAAAGCTCAATTTTGGTGCACATTTTGATGTACTGCAAGGAATAGTCATCATCAGCATTTTAATGTCCCCACTGCTGGGACAAAGGCCTCCTATCTGTGAGATCCTATCTGTGAGAGAGGGAGTGGGTCATAACGCGGGCCGAATACGTGTCAGAGAATGTCACATGTCTTTGATTTTTTGGTTGTAGGACATGCCGGTTTCCTCATAATGTTTTCCTTCACCGTTTTAGAGCAGTGGTGATGAAATAATTTACACAAAGTAATGCGCCTGCCTGGTTTCGAACATTCGACTTACGACACGTAAGTCGGGGCCGATACCATTGGGCTACCACTGCTGTTAAGGAAACAAGGACTAGTAATATTATTAAATACATTCGATGCAATCTCATGAAATAGGTACGCCAATATGCCACCAATCGCCTATCCGCCAATAATATTAAACCCAAAATTTTACAAATTATAATACAGAAATATAAATTACGATTAAATTCATAGACGGACCGGCGTTAATTTCGTTTCAACCATCATTAATCCTGTATAATAAATATGCATAATTTTGCGGTGCATAAGTCCGTTAAATATTGCATGTTTATACATAAAATCGCATAATGAATATTTAAATCTTTTGTAACAGAATAATAATTAATGTTGCATACGGTGTAATCATGGCTTTATTTTAATTGATGAGTGATTTTCAACAAAAACGTAGAGGAATGGATTGAGCGTTCTCCGTCCAATTCTGACGTGATGAAATCCTATCCGGCTGTGAAGTAAATACTGTCAGAAAAATGTGTGAGAGACAAAGCGATCGTGCTGCCAGTGCTTGTTCACTTTTAGACTTCTGATTGGGACATGTCACTGGTTTTAAATGTCTTTTGTCCCTAAAATTTGCAGAAAAGGGACAAGTTTCGGCCTCACTCACTTGCACTTCGTCTATTTTTATGGAGTAGGTAATTTTGTAAAAGCTCAGCCCATTCCTCTATGTCTGTGTTTTCAACATTGATTTTTACCTGACTTTATGAAATAAGTGATACATATTAAACCAATTTGAAGTGGTTTCAAGGCTGGCATTTTAATGTCTGCCATCTGATTGTACTGTTCACCCATATGTTAATTTTACTATTTAAGACCGCCGAAATATGGTTATAATTGTCTACGCAAAATCTTAGGATGGAAACATCCTATTTTAGCGCCGGTCCAGTAATTGAAGGCCTAAAATTGTATAAAAAGTATATAACGCACAACAAAATAAAATTAATTTGGTTTTTATTTATTTCGATCATTAAATTTGATACTTGTCAGTCTGTAGCCTTTCAAAACATTATGTTTATTTATTTACAAATTCTCAGAAACATCTAAGCAAATACACCACTCTATCGTACCATTAAAATGTACTAAATACTATTTAATAATGAGAAATAAGCCAGCAATGTTGTTTGTATTATGGGAAGGAATAAACGTTTAACTGGAAAATTGTTGTTTTAATTGAAACCTGTTGTTGTTTAATTTGAAGTTGTTTTAAGTGGTTCTAGTTGAAACAACAACTTTGGTTGTGTACTAATTTTGCTTGGTTCCATTCAGTTATCAAGTTAATCAAATTGAAAATACAAAACAAGTTCGATAATTCAATAAGAATGACCCGTTATTGTTATTAACTTTGACAAAGTACGGTGGCAAGTAAAAGCGAGATCATCTTTAGAAGGTCAAAATAATACGTAAGTTTACCGTTTTAACCGAGTTATATTTTCTAAAAGCATGTTTCGTAAACAACCCATTTCTCAGAAACATGTTGGAGATTAACATATTTTTCCGTAGCCTCAAACCAATTCGATTCGGCTTCTTTTTAACCCAGCATTTTCAATGCTTTGAGTTTGAAATAAATACCATCGTTGTACAATTATAACTTATGAAACTCAACTACGACTTACGTATTACTAAAACAACACATCTTGGAGATAAAATATTTTGGTAGTTTCGTAGTTTGAGGAACAACTTAACTGAGGGTAGTATCAAATTAATCTATCCTTTGTAAATGTATGCTTTACATTTTAACCGCTCAACGAGTTGGCAAGCTGCCTTCGTCCGAAATTTTGCGGAATAATTCCCTACTTATAACGCAAAATGTCGGACGAATCGTATACGTAGGAGATAATATATGACTTATTTTTTTTTTGAGGTGCAGTACCATTATGGTAAGAATAAGTATGAGGTTGCCGCGCTTGTCTCAGTGGAACGCAAAGCCAAGAGGCTCATTGGTGACGTTGAACTGGTGGACGCCAAGCTTCACAGCTTGGCTCATCGCCGCAAAGTTGCCTGCTTGTCGGTCTTCTACAGACTGTACTTCGGTGAGAGTGCTGAAGAACTCCACGACCTCATCCCACCAGCTCCCTTCTACCATCGGACATCTAGACGCACTGCAAGTTATCATCCTTACCTTGTTGCCATTCCACCAATTCGAACCAAGCGCTTCCAAACATCCTTCATAATGCGCACAGCGAATTAATGGAACTCACTACCTGCGTCTGTGTTTCCGAACGCATTCAACCCGGATCTCTTCAAAGTTAGAGTGAACAGGCTTCTTCTGGGTAAGCTCACTCCATCGTCGATCGACTCTGTCTCTGTCACCTATGACCTAAACTAGAGTCAAGAGCAAACCCATACAAATAAAAAAAAAATGAGGTTGTGTATAGAGTGAATTTGTGTTAGTGAATTTTTAAGACGGAATAGATAGGGGTTTGGGGCTTTTCTAGGGCTAAAGTCTCAGTTAGTCAGATTTTTTTGATACTTTTTAGTAGCACGATTGATTAGAATTAAAAACAGTTTTTGTGTAAACTGATCATTTTCTTGCTGATTGTGCATCTTTTAGCAATAACTCAAAAAGTTAAGGACAGTCTCTTGAGAGCGTTTTCCTGTAGCTACAACAGTTGAGATAGCTGCCCTTACTGCCCCGTTTCAAAAATCCTTCCTGTAAGGGGATACAATGGCGGTCATTTAGGCGAAATCGGTGGCAGAGGCGAAGATGCAGATGTTGAGTATACTTTCGTCGAACGACGGTTAACACAAGTGGAGACTCAGATGGAAAACATTTTTCCTAAGAAATAGTTTGAGATGTTAATCTTCATAAAATAAATCGACCCAAATTAGTGATTTTGTTTACACTGGCTTGAATTTTCCATGTTGACTCATATTCTATCGAGGTAAAACTGTATGTTAGTTTGTAATGGGTACCTAATCTCTGGAAGTGCCCATCTGATTACGAAAAGGCTTTCACTGATAAAAATCTTTATTATCACTGACTGTCATAATATGTGAGTGTCATGTAGAAAGCGAAAGCGAAATCTTTTTTAGGGTTCCGTACCAAAAGGGTAAAAATGGGACCCTATGACTAAGACTTCGCGGTCCGTCTGTCTGTCTGTCACCAGGCTGTATTTCATGAACCGTGATAGCTAGACAGTTGAAATTTTCAAAGATGATGTATTTCTGTTGCCGCTACAACAAAAAATACTAAAAACAGAATAAAATAAATATTGAAGTGGGGCTCCTATACAACAAACGTGATATTTTCGCCGTTTTTATGCGATAATGGTACGGAACCCTTCGTGTGCGAGTCCGACTCGCACTTGGCTGGTTTTTTAAAAGCTTTTTTCGTATTCTTCTCAGCAAACCCTTTAATTTGATACCTATATCATGGCAGTGAATATAAAATAACTAGTCCGCCATCTTGGGCCGTCCACCATATTGGATTTAGAATGACGTCACTTAGTTAACCATGCATTGTCATCAAAACTAAACGTGTGTGCAAAATTTCATCTTAATAACTGCTTTAAAATTCAAGTGCAAGATTTGACCCGAACACACTTACATAAAACATACATACATTGAAAGTTAAATAAAAGCTTGTAAAAATGACAAAAATGTATGAAAATGTCAAACACTATCGAAATGTCATGAGTTCAATCCCTTACTTAGATTTTGGCAATTCGACCAAAAACGCCATCGCTGACATTGAATGACACCCTAGCCACTTGTACAAATTTTTTTTTAACCTGAAAAAAATAATGAGTCCAGTGGGGTGGGAAAGAGACAGGAAAAACCGGCCAAGTGCGAGTCGGACTCGCGCACGAAGGGCTCCGTACCATTATCACAAAAATGGCAAAATAATAACGTTTGTTGGATCGGAGCCCCACTTAAATATTTATCGTATTCTATTTTTAGTATTTTTTGTTATGGCGACAACAGAAATACATCAACAAAATTTTCAACTGTCTAGCTGTCACGGTTTATGAGATACAGCCTGGTGACAGACAGACAGACGGACAGTGGAGTCTTAGTAATGGGGTCCCGTTTTTACCCTTTGGGTACGGAACCATAAAAAAGCTACAATACATATATTAGACCTCTGTTTCAACTTTACTTAAAACTTTTGGAAGCAAAGCAAGTTTCGCATTTGCGTAGGTGGTTCCGCAATTGCGTGGGTGGCGGTGAAATTATAATCCTAGTTCCAACATTGCGCTTGTTATATTTAAGTCCCTTGTAGAGGCACAAATCTAAGCTCTGGAATTCGCATTTGTGCCCGGTTGTAACAGATTTTTTTTGCATTAGATATTCCAATTACACTTCATTCAAGCTGAGAAACGAACTGACACGGCATAAACAACTGTTGTAAAATAAATATATTTGCGAGAAGCACAGTACCAGATGATGTGTGTGACAGAAAAGGCGGACTACGCATTGGCTCAAACAAACATTAAACAAAAAGTTTTAACTCCCCTAACATGCCAATAACATCCCAAAACAGCATTTAATCCTTTATTAAAAGCCTTCCTTTCTAACACAAATTGCAGAAACCTGTTGAGCAACACATTTGAATTGCTAATTTTGCTGAACAGAAAAAAAAATGGGAACAGAATTTCGTATTCCTGTAGTGACGTCAGTTAAGACTAGACTGAATAGGGAATTGATTGAGGTTAGACTAATCGTTGAGGACAATAGATTTAGGTTTATTAGTAGACAAAGGAAAATTGCGCCAAGAAGCTCTTGACAAAGTGACAATCTATCGGCGATGGCGATTAGCGACAAGTCGAAATATCCCTTTACTGATCACGCGACGCAATTTAAATTGCGTAAATAGGTGACATCGCGCACGTATTTTCTAAGAAAAATTAAGTACGTATCGGTTGAATTGCATCGCATTGCGTCTATGTGAACACACTTGCAATTTAAAATCGCTTATCGGGGTGATATCAATCGAATTGCATCGCATTGCGTCAATATACTTGCAATTTTACAATCGCTTAACGGTGTGATATTATTGAATTGCATCGCATTGTGTGCATGTGAACAATAGAATGATCGTGAACTATCATCATTTCAGCCTAAAGAAGTATACTGCTAAACTTCAAAAAGGCATCTCCCAAGTATCGCCACATGAAGAAAGAAAAAAGAAAGAAATAAAGCTAGAAATACAGAAATAAAATATTTTATTTATGACCCGCACAGGAGACATGAGAGATAAACAACAAAACAAAAAATCGAAAAACCCGTGCGAGACCAAAAAGGCCTACCTCAGCAAGACCTATCGGCCGGTACTGTCCATCTCGTATCCAGGCGGATTCAACCTTACCAGGGCATCGGTCCACCTTTCCCACCTTTCCTTCCAACGCAGCGTCTTTCGGTACGCGGTCGCCTCTCCAAGATCTTTTGGCCATGTGCATGTGTTATATATTTGTAATATTCATCCTGACTATGGAACCCTTCATTGTGCTTGATCCAACACGTACAG
Source organism: Orthosia incerta (assembly GCA_948252205.1). Lineage (NCBI taxonomy): Eukaryota > Metazoa > Arthropoda > Insecta > Lepidoptera > Noctuidae > Orthosia > Orthosia incerta. Next base: position 15,321,993 of record OX411764.1, on the reverse strand, counting down.
TGAAGATACTTGATCTCTAGACAAATCAATGCTCAGTCTAGCCAATAGTATGAGTTGGCGTCAGATTGGCGTCAAAAAAGGGCATTTCTACGGAATATATTTAAATGAGTTCTTGGAAAACTCAGTGGTTAAACAAAGCAGCAATTCCTTGTTATAATACTTACTTACGCTTCAATGCTCCCGCAGGCTAAGCGAAAATATTAGAACGACATTTTTTTAAGAAAATAATCTATGGATAATACCGTAGAACAATTTGCGTCATCCGGTACTTTGTGGTTCATTGCCTCTTTTTTCTGTATACATAGTTTAATTGAAGATCCATTGAACGTATTACTACGTATTTACTAAAACTTAATTTAACACTACGGTAATTTGGTCTGAGGCGTTCTCTACTACAATGCTAATCTGTAATAATATCACCTTGAAAAATAAAGTGAAATGAACCCTCATTCCAACTAAAGCTAGGTGTTGATATAACTAAGTTTTGACGATTCTTTCAGTCTATTCTGTCAAAATTTCAGAATAGACTGGTAGTATTTTACATGGAGCAACTATCTATCTTCCACTGGCTGATTTCAAAATATGCCATTAACTTCACAAATCTCCAAAAAGGCCAGTTGACACGCTCTACAGTACTTATCTAACCCAATATTCGTACTTATATTCCGAACCCTTCAATGATGTAACTGGCCGCTTGTTTGCCATTTCACACGATCGTATTTGGCTGTATATGATCAAACAATATACGTACCCAAACCTATGCAAATAAGACATAACGGAATGTTTGTAGTGATCCCTCCCCTGACCTGAATCCGAGAGGGTCCAAGAAAACATGAATTGAATTGGTACCACACGATTAAGGAATTTGCTCAATGAATCAAAATTTCGAATCGAGAACCTCAATTTGATAAAGCAAAAAGTCATCAAGCTGCTGTATTTAATTAAGAGTTGCGTCTTATTATAAAAGAACAATTCCGCAAAAGCAAGACTTGTCAATTGTCATTGTCAATTCCGCTGGTTGCGGGACGCACGAGACCAGTCAATGTGGCGACGCTTGGGGGAGGCCTATGTCCAGCAGTGGACGTCTTTCAGCTGATATGATGATGATGATGATAAAAGAACACAAGCCTTTAGATACAAGCCTTTGCCCGACCAGGATAATCTTTCAGTTTCACCGTATGCAGTCCATAATTCAGTAACTAGCGAACACGAAACCCGCAGACAAGACTGGTGTCAGATTCTTAGGCTTCTGGCTGTCATTTGGAGATATTTGACAGTCCTTAACCACTGTCAAGATCGACAAATGACAGTAAGGACCAAGTATAACGTGATTGCCTAGGCACGGTGGAGCTCGGTATATAAATGACTAACTGACTGAAGAATATTTTCTCATTGTTTACAGAAAAATTATTCTTTTCGTTAAACAAACTCATGCATACGCGCCTGCGATGCGTCCGCGAAAGCGTCGCCACAGCGATTGGATAAAAGTCTGGAATGGATGGGCAAGCTATCGAAATCGCTATCGAAAGGTAAAGGCTTTTTAGGGTTCCGTAGCTAAATGGCAAAAAACGGAACCCTTATGGATTCGTCACGTCTGTCTACAGCCACTTTTTTCCGAAACTATTTGAACTATGCTGTTGAAACTTGGTAAGTAGATGTATTCTGGGAACCGCATTAAGATTTTCAAACAAAAATAGAAAAAATACAGTTTTTTTTTTCCAAAGGCACTCCGTTCAGATAGACAGGTGGTACATGCTCCGGTTGTTTATTGCTACCTCTAATGACCATACACACACTCTTGTTCTCGTTGTACCTCAGACCGTGAGCCGCAGCATAAGACTCACAAATATCGAGCAGTTTTCTTAAACCACTGAGCGATGGACTCAGCAACACCATGTCGACAGACACAGACACAGACGTTATCTATATGACAACCAACATGGCAATTACTGAGCCCATCGATCAGCTGATCAACGTACAAGTTAAATAGTCTTGGAGAGGATAGGCCTCCCTGCCTCACACCACACTCCAGTGCATACTCGTCCGACAAAACTTAACGATATTTTTCTGGTTTTTGTACCAAAAGGACAAGATGTTAATGAGTTCAGTGGGAAACCCTACCTCTCCAAGCTTGGCCCAGAGCCTGTTGTAGTCCACTAAGTCAAAGGCCTTCGATAAGTCTAGGAAGCAAGCATAGACAGGTGTTTTTTTCTTTACATAATAGTTGACAGTATGTTTCAAAGCCAAGATAGCACTTTCAGTCGACAGTGACTCACGGCAGCCAAACTGCGCGTCATTGAGTTTAATGTGCTTACTAAGTTGAGCGTCAAGTAGACCATCGAAAACCTTCGCCACCACAGTCACTAGTGAGATAGGCCTATAATTGCCTCTATCTGTGACGTCCCCAGTAACATCCTTCGGTATCAGCACAACAATAGTTTCTAACAGTTTATTTTGAGGTTTCTAATTTCTTTTTTTCAAAATTGAATAGTTTGCGCGAGAGACACTTCCAAAGTGGTAAAATGTGTGTCACCGCCCTGTAACTTCTAAAATAATAGAATGATAAAACTTAAAAAAAATATATGATGTACATTACCATGTAAACTTCCACCGAAAATTAGTTTGAACGAGATCTAGTAAGTCGTATTTTTTTTAATACGTAAATAAATCGTAAACCGCAATTTACCAAGTACGGAACCCTTCATGCACGAGTCCGACTCGCACTTCGTCAGTTTTTTATTTTATTTTGCGTCCTGCAGTTCAATCAGAGTTATTGGCTACTGCTTAACCAGACTATCGATCACGCTGAGGGCTAACCCCTCGAACCGAACCTCGACTCAGGGCGTCGCTGGGGGGACAACTATGGCTGGATCATGATTAACTGTTTCTACCATCCGTTCAGAAAGTACCTACGTGGAGAAGAACGGACAAGAAACTCCTATTTATTAACTAATTATTTAACTACGGCTCAGCATTGCGCGGGCTGGCTTGATTATTTTGACAGGAACGTCGCGACAGGCCTCGGCGACCAGGACGGAACGAAAGTGGTTTGTGTTTTTTAACTGTGCTGGTCTGTCTACAGCTCTTGGAGCAAGATTATGGCGTCATCGGGGGTAATGAGAGTGAGTCCCGGTCGGTGAAGTCGGGAGATTTGGGAGGGTTCGTAGCGGGTGGCCGCTTTGATTAGGGGGTTTAAAATGTCACGTGATTAATCTTTTACATTTAGGCATTTTGACTGTAGCCATCACAGATAGAAGGACGTTTTATCTATTAACAAATATACACATGATTATTATACACAAAAATATTGCTAAAAAATCCATTCAAAATTATCGAAACATATTTAAGCCAACACTATCTAAACTAATACACTTGAACCTAAACATGATTTACGTCTGAACAGTATAGGTAAGCGTCGGTCCCCGCGGAAATTAAAGAATTTTTGCTCAGAAGCTGCGAACACCGGTAGGGTTGCTAGGTATAATGCAATGTTCTGGGTTTTAGAACTATGTTAGGGTTGCCTGTACTTGGTTTTCGTATTATCTTGCATTGCTAGGTCTCGTTTGACTACTAAACGACCTTCTTCTTACCGTTACGATTACAAATATAGTTTATACATATATATCGCATCAAGGCTGGCCGATAGATGTAAACCATCGGGAAGTTAGGATGTATTCCCTTAGGTTAAGACATCGTGTGTGGGCAGGTCGGTGGTTATTCGATACACTGAGTGTATTCAACTAGACACAAGTTACATTCTTGCTTACTAATATTACGGATCGACACTGATTCTACAACGTCTAAGCTCTACGGCTGTCAGTACTCAACTGCGATCTTCTGTGTCGGGGACCACGCAAGCGGTTAGAAAAAGCGCGCCAATGCGCAGTTGCTCTTGATTGCCGCTAGGGGCGTGCTTGTGATTTGACTTTACGTCCGTACTATTGATATGATGTTTCATCTAGATTCAGCAACAATAACATTAATTGACGCAGTCATAAGGAACTTCCAAGTAACTGGATATCACGACAAAGTAACATGCAACACAAAACGAAAGGTAGGCCATGGTCTGCGGAGTGATGCCGCACAAGCACTGATGATTAAATGCAAATTTCAAATTCAAAATGTTTATTTGCAAGAAAATACATAGTTTACAAGTGAAGATCTTGCAGCCTGAAAGCCTTGTATTCTGCCTGCAAGCAAGCGTGCAAATAATTTATGTTTAAATGTCATTATTATGCAGAAATATTATTATATTATTAGTTCATTACTATCTCATTATTATTCCATTACTATCATATTATTATCACACATAATTATTACATACAAATGTCATAATTTTTTTTTCATTATCATATCAGCCGGGAGACGTCCACTACTCACCACATTGACCGGTCCCGTGCGTCCCGCATCCAGCGGATCCCCGCAACCTTCACCAGGTCATCGGTCCACCTGGTGGGAGCCCTTCCAACGCAACGTCTTCCGGTAACCAATTTTTAACAAGTATTTAATACTCCGAACAAATATTGTTATGTTCCAATAGAAACCCTTTTTTTGTAACCACTTTGACAAATTTGTTTTAAAAACATTACCTTGAAACAATTTAAATTCCGTTGGTATCGTATTATAAATTAATATAGACATATTGAACACATTTTTTTTTAAATATTTTTATGTCCAGCTGGCTGATATAATAGGTTGCGAAACTTAGTTCTTTTCTGTCGTGGTATAACCTCGGTATGAAAACCTATCCGAGAACCTGATAAGACAATGCTCGACGATGGAATACACTTTTCTAGATGTTACCGATTCGCTCTTCCGTTTTACAGGAAAATCTGGAATAGCTGTAAGTACAATGAAAGTATTCCCAAAACGATTTTCCGTACGGGTGGGATGGAATCACCATGAAACGGTCTTGGCGAAATTAAATGTAAATGTTCTTATAGGTTATTGGAATTCGGTGAATCAATTTGGGATAAACTTGATATGCTTTCCTTTTCACCCAAAGGGAAAGGAAGAGAGGAGAGGGCTATGCAGCTATGCTCGGAGTTTCCTTACGTGATCACATCATTGTATGAACTGACATCGGTATAATAATGTGACTGTGACATCAATTAATTAATTAGTTCCTTTAGAATTGCATGAGGTATTTTTGTTATAACTGTCTATTTTCTTAATTTATAAAAGATAAGTTTAGATGATAGTACAAGCTGAAATTAAATATTTGCACACCATATTTAATGGTAGAATGTAAAGGGACCGTCATAGATTTAAGACCATACTTTGTAAACCTACATTCTAGCAAATAAATGAATTTTATTTGATCAGAAATGAGGATAGCCGCAGGAGAACCAAAGTTACCGACATTGCCCGAGGAATTACGAAACTTAAGTGGCAGTAGGCGCAGAACGGATGGCTGATAGGGCCGAAAAGTTCTGAAATGTCGGCCGCGAACTGGAAGACGACGCGTTGGAAGGCTCCCACTAGGTGGACCAATGACCTGGTTAAGGTTACTGGAAGGCGCTGGATGCGAGACGCACGGGATCGGTCAATGTGGCGACGCCTAAGGGAGGCCTTTGTCCAGCAGTGGACGTCTTTCGGCTGAAATGATGATGATGATGATGAAGTTTAGATGATAGTACAAGCTGAAATTAAATATTTGCACACCATATTTAATGGTAGAATGTAAAGGGACCGTCAGAGATTTAAGATCATACTTTGTAAACCTACATTCTAGCAAATAAATGAATTTGATTTGATTTGATTTGATCAGAAATGAGGATAGCCGCAGGAGAACCAAAGTTACCAACATAGCCCGAGGAATTGCGAAACTTAAGTGGCAGTGGGCGCAGAACGGATGGCCGATAGGGCCGAAAAGTTCTGAAATGTCGGCCGCGAACTGGAAGACGACGCGTTGGAAGGCTCCCACTAGGTGGACCAATGACCTGGTTAAGGTTACTGGAAGGCGCTGGATGCGAGACGCACGGGATCGGTCAATGTGGCGACGCCTAAGGGAGGCCTATGTCCAGCAGTGGACGTCGTCGTCTGAAATGGTGATGATGATGACTTTCCTTTTAATATCCAACAATGTTGCCCACCTTCAGTTCTGAAAAGTAATTGTTTCATTGCATATTTTTGAGTAGTTTTCATCAGCAGGTATTTCACAGAATTGTAATATTGAGCAATAGGTAAAAAAAAAATTAAAGAAGAAGATGAAGATGTGATCAGGAAAATAAGGTAATCATGGTTGAATCTAAGGTTTGAAAAGGTTAGGATTTTACGAATTCGATCCTACTTAAAGAAGAAAAGGGGCTTATTTATGGCTAAATTAAAACAGCCACACGGGTCATTTCATTTTATTACTCGACTGCCGAAGGAAGGTAATGTGTTTATCAGTTAATGTATGTACGCGTTGGTCGATTTTGATGATTCTTACGTCAATCGATTCGTCATAATCTTGCGAGTGGAGAATGGCTACATCAAAATTGAAAAATAGCGGATTTTGGGCGCCATCGTGTGGGGTATCGAAATAAAAGGTTTTAAGAAGTGATTTCAAAAATATATATCTATACTAATATAATATTACAAAGAGGAAATATTTTTTTGTTTGTTTTTTTATTTGTACCGAATAGGCTCCGAAACTACTGGACCGATTTGAAATATTCTTTCACCAATAAAAAGCTACATTATTCCTGAGTGACAAAGGCTATTTTTTTATCCCGAAATTGGTTCCTGTGGGGTGGTCCATGGGAACGAAGCCGCGGGCAACAGCTAGTCACTTATATGTTCAAAAGTACTTAACTCGAAAAAAAGATATAAACAAAAAAGTGACTTTTTCACATCTGGTTTTGGTCAGTCAGCTCGCGAATATGTATCATCTGGCTGCACAACACAAATTTCTTCATGTTTACGTATATTTAGTTCGCTTCTTAAGTAGTCGTTTTTTTTTATTTTTTTAAGTATTTTTTTTTTATTTCTTTTATTTGTAATGGGTTTGCTCTTGACTCTAGTCTAGGTCATAGGTGACAGAGACAGAGTCTACGATGTAGTGAGCTTACCCAGTAGAAGCCTGTTCACTCTAACTTTGAAGAGATTTGGGTTGAATGTGTTCGGAAACACAGACGCAGGTAGTGAGTTCCATTCATTCGCTGTGCGCATTATAAAGGATGTTTGGAAGCACTTGGTTCGAATTGGTGGAATGGCAACAAGGTAAGGATGATAACCTGCAGTGCGTCTAGATGTCCGATGGTAGAAGGGGGCTGGTGGGATGAGGTCGTGGAGTTCTTGAGCACACTCACCGAAGTACAGTCTGTAGAAGACCGACAAGCAGGCAACTTTGCGGCGATGAGCCAAGCTGTGAAGCTTGGCATCCACCAGTTCAACGTCGCCAATGAGCCTCATGGCTCTGCGTTCCACTGAGTCAAGCGCGGCAAGCTGATACTTAGCTGAACCATCCCAAAGATGGCTGCAATACTCCATGCAGGATCGGACTTGCGCTTTGTATAGGGTTAAAAGCTGTCCAGGCGTAAAGTATCGCTTCACTCTATTTAGGATACCAAGTTTTTTGGCCGCGATTTGGGCTTTGTACTCAATGGAGGAGCCGAAGTTGAGACTGGATGTCAACTCCATGCCTAGGAGCTCGAGCCGATCAGTCACAGGAACAGACGCACCCTGAAATGTAGGCGTTTGATCGAACAGACTCCTTTTAGCGGTAAAAAGACACGCCTGTGTTTTGGTGGCGTTAAAAGAGACCAGATTGTCATCACCCCACTGGGATACGCTTAAGATCAAGGAAGGCTTAAGGTCAAATCTGTCCGCTCAACCATAGCCTCCCTCAAGGAACGAACTTCATCCACGCTGGTTTTTGCGCTGGACAAGTATCTCTCTGAAACAGTACTGTCATCTGCGTACCCAACAATACCAGGCTGAAGTAGGTCATTGATGTGCAGCAGGAAAAGAGTTGCAGAGAGAACAGACCCCTAAGGAACTCCGGCATCAATAGCCATAAGGTCTGAGGAGCAGCCGTCAATGACTACTCGGATCGACCGTTCATTAAGGAAGTCTGATATCCAGCTACAAAAACCAGTGGGGATGCCATAAGCAGGAAGCTTACTGAGCAGACTCGCGTGCCAGACCCTGTCGAAGGCCTTCGAGATATCAAGCGATACAGTAAGTGCTTCGCCGTGTCTCTCGATGGCTTCGCCCCAGCAGTGCGTGACGTACACAAGAAGATCGCCAGTTGACCGTCCCCGGCGAAAGCCATATTGACGGTCACTGAGGAGATTATTGTCTTCAAGGTAGGTCAGCAACTTACTGTTCAGTACCCTTTCCAAAACTTTGCACAGAATGGAGGTAATGGCGATCGGACGGTAATGGGCAGGGTCTGCACGGTTGCCTTTTTTGGGCACTGGTTGCACATTTGCAAGCTTCCAGGATTTTGGAACCGTTCTTTTAACAAGAGAGAGGCGGAACAAGCGCGTCAACACAGGAGACAGTTCAGGCGCACACAGCCTCAGCACTTGTGCTGGAATGCCATCAGGCCCGCTTCACGTCTAGACTGCACAATACTCTCCGGACCTCTTTAGTGTGCACAGCGATCTCCGACATCGAAGAGTCGCAATGAGGTACAGTAGGTGGTTGCTTGGAGCCAGCGTCTAGACGTGAATTGCTAGCGAAGAGAGATGCAAATAAATTTGCTTTCTCACTCGCAGAGTGAGCCAGCGACCCATCAGGTTTCAGCATTGGAGGTAAAGTGTATTTTATTCATGTACATATTTTTTTCATTGATGGTGCGGTTTGGTAGTAAGTTACGGTTTCCGAGGGCAGCCTTTAGATAAGTGATACGTCGAGACCTCTTCGAGCCTCGTTCCTGGCTGTCATTGTATTTTTTTTTACAAAAAAGATGAAAAATACTGTCCCACCGGAAGAAATAGAATGAGTCTTTTGTCCAGCAGGCAAAAGTGCGGGAGGAAATCTTTTCCCGCACTACATCGTACCAGCCCATGAAAACGTATTCGAGAAAAATGTAGACGAATCGGCCACCTTCACCAACATCGTTGTAGCCAGAATGTGAATTCGATTTGCGAGTTTCAGCTTGCTACTTACAAAATTCATCTTTTTGAAGTGATGGAGTTTATTCGAAAAGGTGAAGGGAGCCGTAAATTATATTTAGAAATAGCTTCTGCTCGTGGCTCCGCCCGCGTGGTATTACTTCTCCCAATATCTTTATAGATTACTAGCGGACGCCTCGCGGTTTCACACGCGTTTTTCCCGTTCCCGTGGGAATACAGGGATAAAAAGTAGCCTAATTCACCCGGGGGTAGTGTAGCTTCCCAACGGTGGAACAATTTTGACATCGGTCCAGTAGTTTTTAAGTTTATTCGTTACATAAAAAAATATAAAATGCGAAAATACATATCTTTCCTCTTTCTAATATTAGTATAGATATAGATAGCCTTTGTTATTTTGATTTATAAGCTATATTTCTGTAAAGTTTTATCAAAGTCCGTTCTTTAGTTTTTGCGTGAAAGAGTAACATACAACCATCCATCCATGGATGTTCATAAATATATAAATTCACGTTTATAAATGTAGTAGGACTAGCTTCAGTCAGTGGTTTGGCCCGCGTAAAATAATAAGCACTATACAGACTCGGGAAAGTACTTCAGGTATAAAATGTACCTGTTCTATGTCCTTCTCTAAGGTCTAATCTATGCCTGCACTGCAATTAATCTAAATTGATTCAGCTCTTTACTCGTGAAATCGTACCATACAGACAGTTTCGCATTTACAGTAATATTTATTGGTATTTGATGCGAAATTAACTCTGTCTGTCTACGATAGTTCAAACTCCATCCAATCCCTGTCCTTGATTTGAGTTCCGAGTTCAAAAAGTTCTGAATTATGAAGGATAGAGTTCGGATGAATTGCGTAAGCTTATCTACAAGAAGTACTACGTCTACTTTGGAAACGAAATTTCACGTACCCTGATCGGATATAGTGCGTTACTGCTTTAAGAGTCCCTATAAGTTTCACGAGCCAAAAACAGAAAACAGCTAGTTTTTCAGCAAAAATTTCTCAATAACTACAAGATAAATGATAAAAAAACATAATGACAACAATAAAAACGACACAGATCCGTCGACTACAAGCGTTTGAGCGAGACTGAATGCCTCGCGCGAGCGCAGCGCTTTATAAGGCATTATCTGGACAATTTATTACAATAAAATAAGTACTCAAAGATATAATATAATATATGGATTCGATTGATAAACACCTCAAATTTCAAATTATTTACCAGTTATTTTTATATTCAACATTTATTCTTACGCATAGACGACGCTTTCGCACATGATGAAATTGCCTTTTTTCCGCGTGGACAACGTTTTTTTGTTAAGTACAAATACAATAAACTTTGTAAAACAAAATTGATGTCTTACTAGTATACTATGTGCCCAGTCCATACCATTTTTTGTAGATTATTAATCGCCACCAGTAAGCTAGAAAAGCAATTGAAATACCTGATGTTTCGTGATTTTGTAAAAACGTGTGTTGGGAATTTAATTTTCCTATTTTTTTTTGAGCAGTTATCAAAAATATGTAATGAATAATTACTAGATAACTATGTCACGCAAAAAATTGCATTAAAAGATTTATCATACATCTTGTAGTCATTGAGAAATGTTCACTAAAAAGGAACTGTTTTCTGTTTTTAGCTCGTGAAACTTATAAGGGTTCTTAAGGGGGGTGGAAGTTCGTATGGTGAACCAATAATTTCTCAAGTAAGGCCGTCCATACAACTGTTCGCCGTTCGAAGTACTAATGGTAAGCAGACAAAGTTACGGGCAAAAGCTAGTGAGCTATAAACTGAACTTCATTCAAATCCTGCTTCCAAACGTCGCACGTCAGGTGCATCAAAGTGCTTTGATTCCAAATTTGAACTAACTTTGTGGTTCCGATGCAATTCAAAGATTTTCCACCTTCTGTCGCAGTCGGGACTGGTACGGACTATAGTCTTCTCGATCTTTTCGTAAGGCGCTGAGACATGGACACTGAAAGCTGCAGACCGCAAACGCATCGACGCCTTTGAGATGTGGTGCAGGAGAAAGATGCTCCGTATCCTCTGAACAGCATCTCGGACTAACGTCTCCATATTGCGAGAACTCTAAATCTGCTCGCGGCTGTCATCCGAGTATCTGCGCAGAGTTTTAGAATACTTCGGCCACATTGCAAGGAAAGACGGTGGCAACCTCGAGAGGCTCATCGTGACCGGCAAAGTAGATGGGAAAAGGCCTCGTGGACGCAGCACAATACGTTGGTCTGATCAGATCCGCACCGCTCTTGACTCTACAGTTTACAACGCCCTCCACATCACCAGAGACAGAAACAGATGGAGAAAGACCATTCAAGAAAGGTGATGCAGAAGGGAGGTTACGACCCTCAATACTGAGGAATACGACGCAAGGAGGAGTGGCAGTCGGGTAAATTCTCCAGTCTTATCAATCTCGATCAGAGACTAGACATGTGACATTCTATCAACGAAAGCTTCGCAATTGCCATTGGAAAAATATAAAAAATGTATGCAAATGTCAAGTGCTATCGAAATGTCACGTGATCAATCATCACCATCGCTGATATAATGACACTTTGTTTAAAATCTCTGGCCGAATATGGTAACAATATGTTACGCCACGACACAAAGATAAGTGAATATTGACGCCACATTTTGAGGCGCCAGTAAAACTGCTGAGTGAATACGTCATTTGTGATGGCGTAAACTCAACTTATCGAACAATGGGATCGTAAATTTTTATTTGTTCGGTGTTTGATTTAATGGATTTTTGTTTGTTGATGCATTTTGGAGGGTGGGTAGTCTTAAGTTTTTGCATCTTTAATAATGTAATTTTTTGTCCGTGGTTCTTGATAACTTTTCTTCATAATAACCATTTCATTAAAATTATTATTGATTGATATGCTTCATGTGTCACCACACCAAAAAAATGTTCGGGTTCCATGACAGTTGGATTTCCACTATACATAATGAAAAGGGGTGTGTAATATATGGCATATAATAACAGATAGTATAATATCACGTGAAATAACGTTTACGTGATACAATTTTAAAACTAATAACCTAATTTCATGTGATCTAATGTTATATTTCATATAACCTTCATTTGCTTTAACATGTATAACGTTAATTTCAAATAATTTTCAATTTCTATAATGTTCTTTGGTAGCCCAGTGGCAACGGCCGTGACTTACGTGTAGTAGATCGTGGGTTCGAACCCAGGCAGGCGCTTTACTTTGTGTGAATTATTTCATCACCACTACTCTCAAAACGGTGAAGGAAAACATCGTGAGGAAACCGGCATGTCCTAGAACCAAAAATTCGAAGACGTGACATCCATTAACTCACATTGGGCCCGCGTGGTGGATTACGGCCCATTCCCTCTCACAGAGAGGAGGCATGTGTCCCAGCAGTGGGAAAATTAAGAGGCTGGTGATGATGATAATGCTCTTTTTATTTATCGTTCATTTGACCTGATACTAATTTTCTAAGGTAACGCACCGTTCTTAAGAAAAACATTATTGTAACCTAACCTAAAAAAACACTAAAGTGGTTTCTGCATCGTCTGCGGCGCTATGGGAAGTGCAACCCTTTTTCTATTCGTTATTTCGCAGCATAGGTGCTTATGCTTTGTTATAGCGGGCGGGGGTTACTCTCCCTTCTCACTTCCGGTTTTTATATTCAATCTAGGGGTAGTAGCCAAAAGGCTACGTGAAGTCGGGATGCCCCAATGCGTTTTTGGAACAGATTCAACTTATTTCTAAATTAAATAAACGTTACCTTTAGATTTTAAATATTATCATCATCATCATTTTAGCCGAAAGACGTCCACTGCTGGACATAACCCTTCCCCAGGCGCCGCCACATTGACCGATCACGTGCGTCTCGCATCCAGCGCATTCCCGCAACCTTAACCAGGTCATTAGTCCACCTAGTGGGAGGCCTTCCAACGCATCGTCTGCCGGTTCGCGATCGCCATTCCAAAACTTTTCGGCCTCATCGGCTATCCGTTCTGCAAGCAATGCCCATTGCCACTTAAGTTCAATTGATTTCAATGCTACTCGAATATTCTACTTGAATATTATAGTAACTGAATATTATACCAATTAAATATTAATTCAAATGTGCGTAATGGTGCTCCCTCACCGGCTTAAAAATGTTTACAAACATTTTCTAACAAAATGTTAGGCAAATGTTTGTTTAGAAAATGTTTACTGATGTTTGTAAACATTTTTAAACAGCGGTGTGGGAGCACCTTTACAGAAAATATAAGTTTTTAAACTGTCATGGTCACTAACACTAACAAACAGTAAACATGGTAAATATCCCGCTTTTAATGTTAATGTTTACAGAAAATGTTCATTAAACTATATAAAATTAGGTAAAATGTAATTTTATCAATAATTCATTATTATCATTTGATCGTTATATTAAAAAAAGTATATTAAATGAAATTAGTGCATATGTTCATTAGAACTTTTGTTATTATTTCAAACATTATACAACCAATGAAAAGAGTGCCTATTACGTAAATTGGCCCAAATATCTCGGCGAAATCTGAGTACAATTTTGAAAAAGAAAATCTCGGTATGAATAACCTCCATCTTTTTTGTAGCCGGATGATGATGTCGATGATTTTAAAGCTGTATTTTTGTTCTTTCCGAACAGATATATGAGGTAACGCTGATTTAAGCAACATAGCACTTTCCTTTACTTCCAAAAAAGCCCATAGCTCTCTTTTACGGTACACGCGGGAACAGGCAGATAATCCGTTACGAGGTTCCCTCAAAGATACACAACGAATGTATCTGAGTAAAAGAAAAACCGTATCTTCAGTATTTACTGACAGATCTTAGATACCCGAACACTTTTTTCATGTACTTTATGTACCTTCAAATTGTATCTCTCACTGAATCTGAGGATACCAAAAACTTTCTTTGTCAGCAGAAAATTTTGCAAGACAGGTATGGAGAGGATGATTGCAAATATAAAGGTGGAGGGCAGAAAAGCCATTTTGTACTCTGTAAGAGAGAAAATGCAAAATAATGCAGGGTTGTAGGAAAGTACGTAACCTTGCGAGTGTCACTGGCTACATACTAATACTGACGTACTTGTCGAGTCACGAAGGAGTATTGATAGGTAATTAATGATCAGGGGGGTGACCATCGGCTCTAAGAGCAAGTTTATTTTGAGTGTCCGTAAGGGACATATGTATATGACTTGTATACATCGTCCCTTTTTTACCCGAATACGGCAAAGCCAAAAGGAAAGGTTATATATAGTTTTAGCAGACTATGTATGTATGTTTGTATTTACGTATGTTCCTCCGTAGTGCCTAAACTATTCATCAGATTTTGATGAGTTAGGTCTCAATCGATTCGTTATTATGTCCCGGATAACTAGGCCAAATAATAATTAAAAAGAACCGTAGTCGGGTTTTTATTTGAAAATATAAACAAACAAAAAGTTATAATTGTTATCACAGTCGAACTATGATAGTTTTGACACTTTACGGTACGGGGCCAGATTTCTGCAAGCGAATCTTATCGAGAACGACTTTTAAAATTTAGCCACGAGCTCGTTCCTACAAATTCATTCTTTATTTAAAATAACGAATAAAATAATCCCCCACAAATTACTTGTCTGACCCCAACCTAAAAGTCCTCTACAACGAAAACCTATGTTGAAGATAAGATAAACAACGTAACATATTGTTCAGGCCGGTTGGCGCCAGCTTAGATTTATATCTGTCGGCTCTAATATTGTAAATGCGAAGTCTAGCCTAATCAGATCTGAGAATAGATATGGAAACCCTGATGTATAAGATTATGTTTGTATATGTGTGTTTATTTAGGAGTTAGGTTTTTTGTGTAATTTTGGGTTGGTGCTAAATTTCTGCAAATTACAGATTGTTTGAAATTTTTTTGGCTTTTATTTAACTTGCAATGTATGTAATTGTGTAAATGTGTTCGGGTCAAAACTTGCAAGTGAATTTGCAAAGCAGTAATCCACCACCGATTAAGATGAAATTATGCATACACGTTTAGTTTGGATGACACTACGTGGTTAGCTAAGTGATGTCATTCTAAATCCAATATGGTAGACAGTCTAAGATGGCGGACTAGTTATTTTGTATGCACTGCCATGATATCAAATGAAAGAGTTTGCTGAGAAGAATACGAAAAAAGCTTGTCATGAAAATATATTTTTAATGAATAATTTATTTATGATAAGCTCGCGTTTGACCACCATTTCACCTGATGTTATGCGATGATGTAGTCGACGGTGAAGCACGCTTGCCTAGAACTAAAATATTCACTATTGACTGACAGAGCCCTAGGCTGTAGCAATCAGGAACCAAGACTCCGGCAGGGAATTCTACTCCATAGCTGTTGCTCAATGAAAGTATTCGCAGTATACGCATATCTTAATGTAACTGAGCTGGCCGCGTTTGCCGCAAGTCAAACGAATCATGGGCTAAATTAACCATATTGTGACTCCCAGAAAATGTAGGGCGACATGGCGAAGACCCAGGCAAAGATAGGGGGACGAACTTTACACTTATAGACAGGACTGTTCCACACTTGCTCAAAACTGGGAGGAATGGAAGGCCTTTGCACTAGTGTCACAACTGCGGCAAAAAAATATTAATATCAAAATATCTTTCAAGCTTAACTTGCAACAACGATCATCCTCAATCACACTACCTAGCCTTTATCTTTGTTCCTTCAGCAGACTCAGTGTAGAAAAATAAATGTTAATTCAAAATATAAAAAACCCGACTGCTTAAGAAGCGAACTAAAATACGAAAACAAGAAGAAAATCATGCTATGCAGTCGGAGGATACATTTTGCGAGCATGCTGACCAAAACCAGATGTATAGTTCTTGCCAAACTTCGTGACCGCCCTGAAGTAGGATACGATGGCTGCGCAGTAATAAATCTAATGCAAAAACAGCACCGATCCGTGCTTTACACATCGGAAAGCAAACTTCAGGGCGGCCCAGAAGTTTGACGAGTACTATATACTCCAACTGCACAGCATGATTTTTTTCTTGTTTAAGTCTTTTTAGTACGTTTCTTCATTGAAATCTCCTATTAAAACCCTTTATTTTGATACCCAACACGGTGTCGCAGTCATTTTTTCTTTTTTTCAATTTTAATGTAGCCAGTGACACTCGCAAGGTTAAGAAGTATCGAGTGACGTAATGATCATCAATATCGGCCAACGCGATTTGGTCTCTATAACCAAACATACATGTATACTTAGACTGATAAATAACTTACCCTCCTTTGGGTCGCGCAGTCGGGTAATAAGCAATCCACATATAACAATAACATTTTAGATACACTGTTTGTCACTTTTAAAAATGTACCTATACTTTTTCATCAGAACAATGTCACACATGAAAAATATTTAATATTTTTGATATTAACATGTTGACAGCAGAGACCATTAAAATACTAACCACAAAACCCCAATAAATCATCAAAAAAATTGAATATAACAATACAAATGTGGAACTAGCTCTGTTTGTTTGTTACATTTTCACGAATAAACCAACAAGTAAATTTTTAAGAATTTTTGTATAGAGATAAATTCAACTTTGAGAAGGACACAGGATATTTTTGATCCCTAAACCGCCTCAGAACCCAAGTAGGACTACAACTTCGCAAAATGGGGCTACCTTAACGGAACAGCAGCAGTATATGTGGAACCGAGTTGCACACTTCCGCCCGGTCTACCCTCTGTGCCCCTAAACATGCAGGCGAAGTGATCGATTTGTGGTGGCCTAGCGGCTAAGACCTCGCCTCTTGTGCTTTTTTCAATTTTCCTTTTTGCAATTTTGTTAATGATTTATTGAGGTCCGAAGTTCGAATCCGGGCAAGTACCTACCAATGTGACTTTTTCAAATCAATCGCTGACAACGGTGAAGGAAAACATCTTGAGGAAACCTGGACTTACAGTGAGTCTATTAAAAGATTATGCTCCATTGGTGTAATTGCTGCAAGGCTTTCCAGTGCGAGGATAAACTAATAAATCAAATTTGCTGTCATATACGATGCCGAGAAATTAGCAAAGTTTTGGGCCAAACAAATCTAAATGACCGCGAACCGGAAGACATTGCGTTGGAAGACCTCCCACTAGGTGGACCGATGACCTTGATGCGGTGGACTGCGCTGTTGGTTGCGGAAATCTACTGGATGCGAGGCGCACGGGACCGGTCAATGTGGCGACACTTGGGAAAGCAATATGTCCAGCAGTGGACGTCTTTCGGCTGAAATGATGATTATGATGTTGAAATCTAAATAAATATTAGGCCAGGGACTCGAAGAAGAAAAATATCCTAGAAGTATGTACCCTTAGGATAATTTTTGACTTTCACGGGTGTGAAGACCGCTGGCAGAAGTTAGCTTATTATGAGGACACAAGAAAAAAAAACAGTACTAAGTATTTTTGATAATAACATGTTAACACACATATACCTACTAACATGTAATGAACAGAACTCACCATTAAAATATAACCCACAAAGTCTTAATAAATCATGAACAAATTATAATTACGAGACCGACGACTGATGAAGCAATAAAGGCACACATACAAATTTCCGACATTTCTCCACGTCTCGCCCTACTAAATACTTTAAGCTCTAAGACGGACGCTGGATTAATAAAGTGAGCGGTCAAGGGTGACCGACCTTGTGGTCTGAATATTCTACGACATTTTAGGTCAATTACGGTCCTCATAACTGGCGTGCGTGTATGACTAGATGTATGAACGCAAATGAAGCAAAAGAAGTAGGTAGTACCAATGTAAAAAGCTCAAATTCGCCTTTTAATTATTTTGTTTCCTCTGTAAATGGACTGTAGATGATGTAGGCTGGTAATTGATATAATTTGCTTGTTTTATTAATATTTTACTATAACTCACATGAAACGTGTCGACGTGGCCACAGCCGACAGGATATGGAGAAGAGAGCGTATGTTTATATGCAGATAAAATAATAATGTATGTATGGATTGAAGCAGGCGGCGTTTTGTAGTTTTATTTTATTTGGAAAAAAAAAACGATATTACATTAAATATAACACTTATCAGTAAGGTACTTATATAAAACAAGTCAATGTAATAACCACAACATTTTCCACATATTAACAAAGAGATATGCCATGATGAGGACTTATCGGTAGGGTAGTTACTTCACATTCTACGAAACATTAAATCATTAGAAACTAATAAACAACTAACTAATAAACAAATATTACCCACTAGATATATCCAAGTTGTTCAGAACGTTGATAACTTCACTTCGAAAAGCATTTCTGTTTAACATAAATATATCAATATCCATAAAATATAAATTGTATATTCGCATAAGGCGCTGAAGGGGTGCACGTTTACCTGCGTTTGTCTGGTTTGATGCCTGATCAAACAATCGGTAATTGCGCACTCCACGACGAATATTTGATCTAGGAACCACAATTTTAATATCATTACCAAGGTCTATACAATTTAGTTTATTATGATAGAGGTCATGCAGTGTCATTATTTTCAGAAGCATTCGTCTCTTCTCGAGTGACAGTAAATTATACAATGCTAAAAGGTCTTCGTAAGGTAAGCGGCAAGCGGCAAGTTAAGCAAGCGGTAAGTTGGCATCAGTATTACATAGTTCGTAAAAATTTTCATTGTACTTTTTCAATGGCTATTTTATATTTATTATAAAACGGGACCCATATCAGACAGGCATATTCAAGCGATTATACGATAACGATACAGATGTAAAATGTGCAAGGGCGCCTCAAGTCGGTTGCTGTTCTGATAACGAAGCCGTACATTTTAAATGCTCTAGTAATGATGTTTTCTATATGTAGGTCCAAATGTAAATATAATAAAATAACTTTATTTTTGGAGTTCGGTGTCTTTCGTAGGTACCAATTTTTTGCGTTATGGACATCGACTTCCAAAAATAAAGTTATTTTTCACTTTTTAGTTGTACCTACCTAATAGGCAAATTGTTTAGTAAGTTTCTTATAACGCCAGAAAAGATTACCCGAATATCATGAAACTTAAACAAAACCGATCAAATGAGAGATCTGCTTACCCCTTAAGAGCGTACTGGCGTGATGTTATGTTATGAAATGGTATAAACAATAAACAGACATGCGATTGCAGCGACATTGTCCCGAGAGATTTGCCGTTATTTATTGAAGAGTTCTGTCGTATACTCGTATCTTAGAAGTTCTTCATCAGATCTCCACCAAATTAAAATGGGACCAATTTCGGAACATACTCTTTCAAGCAATTTTCAAAATCCGTCCCCAATTCACGGAGATATCGGTGAAAATATATATAAAAAAAAAATACATACAAGAAGTCGAACATAGAACCTCCTCCTTTTTCGAAAGTCGGTTAAAAATGTGTGTATTTAAAGCATGTATTTATGTCGTTTATGAATATAACAAAAAGTAGAGGTCCTAGTATAGAGCCTTGGGCAATATCGGATGACATACCAGCACTTCCCGACTTATACCCATTTATCACGACTATCAGGCTGCGATTCATAATATTTGAGCAAAACCAACGCAAAAGGTTGCCCCTAATTCTGTTGTAGGCTATTTTAGGCCTTGTCAGAATATCAGCGCAGCGTTATTTAATTTTTGGATATCGCTGCACATACAGAGATAGGAGCCTTTTGGGTCTTCAAGCCTGTCAGCAATCATTCTCAGGATGGTTTTGGAGCTGGCTCGTACCCTGCGCACCAAGGATGCATCTTTTACGTATCAATGCACAAAAGCATATAAGCGCATTTTCCATATAAGCGCATTTTCGTAAATATGCCTGAAGCGCTACAGAAATGAGGCAGCCCCTGAAGGCATTATTATACTGAACGCCAAGGGCCTTGCCTTCAACTTTCTGTTACGAGACAGTAAACACATTTTCAGCGGGTGTACAATAATATTTGAAAAGTTAGGCCACAGAGAAAAGGTAAGGTTTTATTCAAGTTTAATCTCGTCATAATATTTGAGCAAAACCAAAGCAAAAGGTCGCCCCTAATTCCGTTGTAGGCTATTTTATTGAGGAGGATTTCATGGTCCACTCTATCAAATGCCTTCTGAAATTCTGTATACACAGCGTCCACCTGGACTCCCTTGTCGATACTATGGAAGAGGAAATTAGAGTAAATTGCTAAGTTCGTCATGGTGGTCAAACAAAAATTGTTTCACAAAACTGTGTTGTTCGGCTATGAAATAGTTATGGATGAAGGGGTAGATGGCATTATGAACAAGCTTCTCGAAAAGTTTAGATGTTGCACTAATAATAGATATTGGACGGTAGTTTGTGACGTCATGTTTTGAACCACTTTTATGGTTTTGGACAATGTAGGCGGACTTCCAAATATCTGGAAAGAAACCTTCCGTGATGCACTTGTTAAATACAATGTGTAAATATGTGTGGTTCATGTATTGATTCAGCAGTGTATTTAAGAAACACTGCTGGAAGTCCATCTGGACCAGGGCCCTTGGAGGGATCCAGGACATCCACTAGTCAATATGCATTTATGCGGGGAAGTTGCGGCATTATTTTCTACACCAATAGCAGAGTCGTCTCAATAAAACGCGTTTCTTATACTTTATATATATTATGTGTAAAGTTGTGTTGTATATATATATTTGTTTATTTTAAATATATATTTTTTTTACCTATTTTACTTCATTTTTTTATGCACTGCCATGTTATCTCTCCACCACCGTTGCGTCATTCCGTAGTCCGCCTACTTATATGTTGCATGAAGTTTAAATAAATAAATTTAAAAAATCCCGAGCCAGGAATGAGACCCAGAACCTCATGATCAGTAGTGGCACGTGCGACAATATTACTCATAGAAACCTACATTTGTAGTAGTCTTACCTAGAAAAGATAATTATTATTAACTAGCTGTGCCCGCGGCTTCACTACCGTCAACTGACTGCATACCCTACCCTACTTATTCCTGCCTACCTTCCAATTATTTTTCTAGGGTCATCATTCTTTCACGGAGAATCTTAACACCGCCATCCAGAAAATGACTTCAAATGCACAACGCCATTTATAGAATATCGAATTCAACTGTCCGATTTTCTGAATTGCGTGTGTTGTGATCATTTTTCTTCTTGGCCACTTTAAATTCATCTAACTTTTGATAGCGTGAACCGATTGCGATGAAACAAAAACTAAGTAATACTTAAAGTTAGCTACATTGTTTCGTTTCATTTTACTTGAAGCGTGCACAAATAAACAGACAAACATTCAAAAATGCCAAAAACGCTGCAAATAGGTTCTGTTGGTTTTTCTGTAACACACTGGCAATTTTTTTTCAAATATTTTCGATGCACAAAAACGACTATTCTACAGATTTATTATATGTATTAATTCATTTATTAAAGGCAACGGGGCCCATAGAATAACTTAATCTAAAAATATATATTCATAGTGTTAGTAACAATATAAACTTATACCAGGCCGTTACACCGTTAGTATCACAATATCAACAGACAACATTTATACATAGCCAACTATTACTGCTTCATGTTTTATTTATATATTTGTTTTATGCTTAAACATAATTATATATACTTTGATTTACCTTCTGTGTATATATTATTTTGTTTGTTATTGTTTATATTCTATTTTATTTTTTAGTATTTTCCGTTTCCGTGAGTGTCTCCGTAGCAACAGTGGGCCTTATCAGAATATCAGCGCAGCGTTATTTAATTTTTGGATATCGCTGCACATACAGAGATAGAAGCCGTTTGGGTCTTCAAGCCTGTCAGCAATCATTCTCAGGATGGTTTTGGAGCTGGCTCGTACCCTGCGCACCAAGGATGCACATCTTTTACGTGTCAATGCACAAAAGCATATAAGCGCATTTTCGTAAATATGCCTGAAGCGCTACAGAAATGAGGCAGCCCCATCAGGCACCCTTAAGGCATTATTATACTGAATGCCAAGGGCCTTGCCTTTAACTTCCAAACTTATATGTCGCGAGACAGTAAACACATTTTCAGTGAGTGTACAATAATATTTGAAAAGTTACGCCACAGAGAAAAGGTAAGGTTTTATTCAAGTTTAATCTCGTCGTGGTATACGGCGGATTGTATTACCTTTGCTCGCGTAAAACTTTGAGTTTGGGTGTTTGAGTATGCATGATACTAGCTATATCAATAAAAACGAGATTGGTCGTAGAACATCCTCGGGTTTAAATTAAGTTCCTTGCGCTGTATATTATGCATTAAAGTAACAAACACAATGAAATAAGTTAATTAGGAAAAACGACACAAAATTTCTAGATGAATGTTTGAAGTCTTTTCAAAATATACTGCTATCTGTAAAAACTGCAATCAGCATTTTAAATAGGAAGTAAAGGTGCAGCTTGAACTGTGCAGAAACAAGGATTAATGGACCAGGAGATGGAAAAACATTAAAAATTAAACTGAGTTTTTTGAAAAAACACACCACAAACTGTTTGAAAGGCTAACTATATTTCACTTAAAACCAGGTCCACACCAAACACTCCTCGTATTATATATACTCAAAGACTGGTCTTATTGCAGTATAATAATTGGATTTCAGACGCTATGATAAGTGTTTTGTCAACATTACTGGTTTACCGAGAAAATATTGTAACACATTTACTTTTTATCCATATTAACCTTTGTCAGGAGTACCTAAATGTAAATTCATATAATTAAGAGCTGGTTAAATTGTTTGGGTGTTTGCAAAAGGCAATATATCGAACTATTGAGCTAATTTTATTGCAGTATTTCAGGAAGGTTAAGATCACCCAAAGGGCAATGGAGAGGGCTATGCTCGGCGTTGCCTTGCGTGATCGCGTCAGAAATGAGGACCAAAGTTACTGACATAGCCCGAAGAATTAATGAATAAAAGTGTATGGCACATGGCGTGGTATACGGCACATAGCGCCAGTCATATTTATCCACTTACCATGGTCAATCAAAGAATTGAACGTGAGCTTATTTAAGAAACGGCTAAAATCCTTACTGGTGAGCCAAGCATATTACAGTATTTCGGAATTTTTAACAGACAAAAATCTAATGATAGAATGTTGATATGCTAATGAAATACATGACTGTTTGTGCTTATAAATAATGTTGTATATTGACATTAGTATTGTATATTGACATTAGTGTTGTATATTGATATCAGTATTGTATATTGACATGATAATTTTATATTGACATTAGAATTGTATATTAACATTAATATTGGTTATTGACATTTGTAATTTTTACCTATATTGAAAAAGCCTTATTATCTGTTTTTTCAGTCTGTGTTTTGACATGTACTGTTTTGAAATTTTGTATTTTTATATTATTGTTCCTATTATTATTTGTTTCTCTTTTTATTGACATTTATTTCTATTGATATTTACATTGACATTGATTTGTATTATGCAATTCTTTATAATTGTTCATGTATTTATTTATTTATGTACATACAAAAAAAACACTTTACAGAGAAAAGAAATAGTACAGATTGAAGAGCACAAATGTACTGCTTATTTCATTAGAAATTTCTTCCAGCAGACCTGCGACAGGAAAGTTGGATGATAAACGAAGACACAGTGTGTAGAAAGAATAAGGAAATTTCAAATAGACAAAAATAACCTAATTCATCATATAAATTACACATATACCTTAACTTAATAAATATAGAAAATAAAAATACTTATACTTAATATATAAAATTACAAGATGGTGGAAAGGTAATGTCTCTGACTTGTTTTATGAATAAAGATACATTTTGGGAGTCACGAATTTTAGGTGGAAGTGAGTTCCACAATCGTACTGCATGAACAGAGAAGGAGTGGGAATAGAAATGGGTTTTATGGGATGGAAAATTGAGATGTAGTTTAAGGCGGGATCTGCACAGAGCATCAGCAGGGCGAGTAAACCAAAAACGATCGCGCAAGTAGCCACGGTATGCAGGGTTAAAAAGGATATTATATAGGAGACATAATATTCGAGTGTTCCTGTGAAGACGGATAGGGAGCCACTTGAGATCCTTGCGGAACTGAGAGAAATGATCGTTTTTTTTTTTTGTTTTAATTATTTCCAAACATTTGTACGCCCTCTGGCATAACATAGCGCACTATTTAATACCCGTGAATACCTCTATTATTGTACCTATTTTGAGCAAATGAATAAATGACTTAATCGCGAAACTTAAGTAGCAGTGGGCAGGGTACATTGCTCGCAAAATGGATGGCCTGGCGACCGTGAACCGGAAGACGATGTGTTGACGTCCCACTAGGTGGACCGATGACCTGGTTAAGGTTGCGGGAATGCGCTGGATGTGAGACGCACGGGATCGGTCAATGTGGTGACGCCTGGGGGAGGCCATGTCCAGCAGTGGACGCCTTTCGGCTGACATGATGATTTTTGGAAGATGTATGAGATTCTAATATTGGGTTCAGCTGCCAGTAACTGGGTACTACGTCATATCTTGGTAAGAATAACTATTAAAACCACCAGTAACGACTGTTAATCTATCTTCTATCTATCTATCTATGTATATAAAAGAGAAAGTATGTATATATGATTTTTGCATGGCCAAGCGCCACGCTGAGCGCCAAGCTCACACAGCTCCCTCCGGACTACCCCCCGCCCGGCTAGCCCCTCAGAGGACTTCGCCATGGGGCAAACTAAACCACCAACAGGTGGCTCCCCAGACCGTCCAACAGACAACCGCAGGCTTGCTGGAACAACCCACTCAGGCCCCCCCTCAGGCTCCTGCCGTCCCCAAGCCCGCTCAAAACCGGCAAGTGGCTCCCACCACTGTCGCCGCTGAGAGCCTGCCCCACCAAAACCCCGCTGACAGACGCTGCGTCGCTGATGTTATCATCAGCGCGTATGCCGTCTGGATGACGGATGAGGCCAGATCCTTGGCTGCTGAGATCAGAAGGATCGAAGCAGCCGGTGATATGCCCGCACCCGAGTCCAAAGACTTGTTTAAAAGGTACCCCAACATTACCGAGGTACTTGATAGCCTTGTCTTCAGAAACGGTCAATGGGTGCGCATATAAGACGCATTCGTTTACCATTTCCGTTAGGATTTCGCCAACTGAGGCTCATCCCCGACCCCCATGATCTCCACTCTGCTCCATAAGAGCCTAGGGAGTAGGAACAATGTAGCATACAGACCGATTCGTTCAGTCCTCGCCGCCGAGGCCCGTCGCGTACTCTTTCAATTAAAGCCCGCCAGCCCGCGAAGCTGAGCACTAGTTAAATTATTAGATCTCAAAAGGAGTTTCTTGTCCGTTCTTCTCCACGTAGGTAGTTTCCGAACGGATGGTAAAATCACTTGTCAGATCCAGCATTGCCTGCCCCCCCAGCGACGCCCTGAGCCGAGGTTCGACCCCAACTGGGGTAGCCCTCAGCGTTGTCGCTTAGTTTTAGAAATTTGTGCCCAGCTTGAGGCTATATAGCTTAGTCTCCACAGGGAAAGTCCGGTTAAGTAGTTGTCAGTCACTTTGACCGAACTACGAGACGCCCCGCAGAAAAAAAAAAAAAAAATATGATTTTTGCGATTAGGGCCGGATTATTTTATACACAATGAAAATGTAATACCAAATTACAGGCAAACTCGTATAATTTATTTAAGAAACATAATAATACACTTTACACACAGAACAAATAGACACACAGAACAAACAGATGGTTACAGACTCCGAAACGGCTGGACCGATTTTAATGAAATTTTCAGAGAATCGGGGCATTTTTTCTGAACTTTGAACGCGGGTAAAGCCGCGGGCAGAAGCTAGTGATGTATAAATTCCATCTAGGACCAACGGCTTAACGTGATTTCCAAAGCACGGAGAAGTCTCGATTCCAAATATTACAATATGAAACAGACGGTAATTCATCCACGGACCAACCTTGGGAAATGTAGCTTAACCTTGATCGACCCGTAATTTTCAGCCATGAGCCTCTCAGTAAGTCAAAAACCAGAAGTCAACATGCAGCTTATCATAATAAAACCATAATAAAAATTCTCAGTATCACAAAAATGGATTATGCCAAATAAGAAAAGTAAGGCATTAAATAAAAAACATCGTGTTTTCTTTCTAAAACCGGTAATAGGTAATTTTATGGTATCCATAAAAGAAACATAATATTTGCCTCGGTTTTCTTGGTAGGGATAGGGTGACCATAATTTTTCCTGCAAATGAGATACCATGAAATTATGGGAAGACACGATATTGTACTGAAATATAAGGATATAAGGAGTCATGAATGGGATTAAAATAGGAGTTAAGGCATTGGATGAGAACTCATTGTTGTTATACATTTGCCTTCATGGAAATAGGAAGGAATCTTTGCCCAGGGCTGAATGGATTTGGATGCAACTTCGGACACAATAGGGTAGTTTCCTGAGTACAAAAATGGTAATTCTATTTAGTACTGCAGTGCGATTATCAAATAATATTGGACTCGTATGTTTTGCTTTATCTAATAAATAAAAATTGAGAAAGATAAAGCGTATCAAAGTTCAGGAGTGGTATGACGTCACTTTTTCAGTATAAAGTGTAGCACACCGTGACGTCAAACAATACTTCAACGCACTGTATCGTCGTATTTTTTGTTTACGTGGCAAAAGAAAATACGTGTCCATTTTTTTTTTAGGTTATCTAACAAATGGACTTAATAGATGTTTTTGTCAACTACCCTATTAGACCATGATCTGGATAAGGACATAAGCTACAATTATCTTAGGCTAGTACAAACTTTTTCGCGAGCGAAGTCTCTATCAAAATTTTATTAGAAAAATATGCATAATTTAATCAAATAAGAGTCATTCAGACAAGTTAACCAATGACATTATTATGTACTTATCTGTTATTTGTAACTAGAATATTGAGAAAGCCAATTTTATAAAATATGTACATAGATGAACATACAATGATGTGGTCAGTGTAATATTTAGTGTTAAAATAGTCCAATATACGATCTGGCTACGACATATTTATCCTTCATGGAAATATAGTAGTATAAGTAATAATATTTTTCTGCATACATCATGGCCACCTTACTCCCGATGTATTTGTTTGTATTCAATCTCGATTATATTAGGCAGTTTTTTTTCGCCCGTAACTTTTCCAAGATACCGAAACATTATCCATTATATTCTGTATACAATGTAGGTATTGTCGGCTCATAATGATTCTGATCAGATGAAAGGAGCATTAATGTAAAAAAATATAAGATGAACAGTCAGATAGATTCAGAATTCAGTAGATTTGTAGATCTTTGACTGTCGATACGGGAAGTAAGAAACCTGATGTCCAACCAGTCTTATCATGGGATATCCTGATACCAAGCCACTAGGTTCAGGAGGTCTGATGACTCCATACTTCAGTCATATATACAAGGGAGTACCAAGTACAGTACAACTATTATCCTTATGTCCCTCGGCAAACTTCATTAAGAAAATAGTTGTACTGTAACTAGGTTGTGGGGCGGACAGACGGTCACTTTAACAAACACCTGGTAAGTATTCAAGCCGGCCCCAAAGTAGTTGAAATAGCCAAGAATTGATTGTTCCAACAGATCATAATCAATACATATAATAAATCTGTAAGAAAGTAGTTTTTGTACTAGTCAGTACTAGTAGTCATAATTATGTTACTAGAAATAGGGACCAATTAGTTCAACCAGGTTTCAGACTGGCTAAAGTAGCCTCATCTTTCATGGGGTACTGTACAAAATGTTACAATAAAATTCCTCCCCACATTCTTGAACTGAATGAGACGAAATTTAAAACTTGTATAAAACGCACACTATGCAGGCTGGCATATTATAAGTTGGGGGATTACATCAATGATAAAAATGCTTGGCTAAATGCTAGTCCTGCTCCACAGCCACTAGGGCGCAAAAACAAGTGATATGCAGAACATTATTGTTTTGAATTATTGTTGGACCTTCTGAAGACTGTCTATATATATTTGTATTGTATAAACTCAATTTCATTCATCAAGGTATGTACTTATGTACCTAAATATTGTAAAAAGTTTTGTTTTTAAAAGAGTAAGTATGGAGTTTCTTGTGCATTCTTCTCCATTACAAGCTACTTTCCGAATGCACGGTAGAATCAACTTTTATTATTTATAAACTTTAATGTAACGTTCAAAAGTGCCGCTTGGTGGCCTACTTGAAATAAAATATCTTTGTCTTGTCTTGTCTTGTCTTGTTTGTACAGTCAAGGGAACCCATTGCCAGCATTTTTGGAATTTATCATCCATCATTTTAGCATTTTTGGATCCATACGTACAAAGCGTTTTGCGAATACTTTCATTGTACGCACAGCTAAGGAGTGGAATTCCCTGCCGGAGTCTTTGTTTCCTGATAGCTACAACCTTGGGGTCTTCAAGTCAAGAGTGAATAGGTTACTTCTAGGCAAGCGTGCTTCACCGTCGACCACATCATCGCTTACCATCAGGCGAGATAGTGGTCAAACGCGAGCCTATCAATAAATAAAAAAATTATGTCTGTGAGTTGAAAACAATGTAGATTACTTTATATACATAAAAAATTGTGCCTAACTTGAAGTATTACTAAGTTTTAGTTTCATCGCAATCGGTTCACTCTATCAAAAGTTAGATGAATTTAAAGTGTTCAAGAAGTAAAACATAACAACACGCAATTCAGATACTCGGAGTTGAACTCTATATTCGATAGATGGCCTTGTGCATTTGACGTCATTTTCTGAATGGAGGAGTTAAGATTCGCCGCGAAAGATAGACCCTAGAAAAAGAATTGGCGTGGTAAAAAGGTAAGTAGGGTAGGTAGGTCTAAGTAAGTAGGGTAGGTAGGTAGGTCTAGGTAGGCAGTTGCCGGGAGCGAAGCCACGGGCACAGCTAGTTTATGATAACGATATACGTTCAGTAAGAAATCAAAAATTTAAAAATATAATAATTATGGTAGTCCTTTTGTCACTGAGAAGGGCCTTTGCATAAAGACAAAGTAAAAAGAAGCGTTAATGATCGGGATCCTATAGTCTAAGTAACTATTTACCAAACAGAAGAGGTTTATTAACTAAACTGTTGTCGTAACTTGCGGAGGCTAATGTGAATGTAAAAAGAAAAAGTACAATTTCTTACTAAGGTTCTGCTTGCAATAGTTCCGTAATTTTTTTTTAAATTTCTAGACACTGAATCGATAGAAATATTCTATATCATTATAGAAAATGCTCACAAAATTTCACGAGAATCGGTTAAGTAATACGACCTGAAGAGGAAAACAGCCGGACACCTGGACATACGAAAAAAATTTGCCCAAACTGTAACGGAGGCGATTCGCGCTCGCTCTGTCAATAACCTCTTTTTTAGACTTGGTCAAAAATAGACTCTTAACTCATTTTTATTTATTCACAAGAATAATAAATAGAAAACTTAAAATGAGTTTGAAAATAGGTACTTAAAAAAAACACAGCCTCATCCTCTAGCCCGAAGCTCTACCGGTTCTTCGAAACATTATTAAGTGTATCCAATTTTTTACGCAGAAGCAAAATATTACGAACAAACTCAATATACGAAGAATGCCTTGTGTGTAAGATTAAGGGGTGACGCCCTGAGACAATTACGCAAGGAAAACGTGTCGTATACTTAGATTATGTTACGTGAAAGCATTTTTTTAAATAAATTTCCTTGTGTTCCAGAGTTTCCCTGTGTAATGGAATCAGAAATAAGGAGATTTGTAGAAAAAAAAACAAGAAAACCGACATTGCTACCCTGAAGTAAAAAAAGATTTCAGGAGTAACGAACGCGTACGCTGGAATCTGTTGCATGGGAGGTGGTTTCGCCAAAGTTGGAGCGAAGACTTGGGGCAGTCAATGTTTAAGAGTCATACGAGTCGACTTTCAATGTTAAGCAGTTAAGCAATTCTTATCGATGTCGGTATCTGGATGGGTTGCATCAAACATACAATCCATCATATCATCATCCTTTTAATGTTCCTACTTTTTATAAATATATATAATAAAAAACGTTGCCCCACAATAGGAATTTCTTCCCGTATTGTGATGGAACACAGACCTCTTCTCTGAGAGAGAGGGAATGGGCCGCAATCCACCACGCGGGCCCAGTGCGAGTTGGTGGATGCCACATGTCGTCGAATTTTTTTAGTTACAGGACATGCCGGTTTCCTCGCAATGCTTTTCTTCACCGTTTTGAGAGCAGTGGTGATGAAATAATTTACACAAAGTAAAGCGCCTATATGGGTTCGAACCCACGCCCTACAACTTATAAACTGCGGCCGTTACCTTTAGGCCATCACTGCTCCCAATCTATCACATATTGAGTGAGACCTATTTGTGCCGCGAAAATAGCACTATGCCGTTGATACTGGGAGTAGGTTGAAATTGGGGTTTCTGGATCAGATGAGATCCAGAAACACCCAATTTCAACCATCATTCATTACATTCGAATAGTAAACCCAATTTTAACCATCATTCATTACATTCGAATAGTAAACCCAATATTAAACATCATTCAATGCATTCGAATAGTACACCCAATTATAGCCATCATTCAATACATTCGAATAGTACACCCAATTATAGCTATCATTCATTACATTCGAATAGTGCACTACATTTTAACCATCATTCATTACATTCAAATAGTAAGCCCCAATTTCAAACATTATTCATTACATTCAAATGAATGCATATTTATTATAATAGTAACACACAGGTACCTATTGTACATTTAAGTACGACGCAGCAGGGCATTGTGAATATGGAATGCGCTCATATGTTGCCCACCACTGCCTTTTATAGCGTAGTGGCTATTTGTGCTTAACTGTTCTATTAGTAAGTATTTTATGAGGTATAAATAAAATGAACTATACTCTTTTTAGTATTATTTTATTTTAATTACGACATTTTACATATTTTGGATAACAAACAGTATTTAATTTGATTAAGTCTATGCTTTGGGGTCGATTTCATCCTGAATTCTGGCTATTATTTCTCTCGTACTGGAATAGATATCATCAAATAATATGGATTTTACAACATGTTGAACACACACATCAGCTTCACAATTACACATCGGCTGTTCGGACTTTGGGAAACTGTCAGTATCGTAAATCTCAATCTTGATTATTTTTGTCCCGCGACTGACAGGTTTCTTTATGTATTGAAAAAACGTTTGATCTGTTTTTGGTCTCTTACGAGCAAGATCCAACGTTTTCTTTCCAGTTGTTTGTTGAACTGCTGGTTGATTCATAGGTATAAAATTAAAAAGGTCTTCCGAGTCCTGGAAAAAGAATTAAATAGGTACAACTGCTATAAAAAGTCTCACGTCTCAATATAATATTATGTTTGAAACAAAGCGTTATGTTGAAATAAATATGTGTTGGTGTACTAGTTATCATAACATCACACCTTGTTACCCTGAAGGATTGTGCAGAGGTGTGTGTCAATATTTTATTTGTTGGATAAAATAATGGTAAAGAAAATATTATAACACTTACCGACATTACGTGAAGTTCTACTCAGTCAGGACAACAGAATATAAGTACCCTAACGAGGGTCAGTACTCAGTTGCAGAAATTAAATGATCTATTTTAAGTGTTTTCCATTTATATAAGTATCATTTAATTTTTATCAATAGAGTTCAAAATCGTACGTTTTTGCTAGATGTTGATATTTCGGACAAAAATGGTATGGTGTAATTGAAACCCCGAGACATTTCGGCGCCAAACATTGTATTGTTTACCGTAAATTTATACTGATAAAATAAATACTACTGTACGTTTGTTCACTGTTATTGTTTCATACATTTTATTGAGAAGATTCGGCAGGCAAAATCATCGTATGTAAGTAGTATGTCAATCATGATGACTTTGCAAAGTAAGTTGTAATTCTCTATATGGAGATGGAACAAAACAAAATAGCAAATCGACATACTATTGTTACACCTGGTTTTGCCTAGGTACTTTTATTATGTCGTTATCCAAACTTATACTTTTCAAGTTACCTAAAGAAAGGTAGTAGCAGTAGTAAAGTAACGTAGGTACGTAGGTATATCTGAATGCTGGATTTGAAGACATGATTTACTGAATCGATGTAATATGGTTTATAGTTCAAAAGTATTTAAAAAAAAAACTGGTAGATATTCGCAGAAATGTGACATCCCCCAATCCGTACTGACAAACACATCACCGTCATTCTTGACACAATCGGGTAAAAAATATTGTAGTAAGCTAATTTAGTTGTAATCATAAAAAGATACGTACAGAAGGTCGGCTCCAAACACAGAGCGATAATGCACACCCACATAGATACGTACTCACGACGATCTATGATCAAGTCGGTTAAACCGCGAACGTCAGTCATATCGACCAATAGCAAAACGCGAGCGAGTTTCATCACTTCACGTCTATGGGTGCACACATTATCGTTCACTGTAGGGAGTTAGCCTTCTGTTCCTAACTTTTTGTATTGGATCAGCATAGTATTACAATATTGAAGACAACTGACACAGCATTTTAACAACATGCGCCCTTTTCCATATTTGGGATAATATGACGTCGATTTATCACTATTTAAGAGTCTAGCAGCTGAAGTTCAACCGCAAAACACTTCTTCAAGAGCTAGGGGTATCATCGATATACGAGCATAATCAGTAGCTACACGCTTTCGCAGATCCTCTATAAGATGTAAGTTACTTTGTTTTACATAAGTTTGTTTATCTGTGTACATACAGTCATTTTATTACTCAATCATTGTAATATTCAATCATTCTACTATTCAATCATTCTTATATTCAATCATACTACTATTCAATCATTCTAATATTCAATCATACTACTATTCAATCATTCTTATATTCAATCATACTACTATTCAATCATTCTAATATTCAATCATACTACTATTCGGTAATTCTAATATTCTATCATTCATCAAATGAGTAATATAATAAGTCAATCTTAATAGATAAACCAATAAAGTGATATTTCAATTATTATCTTAACTAATAATAAAAATAAAATCTTCTCTATTTTCAGGTCCAAGCAAATGGCTGACCAGTTGTTCCCGTCTTCGGATGAGTCGGTAGTTGACGCTCCAGTCAAGACCGGCAAAAAGAAGCGAAAGATTGCAGATAAGGCATCGGGCAGCCAGTCTAACACTAGTAAGAAGGCTTCTAACTCGAGAGCTACGGTACGAGATCTCTTCGGGACGGATAGCGACGATGACGAACTGGATCGCAGCGCCGGTAAAAAAACAGCACCTATCTACTCCTACGTGACACGTAGATTAGCCAATGGTTTCTCACGTCAGATTGATGAAGAGAAAACTGGGAGTTATTATGTTGAGTTAAAAATTTATAATAGTGACGAAATCGAGCGGGTACCGCCAGTCAATCGATGGCGGCACTCCGTAATAACTATTAAAAATAAAACCAATTCGGGCACTGAGCCCTGGAAGCATTTAAATGCATTTATAAAGGAGACGAAGAAAGAATTTAAAAATCGTACACCCACTTTTATAAGCTCATACCAGTAGAATAATGTGTTTTTTGTAAAACTTTATAATCGTATTTAATCTAATAACTTGCTATTAATCTCTGTATAATCATTAACCTATATCTACATAATAATTATTCTAAGATACATTTGTATTTTAAATGTAGTTTTGTTTAATTAAATATATATGTTATACTATGCATAATTTTTTTTTCAGTTGAATCACCCTCTACTGGTTCACCATCAAGTTATATTTTTTGTGATAAATGTAAAATTGAGATACCAAAACATGAATACAGATATCATAAACGAACTAATATCCATAAATCAAATTGTTTGATAAAGTCTAAGTTTGAGCATATTGATATAATAGCTACAGCATTTAAAAACAGAATAATGACATATCGCTTAAACCCATCTATAGAAGACGAGTACCTTCTATCAGAGGCGTTCTTGGATGGTAAGCGAGACGATATTTATAAACTAATTGAGTTATCATTATTAAAACATAAATGTATTAAAGTTAACTTCGAGCTGTTTTCTTACTTTGTTTTACCTCAATCAGGTGAGCAGCAGCTGAAGTCATTTAATACAAAATACGAAGTTATTTATAAAAGTACTAATTTGGATGAAATTTACATAAATTTAAGAGAGACTTTTAAGATGAAATTAACTGAATTTGAACACTGCGAATCTGGATGGTCATTCACGTCATTAAGTCATTTAGAAATAAATATAAATAAGTATTCTCCCATGAGAGGTTGTTCTTACATAGAACTACCATCTGTTATTAAAAATACAAAGAGCTGTATAAACATTAATAATAACGATGAATATTGTTTTTTATGGAGCATCTTAGCAGCATTATTTCCAGCTAAAAATAATGTCTGTAGGCCAAGCTCATATCCAGATTTTAGCACGATATTTAATATGCAAGGGATGTCATTCCCACCATCCGTTAAAGACATCAGGTTGTTTGAAAAGAATAACAGTGATTTAAGTATTAATATTTATGGATTGGGTGAACATTACACTGTAACTGGCCCTCTTTATATGACAAATTGTAAGAAAGATAAACATATTAATTTATTGTATTTCGAGAAAAATAACAGAGCTCATTATTGTTTGATAAAGGACCTTTTGCGCTTAGTGAGACGACAAGTTTCCCACCATAAAGGTCGAATGTATTTATGTGAGACATGTTTGCAATTTTTTACTAGTGAAATAAAATTCCAATCTCATGCCTGTTCAAAAATTTTAACATTATTACCAGATAAAAACAGCACGTTACAGTTTAAACATTTTGAGAGACAACAAAAAATCAACTTTGTTATATACGCGGATTTTGAAAGTCTATTAAGCAATTTTAATGAAGAAAACACTAATAAAAATACTATAAAAAATAAGTTGCATCAGCCTTCATGTTTTGCATATTACGTATGTTGTTCACATGACAGTAGCTTAAATAAATTTGTTACTTATCAAGGAGCAGACTGTGTACAAGTGTTTGTTAAGAAATTAATTGAAGAAACCAAATCAATACATGAAATTTTGATGACTGAAAATGTTATGAAACCAATGACTCCAGAACAAATGAATAATTACCGTAATGCAAGTACATGTCATATCTGTAAAAATTTATTATTTGATGACAAAGTGCGCGATCATGATCATATTACATCAGAATATAGAGGTGCAGCTCATTCACACTGTAATTTAATTTATAAAGTCTGTCAATTCATACCTATCATATTTCATAATTTATCTGGCTATGATTCCCATATTTTTATCAAGGAACTGTCAAAATATGATGGCGAAATAAAAATAATACCAAAAACAAAAGAAAAATATTTATCCATTACAAAAATCATTAACACTGGATGTAATAAACCTTTGCAAATTAAATTCATAGATTCATTCCAGTTCCTTAGCACAAGTCTTGATAATCTAAGTAAAAGTTTAACAGACACAGATTTTTTTAATTTAAGATTACATTTTCCTGACGACACAAAATTTGAATTAATACGAAGGAAAGGTATTTATCCATATGAATATATTGATTCGTGGTGTAAATATAATGAGACACAACTCCCTCCAAAACATTGTTTTTACAACAGTTTGCAAATGAGGCATATAACTGATAACGAGTATGAACATGCGCAAAACGTTTGGAATTACTTTAATATTACTAGTCTTGGTGAATATACCGATTTATATGTTAAGTGCGATGTATTATTATTATGTGATATATTTGAAAATTTTCGAAAAATATGTCTTCAGCATTATAATCTCGATCCTGCATACTATGTAAGTTCACCTGGTTTAAGTTGGGATGCTATGCTCCTTTACACAGGTGTTCAACTAGAGTTGATTCATGATTTAGATATTTATAAGATGATAGAAAATGGAATCCGTGGTGGATTAGCTCAGTGCTCTCACCGATATGCTAAGCCAATAACATTTACCTCCCTTATTTTGATGATTCTAAACCGTCAACATATTTAGTATATCTTGACTGTAACAATCTTTATGGATATGCAATGACAAAAAAATTACCCATATCAGATTTTAAATTCATGACAAGTTCCGAAATAGACAATTTTTGTTTATTTGATGTACCTGACGATGCTGAATATGGTTACATTTTAGAAGTTGACATCATGTATCCAGATAATTTACATAATTTACATAGTGATCTATCTTTCGCTCCAGAAAAGTTCATTCCCATAGGAGGGAGGACTAAAAAGTTAATCGCGAACTTGTATGACAAATACAACTATGTTATACATTATGTACATTTAAAAGAATGTCTTAAAAATGGACTTGTGTTGAAAACAATTCATCGTATAGTTCAATTTAAACAAGAAAACTTTTTGAAAAAGTATATAGACTTAAATACTCAACTGCGTCAATCAGCTATAACACCATTTGAACGAGATTTCTTTAAACTTTTAAATAATTCAATATTTGGAAAAACTATTGAAAATAAACGAAAACAGGTTGATGTTAAATTGGTAACTAAGTGGAATGATAGTAAGAATAGAACAAATAAAACAGTAGGTGCAGAGAAACTAATTACAAAACCAAACTTACGAAGTATTTGTGTTTTTAGTGAAGATTTTCTTGCAGTTCAATTGAATCATGAAAAACTTGTTTTAGATAGACCTATATATATTGGTTTTGCTGTACTGGAATATGCTAAACAACATATGTATAATTTCCATTATGAATTTATTAAAAAAAAGTATGGTAAAAATATCAAACTGTGTTATACAGATACTGACAGTTTATTATATTTAATACATACACAAAACTTTTATAAAGATTTGAATGATAATATATTGAAATTTGATACTAGTAATTTTGACTTTAATAATCCTTATTGTATACCAAAGTTAAACAATAAAATTCCCGGCTTGTTTAAAGATGAATTAGGTGGTGATGTAATAACCGAATTTACTGGCTTAAGAGCAAAACTTTATTGTATTAAATCATTAAAAACACAGATCAATAAAGCTAAAGGAGTATCAAGACCCATTACAAAAAGTTTGAAAATATCCAACTATAAGAAAGTTTTATTTAAGAATATTACTTTAAAATGTAAGATGAATATGATAAAGTCAAGCAAACATGTACTGTATTCACAGGTAGTTAATAAAGTAATTTTAAATAGAATAGATGATAAAAGAATTGTTCAACCAAATCAAATAAACACATTACCTTGGGGTCATTGTGATTGCATATGTTAGAACTTTTGTGTTTTACAATGTATACTGCTATGATTTATTTATTATGCATGATTGTACGTTAAGTTAGTTGTATTTTATAATGATAAAAACAAATTATAATATAAGTAAAAGATTTACCTAATAAACTATATATTTTACTCATAATAATTGACTTTTCATTTATTTTCTTATGTAAGTACAATCGAAGCAAACATGAAATTGGAAACAACTATCAGAATTAAAAATTATTGATTTAAAAGAAGATACACTTTCTTTGAAACACAGAGTGCTTTTTCATATAAACTACTTTATTAGGTGATTAAAAACACAGTATGTATAATAAATTGTAACTTTATTGAACTTCACATTTAATTAAACATTATCTTATAATTACACTACACTTAAAGTCTGTTTGTAGCTGAACTTAATTTTTTAACTATTTTACCGACGAGATATTCTGTTTCATCCATAATTTCATCGTAATTGTCCTTGACTTGATACTGAACATTCACACAAGCAGTGTCACTGCGGTCAACACAATTGTCACTTAAATCATGAATAGTTATTTTTATTAAATGGTGTGCTTTTCCTGGCTCCTTGCGAATAACAAAAGATGAAGAAGATGTATCTAATAGTTTGGATAAGGTAATTTTAGAATTTAATTTCGACTTCTTGTTTTTTCCTTTTGTTGATCTTTCTTGAGTGTCCTTGACTTTATCCTGGTGATTTTCCTGGAACTCAGTTTGTTCGACACTGTTCCCAGTTAGTTCTTTTGTTAAATAGAATGAATTAATAACATCATCCATAATATCAAGATCTTCCATTTTCTGAAATAAAACATAATGTAACAATTAATTTAATAATAAATAAGTATCATAAGACTTGGAAAATATATTAATTATTTAGTTACTTACGATTATAAATCACAAGGTTAATAATTAAGAATAAAAGCTTGTTGATCTGCTCAGTTGATGACATCAAGTCGTAGATTCCTCATTTAAGTCCACTTTATATAACATAGGCCGAACCGATCTCAACTTTCAATGCATACCTATGATAGTGCCTATATTTAATTGTATATATGCGTATGTAAGTCAGAAATTAAATTAATAGTCACGATGAGGTTGACCAAACAACCCACATCATTAAACGTTAATAATATAAATCTTGATGACTCTGCTCCTCAGATAAGACATAGCGTTCTATTACCTAATTCAATTCGCTGTATAATATGTGGTCCATCAAATTGTGGTAAAACTAACGCAATGATCAGTTTGCTATTGCATGAAAATGGGCTCAAATTTAAGAATCTTTACTTGTATTCGAAGACAAATTTTCAACCAAAATATCGTTATTTACGAGAAGTCATAATGAGAGTGCCTCAGATTAAGTTTTTTGAATTCAATGATGGGAAAGATGTCATAGCTCCGAGTGAGGCTTTAACCAATTCTGTTTTTATTTTTGATGACGTTGCATGTGAAAATCAAATAAACATTCGTAATTATTTTTCTATGGGTAGACATAAGCAAATCGATTGCTTTTATTTATCTCAAACTTACTCGAAAATCCCGAAACAGTTGCTACGTGACAATGCAAATTTTCTAATAATATTTAAACAAGATGATGTGAATTTAAAGCATATTTACCAAGAACATATTAGTTCTGATATATCATGGAATCAGTTTATAAATATTTGTAAAACGGTTTGGAGTGAGCCATTTAATTTTGTTAGTATCAATAAAGACTCATCATTAAACAATGGAAGATATAGAAAAAATTTCGATCATTTTATTCACTTTGAATGAAGTTATAAATTAATTTCATACATCAAATTAAATTAGTATTAGAGTGTTCTTAGTCGAATACAGTACCATTTAAGAAATACTTAATAACATGGATAAAAATATTAAAATGGAGTTATTGAAGTCTGTCGACTCAATAAAAAGCAAATTAAAACAACTGAAAAATCAGGAACATGAAATTAGCTTAACGTTTGATAAAATCCTTAAACCAGTTTCGGAGCCCCTTAAGACTCTAGTGAAGTCAAAAGTATTACTAGAAAATATAAAAAATAACGAAAATAAAGCATACAAATATTCTGAAGCATTCGAGTCAGATGAAAATAGCACAAGCTCTTCTGCTATGTGTGACGATTTTTATGATGCTGAATTAAAGTCTGCAAGCTCTCCTGAAAATGAAGTGAGAGATAACTTAGAAATTTCACTAGATCGCGATGATATTTATGATATTCATGATGGTATAAGTATACCATTTGGGATAAGAAAACAAAACAAAACTTTAATGATGGGTAATTCAGTAGTAACAATTTCAAAAATTGATAGTCTGAATAACGATAACTTATTATTGATTAAAATCGGAGACAAATCTTACAATTTAACACCTGGCCTAAAAGAACTCTTACTTCGAAGAAAACCTAATTTAAAGTCAATATCGAGCACAGATAAACTTGTCTATAAGGACATATTACATCATACAAATGCTCATAAGAGAGATTTTAACCCTAAGGGTCAAATAAGAGGTGACAAAGGAATTAAGTATCGTGAAATAATCAAACCATTATTTTCCGATACTTCTAACTATAAAATACAGACAAAACTTGGAGGCAGCTTGCCAAAGCTTAAAAAATATAACAAGGACACTGACTTGGTTTATTGGGACGATCCCAATGAATTAGTTGAGAGATTGAAATTATTAGTAGCTTCAAGAGATGCTGGTAATACAAATCATGATAATGAAATTTTATCAATAATTGAAGAATTAAAAGAAGCCAACATAATTAAGGAATAAATACTATTACTAAAAAGATTTTGATTCAGTATCACATAGTCATTCGTGATGAACATTGACAAATTTCGTAATTATCTATATACCTTCATTGTATGAATGACGCAAAAAAATGTGTTGTTACTTCAGCGTAGTTAAAATAAAAGTGAACATTCTTAGCATTGTCAATACGTAATAATTTTGAGTACTAGAATAATTAGTTTCTGAAGAATCTGAATTATAGATAGAAAATTAATAAAAAGAAAAAGTGATACAGAACATTTCTGAAGATGAGCAAGGCTGATGTGGTAAATGAAATACATAAAAATGTAAGGGTGAATTTTACGCGACGAAATGTAATTATGAAAGATATAGATGATCTATGGCAAGCAGACTTAATTGATATGCAATCAATTTCAAAAGAAAATAAAAAAAATAGGTTTATTCTTGCAGTTATCGATACATTTTCGAAATACGCTTGGGCGCTTCCTTTGAAAAGTAAGAACAAAGGCGTTGTATGTAATACCTTTAAGATTTTGTTGGATAAGGAACGTTGCCCTAAAAATCTGCAAACTGATAATGGAACAGAATTTTATAACAATAAATTTCAGAAACTAATGAAATCATATCATATTAATCATTATTCAACCTTCTCAACAAAAAAGGCATCGATAGTTGAGAGATTTATCAGAACATTGAAGTCTAAATTATATAAAGAATTTAGTTTAATAGGCAACTATAATTGGATAGATAACACCCTCAAAAATGTTATTTATAAATACAACCACACCTACCATAAAACGATTGATGAAATCCCGGCAAATGTGGACAATAATAATAAAAAACACATATTAGAAAGATACATGCGGTTGATAAACAAAGTTAGACAAAAAAGGAGTAAATTTCAAGTGGGTGATTATGTACGTATCAGTAAGTACAAAGGAATATTTGAAAAAGGATATACTCCCAACTGGTCGACAGAAATATTTAAAATTCGAAAAATACAAAACACAACTCCTATCACCTACTTAATTGATGATACAATCAGAGGTCAACCTATTTTAGGAGCATTTTATGAACAAGAACTTCAGAAAACGAAACATCCTGATGTATATCTAGTCGAAAAAGTTCTAAGAAGGAAAGAAAATATGGTTTTAGTAAAATGGTTAGGTTTACCTTCTACTGAAAACAGCTGGATTAATAAGTCTAATATATTATAATAAAAACTAAAAGGTACATGATTTAACATTTCAAAGTAACCGCTAATAACCATCACGTATTTATTAAGAGTTTTATCCATGTTTCTTCAGTCTTATGATGTGTATTGGGGGGAGAAGTCTTCTCAATTGGCTTATAAATCATTTACCATTTGAATTACACTTACCAGGATACAATTATTGCGGTCCTGGTACAAAATTACTTAAAAGGCTTACACGTGGAGATAAAGGTGTTAATAAATTGGACGAATATTGCAAAGAACACGACATTGCCTATCATAAGTCATCAAACTTAGACGATCGATATAAAGCAGATATAGTTCTATTAAAAATGGCGAAAAAGCGAGCAGTTGCCTCTGATGCGAGTGTAGGTGAAAAAATTGCAGCACATTTAGTGAGCAAAGCTATGTTAACAAAAATTAAAACTGGTGCTGGTCTAAAAAATAGTAAATGCAATAAAAAATCTTCAAAAAAAATTACGTCTGGAAATGGTGTTAAAAATAAATTAAAAAATATTATTACTAAAACGAAAAAACAGATGCGAAGATTGAAACCAAAATGCAAGAAAATGGCGATAGAATTAGCTATGGCTGCTGCTAGAGAATTAGCCGATGATTCATCTATAAAACTGCCGCGGATTATACCTATACCAAAAACCGGTGGTTTGTTACCGTTGATACCTATTTTCGCAGGATTATCAGCTGCGGGAGCCTTAGCAGGCGGCGCTGCTGGTATAGCAAAAACTATAAATGAATTCAAGATGGCTAAAGAACGTTTTAGTGAACTGAAAAGACATAATGAAAAAATGGAATCACTTTGTATCGGCAAGGGACTATATCTTAAACCTCATAAAAACGGGCTCGGAATTTTCGTTTCAAAAGAAAAAAACTAATATATCGGCTACCCAAACGAGCCTTAACTAACATTGATATTCTGAAGTATGGAAATAATATTCCCTATTTTAGAGGTGTCTTTATGAGAGATGAGCTCCCTAAGCAACCTTTTAAAAAAGAATGTGGAGTTATCAATTTAGATAGTTCTAAAAGTTCAGGTTCTCATTGGGTAGCCTATGCAAAATACAATGATTACATTGAGTATTTTGATAGTTATGGAAATCTTAAACCACCTAAGGAATTTATAAAATACATAGGTTCTAAAGTTCACTATAATTATGATAATATACAACGTGATCACCCTTACAATTGCGGGCACTTAAGTTTAAATTTTTTAAAGAATTTTTGGTGTAGTCAAAGAATAAAATAAACAGGATCTTCTAAAAGTGTTCAGTATACAAGCATGTCTGTAGCTGTTACCATCTCTGGAAATAAATCAGAATTGGAAACATTCTTTCATCCACCTCTGAATTTATCTGGTCAATATGAGTGCTGTTTGCTATACTTTTCAGTATTAAATTCAATACCAAATGTACACATTAATAACAACATTCTCCCCGTGATCAGAATCGAATGCGATCTTGTACATGGTTCATACTGTAACGGGTTACCAAGTCACATTATTCATGAATTTGTATCTAATACTGCTATAGGTCATCAAATCATAGAAATACCGCAAAACGTTATTTACTTTCCAGTGAACAAAAACATTATTACGTCTATATCTATTAGGATAGTTGATCAATTTGGTTACTGTATTAAATTTAAAGAAGAACATAATATTCAACTACGCCTTCATATAAAAAAAACAAAATGATATTATATTTTTATAAAAACCCTGTGGTTAACAAAAAACATCCTATTTCTTCTAAAACCACTAAGGTGCAAAGACGTAAGAAAAAAGTTATTAAATTGTCTAAAACAAATCAAGATTTTCTTAAAGCCTTAGGTTTCAAAATATGAATATTCTACAGATTAATGAATTACCACACTTCGATACTTCGATTGAAAGTTATGAAATCCATTCTTACAATCCCTACAATAACAGCTTCAGAGAAAACGATGAAATCAGAATCCCCATACACCAACAAGACATATACGTGTTACCATCAGCCAGTTCAATTTACGTCGAGGGCCAAGCAAAATTCTTCGACAAAGATGGAAAACCAATTAAGAAAAATATTACATTCAGTAACAACCCTGTTATGTTTTTGTTTCAAGATATCCGATACGAAATAAATGGTATTGAAGTAGATCGCATTAAAAATTCTGGAATAACATCGACAATAAAGTCATACGTTTCAATGAATGATGGGGAAAATAAAGTTGCTGCCTTGTGGGGGTGGAACATAGATGGATTTAAAAATGATGGTAATTTTAGTGCTATTGTACCTCTCAATAAGATTTTAGGATTTGCGGAGGATTACAATAAAATTGTGATAAATTGTAAACATGAACTTATTCTGAATAGAAGTAACTCTAACTTAAACAGCATCATAGCGACTGATGATGTTATGCATTTTCAAATAGATATACAAAGATTACAATGGCGTGTACCGCATATAAAAGTGTCAGACCGCGAACGACTAACACTTCTAAAACACTTGGAAAGAGATAAAGCTATTCAGATAGCATTTCGAAATTGGGATTTATATGAGTATCCTTTGCTCCCTAAAACTACAAAACATTCTTGGTCAGTTAAGACTGCATCACAATTAGAGAAACCTCGATATGTAATTTTTTGCTTGCAAACCAACAGAAAAAATAATAAAGCTAAAGACAGTTCCCTGTTTGATCACTGTGGGGTTACCAAAGTAACACTATTTTTGAATTCACAATATTATCCTTACGAGCCTCTAAACTTAAATTTCGCCGAGAGCAAATACAATGTATTATATGAAATGTATGTGAAATTTCGTCAGTCGTATTACAACTGTCCTGCAGACCCCTTGCTTGATTTGACCGGTTTCAAGGAGAAGGCCCCTCTCTTTATCATAGACTGTTCAAGACAAAACGACAATTTGAAAACAGGTCCCGTAGATGTGCGGTTGGAGATTGAATGTTCAGCACCAATACCAGATAACACAACTGGATATTGTTTAATTATTAACGATCGACTTGTGGAATATAAACCTTTGAGTAACATAGTGCGCAGGTTATCATGACTGCCATTGTAGATGTTCAAGGTTTTAAAACAGAAACAAATGAATTTATCATTAAAGAAATTGCTGTATTAAGTAATCAAAAAATTCAGGTGTTTTTAATTAAGCCGCCATTTCCATTTTACGATTTGACAACACGAGAAAAACAGCAAGTCAGTTGGATTGAGCGTAATAGAAGGATATATTGGAGTGAAGGATTTGTGTCTTACTCAAATCATCAGAATTTGATTGTAGATATTTTAAGAGATAAAAGTGTTTACACCAAAGGTTTAGAAAAAGTGTTGTGGTTAAAAAATATTTCGAATAATAATAATATAAATAATTTAGAAGATGAAAGTTGTCCTAATTTATTAAGCTTGTACAATAAATATGAACATTATGATGATGTGTATAGTTGTATCTATCATGATTCAATATGTGCTTTAAAAAATGTAATATGTTTAAATAAATGGTGTATAGATAATAAATTTTTTAAATAAATATTTTCTTGTTTTATTTT
Source organism: Orthosia incerta (assembly GCA_948252205.1). Classification (NCBI taxonomy): domain Eukaryota; kingdom Metazoa; phylum Arthropoda; class Insecta; order Lepidoptera; family Noctuidae; genus Orthosia; species Orthosia incerta. Next base: position 15,277,108 of record OX411764.1, on the reverse strand, counting down.
CACATTTAGATAGTATTTATCAGATTCCTATTCTATAATCCCTCCAATATGATTCGTTATAAGTTGCTGACAACAGCTGTGCGATGTCATTATACTTTTACAATTATCTATGACAAGATCTAGGAAGTGAGTAAACAGAACATGTCTCAAAATAATTATAACCCTCGATATGACATGTATAATGCATATAAAATGCGTGAATTTTCATTTAGTTATTATTGGGCAACGGCTGATTCAAGGAGAAGATTGGTAACGGAAATGGCTGATGCTGGATTTTTTTATTGTGGAGATGGTATAAATGATAAAGCAGCTTGTTTCTCATGTGGAGGTGTTATAGAAGATTGGGAGATTTATGATGATCCTTGGATGCAACATACTATACATTTTCCTCAATGTTTTTATTTGAACGCTGTGAAAGGAAAAGAATATATAATTCAAAATTCATGTCTCTATCACAGCATTCAACTCTTAGCACTGTAGTGTGATGGTTCGATATTAATTATATAATTAGGTAACAAAAATTATTTTGCAAATATTTTACGAAAGATAATAAATTGATATAAACAACATCATGCTTCGTTCAAGAAAATTTGATTTAGAAGGCATTTCGAAACTTATTTTAAAAAATGCTAGTGGTGAGATTATATTTACTCAAGGCATGACTGATCAGAAAATAATGAATACCGCTTCATCAAAACATCAGGATAATACGAACAGGACAGAGCAAGATTCAGTAAAATCCGCCTTCGAAAATACACAATATCTCACTCTCGAGAGTGATCACGATGAGCACCTACAATTTGATCGAGTTGGTAACGTACAGCCTGTACCAAAAAAACCGGCTATAAGTTCATCAAATCCTAATGTTGACGGTACATTAGTAACAAGAAATATTGTGCGGGATATAGTGTTTCCTGATTTAGAAGACATTCTATGCTACCAGATTCTGCCAGAAGACGAAATTCCTTCTATTTGAACATTTTTATTAGTATTACTTCCATGCCTGTTATTTTAGAATAATATTAAATTTTATACACATTGTAAATACATGCTAGGTGTGATCGATTGTTTTCACATGAGTGTCGACAAGAAACTAAGTAAAATGTCATAATTAAAATGCTATATTTAAAATAAAATGATTCTAAAAAAGTATAGTTCATTTCTTTCTACCTCGTTAAATATGAAGTACTTACCTAATAGAACAGTTTAGCACAAATAGCCACTACGCCATAAAAGGCAGCGGTGGGGAGGGCAACATATGAGTGCATTCCATATTTAAAATGTAATGAATGATGGTTGAAATTGGATGTACTATTCGAATGTAATGAATGATGGTTGAAATTGGGTGTTTCTGGATCTCATCTGATCCAGAAACCCCAATTTCAACCTACTACTGGGATCAACGGCATAGCGTTATTTCATATTGACTGTAGTTAGTTGTCGAAACACCGAAATTTTAGCAACTAATCTTATCTTGGGATATTAAATCAAGCTATATAAGTTTTTAAACTGTCATGGTCACTAACACTAACATTAACATTACAAGCGGGATATTTACCATGTTTACTGTTTGTTGCAAGCACCATGATCACGGATAATCTGAAGTCATTGCGGGTGGGTGTTTATGAGGAGACAAAACGGTCTACCCTCTTTCTTGTTCGTTTTTTGCACTCAGTACCGCTACCATTGTCACTCACAAATCGATTCTGGGGGGTGACCATAAGTTCTTAGAGCGGTATCAATTTGAGATAGAATAAGGGACAGATGTATCTGACTTGTATACATCTGTCACTTACTCGATCTCAAATTGATACCGCTCTAAGAGCTTATGGTCACCTCCCTGTTCCCGACATACGAAACTCACTGTGTCCGCTCGCGAACTTTTTTCGGCACTTTTTCGGGTTTTACACAGCTGAACGACTGGATTCCAAGCTCTCGACAGTTGAAACCCATCCTCCCGGTTGAAATTTTTGTATTTGGTAATCTCGATAGCTTCCCGCACCAGTCTAGGGATATAGTGGCGTTCTGTCGAATCATTAAATCAAGCTGCTGGGTTGTGGAGGTGAAATACGGTAGGTAGTCGTTATACGTGAAATAGGTAATGGCTTCACTAGAAGCCAACTAGAAAAGGCTAGCGCAGATTGATTGATTTAATTATAATAATAATCAAAACCGCAGGCCAAAAACCATTCACACAATAAACTAGCTAAAATAAAGCCGTAAAAAGATGTATTTATATACTGGTGGTTAGAATATCATAATAATTGTCTTTAGCAGTTATAGATAGTTAGTTCATTGTGAGCGGATGGTGACCTATTTAGCTTGGTTAGCCAGCTCGGGACAGTTTGCGTCGTTTTGAAATATGATTTCAATGGAGTTACAAATGCTGTGCTGCCGTCTATAACTAGAATGCCGCTATCTAACAATTGGCCGATAGTAAGTTTTTTTGATGCCATTGTAATCAGCAAAAAAATCTATATCGATCTGTCTAAGCAGTATTTTTCTACAATCTAAAGATTTCAAATAAAAACCAAAAACGCCCCAAATTGCTATATTTACAATTGTTTTTTTTTTAAAGATTTGTCATTGGTTTAAACTAAGAATGTGCCTATTCGAACGTGCGTAATTAGAACTATTTTATGACTCTGAAAACTCTCGCATATGATTCATCTATACTAATATTATAAAGAGGAAAGATTTGATTGTTCGTTTGTTTGAATTGAATAGGCTCCGAAACTACTGAACCGATTTGAAAAATTGTTTCACTGTTAGGAAGCTACACTATCCCCGGGTGACATAGGCTATATTATATTTTCAAAAAAATTAGGGATCCTTACTAAAACTCCAATAATGTAACCTAAGGTGTAAAAAAAAAACCTAAAATATTCTTTACATCGCGTGCGCTGCTGCTGCACTACGACTTTGCAGAACACATCATTATTTAAAAAGTGTCGCGACAGCATATGTCTGACTATTAAAGTTATGCCACAATAAGTGTTCTTTTATTGTAAAAAATCAATTGAAATGCCACCGCTAGAATAGGCTCTTTATTTGTAGCTTGGTTTTAATCCTTATCAAAATAAATTACTTCATATTCAAGACTGCTTCAGTACCTTTATAATTAATGCATTTATGGGTTTTTGGAAATTCGACCTCTGAAGGGGTAAAAAAGGGTTGAAAGATTTTATGAAATTTTTATAGTTTATGTCCTACATGAAATTTGTTTTGATTTACGCTCTTGGTTGATAAAAAGAATTCATGTATTTATTGATTTTTGGAAATTATACCCTTCGAAGGGGATGAAATAGGGGTTGAAACTTTATGTGAAATTTCTCCTGTTCAGAAAGTAAAACATCTGAAATTGTTGGTTTACGCTCTTGGTTAATAAAACAACAATGAGTTTTTTTTTATTTCGGCGGTTCTACCCCTAAGGGAGTAAAAAGTTGGTTGAAAGTTTGTGTGAAACTTCTACGCTTTAAAGTGTGACACGTGAAATTAAAGATTTACGCTTTTGATTGATAAAAATAATTCATGAAGTTATTGGTTTTTTGAAATTCTACCACTAAGGAGGTGAAAAGGTGGAAATTTGTTGGGTTTATATATTTGAAACTTGGCATAAATACTAACCTAAGTAAATAGTATGGTTTTCATTATTAGTTTTAAACTACTTCTAAAAGGCGATTTAGGGGATGTTATAGATTTTTGATGAATTTTACTGTATAGGTCTTCTTTTTATTATGTAGAGGAGCGCTAAGAAGGGATTTTTAGAAAATCAACCTTTAAGGGGGTGAAACTAAAGAGTCATCTGTAGGATAAACCATGGATCACGCGAAAGAAGTCGCGGGCGAAGTGTTAGTAGTTGATAAACAGCTTTGATGTTTAGTATTTCGCGGGTTTTTTGTTTTTCTTCCATAACTCAAAACATTATTTTACCAGATGGTGACACTCTAGCTTTAAGGATGGCATTGTGGACGTTTTGTGTACCTTTGCAATGCAGGTATAGGGAATTTACGTGAACCGTCCATGGCTAAGTCGGATATGTACGGAGAGGTTAGCTATGTTAGTTGCGCGGTTCACTAGTTTGGCAGTCACTCATCCGTTTTTAGGGAGGCCGCAGGGACTTGACCAAGTAACATTCTATCAACGATAATTATTGTCAAAAGGTCAAAAAGTGTGTGATTGAAATGCTCTACCGAAATGTGACGTGGTCAATCGGATATTTCGGATATTTACAATAATTTTTAGGATTCCGTACGCAAAGGGTAAAAACGGGTCCCTATTACTAAGACTCCGTGGTCCATCTGTCTGTCTGTCACCAGGCTGTATTTCATGAACCGTAATAGCTAGACAGTTGCACACCATGTATTTCTGTTGCCGCTATAACAAATACTAAAAACAGATTAAAATAAATATTTAAGTGGGGCTCCCATACAACAAACTGGTAGGTATGATGAATGGTACGGAACCATTCGTGCGCGAGTCTTACTCGCACTTGGCCGGTTTTTTTGCTAATTACCCGGCTGCAAGGAAAGGGTTATGTTTTATTAACCGGCTGTAAGGAAAGTGTTATGTTTTTTGCGCGTATCTTGTATGTATGTATGCATATAATATTCTTTATTACCCCATATCTTTCAAAAAAATCGTTAGATAGGTCTGGACCACACAAGTGTTCTTAGATAAGAAAAGTTAAAAAAAATAAACATGACTGATTTTGGGCGCCATAGTTTTTTTATTCATAACTTTTTAGTTAACATTTTTTTTCCACCAAGTGTTATATATTTTTGAAATTACTTTCTAAAACCCTTTATTTGGATACCCTACATGAAGGGGTTGAGAGGAATAAAAAAAAATGGGCCCCCACAACATGGCGCCCACAAGCTGCCATTTTTCTATTTTCCAATTTTAATGTAGCCAGATTGACGTAAGAATCAACAAAATCGGCCAACGCGTTTGTCCTTTAGAACGCCACATCGGAACAATCTATACTAATTACTAATATACTAATACTAATATACTAATACTAATATACTAATATACTAATAATATTATAAAGAGGTAAAATTTGTAAGTTTGTAAGTTTGTATGTAGGGGGTAATCTCTGGAACTAATGATCCAATTCTAAAAATTTTTTCACTGGTAGAAAGCTACATTATTCTTGAGTGCTATAGGCTATATAACATTACGCTACGACCAATAGGAGCGCTGCATAAATGAAAAACGTTGCAAAAACGTGAAAGAATATTACTGTTTCAGTTATGCAATCATGTATGTAGTGTAGGTAGGGTAGGTGTAGGGGAGGTGTAGAATAGGGTAGGTAGGATAGGGTAGGTACGTAGCCAGTTGACAGGAGCGGAACCGCGTGGGACAGCTAGTCATACATACATACATAGACTGATAAACACATTACCCTCCTTTGGCAGTCGGGTAAAAAGGAAGCTAAGTATATGTGTACGGCATATACGGAAACAACGAAACAATTTTTTTCAACTTTAAAACAGGTCTCCAAAACAAACGTGTTCGAGTGAAGAAAACTTTAAAATGAAACCCGTGCGTTCATGCCAACGTAACCTAAGTATGTCTCCAGTTTAACTAAGAAGTGAGATTTTTTTATAACGAAGGCGCCCTATTTGAGTAAGGGTCGCTTCATATTTACGCTTTTCTTAAACTTTGCTCTTACGTAACATGATGTTTTTTTTATACTTTCGTAATAATGTCTGCAGTCTTATCTATACTATAATATTATAAAGAGAAAAGATTTTTTTGTTTGTTTGTTTGTACCGAATAGGCTCCGAAACTAATGGACTGATTTGAAAAATTCTTTCACCAATAGAAAGCTACATTATTCCTGAGTGACATAGGCTATTTTTTAATCCTGAAATTGGGTACTGTGGGGTGGTCCACGGGAGCGAAGCCGCGGGCAACAGCTAGTACTTAATACTAAATTATTTAACTGTTGGTCAAAATCTTTTTTTAAATTGAGAAGAAATGAGCATTGATTATCACGGATCACATTGGTCCACTCGATTTAAAGGGTTGGTCACACATTAAAAGTAGATCCGGTTGATGAGTACTGTGATGAAAGAAAGAAAGTATGGGTTTATAAAAATGACAAAATAGAATGTCATGCGGATGTATGCGAATACACATGGGTGCATTTTAAGTAAAACATTAATTTAATTCTTAGTAAAAGTATCTGGGCGACCGACCAAAGCAACATAAGGTTAACTTAAAAAACAAAACTTATCAACATGCAAAATTTCATCCAAATCGTTTGAGCTGTTGACGAGATATGCGAAATAATCAAGAATTGCTTATCTAAATATTTGACATGCGTGAACAGTTTTTCATTTACCTCCAATCATTTTGTACAATGTCACTAAAACTTAAATTAAGAGCAGTTAATTCAATCATAAACCTCCCTCCTAATTTACTACACAACCATCTTCACAGCACAGTGTAGACACTTTAAGTCATTTGTCACACTGGATGCGTTTTGCGTGCTGCGGTCCGGTCACTCAAACATTTCCGGCACCAAATGTTCCAGGACCTGTAACGCATCCAGCGCGAGCGTGGCAAAGCCTTAAAACCGTAGTGGCTGTGGGCACACAGGAAAATCAGGTTTCCAGCTTGTAATCACAAAGTTTCAGTTACCAATGCCCGCAGCACTCGCATTATCCTGAGATCTAATAGTGCTCAAAGCATCGCCTGTCATTGTTTGTTAGCATAGAGCACGAAATCGCAGCGACAGCGATAAGAGACTAGCCATTATTACTAATAACTTTCGTGCTCGCACAATGAGGAGAAATAATTTCTTATCTTACATACATACATACATACGTACATAAACTCACGCTCTATTCCCATGGAGGTAGGCAAAAACTACAGAACGACACCATTTTTTTTTTATTCCTAATAGGTCTACATGGGCACTTATAAAACGTCGGCAAAAGGTGCACGGTTCGGGTTAGTCGTTTCCTACGGCGAAGAACCGGCAAGAAACTGCACGGTGACTCTTATAAAAAAATGGCTTGGTTTTAAAATATTTCCATGTTACCTGCTACGATCCTTACATACTTCTTTTGCTTCACGCACGTTCATACATCATACACACACGCCGGTTATGAGTAATGCGCACCTGGGCTTTCTGAAGAACATCGACAATAAGGTCTATGTATGTCTTTCTTGGGCGGCCCCTTCCGGCCTTTCCATTCACGACTGCCTTGTAAATTCCTTTCGTTAGTCGCCTTTCATTCATCCTCTCAACATGGCCAATTCTTATCTTACTCATATTATAAACTAGCTGATCCCCGCGGCTTCACTCCCGTCAACTGGCTACCTACCTACCTACCCTATTTTTTTTATTTCCCATAACTACCCTACCTACCCTACCTACCCCACCCTACCCTACCTACCCTACCCTACCTACCCTTACTACTATACGAATGTAACCTGTAAACTTTTGTTTCTACCGGCGGCGGCGATCTAATTAAAATTTAGAACATAAAAGCTGCTATTGTGAGTCAATCTTAAAAGATAAACATATGCTGCCGCTGACTTTTTTTAGAACGTTTAAAGAAGAACAATTCCATCATATACATTATATTTGCGTAACTTAAACCGTTTACGCAGCGCACGCAACAAAAGCTCTCAAAAAAGGAATATTTTTGCCAGTTTTTGCAACATTTTTCATTTATGCTCGGCTCCTATTGGTTGTAGCGTGATGTTATATAGCCTATAACCTTCCTCAATAAATGGAATATTGGATATTCCATTTATTGAGGAAGGTTATGGCACAAAAATAATTTTTCAATTCCAACCAGTAGTTCCTGAGATTAGCACGTTCAAACAAACAAACAAACTCTCAGCTTTATAATGTTAGCATAGATAGATAGAATATATATAAATATATAGTATAGGTTATGGTATAGAAAAAGTGGTACAGTTTGTTACAAAGTAAGATGACAAATTAGGAATAGTTTACATATGTGTTGAGTAGGTAACAATATAATTTCACTACCTGTCGATGTCCAAGTCGATTCCTTCCCAAAAACGACTTTACGTATTAATATGCAATACGTAAAGTCGTTTTTGGGAAGGAATTGACTTGTTTACTTTACCGAATTCACTTACGCAATTAGGCTGCTGATGTCCTAGCTAAGCTACTTAGTAGCCTGTATTAAGGACAAACAGCCCTCATTTCCCGAACATAGGACAAGTAGTATTTCTTAGAATATTAATATTATTATTTGAAGATTGCCGCTTTTGAAAGTGACTTTAAACTATAAAGTCGTTTTGGTAGAGAGAATGACGTTTGTGTAAAACACGTATTAATCAAGATGTATGATTAGTTAATAGACAATATTTTGGCATTGATAAGTTATTTTCCCAAAAATATGAAGATTTCTTGTTTTGATATTATATGACTCTGTTAGTTGCTAAGCTAAGATCGATCTTCAAGGTCAAGCAATGCTTGATAAAGTCGGCCTTTATACCGAGACACCTCTGTGTCTCCAAAAGCATATTAAGCCGCTGATCCCGGCTGCCATTTGTAACCGACTTCAAGAATCTACAAAAAATCTGTCTAAATCTCAATTCGACGTTTTTTTTTAATGTGTGCTGCATGTCTTTTTACTATGTGAACCGATATTGATGATTCTTTTTTTATTTTAAAGCTGGTGCTTCTCATGTGGTTTGATGAAGAACTTCGGATGTAAACTAACAACATAACTCTTTAATAAATGACAGCAAATCTCTTTGGATAGCTGTAATGGCATGTCTGTTTATTGTTAACACCATTTCATAACATAACATCACGCTGGTACGCTTTAAGGTAACACTAGTCGATCATTCTTCCATACAAACGTAGTCTGGCAATTACTCCACTGTTTGACGATGTACGTTCAAAATTAAAACTGATATCAATTTGTCTCATCATTATCGAGCCCTGTATGGAAACAAAAAAGTAAAAAAATATATAATTTGAAAGTCATGAGCGTCGAAAGTTCCATATTTCAACACTAATTTTAACGCATCTTTGGGCGGAAATAAATACATAAGAAAAAGGAGAATTGCAAAACGGCCTACATACAGGGATAGATTAGTAGTTTAAGAATGCAAATAATTTTATTTTGAAAATATACATTTAGCCGTTTTTGCGTGATATCTAGACTCCCAAAGGTCTGTTTATAAAATTTCGCGCACTCGTTTTCGTCCTAAATAATCACCCATTTCGCTACAAACTTGCAAAAGTGCTAATTCGTACACGAACTAGCTTCTTACTGCTTATCACAGTATCTATCTCTTTCGCACGTGTTGTCGGATGAGATTGCATGCATTTTAACGCCACGCACAAAATAGTTCGTGCCATCGACTAGGGGAACCATAAAGGGGAATGATGCAGATGCTTATAGTTCACCCTGTACACTCTCATTCCACCGGTTTCGTTCAAGGTCCTTGTTATTCGGGTAATCTATTCTGACTTACTTTAGAACTTACCCATTATTTTCGTACCACAAATAAAGTGAAAAATAAAAAAACTTTTTATTTGGAAGATGGTTGAATTTTTTTTGTAAAAAAGTTATTTTTACTTTTTTGACGGTCGTTACGGTCAGAAGCCAGTAAATCTAATTCTTATCTTGCCAGAGGATATTGCGTTCTATACACATTGAACTACATAAAAATGGTTTGTCCCAAATCATCGTTCAAACGTCAAACTGTAAACACCCAATTCGCGTTGTTCAAAACCACATTAAACGACCCTCGGCAGTTTGTCAGCTAAACAGGAATAAATTTAAAAAGATTTGTTATGTTTTTTCCCGTACGCGACAGGCCGACGCAACGGGGTAAGACATGGATAGATAGGATCGCGTTAAACTGAAGGGTTCTGTAGGTGGGGCAGGTGTGGAAAGTGAATAAAATCTTTGTTTGGTTGGTTGGAAAAGATTTTCCGGGTACATTTATTTAGCTCACATAAGTAAAAAATAAAGTATAATTTCTGTAATTATATTTAGCAAAATAACTATTATTTTTATAAGCTACTAGCTTCTGCACGCGGCTTTGCCCGCTTTAAAAGTTCAAAAAGAAAACCCTCCGATCGCCACCAAACTTTACAAGATTATCCCCTGGGTCAATCTAATAGTTTATCTGAAAATTTAATTAAAATCGGTCCAACCGTTTCGGAGTCTATAAGGAGCATAATTACATACTTTCTCTTTTATATATATAGATAGATATAGATCCTGAAAAACAAATTATAGTTACAAAAACTGACGAAGGTCACATAAAATTGCAGGCACAGTAAATAGTTTCCGTAATTGCCACAAGCAAGATGCATCTAAATCACAGAAACGTTTCTCTCGTATTGCACATCCTATACTCAAAGTAATCAGTTTAAAACTAAAAGCAACATAATTTACACAATATTACACATAAAAAATCCAATTCATCATCCACCCCAATAAAACACAAGCGTCTGTTTGCGGCAAACCGAAGCGTCATTAGATTTCCGATGACAGCTTTTTATGCCGAACCCCAAAATAGGGGTGACCACGGAATTACAGACAGACAGACAATTTACTGTCGAAATAATAAATTCAGAACGCGAAACCCTCGGATAATGAGAAAACGATTTTTTCCCATTTATTTTTCTGTTTTTTTTTTCATTTTACTATTTTGTTTCGGGAATAAAATTTTATCGAAACCCTTTTCGGCTGTAATCGCTTCATTTTCACCTGTCAATTTTCGAGAGAATATTTCGGAAAAGTATTTTTTGCGGTGTAACTGCTTTTTAGGGTTCCGATGCCAAATATGTTCTTCTGGCAAACATATTTTGTACTTTGCGGATACTTAAAAACCAGAAAATCAGACGCCTTCCCATCGCTCGTGTTGCAGACATTCAGACGTCCACTGGTGTCGTTTGACGGGCCTTCAACTGAATCTGCCCATTGCCCGTGTCCTCGGAATCTGGTTGAAACCGTTGCTTTCAACGCCCGAAGGCATGTTGGAGCGCCTGATCATCGCAGCATGGCAACAACTCTCTTAATGACAATTACCACTAATTGCAATGCGCAAATGTTTTGTACCCGACTTTGGCTAATTTTCTTTTTTCTTCCAAACCCATCGTGTGGGGTATCAAAATAAAGGTTTTCCAGAGGTAATTTCAACAATATATGTTAAATAAAATGCAGATGGAATATTTAGTTTTAAATTTATTTGAAAGCACGAAAATGCACATGTTTTACACCATCTTCTTTCTGTCCAGTGTTGCATAGACAAAAAAACATAAAAGTGATACCATTAAAATAAACTATATAAATCGACTACATTACCAATAAGTTTTTAGTATTTAGTTTATTTTAGGTAGAAAATTATATTTTTAATGTTTAATCTATTATTATTAAACATAGTTGGGCCAGGGCCTTTTTTATACAGAGGTAAGTATTTATTACTAAAAATCTAATGTAGATAAGTACTGTAAGAATCTATTTTATTATACAATTAACTAAGAGCCTACTATTTTATATAAGTACTATTCTTAGTACCTATTATTTTTGTATTTAGAATTAACTTATTTGTTTTTAAATATACATCACTTAGTATTCTATTTCTTTACTCTTATTAACTAACAAAATATTTTATTTCCTTAATATATATTAATAATTATAAATATTTTCAAAGTGGTAGTGGACACAATTTTCTGAAAGACCTCACATAATTTTTATTATTCGACATTTTTATTTCAGCCACCCTCACTCTACCGTCTGGACCAGGGATTGTCTTTACAATTCTTGCCATAGGCCAACTCAATGGAGTAGTGTTATCAGAGCGAACAATTACTAAATCACCTTCTTTTAAATTAGGATAGGCTTGTTGCCATTTGGGCCTACTTTGCAATTGTGTGAGGTAATCCCTTGACCACACCTTCCATAAATCTTGTTTAATTTTAGACAACATTTGCCAAAACCTTAGCCTATCAATACATTTATTTGACAGATCTATTTCAGGGAAACTTGTCATAGGTGTACCTATGAGGAAGTGCCCTGGCGTGAGGTATTCATAACTAGAAATATCTGAGCTTGTGGGCAGCAGAGGTCTAGAATTCAAAATCGCCTCAATTTCTGTAATAACTGTATAAAGACCTTCAAATGTTAGAGCTATGTTCCCTACTATTCTTTTAAAATGGTACTTGAAACTTTTGACCCCTGCTTCCCACAAGCCTCCAAACTCAGGTGAGTATGCAGGTATAAATTTAAAATCGACATAGTTAGAGACACAATAGTTTTTAACATTTTCTACATGTGATTGAGATGTAAATAATTGATAGAGCTTATTTAATTCGTTTTGTGCTCCTTTGAATGTTTTAGCATTATCACAATAAATTCTAACAGGCATTCCCCTTCTTGAAAAGAAACGTTTGAGGCATGCCAGAAATGCTTCAGTTGTTAAATCACTAACCAACTCCATATGGATTGCCTTAGTTGAAAAACATACAAAGATTGCAACATAGCCCTTGGTAATTATTGGCTTCCTAAGCCTGGATACCTTGACATTAAATGGACCACAGAAGTCGACACCTGTCACATGAAATGGCTTAAGCGGAGTGACTCTATCTTGAGGTAGAGACCCCATCAGTTGCATAGAAGCCGCAGCTTTAAGTCTAGCACATTTTATACATTTGTTGACAATTTTCTTGACTTCTCTTATGCCACTGATGAGCCAAAAATTTTGCGACAGGGAGCTGAGTACTAATTTAGCTCCAGCATGCATAAGGCGTAAGTGTTCTTTGTGAATAATAATATTTGTAAAATGAGATGCCTTTGGTAATATTATAGGGTGCTTCTTTTGATAGGCAATATCCGCGTTATGAAGGCGGCCTCCAACACGCAAAATACCGTTGCTATCTACAAAGGGATGAAGATTAGACAAACTTGTCTTTATAGTGTAACCATTATTGATGGCTTCAATTTCCTTATTAAAGTGAAATTTTTGAACACCCTGTGTAAGAACAGTCATAGCATAATTGAGCTCAGATGGTGTCAAGGAATCAACTACCTTTTGATTAGAAGCTTTAGAGTTGTTACAAAAACGAAAAATGTAACTAATCACCCTTTGAAGTCTGGCAACATCAGAAAATTTTTTGATTAAATTTATGACAAATGAGTCTGTTGTGTCTTCAAATTTAATTACCCCACAAAATGTGTCCAATACTTCACTATCACTGGGTGAAGGAATGGGCTTTATAATTTCAGCTACTAAGTGCTTAAAATCTGGATTTGATAGTTCTGGAGGGCCATGCCACCATAGCTGGCTGGACTTTAACTTTTGAGATTCACAACCTCTAGACAGCAAGTCTGCAGGATTATTATTTGTGTTAATATGTGACCAAACAAAATCTTTAGTCAAGTTTTTTATCTGTGTAACTCTACTAGAAACATATTGATTTGATTTTATATTGGATGATGCCACCCATGCCAAAACAATCTGTGAATCACTATAAAGAAAAACTTTTAATTTCTTGAATTTTGGATTAAGCACATGATAAACTCTGTTAGCAACTTGGGCTAGAAGTAGAGTACTATTTAATTCCAAGCGTGGTATTGTAACACTTTTATTGAGAGGAGCCACTCTAGATTTAGAACATAACAAGTTAATAGAGACTGTTCCATCAAATTTATGGATTCTTAAATACAGGCAACATCCTAAAGCTTTCATGGAAGCATCCGCATAACCCACCAGCTCTGCTGAAGCCATATTTTCAGAGTTTATCCCCCTAGGAACTGACACAGTGCCCATTTCATTTAAATCAATTAAAATTTTCTGCCAATTCACTAAATGGTTTTGGGGCAATATGGTGTCCCAAGATACCTTAAGTGACCATAATGTTTGCATGAACAGTTTTGCAATGACAATTATTGGGCCAATAATACCTAAGGGATCAAAAATTTTTCCTATGTAACTCAATACTTTTCTTTTAGTATTAATTTCATAAATGTTAGTTTCTGGGCTCTTAAAGGTGAGTTGATCCTTCAAAGCATCACACTGCCATAACATTATCAAACCCAAGGTTTTGATAATGTTATCAAACCCAAGGTTTTGATAATGTTATCCCTACTAATATCAAAATTTTCAAAGTATTTTTTATCATCCGGTAGGTCATCAAGTACCTGTGGACAGCTTGATGACCATTTATGAAGTGTAAAACCACCCATATTAAGAAGATCAATAAGTTCTGTTTTAAGCTGTTTTAATTCCTCTATATCATCAGCTCCACATATTACATCATCGACATATGTACTAGAAAACATGGCTTGAGAAGCTAATGGGTATTGCTGCTTGTAGCGAAGAGCCAGCTCTATTAAGCAACGAGTAGCCAAAAAGGTGGATGCCTTCAAACCATAAGTGACAGTTTGCAATTGTAAGCAACTCATAGGCTTTTCGGTATTATCACGCCAAACTATATTTTGCAAGCTAGTTTGATAAGGGTTTATGCGAATACAACGAAACATTTTAGTAACATCACATGTAGAATACTGAAAAGTTCACTTTGAACGACTGGGCCATTCAACATGAGGTCATTCAATGAAATTCCTTTTAAGGACTTCATTCCTCCATCAAAGACTACGCGCAACTTTGTGGTTAGGCTGTGTTCATTGAGAACTGCATGATGAGCCAAAAAATATACAGGTCCATTTTGGACATCATAGCTACTTATATCCACAATTCTGGCATGCCCCAATTCTATGTATTCATCTATAAATTTTTTATACTGTTTTAAGTACACAGGATTTTGTTTGAATTTCTTCTCTAGTGAGAGAAATCTTTGAAATGCTACTGAAAATGAATCCCCAATCTGTAATTCATCTAAACTTTGAGTTAAAGGCATATCAACTTGAAATCTATTTTCATGAAGTGTAACTGATTTTTTAAAACATTCTTCCACTTGTTGATGTTCTATTGACATTTTTATTACAGGTTGAGGAGGTGCCTCAGCCATCCAAAACTGTTCCATTACATCTTCTAATTTATTATGATCACATATTGCAAAATTTGTTATTAAGCCATGGCCTTGTTTCTGTGAAGAGTGAATATTAACAGTACCACCAATAATATGCCCAAACAATGTGTTTTGCAATATAAGACCATTTTGAATCTTCACATATCCATCAAGTAGTACATTAAAGTAGACATCTGCACCAAAAAGTATCATTATTTCTGCTGGAGTTTTAAAATCTGCATCAGCAAGTTGTATGTGAGGTGGAATATTTATGGCAGAAATATCAATCTCACTTTGTGGCAGTTTTGATGTAATGGAATGCAGCACATTGCATTTAACATTTAATTGCACATTGTTAATGGGAGAATGCACTGTCAGATTAACAAATTTATTCATTTTATTATTTTTATTGCCAATACTAATAATATTAGAATTTTGACACTTTGGTTTAATGCCTAATTTCTCAATTAGTGAAGTAGTTATGAAGGAGGCTTGACTGCCAGTGTCAAGAAGTGCTTTGACAACAATCTCATGGCCTCGAAGATCAAATAATTTTACCTTTACAGTGGGTAATAGAACATTTACAGAATTGTTTTGTGAATGCATAGTCACTACTGGCTTTGTGTCTTGAGTACTATCCTTATGGAGGAGAGTATTATGTTTAGCTTTACAATCTTTGCACACAAAGTTGAATTTACACTTGCCAGAGTGAGATTTTAAGCAAATATTGCATAAATTGTGATTTTTAACAAACCCAATACGGTCATCTATAGGGGCCATTTTAAAACTTGGGCAACCATGTATAGCATGGTTAGATGAATCACAATAAGAACATTTATATTTTTTAGTGGCAACATTGGTCACCTTACCAGCAGAAGGCTTTTTAGCCTCTGTAGTATTATAATTACTGTCTTCAAGTGCTATAGCGCGCTTTTCCAAAAATGAAATAAATTCCTCCATAGTTGGGAGTAAATCTGAGTTACGGTCCAATTGATAGGCCCTATTTGTATATTGATCTAATTTTTTAGATAAAATAGAAATGAGAAGCATGTCCCATTTTTCAATAGGTTGTTTTAAGTTTTTGAGTGCATATAATTGCTGTTGCACTTCTGAAACAAACATTCGCATCGAGGCTGCCGTGCCTTTTTGCATTGAAGGTAATTCTAAAATATGATTGACATGATGTGCTATTATCCGTGCTTTGTTGTCAAACCGCTTTTTGAGCAGATCAAGTGCTTCCTTATAAGAATCATTAACAATAGGTAAGTTGATAATTACAGATAAGGCTTCATCAATTAAAAACTTTCTCAAATAAAATAATCGCTGAACATCTGAGAGTGAATTATTGTTATGTATAACAGCCATGAACAAATCCATGAAAGGGGTATATTTAGTAAAATCTTTACCATCAAATAAAGGTATATCAATGTGTGGTAACTTTGATGTGGCAATATTAGCACATTGCCCTTTATCAGATGTATTACAATTTTTTATAGCAGAGTTTAATTTAGAGATAATATCAAAATATTTTTCTTCTAAACCTGAGACATTTTCAGAGTCAGTTTCATCAAAAGTTAAAATATCTAATTGAATTTGTTCATACAACTTAAAGGTATCCACTAACTTTTCTTTGCGAGCTTCTAGCATTTCTGCATTGGCAGAAGTAAGATTAACAGGATCATTGACGAAATTAAAGATTCTCGTCACCATACCTTTTAGCTGAGCGCGAGAGAGCAGTAACCATAGATATATGCAGTAACCTTTTGAGCGCGTCCTTCTCCGCCATTGTCTTATAGAAATATCAGTTACGCAGAACAATAATCTAGCCGTGAACACTTTTTTGCTTACACTTAGCACTTCACACGCACCGATCTCACTGTATTACCGATCCGATCCGAAGACGCACAGAAGTCCCAAAACAATCGCCGCTCGCTGATGTAAACAAACGAGAGGTTACTCCGCTGTTACACTTGTCAAATGTCAACTTGACACCTGACAGACGTGATCGACGTCAAAGTTACCTCAAATTTGAAGGTTGGCACTACTTCCACCGGCTGCGTCTTTCGCTTATTTCTTAAAATATGTAGGTACTCGCAGATATCTCGGAATGCTTTGCAACTTTTACAAGACTTGCAAATCCTCACCAACTCGAAAAATATCTTGATAAATGAATAATTGCTTGCAACCGACGAGATGTTTTTTCGGAGAAAGTATAGATTTCTCACGAAAACGTGCGCTTGTGACCACCGTATAGCCGGCAACGTCTCACACTCCAAACTTCACCCGACGATCCAAATCCAAAGATAACACTATTAGGTACTCGTTACGTAAGCTCGAAGGACCACTAATCTGCATGTTAAATAAAATGCAGATGGAATATTTAGTTTTAAATTTATTTGAAAGCACGAAAATGCACATGTTTTACACCATCTTCTTTCTGTCCAGTGTTGCATAGACAAAAAAACATAAAAGTGATACCATTAAAATAAACTATATAAATCGACTACATTACCAATAAGTTTTTAGTATTTAGTTTATTTTAGGTAGAAAATTATATTTTTAATGTTTAATCTATTATTATTAAACAATATATAACACTTATATGTTTTACTGCGCCTAATTAAAAAAAAAAATAACTAAAAAGTTATAAATAAAAAACGTTAATTCAAAAATTTTCATTCAGCAAATCCCTTCAAATCCCGCACAGGTATCCTGTTACCCAGTTACTGGGTTGTAGAAGTCAGAAAGGCAGTCTTTCCATGTAAAATATTGGTTTTCAGCTACATCTACTTCGACTGGAACCCGATCATGGTCCGGAAAAGGCCAGGTGGATTGATCTGTGATACTTTTAGTTCATGCTTAAAGATTTACTCAAGCATAATGGCTGTCCTTAGGATTCTAGTTACACCAATCAGTTCCCCGGAAACAGTTTTCATCTCATTAGATTCTCATCAGCGGAATTGTTTATCAAACTTCCTTTTGAAACATCCATACATAAACTTACGCCTTTTTTCCATGGGGGTAGGCAGAAACTACAGAACGCCACCTGCTACGATCCTTACATACTTCTTTTGCTTCACTCACGTTCATACATCTAGTCATACACGCACGCCGGTTATGAGTACTGCGCACCTGGCCTTTCTGAAGAACTTCACAAAAAAGGTCTTTGTATGTATTTCTAGGACGTCCCCTCCCGGCGTTTCCATTTACGTCTGCCTTGTAAATATATTTCGTACCTTTCCTTCTGAAACAAAAACATTGAAACTCAAATTCACAGTTGTTGTTCGAACAAACCAACATTGTACTGAATTTATTATTATAACTCACCTGGCTTATTCTAAGTTATAATGACAAAGTTTATTTGTTTTCATAAAATTTATATTTTTGTGAGTCATCCTAGTAAAATGTCTGCCTTCATGGTTCCTGTGAGGAATCACAGGAACTATGAAGGCAGGCCAGAAAACCTCCCTGCGGGCCACGAACTGCCTTGGCCCTCCTGGAAATCTCTAAACCGGCTACGAAGCCAAGTGGGTCGCTGCAGGTACAACCTAGTTAGATGGGGGTACTCCAATGACCCACAGTGCGATTGCGGAGCCACGTCCCAAACAATGCCTCACCTTTTGTCTTGCTCTCTGTGCAAAAACACCTGCACCTTAAAAGACCTTTGTGAGGCAAATGACAACGCTGTTGGCGTGGCTGAATTCTGGTCAAAATATATTTAATTTTGGAATCATGGATACGAATAAGAAGATGGTTTTTTTAAGATAGGTCACCTTGAAGCTACGAGACATAGTAAATAAATACCTACCTTAGATGAGGATCTTCTAGTTCACTTCGACTAGAGGCTTTTGAGAATTGACATTTTATCAAACAAAGCGTCTCTAAAGTGATTGGAAAACGCTACCGCTAAATGGCATTCGATGTCAGTGTAAGCGATAGTCGAAATAACAAAATGTGATTTGATTTTATTTCTAACCGACTTCGCAAAAAGGATGAGGTTATCAATTCGATTGTATTTTTTTTTTATGTGTGTTACCTCAGAACTTTTTATTGGGTGAACCGATTTTGATGATTCTTTTTTATTCGAAAGCTGGTGTTTGTCATGTGATTTAATTTTCATCAAGATTTGATGAAGAACTTCGGAGATATACATCAGAACTCTTCAATAAATGACGGCAAATCACTCGAGATAGCCGCAATCGCATATCTGTTTATTATTTACACCATTTCATAACATATCATCACTCTGGTACGCTCTATAGGGGTACACATGTGTGAACAGTTCACCCTGGTATACTCTCAATCCACCGGTTTTGTTTATTTTAGTTTCATGTTATTGGGTTAATCTATTGACTTCACTTTGGGCGTTATAGGTACCTAGCCTATAGAACTGGTCCATTATGTACCACAACTAAAAAGTGAAAAATAAAAAATTTAAAAAAAAAATTACAACCAACTTCCAAACAAAAACACTACAAAGTGACAAATAGGTACTTCAATTTCGGAAGTCGGTGTCAAACAAAGAAACGAAAACAGGAACACCGGCTTTCGAAATTGAAGTTATTTGTCACTTTGTAGTGTTTTTGTTTGGAAGTCGGTTGTAATTTTTCGATATCGGTTATCATTCTCATACAACAACATTAACATTAGAAGCGGGATATTTACCATGTTTACTGTTTGTTGCGTGTTTTCGATATTAAGGTGCTGTTGCAAGCACCATGATGACGGATAAACTGAAGTTGATAGTAGTAAGTTCGCGAGTGGACACAGTGAGTTTCGTGTGTCGGGAACAGAATCGAGTTGTGAGTGACAGTGGTAGCGGTACTGAATGCAAAAAACAAACAAGAAAGAGGGTAGACCGGTTTGTCTCCTCATAAACACCCACCCGCAATAACTTCAGTTTATCCGTGATCATGGTGCTTGCAACAGCACTGAAATATCGGCATCTCGAAAAAAACAGTACACATGGTAAATATCCCGCTTCTAATGTTAATGATAGTGTTAGTGACCATGACAGTTAAAAAAACTTATAATCTCATACAATTTTGCCTTTTTGACAATCGCTATCGCCACGCTTTCGATGATACAATGACACTTGTCTAGGGCCTCTGTTCACAATGTATTGTGTCCAATCGCTGCTGTAGTCATAGCTCACCTCGCGTTTTTATCCGACTGCCTAAGGAAGATAATGTGTTTATGGATGTATATTTGTTCCTATGTGGCGTTCTAGAGACCAAACGCAGTGGCTGATTTTGATGATTCTTACGTCAATAGATTCGTCTTAACCTTGCGAGTGTCACTGGCTACATTAAAATTAGAGAATATAGAAATGGCGGATTTTGGGCGCCATATTGTCGGAGCACAATTTTTTTTTTCTACTAATCCCATCGTGTGGGGTATCAAAATAAAGGGTTTTAAGAGTTGATTTCAAAATGATATAACACTTGTTTAAATGTACCTAATTCTAAAAAAAAAAACTGAAAAGTTATAAATTAAAAAAGTTAATCAAAAAAATCAAATAACCCGACTGCTTAAAAGGCGAACTAAAAAGACGTCAACAAGAAGAAAATCATGCTGTGCAGTCGGAGGATACATCTGGTTTTGGCCAGCCAGCTCGCGAATATGTATCCTCCGACTTGTTTGATGACAGTCTGATATATTCATTAACAAAGCTTCCCAGACGAGTTTACAGAATCAAATACCATTTATCAAAAACAAGAAGTATTTTTAGGAAAATATTCTCTCCCTATGTACCCTTCTCCTTTAGCCAGCTGAACGTCTTTAAATTTGAACCAGCCGAAACTACAATTAAAACTACATCTTCCACCCCACAAAAAATCCAGCAAAATAAGGTTAACCGTCCATTCCCAGCACAAGATTCCTTAGACTGTCTGTTCGCAAGATTTGAGCTCCTAATTACTCTTGGCAAACTTAATAAAAGTTTGAAAGATAAGACACTGTGCTCCTAAAGTTGTTACGAGCGGGATAGCGATCTTAATGTCGGAGCAGTTTGTGTCAGGAATTGATGTTTAGGGAGGAAAAATAAACGGAGATTTTAGACGTACCTTAGGGTCAGCTCACAGAGAGACGCGCACATATTTTCAGGTAGAGATATAAATTAGAACTGTTTTTACTACATGACAAGGTATATATTACATATATGACAAGGAAATAATCAAGTATGCACTCAAACTTGATTCCCATTACCTTACGTATCATAAACTCATCATCTTCCTGCCCTTATCCCATATTGCTTGGGTTCGGAGCAACACGTTTTCTTCTTCCATACCGTCCTGTCCCCTGTCACTGACTCCCTTTTCTTTCATATCACTCCTCTCACAGTCCATCCATCTTTTCTTTGGCCTTCCTATCCCTCTCCATCCATCAACACAACAACAAAAACCAACATCAACATCCAACATGCGGTTGATCCTTCCTCATCACATGACCATACCAGGACAAAAGGTTCCCTTTCAACTTTTCTGTCACTAGCGCTACTTTCAAACTGCCTCTCATTTCTCACGAAATTAAATTAAATTTAATATAAAATACAAAACGTAATTTATTTTTGTATATTATTATATAAATATGAACAGTATAGATAGTTACTAAATATGTTGAGTATGTAAACTAGCTTCTGCTCGCGGCTTCACCTGCGTGAAAGTTGGAAATCATTCCGAGGAACGTAGTCCCGAGATAAAAAAAAAACTAGGTCCTTTGCAGGGTCTCAAACCATATCCATACCATATTTCATTTAAATCAGTCAGGTTTAAGCGTTAAAAGGTAACAGACAGAAAGACATAGTTATTTTCGCGATAGCTATTCTGTAATAAACATGTTCATTAAAAAACCTATTTTTTAAACAAACTGTTTTTTTCGTTTTATTCTCAGCAAATACTTTCATTTGATACCCATATCATGACAGTGCACAAAAAATAACTAGTCCGCCATCTTGGGCCGTCCGCCATATTAGATTTAGAATGACATCACTTAGCTAACCATGCATTGTCATCCAAACTAAACGTGTATGCAAAATTTCATCTTAATCGGTGGTGGATAACTGCTTTAAAATTCTGTTGCAACATTTGACCCGAACACGCTTACATACATTGCAAGTTAAAAAAAAAGCTTGTAAAAATGTAGTTCAATATTTCAGACCGTCAAAATGGTGTAAGATTGTACCAGAGTCAAATTTAACTTAAGTATATATCCTACTACCTAACTCTAGTCCTAGAAACTACAGGCTTACACTAAAGGAAAACATAAAATAGCGTCCCTAAATCTAGGATTATGACACACTGATCGAACCTAATCACACTGTTAGACGAGAAAATTGTGAGAAAGGTATTCCCAACCTTATATATATTTTGCGACCAGCCGCTCGGGGTAGCGAAACGAGGCGAAAAGATGGATGAATAAGGGTCAGATCACATCGTGAAGCGACGCCATCATGCGCGCACTTTTTACCCGACTGCCGAAGGAGGGCCTCGGCGCTTTTCTGGTGGTCGCCACTGTTGATTCTGGCTTTCAGGAGTTGCAGTGGTTTGGGTATAGTGCGGAGGGATTGCCGAAGGAGGGCAATGTGTTTATCAGTCTATGTTTGTATGTATGTATGTTACTACGTGGCGTTCTAGAGACCAACTGCGTTGGCTGATTTTGACGCTTACGTCAATCGATTCGTCTAAAACTTGCGAGTGTCACTGGCTATATTTCAATTGGAAAAATAAGCGTGGTGGCTTTTGGGCGCCATATTGTGGGGGCCCAATATTTCTTTTTCTTTAAAAATATATGACACTTATCTATATGTTTTAATGTAACTAATTCGAAAAAAAATTGTAAACTAAAAAGTTATTAATAAAAAAAGTTAATTCAAAAAATCAAAAAACCGGACTGCTTAAAAAGCGAACTATACGCCCACTTAAGGCGATATATACGCCCCTATGTTAACGCAGTACTGGCCGTGCGCCCACTCGACGCCAAAATATCAATCCTCCTCCTTTTGAACAGTTTTGTTTGCAAAATATTATTTGATTTACATTTATGCTATATATGTTAGTTATAAAGAAATGCCAGCCATCAATTTTTCTGTGTAATAATATTTTTAAACATCCAAGTCGTTTTGGAGGAGTATCCAAAAGTAGCGAAAAACTAACGTGTTGTTAATAATTTTTTTGAAGCAATAATATTTTTTATACGAAAAAACCATGTGTTAAAAATAATAAACATGGAACAATAAATAATATATATGTTTTTCAAACCTTTTAACCTAGCCGTTACTAAGAATTAAGCTTTAGGAAGATACCGGTTTACGTCACTAAAGCGGCCCTTAAGATTTGGTCTCTTTGGTTTGCAGTATGCAGTGTTAGAGTCTGGCAAACGAAAGTAGAAGTTCGAATTATTTGAAAACTTTATATATGGCAATGCTATACTAATGTCAACATCAATTTTTGGTGATTTGTTGTGGTCTTGATAATAGCATTTATTAAGTGAAAAGTTAATAAAACAATTAAAAGTGGATTACAGAGAATGTCGTTTCGCATGATGTCTAAACATCAGGAAAAACATCAGGCGAAAGACGTCGAATTCAAACAAAAACAAGATTGTTGTATGTGTGGTGTTAGATTTCATAAGTTAGAATGACGCTAATAAGTTGAATAAACCAAAATTATAATAGAATACTGTTGTTTTTTTTACTGAGATTGATCCATAATATCTAAAATATTACCTACCTCAATTACCTATGATATTTTTATTCAGGCAAAATAAAATAAATAATTCTAAAGTATCAAATTAGGTTATTCCAGGTATGTCATACTAGTTTTGGGGTTGCTATGCTGATATTTTTTAAATTTGCCACGCTTTTCAGTCTCTTCGTTCGTTTGCCAGATTCTAGTCACATCACATCAATCAGCCTAGCAATTTCCAAATATGTTGGGTCAGCTGCCTGTTTTACCGAATACGGCTGAGTACCAGTACTATACATTGAGCCACTGTTTAACTTCACAAAAAAAAGAAAAATAAAAGAAAATTGTAACCCACAATAATATCTGTTTTTTTTTGGTGACAAACTTTTAAAACTCATACACAAACAGCAAGATCTGGAACATCTGTAGGCCATACAGATATTTGTTCCGTGCGGTAATCGAACCTGCAACACGCAGCGCAGCAGCCGATCGCTTAAGACGACGACTAACGCCAACGAACTTGAGGGAACAAAACGCGCACTCGTTTCACACCCGCGCGACCGGAAATTTAGTAGTTTTTTGTACTTTCCTTATTATTTTACGACTTTAAAAAAAAAAGCTCAGTTCAAAATGTAGATAATTAAATTGTCTTTGAGATGGTGTCGATTTCATTAAAATACGCCCAGCGGTTTTGGTGTGATTGTCGTGTTTTTGTCCGTTTTAGACATAACTTTACAAATTAATTACACTATGTTTTACGAAGAAAACTCAAAATTTGCTCAGATTAAATTATTAAGAAAATAGTCTAATATAACATATATATTTTTTTTTTTTTTCTTTTTCTATACTTTCTGTAACTTATATGGTGTACATAATAAAGAGTATTCTATTCTATTCTATTCTATTTTTTTTTCAAAAAATTACGACTAGCCATTTAGACGTGATTCTCATTTTAAAATCAGCTACTCAAGGGAATCGGCGCCTTAACCACTGCGCCAATCATGTCGTCAATCTAACATGTGAATCTCTAATGTCTAGAATGGTCTATTTTGTGATGCAGCGCTAGGCAGTGTGAAAAAACATGCTTTTCGAAGCAACGTCGCGTCGCGTCGCTTCGTATCTCTGTGTGAGCATATCCTTAGTGTATCGTAGGATAAACCGAAAAACCTAGTATTTTAGGCCGAAACACGTCAATATACTGTCATAAAATGTAGCTTTATGTTACGCTTGGGTATGTTTTATATTGATGGTGTTCCATTTCGGTTGATATTATGTACTGATATTCAATAGAGAATGTTTCAGTCGCTGAAGACGTTTTGGTCATGAAGGTTTTTCTCTGAAACTTTGGCAGGTAGATGTTGTGATTCTTTGATAAAACTATTTTGTTACTTATAAAGTCATCACACATCATCATCTGCCTAGCCTTTTCCCAACTATATTGGGGTCGGCTTCCAGTCTTACCGGAATCAGCTAAGTACCAGTGTTTTACATAGAGCGACTATCCGACATAGAGCCTATCTGACCTTCACAACCCAGTCTCTGGATAACACGGTACCCCTTGGCAAGACTGGTGTCAGATCTCAAGCTTCTGACTACCCGTAACGACTGTCAAAAATCTTCAAATAACAGCCGGGACCAACGGCTTAACGTGCTTTCCGAGGCACGGAGGAAACTCGGTATGTTGAAATGGTCACCCATCCACGGACCGACCTCGTCAAGCGTTGCTTAACCTTGATGATCGACCTGTGCGGCTGTTATTATTTAGCCACGAGCTCCTCCTATAAAGTCATCACTAGTTTTAGTAAATAGTATTGCCGAAAT
Organism: Orthosia incerta; assembly: GCA_948252205.1. Taxonomy (NCBI): domain Eukaryota; kingdom Metazoa; phylum Arthropoda; class Insecta; order Lepidoptera; family Noctuidae; genus Orthosia; species Orthosia incerta. Next base: position 15,251,611 of record OX411764.1, on the reverse strand, counting down.
CAATGATTTATTTGCTTTAATTTAAACGCCGTATCATCATCATCAGTCGAAAGACGTCCACTGCTGGACATAGGCCCAATCGTCGCCACATTGACTGGTCCCGTGCGTCCCACATCCAGCGGATCCCCGCAACCTTCACCAGACTATCGGTCCACCTAGTGGGAGGCCTTCTAACACAACGTCTTTCAGTTCGCGGTCGCCTTTCCAGAACTTTTTTGCCCCATCGGTCATCTGTTCTGCGAGCAATGTGCCCTGCCGTCTGCCACTGAAGTTATTAAAGGTAATTAATAACAAGATTTACCTGCACAGATACTTAAGAAAAAAAAAACATATGAAGATTTTTACCTGTATAGGCAGTGTACGCCGAGTTCTTTGGTAAAACTAGGGTAACTACTTTTTACGCCCTACCACCGGCCTCGTCACCATCGAGGCGGTCCGGCCAGTGCTCGAGCACTGGCTCGGGAGGAGGCACGGATCCCTGTCGTTTCGGGTGACGCAGGTGCTCTCGGGGCATGGTTGCTTCGGGAAGTACCTGTGTCGCATAAACAGGAAGCCGGACGCCCGGTGTCAACACTGCGTCGCCTGACGGGAGGACACGGCGCGGCATACGCTGGCAGAGTGTGCCGCTTGGGAGGAGCCACGCCGTGCCCTCATCTCAGAAGTAGGCAGTGACCTATCGCTGCCGGCCGTAGTCGATTCTTTGGTCGGCAGCGAGGAGTCCTGGGATGCGAGGGTATCCTTCTGCGAAACAGTCGTCTCGCAGAAGGAGGCTGCGGAGAGGGAGAGGGAGATTTCATCCACTCACCCGATCCGCAGCAGACGCGCCGGGCGTCGGCGGAGGGCGGACAACGCCCTCTTCCAGCCCCCCTAAATGGGTCCAGGGGCGATGGTCTCGGGGACGTCCGCTGCCCCCAACACACATCAGGACCCGAGGTGGCGGCGCGCAGTGTTCCACGCGCACCCCTCTTAGACGTCGCAGGGTAAGTCTAACACCTCACTCCCCCCCAACTCGAGATCGAGGCCCGCAAAGGCGGGCCAGCACTAGCCGGGGGTTGCGGAAGTATCGTTGTTCCCGTGACCCCCAGCATAGGTGTGAGATGGAACACCGGGGTGGTTTTTAGTCATTAGGAGTCTGACAGACCCCTCCGCCACCCCAGGGCGGAGGACATCCAATGAGGATATTCCATCCCGGAAAAAAAAAAGGGTAACTACTTTTGTTTCAACCCCACAACCCCCCGGGTTGGTTTCTGCATTGTCGAGGTGGGAGAGCTGAGGAGCTTGGTGGTGATTGGAGTTAGTTAGTAGTGGCTTGGTCACTCACGGTGAAGCAAAGAGGAACCCGAGGAGGGGTGACTCAGGGCCGACGACAAGCCGATAAACCGTGTACATCAGAATCGCGGGTGTACTTTTCAGATTTACCTAAATTTATTACAGTTATTTGGTACCTTCTGTGTACCTTTACGTACCTCTCCTGAAAATCTGTGTACCTACACCCGTACAATGATATTTAAAAAATTAGGTACACCCGCCATCCTGATGTCAGAACCGCGGGTGTACTGCTAACCAGTATAAGTAGCTAAGTGCACTGTATAAGTAAATTTGGTACCTCTTGTGTACCTGCAGAAACAAGTATTAAATAAACAAAATACTGTAAGGTTGCTGCGAAAAATAAAAAAAACTATTTTTTTTCTTTGACGTTATTACTATTTTATAAAACTTCCTCATGATTATAATGTCCTGGTACTTAAATTAGTCTTTACAGGTAATGATTCCAGTCCCACAAATATGAAGACTTCGTCATCGTTCTGGCCTCCTGGTAGTTTGAGTATAAATGCTTATAATGTTCAACATCTAATGTTTAATTCTAAAATAGGCAATGTTGTTTGTTTTTCTAATAGGTTTGTATATTTAACTATAATACGATACTATAAAACGTTATTAATACTGAACGTTTTATTTTTAACCGACTTTCCAAAAATGGGACGGTTCTCAATTCGGATGTTTATTTTTTTTTAATGTATTGTCAGGCATAACTCCGTCATATGTAAACGGATTTGCAAATTTTATTGTTCAAAAGAAGGTTATTCCGAAATGGTCCATTATGGACCATTACTATAGAATTTGTCCATTATGTACCACAAAAAATTAAAAAAAATTTTTTTTTACAAAAATATGCAACCGACTACCAAATAAAAACACAACAAAGTGAAAAACAACTAAAATTTCGGAAGGCGGTGTCAAAACACGAAAAAACAAAAACGGGAACACCGACTTCCGAAAGTTTTAGAAAATAATAACAACGTCAAAGAAAGAAAATATTTTTTTTACTTTCCGCAGCAACCTTACTGTATTTTGTTTATTTAATACTTGTTTCTGCAGGTACACAAGAGGTACCAAATTTACTTGTACAGTGCACTTAGCTAGATATACTGGTTAGCAGTACACCCGCGGTTCTGACATCAGGATGGCGGGTGTACCTAATTTTTTAAATATCATTGTACGGGTGTAGGTACACAGATTTTCAGGAGAGGTACGTAAAGGTACACAGAAGGTACCAAATAACTGTAATAAATTTAGGTAAATCTGAAAAGTACACCCGCGATTCTGATGTACACGATAAACCGACGACGTAGCGCCCAACAAGTAGGTTGCGGTGCTGCTTGGGCGACATCGAAACTATGATGATGATGTCGTATTGCGGTGCACCGGTCTCCCTACCTTCCGCAGCCTGGATGGGGTCGCCAACGTCTGATGGACGACGCGTTGGGGTTGCAGGTTGCACGGGAGGAGGACTGTCGGTATAGTGTAAGCCCCTGCGGCCGAAAAGCGGCGAGGCCACTGACCTGACCCGTCACAGGGGACCAAGGGTTCCATACACGGGGTCGTCTGGCGCCCATGTGCTGCTTTGGTCCCTGGGGTGGTCACGGCGTGCAATGTGTTCTGGGGCGCTGGTGATGGGGGGTACTCCCCAGAGGAGGGTCCAGTGACGGACAGCCGCGACGGGTTCGCTGATGATTGCTTACGCGTGTCCATGCTCCTGCTATAAGCGGCACAGGAGGACACCGTGAATTTTTAATTTGTTGGAGTCCCACATTGTATTCTAAAGGCAAAAAATAAAAGCGAGACCAACTAGGCTGGTCTATACACGTTTTTCTTCTGCGTGAATAACTTCATAATCCTTACTCAAATGATCAAGGGAAAAACACCAAACAAGTGGCCATGATCCCAAGGTGAACCGACGTCCTAAGGTCACAATGCCGCTTCACTATTAATATTCCCTAGTTTCTATGGTTTCAAAACACAATGCTCTTGTTACACACACTTAGCCTAAGATCCCTCTGCACAAAAATCGGCAGGAATATTTTTTATTAAACTAAATTTTCATGAATTGTACTTGACAAAAGAATAAATTTCTGCAGGTTTGCCTGGAAATATCTAGCTGCAATCACCTAAATTGAATTTTTGGTTGTAAAGTTGCCAGCTCTCATTTAACTGCAATCTGTGGATTGCCAGTTTACCTGTTAAACCTGGCAACCCATAAATGGCGGCTAAATGAGAGCTAGTTGATGCACCCACGATACAGGATAAAGTCCTAGTTTAGGGAAAGTTACAAGAAAACCAAAGAACTGTTTGCGGTCAGATGCGGCCAAGCAATCATACAGTGACCTATTTTGCTCTTGGCATTCATAAAAAATCAGTTTCGTCAAAAACAATTTACCTGCACATTTTTGTAGTGGCATCTCATACTAACTTCAAACTCGATTATAATACTCTGTATAGAACATGTTTGTAAAGCCAATAAGACCTTGTCTATTGTGTACTCGAAGTGTCGGCAACGGTAGTTTGGTGTTGAGCTTCCTCCCCGGGAAACACTACCCGTGTTTGTTAAATTCTTCGCCCTCTGAAAAAAGTAATTAGGCCTTGCGAACTTTTTTCATAGAACCGAAACTATTCACCGTCCAGCTTGTAAATTAACATTTAACAGCCCAAAAACTAGTCATTTAGTGAAGACCTAATGTGGTACCGATTCGATTTCTTATAAAAATCGACTATAAGTACGAAGAAATTTTAACCTGTTTATCACAATATTATTATTTTATTTTTGCTCAATATTCTGTATTGATTCATAAACATAGGAGGAGCTCGTGGCTAAATAATAACAGCCGCACGGGTCGATCATCAAGGTTAAGCAACGCTTGACGAGTTCGGTCCGTGGATGGGTGAACATTTCAACATACCGAGTTGCCTCCGTGCCTCGGAAAGCACGTTAAGCCGTTGGTCCCGGCTGTCATTTGAAGATCTTTGACAGTCGTTACGAGTAGTCAGAAACTTGAGATCTGACACCAGTCTTGGCCAAGGGGTACCGTGTTACCCAGTTACTGGGTTGTGGAGGTCAGATAGGCAGTCGCTCCATATAAAACACTGGTACTTAGCTGAATCCGGTAAGACTGGAAGCCGACCCCAATATAGTTGGGAAAAGGCTAGGCAGATGATGATGATTTATAAACATACCCAGGCGTTTAAATTACTATGTTTTGTGTTTACTGTGGTTAAACTGAACAGTTACATTTTGTATAACTTTTAGGTATCTAAATGTATATTCTACATCCAATTTTTTTTTATTCAAGATTTAACAATTTTTGTAATATTATAAAGCTGAAGAGTTTGTTTGTTTGTTTGAACGCTCTACTGGTCGGAATTAAAAAAGGATTTTTGTGTTGGATAGCCCATTTATCGAAGAAGGTTATAAGCTATATAACATCACGCTACGACCAATATGAGCGAAGCATAAATGAAAAATGTAGCAAAAACGGGGAATAAATATTCCTCTTTGACAGTTTCCGTTGCGTGCGCTGCGTAAATCATGTATGTAGCGTAGGGTAGGTAGGGTAGATGTGTAGGTAGGTAGCCAGTCGACGGGAGCGAAGCCGCGTGGGACAGCTAGTTAATAATAAGATTATTTACTGAACCCCTTTTTTATAATTGATAGGCTTGCGTTTGACCACTATCTCGCCTGATGGTAAGCGATGCGGTCGACGGTGAAGCACGCTTGCCTATAAGTTACCTATTCACTCTTGACTTAAAGACCCCGAGGTTGTAACTATCAGGAAACAAAGACTCCGGCAGGGAATTCCACTCCTTAGCTGTACGACCTTGAGTGCAATTGGGTACGGTGGTTCCCTGAAACAATTGTTTTTTTTCCATTATGTCTGCTAATTAACACTCAAGGGAATGATTGAATTCATTTGTGAATTTTAATTCATCGGAATATCAGAGCTAAAGAGCACTTCGCTTCACTATTGTAACCGTCCATGGAGTATTGCATTTTACTGTATATGATTGTCTGTTAATAATAATGGAACTTTATAGGCGGGCCAAAATTAAGCGCTGGACGCAAATTGTCACGAACCGAGAAAACCCTTTTACTTGCAAGTCACTGCTAACACCATATATGGCCGTGGAACGGAACCGAACGCGATCGAAGTGCTTATAAAAATAATCATCTTAATCAGACGAAAAACGCTAGTTACGTCTCGGCACAGTATCTTTGTATGGGATGAGGCATCCGCTAGTATTATATTATCTGTGCCAGGACCAATCGACGCGTGCACTCCGCCCCTAGCGAGACGGACCTATTTTTATGAATGAATAGGGCCTTTCCAATGGCCATAGGAATTGAATGCATTGGAATTATGTCTTACTTTATTAAAGTTTATTTTATAATAATAAACAAGCAAAATTTTTTTTTTTTAAAGGTTCCCGCACGGAACAAATATTTGTACGACCTACAGATAGTTGATCTGGCTCTGGGTGTTTGTGTACGTGAGTTTATATGTTTGTAAACGCTCCCACGATATATAAAGAAATTCCTAGTGCGGGGCAAAGTTTTTTAAAGAAAAAATTAAATTAATTAGAACTTATAACACTCCTCTTTTTTTGGGGGTTAAAATGTTCGTAAGTCCTAATTATTTTTTTCGGTGTGACACTGTGTAACTAGTACTTTCTGTTTCTCGGCATGGTATAGACCTTGTCAAGGAACAGAAAATACAGTACAGTAAAGTCATTATAGAATGATTCATAGCTTAAAGCATTTTGTACCATATTTTATTTACATTGTGGAACGCTAATGAATATGTGAATAGGGATTAGATTTATCCATGTCAAGTATTGCTTTGTTCAGAGGTTCTTGACAAAATTATATAACATAATATAAGTGATAACAATTTCTTTTTTTAGGGTTCCGTAGCCAAATGGCAAAAAAACGGAACTCTAATGGATTCGTCATGTCTGTCTGTCTGTCCTTCCGTATGTCACAGCCACTTTTTTTCCGAAACTATAAGAACTATGCTGTAGAAACTTGGTAAGAAGATGTATTCTGTGAACCGCATTAAGATTTTTACACAAAAATAGAAAAAAAACAACAAATTTTTGGGGTTCCTCATACTTAGAACTGATTCAATTTTTTTTTCATCAAACCGTATGGGGTATCTATGGATAGGTCTTCAAAAATGACATTACGGTTTCTTATATAATTTTTTTCTAAACTGAATAGTTTGCGCGAGAGACACTTCCAAATTGGTAAATTGTGTCCCCCCCCTGCAACTTCTAAAATAAGAGAAAGATAAAACTGAAAAAAAATATGATGTACATTACCATGTAAACTGCCACTGAAAATTGGTTTGAACGAGATTTAGTAAGTAGTTTTTTTTAATACGTCATAAATCGTAAACCGCAATTTACCAAGTACGGAACCCTTCGTGCGCGAGTCTGACTCGCACTTGGCCGGTTTTTTTTTATATACCGGTATGCTCGCGTTTGACCACTATTTCTCCTGATGTTATGCGATGATGTGGTTGACGGTGAAGCCTTTGTCTAGAGCCTTTCGACCTCTTGTGAATTTTCGGTAGCGCATTTTTTTTTTTTTTTTTTATTATCTGTAGGCTTGCGCTTGACCACTATCTCACCTGATGGTAAGCGATGATGTGGTCGACGATAGAACACGCTTGCCTAGAAGAAACCAGCAGCAACAAGCATTATCGCTGACAGAATATTACTTTGTCTAGCTCTAGCACCGCTGGTTTGGTTGTTGATTATACTCTGATTTCGGTCACGGTGGCCATCTTAAATTGAAAGAGTATGTGCGCAATCACAGTTCCAGTCTCTGTTCCTATATTTTTGTATTCCGAAGGGATGGTAACTCGACACGATTGGGGAGTGATCAGGCGCAGATACAGTTGCTTTAAGTTTTTCCCGAGAAATGATTGTGTCACACCACCAATTGCCTAACTATGGGCAGAATGACCATTTTTAACTGACTTCAAAAAATAGGAGGTTTTCCGTTTGACCTGTATATTTGTATGTATGTTTGTCTTCGATTTTCCCGTTAGTTAGTTAGTCCGCGTTTGACTAAATCGCTTTTGATGCGGTTTTCTGAAAAGTATTTGTTACATTCTGGAGAAGATTTTGGTAAACAAGTTTTTATGTATGTATGTTTGTCCAGGCATTACGCCGAAACTAGTAATTGGGTCATGATCTTTTTCTTATATTGGATTAAGTATCTCCCAATTTAGGTCATAGTGCAAGTTTCATCAAAATCGGTTAGGCAGTTATCAAGATATGGAGCATACAACCGAAATCTATAGCGACAAACAGCACGAATGTGTAAATTGAGTTAATATGGGTATTTTTTCAATCCTTTAGCTACCTTACTATGGAACTTGCTTAATTTGTAGTGATAGTAAACTAAAACTAGGGTTTTTTTATCCCGAAAGTCATCCTTAGGGGGGTGGCAGTTTGTATGGTGAACTAATAACTTCTCAAATAAGACGGCCCACGCACCTACAATATTAAGGTTACACTAGTCAACGGCACGAATTATTTTGTGCGCGGGATTAAAATGCATTTTTATCAACCGACAACACGTGCGGAAGAGATTGATGCTGTTATGAGCAGTAGGAAGCTAGTTCGCGTACGAATACACACTTTTGCAAATTTGTAGTGAAATGGATAATGATTCAGGACGAAACCGAGCGCGCGAAATTTTATAAACAGACTTTTGGGAGTCTGGATATCATGAAAAAACGACTAAACGTATCTGTTCAAAATAAAATTATTTGCATTTTTAGGGTTCCGTACCCAAAGGGTAAAAACGGGACACTATAGCTGAGACTTCACGATCCGTCTGTCTGTCTGTCTGTCCGTCTGTCACCAGGCTGTATCTCGTGAACCGTGATAGCTAGACAGTTGAAATTTTCACAGATGATGTATTGTTATTGCCGCTATAACAACAAATACTAAAAACAGAATAAAATTAATATTTAAGGGGGGCTCCCATACAACAAACGTGATTTTTTTGCCGTTTTTTGCTCGACATTAATAACGGCAACAGGTAGACGCTTGAAATATTCACAGAATATTTAGTTGTATATTCACTTCAAAAAATAATAATAATTAAATTGTGATTTTTTTGCCGTTTTTTGCAATAATGGTGCGGAACCCTTCGTGCGCGAATCCGACTCGCACTTGGCCAGTTTTTGAACTACTTATCTATCTCTATATGGTGGCCGTTTTACAATTTTCCATCTTCTTATGGTATTTATTCGCGCCCAAAAATGCGTTAATATTGGTGTCGAAATGTGGACATTTCGACGCTCATAACTTTCAAATATTTACTTTTTCACTTTTTGTTTCCATACAGGGCTAGATAATGATGATACAAATTGATATCACTTTTTATTTTGAACGTACATTGTCAAACAGTGGAATATTCCCTAGACTACGTTTGTATGGAAGAATTTTCGACTAGTGTAAACTTAATGCGCGATAAAAAAAAGTAGGCTATTTGAAGTACTAATGCTACGCAGACGAAGTCGCTGGTCACCATTAGTCCATAATAAAACAAACTAACTTTCAATGATATAATAAAGTATATAATATATATATGCACAAAATTCTGTTTACATACCCAGAGTAAAGAACCTTTTTGGAACAAGACAAAGTTTAGTCTACCATAAACAATACTGTTCTGATTTTAGGTGCCATAACTTTGATGCCACATAATGCCCTCTATTAGTCAAGCTTGCACTAACAACGACAACAGAATATACGAACAAAAACACCCGCAGAACAGCATCATAAAACTGCATACCCACTTACATTCTTGCACCCTCATAATGCTGAAGTATTAAACTTTTACAGTGCTTCTAACAGCTTTTTTAAATTATACGTTGCGAATGTAAAAACGTTAATGCGCAGCCTGTGCTGCCGACTGTACTGCTATCAATCTTAGCCTCGGATATGCCGGACCATTAAAGAGATTTTCCTTTAAAAGCCAAGCGCGTGCGACCTATAGTTGTTTAGATGAAGCGTTTGGATGTTGCTAGTAACTTGCTTAGAAAGGGCAACAATTGTTTGCCACTCACTTCTACTACAGGACATCTTTTAACTTTAGATTTTTATTGTATTGTTTCACCACAAAAATTTGAGTGTGTGTAATTTCTTGAAAGATATTGTTTTTATGAAGTCTCACTCACTCAGTAGTATTTTCTCCGCATAGTGGCCAGTGAAATAGCTTAAGGAATAGGTCACAAAGTGTCGAAGAATTAATTGGTAGAGTGGCTTTACCGACTCTGAAAATATTGCTGAGTATCGCAGAAATATTTTTAATATGTGGGCCATACGTTGTCGGTAAAAATATGGCCCGTTTTGTTACCTTTACACCGTAAGGATCGGAGCTAAGTAAACGCTTACGCTTGCTTCATTTGCCTTTTAATATTCCCACTACTGGGACATAGCCGTCCTCTCTGTGAGTGGGTATGGGTCGTTATTCATTAAGCGGGCCTAGTGCTGTTGGTCTTGCCTCGCATACCAGTTACTTACTCCAGTTATGAGGCTTCACCTAAACACTCCTTCATGTTGCTCATAAAATGATCGATCACTACCTTCATAATTGATTGGCGCTTTGTTCCCGCCATTATCGCGACAACATATTCTGCAGCATGAATAGAACGCAAAGAATATTGCATCTCTCTCTTACATGTGCGTGACGCAGAAGTTCGTAATGCTCTATCTCATTCGCACGTACATAAAATAAAGGTGCATGTTGTTTGGAGTATGTATTATTTTGTGCACCTGCCTTCTGTCATAGAGTAATAGCATAGAAACGAAAGATCCTGGTTTGTTCACACTAACGGCCTGGCCACGTTTTCTGGCTTAGCCAAACACGACGACGCAGCGAGCAGTTCTGGCAGGCACCATTTCAAAAAACAATACCACCGCACTATTCCCTAACCACTGCAACTCTTGAAAGCCAGAATCAAACGTTGCGACCACTAGAAAAGCGTCGAGGCAATGAAGCTCGGCGAAGTCCCGGAGATTGAATTGAACTGTCTTGGATCCCTCAACTAAATTAATCAGAAAAGAATAACGGAGGAGTAGGAAAAATAAACATTATTTCCACTTACCTCCATATCAAACAGGAGACAGAACAAACGAGGTCAATAGGCACAAAGGGTTCAGGATTCACAACTGTGATAAGCCCAGTTGGCTAGCACTACGAATAAAAATTATCATTAATATACTGGGTCATAACATTTATATTTGATTCCAATAATAGGTGTGGCAAAAACGCTTGAACGCACGGAACTTTGTTGTATTTTCCACAAGGTCCGAATAGTAAATAACTCTGGATGCAGCCTGTACATTATCCTACATTATATTGCGTTCATTCTGCCAAAGAACACTTAAATAAGATAAAAGTTCCTTACCGACTGGACTTTTTATAAAAGAGCGAAAACAGTAAAGCTTATGTTCCGAATACCAGTATAGTGCATGGGGCGACTGCCTATCTGAACTCCACAACCCAGTAACTGGATAACACGGTACCCGTTGGCAAAACTGGTCAGATTTTATCGCTTCTGACTACTAGTAAGACGGTCAAAAATCTACAAATTACAGCCAAAACCTTATATCACGTACCTATCCCCGGTCTGCCTTTGGCGAGCACTGCTTTACCTTGAAGATGTATTAATTAATCTCGAGTTCCTCTCACTTCTGCACAGTTTTGTTACTCTATGCTGCGCTGCAAATCCTACGTAATTTATAATGTTTGCTGCAATGTTTCGGAATTTACGCTTGCAGGATTTGTCGCATATTTAGTTACATAATTGGGCTCAGTGTTTTATGTTCTGAGTGTTGTACAGTCAAGGGTCACCCGAAGTTAACAGTCCCTATAATTTCATTGTAGAAAATCAAAATCATTTTTTTTTATTTTACATATGCCTACATGGGCACTTATAAAACGTCGACAAAAGGTGCACGGTTCGGGTTAGTCGTTTTATATGGAGAAGAACCGGCAAGAAACTCCATGGTTACTCTATTAAAAATTTGTTTAGTTTTACAATATTTCCATGTTACAGCGCATTAGTACTTGGATATGGGGGGACAACTTAGCCCCGACAATAAGTCGTACGAAATTTAAAAAAAAATTAAAAAAAGAAGAAGTTCAATGGTCAGCAACTTATATAATCCATAGGCAATCAATATGCTTAGCCTATTTTAGCCTATTTTCAATTATGCTGGGGTCGGCTTCCAGTCTAGCCAGATGACGCAGTACCAGTATTTAACAGGGAGCGACTGTCTATCTGACCTTCACAATCCAGTAAATAGGCAACACCCCTTGGTAAGATTGGAGTAAAATTTTCTAGCTTCTGATTCTGATTTCTGACCTTGAAAAATCAAAAAATACAGGAATCAATGCTATAACGTGCTGAATTGTAAGAATATAATTTTAGATAGTAAATACACTTCGTTATAAGTGTTCATGTATTCTGAGTTTGCACTATACCTCATATGCGGTTATTTTATCACTATTCATTCATTCAATAAATAGTAGTAATCAGATGTGGTTTTTCCCTTGAAACCTTAGGAACCCCAAGATTACATGGCGAAGCTGTTTCGGGACTCTGCCAAGGGGATTTATTTATTCATTCAAAATTATGAAAATAACACCTTAACAGCTATAACGCCAATGCAATGTTACTACAACAAAGATATTAGGACTAACAGAAATACAATTAAAAATACAATTTAATATAACATTCAATTAAAATACAATCAAATATTACAACTAAAATACAATCAAACATACAATTTAAAACCAAATAACATATAATCAAACTTACAATTATAAATCCAAGTAACATACAATGCAACACAATTAAAATAAAATTAAAATACAATTAGATACAATTAAAATGCAACTAAATACAATTCAACGACAGTTAAAATACAATTAAAATTAAATTTAAATCAACTAAAATCCAATTCACATCACTTCTCAGCATTTTCAATGCACTTCAGTGCTACTCCTGTGAACTTCATCAGGCTACAGTGAAATATATGTTAGGATTGTTTGTAGTTTGATTAGAGTTTCAGTTTTCCAGCATTTTATTTCAGCATAACTACCTCAATAGTATAATGTGTCGGTCAACTGTGGAAAAGGAAGAGGTTTTTCTCCAAAAAATTTAGGCCAACATAAGCTGCCAAGATTCCCATAATGGCCAGAACAATGTACGCAACAATGACGCCACGATGAAAGAAATCGGAAGTCACGTGGAACGGATTAGCATTGTGACCTACATTGTTCTGGCCATAATGGGGATCTCTGCAGCTTATGTAGGCCTACGGATGTACAAGAGCTGACACCGCACATGGATCCAGCAGGAAATTGGGATGAGTACCATGCAGAGAATTAGTATATCCATCAGAGGGCGCACAGAAGGTACCGAGAATCATGTTGTGTATTTTTATGCGTTCCTTGTGAAGTATATGTGGGGTAACTTTAAATGATTGATTGTAATAAGACAACGTTGTGGTTTAAAAAAAGATATAGTGACTTGAATTGAAAAAACATATCCTTAGATGGTTTGGTCATGTTAAGAGGATCAATGAAAGGCATTTAAAAGGCAGGAAACGCCGGGAGGGGACGTCCTAGAAAGACATACATAGACTTTATTGGTGATGTTCTTCAGAAAGGCCAGGTGCGCAGTACTCTTAACCGGCGTGCGACTAGATGTATGAATGTGAGTGAAGCAAAAGAAGTATGTAAGGATCGTAGCCGGTTGTGTTCTGTAGTTTCTGCCTACGCCATGGTAAAAATGCGTGAGTTTATGTATTTTATTTATTATTTATTTATTTAAACTTCATGTGCAATGGTGATACATAGGCGGACTTAATGCAGCAAGGCATTCTCTACCAGTCAACCGGTTTATAATTTTTAACACGCTTTTATTAGCCTATGTAACTATGTATCTATGTATCAATGTAATGGAATCTTTGTACGTGATTTTCACCCACTTCAAAACGTCGGATTGATTTGAAACTTTGCAAACCTATCAAGGACCGATGACAATGCAATAATTTAGTCAAAGTCAAAGTACTTTTGAAAGTCAAACAAAAATAAAAATTTGCAAGTAATAAAAGTTGATTCTACCGTGCGCGTTTAAATTGTTTGTCCCATTAGCCTTACCAAGATCTTCAGGATTAGCGACTTTAAGTTCAATTTACCATTAAAGCGTGTTTTTTAGTTTTTATAACTACAATTTATTTCATAAATATATCAGTGGTATGGAGAATTCTTGGTATACAATGAATGACTCGAAGATGGACCCTTACAGCTCTTATTATTTAGCCACGAGCTATTATAGCATAAAATCTAAATTGTGGATTAAATTAGACATCGACCTTTGTCTAAAAATAAATTTTAGGTAGGTACTTTAGCTTCGGTTAATTGTGACTTCACTTTAGACCCTTGACTGTACACAGGCTGTGACCCGCAGTTTCAACCGCGCAGTTTCTCATTGTCGTTGTGTGATTTAAATCCCATATAAACTTTCTCAAGAATTGGGCTATCAAATAAAAGAAGCATTTTTCAAACCTTACTGGTGGTTTCAGAGATTCACACAAAAATAAACTCTTCACCTTTATCATATAGTATAGTTTCGAAGAACGAAACAATATTTTACAAGTCACAGAACAGACACGAAAAATTAGCAATGTTTTAAATTTGTTCAGATTTTCATTCTGCGAATTCATTTTCACCTTTAGATATACATACAGTTCTATTTAAAAATATCTCTGAAACGGTGGTACTTGTTTAAGCAGATTAATAATTCTAATCTCTCTTCAAAGAATTATGAATATTGAAATCTGATCGGATTTCATAAATCGGGAGATTATGCTGTCATTCAGCAAAATGTTCCGCTCGCAGATAAGTAATAACAACCGGGTCGATATTCAAGGTTAAGCAACAATTGCCGAGGTCAGTCCGTGGATGGGTAACCATCTTTTAAATACTGATACTCCTCCGTGCCATGGTGAGCACGTCAAGCCACAAAATAGAAAGCGCGGCCCGCTTACGTAATTTGTGGTCAAGCTATTAATCCTCACCTGTCATTTATAGATTTTACTGGGTTGAGATGCAGTTTCTAACCTCCACATTGACTGTGGAGGTGAGAAACTGCATCTCAATAAAAAAGTGTAAAACAGCAGTTTTTTAACCGACTTCAAAAAAAGGAAGAGGTTCTCAATTCGTCTTAATCTTTTTATTTTTTATTATGTATGTTCCCCGATTACTCAAAGACGCCTGAACCGATTTCAAAAATTCTTTTTTTGTTTTGAAGGGTATACTTTCTAGTTGGTCCCGTAGTCATCAGGTCAGGATCTGATGATGGGATCCTAGAGAAATCGAGGGAACTCCTCAAATATTACAGGCATACATATAACGATTTTGGTGTTTTCATTAACAATGTAATCATTTGCACTCAGAAAGTATCATTTGGTGAAGTGGAACTGATGAAGAAGACCACAGATGGCTACTGGAACTCCTAAATGCTAAGTATGTCACGGATATAAGATATCTCGAATAGTTAACCGACTATGATAAAGCAAATACTTATAAATAAATGGTACTGATGAAAATGGCACCATCGAACTGATCTGATTATGAAGCCGGAAGGTAGGCATTGGAACTCTGACATAAAACAATGAATCCTAGTCGTGTTTGGGCTTATTAGAATCGTCATTAGATGTACTTTGGCTATAAATGAATATCATAGTTTTAGGAGATACCTACCAAAACTAAACAGAGAAAAATAAAAAACATTTTGTGTTAAAAAGTTTATTCTATGATATACTAATTTGTCTGAACGGAGTATCAAATGTATTATTGAAATCGCACCCTGGAAAGAGACCTAATTTCTGAAAACAAACATCCTAATCACACTTATATTATAAAGGCGAAAGTTTGTATTGGGTGTTTTTCTATGTTGTTACTTCTTCACGCTGAAACGGCTGGGCGGATCTAGATGAAATTTTGCACGGAGATAGATTATAGTCAGGAATAGGATACTTTTTATCCCGGGCATATGTTCCCTTGGGATTAATTTCGACTTTCATGCGGGTGAAGCCGCTGGCAGAAGCTAGTACTATAATAAACGTGAAGGTTTGTGTGGATGAATGGATGTATGGATATCCATCCATTCATCCATGGATATCCATCCACTTGTTACTGTGTCACGCAAAAACTACCGAACGGATTTTGATGAAACTTTATATAGCTTATACATTAAAATAACACATAGGCTATAATTTATAAAAATATTGGGCGAAGTACTAATACCACGCGAGCGGGGCTGCGGGTGGCATCTTTTTATTGACAAGATCTACACGATGGCGACGTTGTGACATTTTTGTTATCTCCACTGCTTACTGACAAACAAGTTGAGTTCTACATCATCTACTCTTACTTATTAAGGTCTTTACAGTTTTGGCCGCAATGCAACAAAAATACCTATCTATAGATCTGTGCTATCAATTTGTACCACTTTGCCCAACTTTGCCAACAAATTCACCCAGTTTTGTCGACACGTAAGTTTCATTTAAATTCGAGCGAAGTCGTGTCACGTATTGCTTCCACAGATACAAAGAATACAGATTTTATTTTGTATGATCCCAGTTTTGTTAAATTCTTACAAAGTGGCAATGTTTAAAAAAATTGGTCATGTTTGTGTTGGACCAACCAGCGCTTGACTGATTAAAAGGGACACTAATGTCCCTTTTAATCAGTCAAGCGCAATTTTTTTTAAACATTGCCACTTTTCAATAGGAAAACAATTGTTTCAAGTGACTAATCACTTGAAACAATTGTTTTCCTATTGTGTCTGCTAATTAGCACTTAAAAGGATAAGATAGTTTTTAGTTTTTATCTATCTGCCTAGCCTTTTTCCCCAACTATATTGGTGTCGGCTTTCAGTGTTACCGGATTCAGCTGAGTACAAGTGTTTTACATGGACGACTTCCTATCTGACCTCCACAACCCAGTAACTGGGTAACACGTAACCCCTTGGCAAGACTGGTGTCAGATCTCAAGCTTCTGACTACCCGTAACGACTGTCAAAGATCTTCAAATGACAGCCGAGACCAACGGCTTAACGTGCTTTCCGAGGCACGGAGGAAACTCGGTATGTTGAAATGGTCACCCATCCATGGACCGACCTCCTCAAGCGTTGCTTAACCTTGATGAACCACCAGTACGGCTGTTATTATTTAGCCACGAGCTCCTCGTAGTGTTTGCGCATGCAAAATTTATCGACAGTATTATTTAAGTTAGTATTTTGCGAAGATGCTCCAAACACACAAAAATTATTCATGATCCCCTCAACTGTTGACTCCGCTCCAGGAACACGTCGTCAAAAACGTCGAATCTGTGTCAAGGGAGACCTAGAGCTCGATGAGGCATCGACGTGTTTGTTTCGTATTTGTGAGTTTGTTTAGTATTTAAATCGAAAAACAAAAGAATTTTAAACGAAGTAAATGAAAACATGAACCTCAAACTTAATATATTGTAGTTCTATAAACTAAAAAACACGCTTCAATGGTAAATTAGCTGCTAGTTGAATAAATATATTTGACTTTGACTAAATTATTGCATTGTCATCGGTCCTTGATAGGTGTGCAATGTTTCAAATAAATCAGACGTTTTGAAGGGGGTGAAAATCACGTTTAGAGATTCCGTTACATTGATACTTTTTTTTTTTATTGTTATTGATAGGCTTGCGTTTGACCACTATCTCACCTGATGGTAAGCGACGATGTGGTCGACGATGAAGCACGCTTGCCTAGAAGAAACCTATTCACTCTTGACTTAAAGACTCCCAGGTTGTAGCCAACAGGAAATACAGACTCCGGCAGGGAATTCCACTCCTTTGCTGTACGCATAATAAAAGTATTCCCAAAACGTTTGGTGCGTATGGGTGGGATGTCCACTATGTACCGATGACGCATCGCCGTACGTCTTGTAGTCCGATGATGGAACGGGCTAGGAGGAATTAGTTCATGCAATTCCAACGCACACTAAAAACCGACAGGCTGGCAACTCTGCGCCGATGTTCGAGGTTCTGGAGCCTAGATTCGACGAGTACTTCATTGTCAATGAGCCTCTTGGCCCGTTTTTCGATGGACTCAAGTGAATCCAGCTGGTACTTGGCAGATCCGTCCCAGAGATGAGAACAGTACTCCATGCATGATCGAACTTGCGCTTGATACAAGTTGAGCAATTGTTCTGGCGTGAAGTACCGTCTCACCTTCGCGAGGATCCCCAATTTTTTGGCAGCCAGCTGAGCTTCTGCCTCAATGAATGTACCGAAATTGAGCGTCGATGTCAACGTAATGCCAAGAACCTTAAGATGGTCCGTTATCGGCACGGTTACACCTCGAAAAGAAGGAGCCGGGTGGAATTGACTCCTTTTAGCGGCAAAAGACACGCCTGGTTCTTAGCAGCATTGAACTTGACCAGATTGGCATCGCCCCATTCGGAGACTGCCTTCAAGGACAGATTCAAGCGCTCAACCATGGCAACCCGGAGAGACTGGATCTGAGGTCCAGTGCCACGCACGTCGGACACGTATCTCTCAGCAACAGTGCTGTCGTCCGCATACCCAAAGGTGCCGGGTTTTAGCAGATCGTTTATGTGCAGCAAGAACAGTGTTGCTGAGAGAACCGACCCCTGAGGGACCCCGGCATTAATACACAGTTGTTCAGATGAGCGGCCATCAATTACCACTCGAATGGACCAGTTCCTCAGGAAGTCTGCAATCCAATCGCACAGACCACTGGGCAGACCGAATGCAGGAAGCTTACCAATAAGGCTTTCATGCCAGACCCTGTCAAAAGCCTTCGAGATGTCGAGGGAGACGGCAAGCGCTTCCCCGTGCCTCTCGATGGCCTCACTCCAGATGTGAATGGCATACGCTAGAAGATCCCCAGTTGACCGATTTTGGCGGAAGCCATATTGGCGGTCACTGAGGATGTCATTAGCTTCTAGGTATGCCAGGAGCTTAGAGTTGAGAAACTCGTTCCATACTCTTGCAGAGGATGGACGTTATTGAAATGGGCCTGTAGTTGGCCGGGTCAGCCCGACTGCCGCCCTTCTTGGGCACAGGCTGAACGTTAGCTTGCTTCCAAGCATTCGGCACTTTTCCCGTCTCATACGAATGGCGAAACAGGCGTGTCAGGATCGGAGACAGTTCAGGCGCACAGGTTCTGAGAACAATTGCCGGAATCCCGTCGGGGCCACTAGCCTTGTTCACGTCAAGATTGCGCAGCACCCTACGAACATCCTTTTGATGGATGCGAATGTCCTACATACTCGTCTCGCATCCATCAGGAGAAGGAGGGGGCCGTGCGTCACCAGAATCCAGACGCGAAGATTCCGCGAAAAGAGAGGCAAACAAGTTTGCTTTCTCCTCAGCGGAGTGGGCCAGTGACCCGTCGTGCTTCAGCAGTGGTGGTAGTGAGGGACGGCAGAAGTTCGATTCAACTTGGCCAGGGACCAAAACGCTTCACTACCCGCTGGTTAAGAAGCAAGCTTGGTCCCAATACGGCTTATGTGGTCAAACCGAGATTTTCGCATCACCTTCTTGCAGGACTTGGCAGCCCTATTGTAGGCATTCTTCCGCTGACCCACGTCGCTTGATTTGCGCGTCCGAGCGTCGACCCATGCCAGGTACGCCTCGTGTTTAAAAGCGTTGGCGCGCTTGCACTCGGCGCCAAACCATGGCAGGTCAACGCTAGACATTGCTACGTCAGAGAACGGTATGTAGTACTCCATTCCCCGACGCAACACATCTGACACGGCGTCCGCGCACAAAGAAGGATCAGCCGAAGAGAAGCAAGTAGGCTGCCAAGGATAAGATGCGAAAAAAGAACGCATCCCATCCCAATCTGCTGACTTGTACCGCCAAACCCGCCGAGCGCCTCTTGGGCTGGGATCGGGTGGGGAGTGGACGGATACAGACTAAAAATACTACAACTATACTTAAATACATAGTTACATAGATACATACCAAGCTAATAAAAGCGTGTTAAAAAGGGTTCCTTTTAAGATGTAGAGCCATAAAAAAAATACAAAAATATAATTGCCTACTATTTTCTAACTTTATCAGAACCTATTTTTTTGTTGTGGTAAATGCTTGTGCCAGGGCCGCGGAAACTCTCTTTCAAATTTATCCGCGACCCAGAACAGTACTACCCTAATTGCAAAGTTGCAGTTAGACCCAACGCGGCATTTTTAAAACGTGTCCAAACGATCCACTTAACCGAATAAATATTTAATCAGCTTTAAACACCTTACCTTCCAGTATTTGGCGAAGAACCAGCTGTCCTTTTTCACCCAAAAAGGTAATACTCAGTCAAAATTGTTTCTTTTATTTAAGGGGCACCCCAGCGAAGTAATTTACATGGAACAAACATCTTAAACACGATTCTGTTTACTTTGGCTACTTCTTGTATATTATGTCAAATTAAAATGGAGGTAGTCTTGTCTTTTAAGGAATCACTTGTCAGATAAAATATGTAGCCTTGAGGCTACATTATTTTGAGGTTAAGAAAGAGAAATATATTCAATTAGGTGCGTCGGAACACTTGCGAAAATGTGTAAACCTACGCTAGAAGTAAGTGTTGGATGAATTACAGCCCAATTGCTCACACATAGAAGAAATCTGTGACACAGCAGTGGAAACATTAAAGGCCGAACATGCTACACCGAAACAATACAGTTCGGGAAATTCACCAATCAATGGCAACGGTTCTCATCGGCACGACACGGTTCTCAATGGCAATCATTTTGACATATTATCAACTAATATGTCAAATGTAATATTGGGCAACTAATTTGTCAAATGTGTCGAAGCGATATATTAGGAATATGAAGTGTATTACGCAATTGGAGTGCTAGCCTATCTCTATCGGCAACCAATGAGTCCAAGAGCGAGCGAAGCGAGCTCGGGAACCTAGGGTACCGGGTACGGGGGAGCAGGAGTGAGTGAGCAAAGCGAGCGAAATAATAAACTCCGATCATCTCCTTCATGTTAAGTTCCTTCAAACCCTGCAGATAGAAAGCCTCGCGCAGCTTGCATTGGCTTACCATAATTACGATAGTAATTTAGAACAAACCCGATATAATCCGTACCACAATTTGATGCTCCATTATTGCTGATGATATGTTTAATTTCCTATGACATCAATTAAAACACTTCCCTATATCACATTACTAGCTGATAAACTTAATTATTTTTTCCGATCACTAAAAGCAGTAATTATTAATAAAATTATTAAATATAATTTTGGAGCTGATCAAATTCACTTTTATTGGCTGACTGTTTAAACGATAGCCATAAATAGATACGAATAACACTAAAAACTTCAAAGGAACAGATAATTAAGTGTCCTCAAGTTTGCTCGTCTGTTGCTCACACTGGGCTTCAGTGTTAAACAAACTAGACATTGAGAGGGTATTCCAAGAATTTCTTCATTGTCTTGTAAAATTAATTCGCAATACCGTTTAGTACTGGTGACAGAAGAAAGTTTTCTTGCAACTGTTTATTTTTTTGCTTTGTTTCCTGTTACTTTGAAGGAACAAAATACCAAATTCCATAAAAATGCTACCGTTTTCTAGATTTAAAAATAATTTGACGAGGTTTCTAATTGAAAAATGCTTTTATAGTGTACATGAGTTTTTGGAGTATAAATTGTAAGATTTTTGTAAATTTCACGGCAATTTTAAATTATGATTGTTATTGTTTTCTCATTGGTTTTTATTATTGTGTGGCGAATTTCGCCCATTATTGACATGAATATTATTGACACTTATGATTATTATCTTTATTATTTTTTTAAATTATGATTGTTATTGTTTTGTCGTTGGTTTTTGTTATTGTGTGGCGGGTTTCGCCCATTATTGACATGATTATTATTGTCAATTTTGATTATCATCTTTATTATTATTAAGTTTTATTTTTAATTATGATTGTTATTATTTTGTATTTGGTTAGTACCATTGTGTGGTGAATCTCGCCCATTATTGACACTTGTGATTATTTCTTTATTAATTTTTCATAGTATATTGACATTTATTTAATTCACTAATACAATTTTAATGAGCTTATCTGTTTAGTGACTGCATGATTATGATCATTAAACTCTATTTTATGTTCGCACGCCGAAATTAAAGGCAGAGTAAGAGAACAATTTTGTACATTTTACCAACCTTCTGTACCTTATTTACGCAAATAAATGAATTTTTGTTTTGTTTGTTTAAAGGAATAACAGGATTCAATGAGACGATGTTATTCAATTTTATTTTGCGCTATTTGCACTTCAATTAGTATCGCTTTATGAAAACCAGAACTTGGGCTCTAGTCAATGTAACATTACGACTATCGAAAAATCTGTGTGTAAGTTTCGGTTGCGGATGTGAATACATGTTAATATTATAAATGGGAAAGTAGCTCTGTCTATTGATTTGTTACGTTTGCAGGCCTTTACTGCAGAACTAAAGTTAATGATTTTTTGTAGAGAAATAAATTAGACCTTGGCAATAAGATAGTTTTCATCACAGGAGTACGTTTTCTTGGAATAATTTGCGACTTTCACGCGGGTTAAGTCGCTAGCAGAAGCTACTCCAATATATTTAGGGTTCCGTTCCTAAAACGGAAAAAAAGGAACCCTTATAGGATCACTTCGTTGTTTGTCTGCCCGTGTGTCAAGACCTTTATCACCTAGAACGCCTAGAGGTATCAAGTTGAAATTAATACGATGTACTTAGATCTGCAATCCCGTGAAAACATCAGCGAATACACTTCTAAATCAACGCGATCAAAAAATATAGCCCTTCATGTCGCATATTTGAGAAATGTTAAGGGAATCATGAAGGAGATTGCCCATACACAGGCCCCTTATGAGGTATCGTGTCTGCGATTTCAATGTTATACAATGATAGGATTTATATTTTGTGTTTTTTTCCATCCGTGTCCTGTACTTTTTATGTACAGACAACAACAGATCAGGTTTCTTCACTTGGACATTTGTATGCAGTTTATTGCATTGTTATAAGGGTTCATTTCAAGAACAGAAACATCGTTATTTCTCGTGAACTCCACAAAATAAATAAAAAACGTTTTCTAATTATGAATATAACGTGTTTTTTCTACAATATACAACCAAATTCATCAAGATACAACCATTTTTTCAAAGGGGACCAAGTTCCCTTACAAAATGGGCATTCCCCTTTGGGAACCTTTCAACTTTTATGTCACTGTCGCCATTTATAAACTTCAGAATGTTACCTAAATATTTAGGTGAATATAGCTGTTTATGCGGAACCCCTTATCTAACTTGAATTACGATCGTCAACATTAAAATCTATGACCCTCCGATAAATACCATCGTATAACCCATCGGCAACAATGACCCAAGTTATGTTGCCTTAAACCATAAACGATACTATGTGAAACTATGGGGACACCAAATACCGTTCAAAAGGATAACCAGACAAAGTGAATTTCTACCAGCGATGACGATGTCAAGAGTTTTAAGTGTTTGGAATTCACTATTAGATATTTCGGTAGTGCATGTTCCAATAGGGAACTATCTGAAAAGCTGCGCTCAGATGGCGCCACAGGAATCGGAGTAAACAAACTAGAGAAGGGCGTTTTCGGTTTTTTGCGCAAACGGTTATGTATGTGTTTTCATATCGATATCGAAAACGGTTTTCAGATATCGATATCAGTAGTACTGTTTGCAAAAGTTAAAAAGTTATTTAGATGAGCAAACTAAGAACGAACGCGAAATAATACTAAGAGAGATAGGTAGCGCATATGGTTTTTTTCCTTACGTGTGTGAAGTTTGCGTTTTGTTCGTAGTTCGTACGTTTTCGCATTGTTACGGTTTTAAGTTTTGATTTATTCGTTCTCGCACGCTCGTAAGGTTTTTATTAGATACAGCTTTTGTAATATCGGTTATTTTGATATCGATATCGATATGATATCTAACACATATCCGATATAAGTTACGTTTTTGTCAAAGTTAGCGACAAAATTTCGCAGTATATGCATACAAAATATAAAACTAATAGTGAAATTAAAATGAAGCTAACTTCTTCCCCAATATTATTATTTGGTTTTTGAACACAAGTTATCTTAAAAACAGTAAAAAATTGTTCGGTAACCACAAACAGTAGTAGACGCCATGTTGTTATGTTTTTGTTTACTCCGAGCCGTCAAGTGCCATCTGGCGGGAGCAATTGGCAGTAATGTTCCCTATTGGGGCTACTACGAATGAAATCACCGCTAGAGGCGCTGGTGTAGCGTAATGTCTCCGATAACTCAAACTCCGCTGTTTGTGCAGTGAGTGGGCGGGTATTTTCCTAATTATTATTGTTGTTAATATTTTGCGATACCTCAGATTAGTTTTGGCAAATATGAGTTACGGGTCAATTAATGTCAATGCTTTAAGGTTTTAAATGTGATTTTAATGTAAACTTGGTATTCATTCTCGTAGTAGGTACCTAACAAACTTTGACAGCTATTACTTCTGGGCCTTAGTCGCCGTTCCAAGTTCAAACTGACATTAATTAGTTCATCCTTATTCCTTGGATTTTATTATTTTTATGGCTCATTGAATTGTCACTTCCTCCAGAGATTAAGGCTCATATAAGTCATAAGTATTGTTATCTACACTCACAACGTAATGTTCCAAATATGGATTCAAAAATATTGCATAAACACGTACTTTATAATCGTGGATAGGTAAAATAAAAAAACCATTACAGTGCAACATTTTCCTTCGATTTTCAAATAACTGCATCATAAAATAACTTTTTAA
Source organism: Orthosia incerta (assembly GCA_948252205.1). Taxonomy (NCBI): domain Eukaryota; kingdom Metazoa; phylum Arthropoda; class Insecta; order Lepidoptera; family Noctuidae; genus Orthosia; species Orthosia incerta. The sequence goes on along the minus strand of OX411764.1, from coordinate 15,227,392 downwards.
TTTTTATAACACACTTTTACTTTTTAATTTATTGGCGCTTATGGGCTCATTGACTTAATGTTGAAAAGTAGTGTTACTGTCTATGGATGCGCGCTGCGCAGTCATGGTGCAATGAGAATCAAAATTGCCTGCCATACCGCATATATTTTTCGTTTCCACTTTTATTTTATTTCAACTGTATGAGTGAAGATAAAATAGTGTATGCAACGGCATATAATTAGGTATTAAAACACTCAAGTGATATTATTTTCACATTCGGCTTCGCCTCATGTGATACACCCACGCTCGTATTTTAATAATCCCTATTATATGACCATTGCATAAACTACTATTAAAGTATCACACATCTAGTACTGTTACAAATTCATCAACATCTTCCTGCCCCATATTACTGCGGGTCCCGTTAGCCGTTACGCTGTCACTTATTCCCCTTTTTTTGACATAATTTTACAAACACACACATCAAGCACTTCTTGGTATCCGATTAAGCTGGAACTTATCTAACATTGGAAATATTCAAATAATTTGGGCTCAACCAAACAAGATAGCACTATAATATTTGGGCTCATTTTGTTGATAAATAAGCGATATTACATTTAGTGCAAAAAGGTTGTTTAAAAAAATACAAAAAACCCGGCTGCTTAAGAAGCGAACCAAAAAGTCGTAAACAAGAAGAAAATCATGCTGTGTAGTCGGAGGATACATATTCGCGAGCTGGCTGACCAAAACCAGATGAAGAAGAAAAGCCGCCATTTTCTATTTTCCAATTTCAATGTAGCCAGTGACACTCGCAAGGTTAAGACGAATAGATTGACGTAAGAATCATCAAAATCGGAAAACGCGTTTAGTCTCTAGAACGCCACATAAGAACATACATACATATATGTAACATCACATCACATCACATCATCAGCCTATTAATGTTCCCACTGCTGGGACACAGGCCTCCTCTCTGTGAGAGGGAATGGGCCATAACATACATACATACATAGATTAATAAACACATTACTCTCCTTCAGCAGTCGGTTAAAAAGATTTTTACTTATAACTTATTCATATTATCCATATCTCATTTATTTGCTCATCTCTTTCTTCATCCATATTTATATTCATAACAGATTGTTACATATTTACAATTGAACATCTTATTCTCGTTGGTATTTCTGCATCTTTCTGCTACATAGTATTAATACTGACAAGATAAAGCTTTACGCCGTTTTGATGGTGACTTAAGGAGCGTTAAAACGGCTCTAAAGTGGCTTAACAACCGATGCCACTAGAACATTAGGATCGACTGATTATGGTGTTTAGGGAAGTATAGCGGTAACGTCCTTTTGATTTTGATAAAGAACACAGACTATGGAGAGGGATATGCTCGGAGTTTCCTTGCGTGATCGCATCAGAAATGAGGATATACGCACGAGAACCAAAGTTACCAACATAGGGCCAAGGATTGCGAAACTTGTATGGGCAGGGCACATTGCTCGCAGAACGGATGACCGATGAGGCTGAAAAGTTCTGGAATGGCGACCGCGAACCAGAAGACGATGCGTTGGAAGGCCTTCTACTAGGTGGACCAATGACCTGGTTAAGGTTGCCGGAATGCACTCGCTTAGGGGAGGCCTATGTCCAGCAGTGGACATCTTTCGGCTGAATTGATGATGATGATAATGAAGTATACTTAGAGAGAAAACCAACATACTTTCCGATGCTGTCTTGGTATGTTATGGATAGTCGCTCAGCCACAGACTGATCTTGGCAGATATTGATTAGCTTCGAATATCGACCCTAAAATCTAACCTTACCATATGAACACAACGGAATCCTAAAAACGAAATAAAAAAACTTTTTTGCAAAAAAATTCTACCGACTTCCAAATAAAAAACTACGAAGTGAAAAATAACTTTATTTTTTGGACGTCGGTGTATTTCTTAGGCACCAATTTTTCGTGTTATGGACACCGACTACCAAAAATAAAGTTATTTTTCACATTGTAGTTTTTTATTTGGAAGTCGGTAGTATTCAAAAAAGTTTTTTTATTTTTCACTTTTTAGTTGTACCTACCTAATAGGAAAGTTGTTTAGTTACCTATAACGCCAGAATAGATTACCAAAATACCATGAAACTTGAACATAACCGGTGAAATGAGAGATCTGCGTACCCCTTAAGAGCGTACTGGCGTGATGTTATGTTATGAAATGGTATACACAATGAACAGACATGCGATTGCAGCAATCCCGAAAGATTTGCTGGCATTTATTGAAGAGTTCTGTTGTATATCTCCGAAGTTCTTTAACAGATCTTCACCAAATTAAAATGGGAAAAAAAAAATTTCAAAATCGGTCCACAAATTGACGGAGAGACCGGTGAAAAAAAAAAAAAAATACGTATCAAATCATCAGCCTATTAATGTCCCCACTGCTGGGACACAGGCCTAAGAAACATAGAACCTCCTCCTTTTTGGTAAGTCGGTTAACAAACTAATCCAAAATTCAAATCATCGAACAACTCAAGTCATCTCTCCTATACAGATACCAATACTACTAATTACAGGGCTTACTACACAGATCAAAGGATTTCGCTTCTTTAACATCAATAGGCTCGTTAACTACGACAAATTATTGACGAGGTGAAACCAATTTGCTGTTGTGAATTATTAATTAGGAAGTGATTAGGAAGGGTCGAAGATTAGTAGGTACGCTGGTATTTTTGGAATGTCCCTTGTGTTATGCGAGGGGTCTCAGGTCATTTGATTTTGAACCCTGTTGTGGTGAGGACGTGAAAAAAAGAGCTCATGGTTAAGTAATAGTAGCCACACAGGTAGATTTTAAAGGCTGTTATTGATGGGTTAAATCAATTACATGTCATGGTTCCTCCATGCCTCAATAAGCAAGCTGTTTATTTATATAAAACTTTATGCATAAGAACAAAGGCAGACTTAATGCTTTAGGCTTTTCAGTTATCAGTCGACCTTAGGGGGGTGCAGAGATAAAACATGGCAGGTGCAACTAAATGAAAGAGCAAATAGAGAAAATATATATAATTATACAGGATGGGCCAAAATCGTGAATCAAATGAAACAGGGCGATATTTGGGGCTATTTGCGGTAGGTCAGAAAGTATTTTACAATGCATGTCCTCGAAAAGAGCGTTTTCCAAGCAGCCAAACTGTGCGGAAAGTGTCACTTTTTTTTACTAGTGCTTTTTAGTTTCCTGTACTTTTTTAATTTTTAACTCCAACGTCAGCCCGCCGCATAGAGTTTTTATTATTTGTGAAAAGTTTTAAAATTAGTTAAGTACAGATTATCATTCATATAAAAGGTAAAACAAAACTAATACTTCATTTAAGGCGTTTTTAATTACTTTAGATTTAGATTTTGATCAATAAATTAATTTCAAATATTCATTAAATATGTTTGCAGAATGAATATTTTGCTCGTGCCTTTTTACGTTACGACGTGACAGCTATTTGAACATGCGCAGTAGATATGCCTGAGGAAATAGTTAGGCATATCCACAGATTAACTATGTTCATAGGAACTTATTTAATCTGTGGATATGCTGAGCGCCCTTGAATAAGCGCCATTTTATTAATTCTTGCTTGGTTCAGATATATTTTTTTATTTCCTCGCACAATGCATAGTAAAATGTTGTATGATGATTTCTGACTCGTGTCGATTTATCTACTCATCGGAAATCACCTACTTGCCGCACTTGTAGCATAAATAACTATTTTTATATATTGTATAATTATTCTTTTTTTTTGTATTGTTTCTTTTTTTTTGCTCCTTATTACCCTACTTTCGCCCTGTTTCGTTTGATCCACGATCTTTATTGATATTTTAACACAACCTGTATATAAATAAATATAAAAAATATTCATATATATATATACTTAGATACATACATACATAAATACAAATACAGTTTTGAGAAAAAAAAAATCAAATCAACTTTGTGAAGATTCTGCTAACTTCTTGCGAATGTATTCACGTACCTTCAATTTTAAAGAGAACTGACTCTTTGCCATCCTGGAACTGTTGATCCCGGTCGCCAAGAACTTTGTCAGTCGTTACGGTAGTCAGAAACCAGAAATTCTAATTGCGGTCTAGCACAAGACAATGAGATCAGCATCATACCTTTAATTAAAATTTTCTCATTTCACAAAACCTTTGATCCCAAGAAAAATAATCATTTTATTGCATTTGGAGTAAAAAGGCACCACTTGTTACGAGTAATAGCTTTCCCTGAAGAAAGTAATGCAGTCTACGTTAAATACTTACCTCGAAATAAGCTTTCTCATCACCTCTAGCCATCTTTTCAGGCCTTCTTTGCCGGCAAGGCCAATTGAGCAGTTAGTATGTAATATTTCTCACCTGTGACCCTGCATACGTGGTCCTCTTGTGAATTTTGCCATATTTGCCAAAGTACTTTTGCCATTAGAGGATCTATAATGATAAGATACCAAAAAACCTTATTTTATAATAAACTAGATATCCCACGCGGCTTCGCTCCCGTTAACTGGCTATCTACCTACCCTACCCTACCTACCCTACAAACTTGAATGTTGTGTAACTTTAACCGCTTACGCAGCGCACGCAACGGAAGCTCTCAAAAAGGATTTTTTTTTTCCCGTTTTTGCAACATTTTTCATTTATGCTCCGCTCCTATCGGTCGTAGCGTGATTTTATATATTTACCTTCCTCGATAAATGCACTATCCAACAAAAAAAGTTTTTTTCAATTCCAACCAGTAGTTCCTGAGATTAGCACGTTCAAACAAACAAACAAACTCTGCAGCTTTGTAATATTATATAGTATATAGATAGTAACACATGGTCGATGATAAGGATGACTACTGTTCAAAGACCTGAGTAGCCATCCTTCATCTAAGGTTTTTCTATCAGGGGTCTAGCGCTGTTACCCAGTAAGTAGATTGTGGAGATCAGATAAGCAGTCGTTTTACGTAAAATACTCAGCTGCATTCAGCACGACTCAAAGCTGACACTAACATAGTTGGAGAAAGGTTGAGCAGATTGACTCAATGAGTGATGAAGTGTGAGGAAGGGTCGTAGATTTAAGTGTCCTGATTTTTTTGTATGCCCCTTGTATTATATTATGCGAGTTTTTGGAGAATTTTGGAAAAAATATGCTTATGAAACAAGAAGAAAATCAATCATGCTGAGCAGTCGGAGGATAAGGTGGTCAGCCAGCTCGCGAATATGTATAATTTTTAACGTCACTATTACTTAGGCATATACACTTGGGCGGTCTAGACGAATCTAACGATGCCGTCTAGCGGTTTGAAAGACTATGAGGTAATAAAGAATATTACATACATACTAGATACCCGCGAAAAACATAACCCTTTCCTTGCAGCCTTATAAAAAGCTTGTAAAGGAACTTGTCTTCCGAATTTAATATGTGACACATCTACAAGACATCTTACCACCGCATCCGCACAAGCTTGCGATTTTATAATAATCCAAAGACATATAAGTTCACCTGTCTAAAATGTTAGTACCCTAACAGACTGATTATTATTATTTGCACTAATAACAAACCGTCTTTTCGTGTGAGGATGTGGCCACCTCTAGTGTCAGAGTTAATCATGCCACCTCTGGGAACCTCACAGGCCTCTGACATTACACATATATACATTGCAGGCTCTCGCTTTACCACTATCTCACCTAATCGTAAGCGATGATATGGGTGACAGTGAATCACGCTTGCCTAGAAAGAACCTATTCGCTCTTGACTTAAATAACCCTAGATGTAGCTGTCGGGAAACACAGACTCCGGCGGGGATTTCCACTCCTTAGCTGTACGCACAATAAAAGTGTTCCCAAAACGTTTATTGCGTGTGGGTTGGGATGTCCACCATGTAGCAATGGCGCATCGTCATACGTATGGTAGTCCGATGATGAAACATTAACTATATAAGTTCAGGTTTCCCCATGATGTTTTCCTTTACCGTTGCCTGTGATTTCCAAGTTAACCTTAGAGGGTCCATATAAATTTGAAAAAGTGACATTGGTACTTGCCCGAATTTGAACCCACGATCATAAACACGAGGTCTTAGCTACTGGACCACCACGATATAACATAAACCGTGTTAAAAATTATTATGTTCTTTGAAAATATGTTATTTAACACAGAATTAAACTCAAAGTCTGAACGGTATCAAAAGGCTTTCAGCAAACATATTATGCTTCTCAAACAGTTTTTAACACTCCACTATATACGCGTCACAGAAAGTTTTAACTTTTAATCCCCAGTACATGTATTGACTTCCCAGAGGTACAGTACAAACTCGCCTAGATTACACCTTTTAACAAACTTCGAATTGAATCTCTAAGTTTGGGGGAATTGGATTTGTATGAATGAAAATGTGAGTATCTAGTTGTTGTTTTGTTTTGGAGTATGAACTATGGCTATAAGAGTGTCAAAATACCAAAGAAACGATGAATGAAATGTGTGAAATATGATGTTTAGAAAAAAACCGAGGATTCCCTGCAACACAGAAACAACAACAACTAAAACAACACTGAAACAGTTACATTCATCAAAATAATTAAGTAACAATTGAAGTTGAATTATTGAGGGACAAAATAAACTTTGCCGTTGGAAAATTGTTTTACCCATACATCGACATAAGTCGCGGTCAGTTTACCAACTTCAAATACTAATTTACTCATGAGAGACGATTTTTAGTCTACTCAGGGTTTTGCACTAATAGGCGTTGCACAGAAGGGGTTCTGGAGTGGTATTTCAAAGGGTTATCCCTTCCAAGACTTAGAAATAAATAAAACTGATCACCATCAGCACTTAGTGCTAGACTATTAGTGCTGCAGTTTTATTTAATTCCAGGGTGGTTTTCGTCCCACGTGTGTGCGGATGCAGGGCGAATCGGTGGTGGATATCTCGTTCGCCAGCCCCGCTCTGTCACCGCGTGTCGTCGACTGGCGCGTCATGGAGGAGGTGGAGACATATTCCGACCACCGGTATATCCGGTTCGACGTCTCCACCCAGATCTCGAGCGCGTCGGTCCGACAAACCCTGAGTGGTCCGCGGTGGGCGCTGAAACAGCTGGACCGGGAGCTCCTCCTGGAAGCCTCGATCATGCAGGCCTGGGTGTCATCACCGGATAGGCCTGCTGACATCAACGACGAGGCGGAGTGGTTCCAGGAGGCCATGTCCGAGATATGTGACGTGGCAATGCCTCGGGTCCATCCAGGACGCACCCGGCGCCAGGTGTACTGGTGGTCGCCGGAGCTTACGGCTCTGCGCCAGGCCTGCGTTGCTGCGCGACGCCGGTACACCAGACACCGCAGGCTCCGTAACCGTCCTCTGGATACGGAAGCTATTGAGGTGGAGCTGTACGAGGGGTACAGAGCGGCGAGGACTGCCCTCCGAGCGGAGATCAAGCGGGCCAAGGGCTTGGCTCGCGAGGAGTCGCTGGGGACTCTGAACAGGGATCCGTGGGGGCGCCCCTACAAAATGGTGCGAGATAAACTCCGCCCATGGGCGCCACCGCTGACGCAGAGTCTCCGGCCGCAGCTCGTGGAGGGCGTGGTGAGCACTCTGTTCCCTTCGCAAGGGGAACATACTCCCCCGCCCATGGATAAACCTCTTGCGGTGCCCGATGCGGACCACACAACCGACGACGACGACGATGCTCCGGAGGTGACTGAGGTAGAATTGAGAGTGGCGGTACGTAGGCTAAATGCTAAAAATACCGCCCCAGGACCCGACGGCTTACTTGGGAAAGCCTGGGTCCTGGCCTTGGAGGCTCTCGGGCCTCGACTAAGGGGGCTCCTTAGCGCATGCTTGGAGAGGGGCCAGTGGGGGGCCTTGGGGCCGCATCTGTGGGACATCGGGTACGATTGGGTGCTGCGCGCCGACCTCCCTAGCGGCGTCAGCGTAATTTGCTACGCTGACGACACGCTAGTCCTGGCGCAGGGGAGGTCGCACCAGGCGGCGGCTCAATTAGCGACACGCGGGGTTGCGACAGTCGTTGAGAGGATACGGCAATTGGGACTCGAGGTGGCCCTGCACAAGTCCGAGGCCATGTGCTTCCATGGTCCTCGGAACGCGCCACCGCCGGGTTCCCAAATAACGATAGAAGGGGTTCACATCGGCGTCGGGTCGACGATGAAGTACCTGGGACTCGTCCTCGACAGCTGGTGGAATTTCGTGGAGCACTTCCGACGTTTGGCTCCCAGACTGGAGCGGGCCGGAGCTCAAGCGGCTCCTGCCTAATCTAGGGGGTCCATACGCCTCCTGCCGGAGGCTCTACGCGGGGATCGTGCGGTCCATGGCCCTTTACACCGGTGTGGGCGCGTTCCCTGAGACGGCGACCAGTCCGCCGGTTGAACGCGTCCCAAAAGGTCATGGCCATCCGGCTAGTCCGGGGGTACCGCACGGTCTCTGGCGAGGCGGCGAGCCTCCTTGCCGGATTGCCGCCATGGGATCTGGAGGCAAAAGTCCTCGCGCACATTTGAGAATGGCGCGAGGAGGCGAAACGCCGTGGCCGCGACAAATCGCGGCTCGGCGGACAGAGCTCCGGCAGGATCTCATGGCGACATGGAAAGAGCGACTGTCGCAACCCAGCGCTGGGCACGCCACAATTGCGGCGATAAGGCCCCTCTTTGAGGAGTGGCTAGAGAGGCGCCACGGCGTCCTCACCTTCCGCCTGACGCAGGTCCTCACCGGACACGGCTGTTTCGGGAGGTTCCTGTTCAGGATTAGGCGGGAGGAAACGCCCGGGTGTCACCATTGTATGGATCACCCGGAGGACACGGTGGAGCATACGGTGGAGATCTGCCCCGCTTGGGCTGGGCACCGCCGTGTCCTCATGGAGGCGATCGGCGGTGGCAACCTCTCGCGTCCGGCCCTGGTTCAGGCCATGTTACGGAGCGAGAGTGTATGGGAATCTGTCTCCTCCTTCTGCGAAGCAGTAAAGCTCGCGAAGGAGCAGGCGGAACGCGTGAGGCAGACGCAACGAAGACGCCCTCACGCCCCTAGCCACCGCAGGAGACGCCCTGGGCGTCGGGAGTCGCGAGCAGATTCCCGGCCACCGTAGGCGCGGGCTTGCGGACGGCGAGTAATGGGTAGCTCGCCGTCCGATAAGGACCAGGCCCGAGTCGACGGCGCGTTGTGTTCCACGCGCGCCTCAAAGAGATGTCAGCAGAACTGACGGGGTCCGCGAGGACCGATGCCTGTCTGGGTCGCGGATAAATTTGAAAAAGAGTTACCGCGGCCCTGGCTCAAGCAACTGAAGGAACACGGGTGGGTTTTAGTCAGTAAAAGTCTGACACGCCCTCCCGCCTCACCCAGAGCGGGAGAAGTCATTGGATGATTTCCCACCCAAAAAAAAAAAAAAAAAAAAGGGTGGTTTTCTTGAGGTAAAAATATTACACTTCCTGCAACCGAATTGCGTAAGTATATTAACCAAAGCAAAAGAATCGATTCTTTCCCAAAACCGACTTTACGTAGTGCATATTGATACGAAAAGTCGTTTTTGGGAAGGAATCGATTCTTTTGCTTTGGATAATATACGTACGCAATTCGGCTGCTGGTCTTTTCCCCAAAAGTCCACGCGCCGAAGATTTCCCGTCATCAAGAAAAAAGGTACTTACAAATTTACGGTTTTTGGGTTTTATTCCTTTACTTATGTTATGCCAAATTTCATGGTCAAATTCTAGGTCAAAGAAGAAGTACCCTGTAGGTTTTGATTCCCTTGCGAGTGTCAATTTGCAGCCTAAACGGCTGTATCTTTTGATTGAGTTGATTCTGAAGTTTGATATTTTCACAGTTCTAAAGGATTGTAGCCTTGAGTAGGTATATGATATTAATTTCAACTTGAAACGTCCACGCATTCATTCGTCAACAGACAACGGTGTGATCCTATAGGGATTCCTTTTAGGATCCTTTTGAGGCACGGAACCCTAAAACAAACCCGACTGCTTAACAATCTGACTTAACGTTTCCTCCGACTGCACAGCATAATTGTTTTCTTGTTTACGTACTTTTTAGTTCGCTTTTAAAGTAGTCGGTTTTTTTGATTTTTTTAATTAACTTTTTTTATTTATTACTTTTTAGTTAACAAATGTTAACCGTTGTTTTTTTCGAATAAAATTAAACGTATAAGTGTTACATATTTGTGTGTTAAATATCTTCAAATCCTTTATTTTGATATAAACACAATGGGATTGGACGAAAAAAACAATGTTCTATTTTCCAATTTTAATGTAGCGCAAGTGACACTCGCAAGGCAAAGACGAATATATTGACGTACGAAACATTCAAATCGCCAACGCGTTTGGTCTTTGGAACGCCACATAGGAACAAACGTACATATATACATGGACTGATAAAGACATTACACTCCTTCGGCAGTCGAGTAAAAAGGTGACATTGACCGGTCCCGTGCATCTCGTCCAGCGGTTTCCCGCAAACTTCACTAGGTCATCAATCCGACTAGTGGGAGGCCTTCCAACTCAACGTCTTCCGGTTGGCGGTTGCCACTCCAGGACTTTTGACAATAATTCATGAAGTGACTTAATTTATTGAAGATAATTTAAAAACTACCATGCTTAGAGTGTTATCAAATGCAGTTGGATACCATAGTATTTTAAAAGAAGCGATCTGCCTATCTGACCTCCACAACCCAATCGTATCACACCACACCTAACTCAGGCCGTGATTAATTAGACCATCACCTTTGTCTAAGATGACATTAGTAATGCCATTGTATTGTAGTGATTGGATCAAATCCTAATTTATCAAGTGACGCTAAATGTGGTTTGGTTTAATACATTGGTGGATCGACAATAGTAGTTAAGCAACAATGGGGCACGGCTTTCATACTGATAATTGTACAGTAAAATAGCTAAGTGTCGCTTAGACTTGGTAGGACATAGTTTTCATACAAAAAAAAAACGGCCATTTAGAAAGAATGAAAAAATATTATTTGTGACCCACACAGGATACACGAGATAAGCAAAAACATAAAAAATAGAATACTAAAAAAAAATATAAAATCAAAAAACCCGACTGCAAAGATGTTGACAAGAAGAAAATCATGCTGTGCAGTCGGAGGATACATATTCGCGAGCTGTCTGACCAAAACTATAAATATCTTCCGAAAAAAACAAAAAACCCGACTGCAAAGTCGGGGTTTTGTTTTTTTTTAATTTATTTACATATTTTTAGTTATACTTTATTTTTTTCGAATGAGTATTAAACATATAAGTATTACATATTTTTGTAATCACCTCTAAAACCCTTCATTTTGATACCCACTCGATGGGTTTCGAAGAAAAAAAAATTTGCATATCCCACAATATGGCGCCCAAAATCCGCCATTTTTTAGCGGCCAAGACCTATCTAACGATGTATTAATTATAAAATTCGGAAAGCGGTTTGAAAGATACGAGGTAATAAAGAATATTACATATATACAAGATCATAATAAAATTTTTGCTAGCCGAATACTTCGCCACGTCTACAGCATCGTCAGTGGCAGCACAAACTCGCTTTGACTGCAGGATAGCCCAGAGGGTAGAAAAGTATGTGGGATAAGCGGTTCCACAATCGCACTCTTAAATTTTTTCAGCGAGTTATCCCCACATAACCTGATTGTTGACGTTACAACCCAAATGGGCAGATGACTTGGCTTTTTAGTTGGCTTTAAATCGGATTAAAAGTCTAATAAAAGACCTTTATCTACACTCACAACGTAATGTTCCAATTATGAATTCAAAAAATATTGCATAAACACGTACTTTATATTCGTGGATAGGTAAAATTAAAAAAAAAAACCGTTATAGTTCAACATTTTCCTTCGATTTTCAAACAACTGCATCATAAAATATTATTTTTTCTATTATGATACAGGACAAATCCAAGAAGTTAATCACTAAGGAGATTCCATCAATTATTTAAATTTTTTGAAATGCCATTCTTATACCTAATAAAAAAAAATTGTTTCCAATTTTAACTTGTCTGTAACAATGCCCGCTTTAGGCATATTACGCACTGCCATTTTTATTTGCGCGAACTTTTGTCTCTTTCCACCTGTTCATGGAGCTCAAAATATTCGCGCGAATTATATTCGCGCTGCGATGCGGTGGATTCTGTTGCAAAACACAGATTTCATGCGGTATTATTGCCGTACGATTTTTTTACCGCAATTTAATGCGGTGATGTGCTGGGATTTGGCGCCATTCATACGTTTTGCAGGTTTCGTTGTACTGAATTTCATGACTTTTTAAAATTCTTGCTTAAAATGTCTGATATTAGTGAATGTGAAGAACAATTGACGCCGCCAAATATATGCGGCGAAGGAAATTACTCATAATCAAAAAGAAACCAGCAAAGTCGAGATTATTATATGATGCATTTATCACGACTTTATGGCATGGAAAATACAAAAAATAAGATTAAGTAGGTTCAATTCCAAAATGTATGAGTGTAGATAAAGTAGTGTATGAAACTGCACATAACTAGGTATTAAAACATTCGTGTGAATACTATTAAAAACCTCGCCTACGGCTCGGTTTTTAAACTAACACTCATGTTTTAATACCCCTCATTATGCAACAGTATCATAAACTACTATTAAACAACATAATATTTTAACATGTTGATGTAAATATACGAAATTTGTCACTACAACCGAGGCGGTATAGCAACTGGCATCAGCAAAGGTTACGAACGGGGCTTAATTTCAGGCGGGATTCCCAAGATAAAAGCTAGAGATGGTCTGACTAATCGAAAAAAACCGACTATTCGGCCACATTTTTACAGACGGCAACTAGTCTGCAAATGGAACCGTGTAATTGGCACTTAAGGGTACACTAGTCAACGGCACGAACTATTTTATGCGCGGGGTTAAAATGCATTTTATATCAACCGACAACACGTGCGGAAGAGATAGATGCTGTGATGAGCAGTAGGAAGCTAGTTCGCGTACGAATACACACTTTTGCAAATTTGTAGCGAAATGGATAACGATTTAGGACGAAACCGAGCGCGCGAAATTTTATAAACAGTCCTTTGGCAGTCTAGATAACATGAAAAAACTACTAAATTTATCTGTTCAAAATAAAATTATTTGAATTGTTGAACTACTAATCTATCCCTGTATGGAGGCCGTTTTGCAATTTTCCGTCTTCTTATGGTATTTATTCGTTCCCAAAAATGCGTTAAAATTAGTGTCGAAATGTGGAACTTTCGACACTTTCTTTTTACTTTGCCTCCATACAGGGCTAGGTAATGATGAGACAAATTGATATCACTTTTTATTTTGAACGTACATCGTCAAACAGTGGAATAATCCCTAGACTACGTTTGTATGGAAGAATTTTCGACTAGTGTAACCTTAATGAGCTACAGAATAACTGGCAATATAATCAGTCTTCCAAGAAGAGTGGGACCTAAAACATTAAAATATTTTATTAATTAATTTAATTTAATATCGTTTTTATTTGGGACAACATAGGAACCATGTTTGTTAGTAAACAACTTAGATACTACAACTTACACGCTAGGATTAGTAACAAATTTAACAACAGTAGACAACTTAGTGAGTCATGTACTTACGAGGAATATCATGCGGACATTGACTTCGCATGAGATGCCTCAGCACAGGTGCTCTCGGGTCCTCAGCCACGACTTTTACGAAGCTATTGCCACTTCCCCGAGTCCTCCTCACAGGCGATGCTACCTTTTTTCTAATGATAGCTTGGAAACCATCTGTACGGGATTGGGAAAACACCCCCGAGGCACTACAGAAACGAAGGAGTTTCAACATCATCCTGAAAACATTGTTACATTGGACGCGCAAGGCACTGAGCGTCCCCAACCAACAGTTGAACCACATACTTCCCGTGTACAGGCCTTGACAATACGCGTTAAACAAGGTTATTTTGACCAGATCGGTACAACGAAAAAATCTGCGTGCCAACATGTTCCCGCGAACCACCAGCGCCCTGCGTTCCCTCTCCACGTCATCATCGTCCTTAAGGTCGTCGACAAATATATGGCCCAGATATTTAAACCGTTCAAAGTAATTGAAAGAATGGTGTCAGGGCACTTGCCGGCGGCCCTAAATACCATGAACTTTGTTTTATAATCAGCCGAGCGTTGCTTTAGCTACATATGAACGTGCTAACAAGAATTAAGTTATATGTTTTCAATGCAAAGTGCATTTCATACACTTAATGATTCGAGCAGAGGGCGTCCACAGTAGTCCTTTATTATGAGCGGTCTTGAGATGCACGCTTCATCTCGCTTCACATCATTCCGATGCTCGTCGCTCTGTCAACACGGTGCGTCGCCAGGTTTAAGGGACCGGACACCCTTTCACGGGAACCTCAGGGGGCTGTAATGAAAAATATCTATCTCTATAGAAATAATATTCACCAATCTTATGGCGCGTGGGAGCTATAAGGAAAAACAAACTGGTCATTCGACTTGCAAAAAATATTAAAATTTGGCATTTGGACTACCTGGATTGATTTATACAGGCAATCTAAATTCCAAATTTGAATAATTTTCAATGTACTGAAATAGTCTTGGTCCAAATGGCCATTTGAGCACTGAGTAGTCATCTAGCGAGCTAGTCGGCCAAGTAAATGGTCGACCCATCTCTAATACAAGCCTTTGTACATAGTATCAAGTCGCTACAAGGAAGAAATTTGTCCACTTTTGGTGTCGGAATGATTTATTTGCAGAGTTTCGCTTCAGCCGCTCAGTTTTTATAGTTCGCACAGATGTGAGTAGTCGTAAGTTTGGGCAAAATTCCCTGAATATTAGGACAATGTATTGTTGTGATATTACGCCTAAAGAGAGTGAAGAAAAGAGATGGAGAATATGATTTGGAGAGATTAGGAATGTAAAGGGAGTATACCTATAGGTATTTCGTTAGATCGTGTGCAACTATTGCTTATTATTGTTTACTAGCTGTGCCCGCGGCTTCGCTGCCGTCATCAGTCTGCCAACCCTACCCCACTTACCTTCCTGCCTACCTACCCTACTCCTCCCATTTTTGTTTCTATAGTCATCATTCTTTCGCGGAGAATCTTAACACCGCCAATCAGAAAATGACTTCAAATGCACAACGCCATCTTGTGATAATTGATAAACAACGTGATAATTTTACTTATTGAACACTTTAAATTCATCTAACTTTTCATAGAGTGAACCGATTGCGATGAAACAAAAATTAAGTAATTCTTCAAGTTACGCACAATTTTTATGTTTGAAAGTTATTTTACATTGGTTTAGTACATT
The DNA here is from genome assembly GCA_948252205.1 of Orthosia incerta. Lineage (NCBI taxonomy): Eukaryota > Metazoa > Arthropoda > Insecta > Lepidoptera > Noctuidae > Orthosia > Orthosia incerta. The sequence goes on along the minus strand of OX411764.1, from coordinate 15,212,094 downwards.
TCACGTGATGCGTGCACAAATAAACAGACAAACAGAAAAACAGACAAAAATACCGGAAATAGGTTTTGTTGGTTATCCTTTAACACCCTGGCTATTTATTTTGGAAATATTTTCGATGTACAAAAATTACTTTTACACAGGTTTATAATATGTATTGATAATTGATTGATGATGATGATATTGATGATGATAATTGATGATGAGGATGATTATATGTATTGATTATAAGAGATTATACGTGTTACACTACTGTTTATACGACTGTTCAAGAAACGTATATTATTTATCCTAATTCATTAACAATGTTTTACAAAACACTTGAGAGCAAAGTTTGTACCAGTAACCACGGCACTTTTCATTTTTATTTTAAAGTTCACATTTGGGTATTTTATTAGATTTCAATGTTTGATTATCATTTTGGACAAACTCATAAAATATTCTTATTCTTTAACGAAAACATAATTTCATAAACTTTACATTTAACATCAAGCCGTTACATCAAACCAACATTGAATACGAGTATAGTTATACAGCCGTATAAATCTATTACAGAGTTCAGACGTGCGAAGGAAGCCGGGTGTCAGTAAAACATCCTCTCTTACTAGTGACGCCGGATGTTCAAATAACCCGGCTCTCCCCTAGGGGGAAATAAGGAATGGATGGTCGCATGCGAAGTTAATAATATTTTATTATTAACACACATTATTATACACACATTTAGTAAATTAACTAAAGCAATTTAATTTGAGGTTGAAAATGCAAACAAAAAAATATCACTATTTTGTAAACGAAGTTCAAATCGTGTCAAACCCTATGTCAAGGGTGCCTATCCACTTGAGAGGAGCTAGGCAGCGGAGCGCAGATGCGGAGCGGAGTTGTGGAGTAGAGTAGCCGAGCGAAGTAGCGGAGCGGAGTAGTGGAGTGGAAAAGCGGAGTGGAGTAGTGTAGTAGAGTAGCCGAGTGGTGTAGCGGAGTGGACTAGCGGAACCTCCGTTCCGTTCCGTAACCGACCAAATCGACCAAACACATGCGAGATGAATGACGCGATTTGGATTTCTGTTTTGTGTGATTGGCCGATTTTGTCGGTTGAGTAGAGTTTGAACTCTTAAACTCTTTGCGCACTTTCGCAATACGGCTGCAGATATACGCGCCTGTTTCTAGAACATCACCGATCAGATCTGTGTTCGAATATCCTTATAGAGCGTCCTCTCGAATCCTAATAAAAAAAAAATCGATATCCTAGATTACTGTAGATGTTGGTCTCTATTTTATAGTCGACGAAGAAAAAATTGAGGTTTCAGGAAACCTCTAACAGTAAAAATATTTGTAAAATCCCCTAAGATTCGTTATCATCCATCACGAACAATCAAATGTTACCTCTGATTGATGAGCCTACCAAGATCCGAACGATTCTAACACGTCCCCATTCCTTTGAGAAATCATCATAATTAATAGCCCTGAGTCTCAAAAGGAGTATAATCTGTCACTTTGTGCAATTATCTACGTGAGACTTCAAAGAGAAAATTGTGTTCTTTTTTGGTTTTTTTTTCTACAATATTGAGGGTCAAAGGAGGTTTTGTAACTGGTCATCGGAGTCGAAATTTGAAATTGGTTTTATTAGAACGGTTACAGATTTTTTTTTAATTGGGTCGATTTTTTTACATCCTTTTGATTATTGGTAAATTATCGTCATCGTTTCGGCTAGTTGTAGCTCCGGTTTTTGAATTAATGAAGTTGACTATTGTTACTTTAGACTGAAAACTTGTCAAAGTATAGCATCAAAGTTTGACTTGTTTTCACTCCAAATGATAGGTATACAATGTTCTCAAATTTTTTGAGGGCTTCTGCTTGCGACTTTACCAATTTACATATGTAATTATTGTACTACACATAATAGGTTTATTTCCTGGGTAGGCAAATGAAAATACTGTTAAATCCGTTAGTGAGATTATTTATTTATTTATTTAAATTTCATATACAATAGTGGTTCATAGGCCGACTTAATGCCACAAGGCATTCTCTACCAGTAAACCTTTTATTATCAAATAATATTGGACCAGTATTTTTTACTTTATCAAATAAATAAAAATTGACAAAGATAAAGCGCATCTGTTCAGGAGTGGGGCTTTGTGATGTCACTTTTTCAGTATAAAGTGTAGCACACCGTGAACACGCATTGTATCATTGTATTTTTTTATTTACGTGGCAAAAAAAAACGTTTCCAATATTTTTAGGTTACCTAACTGACGGACTTAATAGATATTTTTTGTCTACTACCCTATTGTCGATGTCAAAATATTCAAACAGTGAAGGATAAAATAATCGGACATCCACACATATACACATACATAGACTGTCAACCTCATCACCATTCCCTCTCGTAGTCGAGTAAAACCAATAACCAAAAAAAATCTAAACTAATATACGGTTCGCAAACTGGACCACATACCACTTCCTAAATGAAAGAACTTGATGAATAAATGAAAACCTTATACATAAACATCAACACCTGCAAGAAAAAAACGCAACCCATTTTAGTAACTTTTCAGGAGATTGCGTCAACAACCCTAATGCCATCGGATTAAGATAATATGTCAACAATAGGAAATCTACTACCTTTATTAATTAACTTGCTTATTTACTACATTTTAAAGATTTTTTATCAAAACCATTAAAAAAAAATGGTGGCCCACCGGTATCGGGAACAGGGTCCAAGCTACCGGCGGTCAGAGCTGAGAGAGAGGAACCTCCTAACAATACAAGCCGTGTCCAGCAATACTGCTTTCTGGATCAGGCCCATCATCCAGCCGCCTTACGAGAGCTTGCTAAGGTGTTGGGTGACACGACTATCGGTACAAGGATCGCTGTGTCCACATCCCACATGTCGACAACCTCGCGAGCCATGTCAAGATACTTGATTTGCTTATCTTTCTCGGCTTGCACGAGTTCATGCGGGACGGTAATGTCAACAATCATTGCACGCCCCTCAATTCGGTCCACCACCACAATATCAGGCTTATTGGCTACTTAAGCACTGTCAGTGATGATGGACCGATCCCAGTACAATGTGATATTGCCATTTTCGAGAACTGGGTCGGGCACATACCTGTAGTACGGTACTTCCGATGCCACAAGAGTGTATTTCAGAGCAAGTTGCTGATCCTTTACTTTATTTATATGGTATTAAAGTCAGTATTATATTACTCTTTAACAATAATAATATATGTTTTCACTGACTAAAATTGTAAAGTTAAAGTAATTACACATAAGAGTGAGCGCAAAATAACAGCATGTTTTTTTGTTCGCTACGAATTACATTGTTACTCAAAATCATCAAAAAGTGAGTTACAATATTTTTCCATGCAAGTATACATCTGAACAGACCAAAAATACCCTTAATGGTCAACAAAATATACGATATTAATGTAATTAAAATGCCTTCCGAAAGAGATTTCGTCGTCGCAGCCGTTTTCATTAAAAGTTTGGTGAAGCGGACGTTAAATTCGTCACAGTGTGAGCACTCGGCTCACATACCGTACGTATGGAACCTTAAATTCTGAAGTTAAGCCTTTGGATTCAGTTCATTTGTTGCCCGTTTCTGAACTAATACGTATGCGAAACGCTTTAGTTTTACACTTGGAGTTTGGAGGATCCAAGTTGTTTTTTTTTCTCGCCAGTTTTAAAACATAGATTTGCTAAACTGTTGAAAAAAATTATATATATGTTTCAGTATATAGTAACGTAAAATTAGAGTAATAAATTGACTTCGACGATTTCAAATTAACTAAAAGACAAGGTTTTAAGTTTGCCTTGGAAATCACTGACAACGGTGAAGAAAAAATCGTCAGAAAACCTGACGTTACAGTTAATATAAGTTTGATATTACTAACCCGTCTTTAGCAAACGTGGTGATTAATGCTTATGCCTTCTCTGTAAGAGAAGAGGGCCTTTGCCTTGCAGTGGGACAGTAACAGGCTGGTATTATTATCTCCTTTATTTATCAGTTTTCTTATTATTTACATTTTTAAATATTTTTATAAAATAAATTAAAAAACAAAAACATTTAAAAATATAAAAAATAGAGGCCCACCGGTATCGGGAACAGGGTCCAAGCTACCGGCGGTCAGGGCTCCAGAGAGAGGAACCTCCTAACTATACGAGCCGTGTCCAGCAGTACTGCTTTCTGGATCAGGCCCTTGACCCAGCTGCCTAACGAGAGCCTTCTAAGATGTTGGTCGAGGCTCGTGGCTATTAAGCCATTGGCTGACACGACTATCGGTACAATGATCGCTGTGTCCACATCCCACATGTCGACAACCTCGCGAGCCAAGTCAAGATACTTGATTTGTTTATCTTTCTCGGCTTTCACGAGGTTCCCGTCATGCGGGACAGTTATGTCAACAATCATTGCACGCCTCTCGATTCGGTCCACCACCACTATATCGGGCTTGTTAGCGATAATAGTCCTGTCAGTGATGATGGACCGATCCCAGTACAATGTGATATTGCCATTTTCGAGAACTGGGTCGGGCACATACCTGTAGTACGGTACCTCCGATGCCACAAGAGTGTATTTCAGAGCAAGTTGCTGGTGGATGATCCTGGCTACAAGGTTGTGCCTATGCAAATACTCTTCGTTAGCTAGACGAGAACATCCAGAGATAATGTGGCGGATCGATTCACCCGGGCGGTGACATGCCCGACAGATGTCAACCGTGCCATCCTTCACAATAAATCTCCGGTAGTTATTCGTCATGATAACTTCGTCCATAATTGCACAGACAAAACCTTCGGTTTCCCCAAAGAGGTCACCGAAACGCAGCCAGGCTACGGACGCTGCTTGGTCTACATCAGACAAATGTAGGGCCCGGAAAAAGCGTCCGTGAAGCTCCTTACTCTGCCATACTTCCCTACGGTCGTTAGTTTCAAGCACTACAGGCTTGCGCCAGTTCTCATTCGCCATGGAGAGCGGGGTGAGTCCCTTGTCCACTGCTACTACATCTCGATGCATACCTACGTCGGTGTGTAGAAAATATTCCCTGAGATTGCATATCTCGCGGTTGTGGAGGTTTTTGGCATTTAAAAAGCCTCGGCCACCACACTTCCGCGGGATATACAATCTCATGACTGACGATCGTGGGTGATGCATTCGATTTGCAGTCAGCAGTGTACGGACCCGCCTATCCAGGGCGTCGAGTTCCGTTTGAGTCCATTTGAGTATGCCGAAAGAGTACATCAATACCGGCATGACCCAACCGTTGAAGGCGCGCACCTTGTTTCCGCCTGAAAGAAGGCTATTGAATACCTTTTTCAGGCGGCCAAAGAAGCGTTCCCTCAACGATTGCTTCATGTCAGTAGTGCTGATACCTAACGCTTCCGACATACCCAAATACTTATAGGTTTCGTTTGGAGAGAGGGATCTCAGGTTTATGGAATCCGCGAGTTGAATTCCTACGGATTCCACAATCTCCCCTCGCTTTACATGCATGACCGCACATTTGTCCACACCAAACTCCATCCTGATGGCGTTACTAAAAGTTTCAGTTACTTTCAGTAGCTCCATCAGCTGAAGATTGCTGGGGGCAAAGAGCTTCAGATCATCCATGTAAAGGAGGTGAGATATAACCTGACCACCTCTCTTCAACCGATAGCCTAGCCCTGAATTCTCCAGCAGCATGCTTAGAGGATTCAGGGCTAGGCAAAACCAAAGTGGACTCAAACTATCGCCCTGGAATATACCTCGCTCGATCCTTACAGGTTCGCTATTCCTCTGGATATTTCGACATCCTGGATAGCGAAGGACTGTGCTCCATTGCCCCATACACGACATCAGGAAGGTGCGTAGAGTTGTATCTATTTTATACAATTCTAGCACCCTCATGAGCCATGTATGAGGCACCGAGTCATAGGCCTTCTTATAATCTATCCAACATGTCGACAGATCCTTTCGGGAACGCCGAACCTGTTGGCTAATGGCCATATCAATAAGGAGTAGCTCCTTAGTACCGCGGGACCCGTTCCTACATCCATTTTGAGAGACCGACATGATCGAATTATCGTCGACGTGTTTATTAATTTTAACTCTCAAAATGGATGTAAGAACCTTATAGACCGTTGGTAAACATGTAATAGGTCTATAATTTTTGGGTTCCGCGGTGCTACCAGATTTGTGGAGCAGGTGGGTTATTCCTGTTGTAAGGAACCTGGGTAGCGAACCAGACTCCAAGGCTGCCTGGTACTGAGATGCCAAACGAGCGTGCGACCTTTGTAGCCACTTTATCCAGAAGTTGTGCAGCCCGTCCGGCCCTGGAGATTTCCAGTTCGGCAACGGGCGGACTGCACGGGCTATATCTTGGGGGCTGATCGTGATAGCCCCCATTTCTTGTATTGGATCGCACGCTCGTTCGACCTCCCGAGTCCATTCACCTTCGGTGTGACTGACAGGCACCGACCAGATGCTACGCCAGAATGAACACATAGCGTCATCATCCGGCAGGCGCGTATCAGTCACACCTTGGTCGGGTCGCTCCCAAGCCCGATAAACCCACCTTTCATTACTTTGGAATGTACGATTCTGGGTGTATCGCTCCACTCTCCGCCTATACCTACGAATACGGTTTGCCCATGCAAACACTTTTTGCTTCAGGAAGTCGATGCGCTCTGTGACACGGGATATATAGTCTTGGGGGCTGACATCAGTCCCCGAAAACGCCCGTCTCACAAAGCGCATCACTCTTGGCCGATTATTGCCCTCCCTGAAACAAATTAGTTTGCCGATGAGTGCTCTGGCCCCACCAATACGACGTTCGATCCTGCACTGCCAAGCTGGTACGGCTGGTTTCGGTCGTGTAGCTGTGTCATCTACAAATTTGACGTGGGCTACACGACAAGCCGCTACAGCCGCGCAGTACATGATCGAATGTGTATCAGTGAGGTCTTCGCAGTTATCAAAATAGTTTGACAACTGCGAATCCAGAACAGCCACCAGTGCCCTATTTTTGTTATGCATGGGCAAACGAGGTAATCGTGGCCTAAGTTCGAGCGGCATGTAGCGATAATCCCGAATAGCACACTCCAAAGCACTCCTCAATTCCTCATTGCACTGGTTACTTACGTTTGTAACCCTGTCACTACTATCCTCGTCAGCGTGGTTGGACTGTGGTTGCACCACGACCTGCGACGATGGGGCAGTGACACGGTTACACATTTCCGTTCGGAGGCGATCAAGCACAGTATCATCCAACATACGATTACGCTGGATGACCCGTACCTGATCCGAAAGTCGTTGCGCCGAAATATTGACGGCTGGCTCAAGCACCTGAAACAAAGAGAGCATCCGGACACGGTACGCGGTCAGGTTGTTTCCTCCCTCTGTAGCCCCAAAGTATGCGCGCATGACATTTTCGTTTATGGATTGTGTCCATCTCATGCGCTGCACACTTCCGCCGGGTGCTGGGACCCTATCAGAGACCGGTAAGCCTCGAGGTCCTAAGCGGTCCGGCGGCCGGCGTCCTCCCCGTCGACGCGCAGGTGTTGGTGTCGTCGGCGGAGAAAAGTACTCGTCGCTAGAGCTCGACGCAACTGCCACGGCCGGTGTCACAGCACTCACGGTGGGGCTGGTTTCCGGCGGAGGCGAGGCGGAGCTGGGCGACGAGGCCGGAGGTGGTAGGCGTGCTTTTCTTGCGGCCGCAGCTCTTGTCAACATGACGTCGTCTTCATTTTTCTCGTTTCTTGATGTTTATGTCGTAATTCGGTCATAGCATTGATTATATTATTGTTTCATGTTTTTTTTTTCTTGGTTTCATTTTGTCTTGTATAATTTAAATAGTTTAAATTAAATATATTGTAAGAAATTTGGTTGAGAAAAATTTTTGGCAACCGTCTGTCAATTCGAGCCACAGATTATTATTATTATTATTATAGAAGAAATACTTGACTGCGATGATTTCAGATCAGATAAAAGTAAAAAAAAACACACACACACAAATTAAATCAATTCTCGATTCTTTATTGCGTACCTTTATGTATATAGTTGGTAGTGCAATAATTATATTATTCAATTATGGACCCTGGCGGGCATACTGTTTCATTAATAAATAATTGAATTTAAGAATTATAATTATTGTTTTATAAATAACTAGCTGTCCCACGCGGCTTCGCTCCCATCAAATGGCTACCTACCTACCTTACCCTACATACCTGATTGTTGCGTAACTTAAACCATTTACGCAGCGCACGCAACGAAAGCCCTTCAAAAAGGAATATTTTTTCCCATGTTTGCATCATTTTCCATCTTTGCTCCGCTCCTATTGGTTGTAGCGTGATTTTATATAGCCTATAACCTTCCTAGATAAATGGACTATCGAACACAAAAACATTTTTTCAATTCCAACCAGTAGTCCCTGAGATTAGCGCGTTCAAACAAACAAACAAACTCTTCAGCTCTATTATATTAGTATATATATATAGATGTACATTTATTTAATTATGTAGTTGAAACGACACCCTGAAATCAATGTACTCGTACAAACACAAAGTCCAGAACAAAAAAACAACCAACAAAACTCTAGAAATATCACTCGCCACTTGATTGACCAGGTTAATTTAACCCATTCGACCGAAACACCTACAACGACTCAGAAAAAGGGGTAAGCTATTCTTACCCTAAAACTGCCGAACAAAAGCAAAAGAAACGGGCAAAACAACTTTCTGTTAACAACATTGTTACTAAGAAGAAACACGGTTCGGCGAACATCGCTTATATTCCAAATATCCACTCAAATATCGGCTGTCACAACTTTGGCGGAAACTAAGAAAAACTTCGGCGATACACTAAATAAACGTAAATTACCTGCGAACGTGGATAAGGGGCTTACCAGACGTGATTCTTTTAGATCCTTCAATCGAAGTGGATTTTGCGACCATGGTCCATATTCTTTGGAATGACTGTTCTGCCACTCCACCCGACTAAGTCGCCACAACAATGGAAAAAATATTGTGTCGAGTCGAGGGCGTTAATGTCAATAAATAAGCTATAACTAACAATTTCGCCGGTTGCGGCATGCGGAGGAAATGACCTAGAGTTTGCAGATCTTTTTGAAGAAAACTATTTTCACTCCGGTCGACAGATACATGACAATGGAAAAAAAACTTTCAAGTTGTGAGCGTTAGTGTTGTCCATAACGCAATAAATTGGTACCTACGAAAGACACCGACTTCCAAAAATAAAGTTATTTTTCACTTTGTAGTTTAATTTGGAAGTCGGTAGTATTTTTTTGTAAAAAGTATTTTTTTTCACTTTTTAGTTGTACCTACCTAATAGGCAAGTTGTTTAGTAAGTTAGCTATAACGCCAGAATATATTACCCGAATATCATCAAACTTGAACATAACCGGTGAAATGAGAGATCTGCGTACCCCTCAAGAGCGTACTGGCGTGATGTTATGTTATGAAATGGTATAAACAGCAAACAGACATGCGATTGCAGCAATCCCGAGAGATTTGCCGTTATTTATTCAAGAGTTCTGACGTATATCTTCGAATTCCTTCATCAGATCTTCACCAAATTAAAATGGGACCAATTTCGGAACATACTCTTTCAAAGTAAAAAAAAAAAAAAAATTGGAATCGGTTCACAATTAACGGAGATATCGGTGAACATAAACAAAAAAAACAACATACATAATGTCGAACATAGAACCTCCTCCATTTTGGGAAATCGGTTAAAAAAGCTATACCTGTTAAAATTATCAGGTATAGCTTATTTATCAACATAAACGCTGACTCAGCTTCTCAGGTATTAAGGTGAGTGAATGTTGAGTCGAGTGGACCTTGAATTTGAGTTATACCGCATTGCTAAATCGCACTTGGGCAATTTGAGGATGTAAGTTTTTAAACTGTCATGGTCACTAACACTAACATTAACATTAAAAGCGGGATATTTACCATGTTTACTGTTTGTTGCGAGTTCCCGATATTTCGACAAACAGTAAACATGGTAAATATCCCGCTTTTAATGTTAATGTTAGAATTTGAGGATGTTATCAAAAATTGCAGGGAAGGCTTTGATGCTGCTTCGCATTGCCGGTATTAAAATTACTCATGTTTTAAGAATATAAACATTGGCACGCCACGTCTTAAACATAATTTAAATGAAACAATTGGTAATTCATAAATGTATTCAACCAGCAGCAACACCCGCTTCACAATATTTGTTCCATTTTTGAAAAAACTATTTTCCTAATAGTGACCGAATCGCATATGACTAGTGCTAAAAGGAGCATGTCTGCAAAGGCTCTTAAAAAAAGGAATGAAAATAAGGAAAAGGACAATGTTTCCCGAAGCAGGAAACAATATTGCAAGTTATAAAAAAACGCTCGAAAAGTGGCCCTGGGGCGAATCGAATCGTGAATGCGAATTCAGTTTACTGTTAAAATACGGTTAGGATTATAAACGAACATATTGGAAAGACTATTTAAAAAACATTTATATTTTATTGGTTTTAATTTCGTGCTAGGTTCCTTTTGTTTTGTTTCTTAAAGAAAAGAAAATTGTGTCGGTGGATCCCAACAGCACACACTGGTGTTTCTGTTTAGGCTTTGATTCCACCAAGTCATAGGTATACGAAGTGGAGAGAAAAATGATGCTTAGCAGCTAGAGTTTATCCAGTGAAGCTGAGCAATAAGTTCTAGCTACGGAGCTGAGTTAACATAATAATACAGTCCGTAACCGTAGGGTAAAACCAGAATAGTTGCCCCAGGAGTATAATGGCCCCAGGAGTATAGTTGGCCCAGGAGTATAGTTGCCCCGATTTTAAATACTATAGTTTCACGGAAGAATCGCATTCTATTTATAACAGACGTCAAAAAAAAAACCGACGAGTTGAGAACCTCCTCCAGGTTCTCAACTCGTCGGTTTTTTTTAATGTTTGTTCCCCGATTACTCAAAGACGCCTGGATCGATTTCAAAAAATCTTCTTTTGTTTTGAAGGAAATACTTTCTTGTTGGTCCCATAGTCATCAGGTCAGGATCTGCTGATGGGATCCTAGATAAATCGAGGGAACTCCTCAAATATTATAGACATACATAGAGCGGTTTTGGTATTTTCATCAACAATGCAAACATTTTCTCTCAGAAAGTATCATTTGGTGAAGTGGAACTGATGAAGAAGATCACAGATGGCCACTGGAACTTCTAAATGCTAAGTATGTCACGGGTATCAGATATCTCGAATAGTTAACCGACCGTGATGAAACAAATACTTATAAATAAATGTTACTGATGAAAATGGTACCATCGAACTTATCTGATGATGAAGCCGGAAGGTAGGCATTGGAACTCTGATATAAAACAATGTATCCTAGTCGTGTTTGGGCTTATTGGAATCGTCATGTCGAAAAACGGAAAACAATAGGTACAAAAGACACCGACTTCGGAAAAGAAAGCTATTTTTTGCTGCGTAGTTTTTTGTTCTGAAAGTCAGTTTGATTTTTTATTAAAAAGTTTTTATATTAATCTATCGAAAGATCCTCTAACTATCACTAAGTTATCCACGGATAACTTAGTGATAGTTAGAGGATCTTCTATGTCTCTGTGCGATTGCATGGGAAGGTAAAATGCGATCAATTTTTTTGTGGGATAGACATTGTTTCTCGGCGGGGCATGTATCCTAAACGTATCACGATGTCCCAAAATATGGAGGTCCGCAAAAATCGCTAATACTCTGGCAATGTTAAAGATAATGTTTTTTACTTTTCATAAATTGGTTGATAAAAAGCCGGCCAGTTTTACAAATAAGGTATTATGCTTTTTGTACTGAGAGAGCTAGTAAATTCAAAAAGTATGACAACTATTCGGCTTTTAACATATGCAGCTGAATACCGGATTTTTACGAGGGTCGATCCGGTACATAAAACTGTATCGATTTGTAAAGATAAAATAAAAATCAATAAAAAAAAACAAAAAAAAAACTGTACCACATGTTCGCGAGCTGGCTGACCAAAACGAGATGTATCCTCCGACTGCACACCATGATTTTCTTCTTGTTTACATCTTTTTAGTTCGCTTTTTAATCAGTTGGGTTTTTAATTTTTTTTTATTAACCTTTTTTATTTATAACTTTTCAGTTATTTTTTTTTAGAATTGGGTACATTTGAATATATAAGCGTTGTATATTTTTGTAATCACCTCTTAAAACCCTTTATTTTGATAACCCACACGATGGATTTGGAAGGAAAAAAAAATTGGGCCCCTACAATATGGCGCCCAAAATCCGCCAATTTTATATTTTCCAATTTGAATGTAGCCAGCAACACTCGCATGGTTAAGACGACTCGATTAACGTAAAAATCATCAAAATCGGACAACGCGTTCGGTCTCTAGAACGCCACATAGGAACAAACATACATACATACATAGACTGATAAACACATTACCCTCCTTCGGCAGTCGGGTAAAAATAAAACCGAGTTCTAAAGCAAAACACTACAAATCGAAGAATAACTTTTTTCCGAAGTCGGTGTCTTTGGTACCTACTGTTATTCGTTTTTTTAGACACCGACTTCGGAAAAAAGTTATTTTTCGATTTGTAGTGTTTTGGTTTTATTTTTTTTTGTTATAAGGATTTTTAATTTTCACTTTTTAGTGGTACATAATGAGTATTTGTAATGAGTATTAGTTGTATTTTTATAGTAAGGTATCTATAATGCCCACAGTATACCCAAAAAACATGTAACTTGAACATAACCGGTGAAATGAGAGTGTACCAGGGTGAACTGTACACATCTGCGTACCCGTTTAAAGCATACTAGCGTGCTGGTATGTTATGAAATGATGTAAACAATAAACAGACATACGATTGCAGCAATCCCGAGAGACTTACCGTCATTTATTGAAGAGTTCAGTTGTATATTTCCGAAGTTCTTCATCAGATCTTTACCAAATTTAAATGGGACCATTTCGGCATAAGCTTCATTCAAAGAAAAAAGAATTTTACAAATCCGTTTATATATGACGGAGTTATGCCCGAACATACATATATAAAAAATATATATTATAATCATCCGAATTGAGAACCTCCTCCTTTTTACGAAGTCGGTTAAAATTGTATTTCTTTTTATTACCCAGTCCGAAAATTGATGGGCAATAGCCAGAAAACCTGGTCAATATGATTATTTCAATAGTTTTTATCATATTGTCTAATCATATTGGCAATTTTTCAAATTGTATGGGCATTATGAGTAATGCCGTATTAATCACTTGTACCACAACATACCTATACAGTACTTAGTACTTAATTATATTTTTATCATATTGCGCAAATGTCACTAATAGTTTCTAGTAACCTTAACCCAATAATAGCACTACGCATTTTTCCCTTATCAGATAAGATAATGGAACCATTTTAAAAGATGTTACTCAATTCATCATTGCTGCAATATTTTGATTAGATTATAATTATTATGCATGCAAACAAAATTAGGTTGAGGAATTCGGTCAAAATCAAGATTTGATAATGAATTTTAGTGATAATGTGTTCCGCATAGTAAATTAGTTTTATTTTAATTGTTTGATGGTATTATTAGCTTGTTAACATAACATAACACCTCTCATCCCGAAGGGTTTTTAGGGAAGGGGAGTTAGCCTATAAACTAAAGTACCTCAACACATGCATATGCTCCATGTTATAGGAATAGCAGGTGAGGTCTTATTGCCAACGACGGGAGAAGCCCTGTCGAAATTCCATCCACATCACCACAACACACCACACCTCATCACACCACTTCACACCAATCCACACCGCACCACATACCATTCTCCCTTTTTTACACACACATAACACTTTCTCATGACAGACACACCACACAAATACACTACACATATACACTTAATACAAAAAATGGTATTTAATTAAAAATAATATTAAATTTCATATTTAATTATCATTTAGTTTATATCTTGTCTGTGACTGTCCGAGTGCAGACTAGTGAGTGAGAATAGTGGACAAGCAAATTATGAGCGTACTAGCAGTAGTACGCTCATAATTTGCTTGTCAACGACGGGAGAAGCCCTGTCGAAATTATGAGCGTACTAGCAGTAGTACGCTCATAATTTGCTTGTCAACGACGGGAGAAGCCCTGTCGAAATTATGAGCGTACTAGCAGTAGTACGCTCATAATTTGCTTGTCAACGACGGGAGAAGCCCTGTCGAAATTATGAGCGTACTAGCAGTAGTACGCTCATAATTTGCTTGTCCACTATTTATGCGAAGACATTGCCTCCTAAGATACAGGATCTTCCTAGTTTAGGAGTCAAGGCTAAATTTTTTACTGACTGTACTTTACCAATCTTTCGCACACTATTTTTGTTGATAATTTCTCTGTCCCCTAGTTGACAACTACTGTACGTGTACTTTAATATGTGTCAAACTTGTATTTTATGCTAATAAATATTACTTTATATCTTTGAGATTCGAGAGCTTTGAAAGACGTACCAGGGACCGAAACCAACTCGCAGAGGCCTTGTTACACATGTAGGATGAAAAGTGACACCAACCGGCAATTATCGCTGGATGCACTAGTGAGCACCCAAGGACAATCCCCGGCTGGTGCAGGACTATTGTAGAATATGGAGACAAAACATATTGGGCTATGAGTTTGGGAGATTTCGTGGATCAATTACCTAAAACTATAGAATGACTATTGGCCCCTGTCTCTGACCACTGTTGATCTACACGGTGTTATAATAATAATTTTATATATTATTATTATTATATTGCCATCAACTGGACGTAAATCTAGACTCCGGCTGTTACTTATTTTTTTTTAATGGAATGGTAATCTAATAACACCTTGCCCTACCTCGGTTGTGAACCCAAGACCTCGATACCACCGAATCAGTTTCAGCTTTTAACTAACTAGCTGCCACTCACGATCCTCCCGCGTGGCATTAGTACTTCCTCCATTATCGTTATAAATTATAACCCATATTGTGTTATTCTGATGTGTAAGCTATATTCTTGTAAAGTTTCATCAAAATCTTTTCAGAAGGTCAAAAATGTCTCCATGCAATGAGTGTGAGGATGGACGGCGTCGGCGAGGCCGACCCAGAATATATTTGCAAGATGACCGGGACGCACACCATGAAGGCTGCTTTGAGCTGGCGCAAGAAAAAAAGTGTCTGGAAGGATATGGGACGGCCTTCGCCCAGCATTGGGACATTAAAGGCTAATTAAGAAAACCCTCACACAAGTCATTGTATGCAATCTATCTACCTTCAGCTCATGAAAAGGTTGTCTGTAAGAAATCCCCCGTTGCGATAAGACCGCCCATTGTTCACTTGTTTTGCAAATATTTATCTTGTGTTTTTTATTTTATTGTGTGCAATAAAGTATGTGAGAACTAATGCATAAAATAGATTATTTTTCAGTCAAAGCTACATAATAACAGTAAAATATTTGTAATATAATATTACTGCATCAATTATACGACGCGTCAATTTTATTTTATTTTTTGGTAGATTAACTTGACCACTATCTTACCTGATGCTAAGCAATGATGTGGTTGACGATGTAGCACGCTTGCCTAGAAGAAACCTATTCACTCTTGCCTCCCAGGAAATACAAACTCCGGCAGGGAAATCCACTCCTTAGCTGTACGCATAATAAAAGTATTCCCAAAATGTTTGGTGCGTACGGGTGGGATGTCCACCATGTACAAATGACGCATCGCCGTACGTCTTGTAGTCCGATGATAGAACGGGCTAGGAGGAATTAATTCATGCAATTCTACCGCACACTCCCCGAAATGTAACCGACAAAACCCGATGCGAATCTGAGCTCGCGGTGAGCTGTTATCTCTATTTTTCAAATGTTTTTAAAATTTTCAGTCAGTGAAGAAACAAAGTTACTACCAGCTTTATGAAATATTTTCATAAAGTATCTATTTTTCAATAATTACAGAAACAATGTGTCAGAAGTCGAAACTAACAATTTTGAATCAAAACTCAAATGTGTGTCAAAATAATAATTGGCATCACACTCCCATCTTTTGAACCCTAAAACATAACAACACGAATAAACTTCACCCACTTATGAATCATGTAATTCTCTTGACTAAACAAACACAAAACTTGAGACACAAAATAAATAGTGTTCAGAAGGTTGGCTCCATACAACGAGCGAAAACACACGCACACATAGACACGCTTCACGTACTGCGAGTGCAAGCACTCTAGCGACTGGCATTTTTTTTGAGATAGCGATACGAACGCGTCTGTGTGTGCGGGCGACTGTTCTCGCTCGTTGTATGGAGTCGACCTTCTATATTTATCTATTTTTTTCTTCAAGATCTATCACTATCAGTCGAGTATGCAGTGAAGGCAAAATATTATCAGTTAAATTACGTTGACCTTAATAGTCTTTTGTAATTTTCAGGTATAAATGTTCAATTATTACGAACAATTAACAGTACTTGTAAATAATTCAACATGATTTCCAAACTGTTCTTGTTGGCGTTCGTCAGTTATGTGGGTGAGTGAGTCTTCTTTATTTTTACTGTGTTTATAAAAATATTAAATTATATTAAATTAAACCCATAGAAATGAGAATAGAAATTAACTCAAAAATAGTTCATTATGTTTTGTTTTGGCCAATTAAAAATGATAGTCAAAATATGTATTACAAATTGAAAACTCTAATAATTTAATTTATAATCAGCAAGCTGATAGAAGATTTTATAAACCTGATTTTACATGGAAGTGTCTAATCTCCGATTTCTGTATACAGAATTTTAAGATGAGTATTTGTCAACTAGCCTGAAAACTTATATTTGACACATTATTAACTCCAAATACTTACCATATTCAGAAACAGGCCCTTAATAATATTTAGCTTTTTGGACATCTGAGGGCCTAAACAATATGAAATTATATAAGTTATAATGATTGTCAAGAATTTCAAATTATCCCATACAATTTGAACTACCACGTAAGCTAACAAAATATCATCCCAAACATTTTAGCTTTTCCATAATCACTTGGGCATTAGCGAAAGTGTTCGTTCAGTAACACTTCAATACAAATAGACATAAAGTTGTCTTCCTCTGCAAATGTGTCATCAAAGGAAATATCAAGGGTCTCAAGCCATTGGTTGTCGAAACGAAATCAAAACGGGCCATTAGTTTTAATCAGACCTATTCGAAAAGTGGCTCTTGTGTCATCGCTTTTGAGATCAAAAATCTGTATTTTATTTAAAAATCAATGTGTTTCTGTCCCATTTGTGAGGATTTATTGCTACTCTTATTCAGATTATTATATTTACTATATTAGAATGGTTAGCGACTTGCCCCGTTTTCAAAAATCTAACACATTGCATGAAAAAGAAATGCATTTGTTATTGCACTCCCGGCTCCATAATGCCTTCAGTTAAGGCGTCAATACCGCCTCGGCTGCAGTGAAAATCTTTGCATACTTCATAATCTTCCTGCCCTTGTTAATTGAGGTTGACCCAACACATTTTCTTCGTCCATATCGTCCTATCCACGCTATCACTGATTCCCATTTTTTTCATATCACTCCTCATACAGTCCATCTATCATTTCTTTTTCCTTCCCCTGTATCTCCTTCTTATTATTATTCATAACTCTTTCACTTACTTGTACTCACTCATCAAAATGTACTATTTACAGTGTCCACGCCCACGATAAAATCTTTGGAGGATCTGAAAATCGTTGGAGGAGAAGACATCGATATTACTGATGCACCGTACCAGGTGTCTCTGGTGAGAAAAGGCAGGCATGCTTGTGGAGGAGCTATCGTTGCCAACGATATTGTTGTGACAGCTGCACACTGTGTTATTGGGTAAGTAGATATTAAACATAACAAAGCAAAATCTTTCACAAAAACTGTAGGCCCTGAACTACACGACGAACCACCCTATCTATTTTGATTCGATCAACTATAGACTTTTTCAATTCATATGTTCAAGGTTCAAAGGGGGTAGTCGTATTCTATCAAAACTAAAGTGTAGATTTGTGTCAGTGTAAACTTTTTTTGTAGAAGAACTTCCACGACTAGTACATTCAATTCTACAGATTCAATCAATTATGAACCATTAACCTTCTTCTACACATTTTAGACACCTTAGTTGTGGTAGAGTGTGACTACACTTTTAACACTTGACTGTACTTTCTAAGTTTATCTTAGACATATATCGGTGAAGAAAAGCATCGTGAGGAAACTTGTACTTATATAGTTAATAAAAAAAAAATCGGTGTGGTGATAATGCTTCTCTGTATGAGAAGGGGCCTGAGACAGTAACAGACTTATATAATTTTAAGATAGATGCCCCTGAACTACACGATGAACTATCCCATCTATTTTACTCCGATCAACTGCAACTTATTCAACTACCTGGGAGTCGAACCATTCCTCGAGCCAAGTCTCGATTTAAAAGCTATTTGTCCTAAGGAACTTATTGATATTGAGGAAAACAGAAATTATGTTTTATCTTGCTTTTAGGTTTTTGTAATAAGAAACACTCAACCTATTACCTATTCAACTGTCTTCAGTTGAATAGGTATTCGTATCTTGTGAATGGGCCGAGAAATAACTCGGACACTTCAACCCATTGGGATCTTTTGTGGTCCCCTAGATAACCTACTCCAGTTGAATAGATTCTCTGGGACACGCTGAGCCTTATTGCTTCAGCGTATTTATGGTAGCCGCCAGTTATTAACCTTGATGATTTAATCTTATATTTATAAACGATTTTAAGAAATTCATTATCTTTGACTTAAGGTAGTCAGTATGTATGGATCGAATCTTGCAACTGAATTTTAAAACCGTAATCTCCGGCCAATTTAGCTGAAATTTTGCATACTTGTTTGGTTTGGATGACAATTTACGGTAAGCTAAAACATCTATACTAATATATATATATATATAATATTATAAAGAGGAAAGATTTTTTTGTTTGTTTGTTTGTATCGAATAGGCTCCGAAACTACTGGACCGATTTAAAAAAATCTTTCACCAATAGAAAGCTAAATTATTCCTGAGTGACATAGGCTATTTTTTAATCCCGAAAACAGGTCCTGTGGTGTGGGCCCTGGGAGCGATCCCGCGGGGAACAGCTAGTTTATTATAAAGAAAGATCTATTTATATTAAAAAAAAACTTCTTTCCTCAGAGCATATCCAGAAACGTTTCAAGTCCGTGTTGGATCTTCATTCAGTAACGAAGGCGGAGAGTTATACCCCATTGGAGATTTAAGATGGCATTCTGAATTCAACTACGCTAAGATGGACAGTGACATTGCTATTCTGTGGTTGTCGAAGCCTTTGACGTTCAGTGATCGAGTAGCACCGGTGGAAATGATGGGGAGGAATGAAGAAATCAGTGATGGAGATCTGACGGTTGTGACTGGATGGGGCAATCTTTTTGTAAGTGTCACCATCACCATCGTCATCATTATTGACCTACGGCAGTTTAGTTCTGGTCATGGGCCTCTCCAATCGCACGCCATTTGCTTCGATTCTCGGCAACTCTCATCCATCTCCTAAGACGATTACCCGCTACTCAACGAAGATTGTAACTATTACTACGTAAAGAAGCAACACTCAGCTGCCCCCGCCAATTTATCATTGCCTGCGACGAGGCAGTTACCATGCAGTAAACTGAATAGTTCACGCACACATTTGCACCTGTACACACATTATGCCCACATCATTACCAAGCCGCACTGGGCACGCGTGGTGGATAACGGCCCATTCCCTCTCACAGAGAGAACGCCTGTGTCCCAGCAGTGGAAACATTAATAGGCTGATGATGTGATGACATATTATGCGTTAATTATGCTACGATTGTATGGAGTGTCGGGAGCCGGCCATAATCATTCTATAGCGTCACCATAATAAGTTTTAAGAATATTTTACATTTTTACAAACTAGCGGATTCTGTAATGAAACAAGCTTATATCAGATTTTTACAAAAATAACGTTGTTTGACAAACAACGTTGAAATTCTTAATGGTAAATTCTTGATGAAGATTGATCTTGCCTTGATTTCTGTATTACGAATTTATATTTGAGTATCTGTAAAGCTTTCTCTAGTCTGAATACCTATAAAATTTTAATTTTAAAGGCACAAAGTACGTAAGCGGCGGCACTTCTATTTTGTGGTAAATGTTTGTTAAAGTAGAGTTGGACACATTCTCAACTCTAAACTCTCAATTCAAAAACAGACCATTAATTATGATATAAAAGCCTTTATCGTATTTATTTTATTATGGTTAGGTTCGCGCTTGACCACTATCTCACCTGATGGTAAGCGATGATGTGGTCGACGGTATAACACGCTTGCCTAGAAGTATTAGAATTAGAATAGAAACAAATAGATAAGAATTAGTCGGAATGCAGCCATTTATCTATTGTATTACATTATATTTTGTAGGAAAATGGTGGAATCCCATCGACGTTGCAAGGAGTAGCTGTCCCGAAGGTGAATGACAAGGAATGCAATGCTTTCTACCAGCCGGTGTACAGCATCACACACAACATGCTTTGTGCTGGAGCCAGTGAAGGTGGAAAGGATGCTTGCCAGGTAATTTTTAAACTTTTTATATTCTTACCTAACATAAGGCCTTTGGTGTGCTGGTGCGGCTGCTGCTGGTGCAGAAAACTTCAAACATCGCAAATACAACCTTACTGGAAGCTATATATTTGAGAGTTTAGGAGTTGAAACATTAAGTCCACGGGGTTCAAGTGCTCATCGTGTTCTTCCAAATATAAGTAAATGGTTAGTTATCTCGTCACAAGACTAGAGGGCTGGGGTTTTCTTCGGCCAGAGAATCAGCATTGCTATCCAATGTGGCAATGCTGGCAGTGTTCTGGGCACGTTTACCGTTGATATCAATATGGACGAATTGTTGCCCAATGAGCCCCTTTTTATACGCGTTTGTATATAGTTAGTATAATTGTAAGTATGTTAAGTTTTTTTTAGCTTATAATTTCAAATTACCCGTTAAATAGTGTATTTGACAAAAATATCTATTGAGTCCGTCAGTTAGATAACCTAAAATATTGGACACGTATTTTTCTTATGCCACATAAACAAAAATTTACGACAATGCGTTGAAATATGTGTTATTTCAACTTCACGGTGTGCTACACTTTGTACTGACAAAGTCACGTCACAAGCCCCCACTCCTGAAATTTGATGGGCTTTATCTTTGTCAATATTTATTTATTTGATAAAGAAAAAAATACAGGTCTAATATTATTTGATAGTCTCACTGACGGAGTAAATAGAATTATCATTTTTCTAGCTTCTAGCTTTTAGCAATCTGTAGGAGTACTTACCCGATTTATAAAATTATTTAACTGTTAGAAAGATAAACTGCCGCGTATATCCTGAAATTTTTCGAAAAGGTCCAGTAGAGTTGGCCACGGGATTGATACTCGTATATGATAATATCATATACGAGTATCGCTGCCGTCTGAAATCCTCCTGAAAATCGGTCATCTGGATCATATTATGATCCTCTTGGCCGATTTCAGGTACAGCGGCCTTTTTGAGCGGATAGTAGCCGTCGATGAAAGAGTGTTATGCCTAGAACAAATGTGTGTGCCTAAGCAAGGGCGCTCTTTCTTTCATCACTCTTATTTTCTGATGGGTCGGCAACTCCACACAACTGGGGAGGGAACAGGCGCTTTGCGCTGGACCAACGGCTTTATGTGCTTCTTCAAGCACGGGGATCTCACAGCATCTAAATTTCCTTTTGCAGACTGCAAAATAATATTTTTGTCATTATTACGTTACTTTAGAGACATATATATTATATTAGTTTAGGATAAAACAGAAACACTGCAAAACGCTATAATATTAAACTAAAAATAAATCTTTTTACAGGGCGACAGCGGCGGTCCATTAGTCCACAACAACAAGCTAGCAGGCATCGTATCCTGGGGTCTAGGATGCGCCAGACCTGACTACCCCGGAGTCTACGCCAAAATCGCCGCTCTGAGGGGCTGGCTGGACAAGAACATTGCTCAAATTCGGTTGAACCATATTCTCAGAACAGCTGTTTAATTTTATGTTATTTATTCTCAAGTATAAAAGGCTCTATAAAAATGTTGACGTTCTATCAGCGATGACAATTGTCGAAAAGTCAGAGTATAAGGTATTTACTACGCCTTTCTTCTTCTTGGGTATTTATTGCCCCAATACTTTACCACTTGCACGGCATTGTAGGAGACAGCACATAGATTGTTTCTAAAGATGAAGAAACAATCAAAACCTGCAGTAGAACTGCTACTGCAGGTTTTGAAGCACAGAGGGCACGAAAAACTCCATATATTTTGTACTTTTGACAGTCGCATTCAGTAATAGTGTCTTTTTTTCTGGAGCCCAAGGTTTGCTATTTGAATCGTCTATAAGTTTGTCTGTCTATACTATTCTACTATTGCGGTCGTGTATACTTTATTATACGTACTTATTATGTGATGTGAATAAACTAGATTTATGTTTAAATCATATTGTTTCTCTTTTAAAACCAGTAACCTAGTAGCTGGTTCATGAATCGTGGGCAAACAGGTCGATGATTCATTCGAACCAACTATTTATAACTGAAGTCGAAGTATATATTTTTTTAAATTACTATATTAAGGTTACACTAGTCGAAATTTTTCCATATAAACGTAGTCTAGGGATTATGCCACTGTTTGACGATGTACGTTTAACATAAAAAGTGATATCAATTTGTCTCATCATTATCTAGCCCTGTATGGAAGCGAAAAAGTAAAAAAAGAAAATATTTGAAAGTTATGAGCGTCGACAGTTCCACATTTCGACACTAATTTTAACGCATTTTTGGGCGCAAATAAATACCATAAGAAGACGGAAAATTGCAAAACGGCCTCCATACAGGGATAGATTAGTAGTTTAAAAATGCATATAATTTTATTTTGAACAGATAGATTTAGTAGTTTTTTCATGATATCTAGACTGCCAAAGATCTGTTTATAAAATTTCGCGCGCTCGGTTTCGTCCTAAATCATTATCCATTTCGCTACAAATTTGCAAAAGTGTGTATTCGTACGCGAACTAGCTTCCTACTGCTCATCACAGCATCTTTCTCTTCCGCACGTGATGACGGTTGATATAAAATGCATTTTAACCCCGTGCACAAAATAGTTCGTGCCGTCGACTAGTGTACCCTTAATAAGCGCTTTCAAAATATTAATAAAAAAAAGTTAGATTACCTATATCTAAGGCACTTGTCCCCTACCGCCGACGATCAGCGAGCAGTGATTAAAGCTAGAAATAAAATACAAGTTGGCGGGTAGCGAGAAGCAAATGTGTAGTTCCGATAGTTTTACCACTCAGCTATGAGCGAGTGTTTTTGTGGGCGATTACTCGCACCACGCGCTCGGGCGGTCAGTCATGCACGGGTTGGTTGGTTGGTCTCTCGGCGTGAGATCTGACCGCCAAGCATGCATCGCCGAACGAGTATCGCTGAGCGAGTATTATCTGTTAGCTCTTGTCGCTGCGACAAACTTGTGTGTGTCGAGAGGGTATTCGCCGGCAGTGTGAACAGCTAACGATCAACTATTAATATATGTGTCTCTTTTATTGACACCTGGGGGGTGACCATAAGCTCTTAGGGCGGTATCAATTTGAGATCGAATAAGGGACAGATGTATACGACTTGTATACATCTGTCACTTACTCGATATCAATTTGATACCGCTCTAAGAGCTTATGGTCGTCCCCAGGATCTGTATCTTTTGTACGTTACTTCAGCGAGCAAATAGTCGATAGCTTTGTCGCCGGCGATGAGACAAGTGCCTTAAGTCACGCCAAAAATATAGTTTGGTAAAAGTCGTGAGTTACATCAACCATCAACACACCTCATTTATATCGCGACCGATACGTCTTAGTCATTCACATACAAACAGTGAAGTTGACTTGATTGATCAGTGATTGACGCTGATGTGATTTTCTATGTGCGAAAATGAACTTTTAATATCTTTGATATTATCGTACCTAACTATGACATTAAAGCACAGAATGGCACACACAATGAACAAATCCATCTAACTGCACACATAGAAAGATTTAATCCCATTCCAACTAGATCGATAGCAAACTAGGCAACTCTTCAGTCACCCTAGCCGGATTAACTCAATGTTCAAACTTTCCAATTTCCTTCATCGATGATATGAGAAAAAGTTTTTCGATGTTGAAATGCAGTTTGAGTCGAAGCGAATGATAAAGGTACTTTTCTATCAGGGATGTAAGAGGCAGCTAGGCGTTACGAGAATGTGTTGGTGCTGTTAAAACTATTTACAAAAAATACAACCAACTTCCAAAAAAAAACACTACAAAGTGAAAAATAACTACAATTTCGGCATTCGGTATTCCTGTTTTCGTTTTTTCGTTTTCTGACACCACCTTCCAAAATTGTAGATATTTTTCACTTTGTAGTGTTTTTTTTTTGGAATTCGGTTGTATTTTTTTGTAAAAAAGTTTTTTTTTCACTTTTTAACCGACTTCAAAAAATGAGGACGTTTTTAGTGGTACATAATGGACAATTTTTATACTAAGGTTCACGTAGGTAAATGTAATTTACAAAACCCCCGACACTTTTTTATTTCATGCTATATATATAATTTATCTAGTATTAAACATGCTTCGATCGACAATCTATTAACACGTAATTATTACACGATATCTTGCGAAAACACCCGATTCAAACAGTAAAACGCCTACAATTTTAGAACAGCTTAACCAATTTTCATTGATCATAGCTACGAACACTCTCGATAAAGTCACCTTTGTAAAAAAAAATACGAAATCAAAATTAGTTTCTCATTTTACGAGCTAGGATGCCATGGACAGATACACAAATACACACACGTCAAACTTATTACACCCCTATTTTTATAAAATTAAAAATGTTTGACTTTTATCGTGAGAGCTAAGATAGCCTTAGATTTTATAGAGATGACGTTTATTTAACCTACAAATAATAAACAGAATGTCACAAACAAACAACATATTGATTCAGAAGTACACTTCCGAAAAGTAGAATAATAGTACATTATGGTACAAGTGTGCAATGTTGGTGATTACCGCTGAGGCGGCATTGAGACCCGAGCCGTTAGGTGAGGGTCTTAAGAGAGCCGAGGACGGTAATCATCAATTCACACGTGTATCATACGACGTTTTTCAACACACTTGTGAAGAAAATAATACTAAAAATTCATTTTCAACAATAAAAACGAGTTGTGAAAATTTTTTCGCAATGGCGGGCAAAAATAATCAGTTTTCATAGGAAAACTGATTATTTTTTTTAGTTTATGGCGATCGGCCATAGACTAAAAGAATATGGTTTCTTTTTTTTGGATTTTCGTGGATAGTGTTTTAGCCACGTACAAAATAGGGAATTTCAATTTTCCTTTATTACAGAGCAAATAAACTTTATATTTGACTGAAAGTTTTATTTATTAAGCACGTACAAGTTGAAATTATCTATTTAAATACGAAGTTGCATGAAATGAGCAAGTAATAGGTACATTAATTTATTTGTACTATTGAGCACGATCTTTTTTGTATCGAAACTTTTTTAAGAACAAAGCAACTCAACCAATAAAATTAAAAAAACTCTATAACTCACTTGTGAATAATAGCAATGAAAAAGTCACAGTTTGATAACAGGTATCATTATGTGCCTCATTGATGTGAAATTAGTGCCACTTTATGAGCAAGTGTGTTGAAAATATGTTTATAACGATGTAATTGTCACACTTGCTTATAATTAGTGGAAAAAGATGTTTATGAGAATTATTATTGTTAATAGTACAAAAATCTTACTTATTTAACGTCTATGTTATTTATGCTTTGATGTGACATGATCACTGTCCATTCCAGGTTTCCTGGAAGAGATCGCGGTATGCGATAAGGCCGCCTGTTGTATGTATTTTAGTTTTAAGTTTCCTTTTCTTTGTTTTAACCTGGTGTACCTACTGTAAAGTATATAAATAAATAAAAAACTTGAGAGATGTCAAGGGACACCCGGATGGAACGAAGTTCCTATAGTATATATACATATGTGTATACATATATACACTCATATATATATTAGAATATACTATATTTATTACATATTTATAGTATATTCTAATCTGTTGTCAGATTTGGCCTATCTCCTCCCGTTTCCGAGATACAATTTTATTTCTTAAATTAATGTTTTTTAATTCCGGAGGAGCTCTTGGCTAAATAATAACAGCCGCACGGGTCGATCATCAAGGTTAAGCAACGCTTGACGAGGTCGGTCCGTGGATGGGTGACCATTCCAACATACCGAGTTTCAGAGAGAGTTTAAGAGATTTTTTTCCGTCTAGCCCCCTTTCACAACGCGCGATAAGGAACTTCGTTCCAATAAATATTTTTAGAACGAAAGCAGGCTATGCAAACTATGAGACGCCATGTTGAATAGAATAAGTCAATAATTGAAAAAATATTACTTTTTGTGCATACGAAATCAGAGTTAAATTCAAGAAAGAATATTTTTCCTCAATTCGTGGTAATTTTTCCTCTTTTTCGATAAATGTACATCTCACGGCTGATAATTAAACATCTCTTTTGGCATTTTTACCATCACCATCGCTGACTTCGAATGACTCTTCTCTAGAGCCTCAGAGCTGTACGAAGGCTTGGAAAACGAAGTGATCACATGGGCTATTTTTCGGTTTCCGTACCTCAAAAGGTAAAAAAAGGAAACCTTATAAGATCACTCTCTTGTCCGTCTGTCCTTCTGTCCGTCTGTCCGTCTGTCTGTCCGTGTGTCACCGCCGATTTTCTTAGGAACGGGTGGACCTAGCAAGTTGAAACTTATACCAGATACTTTATAGTCCCTATTAGGTGTATATAAATCAAGGTCCTGAGTCAACACAATAAAAAGATATAGGCAAATTTAGATTTTCGCAAAAACTTGTAAAAACCAAAATTTACCTTAATTTGCAACATTTTTATTTTTCGGCGTTTTTGGAATTTTCAATGTACTTGTGCTCAAAACTGACAATTCTAGGTCAACCGGAAGTACCCTATAAGTTTTGGGTCGAAAACCTATAAGTTAGTTCAGTTAAGGTCTTACAGCACAAATAAAGGAAAAACTCCAAAAAAATAAAAAGGTTAAAAATTAAAGGGTGTCCCCATACAAACATAGTTGACGGCACCCTGGGTACGGAACCCTTCGCGTGCGATTCCAACTCGCATTTGGCCGATTTTTCACTCACACCGTCTAGACGGTACGAAATGACGAGATGTACTAGTACATAGTTAGCCATCTCCGGTAGCAAAGAACCATTATCGCTCACTAGTCCTTTTAAATAGCTGCTCTTTTGTACAAAGCTGCAATAGTTACTCTTTTAATTCCAACTATTCTGCAAGGTTGAAAGGCTAGCGATACGTTGTAAAAGGCTTCGCTTTAAGTAACTAAGCAGGCAAGTTAAATATACGTATTTGGTACGGGTTGAAGAATTTTTATGCCACATTGCCTTCAGCAAGAGTTAAAATGCGGTAAGTCTTTCATGATGTTTAGTTTCTGCTGGCTTCTTTGGTATAAAAGTCGAAGAAGACAAAAGAAAGGATGAATTGACTGAGTGAATGATGAATATGTCTAGAAACCCTTCCTGATGGTTGAAGCTAATTGATGCCAATCCATGCGTCATGTTCGTGAACGGGCGCCATCATTTGGGATGGGTCATTACTAGGTTGCCTCGGCCTGTTTTTAATTAATTATTATGTTTTGAGGTTGTTTATTTTACTCTTGACGTCTTTACGTGCACGTCTTTTTACATCGTTCTCACATACATATATGTAATTTTCCAACAAGAATGATGTTACTTGTAATTAAAACGTATTGACGGGCAAGACTGTCCGTGGAGTTTCTTGCACATTGTTTTCCATAGAGACCTACTGACGCTTGCGATTTTGCAGCTAGCTTCATTTATGTTTTTTTTTGCTAACGATTCAAAATTACCCCAGTTTAGATGAAAGAAAATATTTTGATGACTAATACCTACATTAATAGTGCCTCAATTTCGGCCATGGCAGCTAACCTCAGCGGAGACTAGCCGTCGGCGCTGGAGATATTATAGTGCAGAAGTATGTGTGCAAACACAGCTGCTTTCTCTCTTCCCTCACTTTTATAGGCCGATGTGATGGCTATCCGACACGACCGGAGAGAGATTTCGAGTAGAGCATGTATAGGTGCCAGGCTATATTTGAATTATATGTATAGTACCAACCTGGAACCCACACACGTTCAGCAGTGATATGAATAAAAAAGAAGGCAATTATATCGGGATCATGGCTAAGGCGGCCCTACGCCTACATATTATTTATGAGCAATATCGCGAACTGTGTATGTATAGGTAATGTTTTTGACCATGGCGCAATCAATCAATCCCATTTCTCAAATATGTTGAGGTCGAATCCCAGTGTGATCAGAGGCAATAGATAAGTGATGGCAATGATGGAAAATGCCAAAATATATTCATATATATATTCTTAATTGTACACAAAACAAACATGTACGAATACAGAAGGACAACTTATGTACAAAGGCGAGCTTAACCCATAATTGGGTTCTCTTCAACATTGCGTTCTCTTAAACATTTTTTTATGGTCGAAACCTCAGTGTTACAGAGAGCTTTACACAATTAGGTCAGTTAACAAAAGCGCACAACAAAAAAAAAGAACAAATTAAAATTTCAGTTCTTATTAACTAAATACACTACACAACTACGTGTAAAGTACACAATGGATAAACATACATATTTATGAGTCATGTTGACAGGAAATGTTCCCAACTTCTTCTCCTGAAGATCTCTAACGAAGGGCTATCCCGTACGGTGTGAGTAAGATTATTCCAGAGGCGGACAGCACGAACAGTAAAAAAACCACCGTAATGATATGATGAGTGAGGAGGAAAACTAAGGAGAAGATATGATGGGGTACGGCAAGACTTTCCTCTCGGAACAAGATACTCAAAGCGTTCCTGAAGATACGAAGGAGAGGTGGGATTATGAAGAACAGAAAGGAGTAGAGAAAGAGTGTTGGTATCTCGGCGCTGTCGAATAGGTAGCCACTTCAACCGTAATATGATATTGTTCACGGGACACTTCAATAGTGTTTGACATTTCCAGACATTTTTGACATTTTTTCAATCGCTATCGCAACGCTCTCGTTGTTAGAATGTCACTTGTCTAGATCCACAGAGGGGTTACCATAAGTTCTTAGAGTAAGGTTATTTTGATTGTGTGTAAGGGACAGATGTATATGACTTGTTTACATCTGTCACTTACGCGATCTCAAAATAACCTTATTCTAAGTGCTTATGGTCAATGATAATTATTTTTTAATGATTACATAAGGACCGTTACTGTTATGGCGTTAAAATATTAATCGATTGTGTGGAAGGGCTAGGTTATAACATTTTTTTTCTTTATATTCTCGCGCTTGACCATTATCTCTGATCTCTGATTATCATGATCTCTGATGGTAAGCGATGATGTGGTCGACGGTGAAACACGCTTGCCTAGAAATAACTTAATCACCATGAGTGACTTAAAGATCCCCAGATTGTATCAGTTGGGAAACAGACTCCAGCAGGGAATTCCACTCCTTAGCTGTACGCAGAATAAAAGTGTTCCCAAAAAGTTTTGTGCGTATGGGTGGGCTTTCCACCATGTATCGACAGCGCATTGCCGTCCGTCTGGTAGTCCGATGATTAAACGGGCTAGGTGGAATTAGATCGTGCAATTCCATCGCACACACACAAAAACCGACAAGCTGGCAACTCAGCGACGATGTTCAAGACTCTGGAGCTTGACTTCACTAGCTCCTCATTGCCGATACACATAGGTATGGGATTGATCACTTCAAATTACATTAGGCATCATATACAGGGTTGCATATACAGGTGGCCAAAACATTGACGTCCAAAAGAATTCGGTCCCTCGCATCGTAGGGTATCCGAATCACTGTCATGTATGTTTCGCGATTTTTCATAGTTTTCGAGTTATGATTTTAACTCGCTTTTTTATCAGAAATTTGGAGAATTTTCGACCAAATAAACTATAAAAAATCCAAAAAATTTAGTTGAAGACTTTGTCTAGCTTTTTTTTTTTGCAACTGAATCTTCATGGGTAATGCTTTTATGCATAAAATAAAAGAAAAAAGAAAAGAAGTAAGTTCGTAAATGTGATGACTGACCGTTGATTCTGGAAAAAAAAAAAACAAGCTGTATTATTACACTATCCGATAGTGTCGCTTATAAGGATCTAATTCTGGAAAGTAATGCCATACGGTTAGGGACCTACAGAATATATTTATACCTTTTTTTTATTTTTTATCTGTAGCGGCACCAACGCCGCCACTTACGAACCAATGACATGACGTGACACAAATCCTGCATCGCGCAAGTAAAGTTTTCGGCGCGATTTGAACACGTACAACATTCCGACAATTACCGTTGGGCAGTTGCCCGGACCAGAAACAACATCCGTCTGGTCGGAGGATCCTCCTTTTACTATGGAGGTTTGTGGGACTTTACACCCTGTTCCGCATACCCCCAAACTGGTGACCCCGAACATGAACGTCAGCGCAGCCTTCGTGCAGAACAACTTCGTAGTGACGTCATCATCACTTCCTCAAGCTTTCGAACAGTGAGTCACACAGCCAGCCAGTACCCACGGCATCTACGGGGGTACCCTGACCACCAGCATGCAGCGGACGCGCATGCCTGGTCATCACCCCCAGCTTCTTTCATCAACGCTCCGACCCCCGGAGCCAGCAGCACTGTCCCGACTCACTGGGACACCATCACCGCTCCGAACTACTGAAGCCAGCAACACTATCCCGACTCACTGGGATATCATCTGCCCGACTCACTGGGGCACAACCGCATACAGTTCCGACTCACCGCGAACTCTGCGACTTCCGGTTCCGACTCACGGGAACCAACCTTCCACTGGCCAGGCACGCATCACAAGATGTACGGACGACTCAATCTGCTATCGACCTCCGGTCTCCGGAGGGGAGTGATGTAGCGGACTCAACGCCGCCACTTACGAACCAATGACATGACGTGACACAAATCCTGCATCGCGCAAGTAAAGTTTTCGGCGCGATTTGAACACATACAACATTCCGACAATTACCGTTGGGCAGTTGCCCGGACCAGACACAACACCCGTCTGGTCGGAGGATCCTCCCTTTTCTATGGAGTTTTGTGGGGCTTTACACCCTGTTCCACCTACCCCCAAATATCTATTCACGTGCGTGCTCTTCATTGCATTTCATATTATGACTCTATACTGATAAGATTGCCAACCTTGAGTTCAAGTGAACTTGTCCAACGGTAACATTACATAGCATCACGGCTGAATTCCGCGAAGATTAAGGCAGATATGTAGGTAGTTTTAGTGCCGCCATTTCGAGTATATCTGTGACAAGGTGGGTGAATTGCCTTTTATTATTATTATATAATTTATTGTACACTATAAAAATAACATACAGGACAAACCCAGTATTGCCTATTCATCAACATTGATCTAACCCACAGAGTATTGAAACGCTTCGGCGGCCAATGCATGCTAGAGTCGCAGTATTGTGACTCTAGCATTAATTTAAAAATAATTGAAATACAAACTCTTTCGTGTTCCTTGAGGAAACCCTTCAATTTGACACCCATACCATGTTTTTTTATAAATATTAATTTTGACTTTAACTTTTGCAACTTTCCGGAGCAACTGGACAGATTCTCAGCTGGACAGATTAGCAACTGAACAGAACGTGTTCTAGAGAAACTGCGACTGTATTCGGCTGCAGAGAGTGACATGATCCGCATAAATTCAAGCGAGTTAATACAGGCTCGCTTGAATTTCACGCACCCACGATTAGGATAGATCAGGATCGGGGTTGCGTGAAGAAATACTTAGGCACTCCAGCGCTTTGACCAAAGGTACCTGAAGAACACCGTGTGGTGGAGGATAGGATAGGAGGATAGGATAGACGGACCCCTTTTCTGCACATAGACTCGCATTTGGTCCGTTGTACGTGCAGGCCTCCTCTCTGTGTGAGGGAATGGGCTGTAATCCACCACGCAGGCCCTGTGCATGTTGGTGGATGTCACATGTCTTTGAATTTTTGGTTCTTAGACATGCCGGTTTCCTCACGATGTTTTCCTTCATCGTTTTGAGAGCAGTTGTGATGTAATAATTTACTCAAAGTAAAGCGTCTGCCTGGCTCGCGCGTTGGCAGTTCCTAGTTACTACCCGTCCGACGCTTCTGTGTTCTATAATGCAGACTAAAAATAGTTACGCTTTTAGTAGCCACAAGTTCCTGTTAATAATACAATGCGCTCATGTCAAATATTTTAACAATACCAACTTTCCCGGTAATTGGCAACAATGGGTAGCATTTGTTACGTTGGCAGCACTGAACTGTCAAATTTCAATTCTATTACAGTCAGGCCATTTTAATAGGTAACATTTGACGTCTGTCAGTTTAGTTTTAGAATGGTTTATTAGTGAAAGCAAAACGTAAAATTACTCTATCCGGTCATTATTACAATAAATATGTAATCGTAATTGAAAAAAGTTAAGCAATTGTGCAGTTCTTATTTTATGCCCGCCGTTACAAGGTTACGTTGTTGAATTTTGATGAATTCTCAAATGTTAACCATTTAAATGGCCTGACTTTAGTTTTCCGAGTGAGGTCATCGCTCTATCGTGAGCTGCTTTTACGAAATTGTACCAGAAAAAATAAATTGTTTTTAGAATGAGCGTATTTGGATTTACTGCTGCGCCGCGTGTCGCGGGTTCGATTCTCGCACAGAACAAATATTTGTTTGACCTACAGATAGTTGTTCCGGTTCTGGGTGTTTGTGTATTTCAGTTATATGTTTGTAAACGCACCCACGATACAGGAGAAATTCCTAGTGTGGGGCAACGTTTATAAAAAAAAAGAACTGTCACTATAAAATATATATGAAGGCCTAAATTTTTCAGTGATCCTTTTCTTTTCAATCGTTGTCCCTAATAAAGTAATTCCCGACACATTCCGTAATATCTGGAATCTACTATCTACTGAATAAAAAATATATTAATAATAGAATCGTGATTAGGCTCGTGCCAACTCGGTATGAGAACGTGCCTTTGCTTTGCAGTAGGACATTAATATACTGATATTATTATCATATTAGGTGAGAGCAGTGGTGGCTCAGTGTTATAGGCCGCAACTTACAAGTTGTAGGTCGTGGGTTCGAACCCAGGCAGGCGTAATTTACACAAAGTAAAATAATTTACTTTGTGTAAAT
Source organism: Orthosia incerta (assembly GCA_948252205.1). NCBI lineage: Eukaryota > Metazoa > Arthropoda > Insecta > Lepidoptera > Noctuidae > Orthosia > Orthosia incerta. The sequence goes on along the minus strand of OX411764.1, from coordinate 15,178,710 downwards.
TATTTTATCACCACTGCTCTCAAAACGGTGAAGGAAAACATCGTGAGGAAACCGGCATGTCTTAGACCCAAAAATTCGAAGACGTGTGACATCCACCAACCCGCACTGGGCCCGCGTGGTGGATTACGGCCCATACCCTCTCACAGAGAGGAGGCCTGTGTCCCAGTAGTGGGCACATTAATAGGCTGATTATGTGATGTGATGTGATAATCATATTTATGTAAATTATATTAAAATAAAATCTGTGATTGATATTTTCTCCTTGCATAGCTATCCCAAGTGCAACCCCATGTCGCCGTGTCCAGGCTATCTCTATTCATTCAAGGTTGCCTGGAAGAGATCGCAGAACGCAATAAGGCCGCCTGTTTCATATGTATTTTCATTTTAATGTTTATTTTTGTACTTATTGTTTTATCTTGGTTTACAATAAAGTATATGTATAAATAAACTCTGCGTTGGTGAGTCATAACTCGACTGGCTCAAGATAAAGCGTCTTCATGATTTTGTCGGGCGATTTTTTGCCCCGCAGGTTCGATAACATTTACGTACATGAGTATCATGATGACACAGCAACTTGTTAACTGATTTTAGTAGACGTCCTTCGATACGGTTATGTAATAATGAATTGCACAACTTTGAGAAATACCAGTGTAATAATATTTATATCAATACAATATTATTCTATAAGTACTAATGCTAATTCATGAGGTATAGATTTTTACGATTCCGTATGTTCGTATGTCCGAATGAAATAAAATGAAAACTTTAACAAAACAAGCTGATTAGCTTACCGAACATTGCAATTCAAACCGAACGTATATGCAAAATTTCACCTCAATCAGACAACTGTTTTAAATTTAATTTGCAAGATTTAATCCAAAGTACTCAAAAACTGTGTTAGAAACGTAACGCACCTGTTAATGTCAAATGTCAATGTCATTGTAACCATAACTTAGGAACGTCAGCCGCTTACTCTGACACACATCAGCGGAGACAGTTTTGAGATCATAAAATTAATTATGTATTAATATTAAAACCTCTATGACACGGACTAAAATAAAAACAACTGAAGATCTTAACGATCTTGTAAACAAATATTGCACTAACTATCAAGGAAAGTTAAATTAAAGCTTGTAAAACGGGTATTCTCGAGTGTTTTTCCGTCCATCGTAGCTAATTTGCATCGAATGTACTGACCGATTCAAATGTGGTACAAATTTGAACTTCTGTGCTCCAAACACGGACACGTAACGTAAATACATACAGTTTAAATACGTTGTCATTTTTGGGAGACAAAAATAAAACGAAAAAGGTTTTGGAACTGCAGCTAACAAATTAAAAGGTTCATTGTGAGGACCTCACATATGTTTTTTTTTCAATATTTGCAGCCAAGTACATGTTGGACCACGTAATAGCAAAAATTACAAATTTGGATTTTGTATTCCCATGTTTCTTGAAATCATGTCTATTTACGGGCAACCCAAAAATAAGTTACAGGCTCGTGTTACAGTCGGCGAAATATTCATTATTCTTAGAATTACGGGTAGCCGTGCGAATCAGAGCCCAATTTTACGACGTATTTTAAAAACAGTCTAGGAAGATTAAGCTAAACAGAACAAAAAAAAAATCTAAGCGTTCATATGACATATGGACACTAACCTCTCTTAGGAGATAAAATTTGGTGATGTGACTAAGAGAGTCTTCTATAACTCTTTTCAGTATCTTAAACATCTCCAAAAAAAATTACCATTTCAAACTAAGGTTGCTCTTGCTCAATATCTTCTTCTACCGCTCCTTGACAATGCAGATGTCTGTTTTCTAGATGCAACCGAGGTACTCCTTCATAAACTCGAGTAATTGCAGAAATTGTGCATCTGCTTTAAATTTAGCCTCTACAAGTACCTTCGTATGTCGGAGTTATTAGGGAGGACAGATTAATGTGGCTGCCGATTCGGCGTCATCAAGGTACCCATATCCTATTCCTTCTCTAAATGAACGCTTCGAATACCTGGTCCCGAGAGTTAAACCCTGTCGAACTGCTACTTCTCTTCTCAGGAGGTATATATATAGGTAGACAGATGACCTGGTGAAGGTTGCGGGGATACGCTGGATACGAGACGCACGGGACCGGTCAATGTAACGACGCTTGGGGGAGGTCTACGTTCAGCAGTGGACGCCTTTCGGCTGATATGATGATGATGATGATAAATATATATTTATATATAAATATAAACGCAAGGAAATGATCTTTATATATCTACATATTTATGTACGTAACTATATTCATGTTTTATTTAATTCATCTTATGTTATTTTAAGAGAGGAGCTCGTGGCTAAATAATAACAGCTGCACGGGTCGATCATCAAGGTTAAGCAACGCTTGACGAGGTCGGTCCGTGGATGGGTGACCATTTCAACATACCGAGTTTCCTCCGTGCCTCGGAAAGCACGTTAAGCCGTTGGTCCTGGCTGTCATTTGAAGATCTTTGACAGTCGTTATGGCTAGTCAGAAGCTTGAGATCTGACACCAGTCTTGCCAAGGGGTACCGTGTTACCCAGTTACTGGGTTGTGGAGGTCAGATAGGCAGTCGCTCCATGTAAAACACTGGTACTTAGCTGAATCCGGTAAGACTGGAAGCCGACCCCAATATAGTTGGGAAAAGGCTAGGCAGATGATGATGATGTTATTTTAAAACGATGCACTGGATCCTTCTCAACATTGAGTTAAGCTCGCCTTTGTACATGTACTTTATTATTAAATTGCATGTAATGCTCTTAATGGTGTATAAAATAAAATAAAAATTAAGAAAAAAATTCAGAGAATGGTAGCAAATATAACTTATTCTGCACTGGCTTGCATTGTCAGTTAGTAACAGGTATATAAACATATTTAAATTTGGTACTGGTACGTTAAACACAGTTGATTAAAGACAAATATTTGTCTGTTTTGATAAAATGCGACAATATTATGCCGATAAAAGACGATATTGTTATAAAAGTGAATAAATATTATTTAATTAATAAATATTATGAAATCTTTGAAATAGCAGGCTAGTAATAATAATTACTATGACCACCAGTATCTTAGATCCTGTTCCCGAAACCGATGAGCTACTATTCTTTTTATATAATAATAATTTAGATGATAATAAAATTTCAACAAATAAAATTAATGTAATATAAGTACTTTCCATAATAATCCATGGTAACGAAGTGGCTGATGAACTGGCAAGAGGGGGCTCAGCAAATGATTTTGTGGGTCCAGAACCATGTGTAGGCATCTCAACGTGTCTCGTAAAAGCCGCATTTAGGGAGTTTGCAGATCACAGACAACGAACTTGTTGGCTGCCTAATACCGGTCTACAACACTCCAAGAAATTCCAAGGCCGGGAATGCATTTGGAACATGAGCAGGGGGCAAATCCGCTACCTGCTTGGTGCCTTTACTGGGTACTTTGGAACCGACGACATGCTCATGAAGATGGGTCTAACCGCGACACCCATGTGCATGTTGTGTGGGGAACATACGGAACGCATGGAGCACTTACTGTGCACATGCGATGCACTGGCTGGTAAGCGAATGAGTCTCCTAGGGGTTGGATATCTAAAACCAGAAAACTATAGGCTCATATCTCCTAGTCTCGTTGTAAAACTCATGAAAACAGTTTTCAACGAGATTGAGGAGGAGTAAGTTATCTAGGGGACCACAATATATCGCAATGGGTTGAAGTATCCGAGTTATTTCTCGGCTCCTCCTAAGATAAGATAAGAGTACCAAATAATAATGTATACAAAATTGGTGTCTTATTTCCTGATACATGCCTAACGGGGCCTCTGCGAGTTGGCTTCGGTTCCTCGCACGCCTTTCAAATGACCGGGACCGCAGAGCACGGTAAAGATATCTAACAGTATTTTATCTTTATACAAACGGTCGGAACGCAAATCATAGCTACGCGCGTCGAGTTTAACCAACACTCGATACACTACAGTCACAAACAGTCACGAATGGTGTGATGGTTTTTTGTTAGCAGTTAGTGTGCGATTTGTGAATATTTGATTAAATACGTACAAGTATTTACCTACTTAATATGGCAGAGAGCAATTATATTGTGCAGGACGTAGCGTGTTCATTGGCCCCGAGAAAAGAAGGGCGTAAACCTTCTGGCCATTGCCGCTGAACGCCCCATCCACATCAACGAAAACAAAGGTTCTTGGATGCCTAGCTGCAGCAGTGACGTAGGGTTGCAAATCGACTCTAACGATTCAACGATGTGTTGGCTGTACTTGAGTTATTTCCAGATTCCGGGTTGCCTACTTCTGGATCAGCGCTCCTGGTGTCCAGGTTCCGAGGTTCAGCTCGACAGGATCGAAAAGGGATGTCTTCATAAGGGTTGAAGTCGATGAATTAAATGAAACACTAAGTTATTCAGTACACGGCACGATTCTAGGGCTCTCAACAATTTCTGAGACGTGATTCTATATAAGAATTACTTCTTATTTACTAAGACAAGTACAAGCGACTAGCTTTGGATGACTACAAATTCTATTTTGGGCCCGGGGGTTCTTTATACCCTCGCATCGTGCCATTATTGAGAGCCCCGCAAATTCTCGCCGAAAATAATTTTTATTTATGTAAAAAACCCTTATACATATTTGGTAAATAGGGTTACCGCACCCCTTCCATGGTGCTATCAATAGCTGGATTCCTTCGTACTGTAACACAGTAACGCCCCCTATCTATGTATCTAATCAATATACCTAATTTCCAGGTATTGATAGCTTCCCTAGACTATTTCCATGAAATAAAAGGACAATTCCCTTTATTTCCCAGTTAAAACCTTAATAGTTTTCAACCTAGCCTAAGGATATCTATAGGTTGGGTTGACCTGCTGGTGCCAATAGCAGGCTGTCTGTTGACGTCTAGAAAAAGCTTATTTTCGGGAATCTTCTATGGGATATCATCCCTTATGTAATGAATCTATAAATTCCTAAGTCATTTCACCGACTTTAGGACTTCCTACTTAGGCTAACCAGGCAATCACCGCCTATTATGGGGATTCTGGTAGCCAATAGACCACACTTTACATTTCTAGTGTTTATGTAAGTCTATCTAGGTCATATGCACATAAGGTGCCTTGATATGTACAAATTTGATAGCTGGTCACTTTCTTTGCGCCCAGCTATCAGAGAAATTAGATATAAAAACACTAATAAGATTGGGACAACACGATGGTGCGTTTAACGGGCCATCGGGAGGTCCCCAAAAATTCCTTATTTTCGGAATTCCCAGGGGTGTATAGTCCCGGGGAGTGCCAAAAACTGACTAAAAATTACATTTCCAGAAACCTATTTTCTGGAATTGTACTTAAACTACTTGAGCGATTTTCGCTCCAAAGTGATGGCTTGGTAGCTAGTCCAGCAAGCCATCCGAAAGTACTTACACCATGAGTACATCTATTCCCTTCATGGAGTTATTCCACCTGAAGGGTCTACAAATTTCAACGTTTTACGTTGTTTACATTTTTCACGACTGCTTATCTCGTTGACTATCCAAGCGATTCTTCCCATCTAGAAACCGCCTGGAAGCCCTTTTAGCAGGCTTTCCAATGGTAGTACTTTTACCAGTACACCTATATGTTTCTAGGTACTTAGGGCACCTAAAACCGTAAGCGATTGCCAAAAACCAGATAAACAGCAGTTTTTCTATTATATACTGACTTGATATCTCAAGTAAATGGGCTTTATATAAAAGACTACGCTAACTATGAGGTGTATATAGGCTTCCTGTCTCGGTCTAGGTCCCCCATATACCCTAAAATGACCTAAAACCATATATTTGGTGTTTGAGATATCAAGTCAATATTCCTATTTACATAGCAGAAACTATGTGGTCTTCACATAGTTTCATCATTATGTACTGATTTCATGTCCAGTACATAGGATAAGCCCTTAAAAACATGATTTTAATTACTATAATATTTTCAAAAACCACCAAAACTATAAATAACGTGTGGTTCCCTCTCACGGTTCATTCGGAACTAATCCGTCGCCGAGCACAGACGTATCGTATGACAGAAATTTATGTTTTTTACTATGATAACTCTTATCAGTATGCTTTCTAATGATTTTACTCTGTTAAGGGTGAACTATTGAACCCTATAACATACTGACAAACACTAAAAACATTATACTACTATCTCAAAAAATGTAGGTAAAATTTTAGTATAAATATAAACGTGCCTCTAAAATTCATTTTAGTATCAGGTGGCGCGCCGTGGTAAGCAGACATGTCTACACATACAAACTTCAATTTCTATGAACCATTTAGTATGGTTGATGACGCTTCGTCGCGAACATATCTCCCGCCGTGCAGTGCTGTGTCGACTCGCTGTGTCGACTCGAAGTGTTGTCGGCGCGGCGCTGCATTCCTTCGGTGAGCGACGGACGGCATTTCTCGGCTGCCGGCCAGGCCCACCGAGAGGACGGTCGCCGCTCCGGCATCTCTGGTTACTGGGGCAGTGGGACGAGTTTCTTCACCGGACGCTTCAAGGTACCGCCAAGCGAGCGTACCTCAGCGGTCCGGATTTCTCCGTCGATTCCTGGATACACGGCCACAATGCGGCCTCGCGGCCACGTATTGCGGGGCAGCTGGCCGTCGGCTATCAGGACAGGGTCACCCACTTTAAATCTGGGCCCACTACTATGTGGCTCCCGCCGGTTTTGGAGCTCCGGCAGGTACTCTCTGACCCAGCGACTCCAGAACATATCAGCGAGGATCTGTGATCGTCGCCATATTTTCCTGCTGTCTATATCTTGCTCGGTGAACGTGCCAGGTGTAGGTAGTCTGGCTGACCCACCGAGCAAGAGGTGATTCGGTGTGATGGATTCATCATCATCACCATCTACCGACACGTGTGTCAATGGTCGGCTATTTACAATGTACTCTGCCTCACAAATCAGTGTGGACAACACCTCTTCGGTGGGGTGTTTTTCTGTAAGTACATTGTATAGTGTGTTTTTTACACAACGAACTAGGCGCTCCCAGGCGCCTCCCATGAATGGCGCTGATGGCGTTATGAAGCGCCATACGATGCCTCTACGACTTGCCTCTGTTTTGAAGGCGTCTCGCAGCTCTCTGTCGGCGCCGTGCATGTTGGTGCCATTGTCTGAGTGTATCTCAGCTGGGCATCCTCTGCGTGCGGCGAATCGGCGCAGCGCCAATATGGCGGAGTCTGCGCTAAGGCTGGCGGCGATTTCAAGGTGCACCGCCCTTGATGTGAGACACGTAAATAGTGCTACGTATCTCTTCTGATGCTGCCGACCGACGGTGACGGATAGCGGGCCGAAATAGTCGAGCCCGGTATATGTAAACGGCCTCTTATGGTGAGCGAGGCGCGTTTTCGGATGGTCGCCGGTCGCAGGTACTGGTGGCTGTGCCTTGCGTATACGGCAATGCAGGCATCTTGCTATCACCTTCTTCGCTGTTGGTCGCATCTTCACGACCCAGTAGTGCTGCCGTACCTCATTAATTGTGAGTTCGGTGCCACTATGTTGTAGACTGCGATGTGTCCAGTCTATGTACAACTGCGTTATGTGATGGTCGCCATGTAATATAGGCGGGCGCATCACTTCTTCAGCTACCTCTTGCGTAGCTGCTATGCGACTTCTTAGTCGCAGCACGCTGTCGATATTTTTTTTTTCAACATTCGCTAACTCTTTAAATTGGCGTAAATGTTGTACCCGGGTTGTAATGCCAGGTCAACATGTAGCCTCTGCTTCAGCTACGTTTTGCGTAGCTGCTATGCGACTTCTTAGTCGCAGCACGCTGTCGCCGACCTGAATTTGTAAAGGTCGCAGCGAGCTATTCTTATCTATTTCTTCAATAGCGTATCTATCTTCAGGATAGCATCTTGGTACGCTATCGTCTTTAAGTAGGCGTAAATGTTGTACCCGGGTTGTAATGCCAGGTCAACATCTAGCCTCTGATCCCAGTCGACGCCTCGCCTCCATGCTTCTTGCAATATTTGCTTCGCCTTGATGGTTACTGGTGAGGCGAGTCCGAGTGGGTCGTATAGCGACGCGACTATTTTGAGCGCCTCTCGCTTGGTGGGTGCCTCTCTTGGTGAGCACCTCTCTTGGTGGGCGCCTCTCTGTCCAAGATACCCTCAGGCAGACGCGCGAGTGTGAGGTTGAAACCCAGCGTGTCTTCGCCTGGCCTCCATATGAGGCCGAGTATCTTTTCCGACGTATCTATATCTCCAATGGATACCATCTCAGTTTGTATATGCGATGGGTCCATTTTTTCTAGGAGCTGCGAGCTATTTGAAACCCATTTCTTGAGTTCAAACCTCGCCTGTAGGTGTATTTTTCGCACCATACTAGCGACTTCTGCCGCCTTCTCGATAGTTCTATAACTATCTAGGTAGTCATCCATATAATGACTACGTAGTATAGCATCCACAGCTTCAGGGTGCTTCTCTATATATTTGTTTGCGTTCCAGTTCTTTGCAAAAATTGCTGTGCAAGGCGAACTGGCTGCGCCGAAAATGATGGACGTCATTCTATATTCTTCTGGCGCTCCTTCTCTGCGGTTTCCCCTCCACAGGTAGCGAAGCGCGTCTCGGTCTTGGCTCCGCACCTTCACTTGCATGAACATCTCCGCTATGTCACCGGTTATTGCGACGCAGTGGCGGCGAAACCGCATCATTACGCCTGGCAGCGACTGTAATAGGTCGGGCCCAGTTAACAGGAAGTCATTCAGTGACATTCCTCTCGATTTGGCGGCAGCGTCATGTACGATGCGAAGTTTGTCTGGCTTCATTGGGTTGAAGACATCGAAGTGTGGGAGGTACCAAGTTTTGCCCGGCGTGCTAATTGCGGGTGCCCTTTCAGCGTACCCTTTCGCTATTAGCGAGTCCATCTGGTCTGAGTATCTTCTTAGAAGTTCCTGGTTCTTGTCCAGCTTCTTTTCTGTTGAGACGAGCCTCTTCAGAGCTGTCTCAAAGCTATCTGGCATCTCAGCATGCTCATTACGCCAAAGCATGGCGGTTTCGATGTGTCCATTCTCTAATTGGACAGTTGATCGATTCAAAATGTCCTCTGCCCTTCTTGCTGGGTCAGAGGCAGGTCGCTGTGGGTTTACGCACAACGATTCTATGGCGAAATGTTCGCGCAACTGATGATCCAAATTGTCATCAGTTGTTATTCTATTGACATGATGTACTTGTTGTCGTAGTAAACTACTGTGCGCGCCATGTAGTGTCCAACCCATCGCTGTAAGTGACGCAATTGGTTGGTGTCTTGGACCTCTGCGAATCTCGCTGGCCAATAACAAATGCCAGTTGTCTTGGCCGACGAGTATTTTTGGCACGCCATTGTTGTACATCAACTCTTTTCTCAAGTCGGTTAAATGCTTGCAGCGTGCGACAACCCTATCGCTCACTGTTTGTTTTGCCAAGCTGAGTTTAGGTATAGTACGTGCTTTAAATTGTACCCTTCTCTCTTGCGGGCTAACCAGCGTCACCTTGACTCTTCTTGAGCATGGGGTGGTGAGCATGGTGTTGCCTATCGCACCGATCTTGAGCGGGTCCACAGGGCCCTCTGCCCCGACTTGCCTCGCGATGTCTTCATCCATCAGCGAAACGGTGGACCCATCGTCTAGGAGAGCGTATGTTGCTACCTCTCCCGCCGGTCCGATTACCCGGACCGGCACTATCTTGAGGTACGCCTGGCTCGATGGTGACCCGAAACTGGCCACCGTTTCCTGAGGATCCTTGCGGGATTCAGGAACATCGGGCTTCTTGTTGGCTTCCCTCTGCTGTTGCTTCTTCCTATGAAGAAGCCGATGGTGCGTATCTCTGCACCCGTCTTGGCCACACTGTTTTCTCTTACAAGTGTGGTTGCCTCGTCGATGTTGAAGGCAGCGATAACATAGATTGTGTTTTTTCGCTAGCTCCCATCTTTTCTCGACAGCTACGCCCCTGAATTGTGCACATCCAGTGGCGTAGTGATGTCCCACGTCGCAAACACGGCATTTTCCTACCGGTTGGTCCGTAGCTATATGCGTCCTTTGTGTGACGCGTCTGTTGGTGTTCGCCTCGGCCGAAGCGATGCCTTCGGGTGGGGCGAATGGACTACAGAAGTGTGCCTGTTCAGATATGAAATTACTGAACAATGAAATATCTGGCACCGATTGGTACTTCTCCGAATATGATCGGTACCATTGTGCTCGTAGCGAATTGGGTAACTTCTCTGTTAACAATCGCATAAGCTCCGCGTTCATAAGGTAATGACCCTTTTTTAACGCGCGGAGCGTGACTACAGCACCTCTTACGCGACTTGCAAACGCGCAGATGTCTCTTGGTGACTCACTGCAGCGCGGCAGTCCGCGTAATCTATCTGTTTCAGCTTGCGCTATGGAGTCTGGACGGCCGAACTGCAGCTCGAGTTCCTTCATGATGTCATCGGGCCTGGCATGTCCGATGAGTTCTGAGCTGACGGTTTCCATTGCACGTCCATGTAAGCTTCTCCTCAGCCTCGCTGTATTCTCGATGTCCGTAAAGTACGCTCGAGTTGTCTCATATATGGCCCGAAATGATAGCCATTCAGTATGAGAACCATTGAAATTCGGCAATGTCATGACGAATTTCGACGCAGAGGGGTTCGGTTGGTCCCGCTGTTCTATTTTCCTGTCGGCTAGCGACGCTATAGCGGACGTCAACTCCGTCAAGAATGGACGGAGACTATCCCTCTGACCTCCTGTACACTCAGCTGACGCTGCAACTGGAGGCTTTCGCACTTCTCTCTCCTTAGGATGCTGACCTTCTATTTGCGATTTGGTGGCGGCCGCAGTCAGGGGTCTATGCATAGAATTTCTGGTTCCCCCTTCAACGACGTTATCCTCCTTCTCAGGCTGAGGTTCTGGTGCCTCTTCTAGCCATGAACGCACGTACTCGTCATTCGAGTTTCTGTCATCCAGGTATTCAGCTTCGGAACCCTCTTCCTCCGCTCTCTGAAGTGCCAGTTGTGCAAGCTCCAACTTAATTTTGAGTAAGTCTTCGCGAGCTTTGTCTATGTTTTTTCGTGACCGAGTCACTCTAGTTGACGGCGGACGGCTATGTTCGATACGGGCGTCACCCCGGGTAGTCATCGGCATCGCTGTACGTCTGTCTTCTTCGGAAATCTTCTCTTTCTGAGAAGGTTTCAATGTTGTGTCTGAAGCTCCTTCTAATCTGGTTACTCTGGTAGAAACCGCTTGATCAGTTTCTATTGGTTGATGCGTCGGAGTGCTTTCAGTTTGAGGCGCTAGATGGCGCTGCTCGTCCGACGGCTCGGTCCCTTCGGTTGTGGAAGGTGAACACGGCGGCAGCTCATGTCTGATGCCAGCTGGCTGATCCAACTCCACGGTCCATGCCTCCGGCGTCTTGCCTTTGGATCTGGTTATCGGCATTGTTGTTGAAATATTTTCTTTTGAAAACTCGAAGTTAGTTTTCAAAGATAAGTCCCAGTTCCGGGCTTCAGCGTTCAAACCGACGATCTCCAGAAGTTAACCTCCACTTCGATTGACTATAATTCAATCTTCAAATAAAAAATCACTAAAAACGTACGGTCAGTGATAAGTCTTCAGGAAACTTCAGGCATTTGCTATACAAGTTTATTTTTCCCATAAACGTGTATGTTCTATTTGATTGACTATAATTCAATCAAATTCTAAATCACCGAAAAGTCAAGGTTACTTTTCGGTGGTGATGCTTCATGAACTGCTTGTCCAAAGCATCAGAGCCGTGCATCAATCTTCCGAGCACGTATCTTGCTTGATTGAAGAAAATTCAATCTTCAAATAAATCACCGAAACGTCAAAGTTATTTTCAGTGATAGTGCTTCAGGAACCGCTTAGTCAGTACATCCGAAACGTATCTAAGTCTTCAGAGTACGTTTCTTCCATTCACTGACGAAAATTCAGTCTTCAAAATTTTCCTGAAAACATAGGGGTTGTTTTCAGTCATAAGGCTTCAGGAATTATTCTTCAATCATCAAGGATGCACATCAGCCTTCTAAACGCACGTCTTGTATTTTTCTGACGGGCGCTCGTTTTTTAAACAAATCGCTAAAAACATAAGGGTAGTTTTCAGCGATAAGTCTTCAGGAACTATTCTTCCGCGTCAAAGACGTAATCCAATCTTCTGAACGAGTATTCTTGGTTGAATAAACAAGCGTTCAGTTCTAGAACAAATCACTGATAACATAGGGTAGTTTTCAGCGATAAGTCTTCAGGAACTATTCTTGGGGCTTCAAGGATGCGCATCTGTCTTCATACAGCATTTTGCGGCTCACAGAAAATTTCTTCTATTTTCTTACAATTATTGAAAAAATAGGGTATTTTCCATAACTGTCTCCAGAATTTTACCTCTTGGATCCAGCGGCAAATAGGGCACGTAGGACTTGTTCCCTGCAGTGCACGTCGATTTTTGGTTTATTTGTGAAATTAATTTCTCCAAAATTCGAAAAATTAATTCCACCACTGTTTCTTCCTGACGTCCTGGGGCGCTCCAGACTTCGAATTTCGGCTCGAACGGGTCAACGTTGTGTTGCACGTAGCCGACTTAATATGCAGGCACCCAGTTGTTTTTTCTGGATCTGCTGTTCCCGACGTCCTGGGGCTCTCCAGGCTCCAAAATTCGGCTCGATAGGACCATTAAATGTGTCCGTCGTCGAATTTTGCCGGGACGCCAGGCTCCAAAATCTGGCTCGCAAGGACCATTAAATGTGCAGGACGTAGCGTGTTCATTGGCCCCGAGAAAAGAAGGGCGTAAACCTTCTGGCCATTGCCGCTGAACGCCCCATCCACATCAACGAAAACAAAGGTTCTTGGATGCCTAGCTGCAGCAGTGACGTAGGGTTGCAAATCGACTCTAACGATTCAACGATGTGTTGGCTGTACTTGAGTTATTTCCAGATTCCGGGTTGCCTACTTCTGGATCAGCGCTCCTGGTGTCCAGGTTCCGAGGTTCAGCTCGACAGGATCGAAAAGGGATGTCTTCATAAGGGTTGAAGTCGATGAATTAAATGAAACACTAAGTTATTCAGTACACGGCACGATTCTAGGGCTCTCAACAATTTCTGAGACGTGATTCTATATAAGAATTACTTCTTATTTACTAAGACAAGTACAAGCGACTAGCTTTGGATGACTACAAATTCTATTTTGGGCCCGGGGGTTCTTTATACCCTCGCATCGTGCCATTATTGAGAGCCCCGCAAATTCTCGCCGAAAATAATTTTTATTTATGTAAAAAACCCTTATACATATTTGGTAAATAGGGTTACCGCACCCCTTCCATGGTGCTATCAATAGCTGGATTCCTTCGTACTGTAACACAGTAACGCCCCCTATCTATGTATCTAATCAATATACCTAATTTCCAGGTATTGATAGCTTCCCTAGACTATTTCCATGAAATAAAAGGACAATTCCCTTTATTTCCCAGTTAAAACCTTAATAGTTTTCAACCTAGCCTAAGGATATCTATAGGTTGGGTTGACCTGCTGGTGCCAATAGCAGGCTGTCTGTTGACGTCTAGAAAAAGCTTATTTTCGGGAATCTTCTATGGGATATCATCCCTTATGTAATGAATCTATAAATTCCTAAGTCATTTCACCGACTTTAGGACTTCCTACTTAGGCTAACCAGGCAATCACCGCCTATTATGGGGATTCTGGTAGCCAATAGACCACACTTTACATTTCTAGTGTTTATGTAAGTCTATCTAGGTCATATGCACATAAGGTGCCTTGATATGTACAAATTTGATAGCTGGTCACTTTCTTTGCGCCCAGCTATCAGAGAAATTAGATATAAAAACACTAATAAGATTGGGACAACACGATGGTGCGTTTAACGGGCCATCGGGAGGTCCCCAAAAATTCCTTATTTTCGGAATTCCCAGGGGTGTATAGTCCCGGGGAGTGCCAAAAACTGACTAAAAATTACATTTCCAGAAACCTATTTTCTGGAATTGTACTTAAACTACTTGAGCGATTTTCGCTCCAAAGTGATGGCTTGGTAGCTAGTCCAGCAAGCCATCCGAAAGTACTTACACCATGAGTACATCTATTCCCTTCATGGAGTTATTCCACCTGAAGGGTCTACAAATTTCAACGTTTTACGTTGTTTACATTTTTCACGACTGCTTATCTCGTTGACTATCCAAGCGATTCTTCCCATCTAGAAACCGCCTGGAAGCCCTTTTAGCAGGCTTTCCAATGGTAGTACTTTTACCAGTACACCTATATGTTTCTAGGTACTTAGGGCACCTAAAACCGTAAGCGATTGCCAAAAACCAGATAAACAGCAGTTTTTCTATTATATACTGACTTGATATCTCAAGTAAATGGGCTTTATATAAAAGACTACGCTAACTATGAGGTGTATATAGGCTTCCTGTCTCGGTCTAGGTCCCCCATATACCCTAAAATGACCTAAAACCATATATTTGGTGTTTGAGATATCAAGTCAATATTCCTATTTACATAGCAGAAACTATGTGGTCTTCACATAGTTTCATCATTATGTACTGATTTCATGTCCAGTACATAGGATAAGCCCTTAAAAACATGATTTTAATTACTATAATATTTTCAAAAACCACCAAAACTATAAATAACGTGTGGTTCCCTCTCACGGTTCATTCGGAACTAATCCGTCGCCGAGCACAGACGTATCGTATGACAGAAATTTATGTTTTTTACTATGATAACTCTTATCAGTATGCTTTCTAATGATTTTACTCTGTTAAGGGTGAACTATTGAACCCTATAACATACTGACAAACACTAAAAACATTATACTACTATCTCAAAAAATGTAGGTAAAATTTTAGTATAAATATAAACGTGCCTCTAAAATTCATTTTAGTATCAGGTGGCGCGCCGTGGTAAGCAGACATGTCTACACATACAAACTTCAATTTCTATGAACCATTTAGTATGGTTGATGACGCTTCGTCGCGAACATATATAATATATTGTGCTGTTTTTTGGTTGCTTGAATTCTTCTACAAGGTAGGCCAAAAGAAGTCATTCGATGTTGTTTGGCTCTCTTTTTTTTCCTAAATGAAAAACTTCTATTCTGTTTTTTGATTATGTTTATTTGAACTTTTAAAATTTTATTGGTCAAGTCGAGAAGATTATATCGGCCAGATGGGCGCCGTCACAATTGATTGCCATACGGGCTCGTTTTATGGCATTTTTCATCACTTCAGCGAGAACTTCGGGCGACAGATTCTCGCACTCGTGTCGAATGCTGTCCTTGAGGGCTTCCAGAGACTCGGGCTTGTTCACGTAATCACGGGACTTCAAAGAACCCCACAAAAAAAGTCTGGAACGCTTAAATCGGGCGATCTTGCGGGCCAGTGCAAATCGCCAAAACGAGAGATGACCTGGGAACGCTGCCTTCAGAATATCGGTTGTAGCTCGCGCAGTGTGTGCCGTTGCTCCGTCCTGTTGGAACCACATGTCCTTCAGTCTTAATTCGTCCAATTGCAGCACCGTTTACTGTTGTCGTTTGGCCAGCGGCATTCTCGAAAAAAAATGGCCCGATGACTCCTCCAGCGTGAACAGCGCACCATGCAGTCACTTTGAGCGGTTATAGTGGCTCCTCGTGCATCACTCGTGGATTTTCGGTGCCCCAGAAGTGATAGTTTTGATTGTTCACGTAACGCTGAGGTGGAAATGAGCCTCATCGCTCATTATGATTTTGGTTGAAAAATCGACAAAAAATAGAAACGATTATTCCACGTTCTTGGGAAGTGTATGGCTCCATGGCTTGTTCACTTTTATTCTGCATCTATCTAGTCCACAAATGTCAAAACAGATTTGGCATTGGCGGCCATTTGCAAAAATGAGAGCATCTTCCAATAGGGTGATTTCTGTTTAGGGTGTTTCTGGGTGCAACATTTTTAAAATTACCTGTAGCCCCCGATTTGTTTCTTTTTTTAATAGGTAGGTATTTAGATTTTTTCACCAAGTAAAATACCTGAATTAATAAATAAATAAGTGGATGGGGTGATAAAGTCAAACACGAGTGACCTACCTACGCTCGGTTTAAAACAACTAGTAGGTAGTTTCCTAGGCTAGGCTATCTTCTTATGTACTTAGCTAATTACATATATTATTTAATTAGACAAAATATTATTATGAAATGATTACCTATGAGATTAATAAATGGTAGGTACCTACATATTAAGATTTTAAATAAGTATAATAAAAAAATATAATATTTATCACAGAGAAAGGAATCTGAGATATTTACAATCACAAAACTAGAAAAAAACTCAAGTAGGTAGAGGCGGGTGGCCCTAACGCGTGTTTATGTGACGCGCGCTTGTAAGCACTTATTTCAAGGACAGGGCCAAGTCACAATACTGTTATAATCCATTTGCGATAACATTAGACGTTTAAATTAGCCCATTTTACAGTCCGATCAACCGATTTTGACATCTATTGCGTTGGTGATACGAAAAATGGTAGCTGTAGTAAACATTTGGTTTTGGTAACAGGTTTATGCTTTTTATGTCATCCTTATGTTAACGGGATAGAACTCAAAATCGGTTGAACGGACTGTCTGATTTGGAAACATGTCTAATTTTATTTCAAATGGAGTTTAGATATCTTTACCGTGCCTAGAGTCCCGAGATTGTCAAAGATGTATACAAAATAACTGTATCCGCAAAACTGATCAATAGAAATTCAAATAAATACCTCCACAAAAAAATGGCTCTGTTTTAAAAAGTACCCAAATCAACATCATCAAATTTTTCCGAAAATTCTTGAATACTAAGTAGTCAAAAAGCAATAATAATAAAAAGGATTTCGTTTACTTTATCAGTGTGAGTAGTTTTATCAGCACAGCTGGCATATAAATAAGCAACTGTTTTCGTTTGTTTTTCATATCAGTCCGAGACGCCGCACGAAAATGTCGGCGCCGATAGCCTTGCTGTTAGTTATATGTTTATCGATAGTGTCCAACGATGCGGCGAGAATACTGGCCTTCTTCCCACTTCCGTCTATAAGCCATCAAGTGGTGTTCCGTCCTCTAACTGAAGAACTCGCCAGGAGAGGACATGAAGTCACAGTCATCACAACGGATGCTGCCTTCCCAAAAGGAAGAACGCCTGCGAATCTCACAGAAATCGATGTCCATGACTTTTCCTATGAGAACTGGAGAACACTGTACAAATATACATCGTCCGGGGATAATGATTTGAATTTACAAATGCGAATGGCATTCCATATGATGGCGAAGCTTGTGGAGATGCAGATGAATGTGGAGGCAGTGCAGAAAATTATAAAAGAAGAAAAAATTGATTTGCTGTTATTGGAAGCTGGTGTAAGACCAGCTTTGCTCCTGTCACATGCTGTTAAAGCGCCTGTAATTCTAGTGTCTTCTCTTGGTCCTTTTAACTTCAATGTAGAAACTATAGGAGCAGCCTGGCATCCCCTGTTGTACCCAGACTGTTTCAATCAGCGTCTGTACAATTTGTCAAAGTGGGAAAAAATTATGGAATTATGGAAATTTTATAAGCTACAAAAAGTTTTCCAGGAAGTTGAAGATGCAGAAAATGTGATGGCCAAAAGGATGTTTGGACCAAATGCGCCAACTATAAGTGAACTCAAAAATAATGTTGATATGCTGTTTTTGAACACTTACCCTACATGGGAAGAAAATCGTCCAGTGCCACCAAGTGTTGTTTATCTGGGTGGCTTACATCAAAAACCAGTGAAAGAATTGCCAGCGGTAAGTTTTCTTTCATGTTGTCCTCATGTCTTATACCCGAACAGTTATCATCATGTTCCTGCCCTTGTCCCATGTTACTAGTACATACTCTTACTTTGTGTCGGCGCAACATATTATCTTTTCCATTTAGTGGTGTTAATTATTACGCTATAACTTACTACCTTTTCTTTCATATTCTTCACATAATCCATTCATCTCTAAAAATAAGAGCAATTAATTATTCAAATATTTTGTACGAGCATGTTAAAATGGGCTTATCTACACATTGCTTGTAAAATAAATTATATATTTTCTATAAAAAAGGAAAATATGAATAACATTATTTATATAATTACAGGATCTCAAATCGTATCTGGACTCTTCAAAGAACGGTGTGATATACATTAGCTTTGGTACAAACGTACAACCTTCACTGCTTCCTCGAGAAAGAGTTGAAGTGATGACCAAAGTATTTTCTCAGTTACCTTACGATGTACTGTGGAAGTGGGACACTGATGACCTTCCAGGCCGCTCTAAGAACATCAGGATCTCGAAATGGCTGCCACAATCAGACCTTCTAAGTAAGTTAATAATTTAATAAAAAATATTTATGGGAACGAGCAACAGAGACTTTGAAGTGAATAATATGGTAATATGGTCAGAAAAATGTGAGAGACAAAGTGATTGTGTGAGCAAACTTATTCTACAATTCTGATCGGTGTACGTCGCAACCTTGTCGTTTTCCTTCCTCACTATACTCACAGAAAAGAGACAGGTATTGTAGGTATCGTCACTTTGTCTCTTTCCATAGAGTAGTAAATTTTGTGACGATAGCGTTCTGTCCCGTACTCCTCCAGGTTCTGAATTGAGAATTTTGAGTTTTGAACGTCTCAAATCCTACTTGCCAAAATTTTAAAGATTTTGTGGCAAATTTGGACTTCTGGGATTTATTTTGGATAAAAATATTTACTATCAGTCAAAGTTTTGTAACTTATTGAGATAAAAAAGTATACGTAACATTTTTACTTTCAGGGCATCCGAAGATCAAAGTGTTTATAACACAGTGTGGTCTACAATCAACGGACGAAGCTATCACAGCAGGAGTACCTCTGATTGGTGTACCAATGCTAGGCGATCAATGGTTCAATGCTGAGAAATATGTTCACCACGGGATTGGAGTAAAACTTGATTTGCCTACGATGACTGAGGAAGATTTTAAGAATACTATTACATCTGTCATTGGTGATGAAAGGTGCGTAAATGAAATTTATTTTTAACGACTGCGAGAGGGTAATGTTTTTCGAGCGTATGTATGTGTGTACGTCCATTTCTGTATCACGCTCTACATAGCAAACGGCTTGACGAATTATGAGTTGTGAGGTGTCGTTGGATTCGTCTCTGTTGTGGGAGTGACATAGGCTGCATAAATTTTAAATATGCGTCCCCCAATAAAAAGGTGGTGATACAATTTTTTTTTCTTTTCAAATGAAAGCTACTAAACAGCCCATTCCAAAATAAATAACTGTTTACTACATAACTCATTTGGAGAACTCGTGCATTAATAAAACTAAAAAAATCTGAAATAAACAAATTATTATAAAAACAAAAAACCCGACTTCAAAAAAATAATTAACTGAAAAAAGAAAAATGAGTAGGTACTAGGTATATTAATTAATACATTATAATAATATTATGAGGTGCTGACAGCGGTTACTTACGAAGTTTTAATTGATTTTTCTATAATTTTTGTTCGTCCCCGCCTGCAGCACCTCATAATATTTAATGTGAAAATATTTTCTTAATGCCCTTCGGCAATTATCGCATTTCTGAATATAAAGGAATGCTAATTGCCAAGTCCATCAAATAGTTTTTTGTTTTTATAATAATTTGTTTTTAGTTATACCACCTTGTACCTTTTTTATCTATATTTTGAATGCCACCTACTGTGGTAGGACACATTTACATTACAAATTATAACACTTGCGTTTATTCACCTGTGTTCACAAATAAACACATTTGATTTAATAAAATTTTAAATGTATATTATTGTTCCATTTGGAATATGTAAATTGCAAAACAAGTTTCGCTTAACTTATTTTACGATATTTGTATTCAAAATACTGGTCTGGTATTCAAGTCCTGCGCTGTCATGTCTGTGGTGGTAGACATGAAATACTTAAACATACTATTGACTATGATCCGAGGTCGCATAATACTTTTAGTTGTTCACATAGACTCATTAAATATATTTTATACTTTCCAGCTATCGTCGCAATATAGCAAAACTTGGCAGCAAGATGCGCGATCAGCCTCAGCCTCCACTGGAGCGCGCCGTGTGGTGGACGGAGCACGTGTTACGACACGGTGGTGCGAGACACCTGCGCGCACCCGCCGCGAACATGTCATGGGCAGAATACCTAGAACTAGAATTAGTACTAACTCTATTAGCAATTTCCTTAGCCTTAATTTTGCTTTTATCTTTTGTGCTATATAAATTATGGAAGTATTTTAGTTACAGTGAAAAAATTAAAGCAAATTGAAGAAGATAAAATTTACATAGTGAAAATTTTAAATCCATGTTCATGTTCACAGCCTGAACATCTACGTCTAGAAGCAGGAGTATTAAATATTGTGAAAGTGAACACTCTTGAATGAGAAGTTTAATGGTATGAATTTTATACGGAACCTCCTAATATTTATCGTTTGAGATTTGTCATAAGGCTTGTAGAATAAGATATTATTCAAATATAAAAAAGTTCAAATATAGATAAACGCTATGATAAGCATTTATACATTTATATTAAATTAAAAAATAATAAAAAATATTAAAAAAATGACTAGATTTTTTATTTGTTTCCAATAATAACTGAATAAGTATTAAATCTAGAAAATGTATCCTTTTTATGTGTCAAGTTTGGGTATGCCTTATGATTTTGACATGTTATTATTGTTCTTTTTAGGTTTTTTAACTGTAGTTAAGTCAACCAATTTTGTTTATTTTTTTTTGTTTTTTATTCACTATAGGCTTGCGCTTGACCACTATCTCACCTGATGCTAAGCGAAGATGTGGTCGACGGTGAATCACGCTTGTCTAAAAAAACCTATTCACTCTTGACTTAAAGACCCCTAGATTGTAGCTATCGGAAAACACAGACTCCGACAGGGAATCCACTCCTTAGCTGTACGCACAATAAAAGTGTCGCCAAAGCGTAAGGGTGGCCAGTCCACCATGTACCAATGGCGCATCGCCGTACGTCTGGTAGTCCGATGATGAAACGGGCTAGGTGGAATTAGATCATGCAATTCCATCGCACACTCGCCGAAGTGTAACCGATAAAAACCGACAAGCTGGCAACTCGGCGACGATGTGCAAGGCTCTGGAGCTTTGTCTTGACCAGTGCTTTATCGCCGATGAGCCTCTAGGCCCGCTTTTCGATCGACTCCAGTGTACCAAGCTGGTATGTGGCAGATCCATCCCAGAGATTGGATCAGTACTCCATACATGGGGTGCAAGTTGAAAGCCTCCACGCGGCGCACCCTGGGCAACGTCGGCTCCAACTGCCCACCCACGTTGGGCGGACAGTTGGGGCGGGCGGCTAATTTCAACACACGAGGTAAGGTCACGGTTCCAAACACAGATCATCAGCCATGATGGTCTGTGAAGGGAACCGGGCTAGTGAGGTGGCATTTTAACGCCTACTCCCCCCTCTGCTTACAGAGGGTAGGACGAGTTGGCGTAGAGTAGGAGGATAAGAAATAGGGACCTCACCCTTTAAAGAGGAAAACAATAACCAATGGAAAAAGACACTTGCGAAAAAGGTCCCCAGGTGGGTCCCGACTGCTCAGCGGTCGGGGAATCCCACCCCGCTTCGGCGGGCAGCCCTCCGTACTCTGGGGTGGGCAACAACTGTCTTGCTTCTGTGTCTTCGGACAAAAATGACGACCACACGCATGCTAAACGGACAACTACGATGATAACACTACATGATGACCAAGAACCACTTGCCGTCGCCGTCGGCAACAAAAGCCGAGGAGACTCAAGACCTGTGGACAACTTGTCCGACCAGGACTCGCGCGGGTGCACCTCCAAATCTTGGCGGAAGCGTCTGCGCAGCAAGGACTCGGGCACGCTGGGTCTCTCCTCGAGTGAGGAGAACCTGTCGGCCCCGAAGGTGTCAACGGGAAGGAGAGGGCGGGGTCGTGCGGTGGGAGGTATAGCCACCACTCGGTTACAGGAGCGAGACGTGCGGGGTCGCTTCGTGCCTCGGCCCGATACGCCTGCTCCTGCGGAGTTCGTGGAGAGTGACCCTGGGCACATGAGTGCGGACCAGAGCGGTGGCTCCACTAGGTCCCTACTGGGAAGTAATAAGGCGGAGGCGAATGCTGCAAAGCGGGCGCAGCGACGGGCTGTCGCGGCTGACGAGGTCAGCGAGCTGGCCCGACAAGTCCGAGAGCGGCGCTCTGCTCTGACGGCGGATGCATCGGCGGTGGCGCTCAGCCGCCAAGTGACGGACGGCCCGGATGTCGTTCTGAAGGTTGCCACCAAATCGGGCAACCTGAAGGGCACGTTCACGCGTGCCTTGAAGGAGGCGGTGGACAGCATCCAGGAGGCCGTTGAGGTGCTCAGTAGCCGCACAACCACGGAGGAGACGGCGAAGTTGTGGGAGGAGAACAGCCGTCTCCGATCCGAGTTGGAGGACCTCAAGCAGCAGTTTGCTGCCCAGAAGACAGCTGCCGGTTCGTCCGTCACGGCTCCATCGCTGGCCCCCTCGTCGGTTCAATCTCCGGCCCCATCGTCAGTTCAATCTCCGGCCCCATCGTCGGCCTCAGCACTTGCGGATGCAGAGGTCGAAAAGATCGTACGCATCTGCATGATGCAGTGCGGTCAAATGGTGGGTGCCCGGTTGGAGGCGATAGAGGCGAGACTGCCGGCCGAAACCCTCCGCCCACCGCTCGCTGGGGATAAGCGGAGAAAGGAGGCACCCGAAAAGCCTGGCCCGGTGGCCGCAGCGGTTGAGCCAAGAAGGGCCGGGCAGGAAACTGGTAAGTCCGCGGAGGATAGGTCCACGCCCACCTCCCAGTCGGGGGCTGTGACCCCGCCGACACCACCTGGCCCCCTCACGGAGGCCTGGACGACGGTGGTCAAGAAGGGCCGCCGCCGAAAAAAGAGGACGGCACCGTCGGCAACCGCTGGAACACCCACATCGAATAAGGCCGCGGGACCGCCTAAGGTCAGAGCCCCACGCTCCGCGGCTGTAGTGATCACGCTGCAGCCCGGAGCCGTCGAAAGGGGCGTCTCTTACAAGGCGGTCTTGACAGAGGCGAGGGCCAAAGCCGCGTTCCCCGACCTTGGAACACCGTCCGGCTTCAAAATGAGGCCGGCGATTACGGGGGCGCGGCTGCTCGAGGTGTCGGGTGCCTCTAGCGCCGAAAAAGCGGACATTTTGGCCGCCAAGCTGAGGGAGGTCCTCAACCCTGAGGACGTCCGGGTGTCCAGGCCGATGAAGACGTCTGAGTTACGTGTCGACGGTCTGGACGACTCGACGACCCCAGCTGAGGTCGTTGCGGCCATTGCCCGAGCCGGCGGATGTCCATCCGAAGACGTGCGGACGGGCGAGATCCGCGCCGACGCTACCGGGCTCGGCATGATTTGGGTGCGGTGTCCGGTGGCGGCGGCGCAAAAAGTCGCTAACGGTGGACGACTGCTGGTGGGTTGGGTTGCAGCGAGGGTCAAGCTGCTGCAACCCAGGGCATTGCGGTGCTATCGTTGCCTGGACATTGGGCATGTCAGGGCACGATGCACCGCCGAAACAGACCGCAGCGAGCAGTGCTATCGTTGCGGTCAGCCCAGCCACAAGGCGGCCCAGTGCTCCGCGGCGCCAAACTGCAGCCTCTGTACAGCTGCAGGGAGGCCCGCTGGGCACAGAGCGGGCGGAAAGGCCTGTGGCGTACCCGCGCAGCAGAAGAGGAGAAGGAGGGCCAAGGTTGCTGGGGGCTCTTTACCCCCCCGTCAATCTGGCTGCTCATCGGCCGACTCCCGGCCTAGGAATGGAGTGGAGGGAATGGATTGTGCCTAATGGCGCTCTACCATTTCCTCCAGGGCAATATCAACCACTCTGCCAGAGCTCAGGATCTCTTGCTCCAGAGCATGGCAGAGTGGTCGATTCACGTGGCTGTGGTCGCCGAGCCGTATTTCGTCCCAACCAGAGAAAACTGGGTTGGAGACCTCGACGGTTTGGTGGCCATCATTGGCGGGGCTCTTGCCAGCCCGTCCCGAGGTCACGGCTGGGTGGCCGCCCTCGCGGACGGCGTTGGCATAGTGGGTACGTATTTTTCGCTCAACAAGAGTCTCGCCGACTTCGAGAGTTTCCTTGTCGAGTTGGGCGCCGTCGTAGGCCGACTCCACCCTCGCCCTGTGCTGTTGTTGGGGGAACTCAACGCCAAGTCTTCGGCGTGGGGATCTCCGGTAACCGATGCTAGGGGTGAGGTGCTGGAAGAGTGGGCAGTCACCACTGGCCTGGTCGTCCTAAACCGGGGTTCGGTCCACACGTGCGTGCGGCAGCGGGGCGGTTCAATAGTGGACGTCTCGTTCGCTAGCCCTGCTGTCGCGAGCCGTGTCCGCGACTGGCGTGTCGCCGTGGAGGTGGAGACGTTATCGGATCACAAATATATCCGTTTTGACGTCTCCACCCAGACCGCCGGCGGCCGCGGTTCGCCAGCCCCGCAAACGGCCGGTCCGCGCTGGGCGCGCAAGCGCATCGACAGGGAACTTCTCGAGGAGGCCACCATTGTCCAGGCCTGGATCCGGGAGTCGGCAACGACCGGACCCGTCGACGTCGAACAGGAGGCGCTGTGGTTCCGCGGGGTGATGACGCAAATCAGCGACGCGTCCATGCCCCGGGTCCACTCACAGTCAGCTAGGCGCCAGGTGTACTGGTGGTCCGCCGAGATCGCACAGTTGCGTGTCGCGTGCGTAGCGGCCAGACGCCAGTACACCCGATACCGGAGGAGACGTCGTCGGGTCCCTGACGAAGAAGCCGCGCGGTATGAGGTGTACCGCGCGGCGACAGAGACTCTGCGGTTGGCCATCGGCGAGGCGAAGAAGCAAGCCAGGGAGGAGATGTTGGAGACTCTAGACGGGGATCCGTGGGGGCGCCCTTATCGAGCGGTTCGAGGGAAACTTCGAGCCGCCGCGCCTCCGCTTACGGAGAGTCTCCAACCCGAGCTGCTGGAGGAGGTAGTCGCAGCCCTCTTCCCGGCA
The DNA here is from genome assembly GCA_948252205.1 of Orthosia incerta. NCBI lineage: Eukaryota > Metazoa > Arthropoda > Insecta > Lepidoptera > Noctuidae > Orthosia > Orthosia incerta. The sequence continues at coordinate 15,153,677 of OX411764.1, read as the reverse complement.
AGAGCGGAGCATATCCCGCCGCCGATGGCTTTGCCCACGGCCGCAGAGTCTACAGAGGAGGACGCCATCAGCGTCCCAGAGGTGACACAGGCAGAGATGGGGGCGGCCGTGATGCGGCTCCGGGCCAAAAACGTGGCTCCGGGGCCCGACGGGATCCACGGTCACGTATTAGCCCTCGCTCTGAAGGAGCTAGAGCCCTGGCTGAGAGGACTCTTCACAGCGTGCCTTGAGCGGGGCCAGTTTCCCACTTTATGGAAAACTGGTCGTCTGGTCCTGCTCAGGAAGGCGGAGTGCCCTGCGGACTCGCCGTCCGCGTACCGGCCCATAGTGCTGCTTGATGAGGTGGGTAAGCTGTTCGAGCGGATAATCGCTGCCCGCCTCGTCAGCCACTTGTACAGAGAGGGGCCGGACCTGGACGAAAGCCAGTTCGGCTTTCGGCATGGGCGCTCCACCATCCACGCAATATCGCAGGTGAGAGTCCTGGCGGAGGAAGCTGTGTCCCGTGGTGGGGTGATGTTGGCGGTGTCTTTGGACATTTCCAACGCCTTCAACACCCTGCCCTGGAGTTGTGTTCGGGAGGCACTTCGGTATCACCGAGTGCCTCCCTACCTCCGCCGCATCGTCGGGGCTTACTTGGCGGAGAGGTGTGTCACCTACGTGGGACGTGATGGCGTCGGAAACCAGCACCGCATGTCGTGCGGTGTTCCGCAGGGCTCGGTCTTGGGCCCGCCCCTGTGGAACATCGGCTACGACTGGGTGCTGAGGGGTGAACTCCAACCGGGCGTAGACCTGACGTGTTACGCGGACGATACACTGGTCACCGCCCGGGGGAGTTCGTACATGGAGGCAGCGTTGCTGGCGACGGCTGCGGTCTCACAGGTGGTGAGCCGCATACGGCGCCTTGGCTTGGAGGTGGCCCTCAACAAGTCGGAGGCCATGGTCTTTCATGGCCCCCGGCGGGCGCCACCGCCCGATTCCCACATCGTCGTCGGGGGGGCTCGAATCGCTGTCGAGTCTACCATGAAGTACCTAGGATTGGTGCTCGACAGCCGATGGGATTTCGGCCCCCACTTCCGGCGGCTGGCGCCCAAGTTGTTGGGCGCGGCTGGGGCGCTGTCAACGCTGCTTCCCAATCTGGGGGGCCCGAGCGCCGCCTGTAGGCGGCTCTACGTGGGGATCGTGCGATCGATGGCCCTGTATGGGGCCCCGATCTGGGCGAATGACCTGACGGCCGGCAGCATCGCTGTTTTGCGGCAGCCGCAGAGAGCGATGGCCGTCAGAGTCATCAGGGGGTCGCACGATCTCCTACGAGGAAGCTTGTGTACTGGCCGGATCCCCGCCCTGGGACCTGGAGGCGAAGGTACTCGCGTCACTGTATCGGTGGCGCGAGGAAGTGCGGGCGCGGGGCGAAGGGCTGATGCAGCGACATATGGAGTTGCGTCAGTCCCAGCTTCGCGAGGTCCTGGTGGCGGAATGGCGGGACAGGCTTTCACGCCCTAACGCCGGCCTCAATACCATCGAGGCGGTCCGGCCAGTGCTCGAGCGCTGGCTCGGGAGGAGGCACGGCTCCCTGTCGTTTCGGGTGACGCAGGTGCTCTCGGGGCATGGTTGCTTCGGGAAGTACCTGTGTCGCATAAACAGGGAGCCGGACGCCCGGTGTCACCACTGCGTCGACTGCCGGGAGGACACGGCGCGGCATACGCTGGCAGAGTGTGCCGCTTGGGAGGAGCCACGCCGTGCCCTCATCTCTGAAGTGGGCAGTGACCTGTCGCTTCCGGCCGTAGTCGAGTCTATGGTCGGCAGCGAGGAGTCCTGGGACGCGGTGGTATCCTTCTGCGAAACAGTCGTCTCGCAGAAGGAGGCTGCGGAGAGGGAGAGGGAGATTTCATCCGCTAACCCGATCCGCAGCAGACGCGCTGGGCGTCGGCGGAGGGCAGACAACGCCCTCTTCCGGCCCCCCTAAATGGGTCCTAGGGCGACGGACTCGGGGACGTCCGTCGCCCCCCACACATCTGGACCCGAGGTGGTGGCGCGTAGTGTTCCACGCGCGCCCCTCTTAGTCGTTGCGGGGGGTGCAAACACCTCACTCCCCCCCAACCCGAGATCGAGGCCCGCAGTGGCGGGCCGGCACTAGCTGGGGGTTGCGGAAGTATCGTTGTTCCCGCGACCCCCAGCGTAGGTGTGAGATGGAACACCGGGGTGGTTTTTAGTCAGTACGAATCTGACAGACCCCTCCGCCCTCCCCAGGCCGGAGGACATCCAATGAGGATTTTCCACCCCGAAAAAAAAAAAAAAAAAAAAAAAAAAAAGTACTCCATACATGATCGAACTTGCGCTTGATACAAGTTGAGCAGCTGTTCCGGCGTGAAGTACTTTCTCACCTTTGCAAGGATCCCCAACTTTTTGCCAGCCAGCTGAGCCTTTGCCTCAATGTATGGGCTAAAATTGAGATTCGATGTCAAAGTAAAGCCAAGAAGCTAAAGATGGTCCGTTATTGGCACGGTCACATCTCGGCAAGTTGGAGCCGGGTGAAATTTGCTCTTTTTTAGGGAAAAAGGACACGCCTGGGTTTTAGTAGCATTAAACCTGACCAAAATGGCATCGCCCCATTCGGAGTCTGCCTGCAAGGACAGGTTCAAACGCTCCACCATGGCTTCTCGGAGAGACTGGATCTGCAGCCCGGTAGCCCGTGCGTTGGACAAGTATCTGTCAGCAACATTGCTGTCGTCTGCATACGCAAAAGGTTTTAGCAGAATGTTAAAGTGCAGCAGGAATAATGTTGCTGAAAGTACTGACCCCTGAGGGACCCCGGCATTGATATCTAATTGGTGCGATGAGCAGCCATCGATAACTACTCGAATGGACCGATCTGTCAGGAAATGTGCTATCCAATCACACAGACCATCGGGCAGACCGAATGAAGGAAGCTTACCAATAAGGCTTTCGTGCTAGACCCTATCAAAAGCCTTCGAGATGTCGAGGGAGACGGCAAGCGCTTCCCCGTGCCTCTTGATGGCTTCACTCCATGTGTGAATGGCATACGCTAGAAGATCCAAAGAATATCGTTAGTTTATAGGTACGCCAGGAGCTGATACTGGATACTGCTGGTATTCCATCAGGGTCGCATGCCTTGTTCACGTTGTAGTAGCGCAGCATCCCACGGACGTCCTTTTGATGGATGCGAATGTCCGACATTTTCGTCTCGCATATATCAGGAGAAGGAGGGGACCGCGCGTCACCAGGATTCAGACGCGAAGATTCCGAAAAAAAGAGAGGCAAGTCAATTTGCCTTATCTTCAGCGGAGTGGGCCAGCGACCCGTCGGGTTTCAGCAGTGGTGGTAGTGAGGGACGGCAGTAGTTTTACTCGACCGACTTAGCCAGGGACCAAAATGCTTTACTACCTGCTGGGTAAGATGCAAGTTTGGTCCCTATTCGGCCAATGTGGTCGAACCGAGCCCTTCGCAAAACCATCTTGGCGGACTTGGCAGCCCTGTTGAAGGCCCTCTTCTTCTGATCCATAGCACTTGCTTTGCGCGGACGCCTCAGGGCTTAAGCGCGTCGGCACGATGACATTCGGCGCCAAATAAAGATCGCATGCCATCCCAATCTGCTTACCTGTACCGCTAAACCCCCCGGGTTCCTCTTAGGCTGGGATCGGGCGGGGAGTAGACGGACACAGGAACTACCCAAATGTGAATGTGAAGCGACACAGAGTATCGTTCTGGATCTGTTGTCAGCAGAAGATCCGAGCAATTGGCCGTGTGCGAGTCAACGTCCTGTTCCCTCGTTGCTACCTGGACCTGGCTGGGTAAGGTTTAGCGCAAGCTTCTGGTGGTGGGCATTAAATTCCCCCAGTAACACTAATTGGGCGGAAGGGTACCACTACTGTGCCGCGTCAACAGCCTCATAGAGGTACTCTGTGAGCCTGGTTGTCTCCTGATCTCCGTTGTGCGAATGGTAGACACAGGCGTAGATAATTGTATCCAGACCTGTGTCCACTAAAGCCCACAGCGTTGAGAATCTGGAGTCGTCAAGGTTACGGAGACGTCGATAGCAAGTATCGTCACGGCCATATATACACACTCCCGCGCTCGGTTTAAAATTGTGCTCTAGGGTCACCTGTCACTTCTGACCTAGACTAGAGTCAAGAGCAAACCCATCACAAATAAAAAAAGGGTAAACCCTGGGTAACATAAGTACGACACGTCCGACGGACTTGCTATCTGCGTCCCCGTAAAGAAAGACAGCGCTTGTTTCTCAGCCTCCAGGACTTTGAGTGCAGACCTTGAATGTTGTTGAGGTGCACTTTGTGGTGGAGGGGGTGCAGCCGCTGTTTTAGTCCAACATTCTTTTTTCTTGACGTCATTGTAGTAGAGTGAATGGAGGTGAGGAGAAGGAAGTGAGATGACATTCTATGCTGCTTACCCGGAGTCTGCGGGGACGCGAGCCCCCCCGAAATGTCCATCGGGACCTCTCCATCTGGTCGCCAACCAGCACGATGGTGCATTCCAGTATTCTTCGACAAATGGCGGGGCAGCCTTTCATGTGTGGCTGGCACACTACATGGGCCCCCAACTACCTGCGGTCGGCCAGTGGCGCACCTTGCCTCGGATCCCGCTTCCCTCCGCGACTACCTCAGCGCGCGTCAGGCTGGTCTGTCAGTAGTGGAACAGCTGTCTCGACCCAACCAATGCTTAAATATGCTATCCAAAGGTTGAAACCTTTCGGTAAAATGCGATTTTTAATCAATTATTAGCCTCTCAAGTGGAAAAATAATTTGGAGAGCTAATTATTTGACCATTTGTTAGACTATCAATTAATGAAAAAACCCGTTTTACTGAAATAATTGGTTAGCATTTTACAGATCAAATAACTGGGCTCTATACATATAATTGGTAAAATAAGTTGTTATTTTTTTTATTTATAGAAATAAAGGTTTTCATGGTTACAGTTGATTTATATTTCTAATATCATTGTTATTTCATTGAATTTAATTTGTTTTATTTTTTTTTTATTTTGAATAAGACATAATAGTCGTTCTCTCATACTGCACTAGAGTGGAGTGTACGGTCAAGCTAATATGCTCGAGATTTTTAAGCAAACGACTTTAGATCTTGCGTAGGTAACCAGCTGTTGATACTGAGTGATCTAATTATAGCAACTGCTCACAATCTCAGTGAGTTTGATAATGACGCACGGCCATTGCCTTTTTAACATACTGTACAGTTGCTATGTTACTGTTTGAATCGGGGCGTATTCGCAATATTTTGTGAACGGCTGAACCGATTTTCATTAATCAAACAGAGCTAAGAAAACTTGCGATAAAGTCACCTTTCAAACAAAAACATACTAATTCAAAATCAGTTCATTCGTTCCTCATACAGATACACAAATATACAAACACAGATACACATGTCAAACGTATAACACTCCTCTTTAATATTAAATTTTCTATCATAAAAGTTGACAGCAGAACTAAGTATCAAATCTATTAAGATGCTTTAATTATTTCTTTTGTTTGTCAATTTGTAGAATCATACTAATAATTGATATTTAATAAAATAACAGGTTATATAAAGAAGAATATGTGTTTATTTTCTCAGTCATTTAAACGTACGTACGTAAGAATGACAGTGCTGATAGCATATTTGTTATTGATTTTATTCGTTACGATCAACGATGGAGCAAAAATACTGGCCTTTTTCCCAGTTCCGTCTTTCAGTCATCAAATTGCGTTTCGCCCTCTAACTCAAGAACTTGCCAGGCGAGGACATGAAATCACAGTCATCACACCGGATCCTGCCTTCGAAAATGGAGAAACACCTCCAAATTTGACAGAAATTGACGTTCACGACTTGTCCTACAGCGGAATGAGAAAATTGTACAAAATAACTTCTAAAGGTGATAGTGATTTTATCTTACAAATGCAAAGTGTATTCCAAATGATAACCAAGGTCGCTGAATTGCAATTGAAAGTGGATAAAGTGCAGAAAATATTAAAAGAAGAAAAGTTCGATTTGCTTTTGATTGAAGCTTGTGCAAGACCAGCGTTGCTTCTATCACATGTTTTTAAGGTACCGGTAATTCAAGTGTCTTCGTTAGGCCCCATGAATTTCAATGTAGGCATAATAGGATCAGCTTGGCATCCTTTATTATATCCAAACACTTTAAGCAAGCGTTTGTACAATTTAACGAAATGGGAGAAGTTAGGAGAGTTGTGGCATTTTTACAAATTAGTAACAGCAATAAATGAACTAGAAGTTGAAGAAAATGAAATGGCCAAGAGAATGTTTGGACCAAATGTGCCGACTATAAATGAATTGAAAAATAACGTTGACATGTTATTTTTAAACGTTCATCCTATGTGGGAAGGAAATCGTCCAGTGCCGCCTAGTGTTATATACATGGGTGGATTGCATCAAAAACCAATGAAAGAATTGCCACCGGTAAGTTCTCTTTCACATTATAGTCCTCATTTAAACCCTAATAAACAGCAGAATTTTCTTGCCCTTGTCCCATGTTACTCCTTGTCAGCCCAACGCCTTTTTTCCATTCCGTCCTGTCTACTATCACGTTACCACTGACTTCCTCTCATTTTTTCCTCCTAATACCATCTGTATATCGTGAAAATATGCTGTACCTTTTGAAAATAAGGTTTTTCATAATACATATATTCATTATTTAATCAATTATTTCACGTTGTAGTAGTAATACGTTGCTTGTAAAATATATCTTATATTCTTCAAATTAAAGAGTAAAATCCATAAAAAGTAAATTATTCGGTTGCAGGATCTGAAATCATATCTGGACTCTTCAAAGAACGGTGTCATATACATTAGCTTTGGTACAAACGTACAACCTTCAATGCTTCCTAGAGAAAGAGTTGAGATGATGGCCAAAGTCTTCTCTCAGTTACCTTACGATGTACTGTGGAAGTGGGACACAGATCTTCCAGGCCGCTCTGAGAACATCAAAATATCGAAATGGTTGCCGCAGTCAGACATCCTAAGTAAGTGATAATTTATGTAATAATAAATATTATGGGAACTGACCTATAGATTGTAGCGTCACAACGACCTACAGAAATGCGACGAAGACACGGCACAGTCGCTTTATCTTTTTTTGTACGTATTTTGTGACGATATTGCTAAAGTAATAGAATAATATTGCATTATGTCTAAGGAACTGCTCCCGTACCATGACGTTTCAAATCTATCATTGTTCGACTGTGAAAAAGGGACAGATGTATACAACTCATAATCATCTATCCCTTACGCACACTTAAAATAACTTTGCTCTAAAAGCTTGTTGCACCCCCCTGGCCAATATTATAAATAGAGAGCAAATCTATATTGGTTTACTATATCTAGGCCCGCGTGGTGGATCATAGTCCATTCCCTCTCACAGAGAGGAGGCCTGTGTCCCAGCAGTGGGAACATTAAGAAGTCTGATAATGATGATGAAATGGATGGATATAATATCTTTGTTATTACATTGTTACAAATAAATGACATCTTTCCGTCCAAAATAATTACTTTTATGTACCAAACGACTGGAGGAGCTCGTGGCTAAATAATAACAGCCGCACGGGTCGATCATCAAGGTTAAGCAATGCTGGACGAGGTCGGTCAGTGGATGGGTGACCATTTCAACATACCGAGTTTCCTTCGTGCCTAGGAAAGCACGTTTAGCCGTTGGTCCCGGCTGTCATTTGAAGATCTTTGACAGTCGTTACAGGTAGTCAGAAGCTTGAGATCTGACACCAGTCTTGCCAAGGGGTACCGTGTTACCCAGTTACTGGGTTGTGGAGGTCAGATAGGCAGTCGCTCCATGTAAAACACTGGTACTTAGCTGAATCCGGTAAGACTGGAAGCCGACCCCAATATAGTTGGGAAAAAGGCTAGGCAGATAATGTACCAAACGACAAACGACAATCAACATTTAGTTTGGAAAATCAGGAAAAATATTTAAAATAAAAAAGTATACTTACAGATGATATAAGTAGAATATTATGACTTACAGGGCATTCAAAGATTAAAGTGTTCATAACACAGTGTGGTCTGCAATCAACGGACGAAGCTATCACAGCAGGGTTACCTCTGATTGGTGTACCAATGTTGGCCGATCAATGGTACAATGCTGAAAAATATGTCCACCATGGGATTGGAGTAAAACTAGATTTGGCTACGATGACTGATGAAGACTTTATGAATGCTATTACTACTGTCATTGGTGATGAAAGGTACGTAAAATTAAAGCTCTATCTAACTAGTTTGATATATGTCTTGGTAATGGTCTTCCTCTCCATTTTTTGTATGGCCTCTTTGATTGCGGGTCTGTTCTGTCGGCAGGAGCCAAGTTCGTCCCTCCACGGAATAAAATACTAAAACAAGGAATTGTACAAAAAACAAGAACAAAGGAATTGTAATTTACTACAAAAAGAACAAAGGAATTGTAATTTACCTAAGATCTATCTTTATAACGTATGCCCACAATAAAAAGATTTGATTTGATTTGACCCATCTTCGTCTTGTCTCATCTAAAATTACTATCTATATTGATTATTTTGGCGTTCAGAATAGTTTGTCTGGTAGTTGATTTGAGGTCTGGTAAAATAGGTACTGGTTTCGTTTGACTGGTATGCAAAACGGGTTTTGACAAATTATTATATTAGTAAGTTTTAGTTTTCATCAAATGCGGCCTCGTGACTCCTTTGAATGTTTTGCGCCATTCCTCATAGTTTCGGATTTGACTATCCACGTCCACTTGAAAAACTAACTCTGTATCATCAAATATTTTCCAGCTATCGTCGCAATATAGTCAAACTTGGCAGTATGATGCGCGATCTGCCTCAGTCACCCCTGGAGCGCGCCGTGTGGTGGACGGAGCACGTGCTGCGTCACGGCGGCGCGAGACATCTGCGCGCGCCCGCCGCCAACATGTCGTGGGCGCAGTACCTAGAACTAGACTTATTACTTACGTTATTAACAATTGCCTTTATCTTAATTTTAATTTTATCTTCTGTGCTATACAAATTGTGGAAGTATTTTAGTTACAGTGAAAAAATTAAAGCAATTTGATAGAGGTAAAAATTAGTTATTAAAAATTTTCTTTTTGTAATTATATGAGAAAAAAGGGAAAAGGTGGATAGTGTGACGGTTAACAGGGCTGGATAGGACAAGAAAACGTGTAGCTCCGACCCCAAGTAACATGAGAAATGATCAGAAAGATGTTGATGGTAGATGAAAGAAAAACTACTAACGGTTTGATCTCTCAATGTTATAAGAATAATAATATTTATTCACAGACATTTCTTACATATTAAACGAATGAAGTGCTTAAACTTAAATATTATTGCATTTGAGGCCAAACTAGGAATAGCCTGTATTTCAGCTTTCAACGCCGATCCCCTCGAGCTAGAGATTATAGCTAATTGTTAAGTTGTACACAGAATTACAAAGATACCATTGTAAAAGTACATATCTAATATGAAGCAGACACGAAAATAATAAGCGCCTCATCGCTACTACACTGTGAGTCAGAACCCGATCTTCATACCCTGGCTGCAAACATAACGGAAAGGAAAAAGCGGAAATATGACGGGGAAAAATCCGATCTCTTAGAAGTAATTAAAAAAATGTTTTCTTCTTTCTCCAATGAACAAGAAAAACGTTTTCAAGAGCTGCAAGCGAGTATAGACCTAATGTCAAATAAATATGATGTGTTCTTATCGAAAATAGCTTATCTCGAGAAAGAAAGACAGTCAGACAAATTAATTATTACTGAACTGGAGGACAAACTGGAAACATTAGAACGTAAAGCTCGTGGGTCTGGGATTGAAATTAGAAACATACCAAAACAAAATGGTGAAACCAAGGATACTCTCGTTGGCGAGATTTCTAAATTAGGAGAATTATTAAATGTAGATATTAACACCGGCAATGTAAAAGATATATACAGGTTAAAATCAAAAGATTCTTCAGACCCCATTGTGGTCGATTTCACCACAGTTCTCTTGAAAGAAAAGGTCCTCAAATCTGTAAAAACTTTCAACAAAAACAAACAAAAAGGCATAAAGTTAAACACGACCCATCTAAACCAAAGCTACAATCAAAAACCGATATATATATCAGAGGCCCTCACTCATAAAACCCAGAGACTGTATTACTTAGCTCGTCAATTCCGGAAAAGTCATGGTTTCAGCTTCTGCTGGACAGTAAATGGCATTATTTACTTGAAAAACAACGAAGACTCCTCACATATACTGAAAAGTTACGGAAAAATGTTAAACCGCTGTGACTGACTGTTGATCTTGAATATGTATTCTGTCTCATTTTTATGTTAGCTATAAGATTGCATGCTAATTTTAGGTTAAACTGTATACATTATCTTTACTCATACAAAGTACTACTCAACAGCCACACTTACGGCCCACATTTACTCAGACTTAGCCAAAATCATTTAAAAAACATCTTAATCATAACCACAGCCCAACTGCACGCTATCTTAGAAATTCACACAACTATTTATCCACACACACTTCGAATACACACACATACACAGCAAATCACGATCTCAAACACTCTACACCTAAAACATACTCATAAACACTGTCTTACTACTTACATACAAACTCTTTCCATAATCGGTGTACCTACCTTGACCACAACTCCTGTCTATATTTACGCTCATCTGAATCATTCTGTGATGTAACAAACTTATCTGAAAATATTGACCAGTTATCCGTATCGCACTCGCAAACTGCGGACCTAGAGGACTGTCGAAATATTATTACTTCTACTACGGACAAATTACTTATATTGACACAAAATATACGAAGCATAAACCGAAATTAGCCCGGCTTAGAAGTTTTACTACAAAGACTTAAATTAAAATGCGATATACTGATTTTAACAGAGTGTTGGCTAAAAAGTGAAACGGTAATCCCTCATCTATCAGGCTACTGTCATGTAGCAACAAATATAAACCCCATACAAAATGACGGAGTAGTTATCTACTACAAAGAAAACATTAACTTAACTATAGTAGAACCTGAATTCCATGAAAGTAATTGCCTTCTAGCCACCGTTGGGAATCAAGTTGCCATAATTGCCCTATATAGATCGCCTTCCTACACTAAACTGGAGCCGTTCCTCTTGTCTATGGATAACTTGTTGCAATCAGTGTCTTCTTTCGAGCACACCGTAGTTATGGGTGACATAAATCTAGCAATAAACCCAAACAAAATTAAAGCCGAAGGGGAACGCTATCTAACCTTAGCTGCTTCGCATGGTCTACTGCCAGCACACACTATAGTTACACGTAGTGCTCGCCAGACATGCATAGACCATGTCCTTATAAAAACTAAACTCTCCTCCATCACCATAGTCCCAAATGCAACACTAACAGATCACCATCCCGTCTTACTTTGTTTAAATTTAAAAAAACCACGGCAACATGCAACCACAACAAAGGCCATAACTAACGACAAAAAGTTAACAGAAGACATTTTACATATTAATTTTGACCCCATTTATCAAACAAAAAACCCAAACGATAGTCTAAATTACCTAACACAATGCCTACAAAAAGAAATAGAGAAAAATACAAAAATACTAACCTTTTCTAGACGCCAAAAAATCATAAAGCCCTGGATAACTCCCGGACTACTACGTTGCATGCGAAACAGAGACCATCTTCACAAAAAGGCTAACTTTGATCCGGATAACGAAGTCTTGAAAATTACCTACAAACGTTACAGAAATTTCTGTAATAACCTATTAAGAAGTTTAAAAAGAACTTACGAAAAACAAAAAATCCTGGACGCACAGAACGACAATAAAAAATTATGGAAAGCCATCAAAAACATCACACACACAACAAAAACAACACAACACCATAAAGATCTACTGACTCTCTCATCTTCTACTGACCAATCACTTCACGAAGCAAACAGCTATTTTATAAATGTGGGTAGCTCACTGGCGGAAAAAATTTGCCAACAAAATATTAAGTCCCGGAATCTACCATTACTAAGTTCTCGTAATACTAAAGATGTTTTACCAAGTGTCCCTAATTCTTTCGTCTTAACTGAGACAGATGAATACGAGGTTGGACATCTTATCATGGGTTTAAAAACAGATAGTGCACCAGGATGTGATAATATCAGCAGTAGATTTCTGAAACAACATAAAAATATTCTTGTACAACCACTCGTAAAAATTTTCAACGATTGCTTAAAAGCTGGAGTGTTCCCTTGTTCCCTAAAACGATCAGAAGTGTGCCCCATCTATAAGAACGGGGACAGAAGTCGTATAAGCAACTATAGGCCGATATCCATTCTACCCGCAATATCCAAAATTTTAGAAAAAATTATAAATATCCGTCTAATAAAATATCTCGAAAAAAAAAAATTGCTATCAGAAAACCAATACGGGTTTAGAAAGGGAAAATCTACGGAACAGGCTGTGAACAAACTTATAGAATTTGTTAGTTCCAACCTGGACAAAGGGAAAAAATGTCTTTCTGTTTTTCTCGACCTAGCCAAGGCATTTGATACGATTTCTGTCTCCCTCTTACTAAACAAATTGGAGGCGCTGGGCATACGAGGCACCCAGCTGGAACTTTTCAGTAGCTACCTCTCTGGGCGAACTCAGTGTGTCCGAGTTGATAAACACAAAAGTACATACCTGCCAGTTACACATGGCGTGCCTCAGGGAAGTATACTGGGGCCGACCTTATTCCTCGTATACATAAATGAGCTTACTAGTCTTAAACTTACCAAAGGTGAAATTGTCTCTTACGCGGATGACACGGCGCTGGTATTTGCGGGTGATAGTTGGGAAGAGGTCTTCTCTATCGCACAAAAAGGCTTTGATACGACTAAAGGATGGCTGCAGAAAAACATACTTACCTTGAACGTTGATAAAACGAAGTATATATGTTTCAGCATTAGGCAGGCGGTGGGTATCCGCGGCAACCTACGAATTGTCTCACACGAGTGCACTTCTATGGATTGCTGCGCATGTTCGCCCCTGGAACGCGTTGATACTCTCAAATACCTTGGTATTACTTTAGACAAGAACCTCAACTTTAAAGAACATGTGAAAATTCTCTGTAATAGAGTTCGAAAATTGATCTATGTTTTTAAAAACCTACGTCATATCGCGGACCCCACACTGCTGAAGCGAATATATCAGGCGCTGTGTCAGTCGCTTCTTAACTACTGCATTTCATCATGGGGAGGTATCTGCAAAACCAGTATAAAGGCAGTCGAGGTCGCCCAGAGAGCTATACTGAAGGTTTGCACGTTTAAACCAATGCGTTACCCTACTGTTGCACTGTTCCAGTTGTGCGAGGTATTGACAGTAAGACAGTTGTTTATACTTAAAATTATCCTGCAAGAACACAACAAACAGCACTACAACCCAATGTTATTACAGAGACGTCGTAAACATCACGTATGTGACAATGCAAACACATTTAAAACTAATTTTGGTAAAAGATTTGTAAATTCTCTGGGCCCATACGTTTATAATAATCTTAACAAAATATTACACATATACACCTTGACTAGTAAACAATGCAAATTAAAAGTATGCATATATTTGCAGAAATTAAGCTATGAGGAGACGGAACAACTACTATCCATACCACACTAATATTAAAACTAAGAGTACATTGAACATAGATACACTCTACATAGCTCACCTATACACACATACACTCACGCATACTCACACCCACACACTCACCACATTATTACAGTTACTCATATACATACGCCACTCACCCTCCCACACATTCTCATAAACATACACCATAAACATACTCACATACGAACACACACACTCACACCCACACACTAAATCCATTTAATAATAAATTGAAATTATGTACTTATAAAATACTTATCCAAAGTGTCACGGTGTGTGTGTATCACCTTAGTAATAATTTCCTGTTTTATTCACTTAATTGTTTTAAGCTATCATTGCTTGGCACTTATTTATGTACCTATTGTAAAACTCGAGGGGAATGGTGCTGATAGCCGAAATACAGGCTATGCCTAGTTCGGCTACAGACGCTAATCTCTTTACCCAAATTGAAATTTTTGCCACATTGCCATTGTAAAGTAGTTTTAAGTTTTTTGAAAATAAATTATTATTATTAATAATAATAGAAGTCACAAAAAATACAAAGTCAAAAGTAACGTTTGGTGTGTGGTTACACACCTAACCTCCCTCTATCTGTGTGATGTAAGTTAGTGAGTGAGAGTGAGAGGGTGTTGTGTTTTTTTCTATTTTTTATGGCAACACATTGAAAGCTCGACCCCAATTTTTACAGCTGGTTCTTTCTCAGACCTAATCTTTATTAAGCTAACACATTACTACACTGCTTAAAGCAGCTGCTGTATATCTGAGCCAGGGTTCTATTGCTTCTGGGTTTTGCCGTCAGGAATTGCTCAGTGGTAGTTCGGGGTTTGGAAAATGGTGGTGTAACTGTCCCTCGGCAAACGTTAGGCCTTAGTACTGCGCTTGATCTCCATTCAGTCATTTTGGATTGTCGTTCCATAGATCTCAGTCATTCAGTTAAATTCTTTCTCCGGGACTTCTTCTTCCGGGTCGCCACTGTTGATTCTGGCTTTCAGGAGTTGCAGTGGTTTGGGAATAGTGCGGTGAGATTTGTCGTTCCATAGATTTATCAAAAACCTAATGATGAAATTCTAGTTTTGATCAAAATCGGAACTGTGACTCCTTTGAGTGTTTTTCGCTATTCCTCATACTTTCACAGGATTTGGTCATACACACCCACTAGGAAAACTTACACTGTAATTATCATCATCATCAACCTTTAAACGTTCCCACTGCTGGGTCACAGGCTTCTTCTCTTTGAGAGTGAATGAGCATTAATCCACCACGCCACCACACTGTGTTTACATAATTATATAATTATGTATGGACCAAGTGATTAATACTGATTTTGTATATTGCCCGGGCATTATGAACCAAGTCAAGGCAATGTTATGAATATTGATATAAACTTGATAAAACTGCTACGTAACGGTTGGGTAATTTGATTATGATGGTCAATGAATTAGTCCAAGAGCGAGCGAAGCGAGCTCGGGACCTTAGGGCACCTCAACATGGATAGCTTATGTTCGAAGGGAATGACGGGCGCTGAAGTGAGTGAGCAAAGCGAGCGAACACATCGCCCGTCATCTTCTTCATGTTGGGTTACTTTAGACACTGCAGATAGAAATAAAGTCAGACAGAAGGGCTACACCACTGTTCACTACTTTGCGAATAAAGCCATCACTAATCACACTTCATTTATTTGAGCCATTAATGTAGTAGGTAAAATAAATTCTTTAGAATTTGTTAACTTCCTGTTGGGTTAACAAATTCATCAACTTGTACCGTACTAATTTAGCTAAATTAGTACGGTACAAGTTGATGCAAGGTGTGAGTATTGACGGAAAAACAAAACAAACTGGGAACAGCCGATAGTCGGCACTATGCAAAATATTATTATGTATTAATAAAAAATAAAAATATATTTTAAATAACGTATTATTTTGTTTAATATGTTATTTTATTTTTTATTGTATTTTTATAATTAAATTATGAATTTAAAATCAGACATTTACTATTTATCATGCATCAGTGCGTTTTTTGTGAGTTTTAAACGTATTCTATCGTGTTACATTATGTTATTATACACTATTATAATTGTAATTAATTGTATTAGTATGGAAAAAAAACAGGTTTACAAATATTGTCACTAGACAGCGCTTATTTAGTTTAATCGAGTACGTTTGAAAACTCGCACTAAGGCCAAAATTATAATTAAACATGTCCATGTTCAATCAGAAATTAAATAATGACATAGATTATTTATTGAAAATGTTTGAAAAGTAATCAATTTTGGAACGTTTCTTTTTGCAGTCAGGTTTTATGATCTATACTATTATTAGTATAGAGCGCTAATGAGTACTAAACTTCAACAATTATATTCATTATTCTTATCTATAAGGAACGTGATCTGAAAATATGCGTCGATATTTTTTTTTTAATAATGATTGATTAGTCAAGCAGATTATTATAATTACAAGAAGGCTTTACTCGCGACTTTCTTCAGCTATTTTTTAAAACCCTTTGCACAACATATTTGAGGGGAAAATAAAGAGATTAAAAGTCCTTGTTTTTTTTTACGTACACCAGGATTTTTTGCTGTATCGTGGGTACGTTTATTAACATTTAATCACATACACAAACAGCCAGACTCGAAAAATTATACCGGTAGGCCTAACAAATATTTACTTCACATTATCCTTTAACTTCAAACTTAAAAATAAACAAAGAATCAGTCAGCAAAATAAAAAATATACATATATAATTCCATTCCTTGCTTTAATAATTCTTAATATCAGTTCAGTATCAGTATGTGGATTTTTATATATTGCAATCAAATAATATTATAACAATTTTCACCTGAGAAGGATGTTGAAATGTTCGGGCAGGTAGCATTATTGCTGCTTACATTATCAATATTGTCCAACGACGCAGCAAGAAGAATACAGGCCTATTTTCCAGTTCCGTCTATAAGTCATCATTTAGTGTTTCGTGTTCTAACTAAAGAACTTGCCAGAAGAAGACATGAAGTCACAGTGATCACAACAGATCCCGTCTTCCCAAATGGAGGAGCACCAGCGAATTTGACAGAAATTGACGTTCAAGACTTGTTTTACGACAATTGGAATGTACTACTTGAAGTTGGATCTAAAGGTGAAAGTGATTTGGTCTTTCAAATACGATTAGCGTCTCAAATAATGTTAAAGGTTTTAGAATTGCAACTAAATGTGGATAAAGTGAAGGAAATTTTAAAAGAAGAAAGAGTTAGATCTCAGGCTTCTGACTACCCGTAACGACTGTCAAAGATCTTCAAATGACAGCCGGGACCAACGGCTTAACGTACTTTCCGAGGCATGGAGGAAACTCGGTATTTTAAAATGGTCACCCATCCACGGGCCGACCTAGTCAAGCGTTGATTAACCTTGAAAATCGACCCGTGCGGATGGTATTATATTGCCACGAGCTCCTCCACAGTTTCATTAATAGATGTCAATAATGAACATAAAAGTTCAAGTAAGCAAGTAACTATGTGTATAACGGTCAAATTTCATTGATTTTGTGTTGAAAGATTTCGGTAAATTTTGGGGCATCTGGAATCTTGGACTTGAGCACGTTAATGTAAAAAAATACAAACCAATCACAACTGTCTATTTTGAGTTGAGCATGAGTCTATGCTGCCGGAATACCTATCTAAGAGTTTTTGGATTTTAATATCAAGAATTTCCAGTGGCAACTTGGAGTTTGGGAGTTGGCAGTGTAAATTGTGATATACCTGTGCCTTGGCAGTTAGATTTATCTACTTTTTTATTTCCATTGACATAAAACAAAAAAAAAAGTCAAGGTTGTCTGTAAGAGATTGCCCTGTGCCACATAAGACCGCCCATTGTACACTTGCTTTTATGTTTTTTTGTCCTGTGTATATATTTTTGTGGTGTACAATAAAAAAATATAATAAATAATAATAAATAAATAAACGATAAAAACTACGTTACTTCACTATTTATCATAATAATTCTTATCTTTCCGTAACGAGATACGAAACTATGCGTAAATACATTTTAATGTTATAAATAGTAATACATTAGTCAAGCAAATTATTATAATGATATACAGGTTTGACTCGCGACTTTTTTCATATTTGTATAAATGTACCTATATTTAATGGGGCATGTCGTTGTTAAAAAAAATCTTAACTACAAGACCCGTGTGCTAATATATATATATGTAACTATTTTATTTATTATTTTCAGATTGTTACCTTTACGCCCTATCTTAATAGTTACATTTTGAAAATGAAATTCATTTAAAAGAAACAAGCAGGATTTATTTACGCATAAGGTTTTGGGACTACCTGGGACACCATTCACGAGAATCATAGTCATATTAATGTTATATATATTAATATATTTGTAAAAACTGTCACCCTATAACCAACAGAAAAAAAAATGCATATACCTATAACAACAAAAATAATGTTATATTTATACATAATTCCGTTCATTGTCTTAATATCAGTTTACAATCAGGGTGAGGAATTTTATAAATTGCATGCAAATAATATTATATTCATTTCACTATATCCAAGAAAGTAGTAGTACTAAAATGTTTAGGCAAGTAGCATTGTTTCTGCTTTCACTATCAATATTCTCCAACGATGCGGCAAGAATTCTGGCTTATTTTCCTGTACCGTCTATCAGTCATCAATTAGTGTTTCGTGTTCTAACTAAAGAACTTGTCAGAAGAGGACATGAAGTCACAGTGATCACAACAGATCCCGCCTTTCCAAATGGAAGAGCACCAGCGAATTTGACAGAAATAGACGTTCACGACTTGTCTTACGACAATTGGAAAGCACTACTTAAAGTCGGTACTAAAGGCGAAAGTGATTTGGTCTTTCAAATAAAATTAGCGGCTCAAATAATGTTGAAGGTTTTAGAACTGCAACTAAATGTGGATAAAGTGAAGAAAATTTTAAAAGAAGGACAGTTTGATTTGATATTGATAGAAGCTTGTGTTAGACCTGCGTTAATCTTGTCACATGTCGTTAAGGCGCCTGTGATTCTTGTGTCTTCTTTAGGGCCTTTTACCTTTAATGTGGAAACTGTTGGATCAGCGTGGCATCCATTACTATACCCGATAACTTTAAGCAAGAGATTATACAATTTGTCAAAGTGGGAGAAGTTAGTGGAGTTGTGGAATTTTTATAAAATCGAAAGTGCACTAAATGAATCTGAAGATGCAGAAAATGAATTTTGCAAAAAAATATTTGGAACAAATGTGCCAACCTTAAGTGAATTAAATAATAATGTTGCTATGCTTTTTTTAAACATTCATCCCATGTGGGAAGGGAATCGTCCAGTGCCTCCTAGTGTTTTATATATGGGTGGATTACATCAGCAGCCAGTGAAAAAATTGCCAACGGTAAAATTGTTTTTACGGCTAACATTAACTACATATTGGATCCCATATTTCAAAATATTAGTATGCATCTTAATGTTTTAACATTGTTTTATTTAACAGTCAATGTTTTGGTGCCGTTCTTAAATTTACAGTTTCATTTAATATTTCTATCATCTATACATACTTTAAAATAAATTCACGTCTGTCTGTCTGTCTGAACGCGATAAACTCGAAAACTACCGAACCACTGATACAAGAGGAAGATTTATGTGTACAATAAATTAATGTTTTGTGTAAATTGGTTGAAATTATGATACCAGGAGAACAGCATCAAGAAGTAAAATATTTAGGACTTACAACTGTCAAAATATGCAATTTATTTACTCTATTTAAAATATTAGTAGCACTAGGATTAGGTACGAATTTCACAAGAGCAAAGCAGGCCGCGGCTAGTTATTTACAAAAACTTGTAGTTCGTAACATCAATGTAGTGCATAATTAGTTACTCATCCCGACTACAGAAAAGATGTCCAGTCCTACCCCACTAATATAATAAACGTGAAAATTTATGAGTATGGCATGGATGGATGTTTGTTACAGTTACTGTCCACGCAAAAACTACAGTTTTTTGATGCAACTTTACAGAAATATAGCTTATACATCAGAATAACACATAGGCTATGATTTATTAAGAAGACATTGGGAGTAGTAATACCACGCGGGCGGAGCCGCGGACGGCAACTAGTTTTTTATTAATGTAATTTTTGAACTAAGGTTATGTTTCACTAATATTTACAAAACAAAACTTTCAGGAACTGCAAACCTATCTAGACTCCTCCCAGTATGGTGTTATCTACATAAGCTTTGGTACATCCATCCAATTTTCAATGCTTCCACCTGAAAAAGTACATATAATGGCAAAAGTTTTTTCTGAATTACCTTACGACGTATTGTGGAAGTGGGACAAGGATGAACTGCCAGGACGCTCTAAGAACATCAGGACATCGAAATGGCTACCACAGGCAGATCTTCTTAGTAAGTGGTTATAGTTTAAAGGTTTTATGCATTTGCATAAATTGAGAGTACATTTCTACTTACTACTGGGAATTGAACCCAACATTTTTCAAACTACGAGATCCACACAGCATCGGTGGGTGCGTGGCGTGACTTCGAAACAGCACGGGCCGACGGATACTCGTTAACACGGACTCCACCGTGACAGTCGACATCTCTGCCTAAATATATCATTGGCTTGTCCAAGATAGTTGTCATTCATGGAGTTTCTTGTGCGTTCTTCTCCATAACAAGCTACTTTTCCGAATGCACGGTAGAATCAATTTTTATTACTTGTAAATTTTAATTGTTAACGTTCAAAAGTGACGCTTAATGGCCTAATTGAAATAAATACATTTGACTTTGACCTTGATCCAAATAATAACGGCGTTAAACCATCGCCTATAAAAATTCAGTCCACTTATAACTACCACCTCTACAATATATCACTACAGACGAACTAAATAAATGAATATGAATTTTCAGGGCATCCTAAGATCAAAGTATTCATCACACAAGGAGGTCTACAATCAACAGACGAGGCTATCGCAGCAGGAGTACCTCTGATTGCTATACCAATGATGAATGATCAATTTTACAATGTTGAAAGATATGAGCACTACGGCATTGGAGTCAAGCTTAATTTACTGACGATGTCTGGAGAAGAATTTAAGAACGCGATTAAGACTGTAATTGGTGATAAAAGGTAGGTATATTGTCTGTGAAGAAATTTGACGTTTTGTGTGTATGTGAATGGTTTAAGTATATTAACATACTGAATTAAAAAAATAACTCAAATAACTTTAATGCTTCAGGAAAATACTAGATTGTATAGATACTATTTCTAACGAGTCCTACCATCTTGTAGCAAGTCAAAATGATAACTGTCGATCAAGCAATCAAATTTATGTGTATCTACTTAATTACATAGTACTGCTTCTTCAGGACATTCATTTAAACCGAATATGATAGTGTCTATGAGATGTAATAAATAATTGCTTCTTATTTGTGTATATCTTTAGACTGTATTAGCTGTTGTATCAAACTGTACACACATATTTATAAATTTTATAAAATTGATTTTATTATTAAAATTGATTTTATTATTAACCCTCAGCTATCGTCAGAATGTTGAAAAACTAGGAAAGCTGATGCGTGATCAGCCTATGCCACCACTGGAGCGCGCTGTGTGGTGGACGGAGCATGTGCTGCGTCACGGCGGCGCGAGACATCTGCGCGCGCCCACCGCAAATATGTCGTGGGCAGAGTACCTAGAACTAGAATTAATACTTACTTTATTGGCAATTGCCTTAGCTCTAATTTTACTTCTTACTTTTGTGCTATATAAATTATGGAAGTATTTCAGCTACAGTGTAGAATATAAAAAAGTTAAAACAAAATGATGTTGCTAAAATGTAATAAGTAAAAATTTAAATTCATGTTAACGTAAAAATCAATGTCTAAAAGCATAAAGTTATTTGTGCATATAGCAGATCTGAACTACAAGTACTAAACGAGAACAATTATTCAAAAATCATCTCACGAATAAGATGAATTCTGGTGTTTGTTAATTTTGCCAATGGGGCTTTCCATCGGCTGGTAGAATATTTTATTTAAATGTAAAATGTATAAAAAAATACGTTTTATTACATAAAAAACTGTGTATACAATTGATTTAATTTGGATTAGATTAGTTATGTGACGGATATTATTTTGGATGTGTTACTTTACTACAGTCCTTCAAAAGTAGGATAGATTGACAAGTGGACAGGTGCATGGGCGGACAGGTGGGCAGGTGCAAGGGTAAACAGGCGGATAGTAATTTACTATTATATATTTATTGTTAATTTTGATTTCTGAAAAAGTGTGCTATTTAGAGACATCGTTTTATTTTTCCTGAAATCATTACGTATCAGTTCAAATTTTCCTCTATGCAAAATACAAGGCGGGGTAACTGTATTTTTTTAAATTTTTCGCCATAAGTCGAAAACAAACCGGCCCAAAAAAAAAATGGTTGGTAATGTGCAAATAACGTTCTTTCATATTATATCCCAAATGCCCTATTGTTGACACACTGACGCAAAAAAAAACTTTCTTATTTGCACAATTGTCGAGCAAACGTCAACTAAAACTATTCCAAATTTCAAGTTGATAGCATTAGTAATTCTTGAGATATCCAGCTGTGACAGACAGAATGAGTCGCACCTGCACCACAGATCAAGAGAAAAGGTCTAGAGTTACGTAAGAAAAGGTAAGCCCACTTTGCCAAAAAGTCATTTGTCAAGCGAACACAATCTTTGCTTTGCTAATATACTTCAAAAACTCTATGAGGACAAGAAATATAAATAAATGATGTATAGATATTCCGAAAATTGGTTATAAAACACTTCTACTTGATAATTTTTTTTTACCCTTCAATCTGCTCTGAAAATAAACAAAGGAACCTTCAAAAATTGCCTTGGTGTTTTTTTTAAAGTCGAATCACTTGCACTGGCCAAATCCTATGAGATCAACTCTAAAAGAAAGATGCACACAAATTTGAAAGGATTCGTTTAGTAAACATATGTCAGCAAGTCGTGTAGCTCAATTTATTTTTATAGTGGCTAGAAGTATATGTGGAGAAGGAGGGGGAGGACAAAGAAAGATGGATGGATTGTGTTAGGAATGGTATGAAAGAAGAGGGAAAAAGTGGAAAATCATGATTATATGATAAATCAAACTTTAGATAAATCCAAGTCTGCCTTTAATTATCTTTGCCCTGTACTAACAAATCTTTCCGCGGCTAAACCAAATGAAGGAATATTTGTGGGTCCTCAAATCAGGAAAATATTGAACGATACAAAATTCAAGACCCTTTTAACTGAGGTAGATAAGGAAGCCTGGAACTTTTTCAAAAGTGTCGATAATTTTTATGAAATAAGAAAACTGATAATTATAAAGAGATTGCTGAAAATTTATTGCAAAATAACGGGCGTATGGGTGTAAATATGTCATTAAATATGATTTTTTTGCATTTCCGTTAAGATCTTGGTGGTATGAGAGATGAACTCGGTGAGGTCAAGATTTTTAAGTCCAAAGCAGGTATGCTTGGTAACTATTATTGTATGTTGTGAGAGATACAGATGGAAATATTGAAAAAAAAAGAGCAATAATTTTAGTACTCATTTTGAACAGACTTTTGTTTATTCTATAAATACATACAAAAAAAAACTGTTTATTTTCAGACCACTACATTGTTCATAGAAAAGTTAGTATCAGAAATCTTATAAACTATGCTAGAACCATAAAAATAATAATGGGAACAAAGTTACATAATATTATGTTACTTCATTAACCTGCACTTTTCATATGCAGGTCAATGAAACGAGGTATGACTGGTGACGGTGAGTCCATTCTGTCCTCTATCATATTCAGGATGCCGTTACGGCTCCCCCTCATACTGCGCACCACAGACATGGTTTTCTTACGCATATTTGCATAGAAATCATCTATGTGCGCATCTGTAAACATGCCTGAAGCACGACAGTGCCGCGGAAGCCGCAATACGTTCTTATCGTATTTTTGACAATACGTTTTAAATATGGTTAATTTAACGTCAACTGTACAACGAGCGAATCTATGCGCCAGCATATTTCCACGTACCGATAACGCTCCCAACTCTATTTCTATATCGTCATCTGATAAAGTTTCTATCACAACATGACCAAGGTACCTAAACTTAGCAACCTGTCTCAAGTACCCAATAGTGTTCCTGCGCTGTGCCTAAATGGGGTCCCCCATTTAGGCACAGCGCAGGAACACTATTGGGTTTTTTGTCTTAACCAAAAACCATAAACTCGCTATTGAGTCCATTATACTTTAACCCATGTTGCTCAGCATATGCGTCACAAGATTTTAATAACTTCCTCAGTCCGCCTACTAAAGGGCTGCATAAGCACATGATATCTGCATAATTTATGTTATTATACGTCATCTATGCAACAAGCGACAACCGACCTGCATGCTACCCATTCCCTCAACCACCTGATAAACATAAAATGCCTTTTTCTTTTATTTATTTTTTCAACCCATTTTGACCCACTGCTGGGCAAAGGCTATCATCATCATAGCTTTCTATTCTGCCGAATTTTTGCCATCTTCTGCCAATCTACCGTAAACGCCTATTAGTCATCACGCCAGCGTTTCCTAGGCCTCCCACAGCGACGACGCCCATCTTCCGGCTTCCCACTGCGTGATGATTCTGGCTCATCTATCATTATGCATTCCACATATATGACCAGCCCAATTCCACTTCAGCCCAGGCTTTTGTTTATTTACATGTTGTTTTTTTTTGTAAAAATAATTACGTTTACTACAGCCGGGGGATTGGAAAGAAACCCGAAATGATTCTCAACTTTTAATTATTGAAGTTAATTACAATTAATTATGGTAGAAATGTCCATTCCAAGTCGAGGTTGGAACATGGAATGGTTATAACTACTAACCTACAACTATTAATAAGCCTTTATTGCTGGTACTAAACATACATTAATATCAAACTGTTTTATCTTATATATCTAGTATATCAGATTGTCCGGTTTAGTGATCAGCGTGTCCTGTGACACATAGGCCTCTTCCAGCTGTTTTGGTTGCTAGGACTGGGAAGGATGGGATAAGGGCATGTGCGTGTTTTTAGGTACTACATTATAATCATTACCAACCCACACTGGACCCATGTGGTGGATTACGGCCCATTAACTCTCACAGAGAGGTGGCCTGTGTCTCAGCAGTGGGAACAATAATCCTTAGGTCTAGGTCGTAGGGGGGGGCAAAAATAAAAGGAAAATTTAAAACACGAAGGGATCTGACCTACGGGAGCTGGCCAATTAGGTACCGGCTCCTTGAAATTATGGTGCTGGTCTGAAAAGTTGTTAATCAGGGCGGTTCGACTGTCCAACCAACTCTCTGGTATCCCATTCTAATGATTCTCTGATTTCTGGAACCGCTTTGTGTACCACTACGACTACTTAGTGGTACACAAAGTGGTTCCAGAAATCTTATTATGAATTCTGTTTAGTGGCCACAAGTTAGAAAATTCGCTTCCGGGTGCACCACTTGGGTATTGTGTTGCTAATGAGTCAAGGATTTTAATAAACCGCGCAAGCACGTTAGGGTTACTATCAAAATCCGGGACAAGGCGAAGGGCCTTAGAAATGATATTTGGCCGTGCTGAGTTATAATTAAACTAACCAAGTTGCCTTTCTAGCTTATCTAAAAATATATCTCTACTAACATCTACAGTTCGTCGGCCTGACGTGATACAGGGCCTCGCGCACTCGAGGTTCAGGGATGGTAAACCCTGAAGGTGAGGATTTAGGAGGGAGCAACACGAGAATAATTCAAATGTACTAACAGCTATTTCATGTTCAGTATATTCGGAACGGTGCTTGCCACCCGGGTGACACGAGAAGTGATTATCGATATGAGATGTGAGTCCCGACGTCTCCCACGGATATCCTACCGACTGCGCCAATTACGTTTACCACAGCCGGGGGATTGGAAAGAAACCCGAAATGATTCTGAACTTTTAATTATTACCATTAAAAGTTTAGAATCATTTCTATACATTTTCTTTCATAATTACAATTAATTATCGTGGAAATGTCCATTCCAAGTCGAGATTGGCACATGTAATGGTTACAACTACTAACTACAACTAGATAACGTACAAATGTCAATTTCAAGCCGATTTTAGGATTGGAATGGTTACAATAATTAAATAGACTAACTAGCCTACGAGTATCTATCCTACTCGAAGTAGCAATATGGAATGCCTTCTTCCCACAAAAAAATGCTTATTAATATCGTTTCCAAATTGATTGATTTCCTGACGTTCAAGGCTGCATTGGCTTCAAGGTAACTGCACCGTTGCAAGGTCTATGAATACTTAGTGTTCGCAATGTCAGCAGATTCCTACTCATACGTTACAAAATCGTAAATATTAATGTAGTAAATATTTAAAAATACGTTCTGGTTTTTTTTTTTTTTCCCGACATGTATTGACTCAGAGCACTGTAACCGTACATACATGTTTCATTTCATGAACAAAACTCGTGTTAAATAGTGTTATTCTTATCTTTACGGTAATCTGAAAATGCGTGAAAACTGTATATTTTTGTAAATCATGATTAATTAGTCAAGCAAATTATTATAATTATGTATAAGTTTTACTCATGACTTTGTTTCACTTATGGTTAAATACACTTTTATTAATGATTTTTAAGTCTTTGTACAAAAAAATATCATCACAACTAAAGCTGGTTTTGTAAGTAACTATACATTATATTTATTATCTACTAATTCTACCTTTAAATTTTTTAGTAATACTGGAAACTTCGTAATCAAAATTAATTAAAAAAATAAGCAATGTTTATAACTTGTATAAGGTTAGGCCTTAGACAAGTGATATTTTATCATCGAAAGCGTGGCGATAGCGATTGGAAAAACATCAAAAATGTATGGGAATTCCGAACGCTACTGAAAAGTCAAGTGATCAATCGTGGCCATCTTTGACTATCAACTTAGCTAACATCGAATGCCGCTTGTGTAGAGTCTCTGGTACAGGAATCACTGTTAATCTATTTGTACCCATTAAAATGTTTCATTAAAAAAAAAATGTTATACATATATAATTCCGTTTATTGCTTTCTTAATAACGTTCCAGTATCAGTGCACTGAATTTTATATATTGCAATCAAAAATTATTATAATCATTTTTACCTCAGAAGTTAGTACTAAAATGTTTGGTCCGGTGACTTTGTTTCTGTTTACATTATCAATATCGTGCAATAATGCGGCAAAGATACTGGCTTATTTTCCAGTTCCGTCAATCAGTCATCAATTAGTGTTTCGTGTTTTAACTCAAGAACTTGCCAGGCGGGGACACGAAGTCACTGTGATCACAACAGATCCCGCCTTCCCAAATGGAGGAGCACCCGCAAATCTTACAGAAATTGACGTCCACGACTTGTCCTACGACAATTGGAAAATACTACTTGAAACCGGTTCTAAAAGCGAAGAAGATTTGGTTTCTCAAATACGATTAGGATCTCAAATAGTGATGAAAACCGTGGAAATGCAACTAAATGTGGATAAAGTGAAGACAATTTTGAAAGAAGAAAAGTTCGATTTGTTATTGATTGAAGCTATGATTAGATCTGCATTACTTTTATCACATATTGTTAAGGCACCCGTGATTCTTGTGTCTTCTTTAGGGCCTTTTACCTACAATGTAGAAACTGTTGGTTCAGCGTGGCATCCTTTACTGTACCCGATAACTTTAAGCAAGCGTTTGAATAATTTGACGAAGTGGGAGAAGTTAGCGGAGTTGTGGAATTTTTATATAGTAGAAAGTACACTAAATGAATTTGAAAATGCAGAAAACGAATTGGGCAAAAAAATGTTTGGACCAAATACACCTACTATCGGTGAATTAAAAAATAACGTAGCTATGTTGTTTTTGAACATTCATCCCATGTGGGAAGGGAATCGTCCAGTGCCTCCAAATGTGATATACATGGGTGGATTACATCAGCCACCAGTGAATGAATTGCCCACGGTAAGGTAGTAACACAGAAAATTGATTCACATTATATAATACGTATTCGTTTTCATAATTAAAAATAGTTACGGTGATGCTTCTAAGAATTTTCTTCTTATTTTATTGTCAATATTTTGATGAGATATGACGTAAAGTTAAGAGTCACATTTAATATCTCTATCATTTACAAAAAAATGCTTTTGCAGTCTGTAAATTAATATAGTTCATGCTTAATTACTTATTTCGACTACAGAATAGTAGTTTAAATTTTTTAATGTAATTTTTGAAATGAGGTGATTAATTTCAATTAAATTTAGTAAAGTAGTGATTTCAGGAACTACAAACTTATCTTGACTCATCAAAGCACGGCGTTATCTATATAAGTTTTGGAACAAACGTGCAAGCTTCATTGCTTCCTTCAGAAAAGATACTTATAATGGAAAAAGTCTTCTCTGAGTTACCTTATGACGTGGTGTGGAAATGGGACAAGGATGAACTGCCAGGACGCTCTAAGAACATCAGAATATCCAAATGGCTACCACAGTCAGATCTTCTTAGTAAGTTGTTTTAATTTACCCCATATCCAAACATAAAATTATTGATAAACTTTACGATAAGGGTAAAAATGTATACGCATCAATGTCAGTTATTGACACTTTCACATGTAAAATATATATATAACTAAACGATCATTATTTTACAGGACATCCTAAGGTCAAAGTATTCATTACACAAGGAGGTTTACAATCAACAGACGAGGCTATCACAGCAGGAGTACCTCTGATTGCTGTACCAATAATGACTGATCAACATTACAATGCTGAAATGTATGAGCGTTATGGCATTGGAGTCAAGCTTATTTTACCCACGATGACTGAAGAAGAATTTAAGAATGTCATCAAGACTGTAATTGGCGATAAGAGGTTGTTATTTTTGTATTATTCAATGTTTCTCTTCAAACAATTTGGAGGATAAATTAAGTTAAAATTCTGATTTAAGTTCTTATTCAGAATTTTCGACTTGCTCTCCTCCAGATGAGAGTCCTAGAGGCACGAGGTGAGTATGGCGATACGAGTCAGCAGACTGGGATGAAATGCGGCACTTTTTTGCGTCTTATCCTTGGCGGCATGTGTGCTTCTCCTCGGGTGACCCCTCGAGCTGTGCGTATGCGGTTGCGGATGTGATTCGGCAGGGAATGGAGTATTTCATTCCATTCTCCGACATTCCGCTCGGTCACAAATCCCGACCTTGATATAATGCAGAATGCGCCCATGCTGAGGCCCGAAAAAAGTCTGCCTACCAAGCCTGGGTCGGGGCTCGCGACCGCACAGTTAGAGCGCGTAGGGTTCGCGCGAGGAAAAGAGCTTTTAATTCTGCTGCCAAGTTCTGCAAGCGGGTTTTGCGTCGGGCACGTTTTGACCATATCGGACGTATGAGGGCCAAGCTGGCATCACACCCTCCAGGTAGCAAACAGTTCTGGTCCCTGTCTAAAGCGGTTGAATCGAATATATGTCGTCCCACTTTACCTCCAATGCTGAAACCTGATGCGTCGCTGGCTCACTCTGCGAGTGAGAAAGCAAATTTATTTGCATCTTTCTTCGCTAGCAATTCACGTCTAGACGCTGGCTCCAAGCAACTACCTACTGTACCTCATTACGACTCTTCGATGTCGGAGATCGCTGTGCACACTAAAGAGGTCCGGAGAGTATTTTGCAGTCTAGACGTGAACAAGGCCAGCGGGCCTGATGGCATTCCAGCACGAGTGCTGAGGCTGTGTGCGCCTGAACTGACTCCTGTGTTGACGCGCTTGTTCCGCCACTCTCTTGTTAAAAGAACGGTTCCGAAATCCTGGAAGCTTGCAAATGTGCAACCAGTGCCCAAAAAAGGCAACCGTGCAGACCCTGCCCATTACCGTTCGATCGCCATTACCTCCATTCTGTGCAAAGTTATGGAAAGGGTACTCAACAGTAAGTTGCTGACCTACCTTGAAATCAATAATCTCCTCAGTGACCGTCAATATGGCTTTCGCCGGGGACGGTCAACTGGCGATCTTCTTGTGTACGTCACGCACTGCTGGGGCGAAGCCATCGAGAGACACGGCGAAGCACTTGCTGTATCGCTTGATATCTCGAAGGCCTTCGACAGGGTCTGGCACGCGAGTCTGCTCAGTAAGCTTCCTGCTTATGGCATCCCCACTGGTTTTTGTAGCTGGATATCAGACTTCCTCAATGAACAGTCGATCCGAGTAGTCATTGACGGCTGCTCCTCAGACCTTATGGCTATTGATGCCGGAGTTCCTCAGGGGTCTGTTCTCTCTGCAACTCTTTTTCTGCTGCACATCAATGACCTACTTCAGCCTGGTATTGTTGGGTACGCAGATGACAGTACTGTTTCAGAGAGATACTTGTCCAGCGCAAAAACCAGCGTGGATGAAGTTCGTTCCTTGAGGGAGGCTATGGTTGAGCGGACAGATTTGACCTTAAGCCTTGTATCCCAGTGGGGTGATGACAATCTGGTCACTTTTAATGCCACCAAAACACAGGCGTGTCTTTTTACCGCTAAAAGGAGTCTGTTCGATCAAACGCCTACATTTCGGGGTGCGTCTGTTCCTGTGACTGATCGGCTCGAGCTCCTAGGCATGGAGTTGACATCCAGTCTCAACTTCGGCTCCTCCATTGAGTACAAAGCCCAAATCGCGGCCAAAAAACTGGGCATCCTAAATAGAGTGAAGCGATACTTTACGCCTGGACAGCTTTTAACCCTATACAAAGCGCAAGTCCGATCCTGCATGGAGTATTGCAGCCACCTTTGGGATGGTTCAGCTAAGTATCAGCTTGCCGCGCTTGACTCAGTAGAACGCAGAGCCAAGAGGCTCATTGGCGACGTTGAACTGGTGGACGCCAAGCTTCACAGCTTGGCTCATCGCCGCAAAGTTGCCTGCTTGTCGATCTTCTACAGACTGTACATCGGTGAGTGTGCTCAAGAACTCCACGACCTCATCCCACCAGCCCCCTTCTACCATCGGACATCTAGACGCACTGCAAGTTATCATCCTTACCTTGTTGCCATTCCAGCAATTCGAACCAAGCGCTTCCAAACATCCTTTATAATGCGCACAGCGAATGAATGTAACTCACTACCTGCGTCTGTGTTTCCGAACGCATTCGACCCGAATCTCTTCAAAGTTAGAGTGAACAGGCTTCTTCTGGGTAAGCTCACTCCATCGTAGACTCTGTCTCTGTCACCTATGATCTAGACTAGAGTCAAGAGCAAACCCATTACAAATAAAAAAAATAAAAAATAACTTCATATATCCTAAAATTTTTTGAAGAGAAACATTCAAATTCAATCATTCTAATTGTTTTCGTTATATCTAACGAAAACAATTAAAATGATTTTCAAAAATACGAGAACATTCTTTAGTCTTTACTGCACTATCTTGTATTAAAACAGATCTAAAATCTTTCATTATTTATTCAATTTTTGATACATGATCACGATACTTTGATTTTATATACCTAGTGAGACCGGATTAAATGCATTCGCATGTTGCATATTACATATTTACATATTTATCTAATGTAGCATATTTTAACGAAAAACTAGTGAAAATGCATATTTGTCGTCGTACAACGCAAAACATAGAACCAAATCTTTAACAAATAACTAGTAAACGATACTGGTATATAGATCAATGAAATAAATATTAAAAACATTAATTGTATGTGGTTGTTGAAATAAAATAACAATTTTTTTAACATTCGATGTGCACTATCATGCATATTTTCTGCTATTTTATTGCATATTTCGGGCTTTTATGTTGCATGCAGTCCGGTCTCTACTAAATGCATAATTATAGAGTATTGTTTCTACGTTATTTCTTAAAGCAAGCGTAATAAATGATTGCTTATTATTTTTGTACTGGCATCTACGAGTATGCTTTTGTCTATTTTTAGCTCTATTATTCGTAACAAAAGGTACACAGGGAGGAGATTCATACGTTTTATCATCATCATTGTTAATTTTCAGTTATCGTCTCAATGTTGAAAAACTAGGAAAGTTGATGCGCGATCAACCTCAGCCTCCACTGGAGCGCGCCATGTGGTGGACGGAGCATGTGCTGCGTCACGGCGGCGCGAGACATCTGCGCGCGCCCGCCGCCAACATGCCGTGGGCAGAGTATCTAGAACTAGAACTAGTGCTAACTCTATTAGTAATTGTTCTAAGTTTGATCCTACTTTTTTCGTTTTTTTCGTGTAAGTTATGGAAATATTTATGCTTTTCTTTAGTGTACAAAAAAGTAAAAGTGAATTAATAGAAAAAAAAATCTTAAAGTTACATAATAATCCATGTTTTATTTTTTATTTTTGCCTATATAAAAATTAATTAAATTTACATGCTTTGGGATATGTTATTTAATACGTTCTAGTTATTGCATACTTATGACTTTTATACCATATAAATGAGTAAAGGTTTAACAAATATAATATGTACATATTTAATGTATTTAAATTAATTATACTTACGAATATTATTCTTATTCTAGTCATACAAAAAATTACCGGGACATAAAATTGATGAAAATGTTCCATACAGAACGTGCATGATTGTACATATACATTTGATGTTATATATTCTAGTTTCTACTATAAACGATCATATTAAGATATGATTAGACTGGATTATAAATAGCACAAAGCATAATAATTCAAGGTCAGCTACGAATATCGCCAAAATTAGCGCCCTAGAATCTATTGAATCCTTGGAATCCACCTCATCAATGTTCATAATAATAATATGTATTTGGTTTCAGTTTTTTCCCACTTTTTAGAATTTTCACAATGTATATACTAATCTACTAATACCATCCTCTATTTTATTTGCTGTGTAGTTATAAGGTATATTAGCTTATGTTTAAAATAGTCTCATTCAGCAATCTGAAACACCCGCACGAACACGTCCGGGCTGGTAGTGATGTTATTATTGGCGTTAACAATAACCTCAAACGAAGCAGCTCGAATACTGGCTCTATTCCCAGTACCGTCTATCAGTCATCTAGTCGTGTTTCGTCCTCTAACTCAAGAACTAGCCAGAAGAGGACATGAAGTCACTGTCATCACACCGGATCTCGCCTTCCCAAAAGTAGAAGCACCTGCAAATCTCACAGAAATCGACGTCCACGACTTTTAGTATGAGATCTGGAGCACACTATAATATGACTTCATTACTGATGATAGTGATTTGGTCATACAAATTAAGTTGGTGTACGAGGTTTTGGTTAATATTGTGGCAATGCAGCTGACAGTAGATGAAGTACAGAAGATGATTAAATAATAAAAATTCGATTTACTTCTGTTAGAAGCTTGTGTAAGGCCTATGTTAGTTCTTTCACACATAGTTAAGGTACCAGTAATTCAAGTGTCTTCTTTCGATCCCATGAATTTCAACACGCAAACAATGGGATCAGCATGGCATCCCTTATTGTACCCAACCTCTATGAACCAACGTTTGTTTAATTTGATGAAGTGGGAAAAAGTAGTAGAATTGTGGAACTTTTATAAACTAGAAAATGTTTTTGAAACAAATGAAGATGCAGAAAATGTAATGGCAAAAAAAAATGTTTAGACCAAATGCGCCGACTGTTAGTGAATTAAAAAATTCTAAACACGGCGTGATATACCTAAACTATGGTACAAATTTCCAACCTTCATTGCTTCCAGTAGAAAAGGTTGAAATGATCGCCAGAGTCTTTTCTCAATTACCTTACGATGTACTGTGGAAGTGGGACAGTGATGAACTGCCAGGATGCTCTAAGAACATCAGGATATCCAAATGGCTGCCACAGTCAGACCTTCTGAGTAAGTGGTAATAGGTAAACCAAAATATGATTTGCGAATAGTCCTGAAGACTGAAGAACTAAATGAATATAAACTTTCAGGGCATCCCAAAATCAAACTATTTGTAACACAAGGAGGTCTACAATCAACAGATGAGGCTATCAAAGCAAGAGTACTCCTGATTGGTATTCCAGTGCTGGATGATCAATGTTACAATACTGAAAAATATCAACATCATAAAATTTGGAATCAAACTTAATTTGAATAAGTACGATGACTGAGGAAAAATTTAAGAATGCTGTTAAAACTGTTAGGTATTGGTGATGAAAGGTGGGCTATTAAAATCACTACCTGTTGTTATTTCTTGATCCGTTGCGGTTTAAGAGATTAATTTATAAGCAAATTTTCTTCTTGGTGTCTAGGAAACAGAAACTCGTCTAAAAATATGAAACTACCTATTTGTGTTTATCTTTAAATCGATACTCAGATAACAAAATCAAAAACAACGTTGAGCACAGACTTTGATAACTATTGATTACGTAAGTCTGATAGACTTATCAATTAAATGTATTTTTTTATGTTTGTTAGCTATCGCAATATCGTAAAACTTGGCAGTATGATGCGCGATCAGCCTGCCTCCACTAGAGCGCACCGTGTGGTGGACGGAGCACGTGCTGCGTCACGGCGGCGCGAGACATTTGCGCGCGCCCGCCGCCATCTTTTCGTGGGCAGAATATCTAGAACAAGAACTAGTGCTTTTTTTTTATTATTAGTGATGGGTTTGCTCTTGACTCTAGTCTAGGTCATAGGTGACAGAGACAGAGTCGACGATGGAGTGATTTTACCCAGAAGAAGCCTGTTCACTCTAACTTTGAAGAGATTCGGGTTGAGTGCTAACTCTATTAAGGATTTTTGTAGGTTTTTTCCTTGTTGTATTATTTCTTGTGTATCGTTTATGGAAGCATTTCAGTACAATCCAACGAAAAATAAAAGGAAATTGATAGAAGTCTCACTGTGCCCTGTCCTTATGAGTCAATTAATTATAATCTTGGAAAAAATAACTTACTGTATTTTAGGTAAAGAAGATAAAAATTGTACAATCGTCGTGTGCAAACTGTGATAAAGATTACTTACAGTCCAAAGGATAGTATTGACATTTATTACTAAATGGCAAGTGGTAAATTTCAAACATTTCGTAATTTTGACAAACGTTATTTAACGTTGAACAATTATTCCTGATTGAACCTTACTTTGTCTCTAACAATTTTCAAAGAGAATTACACTACAATTTATATACTTTCACTGTTGAAAGATTTACAAAGCGCAAGCTAACCCTGTCGACAAGGCTAATATCTGGCCAAAACACAACCATTTAATTTGGAATCAACGATACATCATCATCTTCGTCGTCAACTGTCAAACAGTATGACGATATCACACTGTTTACTCCGCGTCGTTTACCGTGTACTGAAGCTAAACTACATGCAATGTCACGGGCGTGACCTAGTGCCATTAAGGCACAGATAAACCAATGTATCTGATTGTAATACACGAACATCACGGCTAAACGGCTAGCCGTAATTTGTTGAAAAAAAAAGCAAATTATACTAAACTCTTTTTTTAATACTTTGATTTGTAAAATTGTAAAGTTTTATTTGTGTGACATAGTGTAATTAGTTTGTAAAGTTATGTCTTACGCGGACAAAAAAACGACAATTGCGTCAAACTACCACGTCTAAACGGCAAGTTTCTTTTTTTGATATTTTTTAACAAATTCAATGTGTGTAAATTTTAAATTTGATTTTATAGTGTAATTAATTTGTAAAGTTATATCTAACGCGGACAAGATAAACAAAAATCGCACCTAAACCATCGTATTTTGATTAAATTTTCATTATTTCATCACCATTTGATCCACGGCTTTTTTGTTAAAGTCAAAGAATAATTAGGAATGTACTAAACCCGACAAAAAAAATCTTGCATTAAAATATTTGCTTTGTGTTAAAAACTCAATCATACCCGTTAAAGAGTTACAGACCAAGCTAACAAACATCAAAAATATATATCGCCGATAGACACATTGGACACCTTACGTTCACTCACCTCCTGCCCGGTAAAGACCACGCGTACGAACGGGAAGAAGTTAGTGCAATGTTATTCTCACTCGTAAGCGTTCATAGAGTTCGTCCGCACTTCGCTTAGTCTGTCCCCGGCATCACCATGGTAGATTGCCCCCAGACATGATGGCGACGGTAGTACGGCATGCCGCATGGCGCACACCGCACATGCGCAGTAAGCGATTTGTTAATAAACCATAGATTTGGCCAGCTAAAAACCGCGTACAAGTGGTTTAATCCAGTTTAAATACAATTGGACTGTAGTAAAGTGTTTCCGACTACAAGTCGCAGTGTTGAGTTGAGTGTGGTGGTTAGGTCTGTGTTTATTATCATGATTACGTCACCATAGTGTGGGTTTTAGTTTGACAGTATTTACGTTTCCCGTTCGTTCAAGGACGTTGAAAATTGTCGATAAACGACTAGTGAAATATATATAGATCTGTGAACAGTGACACAATAATCTAATCGGTTCAGATTATAAGTTGCCTCCAACAATATTATTGTTCTATCTGTTTAGATTACAACTTTGTTTTTTTAAATTTCGTATATTAGTGCGCCCACTTGAGAAGTTGGTGAGACAGTATTATAATATGTGAAACTTATTCGATGAAAACAGTCGTGTTTGGTGCTTGTGTCAATTGAAACGCTAATTGTGTGTATTACTCGTAGAAAATGTATTAAATAATCTCTGACTGCTTTTTAAAACGCACGTATAATCATGTCTACTTCGATAACGTTGTTGTTATTAACTTTATCAATTACGTCTTATGAAGCGGCAAAAATACTAGCCTTCTTCCCTGCTCCATCCTTTAGTCATCAAGTCGTGTTTCGTCATATAACACAAGAACTAGCCAGGCGAGGACATGAAGTCACAGTCATCACACCAAATCCCGCCTTCCCAGCAGGAGAAGCGCCAGAAAATCTCACAGAGGTCGATGTTAACGAACTGTCTTACGAGAAATGGAAGGTACTGTTCAAATTAGCTTCTACGGGCGAAGCTGATGCAATGACTCAAATACGATTACCATTCCTAATGTTGGTTGAGCTGGTCGAAATGCAGCTGAATGCGCCAGCAGTACAAAAAGTGCTGCAAGAAGAAAAGTTTGATTTGCTTTTGTTAGAAGCTTTTGTAAGACCAGCACTTCTTCTATCACACATTGTTAAGATACCCGTAATACAGGTATCTTCTTTCGGTAACATGGACTACAATGTGAAAATTATGGGATCAGCCTGGCATCCTTTATTGTACCCAGACAGTATGAGCAAGCGTTTGTATAATACAACGAAGTGGGAAAAATTAAAAGAATTGTGGAATTTTTATAAATTAGAAAATATATACCGGGAAGTTGAAGTTGCAGAAAATGAATTGTCTATTCAAATGTTTGGACCAGATGCACCAACAATGAATGAATTAAAAAATAATGTTCATATGATGTTTTTGAACACTTATCCTATTTGGGAAGGCAATCGTCCAGTACCTCCAAGTGTCGTTTTCATGGGTGGAATACATCAGATCCCACAAAAAGAATTGCCAACGGTAAGTTTTTATGTTGTGCTATAGTGCGCGTGGAAATAGTTGGCCTTGCCTTAGGTGGCGACAGGGGTGAGGGGGCGTGTTAGGACAATGGACAATGACAATGTCAATGACTCATCACACCCACTGTTAATGGGTCATCCCGGGTTTCACTGGCACTCCCGCCTCTCCGTCCCACCGCTCACATACCTAAGGCACGGCCCACAAGTTCCGCGCGTACTATAATTAAAACTATTATTATTATAAAAGCTTCTCTGGATCATAAAAAGTTAGGTCATGTATTAGAAAAAATATTGCACGGAATTGTTATCTTAGGCATATTTATAAAAATGGATACAATACAGGTAAACATGATATTATGTTGATAAATTGACAGGCAGAAAACACGAACGAAAAGATGAATGTTCAATTAATTAATAAACCTTAGTTACTTAGAACAAGTGCTCAAAGATACAATGCTACCGTTACTAGATAGTCATTAAATATTGATACCAAGTAATTTTAAATTCATTATACACTCTATCTATTGTATTGCAGGATCTAAAAACGTATCTGGATTCCTCAAAGAACGGCGTGATATACCTGAGCTTTGGTTCGAACGTCCATCCTTCAATGCTTCCTCCAGATAGGGTGCAAATATTGGTCAAAGTCTTCTCTCAGTTACCTTACGACGTGCTGTGGAAGTGGGATAAGGATGAACTTCCAGGACGCTCTAATAACATCAGGATATCGAAATGGCTGCCACAGTCAGACCTTCTTAGTAAGTGGGTATTCATAATTGTACTTCATGGTAGGACACCCAAAAGCTAGGTGAATAATGTCGTTCTTTCTATCTTATCCGTTGAGGTGAAAGCAACTGATTAAAAGTAGCCAACGAGGAGCTTCAGGTCAATGGTGTATGGTTTACCATACACCAGGGTTTTAAAAGTAACTTCACCTACGCCACTGACAATGCGGATCTTCTGGAAATTAATATAATGGAGGCATTACTCGAAATTTCAAGTTCTAAATCTCATTTCACCGACGGCAGCTCATCATTTTCGACTCTGCCTCCAGTTTTGACTCCGCCTCCACTTTCGACTCCACCTCCACATTCGCTACATTAAATATTTTTTTTGATTTATTTACAATAGTTACACTTTAACGAAAACAAACTTTCAGGGCATCCAAAGATCAAAGTGTTCATAACACAGTGTGGTCTGCAATCAACAGACGAGGCTATCACATCAGGAGTACCTCTGATTGGAGTACCAATGTTCGGTGACCAATATTACAATGCTGAAAAATATGTACACCATGGAATTGGAGTTCAAATTGATCTGATGACGTTGACTGAGGAACAATTTAAGAAGGCTATTCACACTGTGCTTGAAGATAACAGGTTCGTGATTGAAACATTTTTCAAGTTTAATTAATTAAATGCTTCTTTTTGCGGCAACCTAAATATAACCGTTTTAAAACTGTGGATCAAAAACTTTGAATGCAAGGTAAATTAAATTAGCTGTCTAATAGATCAGAGATCAATGTCGTACTTCTAACATTAAATGTTTTTTACAGGAATATCAATGTCATTTTTTTTATCAAACCTCTTCCTAAGTATTTCTTAAGAAGTCTGATTTTTTATAAAATTTTATTTAGTGTCACCTGTCCCGGTGTCTGTAATCAAAACTCGCAAGTTAACTTTGACCCACTTCCCGTTGTTGGATTGAGCTGAAATTTTGCACATACGTTTGTTTCTCGTAACAATGTTATCTTTGTTTAAAAATCTTGTTTTATTTAACATTATAACTTGTTTTTAAACCTTGTCTTCTCTAGTCTTGCTAACTGCTCGATTTTCTTTTACTTCATATAATATCTTTATATCCACATTTCTGAAGCACAATGAGATAGAACTACCAAAGGACATGGCTAAATAAAGTATGGACGATTGCCCTAGCAATGGATAACTATTTTAACTAGTAATATGTAATGCTGAATAGCTGAATATTAGTATTTCGTATGAAAAAAGTTACAGACACTTTTTCCTGATCCTGAAAATAAAATCGTAGAAACTCCAACATTAATAGGTATACAAACTTGTAAAAGAATAAGATTTTGCTATGCTACTTTATTAAGGCGTTTAGAGGAGCTCGTGGCTTAATAATAACAGCCACACAGGTCGATCTTCAAGGTTAAGCAACGATAGCCAAGGTCATTCCGTGGTTCCATCGTGTACATAGCGAGTTTCCTTCGTGCCATGGAAAGCTAGATAAGCCGTTGGTCCCGGCTGTCATTTGAAGATCTGTCATCTGTCAATACGCAATTGAAACTTAAGATCATACGAACTCTGTAATTACATACTTAATACCCGGCGAAAGGAGCATCGTTCAAAGTGACTTCCCACGATACCATGTTTTTTTTATTTGGTTCTAATCGAATCAAGTGTAATCTAGAAGAATCTACTGTAACTTTTTAGTGTCAGCACTATTTATGTGCCGTTTCTTTCCAGATTATGCCAATTATTTCTAGAAATCAGATAAATGCAAAGAAAACAACATATATGCTTCTATCTCTAATGTTTTAAGATGTATAGCGAAAGGTACAAAAATAAATAATAATGAATACGTTTCGATTTACGCAAATTAAAAGTAGGTTTATTGACTACAATTTTTCGTAGAACAGAAGCTTATGTTCTTCTTGTCAAACAAAAATATGAAAAAACTTTTAATTATTTGACTAATTCACGAAAGTTCTAGAAGAATAATAAAACTGTATAATAATTCAATAACTAATATTTATTAGTACAAAAATAAATAATAATCAATACTGTTCGTTTCGACTTACGCAAATGTCCATAAAAGTAGGTTTATTGATTACAATTTTTCGTAGAACGGAATCTTATGTTATTATTGTCAAACAAAAACATGAAAAGACTTTTAATTATTTGATTAATTCGTGAAAGTTCTAGAAGAATAATAAAACTATAATAATTAATTAATGAATATTTGAATGTTACGAGCTATTGAATAATTTCTATACATGCTTAGGGCAGTTGTTTAGCCATGTCCTTTCAATACTTTTGAAAATTTCCAGGTATCGCGAAAATATAGCAAAACTTCGCAGCGTGATGCACGATCAGCCTCAATCTCCATTGGAGCGAGTCATGTGGTGGACGGAGCACGTGCTGCGCCACGGTGAAGGAAAGCATCTGCGTTCGCCCGCAGCCAACATGTCGTGGTCGGAGTACCTGGAACTAGATCTATTTCTAAATATGTGTGGAGGTGCTCTATTATTATTATTTGTTTCCTACTTGATTGTATCTAATATATGGCATTATTTCAGAGAGCAAAAGAAAATAAAGAAAAATTGATGATTCGGAAATAATTTTAAATATTATAGCAAAATTGTTGCTTTGTCACTAAAATTTATTTACTTTAAATATTAAAATTATTGTGATAAGCATATTATTTGCCTATTAAATAAACACGAATGAGTTTAACTATAGTTATATTTATTTTCAACAAATCCGATGTGGAAAAAGAAACTGATCAAAATAAAGTCAAGTTCATCCCTACTGACATATAATAGGCGATTTTCATAAAATAATATGTAACCTAATTTGATATATAATGAAACGTAATGATTTATCGTTTATGCCAATCCGGGGACGCCCGTATAATAATGTTCTCGTCAATGGCCTTCGTATTATAAACCTCTTCAATTAATTATAACTAAGCGGCAAAAATACTACCATTTTTTCCCAGTCTCTTCTATCAGTCACCAAGTCATTTTTCGTCCTCTGAATCAAGAAATTGCAAGGCGAGGACATGACGTCATCACATCAGATCCCGTTTCCCCAAATGGAGAAACACCAGCGAATCTAACAGAAATCGACGTCGACAATCTAAGACAGATTGTGGACGTCACGTCAAGGAATAGAGAACATTATAATAATATAAAGTTACTTCTACAGACGATAATGATTTGCTTTTGCAAATGAAAACAGCATTTGTAATTAGATAAATGTTATCAAAAATATAATGGTAGATAAGTTTGATTTGCTGTTGCTATAATAAGCTTGTATCCGTTCCTAAGAATGACACGGCTAAGGACTGCTAAATACTCGTAATTTACTTTATTAATGTATAGTTGTCAGCATAATAAATTCATCACTCCATTACGTCATCTCATAGAATAACTTACGATTTTTACTATTTTATTTAAACATCATCATCATGGGGGGTTGGGGGGGGGGGCATAATCACCACGCTTGGCAGGCGGGTGTGCGATCACTCTATGGTTGTTACAAATGCATAGAGAACATCACTGTAGTGAAATCGGCTTTTTTCTTCGAAATTCCTTCAGTTTTCCGAATATAACCAACTTGATTGTGCGGTCAAGGTACGGAACCCTAAACGTGCGAATTTCGACACGCACTTGGCTGGTTTTTTATTGTTGATAGGCTACATTTTTACCACTATCTCACCTGATGGTAAGCGATGATGTCATCGATGAAGCACGCTTACTTAGTAATAACCTATCATCATCATCTGCTTAGCCTTTTCCCAACTATATTGGGGTCGGCTTCCAGTCTTACCGGATTCAGATAAGTACCAGTGTTTTACATGGAGCGACTGCCTATCTGACCTCCACAAACCAGTCACTGGGTAACACGGTACCCCTTGGCAAGACTGGTGTCAGATCTCAAGCTTCTGACTACCCGTAACGACTGTCAAAGATCTTCAAATGACAGCCGGGACCAACGGCTTAACGTGCTTTCAGAGGCACAGAGGAAACTCGGTATGTTGAAATGGTCACCCATCCACGGAACGACCTCTTCAAGCGTTGCTTAACCTTGATGATCGACCCGTGTAATAACCTATACCATAGTAATAACCTATACACTCTTAAAAAAATAGACTCTGGCTGGGAATTCCACTACTTAGCTGTGCGCACAATGATAGAATTCTCAAAACGTTGTCGAATATACTATTATACATAAATACAGTAGTCTCTTGCTGATCTGCCGCTCGATAATCCGACAAATACTGTAGATGTCTAGTTAAAAATGATCTAGATTAAGCCTTTTTGAATTAGCCTTATTGAAGCCGATGGAAAGTTCAAAAACTACATCAAACGTGTCCTTATTAAAAAAATAATTATAAAATCAAGGACAAAAATTTGGTTTTAGCTCCTGCGCATGCGGCTTTCCTGGTAACTCATAAACGGCACAAATATGTGGATGTCTCTAACTATTCTCAATTTCATTTTTTTCTCTTTTAATTAGACTTTTTACAATGTTTCCCAATCATCTTTATAGCCCTTTGCTAAGAATAGTTACAGCACTGATAACAACATTTGTGCCACATGTTAAATTTAGTGTTATTATTTTATTTTTTTTCATTTTTACCTTTGTGTAGATTCTTTTACAGATTGTTTTGTGAATGTGTGAACATTGTAGGCCTTCTAGATTTCCAGATGATTGTTAACATTTGTAAAAATTTTATTTCGTTTTACATTTTTTTTTGTTTGTTTTTTTAATTTCGTACGACTTATTGTTGGGTCTACGTTGTCCCCCCATATCCAAGTACTAATGCTGTAACATGGAAATATTGTAAACACAAACAAATTTTTAAAAGAGTAATCATGTAGTTTCTTGCCGGTTCTTCTCCATAGGAAACGATTAACCCGAACTGCACCTGCACCTTTTGTCGACGTTTTATAAGTGCACATGTAGGCCTAAGTAAAATAAAAAAAAATGATTTTGAGTTTTTGATTTTATTGGTATTAAATGAGTCTAAGAAAATGTAATAACATGAGACATGGCTACAAATTAACACAAATTGTTATACTAGTAAGTAACCAAAATATATTTTTCAAAAAAACAAAGACCAAAAAATAAAAAAACAATCTAATGTAATTTTAGTATCATTCTCACTAAGCTAAAAAAATGTTGTGGTGGCTCAGTAGCTAAGACCTTGCCTCTCAAGCTTGAGGTCATGGGTTTAAATACAGGCAAGTTCCAATGTGACTATTCAAATTCATATATGCTTTCTAAGTTTATCTTGGACATCACAGGCACGGTGAAGGAAAACATCGTGAGGAGATCTGGACTTATAATGCTAATATAAATCCATCAATTATTGTTTGGATAGATATAGAAAGTTATAACAAAAACCGGCCAAGTGCGAGTCGGAATCACGCACGAAGGGTTCAGTACCATAATCGCAAAAAATTGCAAAAAAATCACGTTTGTTGTATGGGAGCCCCACTTAAATGTTTATTTTATTCTGTTTTTAGTATTTGTTGTTATTGCGGCAACAGAAATACATCATCTGTAAAAATTTCAACTTTCTAGCTATCAGGGATCATGAGATACAGCCTGGTGACAGACGGATAGACAGACAGACAGACAGATCGTGCAGTCTTAGTAATAGGGTCCCGATTTTACCCTTTGGGTACGGAACCCTAAAAAGGAACGTATTTTTTCAAATTGATTTGTGTCTGTATCTCGTATATAGATTAGCTATAATACCCTACTATGTTTTTGTCTTAAAAACCCTGGTACCTTTCATTATTAGATTTGAAATCTTAGTGAGGAGGTTCACCGTGTTCATCGCTTACAGTTCCCAGGTTTTGAGAAAAACAATCTACAAATATTATTTTCTAGACATGTTGATACCCATCTTTCCATTCCTCAAACAATTTATTAATAAGTAATCTCTGTTTTGTTGCTGCGCAAGAGATGTTTAACTACAGCTTTACCAAGCATCTTTTTCAAGGCATGTGTGTCAGTCAACATTTTCATACATGGATTTAACTTATATTACAAATGACGTGATAAAAATATCACATTTATTTTAGTCATAAGGAATAGGAACAGAAAATAAAACAATTTTTTTTTTTTTTAATACAATTTTTTTTTTGGGAAGTAGTTCTTTATAACACCTTTATAATACCAATTATTCACATAATATATGTATGCTGTGTATGAGTTGTATTTACAGTCTTCTTCTCTCTTTTTGTCAAGTTTCTTTTAATTTTATGTTCACTTGACTCATACTAAAACACTTCCACAAGGTGAATAAAAGGTATGAGAGCACTAGAATAAAGGCCAGAGAAATAGCTGTCACAACCAAGACTAGGTCTAGTTCTAGGTATTGCCGCCATGTTATGTTGGCTGCAGGT
Source organism: Orthosia incerta (assembly GCA_948252205.1). Lineage (NCBI taxonomy): Eukaryota > Metazoa > Arthropoda > Insecta > Lepidoptera > Noctuidae > Orthosia > Orthosia incerta. The sequence goes on along the minus strand of OX411764.1, from coordinate 15,109,358 downwards.
GAGCGCAGATGTCTCGCGCCACCGTGACGCAGCACGTGCTCCGTCCACCACACGGCACGCTCCAGTGGAGTCTGAGGCTGATCACGCATCATATTGCTAAGTTTAATAATGTTCTGACGATAGCTGCAATCAATCAAAAAAACAATAAGTCAGTCACAATTTATCTGTCACTAGCTTCTGCCAGCGGCTTCACAGCGGTTTTCTTATCCCAAGGGAGCATTATATCGGGATGAAATGTAAAGTAGCTTATGAACAATGCCAGACTAAAATCTATCTCTGTGCCAATTTTATCCAGATCCGTTCAGCCGTTCGGGCGGGATTGAGTAACAAACAAACATCTATCCAAACTTTCTTATTTATAATATTAGTAAGATCTATTAGCTAACTAATATTATAAATCAGAAAGTTGAAATTCCATTGTATAATCTGTGTATGGATTGGAAGATAATCATCAACAACGTAAATCTCATTTTTTGTAAATCCTTATTCTAGAACGGCTGAATATCTAGATTGATTTTAAGGCAATCTAAGGTTCTGTTAAAAACTAGCATCGCATTATACGTAATCATATACGGGACAAAATGTGGACGCTCACAATGGGCTTCACTAGAAGGCTTAAAGTCTCCCAAAAGATAATGGAGAGGACTTTGCTCGGAGTTTTCTTGCGAGATCAATCAGAAATGAAGACACCCGCATAAAAACCAGGGTTACATAGCCCGATGATTTGACAAACATAAGTGGCAGTGGGCTTTTCTCAAAGAATGGATGGTCGATGGGGCCGAAAAGTTCTGAAGTGGCGACCGCGTATCAAAAGACGCAGCGTTGGAAGGCCTCCTCCTAGGTGGTGCGACGACCAGTCAAGGCTGCGGCAATCTGGTGGATGCGAGAGGCACAGGGCCGATAAGTGTGACTACGCTTGAGACAGGCCTATGTCCAGCAGTGGAATGATAATGATAATTAATCAAAATTGATGAAGATTTCAACGACTAACCTTTTATCACCGATGACATTATTAATAGCAGTTTTAAACTCTACCTCAGTCATTGAAAGTAAATCAAGTTTGACTCCAATCTTATGATGCTCATATTTTTCAACATTGTACCATTGATCGCCCAACATTGGTATACCAATCAGAGGTATTCCTGCTGTGATAGCCTCGTCTGTTGATTGTAGACCTCCTTGTGTTATGAATACTTTGATCTTTGGATGCCCTGCAAATTCATAGTTACATAGGTTATTGGCCAGTAAAATCACTCAGATTCTAATTTCAAATTCTGTATTGCAATTAAACCTTTAAGTTTAATTAAATCTTTGCGTTAATAGACAGCATAATAAAAAAGTTTCTATAATTGCCCTATAATCATAGAAAATACGAGTAAAAAACTTTTCAAACTCTTAAAAGTACTTTCTCGAAGACTAGTCCTAACTGGGTCCCAGAAAATAAACACACTCTGGCTAGAACTTTTACATTAGAGGTCAGATGTAGGATAAAAAGTAACTGAAAAGGTTTACTACTATATTAAGGCTTTCAGAAACTACTCGAACAACGGAAAACATACAAAAACAGTTTTGGGGTTCACACAGATTTTTTAACACATCATACCTTGGTGGCACGACGCAATTTAAATCGCTTCCATACGAGATATTACGCACATATTTAAAATAAAAACCGGCTAAGTGCGAGTCGGACTCGCGCACGAAGGGTTCCGTACCATAATCGCAAAAAACGGCCAAAAAATCACGTTTGTTGTATGGGAGCCCTACTTAAATATTTATTTTATTCTGTTTTTAGCATTTGTTGTTATAGCGGCAACAGAAATACATCATCTGTGAAAATTTTAACTGTCTAGCTATCACGGTTCATGAGATACAGCCTGTTGACAGACGGACAGACAGACAGACAGACAGACGGATCGGTAATAGGGTCTGAGTAATAGGGTCCCGTTTTTACCCTTTGGGTACGGAACCCTAAAAACAAAACAATGTCCGACCAAAACTGGTTTTTGCGACCGAAACCGATACCGAATTTCAGTCTCAGTTTCGGCCGAAACTGAAACCGAAACTACCGAAATTACGCGTTCATTTAACGACGGAAAACGTCGTTAAATCAACGCGCAATAAGTGTGTTAATTTTTTATATTTACTAATATCACGTAATAAAAATTCAAAAAAAAAGGAAAGATTGCTTATCAGTAAGATATATTTCGAATCGCGTTGAACCATCAGGAAGATTGCTAATAGATTTAATATAAATGCGTTCGCAAATATTATCACTTACTAAGGAGGTCTGACTGTGGCAGCCATTTGGATATCCTGATGTTCTTGGAGCGTCCTGGCAGCTCATCACTGTCCCACTTCCACAGTACGTCGTAAGGTAACTCGGAGAAGACTTTGGCCATCAGTTTTACTCTATCTGGTGGAAGCAGTGAAGGTTGAACGTTTGTACCAAAGCTTATGTAGATCACGCCTTTCTTTGAGGAGTCCAGATATATTTTTAGATCCTGCAATAAGTTTGATTAATTAGTAAATTAACATAATGACAACTTTGCTTCTTTTAAAACTTTTTCCAGTGATTAAATTTGATGGGGTTTGTCAAAAACTAAATGTTACTTAGAACCTTTAAAACTGGTACGTCACATAGTGAATTTGTGAAAATATTTATTTTTTCATTCCAGTGTTGCTTGTTTATTAATTAAAACTATGTTGAGTCTAGAACCTGGTTTTGTCGTAACAATATTATTATTTAAGTTGTTATTTATAAGATAACTAAAGGAAATGAAGGTAGTTAGCGACTAATTTATTCCTAATCATAAGATTATTTTTGCTGATAATTTGGTGCTGGAGAAGAAAGTTGCGCATACTATGGACAGCCAATCGCACGAATACGTCCATTCTCGACCAGTTGAACATCAAAACCAGACTCTCCACGATCTGCTACCAACGAGTACAAAGTTACTTTGGTCACATCGCCCGGAGACAGCCAGACAACCTGGAAAAACTGGTTGTATCGGGCAAGGTGAATGGAAAAAGACCACGCAGACGCCTACTACTCGGTGGTCTGACCAGATCAGGGCCATTACGGGATTCACGGTGACCAATGCTATGAGAAGAGCCGAAGACAGGGTGGCTTGGAAGCAGCTCGTCGTTGACTTTGTCAAAGCTTTCTAAGACGGGCACGACCTTTAGAAATGAAGACAACGAACAGAAGAGAAGTTTTTTTTTATAAAATACTTATATCCTTGCATATTTCATGACAAAGAGAATAAAAATATCATAGAGATCAGTAGAATTGCGTCACTGCAGTCGCCTCGCCTGTTTCTTATAGAGGAAGAGGTCGCAGGGTTTTTGAGCAAGCATATTCAGGGCAAAAAGTTGATACCTATCAGAGTGGCTGGGGCTTGCTGAGAGAACACGTGTAAATATCTGAAAAGTTTCAGGAAGGAGCCCTTTGGCCAGAGGTCACCTTTCAAATTGCCAAAAAGGACATATATAACGTGTCATTTTATTTCATTTGATCGGTCGTTGCTTGACGAATGCCATAAATAGGGAAATCTAATAAACAAATTATGGGTTTTCCTTAAATCTGACGACTTTAAAAAATTTGAAGACAGAATTTTATTTTTTGATGTCAACGCAAATCTGACTTCAGATTTTCTGGCTTCCGGCCATCGATAACGACTGTCAAAGATCTAAAAATAATATTTTCATAATGGAGTAACACTGACTCACAAGTCACAAGTATACCTAGTTTGGAAGCCTATCTATCTTAAGCATCCCCTATGCTTAAGATACTAATTCTGTATGTTCTAACTTTGTCTGTTACCATGCAGCAAACTTTATGAAATAAATAAAATACGAATTATATTTTCAAAACACCAAGCTAACAAATCTTTTAACAAGGTTTTAAATCTGGATCAAAACTACATAAGAATTCTGTGAATTGAGAACACTAGAAAAATCACCCTATAATAGTTAGATATAGGTAGTAATTAATAAAATGTAGGCAAATATAGCAAAAATAGCTTAACGAATTTGAATGATCATTTTCACATAGATAGTTAATTACCTGAAATAACACAAAGTATATTTTTTATGTAAATCGTTGGTTTCTTTGGCATACTTTCGATTTTTAGCAGAAGCTGTAGTACCTATATTGTAAATTAAAATAGTAATTCTATAAATAACTTACCGATGGCAATTCTTTCATTGGTTTCTGATGTAATCCTCCCATGTATATAACACTAGGAGGCACTGGACGATTCCCTTCCCAAATAGGATGAATGTTTAAGAATAACATGTCTACATTATTATTTAACTTGCTTATAGTCGGCACATTTGGTCCAAACAATCTTTTGCCCATTGCATTTTCTTTATCTTCTACTTCGTGCAGAACATTTTCTAACCTATACATGGACCATAACTCCTTCACTTTTTCCCAATTCGTTACATTGTACAAACGCTTACTCGACATGTCTGGGTATATTATAGGATGCCAGGCTGATCCGATAGTGCCTACATTAAAGTTAAAGGGACCGAAAGAAGACACAAGAATCACTGGTGCCTTAACAACATGTGATACAAGTAAAGTACCTCTAGCAACCGCTTCTAACAGTAGCAAATCGAACTTTTCTTCTTTAATAATTTTTTGAACTTCTTCCAACTTCATTTGCGTTTCAACGACATCAACCAACGTATGGAATGCTACTCGCATTTGCAAAATCAAATCATTATCGCCTGTAGAAGTAACTTCATATAGTGATCTCCAAAGCTTGTAAGACTGTTCGTGAACGTCGATTTCTGTTAGATTTGCTGGTGTTTGTCCATTTGGGAAGACAGGATCTGGTGTGATGACTGTGACTTCATGTCCTCGTCTGGCAAGTTCTTGAGTTAGAGGACGAAACACTACTTGATGACTGATAGAAGGTACTGGAAAAAAAGCCAGTATTTTCGCCGCTTCATTAGAAGTAATAAATAACGTTAATAACACGAAGGCAATTGATGCCAACATTATTGCGGGCAGACCCGGATTGCTTTAAGAGATAAATGGTTACGTTTATTGTATTTCGAGTTATTATATAAAGTTCGCCTATTTGATGACATAAGTAATGAACTTGACTTTGTCACATTATCTTTTTTTTAAAGTTCGTGTGCAGATCCCAATCTCAGCAGTGATGTAGCACGTGCTTCGTTCACCACACGACGCTCCAGTGAAGGTTGAGGCTGATCACGCATCATACTGTCAAGTTTAATTATCTTTTGGTGAAATCTATAAATAAATTGATAGATACTATAAAACTTGGTATAACTTTTGGTTCACATGGGCTAGCCAAACAATGTCTTCAATATCGTGCTAGGCACTATAAAAACAAGGTATTCCGAAAAGGTGTAGTCAAAATAAAAATGTCTAGAAATTGTGGAAGAAGACATGATGAACCGACTCATAATAGGATAAATTCAAGAGAATGATATAATATATTTTAAAGATCAATATTTCTATAAACTAAAATACATCATAATTAATTAATGGATTTACGTTACATACAGACAGAAAAACAGACCGACAAAATTTAGGATATTTATGAGGAATAGTTTCTGTGAAAATATATATGTTTTTTATATTTAGGTATTTTCCCATTAATAATATTAGTATGGATACTAGGTTCTGCCAGCGACTTCATCCGCGTATAAGTCGGAAATTACGAGTATCTATTCCACGACATGGCCTACCCGTGTGCCAAGTTTCATTGATATCGATTTAACCATTAAAAAGGGAACTGACAGACAGTGTTACTATATTAATAAATAAAATTGAAGAGTCCTTACGTAATGACAGAATATCAGCGTTATACTATATTTTTTTGTTTTTTTCATATATTTCTCAATCTTCGAATAGCCTGGACTAACTCTGAAGAGACTATCATTACTAGCTAGCTTATGCTATAAAGAGTAACTTAGGCTTTAATATTTTTAGTTTGTCGCGAACGAAGGCGCGAGCAACAGTTAGTATTATAGTAAGAATTCCTTTACCCGCCTCTGCAACGATCTCAGGTGAAAAATAACATAGCAAACCTTAGTTCAGCTACCGGCAAAAGAGTGGTGTTGTCTAGAATTTTAAAAACTTTCTCGAGCATGTAATTTATATGATAATTTGAGATGGAAAAATGCAAATTTTTCTCTTTACAAGACGCAGTTTATTTTGAGTAGGAATGTTTTTATCAGCATTGTTTTATCCTAGTCATTAAATGGACATAAATATCTAATAAAAGTGCCTAGATGCTTTTAACATGTTTTGTAATTCGATAAGCCAATGAAAGTCAAGCCTTTTCTTTAATTTCAGTTTACTTTACTTGTACTTTACTCTTACTTTACTCGCACTTTAGTTTTACTTTAATGTTACTCCTTTTTTATTTTACATTCCTCAATTATATTCACGTCTCACTGGATGCCACTAATAAGAAAGCCAACACGAGCTCATTACTCTCATTGCTCAACAAAAAATAAATAGTGCTTTCTAAGGCCCGCAGGTTTCCTGGTACGAAATAAACATGATGTGTGGACCCTCTGTAAGTTTTCCATATTTTTTAAATTCCCAAAACGTGAACCTTATTAGCGACGCTTTCAGATGGTGTAATAATACAGCGTTTGTTTTTATTGTCAAGTTATTTCTGTTTAGGAATATTGATTTTTCAAAAATTCTATGATGCCGTTTTAGTTTTTATTAAAATCGAGCTCAAAACTCCTTTGAGTGTTATTCGCAATTCCTAATAGTTTTGGATTTGGTCATCCAAGCCTAACAACAGCTAGACCCACATCCACGGTCCGACCTCGGCAAGCTTATTTAGACCTACGATCGACTCGTGAGGTTGTGATACTATAATACTTATAGTATGTCAGACGTCAATGTGGAAGACAAATAAATGTTCACGTTAGGATAAGTGCTGATATGTTATTAATCAGCTACTCTAATCTAATCAATTGATAATTTTCCACCTTTTGTGATCATTGACACTATTATTTTCTAATTGCAAGTGTATCTGTTATCAAATAATTATTATTACAGTATTATACTACGTGTATAAGATAATTAATTTTCATTACCACACGTGCGAGATCGAATTGTTTAAATAATAATCGAATCGAACTGGCAGGAGGACCACATTTACCGACATATCCCGAAGAATTTCCAAACTTATGCAGTAGGTGGGCACCTTGCTCGCTTAACAGATGGTTGATGGCGCTGAAAAGTTCTGAAGTGGCGACTGGGTACCGGCAGAAGTAGCGTAGGAAGGCCTCCCACTAAGTATATCGATGACTTAATTAAGGCTGTGGGAATCCGCTGAACGCAAGATTGAAGAAGAATGACCGCCTTCTAAACAACTGCATTCGATTTATCTTCAACCTCCGTAAGTATGATCATGTATCCACTCATCGATCACTTTTAAAATGGTTACCCATTCATCAGCGTAGAGCGCTGAGGGCCTTGACTACCCTGTTTTCTTTTATTGATAAACCCACTTCTCCTTCTTATCTGACTTCTCATGTTCAATTCCTTTGCTCTGCTCACAGTAAAAATCTTTGTTCCACCAATAATCGTCTTCTTCAATGTCCGTCTCACCGCTCTGGGTTTATTCACTCGTCCTTCTTTGTCCAGGCTATCTCTCTTTGGAATGCGCTCCCTCAGAATATCAGGATGGCAACCAGTCGGTTCTCTTTCAAGTTTAAGACACGTGAGCACATTCGCAAGAGTAAGGTATTAATTGGAAGTCATGAAATTGTATAATTTAATGATAATTTTTGCATGCCTGAATTGGTACAACACAGTGGACTGCGCATTCATTTTACACCTGGAATTGCATAATTATGTACTGTGTTGAGCAATAAACATTTGAATTTGAATTTGAAAGAAGTTTGCAGAATCATCACAGATTTTATTTGTTGGTTTCGGTTTCTCTATAACATTGTTTATGTATGTATGTATCTAAGTATATATTTATATATATTCTTTTAAAATATATTTTATTTCTATTTATCCTTTAATTTAGTTGCACCTGCCTTTTGTTTATCTCTGCACCACCCTAAGGTTGATTGGTAGAAAATGCCTAAGGCATTAAGTCCGCCTTTGTACTTGTGCATAAAGTTTTAATAAATAAATAAATACCTTAACTCAGATAGTTCAAAACACTTTTTGAACCTTATAGGAAATCTTGCTTACTGACGTACAAAAAACACGAAGTACGGTTTTGGATTGGGAGTTGTGGACACCAACCAACATAAACATTTACATACATAAACACAACAAACACATATACATTTTACTGACTATCAAATAAACAATAATTTCCAGTCTTCAAATCTCTACGTAAGAGGTCACATATTTTCATCATCATATTACAATAACTTCTTGCGTACTAGCAACGGCACGGCACTTGAAAATATTATCGAATACTTATTGATGCACACGTTTTTAAATGTCATTTAATAATTATCTCATTATTATAAAATAATTGTTTACTGTTATGTTTTGTTTGTGCGGAATCATTATGATATTCAAATAATAGATAACTATGAAGAGACATTTAAGTACTTCCGGATATATACCGTTTTAGAATCACTTGAGCTCAATTTGCTGACAAGGTAATCAATACATAAGAAGTTTTTAAGTGCTTGATTTGCGTATTTTGGCACGAATTTGTCTTCATGGTTAAGCAACGTTTGCCTTGGTTTGTCCGTGAATTATAAACCTAACTAGGTTGAATGGAATGGTTCTGATTTTCGGTGTTTGAGCGGTGTTTCGCCACAGACTATGGCCCACCTTGCCTCATGCACCGTATAACATGTTACCTATTTACGTAAGGACCTCATGACAACGACAACGGATGGCGTTGCGGTGAAATAATACTGAGTCATGCATGGAATTTAACCCAGAAGAATTTTTGTTTGACATCGACACGCTTGGAAGAAATGCCGAGACCTCTATATGCCTTAGAAAATACGTAGTACCGTTGGTCCCGGCTGTCCTTTAATTAAAGGTATCTGATAGTAGTTACAGGTAGTCAGAAGGCCGAAAATCTGCCTTCAGTTTTGGACTGTTTGCCCTTAATAATGGCAGTAGGCAAAAACTACACAACGACATCTGCTACGATCCTTAAATACTCCTTTTGCTTCATTTTTGCATCATCAAGCAAACAAAGTGATTAGTTTAAAAAGAGCGTTTTCCAAGCAGATAACTGTGCGGAAAGTATCACTTTCTTCACTAGTGCTTTTTACTTTTCTGTTTTATTTAATTTTTAACTTCGTCGTCAGCCAGACGCATAGAGTCTTTATTATTTGAGAAAAGTTTTACAAATTAGTTAAGTACAGATTATCATTCATATAAAAGGTAAAATGTTACTAATACTTCATTAAAGATGATTTTAATTACTCTAGATTTATACTTGATCAATAAATTAATTTTAAATATTTATTAAATATGTTTGGAAGAACGTATATTTTGCTCGTGGCGTTTTGCGTTACGACGTTACAGGTATTTGCGCATGAGCAGTAGATATGCCCGAGGAACTATTATTTTATCTGTGGATATGCTGAGCGCGCTTTATTAAGCTCGCCATTTTATTAATTTCTTGCTTGGTTCAGATATTTTTTTTTATTTCCTCGCACAATGCATTGTAAAATGTTGTATGATACACGTACGTAAGATGATGAACCTTTCGCACTTGTATCATAAATAGCTTTTTTTTTATTATCTATAGGCTCGCATTTGACGCTATCTCGCCTGATGGTGACTATTTTCTTAATTTGGAATAACTAAGTACCGGCTGAATTACGATAAGTTTATAAAAAAAAAATGATAATAAAGTAGGCACTCAAATGACTGAGGCACACTCTACTATCTTATACATAAATTAAGTGTAAATAGAAAACTATTGGAGTTACAAAAATAATTAACTAAACCTTCACAAATTGTCATAGCAATCAGAGACACACACAGACAACTTTTCACTTCATTCACTAGGCGTTACAAAAAACGAGCGCGTGAATAATATTAAAAAAAAACTGGCCAAGTGCGAGTCGGACTCGCGCACGAAGGGTACGAGTATCGCAAAAAACGGCAAAAAAAAACACGTTTGTTGTATGGGAGCCCCCCTTAATTTATTTTATTTTAATTTAATAATTATTATTTTTGAAGTGAATATACAACTAAATATTTTGTGAATATTTCAAGCGTCTACCTGTTGCCGTTATTAATATCGAGCAAAAACGGCAAAAAAAACACGTTTGTTATAAGGGAGCCCCCTTAATTTATTTTATTTTAATTTAATAATTATTATTTTTTGAAGTGAATATACAACTAAATATTCTGTGAATATTTCTCAAAAGTCTTTTAAATGGTTGTTTAATATATTTTATTACCAGTTCTAATTTAATTATTTTTCACATCAACATTCGTCAAAAATCGAATAGGCTGTATAGGCTGTTTTCGTTGGAAAAAAAATGTCCAGTTGCAAAAACGCGCCATAAGTCAATTTAAAAAAGTTTTGTAATGGTTGGTTGGTTAATGGTTGTTTTAAATGTTTAATATATTTTATTACCAGTTCTAATTTAATTATTTTTACATAAACATTTGTCAAAAATCGAATAGGCTGTATAGGCTGTTTTCGTTGAAAAAAAAAATGTCCAGTTGCAAAAACGCGCCATAAGTCAATTTAAAAAAGTTTTGTAGCAAGGAGTTTTCATACATATAATAAAATGGGATACGATTTTATACGAGGAATAATTAATGATTCCGTACGGTTTAGCATTGAATTCTCATTTTTTTTTAATAGTTGTTTAATATATTTAATTACCAGTTTTAAGTTAATTATTTTCACATTAACGTTTGTCAAAAATCAAATAGGCTGTATAGGCTGTTTTCTTTGTAAAAAAATATGTCCAGTTGTAAAAACGCGCCATATTGAAAATTTTATTTTTTGTGAATAAACAAATCTAATTCTTTGATTTGTTTTTACTGTTTCTCACAACTGTATTGAAAAACGTCGTGTGATACACGGGTGTGTAGGTTATTGCAAACTCGTGTCATTAAAAACCCTCGCCTTCGGCTCGGGCTTGTTAATGACAGCTCGTTTGCAATAACCTACTTTCCACTCTTGTATTACAGTGTACTAATATATTTGAGTACCACCGTGGTTTGCGAATTGCGAAAGGAGCCGATACGAGCGCACGTTAGAGCTACGGAAAATTGTATGGCTCATTCCTGGATACTCGAGCGCACCCTCCTCGTTTATTTCTCTTTCGGAATTTGAAAAATTTCCGCTACTCAATAAGTGATGTAGTCGGGTCGAATATTGACTTTATAGATAGATATCGACAAAAGAAAATAAGAAATTTGCATGGAAACCGAATCTAATTTGAATTTAGATTACAAAACGTCGAAAATACTTCTTAACTAACACAAAATAGACTCCCCCGCGCGCATGCGCCGTATGGACTACGGACCGGTACTGCTAACGTCTCCGGTCCGGCCACTCCAATGCGTTATTCAAGCTTAAATAATATTAATTTAGAATTCATATTATGTTATTAAGGATGATATGATTTTATTTTTGTATATTTTTACATGATTCATAAGCGTATGTTTAATATTATAATATATAAAACTGCATTACCACTGACTGACTGATTGACATAATTGTTCTCCCAGATGGTGAAGGGGGAGGTGGGTATATTTTGACAGATTCGTAAACAAGTCACTCTCGCGAGTATGGGAAAAGTCCCAAACCTCCCCTTTTCCTCCCCCCTCCTCCCCCCCTCTATCGTATCTCGGAAACTAAGGTACCCGTAGAATGTTTTTTTTACGGATTCGTTTAGAGGAGGCTTGCAAAAGTAAAAACCATTTTTCAAAGTTGACCCCCTCGCCCCCCTTCTCCCCCCCTTTAAGCGGATCTCGGAAGTTGAGAGACTTGGAACATTTCTTTTTTCAGATTCATATAAAGGGGCAATGCTATAGTCACAAACCTACCATTTTTCAAAGTTGACCCCCTTGCTCCCCTTCTCCCCCCTCCCCCCCGTTTTGGCAAATCTTTTTTTTTTGTTTTTTTTTACGGAATCGTGTAGAGGAGGCTCGGAAAAGTAAAAACCATTTTTCAAAGTTGACCCCCTCGCCCCCCTTTCCCCCCCCTTTAAGCGGATCTCGGAAGTTGAGAGACTTAGAACATTTCTTTTTTCAGATTCATATAAAGGGGCAATGCTAAAGTCACAAACAAACCATTTTTCAAAGTTGACCCCCTCGCCCCCCTTTCCCCCCCCGTTTTGGCGAATCTTTTTTTTTTGTTTTTTTTACGGATTCAGCGTAGGGATCCCGAGTGGAGCGAACCTACGAGACCGAGTGCAGCGCAGGGGGGAGGTGGCGAGCGAAGCGAGCCGGCGACCTCCGTAGCGTAACGAAGGTTGAGAGGGTGAAGCGAAACTCAGTGCCTGGCGACGAATGCAAACATTAGGGTTATGTTTTTTGGATCAAAGTGTAGGGTAGTCGTAGGGTAGGTGTAGGGTAGGTGAAGGGTAGGTGTAGGGTAGGTGTAGGGTAGGTGTAGGGTAGGTGTAGGGTAGGTGTAGGGTAGGTGTAGGGTAGGTGTAGGGTAGGTGTACGGTAGGTGTAGGGTAGGTGTAGGGTAGGTGTAGGGTAGGTGTACGGTAGGTGTAGGGTAGGTGTAGGGTAGGTGTAGGGTAGGTGTAGGGTAGGTGTAGGGTAGGTGTAGGGTAGGTGTAGGGTAGGTGTAGGGTAGGTGTAGGGTAGGTGTAGGGTAGGTGTAGGGTAGGTGTAGGGTAGGTGTAGGGTAGGTGTAGGGTAGGTGTAGGGTAGGTGTAGGGTAGGTGTAGGGTAGGTGTAGGGTAGGTGTAGGGTAGGTGTAGGGTAGGTGTAGGGTAGGTGTAGGGTAGGTGTAGGGTAGGTGTAGGGTAGGTGTAGGGTAGGTGTAGGGTAGGTGTAGGGTAGGTGTAGGGTAGGTGTAGGGTAGGTGTAGGGTAGGTGTAGGGTAGGTGTAGGGTAGGTGTAGGGTAGGTGTAGGGTAGGTGTAGGGTAGGTGTAGGGTAGGTGTAGGGTAGGTGTAGGGTAGGTGTAGGGTAGGTGTAGGGTAGGTGTAGGGTAGGTGTAGGGTAGGTGTAGGGTAGGTGTAGGGTAGGTGTAGGGTAGGTGTAGGGTAGGTGTAGGGTAGGTGTAGGGTAGGTGTAGGGTAGGTGTAGGGTAGGTGTAGGGTAGGTGTAGGGTAGGTGTAGGGTAGGTGTAGGGTAGGTGTAGGGTAGGTGTAGGGTAGGTGTAGGGTAGGTGTAGGGTAGGTGTAGGGTAGGTGTAGGGTAGGTGTAGGGTAGGTGTAGGGTAGGTGTAGGGTAGGTGTAGGGTAGGTGTAGGGTAGGTGTAGGGTAGGTGTAGGGTAGGTGTAGGGTAGGTGTAGGGTAGGTGTAGGGTAGGTGTAGGGTAGGTGTAGGGTAGGTGTAGGGTAGGTGTAGGGTAGGTGTAGGGTAGGTGTAGGGTAGGTGTAGGGTAGGTGTAGGGTAGGTGTAGGGTAGGTGTAGGGTAGGTGTAGGGTAGGTGTAGGGTAGGTGTAGGGTAGGTGTAGGGTAGGTGTAGGGACAACAACACGCGAGCTGCTTGCAGCTCGCGCACCAAGCAAATACTAGTCTGTTTTATATAGCTTACTATTAGAGAATGAGATACGGTTGCAGAAAGAAAATACTTATTTGTAGTGCAACAGAAAAATATAATTTTTCGACTTTTATTACTACGGTTGCTAGGACACGTTAAGCAGTAGACAAGATGTAGTTTATATTAAACTTATAGGTTTGCAACCTCTAACACCGCCCCTTAAACTTATCTTGTTAACATACATCAGTAGCCAAACCTAACTCGTTTACAAAATACTTATGTTTCTCTACCGACAAAGGAAAGACATCCGCCGTCATTTTGGACGTTGGCAAGTAATTTATTTTTACTGCACCATTGCTCCCGGACGAAATGATGACGTATGTCTATATGTTTTGACCTACCATGAAACATACTACTTTCAGTCAATTTCAAGGCCGACTGATTATCATTGAAAATAGTTATTTCAATGTTACTACCTATACATTCGTTCAAGAAAGTTTTTATAAACAGTGCTTCTTTACAAGCATCGGAGAGTGACATGTACTCCGTCTCAGTACTCGATAATGCGGATACGCTGTTTCCTACTTTCCCAACATGTAATAGAATTCCCAATTTTGAAAACATATCCCGTATAAGAACGTCTATCGATTTCATTATTAGCCCAGTCTGCATCAGCAAAACCCGTCACAGATAAGCCAGTTTTCTTATAGGTAATGACGGTAGTTAAACCCCTTAACAACACCATGTTCAATAACCAAGAATGGTCTTTCCAGCATGACTCGGCGCCGGGTCACAAAGCTCGGTCCACGCAGTCTTGGTTTGCATCGAACGTGTCCGACTTCATCAGAGCTGAAGACTGGTCGTCGTCTAGTCCCGATATTAATCCGCTGGATTATGATTTATGGTCAGTTTTAGAGAGTAGGGCTTGCTCTAAACGCCATGATAATTTGGAGTCCGTAAAACAATCCATACGATTGGCGTTTAAAGGACTGTGTTGAAGCCAATGGAGACTACTTCTAATAAGCTTTTTGTATTTAAAATTTTATTATATTTATGTATTAAACGAACGCATTGTAATAGTAACAAATGTTATTTGCAATAGAAAAAAATGTTTTTCTTTGTTACTATATTTATGGCAAGACTAAGTATATGTCGTAAGATTGTTGTCTCACTTTTTTACAGTTGTTTAGTTACTGTTTAAAGTTTGGATTTTTTTGTAATGTTGAGTGCTCTAGTTGCTCGTGACGAATAAATGTGTTTTCTTTCATTCTTTCTTTGTATTATGTTCTATGTCTTTCTGCCAGCTTCAAATGCGTGACAATTATCCCAAGGGAACATCCCAGACTAAAAAAAACTTGAGAGATGTCAAGGGACACCCGGATGGAACGAAGTTCATTTAGTATATTTGTGTATACATATGTATATAGATTATACTATATTTATTACATATTTATAGTATATACTAATCGGTTGTCAGATTTGGCCTATCTCCTCCCGTTTCCGAGATACAATTTTATTTCTTCAATTAATGTTTTTTAATTCTGATGGCGACAGATGGCGCTAGGTGATGGTTAACAAATATGGATTTTACAATTTTAATAGTTGGTTCGGTCGTTCGTATATTTTCGATCTCACCTAAAAAATGTTTTAAAATTATTTTATGAAAAGGATTTCGAGTAAAAGTGAGCGGTGAGGGGTGAGGGGGGGAGGGGGGAGGGTGAGGGGGGAGCGGGCGAGGTGGAGGGGTTTGTTGCACGATTTTATAGACTTTTCATATTTATATTTTAGAATGGGGTAAAAAAAAAAGTGGGGGGGAAGGTGAACAGATAAGGGGGGGGGGTTATCCGTTCTTGTTCTCCGGCCAGAAGCGCCGAGCGGCAGGGAGGAATTTTTCACTAAGAATTGAGCTAGCTCCAACCGTTTGCGAGATATGGAGGTTTTTAGGTTTTCTGATTTGATCGCCGGTTCGTTATTAGTGGCGGCGCGGGGTCAGTTTTCGAGTAGTGTTGACTAGAGTCGGCCTGTGGTGGAGGGTTTTGTACGTCTGGCGTTAAGAAACTAACTATACATACATATGTACATATACCTATATACACACACATATATACAAATATATATGTAAATATATGTGTGTATATACATATGTATATATACTCTCTCGACTTCGTAAACACAACAGCGTATAGGTTAGAACACGCACAAAACACGCGCACGCCGCACGCACACAACTATAGCAAACAGTGTCGTTACAACTTTTCGTGAGATTTTTTTCCGTCTAGCCCCCTTTCGCAACGCGCGATAAGGAACTTCGTTCCAAAAGTATCCTATATACTAATCCAACACCAATGTGCCAAGTTTTGTTGTGAAAAGGTTATAAACAGACAGAGTTATTTTAGCTAAACTTGTAAAACTAAAAAAAGGAGCTAAGCTTTCGGAGCTTAGCTGAAACAAAAAGACAAACAGGCAAGAATTTTAAGATTGATTTTATGTAATAGACTTTCATAATAATATGTAATATCAAAATCATAGCGATTTTGATATTACAATCAGGAGGGTGACCATAAGCTTTTAGAGCGGTATCAATTTGAGATCGAATAAGGGACAGATGTATCTGACTTGTATACATCTGTGGCGACTCCTCAGGGACAGGACCGTAGTTGGTACAGCTCAATAGTTTCGTATGGTCTGGCCTGGCCTTCTCCAGTTTGCTGTGCTTGAGTGGGCACCCTGCGTGGTATGCCGTACGGCTGCTCTGTTAGTTGCGTGTGTGGTATGTTGCTGACGATCGAGGGCAATTGAGTAGGTGGCGCAGTGTTTCTTCTCGCAGTAATGACGGCTCTAAGTCGATTCAACACCTGTGGACCAAAATAAATTAAAACAGATGCTAAAGTTATGATTATGAGTGAAGTACTGATGCTAGCTATGTATGTATGAGACTGTAACTGTTTCCAAATTGTGTTATCTAGTTGAGTCTGTAAGCTAGTTTCAGATGTGACTAAATGGTCAAAAATTCCTTTTGTCCTGTCTAACACTACTTCTTCTTTCGATATATCTTTAATGTTTGTTTGTAAAATCTGCGTATTAATGGAGAAATTCGTTGTTTTAGAATAAGAAGCTAGCACTGTCACAGTCGTTGTTCTTTTTGCAGCAAGTATGTTTTTAAGTGTTTTAATAACGCAATTCTCGGCGATATGTAGAACTCCAACATCGTGAATCGTTATTTCTTGTCTTTGTCCGTCACACACAATCGATATGGCTACTGGTTTTGTCGTTACGAAGAGCCAAGTGTTTTGCATGAATAATTGCTTCCATACAATATCTGTCGTCATTTTGTAGATTTCTGACGTGCATTGAGTTTGTGTGTAGTTCTCAGTTCTAAAAAGTTGATCAACTATGCAATTTTTATTTAATTGCATGTTCTTGACAGCTACAGGATAGCAGACAAATTCTGTATTGCTATGAAGACAATCTTTAAATTCTTCTTGACTCAGTTCAAAGTAACGCTCGTTGTTGTAGTCGAACCCCATGAAAGTCTGCTGAATAGAGAAGCACTCGAACGATCCATCAGTTTTCTTCTCTGGAATAGGCGTGACATGTATGAGTGTATACTTTGTTACGTCGTGTATTGGAAAGTGAGCATATACTCTTATGTGAGTAGTATTTACATTCATCTCAGTCTGTAGTATTTGATCCTGAATGATTTTTAAGTTTGATGGTAACTTTTGATTAGCCGTTTTTATTATGTTGCTGACATGTGTTGGTGTTAATATGCTATATACACTTGCTTTTTGTAAATAAATTTCAAGTAAACCATTATTTCATTGATGAAATTGTTTGCTAATTCATAGGCTTGCATTACTTGTATTTTAACGTGGTTGTTGTCAATCTTTTTATACCAAACATTGTTCTGATTCATAAATGATATTGCTTCATTTAGTTTTGCTTGGAATTTATCTAGCTTTTTTTTGATTTGCTCTTCAGTTTGGTTTACAGCTGTGATTGTAGATATCATTATTTTTGTTTGATGGTTGGCAGCATCAATAAGTTTCTGCTGGTTGTTATTTAATGTATCTATGTCTCTGTATACTTCGTCATTAACTCCAAACACCGATGTTAAGAGTTGACCTAATACACCTCTTTTCTTCCTATTATTTCTTATTTCTGTTAGGTATCTTTTTGTTGTCTTAAACTTTGTTTTTTCTTCGTTTAAATGGTGATAAAATTCGTTGCAATGCGTTTCGTACATGATTTTTTGCGTATTTATGCAAAATTGTTGGAATTGTGACGTTATTTTTTCAATCTTTCCTTGGTCTAGTTCTAAACTTTCTCTCTCGTAGTCTGTTTCAATTCTAAACATTCCTCGATTGATAGTTGCAGTTCCTATTTTTTCCACATACAATCCTGGATCTATATTTTTTAATGTGTATGTAGGCGTACTTGATACGGTGCCAATTAATAAAACAAGTATTGTTTGTAATAGTAAATCCTTTATCCAATTTTTCGGTGATCGTATACCTCTTCTGTTTGTGGTAGCTGTTGATATGTTACATTGTGTAGCCGTTTGTATGTCTTTACTCGTTGTACCAATTTCTTTGTTTTCGTTTACAGGGAGCGGGATCAATGTATGAATTGATCTCTTCTGTTCAACTCCTGTTGATTTTTTAATTGTTACCACTCTAACTACCCCATCATTTCCCGGGTGGACTTCTGTGATTTTTGCCAACGGCCATTTACTTGGTTTTACATTGTCATCTTTTACTAGTATTACAGTTCCAATTTTAGCATTTTCATGTGCTTGTTTCCACTTGTATCTTTGCTGAAGTTGATGTAGATAGTCTTTTGTCCAACTGTTCCAAAAATCTTTTTTCATCTTTTGTATCTGTTTCCATCTATTCATTAAGTCAGTATTAATGTTTTCCATCGGATCTGGTGTTCCTACTGCTTCTCGGCCAATAAGAAAATGACTTGGAGTTAGTATAGTGTTGTCATTAACATCTTCGGTTTGCGCACACAATGGTCTTGAATTCAAACACGCTTCAATTTGGTGTAGTAAGGTGGTCATTTCCTCGTATGTTAGAGTCGTATCTCCGATTACTCGTCGTAAATGATGTTTCACTGACTTTACGCCAGCTTCCCAAATGCCACCGAAATGGGGAGATGACGGAGGAATAAAATGCCACTCAGTTCCTATGTATGTTTGTTATTGCGCTTTGGAATTGCGGCGATTGCGTGATTTGTAATATTTCTTGATGTAAGAAGTTGGCTGCACCTACGAAATTTGTTGCATTGTCACTATACATGTGTGACACATGACCTCTACGTGCCATGAATCTGCGTAGTGCAGCGATAAATGTTTCTGTTGTCAAATCTCCCACCAATTCTAGGTGTATTGCTTTTGTTGCTAGGCATACAAAGACAGCAATGTATGACTTGTAAGACTTGTGACCTCTTCCTTTCATAGTTCTGGTTTGTATTGGACCTGCATAATCCACTCCAGTATGACTGAATGGATATGATTCCGTCACTCGTACTTTTGGTAGGATTCCCATTTTTTGCGAGTTTGTGTCTGCTTTGTATCGTATGCACTTCACACATTTGTTAATAACGCTCTTCACTTTTCTTTTTCCATTAATGATCCAGTATGTTTGTCGTAAATATGCTAATGTTAATTTGTTGCCTCCATGCAATGTTTTTAAATGTGCGTCTTGTATAATTAGTGACGTTACATGATGGTTGTATGGTAACAGTATTGGATGTTTCTGGTTGTAAGGCAATCCAGAGTTTTGTAACCTGCCTCCAACTCTTAGTAATCCATCCTCGTCTATAAATGGATCTAAAGTGGATAGCTTTTTATTTTTCTTCATAGGCTGTCCTCTTTGTATAGTTTTCAATTCTTCTTCGAATTCCTGTTGTTGTATTTTCAGAATTATTCGTTTTGTTACCTTTTTTAATTCAACGCAAGAAATTGGTTTATTTATTGTTTGCTTGTTTGCAAATCTATAGCAGTAAGATAACACCCTTAACATTTTATTTAAACTGGAAAATCTATTCCAGAGATCGTTCTTTTCTATCTCAGTTGTAACACTTGTTACTGTGTGACACTTTTTGATTTCCTCAGTCGGCTGTGGCATACGTCTCGTGGTGGGTATCTGATCGGTTTTTAACCATAGTGGACCATTCCACCATAAGGAATAGTTAACAAGTTTTTCCGGCTCAAGGCCTCTTGAAATGATATCAGCTGGGTTATCAGCAGATATTACATGGTTCCACTCTGCGTTCGGTATAAGTTGTCTAATTTGTGATACCCGATTAGCTACGAAAGTTTGCCAGCGTCCAGGCTCTCCTCTTATCCAGCCTAAGGTGATCATGGAATCCGTCCAACAAGATATCGTGATATTCTTACAATTGAGCGCTTCTTTAACTTTTTCGATCAAACTGGCTAGTAGGAGTGCTGCACATAACTCGAGACGAGGTAGAGTAGTCTTTTGTTTCTTCGGTGCCACTTTTGATTTTGCTTGTAATAATGTAATGTAGTAGTTGTTATTGATTTTTACACGGCTATATACGACCGCTCCGTAAGCTTTCTCGGACGCGTCGCTGAAACCATATAGTTCATTCTCTGTGCTATCAGTTATGTGACACCACCGCGGAATTTTTATTTTTTCTATACTTTTAAGGTGTTTTTGTACTTCAATCCATTTTTTCTGGAGTATGTTATCAACAGGTTGATCCCATCCTATCTCGTTAGTCCACAGTTCTTGTATAAGCAGCTTCAATTTAATTATAATTGGTGCTAACCAACCCAGGGGATCGAATATTTTCGCTACTTCTGACATAATCCATCTTTTTGTTGGTTTTTCTTTTTCCATTATAGTTATTTGAAAATAAAAACTGTCTTCCCGTGGTGACCATGAAATGCCTAATGACTTCCTGGACTCGTCTAATGGTAGCTTGAGTAGTTGATCGTCTTTGTCTTCCGCAGGTATATTTTCGAGGAGCTCTGAACTGTTTGACGACCATTTTCTAAGTTTAAAGCCACCCTTGTTTAACATGGATATTAGCTGACTTTGAAGTTCTTTAGCTGTGCTTTCCTGGGAATCTCCAGACAAAATATCATCCACGTAGAAATCTTGTAATGTAGCTTGACTCGCCATTGGGTAATTAACCTTTTCGTCTATGGCAAGTTGTTGTAGTGTTCGTACCGCAAGATAAGGTGCGCTAGTTGTACCGTATGTAACTGTTGTAAGTTCATATTCACTAATTGCTTGTTTGGGAGAAATTCTCCATAATATTCTTTGATGTGCGAAGTCTAAATCATTAATTTTTATGAACCTGTACATTTTCATAATATCCGCCATGAAGGCAAACTTATGTTTTCGCCATCGTAGCAGTATAGTGGATAAATCTTGTTGTAGTCACCTTTATACATATTGTCGTTAAGGCTTATTTTTGTGCTGCTTTTGCTGCTCGCATCAAAAACCACGCGTAACTTTGTAGTAAGTGAGTCTTCCTTAATTACTGCCTGATGTGGTATATTTTCCTAAGTTGTAGTTTTTTGTATCTACTTTTCTCATATGACCCATACGTAAATATTCGTTCATAAATTCAATGTATTGGTGTCGTAAATTTTCATTTTTTGCGAACTGTCGTTCTAGTTGTAAGAGGCGAGCAGCGGCCTTTTTGCGCGATTCGCCGTTTATGTTTAAGTTTAAGTTTGTATCCTTAAATGGAAGTCGTACCGTGTATGTTCCATCTAGGTTTCTTATCGTTGTTTCTTTATAGTAGTTTTCACAGGCCTGGTCGTCCTGTGTGAGTTTGTAGTTTTGTGGAATTTCTTCTAATTCCCAAAATTTCGTAAGTTGTCGTACCTCTTCAGTGCTAGCCACCATACTCAGTATTTTGGCTCCACTATTCGTGTCATCGGGTTAAAATCCGGATAAAATCCACCCTAACTGTGTGTTTTGAGCGATAATTCCGTCCCGTTGTCTTTCGAAACCCTGTAGTAGTTATTTGCCTATGGTCTTGGGCACCTAATATTATATCAATTGGTCCCTTTTTATAATAAGTTGGGTCAGCTATCAGCGCATTATCCAAGATTTTTTCTTGTAATTGTTTTAAGTCATGCCTTGGTAATGAACTTGTTAGTTTTGGTAGTATTATTAGCGTTACTGGCAGTTTATAATCGCTAGAGTACCTTGTTTGTAAAGTAATGTTGATTGTATGGTTTGATGTTTTTGGTTTTTCATCTCCGATTCCTTTTATTTCGGCTCGGATTTTTTGACGTGGGTAAGCCAGCAGTTGTGCCACTTCTTCAGTGCAAAATGAAGCTTCTGATCCTTGATCACATAACACTCTCAACAACTGCGGCATCCCGTCATAAGAGGTAGTTTTTACTATAGCGGTAGCGAGTAAAGTTGTATTTTTAGTGTTGGTATTTGTTGCCGATAAATTCGACGTTGTTATATTTTGAGGCTTCTCTATTCCTACATTTTTTGTTGTGTATTTTTTGGCGTTATTACTATTTTGAAACGGTTTAGATTGGTGTAATAATGTGTTGTGCCCCTTATGTTGACAAATATCGCATTGTTTGTAAACTGCACTCACACACTGTTTCCGATCATCGTGATTTAAGCAACGCTTGCACATTCTTTTTTCCGTGACGGCTTTGTATCGGTCGCTGACGCATAACTCTTTGAAACTAGGGCAAGAATGAATACTATGATCCATACTTTGACAATGCCAACAGCGTTTATATTTTTCCGATGTTTGTTTATTACGTGATTGTTGACCATTAGTATGTGATAACGACCCGTCAAATGACTTAAGACAACTGAAACGGTTTTCCATGAATTTCATCATCTCGTCGAAGGATTGTAATTTATTCCTGTTTTGTAATTGGTCTTCATACTTGGTATTTGTTTCCTCGTCCCATTTTCTACTGACTATTCTTATCAATAGAGGGCCCCAAGATGGTGTATTTATGCCTTGATTTTTCAGTGCCTCAAGACATTCATTTATAGTGTCGTGCATGTCTCGTAATTGTACCGCGTTTGCTCGTTGCATTTTAGGTAAATCTAATAATTTGTCAATAAACTTAGTAGCAATCATGCGCTCGTCTTCATATCTCTGCGTAAGCAATTTCCAAGCTGTTTCGTAATTTATTTCGCTAATTGTTAAGTGACGTATTAATCTTGCTGCGTCGCCTTTTACGTGTGTTTTAAGATACTGCATTTTCTCTGTAGAAGAAATTGAGTTATCTTCGTGAATTATTTTTCTAAATAAATCTTGGAATGTGTACCAAGAGTCATAGTTCCCCGCAAATATGGGAATATTTATTCGTGGAAGTTTTACTGACGATTTTGTCGACATAGCTTTTTCACCCGAGTTTTGGATTATTCTTGCTTCTAACAAATTTATGATAATGTCATAATCTGTCTGTGTATTCTCGAAGCAACTATCCTTGAAATAGCTATTGTCCAGTGTGCTTTCTGCCATCAGTAATTCGATGTGCGTCTCTTCAATTTCTAGCCATTGTTTTTGTAAGGTTTGTAATAGTGTCTGTAAATGCCATATTGGCTTATCCTGAGTAATGGATTCCTTAGCCTGAGATATTTTCTTGGATATCTGTGACATTCGGAACAGTTGTATAAACAGTTTTGGGCTACTGACAACCCCCTTGTCTTCATCTTCGTCTAGAAGTCGTGGTTCATAAATACTT
This sequence comes from Orthosia incerta, assembly GCA_948252205.1. Lineage (NCBI taxonomy): Eukaryota > Metazoa > Arthropoda > Insecta > Lepidoptera > Noctuidae > Orthosia > Orthosia incerta. The sequence goes on along the minus strand of OX411764.1, from coordinate 15,086,004 downwards.
TGTACGTGTTGTAGTCTTTCCTCACATTTTCTGAGGTAGTTGATTCCTTCGTCGTAACATTTCTTAATGTTACCAAAGTAGTTTGTAGTAATGTACTTATGAGTTGACAAGATCTCTTGATCTTGTAGTTTCAAGTGGTTTTCTTGAACTCGCTGGAAAACCTGGTCTAATATTTTCTCCCGTTCGTTGAGGTATTTTTCCGTTTTCCTTGTGGGCGAGTCCTTTTTCAGGTTTGAGACTATCCTTTTGATCTCACTGTAATCCGCTTCCTGGCTCCTGATTAGTTCGTTAACTTCCTGTATCTCCATAGTGCTCTTCTTTCCCACTTCTCTAACGGCCCTATCTACCTAACTCAATAGTCAAGTCTGTCAAAGTCAATTCCTACAGTAATAAGGGGACCGCGTGATTGAAAGAAATTTCAAATGCTCGAAGGACCAAAATGTCTAACCACTCCAAACAGATGTCACGTGAGGTCGCAATACTGTTGAGGGTGCGTTAGTACATGTAGGGATATGATACGTCACGCGCCTACTGAACCTATAAGCCTAACAGTCCCTACGACTATAATCCCTATAAGCCCTACAGCCCTAACCTACCATATACCTAGTAGTGATATATAAATATATAAATAAGTTCAGGATGTCTGCACCATGCGACCTAAGGTTACAGACGGATAGTAGACAGGATGTCCAGGTTCGGGAAGGATAAACTCACTGCCAGCTCGCAGACTCACGAGACTGATCAGAGATGGCTAAAGGTGTCTTGGCCACAGTGAGGGGTAATGAGACAAGAATATAAAATTCAAATCTGGTTTATTTTACAAGATGTACAGCTTATATACTAATTTAACTTAATACACACTATTATACAAAGTTGTATGTGTTTCATGCGTGTAAGATGCAACTCAGTCATTATTTTAACTAGGCCGCTCGTGTAGTCGTCGCCGGGCCAAGTGCTGATTCGATGTTCAAAGGTTAACATTGAACATCACTTACTCGATATCAAATTGATACCGCTCTAAGAGCTTATGGTCATCCCCCTGACACTATAATTTTATTTATTTGTATAGATGTACAGATTAGTACAAGTACGGATAGTAAGTATGGATATGGCAGATATTACCGATAAATCGTCAAAAAAAAAGCCTAAGTGCGAGTCGGACTAGCGAACGAAGGGTCCGTACCGTTATTGCAAAAAAAAACGGCAAAATATCACGTTTATTGTATGGGAGCCCCACTCAAATATTTATTTTATTCTGTTTTTAGTATAAATTGTCATAGCGGCAATAGAAATATATCATCTGTGTAAATTTCAACTGTCTAGCTAACACGGTTCTTGAGATACAGCCTGGTGACAGACGACAGACAGACAGACGGACCGCGAAGTCTTAGTAATAGGGTCCCGTTTTTACATTTTGGGTACGGAACCCTAATAAAAATAAAAACCTAAGTGGCAGACCTAACTGGTATTCTTCAAAATAAAACAATAATAATATGTGTATCGTGACGATACTTAAATTATCACGTCACAAAAATGTGAAGTCATCGTAATCCATGATGTTAAGTTATCTTTATATTTATTAGCTATCATATTGCACAATAATATATAATTTATTTGCAATTATTAAAAAAGACAATTATTATGTTGAAATCTTTATCTTTTGCACCGATTATGAACGTGATGGAAACGTGTTAAAATATCATTTAAATAATAGATTTTAATAAAAAAAGATTGCCTTGACATAATATAAATACTACTATGGGTACGGAACCCTAATAAAAATAAAAACCTAAGTGGCAGACCTAACTGGTATTCTTCAAAATAAAACAATAATAATATGTGTATCGTGACGATACTTAAATTATCACGTCACAAAAATGTGAAGTCATCGTAATCCATGATGGCAAGTTATCTTTATATTTATTAGCTATCATATTGCACAATAATATATAACGGAGGAGGAACCTCCGTGATGTTTTTAAAAAGTGTGACGTCAGCATTGCTGACGTCACAAATGTTGTTTTCACGATGATCACTCATTTTGGGTCTTCGAAAGAAAACTTCACAAGCACTTGTAGTACTTTGTTTATTCAACGCAGAGCGTAACGACTTTACAGAGAGGTCCGTACTGTTCGGCGGCTCGAGCGTGAATGCCGTGAATGACTGAGCGCCGACAGTGCGGCCGTATTTATAGGGTTAGGCGCAAGCGCACATGATTTTGGGGTGGGTATGGGATCTACCTCCTAGCGGTCCACCCCGGGCAACGGCACCACAGGCTTGCCTGTGGTACGGCTGAACGATCCCACTTAAGCGGTGGTAGGCTCCGCAAGGGGCCGCCTGGCTCGCGACCACCATCCCACCGGAATCCGGCGCCAAGCAGCTTGCTGTGTTCCGTCGGTGTGTGGGACTGCCAGTGCCTTTGGGGGAGAAGGAGGATGTTAGTTGCGCTGTTCAGAACCGGTCTTGGTCTCTGGGCAAAACTGGCCGGGTAACTCATTTTGGAGGGTAGCGGGATCCGAAGCACGGTGCCAGCCGTTGGCCGACCGCAGTCAGTAGGGGGCCCAAGTAGCACGCCAGCCACGTGCCAAAGGCTGCCCCGCCAACTCGCGAAAAATCCCGGTATGCTCCACCGTGCCAGCTGGCGACTGGAAGGGAGGACCCGGTGGCCATATCCGGGGGGGTTCGGGCGTCCCCGCAGTCTCCAAATGAGTTCCCCATAGGTTGGGTTAGCTCCAGTGTTCCACTTGGTTCACTGAGCAGCGCCTCGACAGTTCGACTTCTTCCCCAAAAAACTCTAACACAAAATGAGCAACAAAAAGAAGAATAAGGTGAAACAACGGCTGCACTTCCTCCCGCTAAAAGTGCACCTCACTAACATCAGGGGGCTGCACTCTAATCTCGATCCGGTCCACCACCACCTCGAGACCGAGAAGCCGCACCTGTTTTTCCTAACGGAGACGAAGATAACAACCCCGTCGGACGTGGCGTACCTCAACTACCCGGGTTACTCTCTTGAACACAAGTTCAAGAAGCAAGCTGGGGTCTGTGTGTACGTCCGCGATGACATTTGTTGTCGTCGTCTCCGTTGCTTTGAGAGATCGGGCTTTTCTGCCATATGGCTACTTGTGGACACTGGCGTGGAGAAGTCTCTCTACATCGGCGTCTACCGATCGCACTCCGGTGACCAGGAGACGACAGCGCTTTTTAATTGCCTCGTGGAATCTGTGTTTTAGTGCCGTGTGAAAAGAGTTTATAATGCTCCATTGAAAGGACTTGGGAACGACCGTACTGAGCTGCTGACCGAAGACAGGATCATTGACGTTCTTCTTTAAAACATTGTCCTCCAAGACATAGTCTTCTACAGGGTTATTGTCACTGAGGCTGTCCATTATTGGTCGTAGTTCATCGTCCCGTCTCTGTTCAATTTTGAGCCAGTTCAAGTCTTTTGTCATTACGTTGACTGTCAACTCAGCTGGGTTTCTACTGAAAAAGTCAGCATGTTGCAGACGTTCACCTTTACGATACTCTACTTCAAAGTCGTAGTTTTGTAAGAACGCCCACCAGCGATGAATCCTTGGCAGGAGATCCTTTTTGTGTTTTGACGCCTTTAACGCGTTGCAATCCGTTGTCACGGTAAATTTACGGCCATATAGATATTGGCGAAAGTGTTTTATAGCGCGTACCACTGCCAGTGTCTCCAGCTCGTAGGAGTGGTAGCGACTTTCAGCCTCCGTGGTTCTCATGCTCATAAAGGCAACTGCATGTTGGCGTCCATCGATCATCTGTACCAGTACTGCACCAAATCCGAGGCTGCTTGCATCCGTGTATAGTTGTATGGGTGCTTCTTCTTGGAATAATGTAAGTACTGGGGCAGACGTTAGGCATTCGATGATTGTGTTGCGAGCTTTTTCATGTTTGTCTGTCCACGCCCATTTTGCTCCTTGTTTTGTCAGTTCGTACAAAGGCACCATTACACGAGAAAAGTCAGGAATGTATTTCCTGAAATATCCAGCCAAACCATTGAATTGCCTCACTTGCTTGACAGTTTTGGGTACTGGAGCTTTGACGAGAGCCTCTACTTTTCGTGGACTTGGTCGTACTTGTCCATCAGAAACTACATTTCCGAGATATTCAATAGACCGTTTGAAGAAACTGCACTTGTCTGCGTTGATAGAAAATCCCGAGTCTTGCAGTGCTATGAGGATTCGTTCCAGGTGTGAAATTCCCTCCGGGAAATCTGTGCATTTACTTAACACATCATCGACGTAGACTTGTGCAGCTGTTCCCAGCAATGATGTCAGAGCTCTGTTGATGCATCGTTGGTAAACCGAACAAGCATTGCTCAAACCGAACGGCATGGTGAGGTATTCATACAGTCTATCTGGTGTGACGAAAGCTGTTTTCTCTATGGAGGCCTCACCAATTGGAATCTGGTGAAAACCAGCCGCCATATCAAGACTTGTATAAAAATAACCATTTGCCAACTGGTCAATCTGATCGGAGATCAACGGAAGTGGATAATGGTCACGTAAAGTATTCGAGTTAAGTTCTCGAAAGTCCACACACAGCCGATCGTCACCATTCTTCTTCTTGACTAATATGATAGGGCTTGAGTAGGGAGATTTGCTCTCACGAATGATGTTGTGTTCTAGAAGCTCTGTGATTATGGTGCGAACCTTCTCTCGTTCCACTGGGCTGAGGCGATATGGTCTTCTTTCCACGAATTTGTCAGGGTTCTTAAGTCTGATTTCAAGCTCACCGGTGTTGACTCGAGTTTTAGGGTATCCACGTATAAACAGGTGTTCGTATTTATTCAGAAGACGATGTAGTTGCACGATTTCATTTTCCTTAGTTAGGTCACAGTCCAAGTTGTTGAAGAGAGAAGAACTAGTACTCACATGATTGATGAGTGTTTTATGGATTAGCTTCGTCCCGTTGGATGTGATTATCACACTTAGATTAGTGTCATGGATCAGGTTCATACCCACTAAAATGTCTGTTGACATTTCGTAGTCGGGCAAAACGTAAAACTCTAGCTCAACACTAATGGTGTCTACAACGCATACAGTTGTTAGTTTGGTTAAGGAAAGTGCGGGGAATTGACCAATCCCTTTCAAATAATTGACTACCGGTCTTCTTTGACCAGGCAAAGCTGTAGCAACCGATTCTCTAATAATTGAGCATTCCGCCCCGCTGTCGAAGACGGCTTGTAGGACCCTTTCACCTATTATGATGGTGATAGGAGCCAGCTTATTGCTTGCTACGCAGTTCACGTTTGATGTCAAAGAACGTTCACGTTTGAAGCAAATTTCGTATGTATGGCCTGGTTTCTTGCAAAAGGTACAGGCAGGTGTGGCTGTTGCTTTTGGATCCTTATTGCTAGCTTTAGGCTCTGAAGGTTTGAATCTGCAATCATTAGTGGAGTGATTTGTCTTCTTACATATACGGCAGCTCGATGATGACGGTGTATTGTCCGAAAAACGTGGACGTTTGTTATATGTTGTGGAACTGGAGCTTGGGTGAATTCGCTTCTTCCGTATGGACGTTGCAACTGATATGAGCTCAGGAACACTGGTTGCTCTGGCATTCAACAATTCGATACGTAAGCGTTCGTCGCTAATGCATCCAATCACTGCCTCCACAGCGTGTTCGTCTCCCAGTTTGTCTTTGGTGATTCTTCGCCACAGTATCCAAGCACGTGACAAGAACTCCGCAACATCTTTTGTTGAGTCGTAAACATGCTCCCTAAACATGATGATGTCCCGGGAGTACCTATTTTCAGGTTCGAACGTGGTGATGATGTTTTTCCGTAATTCTTCCCACGTTGTAGTAGTCACCATCCAATCATCAATCCACATTTTTGCACGCCCCTTCAACAGGGTGCAGACTTTCATGCGAACATCGAAATTATCTAACTTGTACGCTTCAATCGCCTGATCTATATGCTGGCACCATTCTCGTACACCAACGTGGGTATCCGGATCGAACGATGGTAAATACACGTCTTTTATCCTTATTTTTGCTTCGGTAGGTGGAGCACACAAGCGTTCCGACATTTTCTGCATCGTCTCCATCATTTTCATCAGGAATTGTGGTGGTATCCCTCCCATCTGCATTTCCTGGTAAGGGTACGCTTGCAGTCTTGATTGTGATACAGCTTCCACTGGTGTATTGGTAACCAACCCAGGTTCCTGTTGCTGGGCGTAGGTTGGTTCAAATGTTGTTTTCACGATGATCACTCATTTTGGGTCTTCGAAAGAAAACTTCACAAGCACTTGTAGAACTTTGTTTATTCAACGCAGAGCGTAACGACTTTACAGAGAGGTCCGTACTGTTCGGCGGCTCGAGCGTGAATGACTGAGCGCCGACAGTGCGGCCGTATTTATAGGGTTAGGCGCAAGCGCACATGTTCACAAGTTTTTAGGTTAAGTATTGAAATTACATTGACATGTGGTTGATTTTACATCGTAATACATTTAAAGTACTCGATTGATGGTTTATAAGTAATTTTTAGAACAATCAAATAATCAAACTTAATTATTCAAGGTTTTATAACCCACGAACTGTTGAAGTTGCGCCGATATATATAATTTATTTGCAATTATTAAAAAAGACAATTATTATGTTGAAATCTTTATCTTTTGCACCGATTATGAACGTGATGGAAACGTGTTAAAATATCATTTAAATAATAGATTTTAATAAAAAAAGATTGCCTTGACATAATATAAATACTACTATTTGGTTCCTTATGTTGATACAACCAGAATAGGGGCCTTGGGCCAGTATAGATGACAAAATTGTGTCCGTACTAATAGGACGCCCAAACTATTGCCAATAACTCACGTTCATAGTACTATATATTTTTTCAGTATCCGTCAACGTTCGACTAGCATAAGCTATGGGCTTGTCGCTGTTTATAGGTAGGCCCTGTGATAACACCGCACCAATAGCAACTTCAGAGGCGTCGGTGGCTAGGACAAACGGTTTATTTATGTCAGGGTATTGTAATATGGGTACATTAATTAAAAGTGCATTGCATTTTTCAAAGGCCTCAATATATTCTTGATCTGTGACAACTTTCTGACCATTCTTAAAACAAGCTGACAAAGGTTGCGTAATTCTGGAGTAATCTTTAATAAACCGCCTAATAATAATATCCCACAAATTCTAGAAATCGTTTAATTTCGGTCTGTGTTCTTGGTAAGGGGTAGTCAAGTACTACCTGTATTTTGTCATTATTCGGTCGAAGTCCGTTTTTAGTCAATGTATGGCCTAAGTACTGAACTTCCTTACGTAAAAATTCAGACTTATCCTATTAAACCTTAAGATCAGTTTGCTGCAGTCTAACAAAGACAGATTTTACTACATCTTATATACCATTCGAATATATAAGTATGTCATCCAAATATACCATACAATGTATACCCTGCAACCTACCCTGCTTAAGACGTTACCCACGCCCTTTGAGAGCTCGCTGGAGCGGTTTTAAGACCGAAGGGCATACGGAGAAATTCGTAATGGCCATTTTGTGTAGAAAAAGCTGTTTTCTCGCTGTCAGAAATTTCAATTTGATGATAGCCGGATGCTAAATCTAGTGTAGTAAAATAATTGTTTTTGCCAAGTTTGTCAAATAAGTTACATATGTAGGTACTTATCGTCGATTGTTATGTCATTGAGTCTACGATTATCTATAACTATTCTATATTTCACCTGACCAGGAGCATCAGCCTTTTCGGGCACCAAATGCACAGGTGCACTCCAAGGTGAAAGTGACTCGCGGATCACATTGTCTTTGAGAAGTTTTTCGACCTGTCGTTGTATTTCTTCAGCTTGTGCTGGTGGCTGCCGATAAGGTTTAACATAAATTAGGTCTTCATTAGTGGTCCGTATATTATGTTTAACTTGGTTTGTATAGGTCAAGGGCTTCACAATAGAATATATCTTTATACTCGTGACATAATTTACTAATAAGGTCAGTTTCTTCTTGATTAAGATGGTCAAGTCGCAATTTCTTTAAATTATCTATCAATAATGAGTCAATCTCAACATCGCCTAAATCGGTGAAGTTATTTACTATAAACTCATTAGAAAAATGGGTAACTTTGAACGGAGCTGTTATAGTCAACATCATTTCAAGATCAGTTGCGTTCTGTATAACAGTGGAGGCCAAGTAATTTTCACAATAAACAATTGCAGTTGGCATTCGAACGCCTTCATGAAACTGCTTGTAATCTATTATGGCATAGCCGTTCTTTTGATTTACGGGCATTTTTACTCTATGTTCGGTTCGCGGTTCAAGTCTAATTTCAAGGTCAGAGGAATAACTAATAGGAATTTTGACGCCGTTTGTATTTGAAATCTTGTCCTTAAACGATAAATCAACATTAAGGTGAGACACAAGGTCCATTCCAATCAATCCATCATATCTGTTGTCCACATCTTAAATATGTTTTTTTTCATACCCGTTATCACTAAAATTAGAGAATAGAGGGATTTTAGCTACTTCATAATGTTCACTAGTCACGTGTGTGCTTGTAACTTAAATGGTTCATAGAATTTTAAATGAGGGAAATATTCATAAGCTTTCTTGCGACTTATAAAAAATCGTGTACTTCCTGTATCTAACATGAATTTGCCGTTTATTTCCGGTATCAATCAATTAAGCATTTCTGGGATGTTCTAAAGAGGCGGGTTAGATAAGTGCTTCACAATCTCTTTTATCTCGGCTCTCAGATTACCAAAATTTGCAAAATTTTCAGTGAATATTTGATAATATAGTAGCTATCAATTGACACCAATTTCATCTTTTTACTTCCGGGCCCAAAATTGTATGAAAGCGTATCCGTCTCCTTTATACGATTATAAGTATCCAGACTACGTCAAAGAATTAAATTTCATTTAATTAACTCAATTCGACCTGGGAATGTAAATTTCCTTAGGTGCCGGTTTTTTTCAAAAGAGTGTATACATTAGTAAAAACAAACTTAAAACTAATACACGTACAATGGGCGGCCTTATCGCATTCCACGATTTTGTCCGGGAAACCTGGATATTTTTTGGTAAAATGAAAAAAATTTAGATGACTAACTACTATTTAGATAGATAGATAGATAGATAAAACATTTATTCAGTACAAACACAATAGAAGACACAGCACAGAAACGACAAATTTACACGACAAATAAAAACAAATAATAATTACAAGTAACACACAATAAAAGAACAACATTAAAAAAAAAAGAAGAAGAAAACAACACAAGGAAAATAAATTGTTTATGGCAATCCTCGGTGGGAATTTGATCGACATGTAAAATTGTTTTTACAAACCAACTTACATATATAAAATCATTTATCATTTATAGAAATGTCACGACATCAATCCCTTAAAAATTGGAGAGTTTTTGGCGGGATGTTTTCGAGTGAAGTTCAGCGGCTGTTAATATTATTTGCAAATTGATTCCTAGTGGATATTTTGATATAAAATTGGTGTAGTTTTGTGTCTCAACTGTCTACGCAACTGGACAATATGTGAAATCACTGACAGAAGCGATCTCAGGATAGTGGAGCGGAGAATTTTATTGTAGTATTGACTACCTCCGCTAAGCTTACTGGGAAGGCTGACTCAATACAATTTGCTGCCAAATACTCCATAAAACATTAGAATCTGTTACATCCGTATTCTAATGCATACTAAAGAATGTTAAAATTGCACTGAGGACTAGGCAGCATGGTCTCAGACCTTAGCCTGTTCCGTCAGGAAATATTTGGACTACTTTATCATTGTAACATTCAGGCAGATACTCGTGAAATGACACTGTCATTCATTATAGTGCATGGTGTCGGTACTTGTAAAAAGTTTTAATATTCAAATACCTGTTTAAAATAAATCAAATGTGCGCATCACTTTTATAATAGTGACAGCGGTGCTCGTTTATTCAAAAATGTACACGTGCGATTATAGTAAAAGAGGTTCATCATCTGCCTAGCCTTTTCCCAACTATATTGGGGTCGGCTTCCAGTCTTACCGCATTCAGCTAAGTACCAGCCGGTGTTTTACATGGAGCGACTGCCTATCTGACCTCCACAACCCAGTAACTAGGTAATACGGTACCCCTTGGCAAGACTGGTGTCAGATCTCAAGCTTCTGACTACTCGTAACGACTGTCAAAGATCTTCAAATAACAGCCGGGACCAATGGCTTTACGTGCTTTCCGAGGCACGGAGGGAACTCGGTATGTTGAAATGGTCACCCATCCACTGACCGACCTCGTCAAGCGTTGCTTAACCTTGATGATCGACCCGTGCGGCAGTTATTATTCAGCCACGAGCTAAAAGAGGTTGCTCAACATAGTTTGTGAGAAAAAACTGTTTTAAAAAAATTACAGAAAAAAATAAACATACTACGGGTATAAAGGTAATTCCTAAAAGTGTCGACTCCTAATGACTCATCACATTTAAGATAATGTAATAATAATATTTCTATCACGCTATCAAAGACTGACTGAATTAAAAAACAAACCCGTCTGGTTTCCACAGAAATATTGAACATACTTATCTCGACTGGTTTCTGTATATAACACACGTCGATCAACTCGGTCCAATTAGTTTCAAGGCGTCCACACAATGGCGAAGTTACAGTATCTAGCGTTGTGTTTTCTCTTACAAATGTTCGCAACTGATGCGGCGAGGATACTGGCGGTGTACCCAGTTCCGTCCATCAGCCACCAGGTCACGTTCAGACCAATAACGATGGAACTCCTCAAACATGGCCATGAAGTGGTAGTTATAACAGCAGACCCCATGTTCAAGAAAGGTGAAGCTCCAAAGAATCTTACGGAAATCGATGTCCACGATATATCGTACAAAGTATGGGAGGGCTTCATGGCAACAGAAAGAGGAAACAAAGGAGATCTCATATCGCAAATGAAGGTTGGAGTAGAAGTTATTATGAAAACAGTAGACACACAACTGCAGGTTAAAGAAGTTCAGGATTTGGTCAAAGGAAACGGGAAGTTTGATCTTTTACTGACAGAAGCTTGTGTTCGACCAGCATTAGCTTTTTCACATGTTTACAAAGTGCCTCTCATCCAAATTAGCTCTTTTGGAGCTATGTTTGTCAACTATCAAGTCGTTGGAGCTCCTTCACATCCATTTTTGTATCCTGGAATGTTTAGTCAGAGAATCTATAATCTGACAATGTACGAAAAGCTGTCTGATGGATACAATAATTACAAAATAGAATACTTATTTACAAGTCTGGAAGATGAAGAGAATAAAATACTTAGGAAACATTTTGGATCAGACGTACCAGATGTAAAGGACCTTCAAAATAATGTTGACATGTTGTTTTTAAATGTGAACCCCATCTGGGAAGGAATTCGGCCAGTGCCTCCGAGTGTCATACATTTGGGAGGACTGCCCGAGAAACCGCATAAGGAATTACCTCAGGTAAGCATTTATAACTTCTAGTTGTGTGAATGGTTGAAATGGGTAAAAAAATGGTGTTTGTTTTGAGTGAAATTATAATTATTAAGCTTGTCATCAACAAAAAAAAAACCTTTCAATCGTTTTTCTTTTCTTATTATGCAGAAACACTGTCAGTGCCTAAGTCATGAGTATAGATTCTTAAATAACAATACATATTATACCTATCATTAGGAGACAATAATATTTGATGATAAATTTTATGATATAAACAAAGTTAAGTTTCTCATACTATCTATTATAATGTATTCTTACATTATAATTGATATGCCTATATACTCAGCACTATATTTCTGTCTGTTCGTTTTCGTTCGACTGCGATACGTTGGGTTCGATTCCCAGGAGAGGGAAAGCGATAAACTCGAGCGTTTTTATCGTTACATTTTTCACTCGTTGCTTCAATTGTTTAAATACAGGGTCAAACATAAATTAATGACTATACAAAAACTCATAATTTCTAATACATAACTACATTTCCAGTGACAAATGGCAAACGTACAGTTGTTCCTTCTAGGCAGAATAAATTTTATGCTTAATTTTATTAAGCATAAAATTTATTCTGCCTTGTGAATATTTTTCGTCATTCATGCTCGCAACATAATCTAAGCATGTTTTTATAAGTAGCACTTGACATTTTTACAAACATCTACACATATTTTTAAAAGTAATAATAAACAACGTTTATCTTATCAGTGTAATTACTGGTGTCTGTCTTGTTCAAAATTTTACGGAATCATCATGATATTTCACTTACAGATGACATTGGAATTAATTGAACTCAATTTGCTGTTGCATGAGACTTGATTGATTTCCTGTTTTAGTCTCTGGCAATTGTCTTTCAGTGGTGGCCCAGTGGTTATAGCCCCAACTTATGTTACGAGCTGTAGATCGTGGATTCGAACCCGAGCAGATGTATTACTTTGTGTTATTTATTTCTTCACCACGGCTCTCAAAATGGTGAAAGAAAACATCATCGTACATGTCTGGCCCCACAACACAGGGAATCCTAGTGAAGGATCCAGGGAATTTATCAATACGCACTTAAGGGTTTCTATGTAAAGTATTTTTAGTTTAATACTGTAATGTGTAAAAAAATGATGAAATAAAGAATTTATTTAATCGTGAGCAAACCGGATGCCGATGCCGGTTTGCTAAAGATCTTCCAGTTTGTTCCTAGAGCGAAAATTTGAATAGATGTGACATATCTACCAATGCGCACTGGGCCCGCGTGGTGGATTATAGAGCACTCCCTTCTTCTGAGAGGAGGCCTGTGTACCAGCAGTGGGAACATTAAAAGGCTGATTATGACCAGTGTTGCGTCCTTTCTATACACCGTGAAATTTAAGTGGTTGTTTTCCCGCGGCAGAACGACTTGCCTTTAGGAGTACTTTCGAAGCATAGAGTTAAAGTAAAAAAATAACGATGTTTTTGTTTTAAAATAATAAAAAAAAAAAAACATAAACTCGAAAAAGTGAGTAACAATAGTAACTTGTAGGTACTAGGTACTACGGTGAATAATACGGTGGTGACGCGAGTAGTACGAGTATACTCTATGCTTCGAAAGTACTCCTTAAGGCAAGTCGTCCTGCTGCGGGCAAACAACCACTTAATTTTCACGGTGTATACAGTTAGGGTTTTTTACTCGTTTTTACATAATATTCTTATCATCAAAATAATAAAAGTAATTTGCGTCAGCGATTCGCAATTTTATTGACCTATATTCTAATACAGACCACATTTTGCCTACAACCAGAATGTCGCATTACCATCCTTTACATTTTGAGTCTTCAGCTACAATAGAATGAATAAATGTATAGAATGTCACTTTGTTGAAAGTCTTTTATATCTCTTCGTCACTAACCGTTAATTATTTTTTTTGCCAGGATTTAAAATCATACTTAGACTCATCGAAGCACGGCGTGATATACATCAGTTTTGGTACAAATGTGAAGCCAAGTCTTTTACCTCCGGAGAAGATACAAACGCTGGTGAAAGCTTTCTCTAAGATGCCTTACGATGTGCTCTGGAAGTGGGACAAGGATGAACTGCCTGGGAGGTCAGCTAACATCAGGATATCGAAGTGGCTGCCTCAGTCAGATTTGCTAAGTAAGTGAACTTTATTGTTACTGGTAAGTATGAGGTCCTGGATCCAATTCCAGGGTATTTTATATCATTTCTCAGTAGTAATCCTGAGTTTGGATTTGTGACCAGTTGATGACAAAGAGCTCGCCACCAACATGGGACTTTCACATACCTGGCAAAACTGCCGAGAGCAGTGGTGGCCCAGTGGTAACGGCCGTGACTTACAAGTTGTAGGTCGTGTGTTCGAAGCCAGGCAGGCGCTTTACTTTGTGTAAATTATTTCATCACCACTGCTCTCAAAACGGTGAAGGAAAACATCGTGTGGAAACCGGCATGTCTTAGAACCAAAAAATACGAAGACATGTGACATCCACCAACATGGACTGGGCCCGCTTGGTGGATTACGGCCCATTCCCTCTCACAGAGAGGAGGCCTGTGTCCCAGTAGTGGGAATATTAATAAGCTGATAATTATGATGATGATTCGTCGCATCCATTCCTAACTCTTCTGGAAATACAAGCCTGTTGCTATGTACGTAAGTTAATTTATAAATGGCCCAGTTGACTGGGTACTCAGATGTATAAAAGTCTATATTGCATGATCCTGGGTCGATAGCATTCCTTTTCTACCAGTCAACTTACGTACATATTTACGCTACCTTGGGCAAATTTATAATTAACTCAGTTTGATTATTAAATAAGCCAGCTTTTTCGCGCGGCTTTTCTCTTAGGACCAATCCGCCGGGATTTGCATGACCGTGCATTTTTCGGTAAACTCCTATGGTAAACAGGGTAGTAGTAGCTACAGCGTTCTATTAGTGTAATAAATTTCAAATGGAAGTATAACTTCCAAAATACCTTCTACAAATCAGAACTACCTAACCTTTTTGTAACTACAGAGTGGTACATAATTATTATGTACGTGGAGTTAATGCAAAAAGTAATTTTCTAGCAGTCAACCTTTGGATTAAAAAACTACTACTGACTACAAAATTTAGTCTATTTTTAAACATTACTAAATCGCGTATGAATTTATCACACAGATGAACGCGTTTTGCAATTCTGATATCAGTACGTTTATGCATAACAAGTACCTAATGTTGTTCATCTTACATTTGCCGAGTCATACTGACTGGCTTATCGTTATAAGGCAGATGGTATAATTATAGAAACAGCTAAGTCATCAATGTATACTAATGACACTCAAACAGGTTAAAACCAAGTATGTTACCGTACAAAATAACAATATATATCGGTTTAATGACAAAAAAACTTATTAAGGTTGTACTAGTCAACGGCACGAACTATTTTGTGCTCGGGGTTAATATTCATTTTATATCAAACGACAACACGTGCGGAAGAGATTGATGCTGTGATGAGCAGTAGGAAGCTAGTTCGCGTACGAATACACACTTTTGCAAATTTGTAGCGAAATGGATAATGATTTAGGACGAAACCGAGCGCGCGAAATTTTATAAACAGACCTTTGGGAGTCTGGATATCATGAAAAAACATCTAAACGTATCTAAGTTAATTAAGTATTTTATAAACGGTATATAATTGTATCTATGTAAATAAAGTAATAAATACGTCATATTAAACGTATCTATTCAAAATAAAATTATTTGCATTGTTGAACTACTAATCTATCCCGGTATGGTAGCCTTTTTGCAATTTTCCGTCTTCTTATGACATTTATTCGTGCCCAAAAATGCGTTAAATTTAGTGTCGAAATGTGGAACTTTCGACACTCATAACTTTAAAATATTTACTTTTTTCCCTTTTTCGTTTCCAAACAGGGCTAGATAATGATGAGGCAAATTGATATCACTTTCTATTTTGAACGACATTGTTAAACAGTGGTATAATCCATAGACTACGTTTGTATGAAAAAAAAACGACTAACATAAAAAAAATACTAGTTCGTTATTTCGTCGGTTGCATTTTTTGTTAAAAAGGTTTTTTTTTATTTTTATTTTAACAGAATCGTTTTACAACTGAAAATTCAGTGGAAAAATTATCAATGAAACCCATTTTTCTACCTTTAGGGTTTGATTTTATTTGTCAAATTTAA
Organism: Orthosia incerta; assembly: GCA_948252205.1. Classification (NCBI taxonomy): domain Eukaryota; kingdom Metazoa; phylum Arthropoda; class Insecta; order Lepidoptera; family Noctuidae; genus Orthosia; species Orthosia incerta. The sequence continues at coordinate 15,070,362 of OX411764.1, read as the reverse complement.
ATGGGACCAATTTTAAGGTTACTAGACTTTAAGCTTTTCGAAAAATTTTTTTTTGAAATATCCATAAAAAATAAAACATTACATGTCGAATTGAGAACCTCCTCCTTTTTTTTCGTCGGTTAAAATGTCAAGACATAGACCAGATGTTTTGATGGAACTGGTGACATAATTATTATTATTTTTCTTATTCAAAAGCTTTGCCACCCACGATACAGGAGAAATTCATAGTGTGGCTATGAATTTCTCCTGTATCGTGGGTGCGTTTACAAACATACCAGTATAAACTCACACATACAAACACCCAGAGCCGGAGCAACTATGTGTAAGTCATACAAATCAATCAACAGCAGTCAATCGCTCAACCACTGCGCCAACCGTGCGCCCACAATTAATAACACACATAACATAACATCACGCCTTAGTTGGAAAATAAAAAAAGGGAAAAAGGGTCAGGAAGAGATGCAACTATAAAACACCCTCATTTCACCATTTATGTTTGAGCTCCATGTAAAAAGGGATGATCTATGGCCATCAACTAGACACAAATCCAAACACAGGGCTGTTTTTGAGAAATTCTGGACAGTAAAACCCGAAAAACCTTTGCCGAACCCGGAATCGAAGCCAGCAACTTATGCTCAGCAGTAGCATTTGCAACCACAAGAGCAATGAAACAGTTTTAATAATTATATTGATACGATTTGTTGCTTAAACTTGACCCTGACCATAGCGTTAGACAACACAGTTGATGAGAAACTGCAGTTATTTTTTTTTATTTTAATCTATACGCTCGCTTTTGACCATTATCTCGCCTGATGCTAAGCGATGACGTGGTCTATGGTGAAGCACGCTTACCTAGAAGAAACCTATTCACTCTTGACTTAAGACGACGACTAACACCAACGACCTTGAGGGAACAAAACGCGCACTCGTTTCTCACCCGCGCGACCCAAAATTTACTAGTTTTTTGTACTTTTCTTATTATTCTATGATTAAAAAAAAAAACTTTAGATCAAAATGTAGATAATTAAATTGTCTTTAAGATGGTGTCAATTTCATTACAATACGCTCAGCGGTTTTTGTGTGATTGTCGTGTTTTCGTCTGTTTTAGACATAACTTTACAAATTAATTACACTATGTTATACAAATAAAACTCAAAATTTGCTTAGATCAAATTATTAAGAAAATAGTCTAATATAACATATGTTTTTTTCAAAAAATTAAGACGAGCCATTTAGACGTGATTCTCATTTTAAAATCAGCTACTCAAGGGAATCGGCGCCTTAAAGACCCCAAGGTTGTAGCTATCAGGGAACATAGACTCCGGAAGGGAATTCCACTCCTTAGCTGTGCGCACAATGAAAGTATCAGCAAAACGCTTTGTGCGTATGGGAGGGATGTCCACCATGTACCGATGGCGCATGGCCGTACGATAAACTCGAACTAGTTTTTAAACTCACCACGCGCACGATTAGCGGATACGTGGTATAAACAATTAAAAAAACTTTTATCTATAAAATTAATCCGAATTCTAAAGCAAAACACTCTGTGTCTTTGGTACTTACTTCTTTTTTCTAACGACTTCGGAAAGCAAAGTGATTTTTCGCTGTGTAGTGTTTTGCTTTAGAAATCTGTTTTTTTTTCTTTGAAAAATGGTTTTTTATTTTTCTCTTTTTAGTGTTGGTACCTCATATTACCATGAAAATCATTTATAGCCAGAGTACATCTCATTTCAATTCCAATAACCCCAAACACAACTAAGATACATTGTTTCATGATGGAATTCCAGCGCCTACCTTCCGGCTTCATCATCAGATCAGTACGATGGTACTATTTTCATCAGTACCATTTATTTATAATATATGCTTCACCATAGTCGCTTTACTATACGAGATATCTTATACAGTACATAATATACTTTTCCAGTGCCCACATGTGGTCTTCTTCATTAGTTCCACTTTACCAAATAATACTTTCTGTGTGAAAATTCTTTCCATGTTCTTGAAAATACCAAAATCACTATAATATGTCTGTCTACAATATTTGAGGCGTTTCCTCGATTTCCAAGGGATCCCATCATCAGATTCTGGCTTGGTGACAACGAGACTACCTCAAAAGTAAACCATTTCAATTTTAAAAATATTTTGAAAATCCGTTTATATATGACGGAGTTATGCCCGAAATAAACATTAAAAAATACATAAACATCCGATTTGATAACCTCCTTCTTTTTGGGAAGTCAGTTAAAAACCAATCAAATATCATTCAATGTGCCTAGCTTATTTCCAATTATATTGAGATCGGCTGAATAACTGTATTTTATTTCGTGTGACTACCTATCTGGTACCCCACAACCCAGTAGGTAACAGGGTGACACTTGGCAAGACTGATATCAGATTTCAGGATCGTAAATGACAACCGGGCACAACGGCTTAATGTGCTTGCCGAGGCACGGAGGAGTCTTGATCAGTATTTGTCATCCATCCGCGAAACAACATCAACAAGCGTTGCTTAATCTCAAATACGAATACGTGCAGCTGTTAAAATCTCACTCTTTAAAAAATATTATTAGCATCCTATTTTTTTTTACCTTGCAGAACACCCCAAGATCAAACTATTCGTAACACAAGGAGGTCTACAATCAACAGACGAGGCTATCACAGCAGGAGTACCGCTGGTTGGTGTACCGATGTTGGGAGATCAGTGGTATAATGTGGAGAAATATGAACATCACAGAATTGGAGTCAAACTGGAATTGGATTCGCTTAGTGAAGAATCATTTACCAATGCCGTCCAAAAAGTTATTGGAGATGACAGGTAAATTGAAATGTGTACCAATTAACACAATAGTAATTAATCATGAATAGCTTTTTCACTCGTTTTCTCTCCCGTGAACATAGACCACACAGCCACTAGAGGCCTAATGCTTGATCTAATACATCAAAACAATTCTGTCAACTAGCCGAGGTATGAGGAAGGGGGTACTGCGCTCTGATTGGTCCCTTACCAAGGTCTGTGAGAACAAGTAGTATATGGAAATCCGCGAAAATATATCTTTGTAACTACGACTATCGATAAAGGGTGTTTTTTTCAAGTGGTCGTGGATGGCCAAATCCGAAACTTTGACGAATAGCAAGAAACTCAATGGATTCACGGGGCCAAGAAATCAATATAGCCAAGAAAAGAACCCGTTGATTTTGAAAAAAAAGCACACTGATACCATCTAATAGTTTCACTAATAAGACCAAATTCTGGCAAGTAATAGCTTACGACAAACTTATGTTTGCAAACAGATTGTATACACATTTCGTTTACAATTCTTTTGATCTTAATTTTATAAGTGCAACTATTAAATACAGACTCACCTTACATATGCGTTTTATAGTTAGGCGTAATTTTACTTAAAATACATTAAAAAATGAATAGATAGATTATAACAGGTAAATAAATTGCAATTGAATTTGTATTGTCTGCAACGTAAAACAGTCCCGATAATGTTTTCAAACAGCAGAAAGATAAAGACTATTGTTTCTTTCAGCTACCGCAAAAACATTGCCGACCTAAGGAGCCTCATGCTTGATCAGCCAATGAAGCCATTAGACCGAGGAATGTGGTGGATCGAGCACGTGCTGCGTCACGGCGGTGCGAAACATCTTCGAGCTCCCGCTGCCAACATGTCGTGGGCACAGTTCCTAGAATTTGAACTCATTGCTGTAGTATTATCAGCCTTATTGTCCATAATTTTAATTGCAGTTGGAATCGTTTATAGCTTGTTCAAGTTTATAACTAACAATTATATTATTAAGACCAAAGTTAAAAGTACCTAAAATGTTGTGGATAAGAGTACCTGTTATGTAAAGTAATAAAACCAGTTTTTGCGAAACAAAATGTCTTACAGGTCACGATTCTTGAAAGAACAAATAATCGTGTGACATAGATGGCTGCAGTTTGTTAGTATGGCTGTTTTATGTTTTCTTTGTTAATGTCCTTGATAAATGACATTTTATGAGCTATCGAAAAGTTGCGAGGTAATTTCCCTATAATTTTGGACTTGAGACTACCCTCATCTCGGACAGAATGTCACTTGGGGTAGTCTGAAGCCCCATGTCCTGGGTAATGTCTTAGACAAAAAATATTTATTGTGATATTATAGTAAAACTAAAAGTATTTGATAAGTGTTTTGTACAATTTAGTTATAAATGATAAAAAAAATAATTTGGATTATCATTATGACTGCCAAATCATCATAATCATTTCACCTATAACTTGCTCCCACCACACCGACACGCGATAAAGTGCATTTAGCACTCGTGCGGAAAAGCAAGCTCACACTTATACAATTGATTGTTATCACATCAGGCTGGATGTTTATGCTTGAGCAGTTGTGACCCAGTGGTAACGGCCGTGACTTACGTGTGTGTCGTGGGTTCGACCCCAGGCAGGCACTTTACTTTGTGTATATAACTTCATCACTAGTGCTCTTATAACAGTGATGGAAAACATCGTTTGGAAACCGGTATGTCCTAGAACCAAAAATACGAAGACCTGTGTCCCAGAAGTGAGAACATGAAAAGGCTGACGATGTTGATGGATGCTTATGTAGGCTGGCCGTCGAGCAGGCGCCCTTACTGCGAGCCGTTCAGCCCCCACAAAAATCTCGACGAAGGTGAACGAAATAAAATTTCATATTTAACCAATTTAATTTTTTAACCGATTTCAAAAAGGAGGAGGTTCTCAAGTCTACTGTAATTTTGGCATGTGTGTGTAACCTCAGAAATGTTTACTAGATGAACCATGTTTTTTTGTTTGAAAGCTGGTGCTCATGTGGTCCCATTTAAATTTGATCAGATCAAAAGAACTCTTTAATAAACAACGGCAAATCTCTCGGGATTGCTGCAATCCCATGTCTGTTTATTGTTTACAGCATTTCATAACATAACATCACGCCGGTACGCTCTAAAGGGATACGCAGATGTGTACAGTTCACCCTGGTACGCTCTAATATCTAAAACTTATTTACAAAAAAATACAACTGACTACTAAATAAAAACACTACAAAGTGAAAAATAACTTCAATTTCGGAAGTCGGTGTGAAAAAACAAAGAAACAATAACAAGAACACCGTTTTCCGAAATCGAAGTAATTTTTCATATTATCGTGTTTTTTCTGCAGTAAGTGTGTTGAACAACGTCGTTTCATGGACTTTCCTTCGAGCACACACAATATTAAAATAGTCTAAAGAGAATTTTAATTAAGAGTCTGTTATGCAGTTGCTAAACACGTCAGAGATCTTTATAAACCAGGCCCTACATGACTGACTAGCTGCCGCCCCCGGCTCCACCCGCGTGGTATTAGTACTTCTCCAAATATCTTTAAAAATTACAGCCTATGTGTTATTCTGATATATAAGCTATATTTCTGTAAAGTTTCATCAAAATCCGTTCAGTACATTTTGCGTGAAAGAGTTACAAACATCCACCCATCCATCCTCACAAACTTGCACGTTTTATAATATGTAGTAAGATATGTTATTCTGATGGTATTTCTGTAAAGTTACATCAAAATCCGTTCATTAGTTTTACCGTGAAAGAATAACAAGTATCCATCCATCCATACATCCATCCATCCTCACAAACATTCACGTTTATAATACTAGTCAGATGATTAGCTGAACCATAAATTTTAAATTTTCGATGAATAATTTAGAATCTGGAAATCAGTATTGTGTCTTGTTATCCTATGGTCGTACCACTAGAGCAGTTACTTTTCTTGGCATTTAAATGTGTACACTATAATCTAAAATTCAAATAGCTGGTATAATTGTCATTGTTATTACTGATCTTGCAATTATCTCTTGCTTATTTTATTACTTACTAGCTTCTGCCCGCGGCCTCGCCCGCAATAAAAGTGTTTTGTCATCCCAAGGCAATACAAACCATTCTATGTCCTTCCCAGGATCTCAAACTATCTCCATGCCAAACTTCATCGAAATCGGTTCTGTAGATCCAGAGATTACACCCTACAACCTCGCATACACACAAACTTTACCTCTTTATAATATTAGTATAGATTTCCATGCAATACTTACGTCTAACAACATATGATTAACTTGTGATTCTTATAGAGTAATCCCATATCAATCTATGTTAGGGTCCAAGTTGTTGCTGCTGAGTATCAGTATTTTAAATGGAATGATTATCTTTCTGACCTCCACAAATGTGTAACGTGGAAGCGAAACGCGTGAGGGAGACGCAACGGGACGCCCTCACGTGCCTAGCCGCCTCAGAAGATGCCCTAGATGAAAGGAGTCGCAAGCCGATTCGGCCACCGTAGGTGCATGCAGACGGAGAGTAATGAGTAGCTCGCCGTCCGGTACGGATCTGACCCGCAGGAAAATATTACGTGGTCCGCTAAAGCTGATGCCTGTTTGGGTCGTGGATAAATTTTAAAGAGAGTTACCGTGGCCAAAAAAAAATGTGTAGCGTATAACGAAAATCAATAAAAAAAACTTGGATAAATCCTGCTCCACAACCACTAGGGTGTAAAAACAAGTGATAAGCAGAACATTATTGTATTGAAGTATTGTTGAACCTGCTGTGAACTGTTTGAATATATTTTTATTGTATAAACTATTTTTTAACCGACTTACCAAAAAGGAGGAGGTTCTATGTTCGACTTTAAATAAGTTTTTTTTTTGTGTTTGTTCACCGATATCTCCGATTTCTAAAATAATTTTTTTGTTTGAAAGAATACTCTTACAGTTCCGAAATTGGTCGCATTTTAATTTGGTGAAGATCTTTGGAGATTATCAACAGAACTCTTCAATAAATAACGGCAAATCTCTCGGGATTGCTGCAATCGCATGTCTGTTTATTGTTTATACCATTTCATAACATAACATCACGTCAGTACGCTCTAAAGGGGTACGCAGATGTGTACAGTTCACCTTGGTACACTCTCATTTCAGCACGATTTCAGACCTTGGCCTGCTACTTTGAAACAAACTTTGATGAAATCGAATGATGGTGATCGACTGACGACCAGTTATTCCGAGCCGGCAGGCAGAGTACTCAAAGTAAGAATAGGGTTCGGGTGGGGTGATTGGGATGCAGTGGAGCTCGTTGCGAACTAAACGATAGTTGGCAACTTTGGGGTCGTGGCGGTGGGGTTTTAGAAATGTCTCCTGAATGAGGAAGATATCCAGCTGATGATCGCGATGAAACCTGGCGATTTCATCACGCTGGGTGGTAATGCCATTGGCATTGAAGGAACTTTACCTAAAGTAACGGGGCTTGGTACAATTGGCCCTAAATACCCATGCTCTGTTCCTATAAACGAGGCTGTCTAGTTCCTCTGTGATGGATGGAATTGAAAAGGTCCCGAGAAGTGGATGGGGTGAGACGATCGGTAGCCTCGATTTCAGAGATCTGGGCGGCCAGCGCTCGGGCCTCGTCGGTCATCCAAATGGCGTAGGCACTGATTATAATGTCCGCTACGCTACGTCTGGGATGACCAGTAAGGGCGATGTAGGGGGGGTCGATGTCGGCGGTGATGGTGAAAGCCATATCGCGGCTCTGCACAGGTTTGGGGGCTGCAGGACCGGCTGAGGCCGCTGGGACAGTGTTTGGAACTGGCGAAATTGAGGTCCATCAGCACAGGAATGGTCTGTGAGTTCTCGTTGGGAGGCCGCCAGAGCCGGGAAGGCTTTCTGGTGGTTCAATTGATTCTACGGAAAGGTCCTCTGAGGGGCTAGCATATGAGGGAGTTGCGAGGAAGGCATACTCCAAGAAGGGGATTCGAAACGCTATGTCACTTTAGGCGCAAGATTGGGGGGTTTGGGGCAGCCCCGGAAGTTGGCCGTGTGGACGACTTGGTCACAGAGCACGCAGCATTAAAGTTGGCAGCGGTGGCACTGACCAACTAGGATGGGGCGGTAAGACTTCTCAATGGAGATGCCTGTTGGTGAAAAAACAGACATAATTCCGAATATCTGATTATGACCATCGGTATGGCTGCTGTGCACACAACTATTTTTTTTTTGTGTGGAGAAATGCTCATGCATACTGCACTACCACTGGGAGATAGTGCAGTTATGTGGGACACTAACCCACTAAAACTCCACGGTGTTCGCCTGTGCCGCTTATGGCGGGAACACGGGCACGCGTTAACACTCACCGCGATCCCGCCGCGACTGTCCGTCACCAAACTCTCCTCAGGGGAGTACCTTCCATCACCGGCGTACTAGAACACACTGCACGCCGTGACCACCCCAGGGACAAAATCAGCACATGGGTGCCAGACGAACCCATGTATGGCACCCTTAGACCCACTGTGACGGGTCAAGGTCAATGGCCTCGCCACCTACCATTTTGTGGCCGCAGGGGATAGGGAGAGCGGCTAACACAATACCGACACTCCTCTTCCCCTGCGGCCCCACCGCGTCCGCGATCAGACGGCGGCGACCCCGTCTAGGCCGCGGAAGGTAGGCAGAGCGGCGCACCGCAATACCGGCACTCCTCTCCCGCCGCGGTCTCCAACCCTCAGCCGCGATATCGTATGGGACCTGGGAATCTCCATAAGACATCGCGGCCCGCCTCAGTTGCGATGTCGCCTGTTACCAAGTGGCACCGCAACCTACATGTTGACCGTCGTCGGCTTAATCGGCAACGGCTTAATCGGCAAAAGCCCTGACTAGCGGCCCCTCCTCGGGTTCCTCTTCGCTTCACCGTGGGTGACCAAGCCACGGTTACTGACCCCCCCCCGCATCGACAATGCGGGAACCCACCGGGCGGGGGGTGTTGCACACAACCAACACCAAGTCATATTGATGGCCTACTCTTATTGTTTACTGTTTTGTTTTATTTGTGCGGTATCATTATGATATTCAAGTAGAAGATTACTTTGAAGAGACATTTAAGTAATGCCGGATATATACCGTTTTAGAATCACTTGAGCTCAATTTGCTGATAAGGTAATCAATACAAGAGAACTTTTTAAGTGCGTGATTTGCGTATTTTGGCACGAATTTATCGTCATGGTAAAGCATATATATATTTGCCTAGGTTTGTCTGTGAATTATAAACCTAACGAGGTTGGATGGAATGGTTCCGATCTTCGGCGTTTGAGCGGCGTTTCTCCAAAGACTATGGCCCACCTTGCCTCATGCACCGTATACCATGTTACCTATTTACGTGAGGACCTTATCACTACGACAACGGATGGCGTTGCGGTGAAATAATACTGAGTCATGCATGGAATTTAACCCAGAAGAATTTTTGTTTGATATCGACACGCTTGGAAGAAATTCCGAGACCTCTACATGCCTTAGAAAATACGTAGAACCGTTGGTCCCGACTGTCCTTTAATCAAAGGTCTCTGATAGTAGTTACAGGTAGTCAGAAGGCCGAAAATCTGACTTCAGTTTTGAACTGTTTGCTTTTAATAATAACAAAAGATCTACAAATGACCACCGAGAAAGGACCATCACTCAATCATATGAAATGTAATGTTGACCTACATACAAACTCACGCTTTATTCCCGCGGGATTAGGCAAAAAAAAACACAACAATATCTGCTACGATCCTTACACACTCCTTTTGCTTCATTTTTGCATCATCACGCAAACCGGTGATTAATTAAATATATTTTCTTAATTTGGAATATCTAACTTCTTGCTGAATTAGTTTAAGAATATAAAAAAAATGAGGATAATAAAGTAGTTACTCACTTGACTGAGTGAGTTATACATAAATTAATTGAAAATAGAAAACTATTGGAGTTGCAAAAATTATTAACTAAACCTTCACAAATTGTCATAGCAATCAGACACACACATAGACAACTTTTCACTTCATTCACTAGGCGCTAAAAAAACGAGCGCGTGAATAATATTAAGAGAAAAGAATATAGGGCAAACGATTATCTATGACATTATTATTATTACAAATAATTAAAATTGATGAATTTTGAATTGAATTGATAATATAATAATATTGTAATATCAATATAACAACGTTTTATTGAATGCATATGAAAGTATATATATAATCTAATATCAGTCTGATGGCGGAACATGTGTCGCATCATTCGGTTCCCTTCATAATAGTTGATATGAGTTGTGCCAATCAATCCATGCGTCATGTTCGTGAACGGGTGCCATCAGTTGGGACTATGGTCATAACTTAGCTGCCACAGCCTGCTTTTAATTGCGTAATTGTATTTTTGATGCGTATCCAATCTGCGTATCAAATTTAGGGTTCCGTACCCAAAGGGTAAAAACAGGACCCTATTACTAAGACTCCACTGTCTGTCTTTCTGTCTGTCTGTCTGTCACCAGGCTGTATCTCATGAACCGTGATATCTAGACAGTTGAAATTTTCACAGATGATGTATTTCTGTTGCCGCTATAACAACAAATACTTAAATTAGAATAACATAAATATTTAAGTGGGCTCCTATACAATAAAAGTGACTTTTTTGCCGTGTTTGCGATAATGGTACGGAATTCTTCGTGCGCGAGTCCGGCTCGCACTTGGCCGGTTTTATCATAGTGATTCAAAAATTTTAACGTGATATTATAGTAAAAGTGGTTATTATAGGAAAAGCTCGTGGCTAAATAATAACAGCCGCACGGGTCGATCATCAAGGTTGGCAAGGGCGCACGGTTGACGCAGTGGTTGAGCGATTGACTGCTGCGCTGCGTGTCGCGGGTTCGATTCCCGCTCGGAACAAATATTTGTATGATCAACAAATAGTTGTTCCGGCTCTGGGTGTTTGTGTATGTGAGTTAATATGTTTGTAAACGCACCCACGATACAGGAGAAATTACCAGTGTGGGGCAACGTTTTTTTTTTTTTAAAAAAAAAAACGTTAAGCGACGCTTGACGAGGTCGGTCAGTGGATGGGTGACCATTTCAACATACCGAGTTTCCTCCGTGCCTCGGAAAGCACGTTAAGCCGTAGGTCCCGGCTGTCATTTGAAGATTTTTGACAGTCGTTACAGGTAGTCAGAAGCTTGAGATCTGACACCAGTCTTGCCAAGGGGTACCGTGTTACCCAGTTACTGGGTTGTGGAGGTCAGATAGGCAGTCGCTCCATGTAAAACACTGGTACTGAGCTGAATCCGGTAAGACTGGAAGCCGACCCCAATATAGTTGGGAAAAAGGCTAGGCAGATGATGATGATTTTAGTAAAAGTGGTTCCTCAAAATTATTTGTGCGAAAAAAGTGTTTTGAAAAAAATTACAAAACAAAGCAGAAAAATAAATAAACGTACGGCGATTCTAAAAAGTGTCGAATCCTAATCACTCGTTACATTTAAGATAATGTAATAATAATATTTCTATAACGCTATCAAAGACTGACTGAATTAAAAAACAAACCAGACGTTCACAACAATATTGAACATACTTATCTCGACTGGTTTCTGTATATAACGCACGTCGATCAACTCAGTCCAATTAGTTTCAAGGCGTCCACACAATGGCGAAGTTACGGTATCTAGCATTCTGTGTTCTCTTACAAATGATCGCAACTGATGCGGCGAGGATACTGGCCGTGTACCCAGTTCCGTCCATCAGCCACCAGGTCACGTTTAGACCAATAACGATGGAACTCATCAAACGTGGCCACGAAGTGGTAGTGATAACAGCTGACCCCATGTTTAAAAAAGGTGAAGCTCCAAAGAATCTTACGGAAATCGATGTCCACGATATATCGTACAAAGCATGGGAGAGCTTCATGGCAACAGAAAGAGGAAATAAAGTAGATCTCATATCGCAAATGAAGGTTGGATTAGAAGTAATTACGAAAACAGTAGACAGACAGCTGCAGGTTAAAGAAATTCAGGATTTGGTCAAAGGAAACGGAAAGTTTGATCTTTTACTGACAGAAGCTTGTGTTCGACCAGCATTAGCTTTTTCACATGTTTACAAAGTGCCTCTCATTCAAATTAGCTCTTTTGGAGCTGTGCTTGGCAACTATGAAGTCGTTGGAGCCCCTTCACATCCATTTTTGTATCCTGGAAGCTTAAGTCTGAAAATCTATAATCTGACAATTTACGAAAAGCTGTCTGAAGTATTTAATAATTACAAAATAGAAAATTTATTTACAAGTATGGAAGATGAAGAGAATAAAATGCTTAAGAAACATTTTGGATCAGACGTACCAGTTGTAAAGGACCTTCAAAATAATGTTGACATGTTGTTTTTGAATGTGAACCCGATCTGGGAAGGAATTCGGCCTGTACCTCCAAGTGTCATCCATTTGGGAGGACTGCCCGAGAAACCGCATAAGGAATTGCCTCAGGTAAGCTTTTATAACTCATAGTTGAGTACATGTTTGAATTGGCTTAAAAAAATGCTGTTTATTTTGAGTGAAATGATAATGATTAATCTTAACTACAAAAAAAAAAAAAATCGCTTTCCTTTTCTTGTTATGCAGCAAAAGAGCAATGTCATTGCTTAATTCATAATTATAGATTCTTAAATAACAATGCATATTATACCTATCATTAAGAGACAATAATATTTGACGATTAATTTTATGATATGAACATAAATACGTTTCTCATACTTATCATTATAATGTATACCTGCTTATATAATAATTTATATTCCTATATTCACCACTATCTCTCCTGTTTGTTCGTTTTAGTTCGACTGCAAAGTGTTGGGTTCGATTGCCAGGAGAGGGAAAGCGTTATACTCATTTTTATCGCTATATTTTTCCCTCGTTGCTTCAAGTGTGTAAATACATGGTAAACATATATAAATGACTATACAAAAACTCATTGTTTCTAGTAACTACAACATGATCTAAGCATACTCAGCATGCTTTTATCAGTAGCACTTGAAATTTTTACAAACACCTACACATGTTTTTGAAAGTAATCTTACAACGTTTATCTTATCAGTGTAATTACTGATGTCTGTCTTGTTTAAAATTTTGCGGAATTATCATGGTATTTCACTCATAGATGACATTGAAACTAATTGAACTCAATTTGCTGATGCATGAGCAGTTGTAGTGATTGCTTTATTAACAATCACTACAACTGCTACGCAGTGCGTGATTTCGTGTTTTTAGTTTCTGTCAAATTATGTTTCAGTGGTACCAATTTATGTTACCAGCTGTAGCTCTTGGGTTTGAACCCAAGCAGGTGTATTACTTTGTGTAATTTATTTCATCACCGTGGCTTTCAAAACGGTGAAGGAAAACATCATCGTGCTCAAACTGGCATTCCCTATTACAAAAATTCGAAGACATGTGACATATCTACCAATGCGCACTGGGACCGCGTCGTTGATTATAGCGCATTCCCTTTCTATGAGAGGAGGACTGTGTACCAGCAGAAGGAACACTAAAAGGCTGATTATGACTAGAATGTCACATGGTACCAATCCTTTACATTGTGAGTCTTCAGCAACAAATAATGAATGATCTTCTTCTTTCATGTCGATTATATCGATGTTCTCCAATATAATGCCACTTTGTTTAAAAGCTCACTTATCTCTTCGTCACTAACCGTTAATTCTTTTTTTCCAGGATTTAAAATCATACTTAGATTCATCGAAGCACGGCGTGATATACATCAGTTTTGGTACAAATGTGAAGCCAAGTCTTTTACCTCCGGAGAAGATACAAACGCTGGTGAAAGCTTTCTCTAAGATGCCTTACGATGTGCTCTGGAAGTGGGACAAGGATGAACTGCCTGGGAGGTCAGCTAACATCAGGATATCGAAGTGGCTGCCTCAGTCAGATTTGCTGAGTAAGTGAACTTTATTGTCATCAATATTCATCTTACTTACTGCCTCGTTGGTCTAATGGAAGAATTCCAGGGTATTTTATATCATTTCTTAGTAGTAATCTTGAGTTTGGATTTGTGACCGGTTGATGACAAGGAGCTCGCCACCAACATGGGACTTACACATACCTGGCAAAATTTGGGGAGTCTATTCAGTGCATCCATTCCTAACTCTTCTGAAAATACAAGCCTGTTGCTATGTACGTAAGTTAATTTATAATTTGACCAGTTGAGTGGGTAATCAGATGTATAAAAATCTATATTGCATGATCCTGGGCCGATATTATTTCCCTTCTACTAGTCAACTAGATCGTGACGCTACCTTGCGCATCTTGTATCACAGATTTATAATGAACTCAGTTTGATTATTAAATAAACCTGCTTTTTCACGCGGCTTTTCTCTTAGGACCAATCTGCAGGGATTTGCATGACCGTGCATTTTTCGGTAAACTCCTATGGTAAACAGGGTAGTAGTAGCTACAGCGTTCTATTAGTGAAATAAATTTCTAATCCAAGTATTACTACAAAAATACCTTCTGCAAAACAGAGCTATTTAAACTTTTTGTAACTACAGTACGAGTAGTGGTACATAATTATAATGTAGGTGGACTTAATGCAAAAAGTAATTTTCTACCAATCAATCTTTGGATTAAAAAACTATACTGACTACAAAATTTAGTCTATTTTAAAACATTACTAAATCGCGTATGAATTTATCACACATATCACGTTTTGCAATTCTGATATCAGTACGTTTACGCATAACAAGTACCTAATGTTGTTTATCTTATATTTGCCGACTCATACTGACTGGCTCAACGTTATAAGGAAGATGATATAATTATAGAAACAGCTAAGTCATCAATGTATGCTAATGACACTCAAACAGGTTAAAACAATTATGTTACCGTACAAAACAACATTATACATATATCGGTTTAATGAAAAAAAAAACAAACCTGTTCGTTATATCGTCGGTTTATTTTTTTCTTAAAAAGGTTTTTTTTTTAATTTTTCAGTTTACTTTATTTCACAGAATCGTTTTACAACTGAACATTCATATCAATAAAACCCATTTTTTCAACCTTTAGGGATTGATTTTATTTGGTCAATTTGAATGGGACCAACTTGGAGGTAGAATCTGACGATATTTTTTTTTTCAAATCAGACCACTCTATAAAAAGTTATGCGAGATCATCATTTAAAAATAAATGTTACATGTCAAATTGAGAACCACCTCCTTTGTTTCGTCGGTTAAAAAGTCAAGACATAAACCAGATGTTTTGATTGAACTTGTGACATTAAATAATAATAGAAATAGCATAATAACAACACGTAACCTTCACGTTTTAATTCCCAGAAGGGTCAGCAAGAGGTGCTACTATCTACTATTATCTTATAGAATTTATCTTCAATTAATACGCACACAGTTGGCGCAGTGGTTGAGCGATTGACTGCTGCGCTGCGTGTCGCGGGTTCGATTCCCGCACGGAACAATTATTTGTATGATCTACAAATAGTTGTTCCGGCTCTGGGTGTTTGTGCATGTGAGTTTATATGTTTGTAAACGCACCCATGATACAGGAGAAATTCCTAGTGTGGGGCAAAAAAAAATATATATATATATATATATGTATACTAGAGATTTTTTATTACTTGGCGGCAATGATATCGCAAGTGACTTATTTATTTATTAGTTTATCCTCGCACTGGAACGCCTTGTAGCAATTACACCAATGGAGCACAATCTATCTATACTTATATGATTTGTTTGTTTGTACCGAATAGGCTTCGTAACTACTGGACCGATTTAAAAATACTTTCACCAATAGAAAGCTACGTTATTCCTGAGTGACATAGGCTATTTTTTAATCCCGAAAACGGGTCTGTGGGGTGGTCCACGGGAGCGAAGCCGCGGGGAACAGCTATCTTATAATAAACTCACTATAACACCAGGTTGCCTCACGATGTTTTCCTTCACCGTTGTCAACGATTTCCAAGATTAACTTAGAAAGTATATTTTGGAAGTCGGTGTCTTTCGTAGATACCATTTTTTTGCGTTCCACCGACTTCCAAAAATAAAGTTATTTTTCACTTTGTAGTTTTCTTATTTGGAAGTCGGTAGTCTTTGTTGTAAAAAAGTTTTTATTATATTTCACTTTTTAGTTGTACCTATCTAATAGGCAAGTTGTTAAGTAAGTTTCCTATAACACCAGAATAGATTACCCGAATATCATGAAACTTGAACAAAACCGATCAAATGAGAGATCTGCTTACCCCTTAAGAGCGTACTGGCGTGATGTTATGTTATGTAATGGTATAAACAATAAACAGACATGCGATTGCAGCAGTCCCGAGAGATTTGTCGTTATTTATTGAAGAGTTCTGTTGTATATCTTCGAAGTTCTTCATCAGATCTTTACCAGATTAAAATGGGACCAATTTCGGAACATACGAGTACTCTTTCAAACAAAAAAAGAATTTTCGAAATCGGTCCACAATAGACGGAGATATCGGTGAAAAAAAACAAAAAAAAAAAAACATACATGAAGTCGAACATAGAACCTCCTCCTTTTTAGAAAGTCGGTTAAAAAATACACATTGGTACTTGCCCGGATTCCAACCCACAACCTCGAGCACGAGAGGCGAGGTCTTAGCCACTGGGCCACCACGACATATAAACATCGTGATATGTACGTCGTACTTGTCATTTGCATTGGTCCTTAAGTTGTAGAAGTGTAATGCATGTGATGTAGCTGTGCTATTTTAAGTAAATAAATAAACTATAGAACACCCTCATTTTAAGCTCCATGTAAAAAGAGATCTATTGCCACCAACCGGACACAAATCCAAACTCCGGGCTGTTTTTTAAGAAATTCAAGATATTTAAACCCGAAAAAACTTTGCCGGACCCGTAATTGAAGCCAGAACCTCTTTCAGCGCATAAAGCAGTTTAAATAATTATATCGATACGATTTGTTGCTAAACTTGACCTTGACCATAGGTTGACAAAACAGTTGATAAGCAACTGCAGATAAACACGAACTAGTTTGTAAGTCACCACGCACAGGATTAGGTTATATTCGCGGATACACGCGGTGTTGATTATAAGATTAGGAATAGAAACTGGCAATCCGCCAGTTGTGCGAGAAATACAGATGTGCATATAAAAACTTGAACATGGTGTTCATTGACCTCTAGAAGGCATACGATTGCGTGCCCCGTGAGGTTTTGTTGTGGGCCCTTAAGAAGAAAGGTGTGCCTGGGAAGTATGTACAGTTGGTCCGAGAGATGTACAGTCGATGCAGTACCCAAGTCCGATCTATGTAGGCACTACTGGCAGCTTCAGTGTGGAAGTCGGCTTGCACCAAGGGTCGGCTCTCAGTCCTTACCTCTTTCTGATGATAATGGACGCTCTGACCTCGGACATACAGGAAAAGGCACCCTGGTGTATGCTGTTTGCCAACGACATTGTGCTGGTTGCCGAGAGTGGCCTAAAGGACCAGAGCAGATTGGAGGTGTGGTGGCACAGACTGGAG
Source organism: Orthosia incerta (assembly GCA_948252205.1). Lineage (NCBI taxonomy): Eukaryota > Metazoa > Arthropoda > Insecta > Lepidoptera > Noctuidae > Orthosia > Orthosia incerta. The sequence continues at coordinate 15,053,021 of OX411764.1, read as the reverse complement.
AGTGTTAGCTTGAAATTGAGCAGAACTAAAACAGAAACAGGGTTCTATGATTTTGGCGGTCTTTCCAGTTCCATGCCTATAGCTCTCGTTGGAACACCCTCCGAAGTGCTCCTTCTTCCAGTACCTAGGGTCGCTTGTCCAAGGGGAAGGCAAGGTGGACCGAGACGTAAGGCACTGGATCAACTTGGGATGGATGAAATGGCGATGTGCGTGATTAGACCTGTCGTACTGTATGGATCAGAACGTTGGGCTGTGAAAAAGATGGATGAAAAGAGATTGCATGTAGCAGACATTAGAATGTTGAGATGGATGTGCGGAGTGACGAGAATGGATAAAGTGAGAAATGAGTATATTATAGGAAGTATGAAAGTGGTGCCGGTGACATAATATAGTTGACAGAAAACCGTTTATTCTGGTATGGCATGTGATGAGGAGTCTCTAACCACTCATGAATCCTCTAGAACTATCAACAAAGTCGCTAGAACGACAACACTGCTCTTGCCCATCCCTAGCATTCATCCCTTGCAACACATTCTTTGCACATATTCCTCACAACACATCCCTCGCACCACATCCGTCACAACACATCCTTCCCTTGTTTTGTATGTACAAAGACTAGGGGAATGTCGGCCCAGGATGCTACGGAGGAACTTGCAACTGTAATAACCAAGGAAGTAGATAAGGGGAACAAATGCCTAGTGGCCTTTCTTGACCTCAAGAAAGCCTTTGATACCGTCTCTGTCTCTAAACTTATACACAGGCTGGAGAACTTAGGATTTCGAGGTTCTGCTCTCTCTCTTCTTAGCAGTTACCTTCAAAACAGAAAACAGGGGGTAAAAATTGAAAACCATGTTAGTGACGAGGAGAACGTGACGTATGGCGTCCCGCAGGGCAGTGTCCTCGGCCCGACGCTCTTTTTGATTTACATTAATGAACTCTGTAACCTTATTATCAACGGTGCGAGGATACTGTCCTACGCGGATGACACCGCTATTATCTTCTCTGCTAAGACCTGGGACAAAGTTAGGCTGGAGGCTGAGAATGGACTGGCTAGAGTTAGCGATTGGCTAAGGGAGAATCTACTTACTCTAAATACCCTAAAAACCAATTACGTCTGCTTCGCTAAATTCAGAAGGTAAATTCCGTCAAGTACCTTGGTATTGTAGTAGATCAAAGGTTAAGTTGGTACCCACACCTCGAACTAACTATAGGGAGGGTAAGAAAACTCATATGGGTTTTCAAATCTTTACGACATATTATCAGTAAAGAACTACAAAATAAAATATATATCGCACTGGCCCAATCTGTAATAATATATTGTATCTCGGTATGGGGTGGAGCAGCTAAGTCGTATTTTATAGAACTGGAGAGGGCACAGAGATCCTTGATTAAGGTCATGTACTGTAAGCCCTACAGGTTCCCTACTGAAACACTATACGCAAGCTCTAAGCTGCTCTCCGTCAGAAAACTATACATACTACACACGGTACTAAGATATCACAAAATTCTACCCTTTAGCCTTACTAAACTTAAAAAAAGACGGTGTGATATAGTCGCCCCTACATACTCAGCACGTTCCACTTTTGCTAGTCGCCAAAATGTAACTCAAGCCCCACACGTTTATAATAAAGTAAACCGCATACTTAACATTTACCCTATGCAGCTGTATGAGTGTAAGAAGACATTGACGGAATGGCTCTTCACACTTAATTATGATGCCGTGGAAGACATCTTGACTACAATGGGTTGAACGTCATGCATACACATACACACACATACACACATTCGTATACACACACACTCCAGCACACACACTCCAACACTCATTCACATATACACTCGCCCACTCACACACACACCCACTCATACACACACATATACACACAAAATACATATTCACACACACATAAACACACGTATAAACACACATTTATACAAACACACTCTACTTTCTCACACTGCCATAATCACTATTTTCATTTTTCTTTTCATTAGTTTAATAAAAATGTGTAACTTATACCTAATTTAGCACAACGATCAATTGTTAAATAATCGAGGAAGAGCGAGGTTCATCCCATCACAAGTATCTTCGGATTACTTTCTGGGAAGCCCCGGCAACTTAATTGTATGGATTTAAGATAATAAACACATTTTTATTTATTATTTTTTAAAGACCTCACGCGGCTGAGCCGTTTCCACGACAGCTGCGCTGAGAGAGGCTAGATAAAAGTACCTAGGGTCGCTTGTCCAAGGGGAAGGCAAGGTGGACCGAGACGTAAGGCACTGGATCAACTTGGGATGGATGAAATGGCGATGTGCGTGATTAGACCTGTCGTACTGTATGGATCAGAATGTTGGGCTGTGAAAAAGATGGATGAAAAGAGATTGCATGTAGCAGACATTAGAATGTTGAGATGGATGTGCGGAGTGACGAGAATGGATAAAGTGAGAAATGAGTATATTATAGGAAGTATGAAAGTGGTGCCGGTGACATAATATAGTTGACAGAAAACCGTTTATTCTGGTATGGCATGTGATGAGGAGTCTCTAACCACTCATGAATCCTCTAGAACTATCAACAAAGTCGCTAGAACGACAACACTGCTCTTGCCCATCCCTAGCATTCATCCCTTGCAACACATTCTTTGCACATATTCCTCACAACACATCCCTCGCACCACATCCGTCACAACACATCCTTCCCTTGTTTTGTATGTACAAAGACTAGGGGAATGTCGGCCCAGGATGCTACGGAGGAACTTGCAACTGTAATAACCAAGGAAGTAGATAAGGGGAACAAATGCCTAGTGGCCTTTCTTGACCTCAAGAAAGCCTTTGATACCGTCTCTGTCTCTAAACTTATACACAGGCTGGAGAACTTAGGATTTCGAGGTTCTGCTCTCTCTCTTCTTAGCAGTTACCTTCAAAACAGAAAACAGGGGGTAAAAATTGAAAACCATGTTAGTGACAAGGAGAACGTGACGTATGGCGTCCCGCAGGGCAGTGTCCTCGGCCCGACGCTCTTTTTGATTTACATTAATGAACTCTGTAACCTTATTATCAACGGTGCGAGGATACTGTCCTACGCGGATGACACCGCTATTATCTTCTCTGCTAAGACCTGGGACAAAGTTAGGCTGGAGGCTGAGAATGGACTGGCTAGAGTTAGCGATTGGCTAAGGGAGAATCTACTTACTCTAAATACCCTAAAAACCAATTACGTCTGCTTCGCTAAATTCAGAAGGTAAATTCCGTCAAGTACCTTGGTATTGTAGTAGATCAAAGGTTAAGTTGGTACCCACACCTCGAACTAACTATAGGGAGGGTAAGAAAACTCATATGGGTTTTCAAATCTTTACGACATATTATCAGTAAAGAACTACAAAATAAAATATATATCGCACTGGCCCAATCTGTAATAATATATTGTATCTCGGTATGGGGTGGAGCAGCTAAGTCGTATTTTATAGAACTGGAGAGGGCACAGAGATCCTTGATTAAGGTCATGTACTGTAAGCCCTACAGGTTCCCTACTGAAACACTATACGCAAGCTCTAAGCTGCTCTCCGTCAGAAAACTATACATACTACACACGGTACTAAGATATCACAAAATTCTACCCTTTAGCCTTACTAAACTTAAAAAAAGACGGTGTGATATAGTCGCCCCTACATACTCAGCACGTTCCACTTTTGCTAGTCGCCAAAATGTAACTCAAGCCCCACACGTTTATAATAAAGTAGGTAAACCGCATACTTAACATTTACCCTATGCAGCTGTATGAGTGTAAGAAGACATTGACGGAATGGCTCTTCACACTTAATTATGATGCCGTGGAAGACATCTTGACTACAATGGGTTGAACGTCATGCATACACATACACACACATACACACATTCGTATACACACACACTCCAGCACACACACTCCAACACTCATTCACATATACACTCGCCCACTCACACACACACCCACTCATACACACACATATACACACAAAATACATATTCACACACACATAAACACACGTATAAACACACATTTATACAAACACACTCTACTTTCTCACACTGCCATAATCACTATTTTCATTTTTCTTTTCATTAGTTTAATAAAAATGTGTAACTTATACCTAATTTAGCACAACGATCAATTGTTAAATAATCGAGGAAGAGCGAGGTTCATCCCATCACAAGTATCTTCGGATTACTTTCTGGGAAGCCCCGGCAACTTAATTGTATGGATTTAAGATAATAAACACATTTTTATTTATTATTTTTTAAAGACCTCACGCGGCTGAGCCGTTTCCACGACAGCTGCGCTGAGAGAGGCTAGATAAATGAAGTGATTTTATTAGAAAGTAATATGCACAATAATATAATAGTTTCCTCAATAATCCCTAAGACAGCACTATATACAAAAAATAGTTATGCTATGTATGGTCGCTTAATCAATGCTATACCTGAAACTATAAAAATCTTACCAGTTACAAATACATTTTTAAGGTATCTTTAACTATGGCAATTGGATAAGAATGTCTACATAGTATGTGACATATTTAATAGGGGGTTGAAAAATTAATAATCATTTACCTACCCTCGGACATCAATAATATTTTATCATTTTTTGAATAATATAATCAATTTCTCAATTGTAATTTACTAATTATAACTATAACAATATTTTGCAACTTAAAATAAGTTTTAACCCAAATGTTTGCACGTCACATTATTATGACTAAGTGTTATGGATCTGTATTATTTATTTATGTTAAGACCAAAATTATACCAACACTTATTGCGAATAAATTGATTTGATTAGTCCTTCGCTACGTATCCTTGCACATGTCTGGTGCCGAGGTACGGAGGGATCTTGGTGTGCAATTAATGGTCAGTATTAGTCATCCATCCGCGTAACCACATCAACAATCGTTAACTCGAAACATTAAAAATATATTATTATTAACATATTTTTTTTACCTTGCAGAACACCCCAAGATCAAACTATTTGTAACACAAGGAGGTCTACAATCAACAGACGAGGCTATCACAGCAGGAGTACCTCTGGTTGGTGTACCGATGTTGGGAGATCAGTGGTACAATGTAGAAAAATATGAACATCATAGAATCGGAGTCAAACTGGAATTGGAATCCCTTAGTGAAGAATCATTTACCAATGCCGTCCAAAAAGTCATTGGAGATGACAGGTAAATTGAAATGTGTACCAATTAACAAAATAGTAAAAAAAAAAAATAGCTTTTTCACTCGTTTACTCTCCGGTGAACATCGACTACACAGCCACTAGACGCTTTTTTTTGGTGTGGGATTTTAGCCTCACTAAAACCACCCCAGTGATTACCATCAGCACGTGGAAGAGGTTCCGTGATCTCTCAAAAGACCACCCCGGAGCCCCCTCTTTGCAAAACCAGTTAGGGCACATCCCTGGGGAGACTGAAAAAGCCCCTCCTCTGAGAATCGCTCTGAACGGCAGCACGTGATCACTGGGCCACCGTCTTTCCTAGAGCCACTTAGTGGGCGGAAAGAATCCCCAATCTGACCACCCGCTACCCTGGAGTTCTGCCTACTTTCGATGCAGGCGGGTTTTGTTTTAGTTATCGAGGGAGTTGCCTCTCCAACGCCTTCTTCTCCGAGCGGGATCGGCTAGCTCACGATCCCGCTCAGTGGCTTCTTTATGGACCATCACGGTCTCACAGAAGGAGACCATTGCCCTCCAGTTTTCTGTCTCTGCCAGCATGGCCCTCACAACTGCTGGCAAAGACAGGTCTCGCCCGATCCTGGCGACCAAGATCTGCCACTCATAGGCCCACGCAGGGCACTCCTTGAGCGTGTGCTGTGCAGAGTCAAGGTTGGCTCCACAGTGATGGCAATTTGCCGTGGTTTCTCGCCTAATCCTATACCTTTTTTTTTTTTTATATATTCCTATACCTGAGTACTCACCGAAGCAACCGTGTCCGTTCAGTACCTGAGCCTGTAGGAGATGCGCTCCTCTCTTTTCAATTAGATTCCTAATGATTTCATAATTTAAAATCTAACACATCAAAACAATTCTGTCAGCTAGCTGAGGTATGAGTAACGACTATCTATATGTAGGGTGAGTTTTTCAAGTGGGGATGGCCAAATCCGAAGCTTTGACGAAAACTCAATGGACTCACGGGGCAAAAAAATCAACATAGACAAGAATGGAACGCGTTGATTTTGAAAAAAAAACACGCAGTATTATGACACCATCCAATAGTTTCATTCTTCTTCTTTCTCTTTGCCTCATCCCATTATTTGGGGTCGGCTCTCCTCGTTCTGATGCGCCAGGATGGTCTGTCCTGGGTTGTCTGTTCTGTAAGTTGGGCTCGTTCCAAGTCGCGGGTTACTGTAGACCACCATGTGGCTTGAGGTCTTCCTCTTTTCTTCCTTGTGTTCGGTAGTGCCAGGGCTTGCCAAACCAGGTAATTTTCAGGGCGTCTCATCACGTGGCCATACCAACGAAGCCTACTTTCAGTTAGTTTGTCTGTGATGGCCGCAACTTTGTAACTGCCTCTGATGTGTTCATTGCGCACTTTATCAAGTCTAGTTACGCCCGCTGCCCATCTCAGCATCTTCATCTCAGCCACATGCAGCCTCTGTTCATGCACCTTTTTTATGGCCCAGCATTCGGCACCGTACATCATTGCGGGTCTTACAGCTGTTTTGTAGATTTTGCTCTTAACTTTGATCGGCATTCTTGTGTCGCAGAGGACGCCCGAGAGAACTCTCCATCTTTGCCAGGCAACGTTAACTCTGTGGGTAACGTCGGTTTCAATGTAACCATCAGCCGTCAGCATCGCTCCGAGATATTTGAACTGAGCTACCTTTTGAAGTGGATCTCCTTCGATATAAATCGTGTTTGCTATGGTGGTATCACCACTAAAGTTGCAATCAAGATTTCCATCCAATAGTTTCATTAATACGATCAAATTCTGAGAAGTAATAGTCATAAAACGCACATGTAAGACGTAATTATAATTAAAATATATAAAGTTAACGTGAGTAAAGCAAAAGAAGTATGTAAGAATACTAGCAGGTGGCGTTCTGTAGTTTCCGCTTATCCCCATGGGAAAAGGCGTGAGTTTATGTATGTACGTATGTATAAAAAATTGGTAACAAACAATTCATGAAAATAAAATAGGTAGATTAATTACAACAGCTAAATAAATTGCAATTCAATTTGTATTGTCTGCAACGCAAAACAGTTCTGATAAGGTTATCAAATAGCAGAAAGATAACCACTATTGTTTCTTTCAGCTACCGCAAAAACATTGTCCACCTAAGGAACCTCATGCTTGATCAGCCAATGAAGCCATTAGACCGAGGAATGTGGTGGATCGAGCACGTGCTGCGTCACGGCGGCGCGAAACATCTTCGAGCTCCCGCCGCCAACATGTCGTGGGCACAGTACCTAGAATTTGAGCTCATTGCTGTAGTATTATCAGTCTTATTGTCCATAATTTTAGTTGCAGTTGGAATCGTTTATAGCTTGTACAAGTTTATAACTAACAATTATATTATTAAGACCAAACTTAAAAGTACCTAAACTGTTCTTGATAAGTATACCTGTTTTGTAAACTCTTCTTAATTTTTGCATCACAAATATGTTGCTGCGATACAATATGTGTTAAAGGATACAATTCTCGCAAAGAACAATTGATTGTGTAGCAGAGCTTAAGATAGTTATAATGATGTGGATATTTGTCGTCTTTGAAGAAGTGCCATTTTATCGACGTTATCGATTGTCTATGAGTCCAGAGATTCTAGCTAGACAAAGTGTTATCCTATCACAAAGGCAATTTGATAAAAATGCCAAAATGTATGGGACGCGACATTTCATCACGTGGTATTTCATTTCAATAGTACTTGACAAAAAGTCCGCGTGGTCAATCCCGTATACCTAATTTTGAAATTTTGACAATCTCTAAACTTTTATTGGTTCGCCGTCATCAAGTCGACACCGATTATCGCAGAAAATCAGCGCTGTGGCTCAGTCTGCCGAGTCCCAGCAGTCTCTGCATTTGTATTTACACATATTTTTATTTTTCTTATCGCAGACAGAATTTCACTCTGTCTATTCTGTGGTTTCCGTAATCTGATGCTCTAGACAAGTGGCATTCGATTTCAGCGAAGGCGATAGTCGAAATATCAAAATATAAGGGATTAATCACGTGATTTTTGAATATCGCATCGCCACAATTTCTAAGCTTTGTCTAAGGATAAATATGCATTATTGTGATAATAATTATAATGAAATATTAATGTTAAGTGTTTTGTACAGTTTGAAAATAAATGAAAATGTGTTTAGTTTGGATTTTCATTTTGACTATCAAATTATCATAATTATTTCAATAAAATCTGGATCCTACCCCACCGCTTTTAGGCATGCAATAAAGTGGATTTAGCACATGTGCAGAAAATCCAACCCTCACCGATTCAATGTATTGTGTTTATGCAAACTAGGACAATAAATGTGTACTCTAACAACAGGTACACCCCTGCCAAAGCCTTCGGGATTCTACAGGCGTGGTATTATGTTACCTGTTTTCATGTTACACGTGTTCCGAAACGAACAAACAGGAGTATGATTGATTGATTTTGCAAGGTCTTTATTGACATAAAGATAAAAGAAAGTTAACAAAAAGATCTTATTCTAAATGTAAACTAGCATACATCAAATAATGTTAAGTAGGCTAAAATCGCCTCTTTTAACATGTAACATAAATAATTTATATGTTGACAGTTCTTGATTAAAAACAATACATTAAGCTAAGTAAATTATGTAGGGTTTGTAGACCCACATTTTTAAATTAAAGTTTCACACCCACCCCCCAATTTTTATTTTTAATGATTTTATACATAGAAAGCGAATACCTAATAACATTCATTTTTAGGTATAATAACTGATATTTAATAAGTTCAATATTATCAATACAAAACAATGTACACATAAGCACGGTAACAGCAATTAATTACGCTGGTAAGATGGTAAGTAAGCTAGCGTCAAGCCACTAGGAAATTATGATGGAGCAGTTTGTACTTTTTGAAAATTCTGGCATAAGGCAATCTGGCAAGGAGTATGATTAGTTCCAGTAACTGAGAAGTCCAAAAAGTCGCACAATATTTCTGGTCACTGCACGGGGTACACGGGTTTTAAAACGACATTCGGGTCATAATTGACCCAACTATGGTCCACCTGGTTAAATGTACGTATCTCATGTGCCTTTTCACACGCTCCGTTTTCCGGGTAGCCGCTACCGGGTAACCGACGGTGAAGTGCATAGGCATGTACGTTAGCTTTCACACGTACCGGTGTACAGGCTACCCGGAAACCGGGGCGTCACAAATACCTCTTTAAACTACATAATTTATCTAGTAGTAAACAAGGTTCGATCGACAATATCCATCGAAACACGTAATTATAACACAATATCTTGCGAAAATACCACGATTCAAAGAGTAAAAGTCCCATATCTTTTGAACGGCTGAACCGATTCTCATCAAACATAGCTATGAACACTGCCGATAATGTCATGTTTCAATTAGAAATAATCAATGCCGATGCCTCAGACAGATACACAAACACCTATGTGTTTGTGTCACACGTCACACATTTAAATTATAACACCGCTCTTTTTCCGTCGTGGGTTAAAAACTGTAAGCATTTAGAATGCGTTTAAACTTTAGACATTGTTACCTCCGGTCAAGTTAGACGAAAAATTAGGGTTAAGTTCTCGCCAAACTACTTGGCCGCCCTGAAGTTGGCCACAATGGCTGCGCAGTAGTAAAACTCATACAAAAACAGAACCGATCCTTGCATTGCGCATCAGAAAGCCAACTTCAGGGCGGCCCAGAAGTTTGGCAAGAACTATACAGTGCGTGCCACAAAAGATCAGACTTGACGAGCGCCGTACCGCGCCTCCTGCGCTCTGTCCACCACCCCGATGACACCCGGTGCCTTTCCACCCTCAGACCTCATACCGCTAAAGAGACCTACAATCGTCTGCTGTGCAAGTGAAACCACGTGGCGTGTCAAGTCTCATCTTTCGTGACACGCACATGTACTAAGGTAAAATGGATCACACAAATATCACCGTAAGTGCCCGAAAAGTGAGTGGGATGGTGTTTTTAATTGTTTCGCTAATTACGGCATTCAACCGGTTAAAAGATAACAGGTACGCTATTCACTATCAGTTTTTGTTCGAGCTATTTTTACAATAACAGTTTTGTTTTAGGACCGAACTTTTGACATTACGTTTATATTAGTGTGTAGCGGCACCAACGCCACCACTTACGAACTAATGACATGACGTCACACTAATAATGCATCGCGCATGCAAAGTTTTCGACGCGATTTGGACGTATACAACAGCCCGACATCAACCGTCGGGCAATTGACTGAACCAGACACAATACGTACCCGTGTACCTCCATTTTCTATGGAGGTTTACACCCTGTCCCACATGCACCACAAACACGTGACCTTCGAGTGTGAACGTCAGCGCAGCCTTCGTGTAGAGCTACTTCACCGTGACGTCATCATCCCTTCCTCAAGCTTTCGAGCACCGAGTCATCAACCAGCCAGTACCCACGTACAAACGTAGTGGTTATATTCTCTGCGCTCCATTCCAAAAAAAAACGTTTTAACATAGAATTAAACGCACTTCTAAATAAAACAAAAAAAATACTTTCTTTTTAACCGACTTTCGAAAAAGGAGGAGGTTCTATGTTCGACTTCTTGTATGTTTTTTTTTTTTATGTATGTTCACCGATATCTCCGTCAATTGTGGACCGATTTTAAAAATTATTTTTTTGTTTGAAAGAGTATTTTTCGAAATTGGTCCCATTTTAATTTGGTGAAGATCTGATGAAGAACTTCGAAGATATACAACAGAATTCTTCAATAAATAACGGCAAATCTCTCGGGACTGCTGCAATCGCATGTCTGTTTATTGTTTGTACCATTTCATAACATAACATCACGCCAGTACGCTCTTAAGGGGTAAGCAGATCTCTCATTTCATCTCTCATTTGTTCAAGTTGCATGATATTCGGGTAATCTATTCTGGCGCTATAGGAAACTTACTAAACAACTTGCCTATTAAGTAGGTACAACTAAAAAGTGAAAAAGAAAAAAACTTTTTTACAAAAAGATACTACCGACTTCCAAATAAGAAAACTACAAAGTGAAAAATAACTTTATTTTTGGAAGTCGGTGTCCATAACGTAAAAAATGGTACCTACGAAAGTCACCGACTTCCAAAAATAAAGTTTTTTTTCACTTTGTAGTTTTCTTATTTGGTAGTATTTTTTTGTAAAAAAGTTTTTTTCCCTTAAAATAGGTACCGACCAAAGACACCGAATTCTGAAAAAAAATGTTATTTTTCGCTTTGTAGTGTTTTGTTTTGGAAGTCGGTTTATTTTTTTTGTTAAAAAGTTTTTAATGTATAGCATTTTCGTCGTCGTCATTTGTTTTACAAGTAGGTTACTACCTGCTTTATCAACCGCTCGTGTATCAAACGTGAATTATCTCGGGCATGCGTTTCTTTGCCAAGGCCAACGTTATCTGTGCTGTAACTATTAATTATAATATTGTAATCTTCATTATGTTGATATGCCTGATAAACTCGATTGATGATTCCAACAGATTATCGTCTGATATATATTTACCACGAGGTTCTCAGGCGCAGTACAACAGGTCTTAGAATATATTATATTTATTACATATTTATAGTATATTCTAATCTGTTGTCAGATTTGGCCTATCTCCTCCCGTTTCCGAGATACAATTTTATTTCTTAAATTAATGTTTTTTAATTCCAGCTGATGGCGACAGATGGCGCTAGGTGACGGTTAACAAATGTGGATTTTACAATCTGAATAGTTGGTTCGGTCGTTCGTATATTTTCGATCTCACCTAAAAAATGTTTTAAAATTATTTTATGAAAAGGATTTCGAGTAAATGTGAGCGGGTGAGGGGGGTGGGTGGAGGGGGGGAGGGGGGAGTTCATATCTTGTTCTTCGGCCAGAAGCGATGGAAAGCAGGGGGCCAAATTTTTACACAGAATTGAGCTCGCTCCAACCGTTTCCGAGATATGGAGGTTTTTAGGTTTTCTGATTTGATCGCCGGTTCGTTATTAGTGGCGGCTCGGGGTCGGTTTTCGAGTAGTGTCGACTCGATCCGGCCTGTGGTGGAGGGTTTTGTACGTCTGGCGTTAAGAAACTAAATATATATACATATATATATATATATATATATATGTATGTATATATGTGTGTGTATATATATATGTATATATATACACATACATGTATATATATACTCCCTCGACTTCGCAAACACAACAGCGTATAGGTTAGAACACGCAAAAAACATGCGCACGCCGCACGGCTTACAACTATAGCAAAAAGTGTCGATACAACTTTTCGTGAGATTTTTTTCCGTCTAGCCCCCTTTCGCAACGCGCGATAAGGAACTTCGTTCCAAAATCGGTTCGTATTTGATCACTATATCACGTGTGGTTGAGACAGTAGTCAAACACGAAAGAGTTTATTTCGAGTTTCAACTCGTGCTCGGTCGCGTTAACGTAAAAGTATATTTTCAATACAGTTGTTAAACATGGCGTACTTTCAGAGGCTATAATTATGATTCGAAAGTTAAATCTTACGCATAGGCATCTTTCTGTTACGCGGTCGTGACTTTTGTTTACGAGCTCGATCATTATGTTTGCAGTTTAGTTTTAAATTTATAAGTCAATTTAAAAAAGTTTACTAGCAAGGAGTTTTCAAACATAGAATAAAATGGGATAGATTTTCTAAGAGGAAAAATGAATGATTCCGTACGTTTTAGCATTGAATTCTCAAAAGTCTTATAAATGGTTGTTTAATATATTTAATTACCAGTTTTAATTTAATTATTTTCACATCAACATTTGTCAAAAATCGAATAGGCTGTATAGCTGTATAGGCTGATATCGTTGTATAAAAATAAGTCCAGTTGCAAAAACGCACCATAAGTCAATTTAAAAAAGTTTAGTAGCAAGGAGTTTTCATACATAGAATAAAATGGGATACGATTTTATACGAGGAAAAATTTATGATTCCGTACGTTTTAGCATTGAATTCACAATTTTTTTTTTAAGTTGTTTAATATGTTTAATTAACAGTTTTAAGTTAATTATTTTCACATTAACGTTTGTCAAAAATCTAATAGGCTGTATAGGCTGTTTTCTTTGTATAAAAATATGTCCAGTTGCAAAAACGCGCCATATTGAAAATTTTATTTTTTGTGAATAAACAAATCTAATTCTTTGATTTGTTTTTACTGTTTCTCACAACTGTATTGAAAAACGTCGTGTGATACACGGGTGTGTAGGTTATTGCAAACTCGTGTCATTGAAAACCCTCGCCTACGGCTCGGGCTTGTTAATGTCAGCTCGTTTGCAATAACCTACTTCCCACCCGTGTATCACAATGTACTATTGTATTAAAACGGAAAAAGTGCCGCCTGGTGACAGTAAGGGGAAAGATTTTTTTTGTTTACAAATTGACATGGAGAATGTTTACGTTTACGTGATCAAGTGCGTTAAAAACACGCATTAGGGCTTTCGATGGGAAGCGATGATGTGGTCGACTATGAAGAACGCTTGCCTAGAAGTAACCTATACACTCTTGACTAAAAGTGTTAGCTACTATTAGGAAACAGGCTCTGGCAGGACATTTCACTTCTTAGCTTTACGCATAATGAAACCTGTAACGTAATATGGAAGGAGAAAGTCGGAAAGGTTATTCGGGCACATCTCCACGTTCAGCAGTGAGCGACAGACTAAAGAAAGAGGAAGGTCTGTTGAAAGGTCTCTCACAAGTTGGAATGATGACATGCTGAGGGCCACGGATTTCCACTGGATGCCAGAATAAAGGAATGTCACTTGAAGGAGGCATATTATGGCCATTGGTATGTTAAAATGAAAATTCAATGTTTTCTATTTTTATTTTATAACTGTACAAACACTTAATGATGAATATTTTTATTACAATTATTATCACAATTATGCATTCATCTACGACGTTTCTCATAATTATTATCATGGAGCTTTAGACAAAGTAATATTCAAACGGCGATTTGTTCTCAAAAGTTCAAAACGGTATGGAATTGATAATGATCAATTCCATACCGTTTTGAACTTTTTGACATTTCGGTAGCGATTAACAATTCTAAACACTTTGTTCCATTTTTATTACTTACTGAATTTCATTTTGTACAAAACCTATAGGGACGTTTACAACCTCAAACAGACACATCCATACATCCTTCAGTATTGTATATGTAGCCTTTTAGGCCACACAGTTATTTATACTTTACGAGAATCGTATCCTCAACTGTCAATCTACAATTGTTATAATCAATAGTATAGAAACTAAAGTACAGATTATACGAGACACTACAAAGAAATGTTAGGTACTCCAGTTTGCGACTGCACTTTTGACCCTTCACTGTACACAAGCAAACAAAACAATTTAGTTACTTTTAATTAACTTTGGCCTTAATAATGTTATAATCACTAGAAACACACTTACAAGCTAAAAAAAGCTACAAGTACTACTAAAAGTAAGGACAATAAGGCTGATAATTCTACAGCAATGAGTTTAATTTCTAGGTACCTACTGTGCCCACGACATGAATTCTTTACAAGACAGAACCTTTAGACAAAGACACAGTCGAACATGATGATGATGACATTTTGATAGCACTTGACAAATACATACATTTTTGAAACTTATCGCGATGCTTTTGTTGATAGAATATCCCTTGTCAAAAGCCTCTGCTTGTGTGAAACCGATTTCTCAAGCCCAAATATGAAGACTACATAACAGGTATTAACATCATTTTCAACTACATATTCTAAGTACTTTTGACTTTGGTCTTAGCAATATATTTGTTAGCAATAAACTTGTACAGGCTATAAACGATGCCAACTGCAACTAAAAGTACGGCCAATAAGGCTGATAGTACTACAGCAATGAGTTCAAATTCTAGGAACTGTGCCCACGACATGTTGGCGGCGGGAGCTCGAAGATGTTTCGCACCGCCGTGACGCAGCACGTGCTCGATCCACCACATTCCTCGGTCCAATGGCTTCATTGGCTGATCAAGCATGAGCTTCCTTAGGTGAGCAATGTTTTTGCGGTAGCTGAAAATGAAACAATAGGTAATAATTATCTTTTTGCTAATTGAAATTCATCTTGTCAGGACTGTTTTGCCTTGTGGGCCAGAGGTATTTTGCAATTAATATATGCTAGCTATAAATCTACCTGTTTGTGTAAGACTTTGGGGAGGCCTTAGCCCAGCTGTGGGACAGTATAGGTTGAATAAAAATAAATCTACATGATTATTTTTCTTGGACTTTTTGTTACTGATTAAGGTATTTTTATTAAGTATTAATATTTTTTTCATAGAAATAAGTATTAAATTATAATCCATCACAGTGCATGTGGTCTTAGCCCCTTATTAATGTACACTTATTAATATACATTTTTTATTTTATCTTACTATCGCTTGCTCGCGTTTATCCACGATCTTGCCTGATGGTGAACGATGATGTGGTCGACGGCTAAGCACGCTTTCCTACAAGTAACTTATTCAATCTTGACTTAGTAAAATCAAATTTCAATTTACCTGTCATCTCCAATAACTTTTTGGACAGCATTGGTAAATGATTCTTCACTAAGCGAATCCAAGTCCTGTCTGACTCCGATTCTGTGATGTTCATATTTCTCCACATTGTACCACTGATCACCCAACATCGGTACACCAACCAGCGGTACTCCTGCTGTAATAGCCTCGTCTGTTGATTGTAGACCACACTGTGTTACGAACAGTTTGACCTTGGGGTGTTCTGGAAGGTAAAAAATAAGTTAAAATAATATATTATATTATTATTTTTTATTTACTTCGCGTCCATTCATTGCGCAACCATTGTGATTATAAATTCGAGACATTTGCTAGTATAGATTGTCACATCACTAATTAGTAACATTACTAACGTACAGCACTAGTGATTTTGTAGTCTGTGGTAATCTCTCAAATAAACAGTTTGTGCAAATTTATTTTCACTTTTTAACCGACTTTAGAAAAAGGAGGAGGTTCTATGGTCGACTTCATGTATGTTTTTTTTATTTTTTTATTTATGTTCACCGATATCTCCGTCAATTGTGGACCAATTTTGTAAATTCTTTTTTTGTTTGAAAAAAAATTCATTTAATAAAGAAGAGTAACACATGTTTTTTTACATTGGCCCCAAACTAGGTAAGCCTGTAACTTGGGTACCAATTTTGTGGGTGTCCTGTTAAACAATTTTTGAAACATGTTCGGTTAAATAAACTTTTTAATAAAAAAAAACAAACCGATTTCCAAAACAAAACACTACAAAGCGAAAAATTACAATTTCTTCCGAAGTCTGTGTCTTTGGTTCCGAATGTTTTCCGTTTGTCGAGACCAACTTCGGAAAAGAAAGTAATTTTTCGCCATGTTGTGTTTTGTTTTGGAAGTCAGTTTGTTTTTTTTGTATCGATTATAAAAAAAAAACATCAATCATCAAATCGGTCCAGACATATTTTAGTAATTGGGGAATACAAATAAAAAAAAAGAAAACCGACAAATTGAAAACCTCCTCCTTTTTTGAAGTCGGTTAAAAAGAAAAGTTAACTAAAATCATCAAATTATAGGAAATCATAAAAGTAGAAAATAATAAAAAAGTTTTACATCGAGAGTAAACCCGCACTAATAGTTATAACTATAACTAGCTTCTGCCCGTGGCTTTGCCCGCGTAAAAGGTGTTTAATCATTCCAAGGGAATACACTACCGGGATAAAAATCATAAGTCCTTCCCAGGGTTTCAAACTATGGGCACGCCGCAATTGCGGCGATAAGGCCCCTCTTTGAGGAGTGGTTTGAGAGGCGCCACGGCATCCTCACCTTCCGCCTGACACAGGTCCTCACCAGAAACGGCTGTTTCGGGAGGTTCCTGTTCAGGATTAGGCGGGAGGAAACGCCCGGGTGTCACCATTGTGTGGATCGCCCGGAGGACACGGTGGAGCATACGGTGGAGGTCTGCCCTGCTTGGGCTGGGCACCGCCGTATCCTCGTGGAGGCGATCGGCGGTGGCAACCTCTCGCGTCCGGCCCTGGTTCAGGCCATGTTACGGAGCGAGAGGGTATGGGAAGCTGTCTCCTCCTTCTGCGAAGCAGTAATGCTCGCGAAGGAGGAGGCGAAACGCGTGAGGGAGACGCAACGGAGACGTCCTCACGCCCCTAGCCACCGCAGGAGACGCCCTGGGCGTCGGGAGTCGCAAGCCGATTCCCGGCCACCGTAGGCGCGGGCTTGCAGACGGCGAGTAATGGGTAGGTCGCCGTCCGATAAGGACCAGGCCCGAGTCGACGGCGCGTTGTGTTCCACGTGCGCCTCAAAGAGATGTCAGCAGAACTGACGGGGTCCGCGAGGGCCGATGCCTGTCTGGGTCGCGGATAAATTTGAAAAAGAGTTACCGCGGCCCTGGCTCAAGCAACTGAAGGAACACGGGTGGGTTTTAGTCAGTAGAAGTCTGACACGCCCTCCCGCCTCACCCAGAGCGGGAGAAGTCATCCTTCCTTTGGGTGGGAAATCATCCTATGAGATGATTTCCCACCCAAAAAAAAAAAAAAAAGGGTCTCAAACTATCTCCATACCATCTAAATCAGTTCAGCAGATTAATCGTGAAAATACTACAAACAAACAGAGTTACTTTCAGATTTATAATAATAAACTAGTTTCTGCCTGCGGGTTTACCAGGATATAAACTATCCTAAGTCCTGCCCAGGGTCTCAAACTAAATGCATACCAAATTTCATCTAATTCCATCGTCGACTCTGTCTCTGTCACCTATGACCTAGACTAGAGTCAAGAGCAAACACATTATAAATTTAAAAAAAATGGTTCAGCGGTTTAAGCGTGAAAAGGTAACAGACAGAGAGACACACAGAGTATAGTATAGTACAGTACAGTATATTTATTATTATTTATTTATTTTCAGGCAACTAAGGCCCATAGATAAAATACACAAATTAAACAAACAAAAATAAACTAATACATAATTCTTAACAAAGTTATTCTATCTAGTACGTTGGGTCGGTGACGTATTGCGCTGAGTCGTGGTGTCATGTAGCCTTCCGCGGAAACGCCGATACACGACAAACATGAGCCAAAATTCTTCCTTCATGAAGGTCTCCAAATGATGAGTCGGAACTCGAACCACAAATGATTTGAAATTAATCTTGTGACGCGACTCCAACTGCTCGACTCTCAGAGACAATTTGGTATTGATCTTTATGTTCTCCACGACCTCTTCTGCCTTCGTGGAGTAATGGAGACGTGACACGTACAGCTTCGTCGACGGAATAGCGGGACGCAACAATATGTTCGGCGCTGTCAGTGCGGTACCGCACTGATTGCAACAAGCAAGCTTCTTCTTCACCACTCGAACGAAACCTTCTTCATCGATCTGTCCTGGTCTTGTTACCGCTGGCAACGAGCTTCGAGCCTGATCAGAGGGCCCCTGGGCAAACCTTGCTTGCTTGGGTTGCCGCTGATCGGGAGTTATTGCAGGAGCAGCAATAACGGCAGCCGAGTAAGCACGTCCCGGTGTTGACTTGCTGTTTTTCGTCAGTGCTCCAACGATGGGCGACGTGGGGAGTGCGGTGCGCGCTTTTGCATCGCTTGCAGTGACGGCAGCCGGCGCCGAGTCAAATTTTGCTGACTCGAAACTCAGCTGCGATGCACTGAACCACTGACTTATAAACCTATGGACTTGCCATACCTACGAAATTGCAAATGCACGCTGCATACCTACAAAAATCGGGTAATTAAGATGGCTGCCCATTTGCAACTGTTTGACAGCACAACTACACAGATAAACGTACACATACGGCACACAACTACCAATATTTTGGGCAATCAACATGGCGACCGGTCACGCATAGAGATGATTTTGACGTCACTCAAATGTGTTACCAAGTTTAGTCATTGACAAACATTTAGATGTCTCTCTTTTCATATGCAGCTCTTGGTTAGTTAAAAAGTGACAAAACGCTTTTTGACATGCGTGTGTCGATATTATAGATATTTGTATAACTATACTTCATATAGTAGAATATGCCGTCTCCATAGTTTTCCTACCTCATTGCACTGAACGCGCCGTATGACCTACATACCGTGTTGCGCCTCGGTACGTAGATCACTGATGGTAGACTGCGATCGACCAGGCTTGACCTTAGGGTTGTGATGTCCCGCAGCAGCCTGGTGACGTCGACGTGGTCGAATATGACGGGGGGCAGCTTGCGCAAATCCTTCGCCACGAAAGTCGGCACGTCGTCCGGGTCGGTCTCCTTCAGCACTTTAATAGTGTCCTGGAGCCCCTCTCTCCTTTTTCATCCCTCCTACGGGACGGTATTCTGTCAGCCATATGTAGCGACTCATACAAATTAAATTAGCCAGAATGTAATTTAATTAATTTGTTTGATTGAGTATTCGTTTGTGTTGTTTTAATGTTGGTGTGTGCGACTTCTATAATTTTTTGTGTGTTGTTTGTCTATTGTAAATGTAATAATTATATAGCATTGACTCTTTGCACGTGTTGGGTTACACTGTTAGTGCAAGGAGAAATTGTATTGAAATAAATAAATAAGTAAATACAGCAGTGTTTTTGCCCTGCGTATCTCCTCTTCATTGAAGTTGGACGTGCAGATCTGTATCACACTGACCTCGTCCATGAAAACCAACTGATACTGCAGGAATGCCAGGACCTCGTTCGCCACAAGTTCTTCCGAACGCATGGTGGCAGCGGCACCTGCCGCACTCGGCACAAATTAAATAATTTTCGCGTTTAGTGTAGTCGCGTCCGATTGCAACGGCTGATCGCACTGCACTTATAGTATAGTATAGTACACTATAGCATAACATAGCATAGCATAGCATAGTATAGTATAGCATAACATAGCATAGCATAGTATAGCATAACATAGCATAGCATATTATAGTATAGTAGGGTACAGTACAGCACACTGCAGTACAGTATATTGTGTAGTATAGTTTAGTATAGTAGTATAGATGGATATAAATTTGAAATTAAGGATGGTGATTAATGCTATAGAAGAGGCCTTTGCCCTGCTGTGGTACATTAACAGGCATATTCTTATTATTTATAACTCCACGTGTATCTTTGATGATTACCTTATCGTACGCATAGTAACATTAAAGATTGATTCGTATTTCTCTGCGGTTTGTTATCATCTGTTTCTATACTACAGTCAAGGTCAATTCGGGCAACAAATTGGTCTAGTGATCGTGAGTGCTACTGCTGAGCATGAGGTCTTGAGTTCAATGCCCGGGTCGGGCGAAAATTGTTCTGTTATTGGGTTTTTTATCTGAAAATTCGAAATTTCTCAATAGTAGCCCAGTGTTTGGATTAGTGCCCCGTTGATGGCAAATAAGCTCGCTCCCTTGCGCATGGGGCTTTAACATAACTGTCGAAATTAGGGTGTGTTTTGTAGGTCACCTCTGCTTAACCTTTTGGGGCATTCAGGCATGATGTTATTTTGTCGCTTGCCATTTAGTGTGTATCTCTAATTCCTAATCATACATAAATAATAAAATGTATACTAATTTAATTTAATCTATTTAATTTAATTTATTCTATTTAATTTAATTTATTCTATATAATTTAATTTAATCTATTTAATTTAATTTATTTAATTTAATTTAATCTATTTAATTTAATTTATTCTATTTAATTTTATTTAATCTAAATAATTTAATTAAATTTATTTAATTTAAATTAATCCATTTAATTTTATTTAATCTATTTAATATAATCTTTTCTAATTTAATGTAATCTATGTTACTTAATTTAAATTACTGAATCAATTTAGCTTTTTTTTTGTTTCTAATTAATAAATTCTGTAATTATCTGCGCATTTAGTGCATGCTGTGCTTTTCTGTAAGTGATGAGGCGCTTAGACTTTAGTTTGAAATGTAAAAATTATAAAGTAACAGTGTACTCATTGTTGAAAAGCCTAATAATAAATAAATAAATGTTGTGGTATGTGTATTATTTAATGATGACAAGAGTTCCATTGTTTATAAGACGGGTATATCTTTAGTTGTTTTGTACGGTTATATATTTTTATAACCTGTTTGACTGCCATTAGTATACATCAATTAACTGTTTTATTAGACAGTCTTATTTATTATGTAATAGCTGTTGTCCGCGACTTCATCCGCGTCAAACCAGTAAAACAAAAAAAAAATGTTTTTATGCGTAACTAAATTTTGTTTTCCTAAATAAAAGTAGCCAGTGAAAGTGCCATCAAAACCTGTCCATTCGTTTCGGAGATTACCAGGAACAAACAGACAGACAGATCTTAAAATACGAGTTTTGCTATTACTACCGTATAAACATTCATATTATTATGCATTTACTAAAAAGTTATTATTTTGATATTACAAATGGACACTTCTGTGTTATGTGTATTTACTAGTTTTTATTGATGATACGAGTACCATTGTTTATAAGACGGATATTATAATGTAAAGTTGTCTTTTTAAAACTTGTTTGACTATCATTAGCATACATTAATGGCTATGTTTAATATACCGTCTTGCTTATTACTAGCTGTTGCCTGCGACATCGTCCTCGACAAACTAGTAAAACTGTAAAATATGCGGGTTTGAATTTTTTTGCGTTGAACCCTGATTATTTTTCTAAAATATAAAATGCTTTTTATTTTTTAAACTTTGCTCCAGACTAGGAATGTCTTCCTGTATCGTGGGTGTGTTTACAAACATTTAAAATTACATACACAAGACACCCAGAAAATATTTATCCTGTGCGGGAATCGAACTCGCGACACGCAGCGCAGCAGTCGGTCGCTCAACCACTACACCAACCGTGTCATCAGTTTAAGCAACTCCTCATAATAACTGCTATCTGCCAGTGAAAGTCCCCTCAAAATTGGTTTATCCATTTCGGCGATTCCGGAACTAATAGACACAGTTTTTTATTGTTTTTTTTTTCTAAAATTATTATATTTTGAAATTACAAACGGACACTTTAATTGTATTTAATTGTATACTAGATACCTTATGATACAGTCAGTATGAGTCGGCAACTATAAGATAAACAAGATTATGTACTTAGTATGTAGTATGCAGTATTAATGCAATTAATGTATAAACTATGTGATATATCTTGATATAGACTGAATTATGTAGTCAAGAGTAGTTTTTGTAACCCAAAGATTAACTGGTAGCAAATGACTTGTTGGAAGTCCACCTATAGATAATACCACTTTATATACCTATTCGATTATTAAAAAAATCCTATCATTGATAGAAAAATCCATTTTTATAGCTGATAGAATCTCGAATGCCACAGGGTTTTTGTACTGAAAAAATCACGTTGCCGGGGTTAGTTACGGGAGTGAAGTAGCGGGAAAAACTAGTTTATCTAACTATCAAAGAAAGCACAAAATAAATATTTATTAACAAGATAACCAAGATAACGTTATGATCCATGAGAGTTGGCATATTAACCAGAACATGCATCTCCAGTAGGCAGATTCACCTTTAGTAGGGTTTTAAGTTATTTATTGCCATCAACCGGTCACAAATCCAAACATTAGTCTACCTGAGTAACTCCAGATGAAATAACCCAATAACACTTTGACCAACACGGGACTCGAACCGAGGACCTCACGTCAGCAGTAGCGCCAGCGACCACTAGGAGGCAGTTAGTAAAATAAAATGATGGCAATAAAGTTCACTTACTCAGCAGATCTGACTGAGGCAGCCACTTCGATATCCTGATGTTAGCTGACCTCCCAGGCAGTTCATCTTTGTCCCACTTCCAGAGGACATCGTAAGGCATCTTAGAGAAAGCTTTCACCAGCGTTTGTATCTTCTCCGGAGGTAAAAGACTTGGCTTCACATTTGTACCAAAACTGATGTATATCACGCCGTGCTTTGATGAATCTAAGTATGATTTTAGGTCCTGAAAAAAATACAGAATTAACGATTAGTGTGATAGGTGGGTGTTAGAGCTTAAAAAAAAAGGACATTCTAAACGAAAGAGAATGAAAGAAAAATTGTTTATTTGTGCCAGACACAACGAAAACTATACAAAAAAACAAATAAACCGGCCAAGTGCGAGTTGGACTTGCGTACGAAGGGTTCCGTACCATTATCGTAAAAACGGCAAAAAAACGCGTTTGTTGTATGGAGCCCCACTTATTACACAATTTATTTTATTCTTTTTTAAGTACTTGTTATAGCGACAATAGAAATACATCATCCGTGAAAATTTCAACTGTCTAGCTATCACGGTTCATGAGATACTGCCTAGAGACAGACGGACAGAAAGACAGGCAGACAGACAGACGGACCGCGGAGTCTTAGTAACAGGGTCCCGTTTTTACCC
This sequence comes from Orthosia incerta, assembly GCA_948252205.1. Taxonomy (NCBI): domain Eukaryota; kingdom Metazoa; phylum Arthropoda; class Insecta; order Lepidoptera; family Noctuidae; genus Orthosia; species Orthosia incerta. The sequence goes on along the minus strand of OX411764.1, from coordinate 15,029,475 downwards.
ATTGAAAAGTGTAAGTGTAAGTAAAAAGTGACATTCTAAAAGAAAGAGAATGAAACAAAAATTGTTTATTTGTGTGTGTAACGAATACCATAAAATAAACAAATAAACCGGTCAAATGTGAGTCGGACTTGCGCACGAAGGGTTCCGTACCATTATCGCAAAAAACGTAAAAAAAACACGTTTGTTGTATGGAGGCCCACTTAAATATTTATTTTATTCTGTTTTTAGTATTTGTTGTTATAGCGGCAACAGAAATACATCATCTGTGAAAATTTCAACTGTCTAGCTATCACGGTTCATGATACAGCCTGGTGATAGACAGACAGACATACAGATGGACAGTGGAGTCTTAGTAATAGGGTCCCGTTTTTACCCTTTGGGTACGGAACCCTAAAAACAAAGTCAAAAACTAAAATACAAATAAAAAGTATCCGTCACAACCACGCAAAACGGTCATCACTCAGCATATTCGAAAAGATTAATATTATGACAGTTTCTTGCCAATTATTTTATGAAAATATTATGTATGTAAGGAAAAATATAAATCTCTTTAGTAAAGTTAGTGATAGACACAATTGTAATACTAGAAATAAAGATGAGTTAGATCAACCATCTTATAGATTAGCTAAAGTAAACACATCTTTCATGGGGTACTGTGTTAAATCCTATAACAAAATACCTTATGAGATATTAAAACTAAATGAAGGAAATTTTAAAACAATAGCATATTACAAATTAGATTATAATAATATATTCAAGATATGAATGCTTGAACACATGTTCGTCCTGCTCCATAATCTTTAGTGCAGGCCAAATCAAACTGGTTAATTTGTATTATATTCGTAATTATAGCAACGCTTTATTTCTATTTTCTTCTCTTTTTGTTTAAAAAAAATTACTCGCACACTGTTCCGTTGTTGTTGAATTAGGTAATTTACCAATCTTTGCAATATTTTTAAGTATGTGAGAACCATATTCCTATTAATCAAGTGAAGAAATTTACTCGTTAATGCTTGTAAGACTTTATACCTATATGTAGTATATTAGTGCTGGGTGCATCGTCCTTACGTATTTGAATTTATAAATGTATATACACTTAATTTTTAAAAGACTAAAAGTATGGAGTTTCTTGTGCGTTCTTCTCCATAACAAGCTACTTTTCCGAATGCAATTTTTAATTGTTAACGTTCAAAAGTGCCGCTTAATGGCCTAGTTGAAATAAATACATTTGACTTTGATTTGACTTTGACTTTAATGCTTGGGACTCGCGTGCGAGACAAAGCTACAGCGCTGGTTTCCAGCGATAGCCTATGTCGACCGCTGAACCAATGATACCTTAAGGCAAGTGACGTGAGCGATCAGTTTCATTCATAAATAAAACATAATTGGGTAAACATAAATAGGTAAATATCTTTTCAACACATATTTCAGTTTAAGTTCAGATTTAAGAAATAAATGTGTTCTATTGGTGATAACACAGACATAAATCCAACTCTGTCTAGGTCACGGATAAATTTGAAAATGAGTTACTGCGGCCCTGGCACAAGCAACTGAAGGAACACGAGTGGGTTTTAGTCAGTAAAAGTCTGACATGCCCTCCCGCTCCCACATCACCCAGAGCGGGCGAAGTCATTGCATGATTTTACACCCAAATAAAAATTCAAATCTAACTAGACAACGCTAATCTAACTAGACAAGTCCCATCTGTATAAAAACTGAACGTGCCACTTTTTCACAAACAAATTAAAAATTTACTTACCAATGAAAGAAAACATTTCGATTGACTCGGTCAACTTTTTCTATACATTCTTTGCAGCTCAATATGGCATACAAAGATATTTTTCTAGATTTCGGTGAATTTCCGGTGCCGATAATGCTCAATGAAAAGCTCAGATTACCATCATTGATCGTAACTTTACTTCGTTCTTTGGCACGCGAAGTACATACAATTGCGTCATCTAGTTAGTTTTATGTCTGTGGGTGATAACGACTGCCGAAAACTCAGAATGTAAGGGATAGGTCCAGTGGCGGCTGGTGGATCATAGTAGTGGTAGTGCACTTTGCCGTCTCTCTGGGTAATTATGTAAGACTAGCTGTGCCCGCGGCTTCGCTCCCGTCATCTGCCTGCCAACCCTACCATACTTACCAGCCTGCCTGCCTACTCCACATACTCAAAAAAACTTTTTACAAAAAAATACTACCGTCTTCCAAATTAAACTACAAAGTTAAAAATAACTTTATTTTTGGAATTCTTTGTAGTTTAATTTGGAAGTCGGTAGTATTTTTTTGTAAAAAGTTTTTTTATTTTTCACTTTTTAGTTGTACCTACCTAATAGGCAAGTTGTTTAGTAAGTTACCTACTCGTATAACGCCAGAATATATTACCCAAATATCATGAAACTTGAACATAACCGGTGAAATGAGAGATCTGCGTACCCCTTAAGAGCGTACTGGCGTGATGTTATGTTATGAAATGGTATAAACAACAAACAGACATGCGATTGCAGCAATTCCGAGAGATTTGCCGTTATTTATTGAAGAGTTCTGTTGTATATCTTCGAATTGCTTCGTCAGTCCTACCTACACCAAATTAAAATGGGACCAATTTCGGAACATACTCTTTCAAACAAAAAAAGATTTTTTGAAATCGGTCTACAATTGACGGAGATATCGGTGAATTCGGTGAAAATACACAAAAAAAAAAAAACAAAACATACATAATGTCGAACATAGAACCTCCTCCTTATTGGGAAGTCGGTTAAAAAATACACATACTACATACCATTTTTTTTTTCTAGGGTCATTCTTTCGCGTAAAATCTTAACACCGCGATTCAGAAAATGACTTTAAATGCACAACGCCATCTATCGAATACCGAGTTCAACTGTCAAAGTATCTGAATTGCGTGTGTTGTGTTAATTTTACTTCTTGAACACTTTAAATTCATCTAACTTTTGATAGAGTGAACCGATTGCGATGAAAAAAAAACTAAGTAATTCTTAAAGATACGCAGAATTTTTATGTATAAAAGTTATCTACATTGGTTTCGTACATTTCACGTGATGCGTGCACAAATAAACAGACAAACAGACAAACAGATAAACAGACAAACAGACAAACAGACAAAAATTCCAAAAATGCTAGAAATGGGTTCTGTTGGTTATCCTTTAACACCCTGGCTATTTTTTTTGGAATTTTTTTCGATGTACAAAAAATATTTTTCTACAGATTTATTATATGTATTGATGATTTGCTAAAATTCACAGGAGCCTATGTAAATCGGCAAACCATCTCGCTAGCGACTTCTAATTCGACGCCAACGCCATCTAGTTACGTCGTTGTACAACTTTTAATGTTGGTACTCGACCCTAAGATAAATTTCGTTCGTCAAACCTCGCCCGCTCTCGGTAATCTTCGGTTCGCTGGTGCGGCGCACGAGAATGGTCATATTTCGCCGTACATTTTCTATTGAACTATCTCTGTCTCACGCGCCAGGCGTTTTCGCTTGTTTCTCATAGAATTATATGAACTCTCGCCGTGCGCTTTAGCCTAGCGCACGGGGAGTATTTTTTACAGCAATATACGTCTTATTACTTTAGCAAAGAGCTTAAATTTGTTCGTCATAATTTCGTAAATATTGAATAGATCGTTAATCAGATATTATTAAACATTTTTATTTTATTTCTAAACCTTTTTAAATCTGGCAGTTCAGTGCACGAGTGAACTTAAAGTACAGCCGCCTCTGGATAGGTCACGTGATACTTCAACACGTTTACGTTTTATACGCTGCACTACAAGTACATAATATTATGTGAGTATGTATTATGATGTCAAGGTTAATAAGTTTATTATAATAACCTTTCTTTATGTCATAAACCAATCGTTAAATAACAGATATGAAATGCATTATTGTATAATGAGCATGCATACACAACACGTGTACACACACACACACACATGTAGACTGTGCTGCTATATGAAAAGTAATACTATATAAATAACTGTGTAAACAACATAATAGGCAGCATAATAGCAGAACGCGATAAGGCCTCCTGTTATATGTTTGTTTTAATTGTAATGTTTCTTTTTGTATCGTTTTATCTTGGTGTACAATCAAGTATGTGTAAATAAATTCCAGGTTGCCATTGCTCCGATTTCTTACAGGTTGCCTGGAAGAGATCGCGGAATGCAATAAGACCGCACATTGTATGTGTATTAGTTTTAAGTTTCTTTTTATAATTGTATTTTAAGGTGAACAATAAAGCATATAATAAATAAATAATATTGTAATGTAAAAACTATTTATTTAATGTTTATTCTCAGAAAAGAAATTGAGAAAATACCACACCGAAATTAATTTCAGTCGATTTACAAAAATATATATTCTAATGCTGAATACATTGACGATATATTTGTATTTGACCTTAGCCTTGAATGTCTATTTTTGCTGGCGTAAATTTAAAAATAATTATATTTTTTTCAAAATAAACACCATGTCAATCTAATTTCAACCATTGACAAAATATAACTGTATTTGCTATTCTAGAGCTTATTTTGACTAGTACCTAGTTTATAAAAACTTACCTGAGGCAATTCCTTATGCGGTTTCTCTGGAATTCCTCCCAAATGGATGACACTCGGAGGCACTGGCCGACTTCCTTCCCAAATTGGATTTACATTCAAAAACAACATATCAATATTATTTTGAAGTTCCTTCACATCTGGTATATCAGGTCCAAAATGTTTTCTAATCATTTTATTCTCTTCATCATCCATACTTTTATGTAAAATATCTATCCTGTAATTATAGTATACTTTATACAGCTTTTCGTACATTGTCAGATTGTAGATTCTCTGAATAAAGCTGGAAGCTGGATACAAAAATGGATGTGACGGGGCTCCAATGACTTCATAAATGTCCCACGTAGCTCCGAAAGAGCTAATTACGATGAGAGGCACGTTGTAAACATGCGAGAAAGCTAATGATGATCGAATACAAGCTTCGGTCAACAAAAGATCAAACTTCCCCTTTCCTTTCACCAAATCCTGGACTTCTTTAACTTGAAGTTGTGTGCTGACTGTGTTAAAAACCAGTTTTATACCAAGCATCATTTGTGATATGAGATCTCCTTTATTTCCTTTATCTGTTGCCATAAAGTCCTGCCACACTTTATACGATATATCATGGACATCGATTTCCGTAAGATTCTTTGGAGCTTCACCTTTCTTGAACATGGGGTCTGTTGTTATCACTACCACTTCATGGCCACGTTTGAGGAGTTCCATCGTTATTGGTCTGAACACGACCTGGTGACTGATCGACGGGATCGGGTACACTGCCAGTATCCTCGCCGCATCAGTGACGAACATTTGTAAGAAAAGACACAACGCTAGATTTTCTAACTTCGCCATTCTGTGGCCGTGTTGCAACTAACTGCACCGAGTTGATCGACGTGTGTTATATACAGCCAACCACCAGTCGATATAACTATATGATCAATATTGTAATGGTCGTCTGGATTGTTTACTAATTCAGTCTTTGATGGCGTGATAGAAATAATATGATTGCAGTCAGTCGAAGTTGACCTATTTAAGAATTATCTTTATATCCATTTCTTTTAAATCTATGTCCTTATGTAATCTAACGGTGGACGCGCATGTTTTATGCTTAAGATATTTTCAATACAGTTTTTTTTTGCAAAAATAATACAACGAACAACCATTTTACAATAATATCTCGTGTAATTCTACAAATTATCTAGCACCGCTAACTTCATGGTTGTGACTGATATGCAGATTGCAACAAAACTAATATATGCAATACTGTTGTACTCCGTAAACATTTTACGAGTACCACTAACACCGTGCACAGTATTCGTCATAATTCTCTTGACCTTGTCTCAATTTACTTGGCGTAGGGCCAACATATGTACTAATTCCATACTGCTCTTTTAGTCGTATTCTCTGTATTCAGCGTCATCTCATTTAATCGGTTACAAAAACCTTTTTAAAATCGATTGCATGCATGTCCACACAAAAGTGACTTTTTTTACTAGAGGCCCTAACCTACTGGATCTTGTTAACATTACCTTAATTTTGTGGTAATTTGTATATGTTAAGGCCGTACCCTGACTAAAAAATCAGCATGAGATATGAGCATTCCTATTGGCCTAGTGGCACTGGTGGCGCGTGAATTACAGTAGTGAATACGCCCAGATTTTAGAATAAAATCTTTATAAAATCGAATATTGGTCTTGTGAAAAAAAAAACTAACAAAATGTTCGTTATCAAATTCTCTATCCATTAGTGTTAGTACAAAAAAATATTAATGAACACTTTACAAGGAGATGCATGCTATCAATAATTATTTCTCATTTTTATGGTTTTGTTGGAAGGAGATTAGTGAAACATATACCTCTTTAAAAAAAATATCCTACCTTTTTAGAATGAATATTATGTAGAAATTTAATGTATTTTTATTAATTGATATTTTATTTTTAAATAAAGAGTAGATAGCTCTTAAAAACTGCACAAAAACGACTAGCGCGGCGTTTTGCTTCAGGCAAATCAATAGAGTTCCGAAAATCGACCGGAAAAGTATGAAATAAATTGTATTTCACACATTTCCTAGGCATAATATAAAATTCCTAAACGTATACAAAATCCGTTAAAAACAGGATAGTATAGTACGGCCCGTACGTTACGAGCTAAACGAGGGCGCGCGGTTTATTGGGTATTCAATCGCTCGCGTGATCGTTGATTGTGTTCTAATTGAGGCGTTCTTGGCCAAATTAAAACAGCCGCACGGGTCAATCTCCGTTCGGATACCCAAGACAGTCATTTTCGATAAAAAATACAGAATCCAGCTACACGAAGATAACCGCTGCGATGGGCTACGCCCCGATGAACTGCGAATCTTCACGGACGGATCCAAAACAGGTACAGGCACGGGTGCAGGAGTCTTCTCGGAGGACCTAAATATCCGCTTAGCCACACCTGGGGATCCACAACACGGTTTTTCAGGCCGAATGCCTGGGCATCTCCATGGCGGTCTCTGTGGCTAGGGAGGTAAAGGACTTCCCTATACGTATACTTTCGGACAGCAGGGCCGTCCTGCAAGCACTAAACAGCCACACGGTCAACTCATGGCTGATTTACGAGTGTCACCGGCGCCTAAACCAGGTTGGTATGCATAACAAAGTAACCATTCAATGGATCAAAGGACACAGCGACTCCCGAGGGAACGACGTTGCGGATGAACTCGCCCGGAGGGGCTCAAGTATGGCACCGGTGGGCCCGGAACCCATAGTGTCCTTACCTTTCGGGTATCTACGCGGTCTGGTAAGAAAACGCACCAAGGATCTACACAGCAAGCTATGGACTGATCTTAGCGATTGTAGGCAGGCCAAGGAGGCACTACCGCTCATTGACGGCCGTTTCACAAAAAAGGTCCTACGACTAACAAAGCCACAGTTGCGTGCAATTACTGCCGTGACAACTGGACATGGGACCTTTAATAAACACCTCTTTGTCATAGGAATCACGGACAGCCCACTCTGCAGAGCTTGCATGGTGGAGGAAGAGACTGCGGCACACCTGCTCCTGAGCTGCCATGTAATCGCTGGATACAGGGCCAAATACTTCGGCGACCCAGGTACCCTGCAGGAGATAGTCGGCAGCACCAAGGCGCTGCTGGCCTTTCTCGAGGAGCTGGGGTGGATCGAATGATGTGACTGAATCCCACCCGTACGCAAAATACGCGCTTGGTCGTGGAGTTGCGGAAACAGCCCGCCGAAACTAAACTAAACTAAACTAAAACGGGTCAATCTGCGTGGCTTAACAACGAAGGCTGAGTCTGGTCCATCGATGGATGACCATCTTTACATGTTGAGATCCCTCCGTGCCTTGGAAAGTACGCTAAGCCGTTGGTCATTACGTCGTTACAGATAATCAGAACCTAGGCAATCTGACACCAGTCTTGCCAAGGGTTATGGTAGTACCCAGTTACTGGGTTGTGGAGGGCAGAAAGGCAGTCACTCCATGTAAAATACTGGTACTCAGCTGCATTTGACAAGGCTAGTAGATGCCTAGCATTTTACCAACAAACAAAAATCTTTCGAAATAATCAATTAAAACAGTAACTGGGTCATACAGGTATTATATCCAGTTACTGGGTTGTGGAGGTCAGATAACAGTGGCTCCTTTTTTTTAAACAAAGCCTGATTTTCACAGATTTCCTTCACTATCTATACAAAAAACCAGTTCCTCCTTACTGTCTACTAGACGACACTTATCCAGTTCCAATACAAATTGACGTTTATGTCAACGTGTACACAAGTAAAAAACACGCACGAAGGCCACAGAATTCAGCCACGTTGACAGCGTTAGTGTTTGCGGAGTACGTCCCTAACAATGCCTCACCTCTTGTAGTGTTGTTTGTGCAACAACACCTGCACCCTGAAATATTCATATTGAAGAAAGTTATTTTTCGCTTTGTACAGTATTTTTTTTGGATTTTGGAATATTTTTTTTATTAAATATTTTATATATTCTCTGTTTAGTTTTGGTACCTCAAATTTCAATGAAGATAATTGATAACCAAAACACATCTCATGACGATTCTAATAAGCCCAAACACGACTAGTATACATTGTTTTATTACGAAGTTCCAGTGCCCACCTTCCGACTTCATCATCAGATCAGTTCGATGGTACCATTCTCTTCAGTACCATTTATTTATAAGTATCATTTATATATAAGATATATTTCATCATAGTCGGTTTACCATATTCCAGATATCTTATAGTCATTACATACTTTTTATTAAGGTTACACTAGTCGATCATTCTTCCATACAAAAATAGTATAGAATAGAAAACATTTATTCGACATAGACACAACACAACAACAACAATCACAAAGTTACAGAGAAGAATAGTAAAAACGTAGTCTGGCGATTACTTCACTGTTTGACGATGTACGTTCAAAATAAAAATTTAAATCAATTTGTCTCATCATTATCTAGCCCTGTATGGAAACAAAAAAGTAAATAAAAAAATATTTGAAAGTTATGAGCGTCGAAAGTTTCATATTTCAACACTAATTTTAACGCAGCTTTGGGCGGGAATACTATAAGAAGAAGGAAAATTGCAAAACAGGTACCATACAGGGATAGATTAGAAGTTCAACAATGCAAATAATTTTATTTTGAAAATATACATTGAGTAATTTTTCATGATAATTATGTAGACCCCCAAAGGTCTGGTTATAAAATTTCGCGCGCTCGTTTTCGTTACTAATCATCATCCATTTTGCTAAAAACTTGCAAAAGTGCTAATTCGTGAACTAGCTTCTTACTGCTCATCACAGCATCCTTAACCTTAAGGAGTTCCAATGGCCATCTGTGGTCCTCTTAATCAATTTCACTTCACAAAATGATATATTCTGAGTGCAAATGATTGCATTGTTGATGAAAATGCCAAAATCACTATTTGTATGCCTATATTATTTGAGGAGTTCCTGCGATTTCCATGAGATCTCATCATCATATTCTAATTTGACAATGGGACTATCTCCAAAGTATACCCTTACAAACACAAAAATCGGTCCAAAATTTTCAAAATTTGACCGAAATTGGTAATATACAAAAAAACATACAGTCAAATTGAGAACCTCCTCCTTTTTGGCATTCTGTAGAAAATCATTATCATCATTAACATTAGCTTATAGTAGTCCACTTGTTTTGATTTTTGGCAGCCCTCATTCAGCTACTACCAGCCACCCTGCGAAGATCGTCGCTCCACCAAGCCTGAGGGCGTCCCAAATTACGTTTATTCTTGGTCTCCACCCCACCCAAGAACATGTCTACTTCAATGGTCATTGATTCTACGGCTTATATGGCCGACCATATTGCCACTTAATCGTGATTATTATGTGGGCTATATCGACTACTTTGTACTTGTTCTGTGCCGTACCACCTTATATATGTAGTTTTACAATATTAGCGATCTAATAAAAATGGAAGATAACTATTAAATGCTGTGTTGATAAAAACTGTCAAACTTTTCAGAGTGTGTTTTATTCGTAGTTATGTCTGACTAATCAATCATCACAGAGATTTCAACACAATGACTTATTAACGATCTTATAATTCGTATCAATGTTATCACAAATGTTTTATCGTAGCGTCTCTAAGACTTAGACCTGTGTTTGGAATTTTTATTTTTATTTTACGATATTTTATCCTGAAAAAAATGTTTTATTTCGCCAACTGTTAAAATTCTCACGTAGCTGGGTTCGTGTTTGACTGTTGAACTCGCTAGTAATTTATTGGACAATTTGATTTATATTCGCCTTAATAGTTTTATAGCTACAGTAGGTACCTACCTAGGTTGTGAAGGTACGGTTTTGTTTTACAGTCCTGTATTTGGTGCCAGTCTTTTCTTTAAAGGAATTTATACTTAGTTTTATTTTTTCAAGCAGAATAATTTCATCTTATCCTATACCTTTTTTTTGTTGACCGTGGGAAACCTCCAAAAGGCGCTTGGAATTTTGGGGAAAAGACCAGGAAGTGTGAAATTTTCACTTCACTAAAACCACACCGATAATCATCACCTCTTAAAAAACCATGCCGGTACCGATACTGTGCAACGCCTGTTATAGTAAATCCCTGGGGAGACTGAGAAGCGTCTCCCCTGAGCCTCGCTGTGCACGGTAGCGCGTGATCACCGTGCCACATCGTCATCGTCATTTGGTGGGTGGACAGAATGAAATCTGACCGCCCGTGACCCCGCAGTCCTGCCTGCCCATGATGCAGATGGGGTGTCGGCGTTTTAGGCGTCGAGGCGGTCGCCTCGACGACGCCTTCTTCTCAGAGCGGGATCGGGCCACTAATGATCCCTCTTCCAAAAAACACCACAAAGTGTTTTTTGGAAGTCAGTTGTATTTATTTGTAAAAAAAAAAACACTTTTAAGCTGTAGTGCATAATGGGCATGTAATTAAAGTGATGCCAGAATAGACTACCCGAATAACATTAAACTTGAAAATAGCTGGTGAAATGAGAGTGTACCAGGGTAAACTGTATTCATCTGCTTACCCCTTTCGAGAGTACCGGCGTAATGTTATGTTACGAAATGGTGTAAACAATGACATTCATACGTATTGAATTGATTACCTCCTGTTTTTGATGTCGGTAATAAACAGACATGCGATTGCAGCAATCCCGAGAGATTGGCTAAAAAAACAAATAAACTTATTCATATCAATAAAAGCATATTATTACCACCAAGTTCTTCATCAGATCTTCATCAACTTTAAAGGAGACTAATTGGTAGCATACTCTTTCAAAATCGTTCCACTATAAAATTGACAGAGAAATCGGTGAACATACACAAAAAAAAAACCTACAGCTGAACATAGAAGCCCCCTCCTTTTTGGAAAGTTGGTTAAGAATGAAAGTGACTAACACACTCCAAAAGACCAAAAGACTTAAATATTTAAGATGAAACAAGGACAAAACTCAAACCAAACCAAACACGAGTTTAACTTGGTATCAAATAAGATTGTTCTACGTAAGAGTTTTGTGTTTTATCTTATTAAATATTTATACCAAGAAGTAACTTGGAGTTGTTCTTTATCATAAAAAGTAGTAGAAATTATTATATCCGTCTCATTCATAATCATTTGATAGTTCTGCTTCCCCTTCTTCTTGTTCTTCTTCTTGTAGTGTGGCTTGGTAATCAATTTTATTGGACCCAAAATACTGGGGTTGGAAGTTAAGCGACAATACTTTGGAACCAATTCACACTTTACTTCTACCTGCACCGAAATAACTCCTCAACACAATTTTTTTGCAATTGTAAAAAAGGATGTAATGCTAAATGCGGCTGCAAAAAAGTAGGATTGTTTTGTTCTTTAGCATGTACCAGTTGTCAAGGTCAGTCGTGCTCCAATGTTAAATCGCCATCAGAAGAGGATTCGTACGATATCAGTGAGGAAACAACTGATACATCGCTGTTAAAACAATTTACTTCCACCCAGCAGGCAGAAGAAGAACAAGGAGAAGAAAAATAACAAGGAGAAGAAGAAGTACAAGAAGACTAACAAGAAGAAGAGGTAGCAGAATTATCAAATGATTATGAATAAGACGGATAATTTTACCTAATTTTTTATCATGGCTTTCATCATTTCCAGTAGTACCAGTTTTTACATAATTTTGAAAAGTAGGTATTATTTTATTTATTTAAAACGCGCCAATTACACTAACCTCCCATGTGGCGTGGAAACGTGTGCATATTAAGAAGAATACAACTTTTCAACCATTATACCTCAGAAACCGTAACGTATAGGCGAAAAAATGTAGAGACAATTTTTATAGATAATTGCATGATCTACAATTTAGTTCTAACTATTTTTATCATATAACTTACCGTTCGGCTAAAAAACGCAGAAAAAAGATAAAATCTGAGAGGTTACTCGTCATCAAGAACCCTACAGTTCAATTGAGGCGTAACGTTACAATACTATTTATACCAAGAAGGAATATCTCAAGAACATACTTCAAATTGTCTCTTCATACAGAGAACAGTTATCGATAAACTATTTGAAGTGCACGTTCGTAAAATTGATTTGTAGCTCACTAAATGATCAATGACTAGCTGTAAACAATAACAGCTGCACGAGTCGATCTCCAAGGTCACAAGAAACACCGAGGTCGGTCCGTGGATGGATGACTAACACACCAAGACGAGAGCATGCCTATGCTATATATAGAACTCTGATGTCGTAACGGGTTGCCAATCTGAAACAGAAGGATATCGTTTTCACTGTCCTATTTTGGCTGGGCGATGAATTATTCACTTATACAAAAAGCTTGAGTATAAATTTAAACCTTAAAGTAAAGTACCTATGGGTAGTACCAATGCGCAAGCCCTTTTGAGATTTTTAACTAGTAATAATCTCATAGCAATATAACAAATGTACAAAATGCTTATGTTTAATCGGAAGGCGCAATAATTAAGGGTATGCCGAAACACATTGAAATTCTTTGTTTCCACGAAATGCAAAAGTGAAACGTGATATTTCAGATAAAGTTTTAAGATCGTGTTTATTTTCACAAAAAACTTAAATTACTTAACCTCTAAATGACGTCATAAAGTATACTATAACGGAAACTTTCAGTGCCTTTTGTAACTTGCACGAAAAACCTAACCCAGAGCTAGTCGCAAACACGAGGTTAAATTGACAGGTCGTCATACAATATTGTCAATTTAACCTCGCGCTAGCAACCAACTCAGAGTTCTGTCTTACGTGCAAGTGAGCCGTTGTTTTGTACGTGTCACTGTCATGCGTCAATATCAACGTCAAGTTCTATGCCATTCAGACTACTTTATGTCAGCACGAACAAAACTTAAAAAAATATATAAAAAAGTAACTACAGCTTGGGAAAACAAAATATTGAAATAAGTTTCATAACTAAATCTAAAATTAAAAATATTAAAAAAATACCTGCAAAATATTTTTTTATATAGGTACGATGGTCAAATAATCCAAAATTTCTGTCATTCACACACGCATTTTGGTCTTTTGCTAAACGTTAACACTCATAGGGCCGGTTTCTGTATGGAGAATTTGGCGTTAAGAGCTTACCGAGGAAACGATATGTAATTTCGAAATAATTCCGTTCGTACGATCACTTCCTGTATCTTTATTAATTGACCTTTGGTTATGAAATTAATATAAACGATATTTAAGGATTCACTCTACACGACATATGTTTTAGAAACACGATTACTTGTAGTTTCCTCGATAGAAAAAAAATCCAAAGTAATCTCTATAAAAAAAAAAAATACTCGGTACGGCGTATAAACTTCACGGCAGTTTATCAGCTTTTAAATAATAACAAAACTAGATGTTTTCTATCCGGTATATGTTTTAGATTTTCAAAATGTGTATTTGTTTTAGAAATATGAAGGAAATACCTTAGTAGGCGCGCGTTCCGCCCATTCTAACTTGAGTGGCGGCTCTTCCCCCATATCCGCGTTAGTATTGCTTCGGCCGTTGACGGGGAGCCTGTGTCGCTTGCGCAAACGTACGGTTTTAAAAACTAAACAAATAATTTTGTATTAGCTAACTTTATTTTAAATGGGGAATAAAGTAAACAAAACAAAGGATAGAAGGGATTCGAGAAAAATCAATTTTTAACGCTTACATGAAGAAATAAAAAGTAAAACTCGTATCCTATCTATTGGCGACACGGTTGGCGTAGTGGTTGAGCGGCTGCTGCGCTGCGTGTCGCGGGTTCGATTCCCGCACGAAATAAATATTTGTATACAGATAGTCGTTCCGGATCTGGGTGTATTGTGTATGTGAGTTTAAATGTTTTAAATGCACCCACGATACAGGGAGAAATTGCAAGAGGGGGCAAAGTTAAAAAAAAACCTTGATTTTGATCATTATTGTTTCGTCAGTTTTTTACACATAAATACAAACATTTACTTTTAAAGCTCTGATTGGTGGTAACTATGAGATGGTTTTTGCACTGTGGTCCAATATATGTGGTCCCACCTGGTGGGAGGCCTTCCAACGCAACGTCTCCCGGTTCACGGTCACCACCCCAGAACTTTTCTGCCCATCGGCCATCCGTTCTGCGAGCAATGTGCCCAGTCCACTGCCACTTAAGTTTGACAATTCTTTGGGCTATGTCGGTAACCCTGGCTCTTGCGTATCTCTACATTTCTGATTCCATCACTCAAGGATACTTCGAGCATGGCCCTCTCCATTGCCCTTTGGGTGACTGTAAGCTTTCTGATGGAGCACATTGTGAGCGACCACGTCTCAGAGTCATAGGTCATAACTGACAACATACACTGGTCATAGACTTTTGTTTTGAGACACTGTGGTAAGTTGTACGAGAAGATAGCCGAGTCGGATTCGACGGGTGACCTCTTTCTCGAAGTTGGCCCTATACAACCGAATCGTTTGTCCCAGGTAGACGTAGTCACCCACAACTTCGAGTGTTGAGTCTCCGACCTTGATAGGAGTGGGTGGAACTTGGACATTTACCATCACCTTGGTTTAGTCCATGTTCATACTAAGACTCACTCTTTCGGCAGCTAAATTGAGGTCATCTAGCATTGTACTGAGGTCCTCCATGGTCTCAGCCATGACAACTATATCGTCGAGAAACCAAAAGTAATTGTACTCGCCATTGACGTTAATGCCCTCCAGCCCTCTCCAGTCCAGAACCTTGAAGACATCCTCCAGTGTAGCGGTAAATAGTTTCGGAGATATGACGTCTCCTTGTCTCACACCTCGCTGCAGAAGGATAGTTTCCGAAGTCTGATCCTCTTCAGCTTTCTCGTAGTCCATAAACGCTAAGCAGAGGGGCAGGTTGTACTATTCGGTCTTCTGTATAACCTGCCGCAACGTATGTATGTGGTCTATGGTGTTAAAGCCTTTACGGAATCCAGCTTGTTCGGGAGGCTGGAAATCGTCTAACCTGCCTGCGAGACGATTCGTGCTGACTCTTGAAAGCAGCTTGATGAAATGGCTAAAAAGTGAGATGGGCCTATAGTTCTTCAGTAGGGCATTGTCACAATTCTTGAAGAAGAGTACCACTACACCCCTGCACCATGCCTGTGGCGTTTTCCCCTCGGGTATGACGGTATCAAACAGCTTCTGAAGGGCCTTAAGTGTAGGTTTTCCACCCACCTTCAGGAGTTCAGCCGTAATTTCGTCAGCACCCGGTGCCTTGTTGTTCTGCTGTTTAAGAGCCACCCTAATCTCGGACGGGCTGACGTCCGGAATATATTCGGTATAGTGACGGGTCAATCTATCTCTAGATCTTCTGCTAGTGTAGCGACGGGTTTACTGGTTGACGTGTACAACTGCCCATATAATGTCTCGATCTCCCTCAGAAGCTCCGGTTTGGCGGATACGAACCTGCCATAGTCGGGCTTCAGTTTCGTGAGCTGGCTCTGTCCAATAGTCAGATCTCTTGCAAAGACCTAGGCGCTCTTATTCCACTCAATCGCATTATTAATACGCTCAGTATTAAAGCGGCGGCGGCTTAATTTACTAAAAGGTAATTGCTGATGGGGAATCCAGTACATATAAGAGCATATTACGAGTAGCAGAAAACCATATGGAACTTTGTTTCTGCAAAAAAATTAATGCACTGATCACCTGTTGAGAAACTTTTAATATGAATAGGGAATATGAATGAAAAAATATTTGTCTTTTGACTTATCGATAAAAATACTAAAATAGAATACTATTAGTGAAAACAGGATCAAATTGATTGAAAATTGAACGAGATATAACAATTTAAAGAAATCTATCTGGCCTTTTCTACGAAAATGCTGTTTTCTATGGTAGTTGTATGGGCGTCGTGCTATCTAGCATCATGTGGCACGACGGACTTTTCTTTATAATGCTTTGCAACTTTGATGATCTAGAACTTCAAAAACAACTCCAACAACAACTTCAACTTCGCTCAAGATATTTAAAAAAAACCTTCATATTTGTTTACATTATATTTAATAATAATTTAATTTAGCAAATAAAAAATACATGCATATTCCCTATTATCATAGTCTTGCTTGACATTCAAAAAGATTTTCTATTGAATTTACTTTGAAGAAAATAATGGGTCGATTACTGGGATGTTTACCCTATTTAGCCTTTGTTATGTTACATTATTGCGTTTATACATATTGTGCTTGGAATATTATCATAAAAGGCAATTAGGTATTATTCGATTACAATATACCTAATTCATATTTCATTGATCATGAATAGGTACCTATCTACTTACCGACATCAAATGATTGTGTAAAATCTGGCAAAATGTTTCTAACCGTGAATATTTTAATAAAAGTAGGTGTTTTAAATTGTTTTAGTTGTTTTGTTTTGTAAATATTGTACGGAGGGGCAAAAGTGGCGGACGGGCAAAAAATCAACAATAACTGTTAGAAATAAACTTGAAGAATCATACTTCAAGTTTATTTCTACAAGATCAAGTATGAATAGGAAGGTGAAAGACAAGAGCTTCACTCATGTTCTTTCTGTTATTTAATTCATATATTTTAACAACTCTGATAATTTGGTTTGCTTCTGAGTATGTACTGTGATAAAATCTCCACAAAATACCGTCAGAGGGGGGCACGAGCCTCCGTGTCGTATAATAAAAGTACTCTGTGCCCCCGTGCCCACACTAGTAGACCGGCGCGCGGAGCGTCGGGCGCGTCTGTGCCTTACGCACACACACGCAGCGCATAGAATACCTAAAATTTATTACCGCCAAAAGCTCGATGCGCTCTTAAGGGTACACTAGTCGACGGCACGAACTATTTTGTACGCGGGGTTAAAATGCATTTTATATCAACCGACAACACGTGCGGAAAAGATATATGTTGTGATGAGCAGTAGGAAGCTAGTTCGCGTACGAATACACACTTTTGCAAATTTGTAGCGAAATGGATAATGATTTAGGACGAAACCGAGCGCGCGAAATTTTATAAACAGACCTTTGGCAGTCTAGATATCATGAAACAACGACTAAATCTATCTGTTCAAAATAAAATTATTTGCATTGTTGAACTACTAATCTATCCCTGTATGGAGGCCGTTTTACAATTTTCCGTCTACTAATGGTATTTATAAAAATGTTTTAAAACTAGTGTCGAAATGTGGAACTTTCAAAGCTCATAACTTTCAAATATTTTATTTTTCCATTTCTTGCTTTCTTTCTAGATAATGATGAGACAAATTGATATCACTTTTTATTTTGAACGTACATCGTCAAACAGTGAAATAATCCCTAGACTACGTTTGTATGGAAGAATTTTCGACTAGTGTAACCTTAAAAACGTGTCAAACCTTACGTTAGTGCCAAATTTTGACAGGTTTTCAGTCTAAATTTCAGTTTGAGAAATACTCAACCTCAAATTCAGAAATCGAAGGATAGAAAGCCATTTCGTTGCAAAGAGGCTCTAGATTACCCAGCATAATTGTGTTGCAAAATGTGGTGTTCTCTAGTAACACTAGTTAGGGTTTAAGTTTTCTAATAAAACAACCAGATTTATCAGTACCTAAGTAGACAGCACTGATTGGGACGTCCACAAACAACGCTGGTGCGATCTAATCATCATTAATCAATACATATAATAAATCTGTAGAAAAGTAATTTTTGTACATCGAAAATATTTCAAAAAAAAATAGCCAGGGTGTTCAAGGATAACCAACAGAACCTATTTCCGGCATTTTTGGAATTTTTGTCTGTTTGTCTTTTTTTTTTTTTTTTTTTTTATAGTCTATAGGCTCGCGTTTGACCACTATCTCGCCTGATGTTAAGCGATGACGTGGTCTACGGTGAAGCACGCTTGCCTAGAAGAAACCTATTCACTCTTGACTTAAAGACCCCAAGGTTGTAGCTATCAGGGAACAAAGACCCCGGAAGGGAATTCCACTCCTTAGCTGTACGCACAATGAAAGTATTAGCAAAACGCTTTGTGCGTATGGGAGGGATGTCCACCATGTACCGATGGCGCATGGCCGTACGCCTTGTAGTCCGATGATGGAAAGGGCTAGGTGGAATCAAATTGTGCAGTTCCGTCGCGCACTCCCCGAAATGTAACCGATAAAAAACCGACAGGCTGGCAACTCGGCGTCGATGTTCGAGGCTCTGGAGCTTTGAGGCGACCAGTGCATCGTTGCCAATAAGCCTTTTGGCCCGTCTGTCGATCGACTCAAGTGCATCAAGCTGGTATTTGGCAGATCCATCCCAGAGGTGAGAGCAGTACTCCATGCATGACCGAACTTGCGCTATATACAAGTTGAGCAGCTGTTCAGGCGTGAAGTACCGTCTCACCTTAGCAAGAATCCCCAACTTTTTTGCAGCTACCTGAGCTTTGTCTGTTTATTTGTGCACGCATCACGTGAAATGTACGAAACCAATGTAATAACTTTTATACATAAAAATTGTGCGTAACTTGAAGAATTACTTAGTTTTTGTTTCATCGCAATCGGTTCACTCTATCAAGTTATATGAATTTAAAGTGTTCAAGAAGTAAAATTATCACAACGTCATTTTCTCAATCACGGTGTTAAGATTATCTGTGAAAGATTGATGACTATAGAAACAAATATGGTCGGTAGGTAAGTTCGGTAGGCAGGAAGGTAAGTAGAGTAGGGTTGGCAAACAGATGACGGGAGCGAAGCCGCGGGCACAGCTAGTAATGAATAGATGTAAACATTCAAAGTGCTGACTACATTTATTTGAGTATACCACATCTCTTCCTTTTTATAATATTAATTACTTTTCAAGTGCAATTACATTATTTTGCATGTAGACAATAATTACGTCTTAAAGTACAATTTTTTAATATTTAGCATTCAGAATTAACTGCGTTTCAGGCACAAATTGCTTTGTTTATTATGCATTAAAACATTCGGTTAGTTTAAAGTAGGTATGTTAGGTTAAAGTATTTGCATTAAATTTTATTCTTTTGGGGTCTGAGTCACCCGCGTCCGTAGGAGAGTTACCCCTTTTGTTGTTACCCTACACGTGGTCCCCGGGGGTGCTAATTAGGTGACACTAACTGGTGGTCGGCTTTGGTCGAAGGCTTGTGACCACCCACCGGGATACCAGCAATTGTACTTAAAACCTGTGTGCCTGAATTGTCTCCGTTCTTGACACGCCTATATCGCCTTTTGATAGTGACTGAAAAAGTGCCGAAGGCTTGCAAGCAAGCCAATGTACAGCCCGTGCCCAAGAAGGGCAGTCGAGCTGACCCGGTCAACTACAGACCCATATCTGTAACGTCCATCCTCTGTAAGAGTATGGAACGTAAGCTCAACGGTAAGCTCCTGGCACACCTAGAAGCGAACGACATCCTCAGTGATCTCCTCCTGAAATCGGTCCACTGGGAATCTTCTAGCGTATGCCATTCACATCTGGAGCGAGGCCATCGAGAGACACGGGGAAGCGCTAGCCCTCTCCGTCGAGCCTGCAGATAAAAAAAAACACACTAAACTTACAGATACAATATGGTTACAGCAATACAGTGTCGTAAGTCTTACGAAGCATAACTTCTTGTTCGATACGGCCTATAAGGCCCACAGGTTTTCCTTTTTTTTTCGCCTTGATAAATGATACTTAATTTTGTAAATTGGTTAAAAATAACACTTATAGTGATCGAAGCTTTTAGACGACCATTTTTTATACTTAAACCAGATGAGGCCGGTATTTCCTAGTCGACTACTCTAAGAAGAAACACTGAAACAAACTCAGAGGTCACAGTCACTTTTAAAGTCCATAATCTATACCAATAATATTACAAAGAGGAAAGATTTTTTGTTTGTTTGTACCGAATAGGCTACGAAACTACTGGGCCGATTTGAAAAATTCTTTCACCAATAGAAAGCTGAGCACATTATTCTTGAGTGACATAGGTTATTTTAAATCCCGAAAAAGGGTCATGTGGGGTGGTCCACGGGAGCGAAGCCGCGGGCAACAGCTAGTAATTAATAAAATGGTCAAATCATATGAGAATTGAGAAACGTGTAGGTTTATGTCTGATGATAAGAACACATGGATTTTTTGAGAACCACGTTGGGTTAATGGCTGAGGTGGTCTTCGTTCGCTAATTATCATTCCAGTCTGCTTTTCTTATTGACTGATAAATGACTCGTTTAAAATTTCTGTTTTTTTCTTTTTTACTGAAGCCATTATTGAAAAAAAACTATGCCTCGTTTGATACAACATGTATTGAATAACTAATAACAGATCAAATATTTCAGCCGTTGTAAGATGTTATTTGAATAACAGAATTATCTGCCGTTTTTAGATGTTGTGTCACTCAGGAATAATGTAGCTTTCTATTGGTGAAAGAATTTTTCAAATCGGTCCAGTAGATTCGGAGCCTATTCGGTACAAACAAACAAACAAAAAAATCTTGCCTCTTTACAATATTAGTATAGATTACACTATTATTGTGTTTTATCTAGAAATTTCACAATTTCGATCTTGTGTTAAATATTTCGATTTTACCTTAGTGGTCCTTATGACTGTAAAACCATATTTAATATTTAAACACTCTGGACTCCTTATTATACAACGCCTTTGTTCATATGGCCTAAGGAATCAGTTTCAGAATTCTTTTATTTTCACCAAGAATAACGTCTCGTTTTTAATCTGACAGTACACTGTCAAACTTTAGTTTCCAAATGCAATGAACTTTTTTTTTGTCTAACTGAATTAGTACAGTCACTAAAGTCCGGTGTCAGCTACTACTTGGGTGCAGTACAACTTTTGAGTCATTATAGAGACACTATATTTTAGTTTCAAAACTAAAGATTGATTTTATAGTTGTGAAATTAAGGATCCACTTTCCAACAAAATTGATCCAGAAAAGTAGTTTAATTTAATAGTTTCCGATTACTTAAGTGTTTGTGTTTTCACCAACATTGTCATGCGTCAGTATCAACGTCAAGTCCTATGCCATTCAGACTACTTTGTGACGTCAGCACGAACAAAACTTAAAAAAAATATAAAAAAGTAACTACAGCTTGGGAAAACAAAATATTGAAAAAAGTTTCTTAAAATAACTAAATCTAAAATTAAAAATATTAAAAAAAAAATTTTTTATATACGATGGTCAAAAATTCCAAAATTTCTGTCATTCAAACACGCATTTTGGTCTTTTGCTAAACGTTAACACTTATAGGGCCGGTTTCTGAATGGAGAATTTGGCGTTAAGGGTACACTAGTCGACGACACGAACTATTTTGTGCGCGGGGTTAAAATGCATTTTATATCAACCGACAACACGTGCGGAAAAGATAGATGCTGTGATGAGCAGTAGGAAGCTATTTTGCGTACGAATACACACTTTTGAAAATTTGTAGCGAAATGGATAATGATTTAGGACGAAACCGAGCGCGCGAAATTTTATAAACAGACTTTTGGCAGTCTAGATATCATGAAAAAACTACTAAATCTATCTGTTCAAAATAAAATTATAATTACTAATCGATCCCTGTATGGAGACCGTTTTGCAATTTTCCGTCTTCTTATGGCTGCCAGTGCCTTTGGGGGAGAAGGAGGATGTCAGTTGCGCTTTTCAGAACCGGTCTTGGCCTCTGGGAAAAACTCGCCGGATAACTCATTTTGGAGGGTAGCGGGATCCGAAGCACGGTGCCAGCCGTTGGCCGACCGCAGTCAGTAGGGGGCCCAAGTAGCACGCCAGCCACGTGCCAAAGGCTGCCCCGCCAACTCGCGAAAAATCCCGGTATGCTCCACCGTGCCAGCTGGCGACTGGATGGGAGGACCCGGTGGCCATATCCGGGGGGGTTCGGGCGTCCCCGCAGTCTCCAAATGAGTTCCCCATAGGTTGGGTTATCTCTAGTGTTCCACTTGGTTCACTGAGCAGCGCCTCGACAGTTCGACTTCTTCCCCAGCAAACTCTAACACACAAAAATGAGCAAAAAAATGAAGAATAAGGTGAAACAACGGCTGCACTTCCTCCCACTAAAAGTGCACCTCACTAACATCAGGGGGTTGCACTCTAATCTCGATCCGGTCCACCACCACCTTGAGACCGAGAAGCCGCACCTGTTTTTCCTAACGGAGACGAAGATAACAACCCCGTCGGACGTGGCGTACCTCAACTACCCGGGTTACGCTCTTGAACACAAGTTCAAGAAGCAAGCTGGGGTCTGTGTGTACGTCCGCGATGACATTTGTTGTCGTCGTCTCCGTTGCTTTGAGAAATCGGGATTTTCTGCCATATGGCTGCTTGTGGACACTGGCGTGGAGAAATCTCTCTACATCGGCGTCTACCGATCGCACGCCGGTGACCAGGAGACGACAGCGCTCTTTAATTGCCTCGTGGAGTCGGCTGATATGGCCCAGCAAAGGTATCCAACAGCGAAGCTTAATTTTCTGGGGGACTTTAACGCCCATCATAAAGAGTGGCTGTACCCGTACCGGAAAACTGACCATGCCGGGTTAGAGGCGCGCAAGTTTTCTCTATCGCTAGATCTAACCCAGCTGGTGAATGTGGCAACGCGGGTACCGGATGTTGACGGCCATACACCCAACTGTTTGGACCTTCTCCTGACAACTGATCCGGACAGTCATTCGGTGTCGGTCTCAGCCCCGCTGGGAACGTCTGACCACTGTCTGGTGAAATCCGTATCGACTTGCTCTCCTCCAGATCAGAGCCCTAGAGGCACGAGGCGAGTATGGCGATACGAGTCAGCAGACTGGGACGAGATGCGGCACTTTTTTGCGTCTTATCCTTGGCGGCAAGTGTGCTTCTCCTCGAGTGACCCCTCGAGCTGTGCCGACGCGGTTGCGGATGTGATTCGGCAGGGAATGGAGTATTTCATTCCTTTTTCCGACATTCCGCTCGGT
This sequence comes from Orthosia incerta, assembly GCA_948252205.1. Taxonomy (NCBI): domain Eukaryota; kingdom Metazoa; phylum Arthropoda; class Insecta; order Lepidoptera; family Noctuidae; genus Orthosia; species Orthosia incerta. The sequence continues at coordinate 15,006,055 of OX411764.1, read as the reverse complement.
CACAAATCCCGCCCTTGGTATAATGCAGAATGCGCCCACGCTGAGGCCCGAAAAGAATCTGCCTACCAAGCCTGGGTCGGGGCCCGTGACCGCAAAGTAAGAGCACGTAGGGTTCGCGCGAGGAAAAGAGGCTTTAATTCTGCCGCCAAGTTCTGCAAGCGGGTTCTGCGTCGGGCACGTTTTGACCATATTGGACGTATTGGGGCCAAGCTGGCATCGCACCCTCCGGGTAGTAAACAGTTCTGGTCCCTGTCTAAAGCGGTTGAAGCGAATTTCTGTCGTCCCACTTTACCTCCAATGCTGAAACCTGATGGGTCGCTGGCTCACTCTGCGAGTGAGAAAGCAAATTTATTCGCATCTGTCTTTGCTAGCAACTCGCGTCTGGAGGCTGGCTCCAAGCAACCACCTACTATACCTCACTGTGACTCTTCGATGCCGGAGATCGCTGTGCACACTAAAGAGGTCCGAAAAGTATTGTCCAGTCTAGACGTGAATAAGGCCAGCGGGCCTGACGGCATTCCAGCGAGAGTGCTGAGGCAGTGTGCGCCTGAACTGTCTCCTGTATTGACACGCTTGTTCCGCCTCTCTCTTGTAAAAAGAACGGTGCCGAAATCCTGGAAGCTTGCAAATGTGCAACCAGTGCCCAAAAAAGGCAACCGTGCAGACCCTGCCCATTACCGTCCGATCGCCATTACCTCCATTCTGTGCAAAGTTATGGAAAGGGTACTGAACAGCAAGCTGCTGACCTACCTTGAAGACAATAATCTCCTCAGTGACCGTCAATATGGCTTTCGCCAGGGACGGTCAACTGGCGATCTTCTTGTGTATGTCACGCACTGCTGGGGCGAAGCCATCGAGAGACACGGCGAAGCACTTGCTGTATCGCTTGATATCTCGAAGGCCTTTGACAGGGTCTGGCACGCGAGTCTACTTAGTAAGCTTCCTGCTTATGGCATCCCTGCTGGTTTTTGTAGCTGGATATCAGACTTCCTCAGTGAACGGTCGATCCGAGTAGTCGTTGACGGCTGCTCCTCTGACCTTATGGCTATTGATGCCGGAGTTCCTCAGGGGTCTGTTCTCTCTGCAACTCTTTTCCTGCTGCACATCAATGACCTTCTTCAGTCTGGTATTGTTGGGTACGCAGATGACAGTACTGTTTCAGAGAGATACTTGTCCAGCGCAAAAACCAGCGCGGATGAAGTTCGTTCCTTGAGAGAGGCTATGGTGGAGCGGACAGATTTGACCTTAAGCCTTGTCTCCCAGTGGGGTGATGACAATCTGGTCTCTTTTAACGCCACCAAAACACAGGCGTGTCTTTTTACCGCTAAAAGGAGTCTTTTCGATCAAACTCCTACTTTTCGGGGTGCGTCTGTTCCTGTGACTGATCGGCTCGAGCTCCTAGGCATGGAGTTGACATCCAGTCTCAACTTTGGCGCCTCCATTGAGTACAAAGCCCAAATTGCGGCCAAAAAACTAGGCATCCTAAATAGGGTGAAGCGATACTTTACGCCTGGACAGCTTTTAACCCTTTACAAAGCGCAAGTCCGATCCTGCATGGAGTATTGCAGTCACCTTTGGGATGGCTCAGCTAAATATCAGCTTGCCGCGCTTGACTCGGTGGAACGCAGAGCCAGGAGGCTCATTGGCGACGTTGAGCTGGCGGGTGCCAGGCTTCACAGCTTGGCTCATCGCCGCAAGGTTGCCTGCTTGTCGGTCTTCTACAGACTGTACTTCGGTGAGTGTGCTGAAGAACTCCACGACCTCATCCCACCAGCCCCCTTCTACCATCGGACATCTAGACGTACTGCAGGTTATCATCCTTACCTTGTTGCCATTCCACCAATTCGCACCAAACGCTTCCAAACATCCTTCATAATGCGCACAGCGAATGAATGGAACTCGCTACCTGCGTCAGTGTTTCCGAACGCATTCAACCCGAATCTCTTCAAAGTTAGAGTGAACAGGTTTCTTCTGGGTAAGCTCACTCCATCGTCGACTCTGTCTCTGTCACCTTTGACCTAGACTAGAGTCAAGAGCAAACCCATCACAAATAAAAAAAAAAAAAAATTATTCGCGCCCAAAAATGCGTTAAAACTAGTGTCGAAATTGAGAGATATGTGGAATTATTAAAGGAAACAACAGCTAGCACAGAGGACGTTTATTACCAAAGTAACATTTACAAAATTATGTTCGACTACCTACTACTTATATATTATTTTCTTAAGACTATTTATCCGAATACCTTACACCTCCACCCTTAAATTAACACTGACTTCTAGGTTTTACACATCATACAAATGACCAAGTTAAGAACATAGGTACAAAATAAGAACGTACAAAATCATTCTACCCGAAATCTTATAACAGGTTTACGGACTCTCGTGGGGCGCGACACCGATGGCGAAGATTTATTATCTGATATAGCCTGTGACGTTGGTAAGAGGGATCGTGGGGGCGTACTAAAAACCTCTTCTGATTCCTGCGCCACGTCGTGCTCACTACTGTCCGTACATCCTTCCCTCTTGATATCACCCTGTTCGCTAAGTGTTGAACCTTGTTCAATAGGAGGGATGTCTCTAGAATGACCCTCCTGAATGTCATTCGTTCCTCGGCCCACGTCGCCTTCCGGACAGGTAACATTGGACATGCGTGACCTGCGGCGAACCTGATCTATGTGCCTTGTATGTTGTCGACCGTTACTTTCATTGACACAAATGCGACGTGAACCCTCGTTATGCACTACGGCCCCCTTCTCCCACTTTTGTTGACCTCTGTAGTCCCTAAACCAAACCGGTTCACCTGCCTCTAGTTCCCGCATCCTGCCACCAGCGTAGTCAACCTGACGGCGTTGTGCGTCTCTTACACGATCGACAACGGCTCTCTCCCTTCGTAATAAATCTAAACGTGATCGTAATGCGCGTTTTTGCAAAATTTGAGCTGGTGTTTCCCCCGTGGTACTATGTGCCGTATTCCTATAGGCTAACAAAAATGTCTGTAATGCCGTATCGATATCTAATCCATTTGCAAAAGCCTTCTTTATCGCATTCTTACATGTCTTAACTGCATTTTCTGCTGCACCGTTTGACGCCGGATGATATGCAGGCGAAAACGTTTGCCGTATGCCATTAGAAACTAAAAAGTCTTTGAACTCAGTACTCGTAAATGGCGGCCCTTGGTCAGATACTACTTCCAAGGGAAGTCCAAACCTAGCAAACACACTCCTTAAAACCTTAACTACTGCTCCACTTGTGGTGCGAACCATATTAAATACTTCTAACCATTTTGAGGTAGAGTCTAAAATAACCAGAAATTTCATACCATGTAAAGGGCCCAAGAAGTCAATATGTAACCGTGACCATGGTTGTGTTATATACGGCCAAGGCTGCGGGGGCGCGCGTGTCGGCGCCGGTAACTCGGCCGCGCATGTGGTACAGCTTCGGCACAATTCCTCAATATTGGCATCAATTTTAGGCCACCACACGTAGCTACGAGCGCTTGATTTTGTTTTTACTATGCCCATGTGGCTACTATGTAATTGTTTGAGAATTTGAGAACTTAATGACAAGGGAATAATTATCCTATAACCCCACATAAGACAATTACCTTCAGAATAAATTTCATTACGTCTACTAAAATACGGCCTAAATGTTTCATCGGTACATTGAGTTGGCCATCCGGTTTGAGTGTATAGAAGGACCCTACTCAGTACTGTATCAGTAGCAGTCGCCTTTCTTACATAATTGTGCGTGACTGGTAAAAAGTCTTCTACAAAGTTCAGGTATGTTATTTCCTTTACTGAATATGCCTGGCTATGGTGTAAGGGTAACCGCGATAGCCCATCTGCACAATTTTTAGCAGACGAGACATATTCAATGTCATACATATAACCCGACAGCAGTACTCCCCATCTCTGCATACGACTGGCGGCCATCACGGGAATACCAGCCTTACTGCCAAATATGCAAGTTAACGGTTTATGGTCTGTTCTCAACTTGAATCGTCTGCCATATAGATATTGGTGAAACTTCCTAACACCGTACACTATAGCGAGAGCTTCTCTTTCTATTTGAGCATAGGCACGCTCGGCCTTAGTAAGAGATCGTGACGCATAGGCGATGGGTCGCTCACCGTCCGGCGTGATGTGTGAGATCACCGCGCCCACCCCTACGCTGCTCGCATCCGTTGTCAGTATCAGTGGCAGGTCGGGGGAGTAGTGTGCTAATACTTCACTGGAAGACAACAAATCCTTTACTTTGCTAAATGCCGTTTTACATTGTTCGTTCCACACGAAACTTATTCCCGCCCGTAATAAATTATAAAGTGGCGCTAGAATAAAACTTATATTCCTAATAAACTTGGCATAATACATTACCATTCCTAAAAACGATCTCAATTCGCTCACGTTTTTAGGAGTAGGCGTTTTCATTATAGCGTTGACTTTATCAGGACATGTATGTACGCCTTTCTTCGATATTACATATCCTAAATATGTAATGGACTCGGCAAAGAAACTGCATTTTTCTTTTTTAACTTTTAACCCACTTAATTTCAATATATCGAAAACCTTACGTAGATTATCTAAATGCGAAGGGGTGTCCCGCCCACTGATAATAATATCATCCAAAAATACTCCAACATATGGCAAGTGAGCGAATAATTGCTCTAATTTCTTTTGAAATATTCCTGGACTGGATGCAAGACCATATACTAGTCGGTTATACCGGAATAACCCTTTATGAGTATTAATTACCGTATATTCCCTACTTTCATCCAGTTCAAATTGTGCGTAAGCCTGTGATAAATCTATTTTTGAGAACCGTTGCCCACCATGTAAGCGAGCCAGTAAGTCTTCAACCCTAGGCAACGGGTAACGGTCGACGTCTAACACCTTGTTCAAAGTTAATTTATAATCAGCACAAATCCTAATGTTACCGTCCTTCTTCACGACGGGCACAATGGGTGTAGCCCAGTCGGAGCGGTCGACAGGAGTGAGCACGCCATCACGTACCAGTTGGTCGAGCGCCTGCTCCACAGGCTCGCGGAGCGCGTAAGCGAGCGGTCGCGCGCGCATGTACACCGGCCTCGCCCCCTCACGCAAATGAATGCTGGCCTTGCCACCCGTGAAGCGACCCAGTCCATCCGCAAACACCTCACAATATCTGGAACTGAATTCCTTAAAATTAAAATCTCCACAAAACACACTGTTGATATCGCAATCACTTTTACTGACTGTGGGTATATTTATGCCTAATTCAATAATCCACTGTCTGCCTAGCAAAATAGTTTTTCCATTATTAATTACATATAAGTTTAAATTTTTACTTCTATCTTTATATTTAACATTCGGTTTTATGACACCCAATGGTCGAATCGTTTCACCAGTATAATATCTCAATAACAAGCTACATTTCTCTAACTTCATGTTAGTAAAATACTTTTTGTAAAACTCATAACTTATACAAGACACCGCACTACCGGTATCACATTCCATCTTTATACACCTGTTAGCAACAATAAGTGATATACAAATTGGGGGGTAATTTTCTAAGGATAACTGATTAATATTTATTACCTCATCACTGCCGCAACTACTGAATTCGGTAGTGTCATCAATATAATGATGTCCGGTGTTGTTTACAACCGGACACACCCGTCGCAGGTGGCCCGCCTGGTTGCACCCCCGGCACACATAGCGTCTAAACCTGCACGTCTTCGCCTCGTGATTTGCGCCACATACTCGGCACTGCTGGCGCAGAGTGGCCCCGTCTGGCCCACTGGCGGTGGCGGTGACTGATGCCCCTGCGCCGCGCCATGCAGTCGCGTTCCGTTGCCTGCCACCCATAGAATTGGAGCGCGTGCTGCCGCCCGACGAAGCTGGTCCGCGTCGCTGTGGCATCACCGTCTCCCTTCTCCTCTGCACCCCTGCAATTGCCTGACAATCTGCAGATGTGCTATCTCCGCCGCTTTTGGGTTCCATCAAGGCTGCATCCTTTTCTGCTGACTCCATACTTAACGCTAAAGTGCAAGCCTTTTGGAAATCTAAGTTCTCTTCTGCAAACAATCGCTGTCGTGTCGTTTCACTCGCTAACCCGCACACCAGTTGATCGCGCAAACCCTCGTTCAACCACTGACCAAAATCACACGATCTCGACATTTTCTTTAATTCTGCGATGTAATCCGTTATTTTCTCCACTTTGTTTTGTTTCCTATGATGAAACTTGTAGCGTTCTGCTAAAATACTGGGGCGTGGTTGAAGATGTTTCTCCAATGTGTCCGTTAGATTTTTAAATGTTTTGGTGGTGGGTTTATCTGGAGTGCAAAGATTCACCAACAGCTCGTAAACTCTTGCTCCCATCACTGTCACCAACGTCGGAACCTTCAACTCTTCACTAATTTTATTGACGATAAAATATTGTTCCAACCGTTCGACATATAACCGCCAATTGTCCACTTCCACATTGAACTCGGCAATTTTGCCGATCGACATGTTTACGTACTTTACGTGTAAACTTATATCACTAGATTAACGTAAAATCCCGTATCCTCGTCGCCACTGAGAGATATGTGGAATTATTAAAGGAAACAACAGCTAGCACAGAGGACGTTTATTAACAAAGTAACATTTACAAAATTATGTTCGACTACCTACTACTTATATATTATTTTCTTAAGACTATTTATCCGAATACCTTACAGAAATGTGGAACTTTCGACGCTCATAACTTTCAAGTATTTTCTTTTTTTACTTTTTTGCTTCCATACAGGGCTAGATAATGATGAGACAAATTGATATCACTTTTTATTTTGAACGTACATCGTCAAACAGTGGAATAATCCCAAGACTACGTTAGTATGGAAGAATTTTCAACTAGTGGAACCTTAAGAACGTTTCAAACCTTACGTTAGTGCCAAATTTTGACAGGTTTTCAGCCAAAATTTCAGTTTGAGAAATAATCAACCTCAAATGCTTAATTCAGAAATCGAAGGATAGAATGCCATTTCGTTGCAAAGAGGCTCTAGATTACCCAGCATAATTGTGTTACAAAATGTGGTGTTCTCTAGTAACACTAGTTAGGGTTTAGGTTTTCTAATAAAACAACCAGATTTATCAGTACCTAAGTAGACAGCACTGATTGGGACGTCCACAAACAACGCTGGTGCGATCTTATCATCATCAATACATATAATAAATTTGTAGAAAAGTATTTTTTGTACGTTGAAAATATTTCCGAAAAAATAGCCAGTGTGTTAAAGGATAATCAACAGAACCTATTTCCAGCATTTTTGGAATTTTTGTCTGTTTGTCTGTTTATTTGTGCACGCATCACGTGAAATGTACGAAACCAATGTAAATAACTTTTATACATAAAAATTGTGCGTAACTTGACGAATTACTTAGTTTTGTTTCATCGCAATCGGTTCACGCTATCAAAAGTTATATGAATTTAAAGTGTTCAAGAAGTAAAATTATCACAACGTCATTTTCTGAATCACGGTGTTAAGATTATCTGTGAACGATTGATGACTATAGAAACAAATATGGTCGGTAGGTAAGTTCGGTAGGCAGGAAGGTAAGTAGAGTAGGGTTGGCAAACAGATGACGGGAGCGAAGCCGCGGGCACAGCTAGTAATGAATAGATGTAAACATTCAAAGTGCTGACTACATTTATTTGAGTATACCACATCTCTTTCTTTTTATAATATTAATTACTTTTCAAGTGCAATTACATTATTTTGCATGTAGACAATAATTACGTCATAAAGTACAATTTTTCAATATTTAGCATTAAGAATTAATTGCGTTTCAGGCACAAATTGCTTTGTTTATTATGCACATTCGGTTAGTTTAAAGTAGGTATGTTAGGTTAAAGTATTTGCATTAAAATTTTATTCTTTTGGGGTCTGAGTCACCCGCGTCTGTAGGAGAGTTACCCGTTTTGTTGTTACCCTACACGTGGTCCCCGGGGGTGCTAATTAGGTGACACTAACTGGTGGTCGGCTTTGGTCGAAGGCTTGTGACCACCCACCGGGATACCAGCAATTGTACTTAAAACCTGTGCGCCTGAATTGTCTCCGTTCTTGACACGCCTATATCGCCTTTTGATAGTGACTGAAAAAGTGCCGAAGGCTTGCAAGCAAGCCAATGTACAGCCCGTGCCCAAGAAGGGCAGTCGAGCTGACCCGGTCAACTACAGACCCATATCTGTAACGTCCATCCTCTGTAAGAGTATGGAACGTGTGCTCAACGGTAAGCTCCTGGCACACCTAGAAGCGAACGACATCCTCAGTGATCTCCTCCTGAAATCGGTCCACTGGGAATCTTCTAGCGTATGCCATTCACATCTGGAGCGAGGCCATCGAGAGACACGGGGAAGCGCTACCCGTCTCCGTCGAGCCTATAGATAATAAAAAAAAAACACACTAAACTTACAGATATAATATGGTAACCGCAATACAGTGTTTTATTTAAAGTCTTACGAAGCATCACTTCTTGATCGATACGGCTTATAATGCCTACAGGATTTTCTTTTTTTTTCGCCTTGATAAATGATACTTATTTTTGCAAATTGGTTAAAAATAACACTTATAGTGATCGAAGGTTTTAGACGACCATATTTTTACTTAAACTAGATTAGGCTGGTATTTCCTAGCGGACTACTCTAAAAAGAAACACTGAAACAAAGAGAGGTCACAGTCACTTTTAAAGTCCATAATCTATACCAATAATGTTATTGTTAGATGTTATTTGAATAACAGAATTATCTGCCGTTTTTAGATGTTGTGTCACTCAGGAATAATGTAGCTTTGTATTGGTGAAGGAATTTTTCAAATCGGTACAGTAGATTCGGAGCCTATTCGGTACAAACAAACAAACAAAAAAATCTTTCCTCTTTACAATATTAGTATAGACTAGCTGACCCGGCAAACTTTGTTTTGCCATAAAAAAACCAAACATTCACCTACCCTACGCCTACCCTACACCTACCCTACGCCTACCCTACACCTACCCTACACCTACCCTACTCCTACCCTACTCCTACCCTACACCTACCCTACTCCTACCCTACTCCTACCCTTCACCTACCCTACACCTACCCTACACATCCCTACACCTACCCTACGCCTACCCTACACCTACCCTACGCCTACCCTACACCTACCCTACGCCTACCCTACGCCTACCCTACGCCTACCCTACGTCTACCTAACACCTACCCTACGCCTACCCTACGCCTACCCTACCCTTTTTCCCCCATTTTTTTTTATTTTAAATCTTCCCTGTATTCTGTCGAACAAAACAAAAAAAGAATTATCCAAATCGGTTCAGCCGTTCTTGAGTTTTAGCGAGACTAACGAACAGCAATTCATTTTTATATATATAGATTACACTATTATTGTGTTTTATCTAGAAATTTCACAATTTCGATCTTGTGTTAAATATTTCGATTTTACCTTAGTGGTCCTTATGACTATAAAACCATATATCATATTTAAACCCTCTGGACTCCTTATTATACAACGCCTTTGTTCATATGGCCTAAGGAATCAGTTTCAGAATTCTTTTATTTTCACCAAGAATAACGTCTCGTTTTTAATCTGACAGTACACTGTCAAACTTTAGTTTCCAAATGCAATGAACTTTTTTTTTGTCTAACTGAATTAGTACAGTCACTTAAGTCTGGTGTCAGCTACTACTTGGGTGCAATACAACTTTTGAGTCATTATAGAGACACTATATTTTAGTTTCAAAACTATAGATTGATTTTATAGTTGTGAAATTAAGGATCCACTATCCAACAAAATTGATCCAGAAAACTAGTTTAATTTAATAGTTGCCGATTATTTAAGTGTTTGTGTTTTCACCAACATTGTGTACATTTCACCAACCGGTTAAATTGTTGTCAACGCATCACAATTAAAGGCCACTCAAGAGATGCAAAACTTGGATTCTATCAATCGCAGTAGCTGACGCGCACGTTTGACAATTCCATATTATTATTTTTCATCATTATCTATTATATATTTTAAAGACAACAATGTTGCTTATAAACTTTACAACTGCTTCGCCAAGCAATAATGGTTTTTTGTGTCGGTAAAGCACAGAGTGCCAATTGACTTCTTATAGTAGTATATGCAACAGTCATATAATACCTAATTATATGCCGTTGCATACACTATTTTATCTTCACTCATACGGTTGAAATAAAACAAAAATGAAAACGGAATAATCTCGGCAAAAATATGTTGTATGGCAATTTAGATTCTCACTGCACATGACTGCGCAGCGCGCGCAGCCAGAGACAATGACACAATTTTGCTACATTAAGTCAATGAGCCCATAATCGCCAATAAATTAAAAATAAAAGTGTGATATTATTAGTGCTATTAAATTAAAAGTGTGCTATAAAATTAAAAAAGTTATTTTATGATGCAGTTGTTTGAAAATCGAAGGAAAATGTTGTAGCACTGTAATGGTGTTTTTTTATAATTTACCTATCCACGAATATAAAGTAATGTTTTTATACAATATTTTTTGAATTCATATTTGGAACATTACGTTGTGAGTGTAGATAAACAATTTTTATGTGGTGTTCACTAGTAACACTAGTTAGGGTTTGGGTTTTATTATAAAACTACCAGATTTATCAGTAAGTCAGCACTGATTCGGACGTCTACAAACACCGCTGGTGCGATCTAATAATGAATAGATGTAAACATTCAAATTGCTGACTACATTTATTTGAGTATACCACACAAAAAAAGACGCAAAATAACTGCAAAACGAAGCAAACTTACCCGACACACTCCACCAAAAAGTTTCTTATCAGACGCTCATATATCACGTGAAAATTAAGAAACACCTACACCATTAGCTCCTGATATCGTATCGAGAAGTTTTTGCGAATAACTTTTGGCAAAATATGATTTATTCGCAGAACCTTATCGGGTCAGACTTCGTTTTTGATTGAAAACATTTTTACTCGTGTTTTGGGTGTTTTTGGTGGGCGCTAGTTCAGAGTTAGGATAATATTTGAATAGTACAAATCATTTTCACTTATATAAAGTAGGTCAAAAAACTTTATTTAAGAAAAGGATAATAGCTATAAGGTTCCTGAGTGGAAGGTGCCACCGAAGCAAGCCCAGAATGAGGTGGCGATATGACCGTACCATGAGGCTCGAGACGATATGGGAGAAGAGTAGCTTGACCGACTTCGAGGATGCCTTGCCCAGCAGTGTAGTGTCTATGCAGTGTAGTGTTTGTGCAGTGTAGTGTGTGCAGAGTTTGTAAGTAAACTTTTTTGTTTTCCTCTCAGCAGAAACCTTTCATTTGATATCCATCCATGGACGTGTAAAAAATAATTGGTCCATCAACTTTGGGTGTCCGCCATATAGAATTTAGAATGATGTCACTTAGCTCACCATGCATTGTCAACCAAACCAAACGTGATTCCAAAATGTCAGCCCAATCAGTTGGGGCTAACTGTTTTAAAATCAATTGCAATATTTGATGATACTAATTAACCAACTAACAAGGAAAGTTAAATAAATGCTTGTGATAATAAATAACTTTTTTGCAAAAAAATACTACCGACTTCCAAATAAAAAACTACACAGTGAAAAATAACTTTATTTTTGGAAGTCGGTGTCTTTCACAGGTACCAATTTTTTGCGTTATGGACACCGACTTCCAAAAATAAAGTTATTTTTCACTGTGTAGTTTTTTATTTGGAAGTCGGTAGTATTTTTTTGCAATTAAGTTTTTTATTTTTCTCTTTTTAGTTGTACCTACCTAATAGGCAAGTTGTTTAGTAAACTATAACGCCAGAATAGATTACCCAAATACCATGAAACTTGAACATAACCGGTAAAATAAGAGATCTGCGTACCCCTTAAGAGCGTACTGGCGTGATGTTATGTTATGAAATGGTATAAACAATGAACAAACATGCGATTGCAGCAATCCCGAAAGATTTGCCGACATTTATTGAAGAGTTCTGTTGTATATCTCCGAAGTTCTTCATCAGATCTTCACCAAATTAAAATGGGACGAATTTCGACACAACTTCTTTCAAACAAAAAAAGAATTTTTAAAATCGGTCCACAATTGACGGAGATATCGGTGAACATACAAAAAAAAAACACATACTTAAATTCGAACATAGAACCTCCTCCTTTTTGGTAAGTCGGTTAAAAAGGATAGTAGGTTTTTTAATAGTTGAAAAAACAGCAAAAAAGCTAGCTTTAAATAAAGTAGAACCCACAAAGAATACATCAACAGGACACGTAGCAGACAATACAATTTTATGAAGTTCATTCATACAAACACTGACAAACAATTCACTGTGTTTGAATAAATGAGGAGTTGTCTCTTCTCTTTGTTTATTGTTCTATGTTTATTCACAGACAAACATACTGGGGTAACATAATTATGTTTTTGTTTGTCGAAAGTAACATATTTACTTCTAGCTTGTTAGATAATACATTGGTTAGTACTACACCGAACCGCTTTTTTAGGTTTCCGAATTTTTTATATTGTAGGTACTTCGATGATTTGAGGAGCTCTTGGCAAAAGCCACACTGGTCAGTTTTCAAGGCTAAGCAAGGATTGCCATGGTCGGATCAGGGATAGGTAACCATTTTAACATAACATACAGAGTCCTTCATGTCTCGGAAAGCATGTTAAGCCACTTGTTCCAGCTGCCGTTTATAGATCTTTGAGAGTCGTTAAATGCAGAAACAGCCAGGTAGTCTGACACCAGTCTTAACAAGGGGTCATCATCATCATCAGTCTTTTAATGTTCCCACTGCTGGGACATGGGCCTTCTCTCTGTGAGAGGGAATGGGCCGTAATCCACCACCCAGGCTCAGTGATGCTGGTGAACTTAGCAGATCATTTTCCAGCAGAGCATAAAAAAAATGTGAGATCTAGTCGCATGTAGCATAGTTCTAGAGTTCATGATACTTTTTGGAAATAGTTCTGGCCTTTTTTCCAGAAAAAAAGTCACATGATAATATGATCTGCTAACTTCCAGTAACAGATATTTTTTTCCAAAACTAAAATTTTATAAGTGATTTAGGTGCACAAAGGTTAGTCATATAGTTCTTGATATTTTTTAGAAATAGTTCTGCAGAATTACACACAAAAAAAATTACATACATATTAAACTTAGAACAGAAATAAACCAATATGTTTTTCAAAACTGACGTTACTTATACAAAACGACAACAGCCGTACAAGTTCACGCAGACGGCTCAGTGCGGGTTGGTTGATGTCACATGTCTTTGAATTTTTATTCTAGGAAATGCCGGTTTCCTCACTCTGTTTTCCGTCACCGTTTTGAGAGCAGTGGTGATGAAATAATTTACACAAAGTAAAGCGCCTGCCTGGGTTCGAACCCACAACCTGCAACTTGTAAGGCACTTGGTAGCACTGGGCCACCACTTCTTCCAAGGGGGAATCGTAATTTAACCATTTTGTAGTTCAAATAATTTGTCGCTTCATACAAAATACTTGTACTCAACTGCAACCGATTATACTGGAAGCAGACCCTAGTTGGACGAAGACTGGGCCGCGATGTCGTATTGCGCTTTCCAGGATCTCCTATATGATATCGTGGCTGAGGGTTGGAGGCCGCGGCGGAAGAGCAGTGCCGGTATTGTGGTGCACCGGTCTTCCTACCTTCCGCGGCCTTTACGGGATCGACACCATCTGATGGCGGACGCAGTGGTATAGAGACCTCCCCTGCGGCTGAAAATTGGTAGGTATGCATACATCTGTCCCTTACGCATACTCAAAATACCCTTACTCTAAGAGGTTATGGTCACCCCCCAGATCTATATTTCTACGACAATTTATCAAAGTCAATTGACTTAGAAATCGATAACTATCACAACTGTGAAGTTTTGCTAGCTTATTTACTTAAACGTTTATGTGAGATATTGCCAATACTGACAGCCATTTGCTATTCAGAAAACTGTTTAAAAATTAAATTCTAGTTTCAATCAAGACTTTTATTTAAGTCTGAGTCAGTTTCTGACAAGTTCTTTCGTGAATAAACACACTGTTATTTTTGAGTGAAAAGTTCAAAATAGTAATTTAGACACAATTTAAAAATTCACACAAGTAATAATTAAAAAAGTTTCCATCCATAGAACTTTTAAGCCGAATCAACAAAGGCGTCGAGTCGAGTCCAAAATAAAAGTTCTCTCACAGGATGGCGTTGTAAATATTCTTGGCGCACTATAAAACGTCGCTTCTAGCATTATATCCTGAAAAGTATTATGGCACATTACACAAAGTGCAGTGGCGCTATGAAATCTTTGTTATATAACACGATGTGGAAATAGCAAGAGATATAATGTGTACTCGCAGTAATTTTATGGGAAGAGGGCTTAGATGAGACCGCCGTTGAACATTTTTAGACAAAGGACCTTCAATGCGGACGCCTCGTTGGTTCAGAATAGGTTACGAAATATTATTCATGTTTTTGTGAAAGCAGAATTTATTATAATCAGTGATGGTAGATTTTTTGGTAGGTGTCTATGCGGTTTGATAAGCAAATTTAATTTGTTAATTTTGCAGTATTCTTATGGCTTCGATTCAATAAGTACTGCATGATGTACTCGGTGATATAATTTATGCAACGTTTAAGAAAAATAAGGCAAAATACGAAAAGGTACAATAATTGTACTCATGATTATTAACAATCACTATGGGAACAACCCTGGAATCGCGGTAAAAAAACACCTGCCCCATAAATGTTTGAACAACTCGCCAAAATGTATTGAATAGCGCAATTGTTACCATAGTAAAAGTTGTTCATGATGAGGACCACAGTGACCTCTTTTAAAATTTGCATTTCGTCTTTTTACATGTTGTATACTTTGTCAAATAAAATGTATGTACATATACCACTGTAAAGACTACAGAAAAACCTAAAACTACACCTCACTGACATCACTGAGACTGAATTTCTTGTGATGATTTTATGCCATGTTTTCTTTCTCTACAATACAACCATTTATTTATGCAGACGCCCGACCTAGCTCCATAAACAAGGATAGACTTACAAATTCTTAGGCTCCACACAAATCCTTCATTACTTCGCTACCGAATTTTTCCTTCATCACTCATCACAAAAAAGAATTAGTATTCGTCTCATCAACGCAAATTTTGTTTACTTCAACAAAATCCAATCAAGTTCATAATTATGTTCCGCAAACAAGGCTATAAAGAGAGTGCCTTTTTCGAATATTTTGTCGAGATTATCGTTGGAAGTTTCGAAACATGCTCCTTTGGGCGACATTACTATTCTGTTAAACTTTGTAAGTTCATTAGTGGGGTCATCAGCATGTTCGCTTCCAGCTGGAGCCGCTTCAGTAGAACTCATTAGTGTAACAAAGTTGCATTATGCTGTAGTAAGATGTGAATGGCCGAAGTTAGGAAGAGTGTTTAGATTAGGCTGTAAGTTTTCTCCGAGTTTGTGCGAATAGGCTCCTTGGAGGTGAGTTAAGGAGGCCCTTTCTTGGAACGAATAATGACCATGCGTTTGTGACGCACTGCTGTTTTCGTAATGAAGTTAGAGCGTTGGGGAAGTTTGTTTGGGGGTTCGCCCGTAGACGATTTAACATTGTAGTTGGGAACACCGTCGGAAATATTGAACCAGTGGGTGGTTAGGGTTTTCTAAGGCCCGTTTGTTTCCCTGGGTTATCTTTCTAACTCAGAGCTAACCAAACCAGTTATATATTACATATTTGTTATATAACTTCGTGTTAGCAATTAACTCTGAGTTAGTTCTCGGCGCAAGCGTGCCTGTTCATTATTCTTTTAAGGTTGAAATAATTGAGTAGTTTATTTTAAAAACATGAGTTTACAGTAGGTTCAAATTGGAGTTTGCACTGCAAGATGTTGTGGTTAAAAATGGCCCAAAACAGTAATTTTGATTTATTTAAAACCACACCTACGCCGACTTCGATGATTTCTTATTAGTATTAACACTATAAACAAGATTATGGTCATTATTGTCCATAATCTTGTTACCTGCTGTATACCAGCTACTTCAGAAATTTTCAAGTTCAAGTCTCAATCTTGTCTCGGCTACAAGCAACGTCAAAAACTTGTGCAAAGTAAGAAAATTAGAGGTGCTTTTGACATATTGTGACTGAGATTAGAATGCGTCTCGTGTCGACGACTATAGAATATAATAGTATTATTTTTAATCAAGTATGAAACAAAAATGGTAAGTAAATCTTAAAAAATAGACACACACAACACACTTTGTAAACACTTACATAATACAAATCACACAAAAATATAACAAATAACATCATAATTGTGGATCACCGTTGGACGCCCCTTAAGGCGATATATACGCCCCAATGTTAACGCAGTACTGGCCGTGCGCTCGCTCGATGCCAAAATATCAATATTGTACCTCCTTTTGAACAGTTTTGTTTACAAAATATTATTTGATTTACATATGCTATGTTAGTTATAAAGAAATTCCTGCCATCAATTTTTCTGTGTAAAAATATTTTTAAACATCCAAGTCGTTTTGGAGGAGTTTCCAAAAGTTGCAAAAAAATATCGTGTTGGTAATTATTTTTTAAAGCAAATCTATTAGTTACACGAAAAAACCTCGTGTTTAAAATTATGTACATGAATCATTTTTTTTTTTTTTTCAATACTTTTAACTTATCCGTTACTAAGGAGTATGTTTTAGAAAGTTACCATTTTACGGCACTAAACCGCATGTAGGCCCTTAAGATCTGGCACAACAGCGACTAATAACAGGGACTTAGAATTCATTGTAAATTGTTTCAATTAATCCAGCGCCTACTCGTATTCTATTAACAACAAGAAACAAAACTTTAATTGAAAAACTTGAATGAATCACTTTCAATTAAAGTCTAGCTTAAAGCTAAGTTTAGATCTACAACACTTCTGTTTCCATTTACAATTCAGTACATCTCTTGCTCACTGTGAAAAGGCATTCAGTATCTTTCCGTTCCAATGTACCCTCTTCCTTTTCACACATATTCTGAAAACGCTCCCAAAATGTTTTCTAAGTACACTAACATTTCATTCAGAAGACGGGCACGAACAAAAACATTTCTACGTTCATATTACCGTAAATACAGTAAAAAGGATCTCAAAATTTTGCACGCTCTAAAATTTTCCCGTATTTGTCGAAAACATCTGAAACCCTTTACTATTACGAGGCTTAACCTGAAAATTCTAGGCTTTTACACTTCCAAATGAGTGCTCGAAACGGCTCAGAACACTCGCCTCTTTAATATCTTAATTACTGTAAAATGTACTCTCTTTTACTTTGGGTACGGTTTAAGTTACAAAAGATTAGTGTTGTAATAATTTGTTACAATATTTATCATCTTTATTCAACCGAGAGACGCCTTGAGGCTGTAGACAAACTAAGATTTTATCAGCGATAAAGTTAGTCGCAAAGTCAATATGTTTAGGATTGACATTTCGGTGGTGCTTGCCAATCCCAAACATTATGAACTTTTTGATACTAATATTATTGTAGATTTGTAGATTTTATTTTTGTTGTTTTTTTATTGTTTTTTTTAATCTCTGCTGGACATTGGTTTCATCCAAGCACCGATCTTGTGCTTGTCGCAGTAATGTCCAGTGATTTTCATCAGATCACGGTCTAATAAGTTTTTCGGCGATATGTGACAATTCTAGTATTTTCAAATAATTCTTTTCTATCCATCTATCTAGACTCTAGAGTATGAATTACACTATCATTTACTTGGTTCAATATTAGTTAACTTACAATATTTGGATACAGATTCATAATTATTTCCACCCGAACAAGTAGACTTCGCGTGGGCTCCCTTTGACTAGCCAAGTGATTGAAGGTGTGGAGCGGGTCAGTAAAATTATTATTATTCTTGAAGAGCCAATTCAACTTCGTTTGATCTAAATAACTGACATGACGTTTCTAAGTTTATTTGAAGTCTAGTCGGCCCAATTGCCATGACCACGGAAATATGCCGCGATGAATGTCAATAAATATCAATCTAATAACTGTCAATTTGATTGAGGCTGGTAAATCATGATTGAGTGCAGATAATAAATTCAAATATCGGTGGAACTGTATTCTTATTATGACGTTGGTTGAAAAATTAACTAAAGAATTTATTTTAAACCGACTTAAAAAAAGATGTAGGTTCTCATTTCGTCAGAATCTTTTTTTTTTATGTATGTTTCCCGATTACTCAAAGACGCCTGGACCGATTTGGAGAATTCTTCTTCTGTTTCGGAACTCGTTGTCGAAAACGGAAAACAATTAATACAAAAGATACCGACTTCGGAAAAGAAAGTTATTTTTCGCTTTGTAGTGTTTGGTTTTGGAAGTCGGTTTCATTTTTTGTTTAAAAGTTTTTATTCTCCAACAAGGAAACATAAATGCGCATCGCAAATGCATATAAAATGGATTGATTCATCAGTCTGTTGGACTCCTTAGCATTGCCAATCAAAATCCCAGACCACTAGCTGTCTCGGTGCTGATTTCGTTTTCGAAACCTGAAACTAAAAAGTTAATGTATGTCTGAAATTGTCTCTATCGACAGGATTGGTCCACAATTGCCCTAAAACGGAAGGATTGGAAGGAAGAAAGGGAGGCCTTTGCCCTGCAGTGGGACAGAATAGGCTGAAAATAATAATAAATAATAACATGTCTGAAATAGTCAAGTAAGAGGTCTGTGGGGTTCCTAGAGGCGGCTTAATTAACTTTGAAACCACATCGTCACAGGAAAAGAAGAGCCGGGACCGACGTGCTTTTCCAGGCACGGAGAAGTCTTGGTATGTCAATGATGGTCAGTGACCATTGGTCACCCATCTATGGAACGACCTCGACAAGCACTTAACCTTGAAGATCAAACCCGTGCGACTATTATTAATTAATCAAGAGCTCCTCTCCTCTAGATTTAAGGTAATTATTTTTTGTGGGTTTTTTGTAGAGAAATCCTCATGAAAACCTTCGTTTCGGGAACAGAGGGCTATATCGGTCTCTAACCGACTATAATATTTGCTGTAACAGTCTTCCTACCGCTCATAACTCGCTCCTAAACCCTCTGGTTGTGTGCTTATAATTTTTAAGCCAGCTTTGCACTTTCTAACGACTTCTGTGCCACATATTTCATGTTAATGCCGTGTGTAGTCAAATCATTGCTGGAATTAGTGCTAACACGGTTGAAAGGTATGCTTAATGATTCATTTGCATTCAGAGTTGTTTATGAAAGAAATTTTATTATGGGCTAGCTTTTAGGCTTTGTCCGTCTGAGAATTATAAATTATAAAATAAGAACGTTGATATTACTGGTATTAAGAAAGAAAGAAAGAAAGAAAACGTATTTATTTGTGACCCGCAGAGCAGGCACGAGAAATTAGCTTAAAATTAAAAATCCCGTGCGAGACCAAAAAGGCTAACTCAGCATGTGCAGCGATATCCAAAAAAGGAAATAACGCTGCGCTGATATTCTGATAAGACCAACTGTTGATGCCACGAAAACACTTACGGCAATGGAAAATACTTAAATAATGCAATAAAATAGAATATATAAATAACAAACAAAATAAAATAAAGGGTCAGAGTATGTGTATGTATTATACACATATAAAATATATTAAAATGTAGGTAGACCTGTAGGGACACATTATATGTACAAGCTAACTCAGCAAATATAATATAGTTGGTGACGCACGGCTGCGCCCGTGAGACAGAGAAGTTTTCAGTCGCAAATAAACTACAGTCCTAATTGGTCGTTTCTATTTAACCTGTCACCTCAACACAAAAAGTGGAGCACATAAAGTTATACATACATAATTACAACAGGCATTAATACAATAATAATATAGCATTATAAAAGCTAAAGTGGTGACCCCGACGTGATCATTTTATTTTGGGTGAGGTACACGTATAGACTGAAAAATGGACGGAAAAATTAATCCACCGCAAGGAGTTGCGCCGCGGGCGCAAGGTGTGAAGGAGGACATGTCCGGAGATGCCAGCGAGAAGGCGCTGGCCAGCATAACTGTCTCTTCGCGCATTCCTGAGTTTTGGACAGACCAAACACGACTCTGGTTTGTCCAGTTCGAGGCCGCGGTGGAGAATCAAAGGCTGAGTGATGCAGCCAAACAAAATCTGGTGGTTACAAAGCTAAACAAGGTCGCTATACAGCAGGTGAGCGATTTGTTATTGGCTCCGCCTGAGTCTCGGAAATATCAGACGCTGAAAGAAAGGCTGTTGGAAGTGTTCGAGGAGTCGGAGACGAGGAAATTGCAGAAGCTGATCAGTGAAATGGAGTTGGGAGACCAGCGCCCATCACATTTGCTACGTCGGATGCGCGAGTTGGCCAGGGAGAAGGTGGCGGACGATACCCTGAAGTTGATGTGGCAATCACACCTACCGAAATCAGTGCGTGCTGTGCTGGCAGTGTCCGACTCGAAGAAATTGGACGTGCTCGCAACCATAGCAGACAAGGTGCTGGAAAGCATAGGAGAGGGCTCAGCAATGGTAGCAGAGGTCAAGGCAGTGGAGGTCCAGACCAGGAGTGAGGGATCATCAAGCACCAGCCAAATCCTGGGGGAGCTAGCGAAAATCAACCTGCGTCTCGCAAGTCTGGAGCGTGGCAGAGGCAGGGAGCGTTGGGACGGCGGCAGCCGAGGGAGAAGGCAACAAAGTGTGTGAAACCCTGTAATTGGAGCAAGGACCAGGAGAAGTCGGCGGGAAACTAGACATGGTGCAGCCGACGGCGGGACGTTGCACGGTTTACAACCGCCTAATTGTATGTGATAAGAAAACAGGTATGAGATTTTTGATAGATACGGGAGCTAATGTATCCGTAATACCCGTGAGGAAAAATCGTTCGCGTAGTTATTATGATAGTAATAGGTCTAACTTTACTTTATATGCCGCTAACGGTACAATAATAAAAACTTACGGTATTGAAACATTAACTTTAAGTCTAGGATTAAGACGGCCGTATACTTGGCATTTCATTGTAGCAGATGTGAATCAGCCCATAATAGGCGCAGATTTTTTAACAAGGTATAAATTGCTAGTAGATGTAAGCGGCCGACGACTCATAGATGAAGTAACGAGTTTAAGTGCAGTAGGTTTAATTGTAAAGTGGAAGGGACCATCCTTAACTACGATTGATAACGCTTGCATTTATTCGGATATTCTAGCCGAGTTTCCCGAGATCACTAAACCTGTGTCTTTTAATGGGGAACCCCCGCATGCGGTGTTACATTACATTGAAACACACGGCCCTCCCGTATTCGCTCGAGCTAGACCATTAGCCCCAGAGAAATATGTAAAGGTAAAGGAGGAGTTTAGACGCATGCAGGAAATGGGTATTTGTAGGCCGTCGAAAAGTCCTTGGGCCAGTCCGTTGCATGTGGTACCCAAAAAGGACGGGCAGATTCGTCCCTGCGGTGATTATAGAGCCTTAAATGCAATAACAATACCGGATAGGTACCCCATTCCGCGGATAAATGACTTTACGTATATTTTAGGGAATAAGTGTATATTCTCGCGTTTAGATTTAAACAGAGCGTATCATAATATTGTGATTGCACCTGAAGACGTAGAAAAAACCGCGATAACCACACCCTTTGGGTTATATGAGTTTACGCGCATGACCTTCGGTTTACGGAACGCCGCGCAAACATTTCAGCGATATATGAATAACGTGGTATTACAAGGCTTAGATGCACAATGCAAAATAGGTTCAGAAGGCCAAACCGAGTCTAATTTCTACTTTTGTTACATAGATGACATCATCGTAGCTAGCGAGACGCCCGAGCTTCATAAGTTACACGTAAAGGCGATATTTGAGCGATTAAGCCGATTCGGCATAACTATCAATATGGCAAAATGTAGTTTTGGAAAAGAGAAACTAGAATTTTTAGGTTACGAGGTTACGTCATCAGGAATCAGTCCATTACCGGATAAAGTTAAGGCAATCATTGATTTCCCAAAGCCCGAAACGGTAGATCAGTTACGGCGTTTTTTGGGAATGATAAATTTTTATAGGTCCAGTTTACCTAGGGCAGCGGAATATCAATCTGTGTTGAATACGTATTTACAGAAGGCTAAGAAAAAAGATAAGTCTATAATTAACTGGTCGCCAGAAGCAAACGTTGCGTTTGCAAAATGTAAAACTAGCCTACAGAATGCGACCATGTTATCGTATCCGGTGCTAAACGCCGAGCTTGCAATATGGGCGGACGCGTCGAACGACTGTATCGGTGCCGTGTTACAAGTTAAGGTTGGCTCACACTGGGGCCCCTTAGGTTATTATTCTAAGAAACTCAGTGACGTGCAGCTTAAATATAGTACGTACGACAGGGAGCTATTAGCTATTTATTCGGCGGTTCAGTATTTTCGTTATATGGTAGAAGGCAGATCTTTTGTAATTTACACGGATCATAAACCATTAACTTATGCGTTCACACAAAAACCTAGTGACAAAGAAACAACTAGACGCGTTAGACAACTTATGTTTATCAGTGAATTCACAACAAATATACAGTACATTAACGGTAATGAAAATTCGGCAGCGGATGCACTGTCTCGGGTTGAAACTATCACATGTCCAACAACGCTCGATTTCAGCGAATTAGCGTTGGCGCAACGGATGGATGACGAGCTGACGTCGCTTTTATTGAAAGAAAGCAAAGTGATGCAATTTAAGCGAATTAATTTACCCGACTGTCAAAGCGAGGTGATGTGTGAACTATCTACTTCGGTTGCAAGGCCATATCTACCAGTAGCTTTTAGGAAAAGGGCATTTCAGGCAGTACACGGTTTGTGCCATCCTGGAGTGCGTACTACTCGGAAATTAGTGACGTCTAAGTATTTTTGGCCAGGTATGAACACAGACGTAGGACAGTGGGCCAAAACCTGCGTTCAATGCCAGAAGTCGAAGGTTATACGTCATACGGTATCCGGACTGGGTCAATACGAAAGTAGTGGCCGCTTTGAACATATACATGTCGATCTAGTAGGACCATTACCTACGTCACCAGAGGAGTATAGATATTGCCTTACGGTGGTTGATAGGGCGACAGGATGGCCAGAAGCTTTTGCAATCAGAAACATGTATGCTAGTACGGTAGCCAAGACGTTGTACGAAGGTTGGATTTCAAGGTACGGTTGTCCGGTAAGGGTTACTACAGACCAGGGCAGACAATTCGAGAGCAGCTTGTTCAATGAATTAATGAAATGTTTAGGGATAGATAAATTAAGAACTACAGCGTACCACCCGCAGGCGAATGGCACGGTAGAAAGGTTTCATCGCGTGTTAAAAGCAGCACTGATGGCCAGGAGGGACAGTGGCGCGTGGGTGGAAGAATTGCCGACAGTTCTGTTTGGGTTACGCGCAACACCGCGGAGCGACACTGGTGTCAGTGCCGCGGAATTAGCATTTGGAAAGACATTACGGTTACCCGGGGATTTTTACGGGGGCAATAGCATAAGCGTTAGCGATTCAAACGAATATGTAAACAAAATTAGAAATATTATCGAAAACCTTAGGCCAAGACCGACTAAACAGAGAGACGCGAGGAATATATTTGTTCATTCTGATTTAAAAACTTGTTCACATGTTTTTGTGAGAGTAGATCTGGTTAAAAGATCCTTACAACCTCCCTATGACGGTCCATATCAGGTTTTAGAGAGAAAAGAGAAGTATTTCATGTTACAAATAGCAGATAAGCGTGTGAAAATATCAATCGATAGGTTAAAACCGGCGTACGTAGTTAATGACGGAACCTTTCCACTAATACAACAAGAAAAGGATTGCGTAGTAACTAAACCTAATAACAAACTGTTTAATGATAAGACTTGTAATACTAAGCGTGTAACTTATACCACCCACAGCGGTAGAACGGTTAAGCAGCCGATAAGGTTTGCAGAATGAAAACTATGTATGTTATACCTTATGGTACAGTAAGCCAGAGCATTACGGGAAATGGGTTCGATTCCCGGTTTTTTTTAAAAAAAAGTGTACTCTACTATAATTGTATTGTATTCATGTAATTAAGTAAATAAGTTAATAATATAAGTTACAGGTGATATTCAATAAGTAGGTAACATGTAAATTGGTTAATATTGTGTCAACGTAGAAGCATTTCGTAATAAACAATGAATTAATGCAACTCTAGCATATTGAAGGATGTTTATTTAGGCCAGCCAAATGCGAAGTTTCATAAAGAAGTGCTGACTAAGATTAAATTATAACTAAGACAAAATGTTCTGGTAGTATAACAAATAGCATTTTTAACATTAAACGTAATTTATCCATTGTTGGAATAAGTCCTTACGAACGAGTTTGTTTTGTTAATAGAATAAAAACCTCTGTAATTAATAATGGGTTGGGGACAAAGTAAACCACAACAGAACAATGTCGCGTTAGCACAGTCGGTGTCTAACGAAACGATGGGGCAAAGAGTGGGTGTATTGGAGATTATGGTGATTGTGTGCGCTGTGCTCATGGGAGTGTTGATTCTGTATTTAATCAGAGGCCAATGTAAAAAACGAGTACGAGGCTGGTTTCAAAAGGAAGCAGTCGCGGCCGGTTGGAGTCTGCCAGTCGTTAAGGTGCAAGCAGTGCCACCGCCGACCATACCCCGTAATCCAGATGTGTATTAATTGTAAGCATAGTGTGGTGTCACATGTGTCGTTTTCTTCTTCATGAAAAAATAGGATTATGAAGATAAAGTAGTGTTTGGACATAAAAATAAAAAACCATGTAGTTAAAAAAAAAAAAAAAAAAAATTTATTTTGTATTGTTCTTAAAAAGTATACTTAGTGTAAGTTCCTTTTTTTTTCTTCTTTAAGGAGGGGGCTACTGTAGGGACACATTATATGTACAAGCTAACTCAGCAAATATAATATAGTTGGTGACGCACGGCTGCGCCCGTGAGACAGAGAAGTTTTCAGTCGCAAATAAACTACAGTCCTAATTGGTCGTTTCTATTTAACCTGTCACCTCAACACAAAAAGTGGAGCACATAAAGTTATACATACATAATTACAACAGGCATTAATACAATAATAATATAGCATTATAAAAGCTAAAGACCTATGTAGACCGCCGTCCGCGATTCTCAATAATTAATTGTTGAAACCATAGACAAACAACGGAGCGCGCGGACCAAAAAGTAATTTATTAAATATGGAAGAAATCTATGGTCGGCTGTCAAAAGAAAAATGTTGTTATGTAAAAGTGTAAATAAATAAGTGATAATAAGTCCTCTATTTGCTAATATCTACAGAGGCCCTAGAAAAGTGACATTCTATCATCTAAAGTGATAGCGATTGACAAAAAACTGGCCAAGTGCGAGTCGGACACGAAGGGTTCCGTACCATTATCACAAAAAAACGGCAAAATAATCACGTTTGTTGAATGAGAGCCTCACTTAAATGTTAATTTTATTCTGTTTTTAGTACATTTTGTTATAGCGGCAACAGAAATACATCATCTTTGAAAATTTCAACTGACTAGCTATCACGGTTCATGAGATACAGCCTGTTGACAGACGGACAGATAGACGCATCGTGGAGTCTTAGTAATAGGGTCCCGTTTTTAAACTTTGGGTACGGAACCATAAAAAGTCCACTGTTGTCGTTTGGCCAGCGGCATTCTCGCATAAAAATGGCCCGATGACTCCAGCGTGAACAGCGCACCATGCGGTCACTTTGAGCGGCTGTAATGGCTCCTCGTGCATCACTCGTGGATCACTATCCACGGTGCCCCAGAAGCGATAGTTTTGCTTGTTCACGTACCCGCTGAGGTGGAAATGATCGTCGACCAAAATCATCGCTATTATGATTTTGGTCGAAAAATCGTCAAAAAATAGACACGATTATTCCGCGTTCTTCATGGAATTATTCTTCTTCAAGTCATGGAACGATACACTCCCCGTGTATCGTTCCATGACTTGTTCACTTGTATTCTGCATCTATCTAGTCCACAAATGTCA
The DNA here is from genome assembly GCA_948252205.1 of Orthosia incerta. NCBI lineage: Eukaryota > Metazoa > Arthropoda > Insecta > Lepidoptera > Noctuidae > Orthosia > Orthosia incerta. The sequence goes on along the minus strand of OX411764.1, from coordinate 14,980,032 downwards.
AAACAGATTGACATTGGCGGCCATTTGCAAAAATGAGAGCATCTTCCAATAGGGTCATTTCTTTTACCTTTCTTTCATATCACAATAATATTATAAAGGCGAAAGTCGGTCAGTGTGTTTGTATGTTTGTTACTTCTTCACGCTCAAACTGTTGGACGGATTTGGCACAGGGATAGACTAGTCTGGAATAGCACATAGGATACTTATTATCCCGAGAATATGTTCCCTCGGAATAACTTTCGACTATCACGTGGGCGAAGCCGCTGGCAGAAGCTATTCTTCCATTAATTAATATCTAAAACTTCATGCCTAACTAAGCAAGAAAAAACCTAGCGAAGATACTATGTGTAGTTGATTATTAAATTCATTAGTAGAACTTTTTCAATAACAAAGCTAATAAGGGATTTGAACTCCACCTCTAGGGACAAATAAATTGCGTATAGATTGTTCGGAGCCACAGATATCTGAAGAAAGTAATGGAAATGTCTACAAGAGTATATTTTGTTCTAGCTTTCGTTTCTGCTTCGCTTGCTGAAAATTATTCCAAGGGAACTTATTTCCAGGAAAAAGTATCAGAATACAGTATCAAATAATTGAAGTGAGTAATTTAAATAAATTCAAGACCACAATATCTTCAAGTCTTTGCTAGCGCCAACGAGAAAATTAAAAATGAAGCAAAATAAAATGATAACCCGACTACAGCAAAATCGCGCTCTGAAAAGTATTAAACAAGTAATAATTAGAGGAATTAAAAAAGTTCATGTTGCATGGAAAATATTGAAATGGCGTTGGACCGGACATAATGTTAAGAGAAAATAAAGAAAAGTGGACAAGAATAATTACAGAATGGTACCCGAGAGGAAGTATAAGAAGTAGGGGAAGACAGCTTAAGCGATGGGAAGACGATCTCAAGAAAGTAGCAGGTCCAGAATGGATGCGGGTAGCGCGGGACAGAGTCAAGTGGAGAGCCTTGGAGGAGGCCTTTGTCGAAAGACAAGCTGGGACTAGGAAAAAATAACCAGGGGCCGAGAAAAATATATAAATAATACTGAGTGTAAATAGGTTATAATCTCATCGTAAAATAAGTATTAATAATGTAAATAGTTTAAGTATCCAGCAATAAAGGCTTATTTTATTTTATTTTATTTTATTTTAATTAGAGGATATCCATGTTAGCACGCCACCTTGCCATAAATATTGCTTACTGTTGTAATGTATTGGTGTGTAAACAACTGCATATCTCAAAGGATCGTACAACCAGAATAAAACGTAGATACTATTGAGTATCGTTTTACAAGTCATGGTTTACTTCTGTATCAAATTTCGTCTTAATCCTTTCTCCTAACATACAAACGTTCATATTCTTCTTCTTTCGTGTCGATCAACTCAAACTATACAACCATTCAGATTTTGTCCAACCAGTATGCAGCCACTCGGACAGCTCTATCATTTGCCACGTTCAAATCCCGTAAGGTGCACGTGGTCGGGCACGAAGGGCAGACAAGGAGGTGGGCCATATCTTGCGAAAGGGCCCCACACTGGCACTGTGTTTTGGATGGGTCTATGATATTCCATTTGGCCAGGTTGCTTTTACAGCGGCCAACCTGGGTCCGCAATCGGTTTAGGGATTTCCAGATAGGCCACTGCTGTTCGCTTCCAAGGGGCAGATTCTCTGCCGGAGTGATGAAGTTTATTAGCGCCATTTTCTTTCGCCAACTCTGGTTTCTCAACGTTCATATTTAATTTGCAATATTAGATAATAGTTGTGACGGTCAGAGTTGGTGGGCTAATTTGTTCAGAGCAAGGCAGGAAATAACACAAACGACTTGATTGAGCAAGATTTCTGATATTTCATTCATAATAACTTTGTAATATACTTATTAACATCGCCATATTTTTTCCAGAGGCAGAGACAAGAAGACTTCACTAGACGTACATTATCTCAATTCCCTGCCAGAGTCTGTATTTCCTGATAGCTAAAACCTGGTACTATGTAAGTCAAGAGTGAATAGGTTTTTTCTAGGTAAGCGTGCGACTTCGTCTACCACATCATCGCTTACCATGAGGTGGGATAGTGGACAAGTAAAAAAATAATAAAAAAAAACTGCCTTTCTTACTTAATTGACTAACCTGTAGAACAGAATAGAATAGAAAAACATTTATTCGACACAGACACAACAAAACAACAATATCACAAAGCACCTGTCTATTATAAATTTACTAAACATAATAATTATGGGCCTATTATATTATTGACACAAACTATTTGTTTTAGATACTTATTTTAGGCAAGAAGTCATCGTATTGTTATAGAACATTTAAAACTCTCCACACATTTATCCCCTATAAGGTACGATAAACCCAAACGCCATCGCTGTAAAAATTGTGAGTACTCTGTTACTAAAAACATCTGAACTACGAGTAAATGTTTGTCCTCAGAGACCATAGATATATTAAACAAGGAGATATGGCGTGTAGACGAAAATATATCGGAAACCTGTGTCTCCAGTTTGCCCCTACCACACGGCAACTACTACACATGCAGTTCAGTAAAGGCAATAGATACGCAGTCGCGCTCACACCCGCATTTCTTAAATCAGAACGTACTACACAGTCAATTATAAACTTTATCTCATCGACACAGCGTGTATTTACCATGCACCGTGCAACTTACGCACACAAAAACATCGGTCGCTATCGTTGTGCTGTGCAAAAGCAATTTATTTTACATTTACGCTAGTGATTGACTAAATCGGAAAGTTATCGATTCTCCCATTTACTATGTTATATTTTTTTTTTGTAGTTCTGTAAATAAATTACATTTAAAACAGCATGCCCAGAAAATATTATAATGAAAATAAACAATATGTACCAAAAAATATAAATTATTAAGTAAATCAAAAAATTCAAACAATCAAAAATCTGGCTACGTTGGTTTAGGCTGTCATAGCGTATTGAAACAGGAGGTATTGTTGAACCCTGCTATGGTGTTTACTCAATGACCTGTAAAGTGGAGGTATTTGTGCAGCACTTGACACTTTGATATTACTGGGGTGGCATTTTTTGTCAAAATGTTAGTTACGCATTTCTCTACCACGCTGTGAAATAATCAAAATAATTAATAAACATTATTTCACATCGATCTTCCAACCGGGTTAAAACGGTTGACAAATTGAAAAATAAACTATAATAGCAAAATTGCATTCGTCAATCGACGTTTTTGTCGATAGCCTACGTTAGTGGATCTGCATAAGCACAGCACTAACTCGTCGCAAGAAGCAGCGGCCGTACTACGCGATGCATCCGCTTAGTAAAGTATCGTTTAGTGATTTTTACATTGCTTGTTCAGTCACTCAGCGACAAACTTAGATAGTGGTTAAGAAGCAATGTATTTAATGCAAAAATAGTACAGTCGCTGTGTTATTTGAAAACAAAAATAACTTAGTAGAGGCAAGAAATATTTTACGATTTGTTGTTTTTCATGATTTTAAAGACAAATATAATAAAATACTTGTAATTACATATGGTAACTGATTCAATAATTTACAAAGTTTTGATTTAGGCTTCGGTTTTTACAAGAAACCACTGAACAACACGGCATTCTTATAACTTTTCACGATCACGGTCGAAAGCGCACTAGTTCGCGGTGACGGCCATTTGTCTATGACATGCTCAGTCAGTCCATGTCGCGCGGACACCGACACGCCCCCTTGCCACTTCTCCTGTATTTTATATTTCTATGTCAGAGACACTGTAGCGGCACCAGCGCCGCGCCGCCACTTACGAACTAATGACATGACGTCACACAAATCCTGCATCGCGCAAGTAAAGTTTTCGGCGCGATTAGAACACATACAACAGTCCGACAACAACCGTCGGGCAGTTGCCCGGACCAGACACAACACCCGTCTGGTCGGAGGATCCTCCCTTTTCTATGGAGGTTTGTGGGACTTTACACCCTGTTCCACCTACCCCCAAAACACCAACCCAACCGCGTACAAACAAAGTCTGCGACTTCTAAAACTTCTACATCTGTGGATCGATCCCTTTTTTTCTCCGACTTCATCGAATTTAAGCGAGAGATAAACTTGATTGAAAGCTTCAGTAAGTTTTTCTTCAACGTGTATTTATTGGTTCATTTTCTTTTTAAGTGAGAACTTTACATATTGTTAGGTCTAGTGGAAATTGAGAGAGAGGTTTTTTCTAACTCCACCATTTTCGATGTTGTATTAATTAAAAGGAATTAAATAATTGATTTTATTCGCGTCGTGGCTGTTATAATAATAGCCATCCGGTTTGATCTTCAAATTTAAGTAACGCTTGCTGGGTTCAGTCTGTGGGCGGGTGACCACGAGCCTCGGAAGGCAATGTGAGGCTGAGGCCTCATTAGTGCGTTACGTGCAACATCTGCATTGTGACAATGCACGACGTCGCAACGTAGCGTCTCAATGTGGATTTCTGATTCAACAACAGATCGGAACAAAAACTGTCCATCATCGCACCGGAGTTCCAACAGCGTAGCGCATGACTTTCCCCCCACTTCGTCTCTCGTCCATCGATCCGATGATACATCGCATGCGACGACGCAACGCATAACGTGGCATGACACTAAAAAATATTATGTAAAACGACGCAGCGTTGACGCTGCGACGATGTACCGCAACTCAATGCACTAATGAGGCCTCAGCCTACGCCGTCGGTCCCGGCTGACGTTTTTAGATCTTAGGCAGTCGTTACTGGCAGAAACCTGAAAATCAGTATTAAGGTACAAGTCGGTAGCCGACTACACGCAGCAGCAGCAGCAGCAGATCACATGTCGCTTTCTATGTATTTCTATGAAATACCTTCCGCAGCTAGCAACAAGTTACCCGACTGCAGTAGTGACCAGTAGTTAGTGAGTATAGTCAGACATCTTGTATCACGGAACACTTAGAACCAATAAGCATACGGTGCTACCGTCTGCTGCTGCCGTCTGCAGTCGGGTTCGAAATCATGACTGCAGCGAAGGATGCAACCAGTCTGTTGCTGCTGCGTGTAGTCGACTACCAACTTGTACCTTGTAACAATGGTATGTTTTTAATGATGATATATTTATGCACTCGAAAATGCTTACATATACTGGATACTGCAATAATGTACTGACAATGAGAATAAGAAAAAAGTTTATATCTAATGAACCAACATCTGATCAACTATACGCCACCACCACCAGGTGAGTGGCGTATGTAGACATATATTAAACGCGAAGTTACTATAAATATTTCTGAAACAAAATACGAAAATGCAAAATACAATAAAGTAAAACTTAGAATAATGCTTAGTTAAGTTTCAGTCAAGGTTACTTCTAAGCTAGAGTGCTATATCGTCAGTCACATCATCGCTTACCATTATATGTGATTGAGATTAAACGTAAGCCAATATATTACAACAAAAAATTTATCTGATTACATAAAATATTTCCAATTATTAAATATTACGCCTAACAGTATAACGAACATGAAATTTGACAGACAGAATCTTGTTCAACATCGTCACACTCTTCATAACTTTGCCTGCCCATCAAAACATATTATCAGTCCAACCCTTTCCTCCGCTGTTATTTTCCACGTAATTCTAAACACGTTAAGTTTGAGCACAAACTCATTACAATTCACCAAGGAACATTGCTTGGGAAGTCAAGTCACGTTATGCTGGGAAGGCGACAATAATTGCAATATTCAAAACTTCAATACTTATGCTGAGAAATAGATTTAACTTGCAGTTAACGACTGCAGCTAACTAAAATTGACCTTAATCATAGAAGATAGTAAAGGAGCTTGTGGCTAAATAATATATGATAAAATAAGTAAAATACAAAGTTACATAACTAACCGATAAAAAAACTTAAACTTACCATAGATAAAATCCTTCTCTCTCAAAATTATAAAAACACTGAATATTTACCAAACGCTTATAAAGTATAAAATAAAACAAACAAAATAATGATAATAAAACCAGTCAAGCCCATTCGCACACGAAAACACATACACACCCACACACACACACACACAAACACACCAGAGTCCCACATACACATATATGTTCATACTCACATGCACATGATAGTAATGAAATTAATTATGGTGTAATTTTGACACTTACTTTTGCACCGAACCACACTTGTAATGGCAGCTCGAACACGGTGGTGACGGAAGTAACTGGTGCTTATAGCTCAGGAATCCTGCCAGTATAAGCCCAGTTGCACATATTTTGTATCTTGCCACTAACTTAATGAATCTAAGTTAAGGTACAATCATTTTAAATAGGTTTAAGTCTTGAACAAATAAATATTGTTTATTGTTTATAATAATAGACACATGGGATGATATTTGAGGTTAAGCAATGCCTGCTGAGGTCTGTCCGTGACCATACATTTCCTACTAAGCCTTCTTCTTTCCTCGGAAAGCACAACATGCAATGGGTCCCTACTGTCATTAATAGATCTTTGATAGTCGATTCAGTTACTCAGAAGCCAGAAAATATGACACCCGTGTTGCCAAGGGGTACCGTGTTACCAGGTTCTTGGGCTGTGGAGGTCAGATATACAGTCGCTCTAACGCTAACTAAGTAAGCTAATACTGGAGCGCCCTGAAGTTGGCTTTCCGATGCGCAACGCACGAATCGGTGCTGTTTTTGTTTGAGATTTATTACTGCGCAGCCATTGTAGCCATTTTCAGATCGGCCAAGAAGTTTGTCGAGAACTATACTTAGCTTCACTTCGTATAAAAACGTAGGCGGGTTCCTTCATTACAACCCACGGCCATGCTACGCACGGATGCATGCTTTTTTAATATATCTATGGATACGTGGCTAGCAACAAAATGAACCGCGAAGTTATACTATGGCAAAACTCTCCCTGCACATCTTGCGTATAGGTAGATTGAAAATGGCAGCTGAGAACTGCGTCTTCTGCTGGATAGTGCTATCTTTTCCTTAAACAAAAATGTTTTTATTTCGCGAACTTTTGGACCTCCGTAGTTAAGTTAAACACAGAACCTGCAAGTAGTCAGCTATACTCTTAACCAGGCACGTATACCTACTGGTATACCAGTCACTCAATTTTAATCAAGGAAGCAGAACAGATTGCACACATTTAGCGACTAACTGTGACTCTCGAAAGCTTTAATGAACAGCCTGGTTTTACAAATCCCGACGGAGGAAACATACTCACGTATTTCAGCACAAAATTCTGAAACACTTTCATCACATAGACGTGGAGAATGGATTGAGCCTTCCTAACCCAAGCATGAAGTGTATACTGGTAGATATGTATGAAAAAAAAAACCGGCCAAGTGCGAGTCGGACTCACGCATGAAGGGTTTCGTAGCCAGGGTGGCGTAAACTGTTTGTATGGGTACAACCGTTAATTTTCAACTGTTTTAATTTCCTGAAATTTTTCCTTTATTTGTGCTGTTAAATATGTACTTATAATTTTTAGCGAATATCTAAATTTTTCCATATCTTTTTATCGTGTTGACTAAGGGCCTTAATTTTTAAAACCGAATAGAGACTATATACTTCAGTATCTGGTATAAATTTCAACTTGCTAGGTCAACCCATGCCTGAGAATATCGGTGGTGACACACGGACAGACGGACAAGAGAGTGATTATAAGTGATTATAAGGGTTCCTTTTTTACCTTTTGAGGTCATCATTTCAGCCAAAAGACGTCCACTGCTGGACATAGGCCTTCCCCAGGCGTTGCCACATTGACCGATCCCGAGCGTCTCGCATCCAGCGCCTTCCCGCAACCTTAACCAGGTCATCGGTCTAGTGGGAGGCCTTCCAACGTATCGTCTTCCGGTTCGCGGTCGCCATTCCAGAACTTTTCGGCACACTGCCACTTAAGTTTGGCAATTTTTCGGGCCAAACTTAAGTAACCTTTTGAGGTACGGAACCCCAAAAATAATAAACGTGCGGCCAGTAGCACTAGAGCGCTATTGACTTATCACGTGAACAAATGGAATTTTGGCATTTCGACAATCGTGATCGCTGATAGAATTACCCTTTGTCTAGAGCCTTTGTTGTTGTCTTCTTCTAGATTTCTGATTAGACCACGTTACAGGCTTACAGTGTCATATTCGTCAAGAGACAGTTTTAGGCACTCTTTCTCTTTCTACTGAGTGGTAAACTTTGCGAGAGTACTCAATCGATTCTGCACATCTATATTCACTCTTAAATGTTTAGGAAATACCCTCAAAAAATATAAAATGTCTCAATTTGTGAAATCCCATGGTAATACACAGTAAACAGCCAATTTGAACCTTAATTGGGAACTTAAGAGTCGAACAACACCCGATAAGGTTCATGGAACACCGGAAAAGTTCAAGATAATGAAAATATAATACTCGTACACAGGATGCTTGGAAAATTGAGGCAGAAATTGTTCTTGATGAATCTTTGGGTTTACTTTTTAACGATCTTCCTTTGTTTATTTATGTAAATATGGCACGTGATTGTGGAATATAATACCAAATGTGCGTAACTTTCAAGTATTACTAAGTTTTTGTTTCATCGCAATCGGTTCACTCTATCAAAAGTTAAATGAATTTAAAGTGTTCAAGTAGTAAAATTATCACAACACACGTAATTCAGATACATAGTTATTTGTTGATAGATAGTTGAACTCGATTTTCGATAGATGGCGTTGGGCATTTGAAATCATTTCCAGAATCTTAACACCGCCATTTTCTGGATGGCGGTGTTAAGATTCTGCGCGAAAGAACAATGACCTTAGAAAAAAAATTGGTAGGTAGGTAAGTAGGGCAGGCAGAAAGGTAAGTAGGGTAGGGTAGGCAGTCAGTTGACGGGAGCGAAGCCGCGGGTACAGCTAGAGTAATAAAATAAATGACAGTGTGATAATTTTTGTTTTATAAGCTGGCCTGACATGGTGTTTTAAGATTAATCGTGATATTGAAACATTAAAAACGTATTATAAGAGAAATTATTGATTTTTTAACCTTTTTGTAGTAATGCAAACTACCTTAAAGTATTAGTGAATAATTAAAAGCCAATACTAGTTGCCTATGCGGAATGAAAAGTCTAGTACTGGCTTTTAATTATTTTTAAAAGTACAAAGATATTATTAAGAACATGCATGTGCTTAACACAATGAATTTTGTAGCTGTTAAAACGGAACGGAGTGAGAACCGCTCCACTTTTTTACCTTCACTTTAACAGGGCTAAAACAGAACTGAGTACTTTTGAGTATTTCGTGACAAGATTAATTTTATTTTAATTTAAATGTAAACGTTTTCAGGATACAAATGAAAAATAAGAATGTACATTGTTCTGTAGGCAACTTTAAACATCGTAGTTCATCATCATTATTTCAGGCGAAATACGTTCACAGCTAAACATGGACCTCCCATAGTGTCGCCACATCATCTGGTCTTGTGTATCTAGCGTATCCTCCTCGCGGCCATCACCAGTGCATCAGTCCACATTGTGGGAAATTTATGTAGGAACTTTATTATGCCGCAAAAATAAATCAAAGTCAGCTGGTCAATTGCTTTTCATTTCCAACCTTTTCCAATCTTAGATTAGCTGAATAGAGTTGCGGCATTGTAATCGGCATCTACACCGCTAGATATGAACTACAAAAAGATCTGATGTCAAACAGAACCCACATCGTGCTGTCAGGGTGTCAGCGCCAAAATCCAAATGAGCGATTTTTCATGTTATTTATTTTACGAATTCTTAAAAATACGCAACATTATTTTTCCAATTATTATTTTATCAAATTCTTATATTTCCGAATTCTTAGGTTTCTCTCTGTTGAAATCTGTTGTGATTCACGTATCAATACTGTTGCTTGAACCAACATAATTTCTTTAAACATTCTTCAGCTGATATTGAGCTTTTTAATAAATCATCAATGGTTTTTCGATATTGGCATCTTTTAATATAAATTTGGATCGCCTTTTCCTGCTCCGTATGCATTTGGCAATTTTTAATTTTCTTTTCATATTATAAAGGCCTTTGCCCAGTAGTGGGATAGTTTAGGCTTATTTAAAAAAATGTGAAGGTATAATAAATTGCTTCTACCTATCTTTTTATTTAAACGGAAGTGCCATTCCTCGAAATCGTTGGTTGTCCTATGGCGTTGACTAGAACAACTCCACAAATCAAAGCAGATGTTGGTCATCCACAAGTTGAATTGTGTGTGGAACAAAATCTGTTATAAATGAATATGAAAAATTCGGAATATGTTAAAATAAGAATATGGAAAATTAAGAAATTGGACAATTTAGACTTCGGAAAGCATCGCCGACGTCGCTATCAGAGATGTCCACGCGATTTAAACATATGTATACAACAGCCCGACAACAACCGTCGGCAGTTGCCTACCAGGCACACAAACCGTCAAGTCAGAGGATCTTCCCTTATCAATAGAGGTTACGAGACTTTTACCATTTTTCTTATGTCTCTATGGGGTCACAAACATATTTTATTCATGGAAAATTGCATTTGGAACCCTAACTACAAAATAAAAATCTGAAGCCAACCAACTCTTGACGGATAGGACATTCCGCCCTTGAAGAGAAAAAGTTGATGAACCGACACCACAAGTCCGAAATAAAACTATTTTAAGACCCAAGATGGACGGTTTAACGAATCTTATTGAAAACCTCAAACTTTTTGAAAGCAAAGAAAATTCTCAAATTTCGTTCCAGAATCATTGTTTTTTCTTCTTCTTTCAGACATCGGTTGGATAAACTTCATGAAAGTAGGTATTGTAGAACAAAATTCTTAAGTTAATTTTACCTGTTACGGCGCGGCGGTGCTAGCGAAGTGCTTTGGCTTGTACAAAAAGTTTGCCTGTTGTATTTTCTAAAGAGAAGATATTTTCTTGGTATTTAACGAAGCATAAATCTGTTTAAAGGGAATATTAGAAAGGTGCGTCTTTTAATGGCTGTAGGAAACTGACTTGAATTAATAATTGATCATTTGAATTCATGAAAAGTTGATAATACAGACAACGTGACGTATTCAACAGCGTAAAGGTTACTTCTAGGCAAGTGTACACCAATGTCGACCACATCAGTGCTTATCTTCGGTGAGACAGTGGTCAAACGCTAGACTATCAATTGTTTTTTCTATATGCTCACGTAGCTGAGGGAACCTGTCATACCAACATAATCATATTTGTTTACATAGTTTGCAGTCTAGATACCTTAAACACAAAACACAAAAGATTTTTTTTTTCGCCTCAACTATACGATCTAAACTTTAAAAAAATGTAGCTTAGCTCTACATCTGCAATCAGCTGACAAGGTGTTCTTCCTTTGTTTTCCCTTGTCAACAGTAACGCCTATTAACCTTCGGCTCCCAACTTTACATACTTCTGAAGGTTATCTCATAATCTGGAGATCATCAATCACAAAACATTAAAACCATGCCAGTCGTATGTCGTCAAAAAACGACCTCAAACAAGGCTCATAGAGTACCTAAACGCCTCGGTGGCCATTGATAATGACGATATTGTCAAAAGTTTAAATACAATGTGAGCATATCTCTATCGCGGCCACGAATATTAAACTTACAAATGTATAAGGCAGGCGAGTGAAAAAGCCGGGAAGAGACAGCCTAGAAGAGCATACATAGATCTTATTCGTGATCTTCTTCAGAAGGACTAGGTGCGTATTACTCAAAACAAGCGTGCGTGTAACAACGAACACAGACACACGTGCGTGCGCGGAACGTTCGTACGTTAGTGAAGGAAAATAAGCCAATGAAAAAAAATGACCATTGGGCTGCCTCATAGATATAGAACCTATAGATTTAGCCCTAAAATTAGCTTGATTGATAGAGTGAGATTGCTAATTGGCAGCCCCATGTAAATAATAAGGACAAAAGACTATTTTTAGCCCCAAAATGAGCTTGATTGATAGAGCGAGATCGCTAATTGGCAGCCCCATGTAAATAATAAGGACAAAAGATTATTTTTTGTCTGTGTCACCATGGCCGGCTTTTGTAGTTTGGCACACTCTAATGTCATGACAGGTGTGCCAAACTTACTCGGTCGTGTTTGATTTTTTTGAAAAAGCCGGGAAGAGACCGCCTAGAAGAGCATACATAGATCTTGTAGGTGATCTTCTTCAGAAGGGCTAGTTGCGTATTACTCAAAACAAGCGTGCGCGTAACAACGAACACACACGAGCGTGCGCGGAACGTTCGTGCGTTAGTGAAGGAACATAAGCCAATGAAAAAAAATGACCATTGGGTTGTCTCATAGATATATAACCTATAGATTTAGCCCTAAAATTAGCTTGATTGATAGAGCGAGATTGCTAATTGGCAGCCCCATGTAAATAATAAGGACAAAAGACTATTTTTAGCCCCAAAATGAGCTTGATTGATAGAGCGAGATCGCTAATTGGCAGCCCCATGTAAATAATAAGGACAAAAGATTATTTTTTGTCTGTGTCACCATGGCCGGCTTTTGTAGTTTGGCACACTCTAATGTCATGATAGGTGTGCCAAACTTACTCGGTCGTGTTTGTTTTTTTTGAAAAAGCCGGGCAGACACCACCTAGAAGAGCATACATAGATCTTATTGGTGATCTTCTTCAGAAGGGCTAGTTGCGTATTACTCAAAACAAGCGTGCGCGTAACAACGAACACAGACACACGTGCGTGCGCGAAACATTCGCACGTTAGCGAAGGAAAATAAGCCAATGAAAAAAAAATTACAAATGGGTTCTCTAGTCACTAGAATCTTTGCTCTATGGTAAGGCTAGTTGAGTTGTCAACACAAACAGGTCAAGGTTTCACATCATTCATCCTGCCCCATAGACTCGATTACAAGCCATCAATCTCGAGTGACGAAGGGTAGGGGACTTCAGTTTAGGATACGTCGTTACCATGATCTGTGTTGAAGGAAAAATGTGGAGAAAATCAGCTGTTTGACAAGTCTAGGGATCAAGGAAGGGATCGGTCAGATGGAGTTGGCGTCGTCAAACGTTTACGTAGTTTTAGATGGGAATCATGTACATCTAAATTTATCAGGGACATCGTTGACAACGGTGAAGAAAAACATTCTGAGGAAACCTGGACTTATAGTTAATACTAGCTGTGCCCACGGCTTCGCCCCCTTCAACTGCTTACCCTATTCTACCTGCATACTTACCTTACCTACATTTTTTTTTAGGGTCATTTCGCCGCGGCAAAATTGCCTGCAATTGAGATAATGACGTCAAATGCCATCTATTGAATATGGAGTTCAACTGTCCGACTATCTGAATTGCGTGTGTTGTGATATTTTATTTCTTGAACACTTTAAATTCATGTATTTTTTCATAGAGTAAAGCGATTGCAATAAAACAAAAAACTGGCCAAGTGCGAGTCGGACACGCGCACGAAGGGTTCCGTAGCATTCTCGCGAAAAACGGCAAAAAATCACGTTTGTTATATGGAATCCCCACTTAAATATTTATTTAATTCTGTTTTTAGTATTTGTTGTTGTAGCGGCAACAGAAATACATCATCTGTGACATCTTTCAAATTTCAACAGTCTAGCTATCACGGTTCATGAGATACAGCCTGTTGACAGTCAGACAGACAGACGGATCGTGGAGTCTTAGTAATAGGGTCCCGTTATTACCCTTTGGGTACGAAACCCTAAAAACTAAGTAATAGGTACTTCAAGTTACGCACAAATTTAATGAAAGTTATCTACATTGGTTTCGTACATTTTAGATGATGCTTGCACAACTAAACAGAAAAACAGCTAGACGGAACAAAATTTAAAAAAATGCTGGAAATTGGTTCTATTGGTTATCCTTTAACACCTTGGCTTTTTTTTTTTGGAAATATTTTCGATAGCCAAAAACGACTTTTCTACAGATTTATTATGTGTTTTGATGAAGATGATAAGTTTGAAATCGCCAACCCACATTGAGCAAGCGTGGTGATTATTGCTCGTGCCTATTTGTTGGAAAAGATGTTTTAGCCCCGCAGTAGGACAGTATTAGTTGTTATATCTCACAATAACGGGTTACGTGACTTTTACGACGCCGAAATAAGATTCATTTTGCTACGATTCATCCGTCTTCGTGAGATAGAACAACTATAACAGATTTATTTTTTATGTAATAATGTGATAAGATATTTATATTATTATTATATAGTTGCTTAGACAACAGATCTTTATGACACAAATCAGTAGTTTATCTGCAATGTAAGAAGCGTCCAAGAAATTTTCTTTGATGCAACTTGAACATTAGATTCCACGAACGTTCCATTATCGGACTACCAGACGTACGGCGATGCGTCATCGGTACATGGTGGACATCCCACCCATACACACAAAACGTTTCGGCGACACTTTTATTATGCGTACAGCTAAGGAGTGGAATTCCCTGCCGGAGTCTGTGTTTTCCGATAGCTACAATCTAGGGGTCTTTAAGTCAAGAGTGAATGGGTTTCTTCTAAGCAAGCGTGCTTCACCGTCGACCACATCTTCGCTTACCATTAGGTGAGATAATGGTCAAGCGCAAGCCTATAAATAATAAAAAAAGATATCCAGAGATAGAACTGATATTGTTGATAGTAAAACAGATCATAACATCCCAAATAACAAAATCGCAATAAAAGTCAAACTAACAAATTGCCAATTTAAATGGCCATACAATATTCAATATCCGAACATATTACACAAAACATACCCTCGTCAAAATGGCCTTAACAACAAATAAATCCGTCGCGCCTCACTGGTTTAACAAGCGGAGCGTGTAGTCATTTGTCAATATGTTTGTTGAAGCTATATTGGACTGGAGCCAAGGCCCCAAGGGAGGCCTTGAGGTAGTCAGGCTTCCTAGTCCAGTCTTTAGAGAAGGAACTAGTTAACTAAGTAAAGGGGTAGAAGATCTCGTATTTTAATTATTGTTGTTGTTGTCAGTGATTGAACCGCCACCTGAACCGACTCGCAAACTGACAGATTACCATCGTTCCTTTTGATTACCAGATGTTACGTAAGCGAGCGTGCGTGGCCCACTGCCGTCCATTCAATGTCCGCCACACCACTACGCAAAAGATTTTCTGAAAGTATCATTGTCCTTGCGTGATCGAATCAGAAATGTACAGATCCGCAAGAGAACCAGAGTTACCGACATAGCCCGAACAATTGCCAAACTTAAGTGGCAGTGGGCAGGGCACATTGCTCGTAGAATGGATAGCCGATGGCCGATGGCCGATGGGGCAGAAAAGTTCTGGAGTGGCGACCGCGAACCGGAAGACGTTGCATTGGTAGGCCTCCCACCAGGTGGACCGATGACCTGGTGAAGGTTGCGGGCATCCGCTGGATGCGGGACGCACGGGACCGGTGTATGTGGCGACGCTTGGGGGTGGCCTATGTCCAGCAGTGGACGTCTTTCGGGTGATATGAAAATGATGATCATTCTGGAATAATTGCTACCTTTGTGTAATTACTGCAAGGTTGTCCAATTCAAGAATAAACATATAAATTAATAAACCACTAGCACTCTAGAAATCTCTAAATGTCACATAGCAAAATCGAAAACATTTTGACGATCACTACCGCCGATACAATTACACTATTTTGTCTAGAATTCTAAAACACGAGCCCAGTTTGCAAGTTAGTTCAGTGAATCAAATCAGTATTGTACTTAAGTGGCGTTGAATTATTGACTAATCGGTCTTGAAATGTATTCGTAAATGCCATTGAAGTGTCAGTGATTCTCCCGGCCGATTTCAGCCTCAAAGGAGATTAGCCAACTGCGCAGGAGAAGTAGTGCACAAATGTGTGCGCAAACCCAGGTGCACTATCTATTTATTTTCTCTCATAGTATGATGGCACGACAATCCAACACGACTAGAGAGAGATCAGTCACAGGACCAATAGCTTTACGTGCTTTTTGAGGCATGGGAGCATCACATTAGCAACTTCCAAGAGAAATTCCTAATGTAAACCCAAAATTACTTTGTATGACATGGGAATATCCAACTAAGAACCTCACGCTCAGCTGTCACATGCCGTTTTTTAGGGTTCCGAAGTCTAAAAGGAACCCTTATAGTTTCGCTATGTCCGTCTGTCCGTGCACAGCTTAGCTCAGAGACTCTTAGTACTAGAAAGCTATAATTTGGCATGGATATACATAATATTATTAATTCCGACAAAGAGGTAAAATAAAATCATGAAAAAGATATTTTTCTGATACCTCCTATAGAAGTAAAGTGGGGAAGATTTTTTTCTTGTCCATCCCATGGTGTGGGGTATCTTCCGATAGGCCATTCAAAAATATTACGGGTCTGTTAAAACCATTTTTCGATTCAGAGATCCGTTTGCGTAAAATTTATCTTTAAATTGCAAATTTTTGTTAGAAAATCGTCTAACAAAAAATTGTAATTTTTAGCCCCCTAGCAACGAAATGATTGCTTTTGGCTATGTGAAAAAAATTCACGGCAGTAGCATATATAACGAAATTAAAAGGAAAACTATCACAGCTAAGTAGGCTTTACAAGTTTACAAGTAATAGTCAACCAACTTATAAAATGTACTTGGAACATTAAAATTTTTGTACAAAAGTCATTGAAAAATTGCTTAAATAACGTTAACGTTGTGTAAAACAGATAGTAAATGAAAAATAAAGTTTATGAACTATGCAAAAATATACTAAAATAAAATCATAATAACCGTAATGTAATGATTTCTAACTTAATAATGTTTAAGTTCGAATAATGCATTAGAAAATGGCGGAGTCGTTGGCAGTACCGGTCTGTACGGCGCATTCGTAGATGTTGTGAGCCGCTGAAACCGTTTTAATGTTCATGTAATAACATAAACCCTTTTCTTAGTCAGCATTAATATGCGCGTGGCCCGACAAGCACTTGGCCGGTTTTTTATTAGGATGTGCTACTACTTCTATCATAAACGTTTATCATTTGGCGTGGCTACGCTTTCTTACTCTCTCTCTTTAACGATGCCTCAAAGTCTCATCAAAAGTGTTTCGTTCCCATTGACCTTTTACACGTCCGACAGTCGACAATAAGTCGATACTACTTCAATCTTATCCTAAGATTCTTCTGTCTCTTTTAAGCGACCCACTTAGTACTGATTACCTTAAATTAAACAAGAAAGTTCACCTTCAGGGTTCAAGAGTACTCGTTTCTCGAATTAGTCCTAATTTGATTTATTGAAGCCTCTGATTTTGTCTTGTTTAACGTTTTGTTTTTGTTCTAACGAGAAGTCTCTACATTGTTATTATTTTTTCCATTTCAAATTAATTAGATAAAAGTTAATAGTCAGTTTTAATAAAGTAGAGAATGTTATGAAAAAAAGAAAGAAAGAAAGAAAGAAAAAGTATTTATTTGTGACCCGCACAGGAGACACGAGAAATCAGCTTAAAATTAAACAAAATTAAAAATAAAAACCCCGTGCGAGACCAAAAAGGCTCCTATCTCAGCATGTGCAGCGATATCCAAAAAAAATATGAAAAGGTAATGGTATTTATTTTGTAAGTTGGTTAAAAGTCACAATACATGTCAATCTATGTTAATTTTAATCAGATGACGCGGAGTTTCAAAACTGACTACTCCGATAAAAAAATGCCGAAAACAACTCAGAAGTCAATGTCTCTTTTAAAGTGCATACAATTTTAATAGTCAAATCATATGAGAACCATAATGGTAGGTAATAATGTTTGTGTGCTACAACAAAGTTATAAAAAGTAATAAGAAAAGATGATTTCTTAAAATTTTCAGAGATCCCACATAAACAAAAAATGAATGAATGTGTAATACTTGTAATAATTTGGAGAGTATACACACAACATCACAAACTAGCGTTACTATATAACGTATTAGGTACTGTAAAAGACTGAACTACGGTAAAACCTAATATTTACCAAGTCCCAGCCCACCAGTCTGCTTTAGCAAACGACCCGAACTAGCCACATGAAAATCTATTTAAAATAAACATTTTATCCTAAACCGACCAACTATCTCATGAAGCTATTCAACCAAATTGATCCCAGAACGGTCTAAAGGTATAAAAACCAACCGGTGATACTTTTATAAATATATAATGAGGATACTAAAGCCCTCGTAAAGGGAATCGGTTTTATTCGAGAGTATTTACCAAAGCTTTTGTGTAAAGATAAAGCAATAATATTAGGATTTAGACATTTAACTGGACTAAGTAAATGCTGAATTAAATACAATGAGAATATAATTTGTACATTTTACCATAATACTGATTATGGAACAGATGAATTGCTTGATAGCTGATCGTCCAGAGGAAAGTTCTGAATATGGACGTGAATAGTTAAAGGAATGGAGGAATACCAAAGAAAGGATGGATGGCTTGTTTGTAAGAAGATAATGAATAGAGAGGAAATAAGAATTGGGTTATCCTAATTCTTATTTGCCTTTATGGGCAGAAGGTTAATAGTGATAAATTTGCAAGTCTCTTCTTCATCTTTCAAGATTCAATCAATATGCCCAGCCTTTTCCCAACTATTATGGGGTCGGCTTCCAGTTTAACTGGATTTAGTTGAGTACCAGTATTTTACATGGAGCGACTGCCTATCTAACCTCCACAAACCAGTAACTGGGTAACATCTACCATCATATATCTAGACGCACTGCAAGTTATAATCCTTACCTTGTTGCCATTCCACCAATTCGCACCAAGCGCTTCCAAACATCCTTCATAATGCGCACAGCGAATGAATGGAACTCGCTACCTGCGTCAGTGTTTCCGAACGCATTCAACCCGAATCTCTTCAAAGTTAGAGTGAACAGGCTTGTTCTGGGTAAGCTCACTCCATCGTCGACTCTCTGTCACGCTCTGTCACCTTTGACCTAGAATAGAGTCAAGAGCAAACCCATTACAAATTAAAAAAAAAATATCCCTTCGCTACACTGGTGTCAGATATCAGACTTCTGTCTACCTGTAACGACTGTCAAAGATCTTCAAATGACAGCCGAAACCAACGGCTTAACGTGCTTTCCGAGGCACAGAAGAAACTCGCTATGTGATGTCACCCATCCACGGACCGACCTCGATAAGCGTTGCTTAACCTTGAGGAACGACCCGTGCGGTTGTTATTATTTAGCCACGAGGTCGTTGAAGCAAATTAAAATACCCATTGTTATATCTCATTCTAAGGTAATGCCTCAATCAGATCTACTGATATTACGTTTGCTTAAAAATATAAAATTTTGAATTTCCGACAGTCAAAAACGCCGCGAGGCCCTAGGAGTTACTTTGCAACTTAGAGAAGTGACGGTAAAAGTCTAAAAAGTTAGAATTGATTTATTATTCATCATCACTTAACATCAGGCGAGATAGTGGTCAAACGCGAGCCTATAACAAATAAAAAAAAAAAAAAAAAATATTTATTGATGTATACACTAAACTCCAAAAAGTGAAATTACATAATTATAAAGACAGAAGAGCACAAAGGTGCTGCTAATTTCTAAAGAAATTTCTATGTGATATAAGAAGAACTATAAATTTACAGAATTTGGGAAATGTATAATAGTAGATTATTGCATCGAGCACAAAGTAATTTATTATTGCACCGAGTGCCTGATCTAACAGGCACGAGGGCTATATAAATTACTTAAAGCGAGGTGCATAATCTGCTTTTCTTTCAACTATTACCTATAGGAATAATAGATAAAAGAAACTCATATCAAACAAGTAAAATAGAAGTTTAATTATTGAAATTAAAAGTTATACTTGAGCAATTATTAAACGTAAGGTTAAGAGTTTTATTGGGCAAATTTATATTTGTTTGTTTAACTTGGGACTGAATAATATTATCAAACGAGGTAGATGGGCCTGGCTGATTTGTTACAATGAAGTCGTTATCACGGGAAGTAGATGGGCGCGGCGATGTCGAAAATCACTTTTTTAAATTTCTTTCATTTTTAAATCAGAGTTAGCAGCAATCATTTTTTAAATTTGGAACAAGTAGGATAGAAACGAATAATACGTACGTAAAAAAAAAGTATTGATATCGGCTGGCTGAATAGAGCTAATCCACTGAGGTTGGCACCTATTGGTGCGATAAAAAAAAAAAACTGTGCAATAATGAAATTTCATACATTTTTATTGCTCTAGAGCATTAAAGACTCGCTTTGTACTGAGTTTTTAGTGTGATTGTGATGAAATTAAAACATAGTTGGAAGAAAAGATTATTATATCCAGCCAGAAAAAGCGTCGCGCTTTATATCTGAAATGGAGAAAATAGATGCAAAACTCCTTTCTCGTCAAACGATTTTTTGCGCGTACAAACATAGGCTTTTTGAAAAATTACTTTATTAAAGTGTGGAAACCCAAGCGGGTATAACTCATGGTATATCGGTCGGCCATTGATGTTACTAACATTTTCGGTTACTGGGGTAGTGTAATATGCTATCCCTAAAGTTGGGGTCACAAATTCAGCGAGAGAATTATTGTAATCTTTTAGATTTTCATTTATTTTATCAAGCTTTTTGAAGTCCAACTGCAATATGAATCAAATACGTTTAGAAATAAATTTTTGGCTAGAATATGTATTTTCAATAAGATGTAGACAGAGGTCAAGCAGCTACTTGCTACAATCCTTACATACATCTTTTGCTTCATTTATGTTCATACATCTGGTCATACATTGACCATGGTACCTATCATCATCATCATATCAGCCGAAAGACGTCCACTGCTGGACTTAGGAATCTCCCAAGAGCGTCGCCACATTGACCGGTCCCGTGCGTCCCGTATCCAGCGGATCCCCGCAACCTTTACCAGGTCATTGGTCCACCTGGTTGCAGGCTTTCCAAAGCAAAGTCTTTCGGTTTGCAGTCACAACTCCAGAACCTTTCTGCCCCATCGGCCTTCCGTTCTGTGAGCAATGGTACCTATATATTTAATAAATATAATATATCTTCATGAAAACGTATTAACTGTCCTCTAGTGTCCGACCAACCTTTCGGTTTCGGCTTTGGCCATCTTTGACCAAAATGGAGGCATTTATCAAGTACTGAAATTTAAGTGAAAGAGGCTATAGGTGGGGGGGCAAGGGACATACGCCGTTGCGGCAGCCAGTTGCCATCGCTAAATAATAGACACATTAAAAACCAAATAGAAAATGTTGGCAATCTTGAACTGATTTTCTTAGAGTTCAAACTTCGACTTCAACTTCGGACGAATGTTGTGGCGAAAACCGATTAATTGGCTTCGGCTACGTCTTCAACTAGCAAGGAACCATCGGTCAGATACTATGTTGTAACAATGGGCAGACCCCAATCAACCTACAGATATTACCACAAGCCAAACTCAGAATAACAACCGATCGTTTTCTCTCTCGTCACTCAACTACTTACTTCCTAACTTCTCAGGTAAGGCTACGTCGTTGAGAAAACAAGTTTATTACTGTTTCCATATAACTTACGAGACGTAATTAGTCTCGAACTTGCCTTACAACGTTGTTCGTGAACAATGAAAATGAAATCAGAATGTGTTCTTGTAAAGATATTATACTTATATAAGAACTAAGGGTTGTTCTGGTAGAACGTTATGTTTGATAACTTTGATACTTTTTTGTTGTAATGATAACATGATGTATATAAGATAAGGTCTATATTCTTCGATGGGTATGGAAGAGGTTTAGCTAGGTTAGGTTAGGTTAAAACGGGCTGTTTTCCGCAACTCCACGACCAAGCGCGTATTTTGCGTACGGGGAGGTTTACCTAAACTCACATTTTAATCAATGACACCAAAAGTAAAGTAACTATCGTAAAAAAATACACTTCTACGCACAAACTCAAATAATCGCATCCTATGAAAGTTTATGCATTTAGATTTTTACTAATCAATAATGTAAATCACAAAATCTTACGGAGCAAACTGACAAAAAACTTTAATATATAAAGAGAGATTCGAGCCCTCCTACACAGTACACATTCATCACTCCAAGCAAAATTTATTAAGTATTCTGGTTGTGATCTGGAACTAAAAACTAATTTTGTCTATTATGTAACACATTGCCTAAGAAATTCGTTTCGAAATATGAACATTTAGACACAAGATAAAAATAACATAAAAATTTAAAAAAAAACAAAATTACGTAATAACAGTTACGAAATTACTTTTTATGGAGTTTTGATAACATTATGTAACTGGCAGAATGATACTGAATCTGTTACCTCTTGAAAAAGCGCGCGGCGCGTTGATTGTGTGTATATAGTATGTGGTTTTTAGTCTGAACGTTTCTAATAAATTGTTGTTAGAACTTATTTGCATTTAATTAAGTAAGCTCATCAGGTAGTGGAAAAAGAATCGTTCGTGTCTCGCATAAAAAGGCTTTATTTTAACACTCGTATGAAGCTTTTGAAATTGCCTAACTTTTCTCGACTTCGTATGCTCGACTGGAAATGTTCTATTCGGTCTTGCGCATAATATTAGAGCACACACAAAGAAAGGTGTGTAAGCGTCACCGTTGTCGAAATCGGTAATGGTGACTAAAACATGAATCATGCTTCAACGGCTGAAAGGATTTGTATGAAACTTTCACCTCAATCTTCTTCTTTGCGTGTTGATGAAATTTTTTGTTTAAATAGCTTGCCTGGCTCAGTATTCAGTCACGGCAACCTCATCACGTCCTTAGGACGTAGCATACTTTATTCCAGTAGTATGTTCCTTTAGGATAATTTTAACACACGAGATCACTATTTACGTGGGAAAAAATGCAGCATCTATTTATAGAAGTTTCCTAACCTCTATCACTGTGTCCCAACCTTTGGACGTCAACACAAACTATCCACAGTTCCCTTTTATCAAATGGTCCGACATCAATATTTATTTCAATCTATCTCAAAAAGGTAAGCATTTAGATAGCATGATTTTAATTTTTAGCTTTCTACAAAGTTGGTGTATAAGACGAATCAACATACATTTAGTTTTCCTTTTGAAGATATTAATATGTCATCTAAGTATATTAGTTATAATCTTTCAATTAACTACAGTAACATTCCTAGCTTATTTTTTTTTTTTTTTTATTTGTGATGGGTTTGCTCTTGACTTTAGTCTACGTCAAAGGTGACAGAGACAGAGTCGACGATGGAGTGAGCTTACCCAGAAGATGCCTGTTTACTCAAACTTTGAAGAGATTCGGGTTGAATGCGTTCGGAAACACTGACGCAGGTAGTGAGTTCCATTCATTCGCTGTGCGCATTATGAAGGATGTTTCGAAGCGCTTGGTGCGAATTGGTGGAATGGCAACAAGGTAAGGATAATAACTTGCAGTGTGTCTAGATGTCCGATGGTAGAAGGGGGCTGGTGGGATGAGGTCGTGGAGTTCTTCAGCACACTCACCGAAGTACAGTCTGTAGAAGACAGACAAGCAGGCAAACTTGCGGCGATGAGCCAAGCTGTGAAGCTTGGCATCCGCCAGTTCAACGTTGCCAATGAGCTTCCTGATAAGAATTATTTGGTAATGTCTTATTTGACAATAAGCCTGATATTTTTATGTTTATAAACACGCAAACATTGTTTCTTACAATTTTATGATCGAAGCCAGCTTACTACAATTTGATGATATTCGAAGTGCATATCTTATGAAGAAAAAGCTTCTCCAAAGTGATTTATCGACCATCAAGTGTGAACTTTGGTAGCCTTTCACAAGTGCAAAGGCTTGTGTGTCTCTCAATATACATGCAAGCGAATGCAGTTAAAATTTGTAAAAAGGTCAGGCAGAATATTTTATTTGGTCATAATAAGCTCACTTTTACCATTTAATATTATCAGAAACATGCTGTAAAGTCATGTTTTAATTTATTTCAAACAACAGCGACATCAAAAAAGGATTACTTTCATTTACTAATAAATATAATAATTATGAACTGAAACTGAACTTTCCTAGAAACTTTTGAAATTACAAAATGTATTGTACAAATTGAGGATATTAAATTTTAAACCCATTAAGATATTGTTTAACACAATTATATCGTCGTTTTAGTCGCTTTTTGTTATGATGTTCAACATATTTAGATAATTTTTAATACTATTAAGGTTCACAGATAATTTTAATAAATTACAAGAAAAATAAAAATGTAAGAAACCCCGACACAAATACCTCCATAAACAACATACAATGTATATAGTAATAGACTCGATTCGATACACAATCCATAGAAACACGTAATTATATCACAATATCTTGCAAGCAGTGGTGGCCCAGTAGTAGCGACCGTGATTTAGAAGTTGTAGGTCGTGAGTTCGAACTCAGGCAGGCGCTTTACTTTGTGTAAATTATTACATCACCACTGCTCTCAAAACGGTGAAGGAACACATCGTAAGAACACCGGTATGTCCAAGAACCAAAAACTCGAAAACATGTGACATCCACCAACCCGCACTAGGACCGCGTTGTGGATTACGGCCCATTCCCTATCATAAAGAGAAGTCCTGTGTCCCGGCACTGGGAAAATAAAAAAATACCCCGATTCAAAGAGTCAGAGGTTAAAAACAACGCTGCCCAGAATTTAAAGTAAAAAACAAAAAAGCCTGAAAACCTCGAACTTTTGAATGGGATATTTGATACCTACCTACATTGTACACCGTATCAATGTCAGGCAGTGCTTCAACTTTTATTGGTCACCCAAACCGCGTAGTATAATAAAAATATTCACTGAATTCGTCACGTCATACATTTTTACAAGCTTTTATTTACTTGCCATGTATTTATTTTGTGCGGATCATATCATTCAACAGAGTATATAAAACAGTTATCTGCAACCGATTCAGCTGAAATTTTGCACGCCCGTTTGGTTTGGACGACACACAAATTCACGGTAAGCTAAAAAGCTTGGTTAAAAAGATTTTTCGTATTGGATCAATGTATTTTGTAAGGCTAACAGTCTGTAAGGCCAGTGATAATTACCGCGAGTTGTAGGTAAACTCACTGAGGCATTTCATCATCATTCAAAGCCCAAATGCACAGATGTCTTGTTTTTTGTTATGCTGTAGCCTACGCTTCTATACTAATCTCCTCTTGTTTCTACCCATGATGGCAACAATATGGCCTTCCCATCTCGCCGCCAGAGTACAAAAGTGTAGTTTACACATGATGGCAATTTACTTTGTTTAAATTATTTCATCACCACTGTTTCCGAAACGATGAAGGGAAACATCGTGAGGAAACCGAAATTCAAAATATGTGAAGTGACAATAGTTCTTACTTTATACTATATACGTACTTTAATGTGATGACTTAACATGAATTTAACTATAATTTTGAAAATGTATTCCGTCTTCTTCTACATCAAGATGTCTTTAAATATAGTGAATAGGTTATTTCTAGGCAAGCGCGTTTCACCGTCGACCACATCATTGCTTACCATCAGGTGAGATAGTGGTCAAGCGCGAGCCTATAAAATATTTTAAAAAAAACGTGTCCATGCTTCCATGTAATTTTTTTTTTTGTGTTTTTTTTGTTTCGAACGTTAATTGCCAATTCCGTAAGGTTTTTGCAAATACTTTTAACTTTGAAGCCCCGAAATCTTGAACTTTAGACGTATCGTCACTGTAAAATATGCACATTTATCAATATTAATAGTCGAGTCGCCAACGCACCACCGCACAGGCCAACAGACCGATAACGACTGATCGCCTCACTACTCGGACCGGTATTTATAACCGAGCGACGTATGCGTACGAGACAACATTACAATACTGTTATCGGCTTGTAGCGCGATCTATTGACATCTACATACACTACAGTCACATTTATATCGTAGCCATAAAAAGTAGAGGCGAACCGCTAGTTAGAAAATATTGCTTGTATCTTGTAGTAGGTTATAATAATGATGAATATTCTATGCGAACTGCCAAAAAACTCATCCAACACGTCTCATATTAGATAATAAATTAATAATACAATTATATTTATCACAAATTATACCAACTACAACATCAAAGCTTCCCAGTATATATTATTGTAAGCTTATAATCCGTTTATTAATATGGAAATAAAGCCTAAAGGCGTTGGCCTTAATACTCAGTGCGATAGTGGTTTTAAAACATTGAGGAGGTAGCAAATGGAGTGTTCATAATATGTAGGTATGTTGCTTTTGACTCAGAAGGCAGTCTAGCTTGAATCAAACTTATCTGGGCATTTCTCACACAACACACTAAGTTTAGAGCCTTAAAACTGCAATACGGAGCCAAGGCAAACCAAAGCATTGATGGCGGGATGACTTAAACGAAGAATTGCATAATCTAATTCCGCCCAGCCCATTTCATTATCGGACTACCAGACGTACGGCGATGCGCCATCGGTACATGGTGGACATCCCACCTATACGCACGAAACGTTTTGAAAATACTTTTATTATGCGTACAGCTAAGGAGTGGAATTCCCTACCGGAGTCTGTTCGTTCTCGTTCTCACATAATGTGTAATCTCAACATGAATGATGTAACAAATGATTTGTAATAATTACCTAATTGAAAAAGAGTGTCCATGGAGTTTCTTGCCCGTTCTTCTCCATAGAGATCTACGCATTGGAATGGGCATCTACGGTACTTTCACAGTTATTATGTCTTGTGACTGGGACTGTAGCACCATAATTTTGTAATATTTTATTTTGTCTTTTGACAATTCAAAAGTGCCTGTAACTGGCCTACTTGAAATAAAGTGCTTTGACTTTGACTTTGACTGTGTTTCCCGATAGCTACAACCTGGGGGTCTTTAAGTCAAGAGTGAATAGGTTACTTCTAGGCAAGCGTGCTCCATCATCGACCACATCATCGCTTACCATCAGGTGAGATGGTGGTC
The DNA here is from genome assembly GCA_948252205.1 of Orthosia incerta. Classification (NCBI taxonomy): domain Eukaryota; kingdom Metazoa; phylum Arthropoda; class Insecta; order Lepidoptera; family Noctuidae; genus Orthosia; species Orthosia incerta. The sequence goes on along the minus strand of OX411764.1, from coordinate 14,953,205 downwards.
AAGCGCGAGCCTATATAAGATAAAAAAAAAAAAGTATTACCAGGCAATATGGCAAAAATATTGAGTAGCTTTTATCCAAACAAATTAGGCTTCGTCTGACTTACGATTCAGTTGTTTAGAAACATAGATCGATAGATCTTCTCTAGAAACATTTTATCGGTATACGTTCCTCATGGCTATATAATAAAATACACTTTATTGGACACCACATTAGTTATATTATAATTTGACGCGAACATGATCTTCTCTGACCGAGAAATTCAAGCGCAACATCTCTTCTTTTTCCACACTCTTCTTGCAGCTGTCATATCAATAGTCACCTTTCCGGGGGAAGCGATCACTTTTCCGATTTTTTTTGGCGAATTTAATTTTACCGAAAACTATTGACCTACGTATTTTTTGCTATATGCATTATTTGACATATTTTCAGATCATAGAAGTATCATGTGGCATATGTATGATTTTACCGAACTACATTTCGCCGATTTACAGAATAACTTTTGAAAGTGTTTTAATACTAATGTATTCTATGGACACTCCATTTATTGACTACTCCATGTTCTAAAACGTAGGCTTTAAGTGAAATTCTGTGGGAAATGAGTCGTTTTGTAATTACTGAGCGCTCCAATACCCGCTTAGAAATCTTAGAGTCTGAAAATGAGGTCATTTGTGGCTGTTAATTGTTTTCTTTTCAATTTAAACTCAGAACGATTGAAGGTTGATTGCTTCGTGTGCTGTTTTATATTTCGCTTTTCATAGTTTTACAAAGGTCAGCTTTTATTTATATATTTTTTTATTTATTATATACTTTATTGTACACCACTTAAATAATTACAGTACAAACGATTATAAAGATAAGTTAAGAAAGATAAGTGATAGGCGTCTTATCGTCTTAAGCGTAAATCTCAAAGTTGTACAGAATAACTGATTTTATTGCTTTGTTTCAGGGGGTGAAATACTTTAACTTTGTGACCAAACCTGAAATGACGAAAAGTATCTACTGTATTGTATATTTTGCCGAGTTCTGTGAACATGAATATAACAAGATTTTTTTGTTATATTTCAGTATTGATCCATGGTTAAGTTGTTTTATCATCCCCCAAAATATTGCTAATTAAATTATATTAGTTGAATAATTTAACAAACTAGGTAGATTATGTGTAGCGCTTTGTGGGTCGATATCGTTCGTTTAACGACCTATTTTGATTAGCAGTGTAGTTTCGGAGTTAGGGATCTAGTTTACACATAGCATTCAATTTATTTTCGGTTTACTTTTCGTCCTGATACGATAGTTAAAACATTAAGGCTATGGTGCCACTAATTCAATGTACCTAACCTTTTCCCCTTTTCCCAAATATATTAGGTTTGACTTCCAATCTATGCAAATGCAGGTGAATACCAGTATTATTAACCAATTTCAAAAAGGAGGAGGTTCTCAATTCGACTGTATTTCTCAGAACTTTTTACTTGGTAAACCGATTTTGATGATTATTTTTTATTCGAAAGCTGGTGCTTCTCATTTGGTCCATTAAAATTTAGTTAAGGTCTGATGAAGAACTTTGGGTATATACGACAGGACTTTTTGCTTTTCAATAAATGACGGTAAATCTCTCGGGATAGTTGCAATCGCATGTATGTTCATTGTTTACATCATTTCATAACATAACATCACGCCGGTACGCTTTAAAGGGGTACGCATATGTGTACAGTTCACCCTAGTACTCTCTCATTCCTGCAGTTTTGTTCAAGTTTCATGTTATTCGGGTAATCTGTTCTGGCATTATAGGAATCTTACTATAGAACTTGCCCATTATGTACCACAACAAAAAAGTAAAAAATAAAAATCTTTTTCAAATCCAAATAAAAAACTACAATGTGAAAAATAACTTCAATTTCAGAAGTCGGTGGTCCGTTTTTCGTTCCTTCCTTTTTTTACACCGACTTCCGAAATTGCAGTTGTTTTTGGTAAAAGCACACTTTGTAAACAAGCATATTAAAAATTACATGATTATATTCAAGATAAGAATGCTTGGAAACATGCTGGTCTTGCGCCATAGAGCAATCTTTAGTGTAGACAAAATCAAACTGGTTAATTTGTATTATATTCATAATTTTAGTAAGACTTTATTTTATTTTTCTTCTCTTTTTGTTTAAAAAATTGACTCGCAAACTGTTCCATTGCTATTGAATTAGGTAATTTACCTATGTTTGCAATATTTGTAAGTATGTGAGATATGTCCTATTTATCAAGTGAAGGTATTTACCTGTTAGTGCTTGTAATACTTAATACCTATACGTAGTATAGTATTGCTGGGTGCATCGTCCTCACGTATATGAATTTATGTAAATGTTCTAAAACACTTTTTTTAAAAGAGTAAGTATGGAGTGTCTTGTTCGTTCTTCTCCATAACACGCTATATTTTCGAATGGACGGTAAAATCAATTATTATTAACTTAAAATTTGTATTTTTGACGTTCAAAAGTCTTTTCATGTTGTTGTTTTTATTCAGAAGTCTGTTATTTTTTTTTGTAAAAAAGTGTTATTGTTAAGATCGATTGCCTTTTGAATTTCCGAAACGCACAACTGGATAAGTGATACCTTATTGGCAGGACAACTCGTCAGATTTTTGTACTTCTGACTGTCCACTAAAACAGCTCAGCTAAATTCAGGTCAGGGCAAATTTAATAATATTAACTCCTTATTTTTAAACAATAGACCAAAACAGGGGGTCTACATAGTAGAGCACGAAGTCCGTAGTTTCGGCCTTTGTGTGAGATATGTTTTTACCCGTCCAAAAAATTTAATAATTACGGAGTAGTTTTTACTCCAAAGTTCCGGAGTACTTTAGGAAGAGCCCGTAACTTCGTTGATGGAGTACCCCCAGTTACGTGATCTTGATTACTTCCACAACATAATAAAAACTATCTGCAACTGTAAATGTGTATGTGTGGTAGTGTGGTAGGCAGTCAAATATTATCATTAAAACATATAAAAAGTCGGTTTACGAACGATAGTTTAACATGACAACGTCATAGCAAAACATTGATGAAACGATTGCATACTAAACGATACAATTAAAGTCATTGTAACGTTACGATTATAAAGTTACAATGAGCGTAACGTTACATTGAGTTATCCTTTTTCGTGCGTGCAGCCGGCGTTCATCGAATTATTAGACGTTGTCACGTCAAAAAATACCTTAAAAAATATTACATTACTGGTGACATCACATCTTAAGTGGGTATAAGTTTACCTATTTTAAGTAACATGTTGTGAGCGAGCTTGCTTCCTCCACTTTGTCAAGTGTTATGTTTGTGTAATTATCCACTGCACCGTGCATCGATCTGCCGGAGACTCCGGGTCTTATGTAGTGTAAATTAATTGTATTGAAAAATAAACGAAAAAAAAGAAAAGCTTTACAAATAACATCACGCTTGCATTTCTCGAAGAGATAGTAATGGAAATTCCACGTAACAGGGTGCGAGCTATAAGCCATCCACCACAATTCCAGACATCGCATAACTATTAAGAAGTTTAATTGTGGAAAAACCACATCGTTTGACCCTGCAATTAGTCCAGGGCCTTCTGAGCAAAATACTATCACCGATAAAGTCGAAAAGTGAAAATTGTATGGGATTGACATGCCCTAAGGCTATGCTAAGCTGTGCCTATGGTATTAAGTCCGCCTCTGTACGTTGGTGTACACGAAGTATTAAAAATAAATGCGCTACAGAAAAGTCACATAATCAATCCCAAACATTTTTGAAATTTTGACGAGTAGTATGTCTATTTGTCTGGAGCCTCAGGGTGAGTAGTAGCAATTTAGATTTAAGGTAATCTAAAGCAGGCAGGTAAAGTAATAACAATTCTAGCTGAAACTAATAAAGAAATAACAATTCTAACCGATTCTCACGATATAATTGAGTAGAAAATTATTCGGAATACAAGATCCAAGAAGGCTAGACGGTCAGAATTGAACTCAAATACTGACCGATGTTACAGATAATTGGTATCAGTCTTTACTTAGAAGGACTTTGATGATGGAAATATTTAGAATTTAAAATAAAGACGATTTATTTGTATTTTGTGTAAATGTATTGATTTTGGTAGTTGATAACGAATATTACCAAATCATCTAAACTAATATTTTAAAGAGGCAATGTTACGTTGTCAGAAGTAGCCTCTGGACGTACAGGGGGGTGACCATAAGCTCTTAGAGCGGTATCAATTTGAGATCGAGTAGGTGACAGATGTATACAAGAATAATCCATAATCGATCTCAAATTGATACCGCTCTAAGAGCTTATTTTCACCCCCCAGACCTCGTACCACGACGTATCAAAACTATTATGGTTCGACTGTGAAAGAGAGAAAGGAAAGAGGGTATACAAGTCAGATACATCTGTCACTTACGAATACAAAAATAACCTTTACCTAGTGTTTTTAACAGACTTCAAAGAAAGCAGGAGGTTCCCAATTCGTCGGAAACTTTATTTTTTATGTTTGTTCCCCGATTACTCAAAGACGCCTGGACCGATTTCAAAAATTCTTCTTTTGTTTTGAAGGGTATACTTTTTTGTTGGTCCCATAGTCGTCAGGTCAGGATCTGATGATGGGATCCTAGTGAAATCGAGGAAACTCCTCAAATATTCTAGGCATGCATATAGCGATTTTGGTATTTTCATCAACAATGCAATCATTCGCATTCAGAAAGTATCATTTGGTGAAGTGGAATTGATGAATAAGACCACAGATGGCCACTGGAACTCCTATGCTAAGTATGTCACGGGTATTAGATATCTCGTATAGTTAACGGACTATGATAGAGAGAGATAGAGATAGAGATAGAGATCATTTATTTGTCTGAAACATGAGTATGCACACACAAAGCATGCAAGATGTTAAATACATTGCAGAAAGGATCACAGTCATGTTTTACCTTAACGGCGTACAAATATGTAATTCAATAACCTTAATTATAACTATTAATAATCATGCATATAAAAAAAAAAATAATCAAATTTAAATATAATGTAGTCAAGCTTAAACATCAATTAAATTAGATAAGTAGAATAAAAAATAAATATCATATCTTTACTATGCAAATCATTATTATCAATTAAAATGTCAAAATAAAATAATTACAATAGTTGACAAAATCAAACTTCGCCACTACATTACAATTCTTATGTTTTCTCCATTAGAAACTCAGCAATACTATAGAAACATTTGGCTGTTAAATACTCCTTTAGTTTTTTCTTAAATAGGTTAGTAACAGTTATATCTCTAAGTGCTTGTGGTAGGTGGTTAAATATACGTGGTGCCATACAGAAAACACTTTTATGCATTAGTGCTGTATTGGATCGTCTCACACACAATCTGTGCTTATATTTATCGCGCCGGTTGCGGTTATCCATATCTGAAAGTTTCTTAAACAAATGCGGGTTACATTTTATGAATATTGCAATTTCAAATATATAGAGTGATGGGAGGGTTAAAATTTTATGTTTTACAAAAAATGGCTTGCATGAGTTGGTTGTTTTTAAACCGAACATGGCTCTAATGCATCTCTTCTGTGACCTGAATATTAACTCTTTGAGGGTTGCGTTCCCCCAGAAAATAACACCAAATCTCAGGAGATGACCAACTATGCCATGATACGCCGTGAGTTTGGCATCTACACCTAGAACAGGAGCGATTTTGTAGAGCATATAGGCGGATTTACTCAGTCGCTTGCTTAACTCCTCTAAATGTGGTTTCCAGTTTAATTTTTTATCTATTGTGAGCCCTAAGAACTTACTCACATCCACTTTACTTATCGTTTTGTTATTGTTATGAATATTTAAGTTATTATTTATATTTAAACGCTGACTAAATAACATTAATTTTGTTTTGTCGATATTCAGTTTTAGATTATTATTACTTAGCCAGGTTACAATGGACTTAACTGTATTATTTATTTCAGCTTCATAATTTTGATTATCAGTGCATTTAATTGTTACGGTGCTATCATCGGCAAAAAGTGACATTGGGTTATTTGTTACATTCGGTAGATCATTAATATAAATTATGAATAGTAGAGGGCCTAGGACACTTCCTTGTGGAACGCCGTACATGACTGATTTGTGTTTGGATGTAAATATCTGCTCTTCTCTAGTCACATAATTGCATTGACTTATTTCAACATATTGTTGCCGGTTTCTAAGGTATGACTCAATTAACTGTAAAACGTTTCCCCTGATTCCGTAAGCATCCAATTTATCCAATAATATTTTATGGTCCACGCAGTCAAATGCCTGCGTCATATCGCAGAACACTGAACACACTGGACGCCTGTTATCAACATTTTCCACTACATTGTTTAGGAAATCATAGATTGCCATATTTATTGTCTTACTTTTTCTAAAACCTTTTTGATCATCTGTCAAAATGTTCATTTTTTCTAAAAAATTATAAATTTGTAAATATAGATATTTTTCGAATACTTTCGATAATATGGGTACAAGCGCTATTGGCCTATATGACTCCATTGACATCTTATCGGGTTTTTTCAGAAGTGGTTTTATAACGGCAATTTTGAGGTGTTCTGGGTAAACACCTTCAGTTATGCATTGGTTTAGAATATGGCTTAAAGGTTTACTGATGATGTCGCCGACTTCTTTAATTACATGTGTGGAAATACCATCATGTCCTACACTCTTTGTATTTTTAAGTGATTTAATAATCTTTGATATGTCATGGTGGCTACTTGGTGGCATAAATATGGAGTTGTTAGTTTTAGATATATTTTCTGTAACATGTTTACCACAATTAGGAATAGGTTTGACTTTATTTATAAAAAAATTATTTAAAGCTTTTGCTATTTCAGTTGGACTAGTTTCTATTTTATCACCTACTTGAAGTTGCGTAATGGCCTCCTTTGGTACATTCACTTTGGAACTGTTAATAATTTCCCATGCAGTTTTTACTTTGTTTATTGATGTTTTTATCTTATGTGTATTTTGAGCGCGTTGGGTCAGTTTAATAATTTTTTTGTACATTGTAGAGTATTTTTTAAATTTATCTCTACCTGCGTCACTGGGGTGCAGTCTATACCGCCATAGCAGTGTCCTTTTCTTTTTGCTACAAAGTCTTATTCCACGTGAGACCCATTGTGGTTTCCTATATGATTTTACTAAGACTCTTTTGATTGGAAAACATAGTTCATAGAAACACAAGAATGTTTCTATAAAAACATTGAATGCTTTATTTGGATCTTTGATTTTATAAACTTCAGAGAAACTAATATTCTTTAGACAGTCATTAAATGTGTCCATATTTTCTTGATTGTAATCCCTACGATAAATATGCCATTGGTTAATCAAACATTTTTTTTTAACTGGACACTTTAGTATTTGGCAGGTATGGTCGGAAAGGGCAAGGTCCACCACCACAGACTCACATTTATTGCCCAGATTGTGTGCAAAATTATCAATACATGTACCACTTTTCAGTCTAGTAGGCTGATTTACTTGCAGTTTAAGATTCGAGTTAAGTAGTCGACATTCTAATTCCAATGTAGCGCTATCTCGCTTTAACACGTCAATATTAAAATCCCCACATAATACAATATTTCTATTTTTCATTTTATTAATAAAGTTTAACAATTTTTCTAACTGCTCAAAAAATGTATTCAGGTTCTTCGAATTTGGAATTCTATAAATACATACTATAATGGCATTACTTTGTGTCATTTCAATTGCACAACACTCGAACAAGCCACTAACTGAGAGTTTTCCAATATCTGTAATTTCCTTCCATTGATAGCCCTTTTTTACCAATATACAAGAACCCCCCCTTTTACTGTCTTTTCTCGCGTAAATCGCAGCTAGATTGTAGTTAGCAATTGATAGGAACTGTTCATATCCAGACATAATAAAATGCTCAGTTATACAAATGACGTCAATGTTTATGTTCTGTGCAATAAAATCCTCTACACATACCGTCAGTGCATCAGATTTTCCGATGAGACCTGCAATATTCTGATGCATAACACAAAGATGTTTACTAAAGAAAAAACTTAGCTTCATACGCTTGAGCACTGGTAGTTATATCTGCTTCTACAAACTCTGAACTATACTGATTTATGTCATGCATAAGAACTTTAAGGTCTTGAAAAATAGTTCGCATGCCATTGTTATTTAGTTTCCCGTTTCGTTTATTGAACATTGTGTGGTTATACAATAAATTCCTGTTAGAATCTAGAAAATACGCATGTTCGTGAGCCAATACATCGAGATAGAGTAGACTATTGAAATGTTCTATCCTCCAATTAAACAAATTTACATAGTTGCCACATTTGTAGGTCGGTGCACAGATAACAATATTAGTGTGTTTGAATTTATGCAAAGATGATCGTATGCCAAATATTAAATCGAAGTAGTCATTGCTCGTGTTGAAGTCTTCTTCGCCAACTAATATAATACAAAAGTCGCTCTTGGTTAATGTTTGTAATTTGGTTTCTATATCGTGCATCATCTGGGACAATTTACGGTGAGGCATTAGGTAGTGACATACTTCCGACTTGTGTTGTAGTATATCATTTGAAATCGAAGTTATTTTATTAATTTTGTTGTTACTTAGGATGATTATCTTATTGATGTTCTCTGAATGATGTGTCGATTTGCATTTCGTGTCACTTTGCCCAACAATGGGAGGTGTAGCAGAAGTCACAATAGTGTTTTCAATGTTGATATTCAGTTCGCTGTAGCTTTCATTTAAATTTACTGTTTTTTTTACTGCGTTAGGCCTCGACTTCATTGATTTGCTACGTTTCTTAGAGGATACTAAGCTGTTATTTATATTGCAGGAAGTCGTACATAACAACTTATATTTTTCCATTTTAGCTTGTTGTGATGTAATTATTTGTTGTAGAGTGTGATTTTCTGAGTTTAGATTATCCACCTCATTTTGGGATCTTTCTAAGTCCATTTTAAGTATCACAATTTCATTTCTCAACTCCTCAACTTCATGGTTGAGCAAAGCCCTTGATAAATCTGGCAAACTCCGTGCACTGTCCGAGAGATATGTGCTTGAGGAGGTGTTTAATGAGTTATCATTACAACTGCTAGGACTACCTTTAGACTGTTTACGCCTTAGCGTGATGTTTCTATTACAAGAATCCATTATTTAGACAAGCAAAGCAGATACAGCGCGCGTCACTCCGTCGTAGATTGTAGATAAGGATCGGCACAGATCGACACAGAACGCGATCCCTTCCAGCAGTCGTTCACTGTGCGACACAGTGCTGGTAGGCGGAGCTTACCGCTGCGGTCGCCTGCCGAGGTGACACGGTGAGACACAGATCGACACAGAACGCGGTCCTTTCCAATTACCCAACACTGTGTTTTTTTCTTTATAGTTCGTTATTTAAATTTTAGATTTGTTTTTGTGAATAATTAGATTACCACTCATTTATTTTAGTATCCAATTTCACAATCACATAAACAGTTTCAAAAGGCACACAACAGTGTATTTCACTCTATGATTCGTTTGTTTTTTACGCAAAAGATAGAATTTAAAAACACGGCACTTTTTTCACACGTCTTTGCACGACGGTAGTTCACACACTCCTCTATGATGAAGCTAATACTTATAAATAAATGGTACTGATAAAAATGGCACCATCGAACTGATCTGATGATGAGGCCGGAAGGTAAGCACTGGAACTCTGATATAAAACAATGTATCCTAGTCGTGTTTGGGCTTATTGGAATCGTCATAAGATGTACTTTGGCTATAAATGATTATCATGTTAATTGGAGATACCTACCAAAACTAAAAAGAGAAAAATAAAAAACTTTTTAACAAAAAATCAAACCTACTTCCAAAACAAAAAACTACAAGCAAAAAATAACTTTCTTTTCCGAAGTCGGTGTCGAAAAACGGATAACAATGGGTACAAAAGACACCGACTTCGGAAAAGAAAGTTATTTTTTGCTTTGTAGTTTTTTGTTTTGGAAGTCGGATTGTTAAAAAAAATGTTGTGCACTTGGATGTACTGTCCTCATATGCAAATGTCTTAATGCAACTGAGGTTTGTTGTAAGAGAACCCAATTATGGGTTAAGCTCGCCTTTGTACATATGCTGTAGAATAGAATAGAATAGAATAGCATTTATTTGCAAATATGGGTAATACATAAGTAGATATAGTAGGTATAAATCAGAGTTCTGCCATATTTCACCATTCGGCATGCAAACATTTTCATTATATAAAATCGTTAAACATTAAATTCTCATAAAAATATTAAATTAATTCTTAAAATAAAATAAAATTTCTAAAATAATTACATTCAACAAATAAAATTATTAAAATTCATATTGTCATCAAAACATTAACTTAATTATAACAATATACATTAAATAAAGTGGTAAAAAAAATTAAATTGGCATTAACAGCATAATCATTTAAGAATAAAAATCCGAACAAAAATAAACAAACAAGGATTAAAATTACAGGTCATAAATAATATGTAACATTCCTAAAGTAAATCAATAATTAATTACTTAAACATTATATAGGTACTCAGATAAAAGTTTTGTCCGTTAAAAATTCTGTCATACTGTATTACGTTTTATTTATTAATAATTTTCGAAGTCTACTCTTGAATTGCACCGTTTTCAAACCTTTCCAAGCACTTGGCAATTTATTATAAATAATTGGGGCCATATAATAAATACTTTTGCGCATCAAAGTTGTTTGACACGATACCTGATTTAATTTTGTATTATCTCGCCTATTTCTTGGAAATACATCTGCCAAACGTTCAAAACGACTTGGATTGTTCTTTACAAACACAGCTACTTCGAGAATATAAATAGAGGGAAGTGTCAAAATGTTGTACTGCTTAAAATATGGTTTGCAACTGTCGGTGGTTTTTAGTTTGAACATTGACCGGAGACATCTTTTTTGAGCCTTAAATGCTGTCTCTTTATCGGTGGAGTTTGCCCAGAAAATGACACCGTAGCGCAAGTGAGATTCAGATATACCGTAGTAAGCCGCAAGAAGTGCTTTGGTATCGACTATGGATGATAACCTATATAAAGCATACGCGGACGAACTCAATCTTTTACACAATACGCCTATATGTGCTTTCCAATTTAAACTGCAGTCTATTTGTAATCCCAGAAATTTGGTATCAGTTACTTCATCAATATCGTCAGTTTTGTAATGTATGTGAAGGTTAGGTACACCCGGCATACGCTGTCTAAAGTGCATTATCTTAGTCTTACTTAAATTTATATTCAAATTATTTTTATCTAGCCATTCAATTAAATTGTCAAGAGAATTATTTATGTCAGTTTCATATGTATTTACGTTTTTGCAAGGGATTGTAATGATGATATCATCAGCAAACATAGTTAAAGGATGTTCAATGCACGTGGGCATATCATTAACATATAATATAAATCCGCTGTCCTATTGTATTTGTGTCTTTATTATGTTTTTGTGTACAATAAAGTATAAGATGAAAAAGATGTAACCTTGCTCTAAAAAACACACCACTGATCCGATTTAGAAGATTACTTTACTACACTATCGTATTTCTCGGAAAAATACAATGTTCCTGTGAGATATTTCGGCCACGGGAACAAATCCTCAACAGAAAGCATATTCTAGATATTATTCTATGTCCATCCAAACCCATCCTGTGAGGTAACAAAATAAATGGTATTAAGAGGTGATTTCGAAAATATATAACACGTATATAATTAATATTTTTTTCGGGATTTATCATGTATATTTAGATTTTTGTTGAAAGCTCGATATTTCGGCACCGTTACAAGCGCCATGATCACGAGAACTAAAGCCTTTGCGGGCGGGTGTAATATCGAGCTCAGCAAAAATCTAAATATACATGGTAAATATCCCGAAACAAATATTAATTCTAATGATTGTGACCGGCTTAAAAACTTATATAACACGTATATGTTTAAATGTACATACCTCGAAAAAAAAAAGTTATGTTAACTAAACAGTTATAAATAAAAAAAAAAAACAAAAAATCTAAAAACCTGACTGCTTAAGAAGCTAACTAAAAAGACGTTAACAAGAAGAACATCATGCTGTGCAGTCGGAGGATCTGATTTTGGTTAGCCAGCTAGCCAGCATATATCCTTAGAATGCACAGCATGATTTTCTTCTTGTTTACGTCTTTTTAGTTCACTTCTTAAGCAGTCGGGTTTTTTGATTATTTTAACTAAATTTTTTCTAACTCTTTTAGAAATAAAAAATCTCTATACTTGAGTAAAACATAAACCAACAAAGGCCAATACAACATACGTGTGGAATGTTCGCATTCTATACCAATTTAATCGTCACAGAAAAAAGTCTTTCACATAATGCTTGTAGTGACCTCCAAACAACCTTTTCCCCTGTTTGGAACTGACTTCTTAAAGACTCTCACAAAGGGAATCTGGTCCAAGGTCGACACTTGAAATTCAAGAGAGGAATTGACAAATGTCTTAGTGTCTAATGCCTTTTCTGTTTGCACCTTTCCAAAGTTCCAAATGACAAGATGAGGAAATGGTTCGGACGCTTTGTGAGAGCCTTCTTGTTTTCATTGTTGGTTTTGTTTTGTAATGGCTGTTTTTGATGTTGTTTATTCGGAATGTGACATTATGTATTGTTAAGTATATACTAGTGACCTGTCCCAGTGAATTATAACACGCTGATGTTTTCCGAAAGGTTAGGCAGGTGAGCATCAAAAGTATAGTAAGCACAACTTCCATCAGTTATGTTTAAGGTTACACTAGTCGGTTTTTTTCCCATACAAACGTAGTCTAGGGATTATTCCACAGTTTGACAATGTATGTTCAAAATAAAAAGTGATATCCATTTGTCTCATCATTATCTAGCCCTGTATGGAAGCGAAAAAGTAAAAAAAGAAAATATTTGAGTTATGAGCGTCGAAAGTTCCACATTTCGACACTAATTTTAACGCATTTTTGGGCGCAAATAAATACCATAAGAAGACGGAAAATTAAAAAAACAGCCTCCATACTACACACACACAGATTAGTAGTTCAACAATGCATATAATTTTATTTTAAACAGATGGATTTAGTCGTTTTTTCATGATATCTAGACTGCCAAAGGTCTGTTTATAAAATTTCGCGCGCTCGGTTTCGTCATAAATCATTATCCATTTCGCTACAAATTTGCAAAAGTGTGTATTCGTACGCGAACTAGCTTTCTACTGCACATCACAGCATCTATCTCTTCCGCACGTGTTGTCGGTTGATATAAAATGCATTTTAACCCCGCGCACAAAATAGTTCGTGCCGTCGACTAGTGTACCCTTAAGGTTACACTAATCGAAAATTCTTCCATACAAATGTAGTCTAGGGATTATTCCACTGTTTGACGATGTACGTTCAAAATAAAAAGTGATGTCAATTTATCTCATCATTATCTAGCCCTGTATGGAAGCAAAAAAGTAAAAAAACTAAATATTTGAAAGTTATGAGCGTCGAAATTTCCACATTTCGACACTAATTTTAACGCATTTTTGGCGCGGATAAATACCTTAAGAAGACGGAAAATTGCAAAACGGCCTCCATACAGGGATAGATTAGTAGTTCAACAATTCAAATGATTTTATTTTGAATAGATAGATTAAGTCGTTTTTTCATGATATCTAGACTGCCAAAGGTCTGTTTATAAAATTTTGCGCGCTAGGTTTCGTCCTAAATCATTATCCATATCGCTACAAATTTTCAAAAGTGTATATTCGTAAGCGAACTAGCTTCCTACTGCTCATCCCAGCATCCATCTCTTCCGCACGTGATGTCGGTTTATATAAAATGCAATTTAACCTCGCGCACAAAATAGTTCGTGCCGTCGACTAGTGTACCCTTAAATCCCGATTCCCAGATTTAGTAAACTGTTATACCTAATACTTTGCCTGGTATCTAAACACGATCTAATGGTTCAGCAGTAGCTTTTACAATCAATTGATCTAGCAGGTAGGGAATTATGATTACACAGAATATCGAGTTTTTTATAATAGTTTTACTTGTGCAGCGTTCTGCCACGACCTTCCTTGTAATATACCAATCTGGCTAGTTTTTTAAGGCGTCTATTCCCTTGAGTAGCTGATTTTAAAATGAGAATCACGGCTAAGCGACTAGTCGTAATTTTTTGGAAAAAACATATGTTACATAAGATGATTATACCATTTTCTTAATAATTTGATCTAAGAAAATTTTGAGTTTTTTTCGTATAACATAAGTGTAATTAATTTGTAAAGTTATGTCTAAAACGGACAAAAACACGACAATCACACCAAAACCGCTGTGCGTATTTTTATGAAATCGACAACATCTCAAATTCAATGTAATTATCTACATTTTGATCTTAGGCTTTTTTATAATGTCATAGAATAAAAAGAAAAGTATAAAAATCTACTAAAGTTTGGGTCGCGCGGGTGTGAAACGAGTGCGCGTTTTGTTCCTTCACGGTCGTTGGCGTTAGTCGTCGTCTTAACACGATTTTATTAGCTTGGTATGTATGAATTTGACATTGATCATGTGATTTTTCGATATCGCTTGTCAATCCCATACAATTTAGCATTTTTTTCATTCGCTATCACCGCTTTCGATGATAGAATTTCTCTTGTCAGCGATCAAGCGAGGCAAGCGATCCATATCCTTGTAAATGGACTTGAGTGATTATTATTATAGATAAAGAGCCTAACCCTTCCCATAACAGTAACCATAAAATAATAGGTCTTAAAATTAATTCAATAATAGTCATTACAAAGGCAATTTCTTACAGGACTAAGCCACGAGCTAACTAAACAGTCATATCCACAGACATAAATCTAACTAGAATAACTGTGCACTTGGAGCTGGTTACGTCACGCGAACGCGGGCATCAGCGCGGGTACCAACCCGGGAGTGGGGTCGCTTGACGTACGAAGTGGATAGTTATTTACACCGTGTAGTTTGTAATTTCCATGTCAAAATAAAAACGTTGAAAAGTTTTAAAGCAAAACATTAAAATGTGCAAAATATCTTTCGTTGCGTCAGTTTGTTGTTGTTTTCTTTGGTAAATTTTTCTTTAAATTTTCTTTCATTAAGGTTACACTAGTCGAAAAAAAATCCATACAAACGTAGTCTAGGGATTATTCCACTGTTTGACGATGTACGTTCAAAATAAAAAATGATATCAATTTGTCTCATCATTATCTAGCCCTGCATGGAAGTGAAAAAGTAAAAAAAGAAAATATTTGAAAGTTATCAGCGTCGAAAGTTCCACATTTCGACACTAATTTTAACGCATTTTTGGGCGCAAATAAATACCATGAGAATACGGAAAATTGCAAAACAGCCTCCATACAGGGATAGATAAGTAGTTCAACAATGCAAATAACTTTATTTTGAACAGATAGATTTAGTCGTTTTTTTGTGATATCTAGACTGCCAAAGGTCTGTTTATAAAATTTCGCGCGCTCGGTGTCGCCCTAAATCATTATCCATTTCGCTACAAATTTTCAAAAGTGTGTATTCGTACGTGAACTAGCTTCCTACTGCTCATCACAGCATCTATCTCTTCCGCACGTGTTGTCGGTTGATATAAAATGCATTTTAACCCCGGTCACAAAATAATTCGTGCCGTCGACTAGTGTACCCTTAACTTCCGAAACGAAAGTTCTTCTGCACATTTTTGAAAAAGTTTTTTTCTCCCTTTTTAATTTTAGTACACTATCAATAAAAATGAGCTATAGTAAGGTACCTACATAAAGGATTGACAAAATACTCATAATCACTTAATTTACACTTTTGTGCTGTTTATCGCTAAGGAGTTCGGTTGTTTGCTCTATATCTTGAAAACTGCTGGACCGATTTTCATGACACTTTGAACAATTCCCTAAGTTGAAAGATACTAAATCTAACACAAAAAAAAATGATCACATTCCGATGTTTCATTTAGCGTTATCGGCACTGAACATCGACCGGAATCTAGAAAAATGCGGAGACAGTGGGATATATTTTTTCACCGGTAAGTTGTTCTTATATTGCGTGTAAAAAAGTGGCTTGCTTGATTTTCATACAGATGGAGGGACTTGCGTTATCTTGATTTATATCTGCAGTCATCCATATTTATAAGGGTGTTGTAATAACGATACTTAAAACCCAAAGAGCGTTAGAGACATTAGCTTTAATGGCGCTTACGCACGTTAGGATAAAGGCTATTATTAATAAAAGATTATTGTAATTATATTAGGAATCAAGAGTTGGGTAAAGTGTGTTGAAAGGTTCAGATGTGTGCTACATGACCATATCGGTGAATGTCTTTCTGCATAATTTTATTATACGTTCGTTCGATTTGTATTAGACTGTTTTCATTCTCTTGTATGAACTTTACCTCACCAGATGGTGCGTAGCGATATCTACCAGACAACCTTTGTATACGTTTGGATGGACTGACTGACTTTTGATAGATCAAACAAAGAATAGCTATATTGTATGAAGTTACTGACTGGTTAACTTCATATAAGCATCAATTCAGATTTCATCTTGATACAAAATAGCTATTTTCAATAATTAAAATGCGGCTATCTATTAGTTCATGAATTTTCGGAATCGGAGCCAGATCCTTTTACAATCATATTATATAAACAAACATACAAGTAAATTTTTTATTATATTTATCGTTGGTATATTTCGCGAAAATTAACACCTACACGAAATTCAATTTAATATTGCTTGTTTTCGTTCAACTTTATCGAATCCACTATCAAATATGCTTTCAATATTGTGTTGGTAATACTATATTAATGTTTGTCTGACTAAGTAGCTAATTTCTTAGTTTCTATTTCAAAATGGGTTGAAGAATTCAAGCAAACCGTCACAAAAATCAGTCAGTGCTCATCACTACAACTTGAAAGTGCCTTGAAATAAGGCTCAAATTACAATGATAGACAGGCACTCTTGAAATTCAACAACTTCATTCTTCTACATATACGGTGTGAACATCTTTTGATTTCCCTCGTTTTCACTGATTACACGCTGCCAAAGATCCTTTCCAGCCCCCGACTTTTCAGGTTTTCTCCTTTACTAAAAGGTATTGGAGCATTGTACAGCGCCGATTTCAACGCGCGACCGCGACTCGATGAGACCGAGACGTGCGACCGAGGCAGCCTGTCTGGGTCGCACGTCGCGGTCTCGGCGTGTCTTCGCGGGTTAGACCGAGACATGAACTCTCCTCGGTTTAAGTCGTTAAAATCAGTAATATTATTGAAAAATCATCAGATATGCATCATATAGAACTCGCCTAGGATCTGCTAAAACGAAGAAAAACATTTGTAGTCACCTGTCAATGAGGGTACACTGTGAAACGCCGTTGAATTGCAATGGTAGAGACTACAACGGGAAACAATGAATAACAATATTCTCAACAAGTCTAGGTGGATGAAAACTTTAATAAAAACACGTGGCAGAAACATTTCAATCTTTTATGATACTAGCTGTGCCCGCGGCTTCGCTCCCGTCATCTTTCTGCTAAGCCTACCTTACTTACCTTCCTGCCTACCCTACTTAACTACCTACCATTTTTTTCCTATAGTCATCATTCTTTCGCGGAGAATCTTAACATCGCCATTCAGAAAATGACTTCAAATGCACAACGCCATCTATCGAATATCGAGTTCAACTGTGCGAATATCTGAATTGCGTGTGTTTTGATAATTTTACTTATTGAACACTTTAAATTCATCTAACTTTTGATAGAGTGCACCGATTGCGATGAGTCAAAATATTCAGACAAACATATAAACAGACAAAAATTCCAAAAATGCTGGCAATAGGTTTTGTTGGTTATCCTTTAACACCCTGGCTATTTTTTTTGGAATTATTTTCGATGTACAAAAATAACTTTTCTACAGATTTATTATATGTATTGATGATGATGATGATTGATGATGATTAATTTCCTTGCAAAAATGATTTTTTTATTAACTTTTTAACATCCCTTGATGACGTTCGAAAATCATCAATGTGCAGTTCTCCCATAAAAATATATAAGTCACCAAAAATATACTTAAAGAGATCTCGTATTTGTTTAAAAAATTGTATTTTCAAGTAAGGAATAATTCTTAATATAAATTTTCAAAACTAAATCGTAATTTAAAAAATAACTACGTTTTTACTTTGTTCTGCTAATTTTGCCGTTTTGTGTATAGTATATATTATTTTAGTATTTTAGTATGTATAATTTAACTAGAATTAAAAAATAGCCGTAGAACCGCCAGTTACCCCAGTTCCTTCCTTTCTCAAGGAAATAACATAATCTAAAAAAAGGAAAACAGAATTGAGTACGAAAAGCAAAGAAGGTTTTCAGTAAAGCAAAACATTGTTGCAAAAGATGTTTGAGAGGTTGAGGTCCCCGGCAAATTTCTTCATTTGTTTTTAGCCGATTATACAAATGACACTGAACAGAAGAGAATAATAGTGTTTTGTTCTGAGGAAGCACGAAAATAGATGAAAGTCATTGAAGAATATTTATTTGATGTAACATTTTGTAGTACTCCAAAGCCATTTTATTAATTTGTTGTGTTGCATGGTGATGATGGTAATAGAACTAATACAAAGACTGTGCCTTTGATTTACGCTTTGATGAACAATCAAGAAGTCATATTGTGCTGTATTTGACCGTATTAACAACAGGAAACCCATAAAAATACACGCAGATTTTCAACCAGACCAACAAATGCTTTAAAATATATTAAAGAAATCCAAAACAAATGGCATCAAAAATAAAATTTTAACACGCATTGTAGCTCTATGTACTAGCCGGCCTCTATTGCCCCATGATCTTATTGCAGAACTTCCTTCTGCAATAAGATCATGGGGCTTCGAAAATTCGAAGATCAGGGAATTTAAAATAATATATCACGGGAATTTAACGCAATGATTTCAATTATTTATTTACCTATTTCACCCGACGTTTCGGCCGTGTTGCAACGACCATGGTATGTTGTTTTCCAATTATGAAACGCGAAAGTTTTAAAGTCCATCAAGGAATTTATTCAATATTTCGAAAAAATATTCATTAGTAAAAAAAACTTTTCACAAATAAATAAACCGATTTCAAAAGCAAAACAATAATAAGTTCGAAATAACCTTCGTTTCGGAAGTCGGTGTCATAAGTTAAACCACTTATTTCTTGTTAAATTTTGACACCGACTTCCGAAACTAATGTTAATTTGCACTTATTTTTGAAGTCGGTAAATTTTTTGGTGAAAAAGTTTTTATTTCTCTATTTTTAGTTTTAGTCCACAAGTAAAAACTGAGCAATTTATGTAGTAAGGTACGTAAAAAATTTACAATATACCCATTATAACAACATTGTATACATTCGTGCTGTTTGTCGCTAAGGAATTCAGTTGTATGCTTCATATATTTAAAACTGCTGGACCGATTTTGATAAAACTTAAACTTTTCCCTAAGTTGAAAGATACTCAATGCAACAAAAATAGAATTATTACGATCCGATAAGTAGTTTCAGAGAAATGGGAGGACAAATATACATACCTACATAAATGCAGACAAATATACTAACAAACATACAAACACTGATGATTTTTTTGAATTGTGCAGTTCCGACATTATTACGTGTCGAATTAACTAACTCCTTTTTTTTGAAGTCGGTAAAAGTTAGATGAATTGTGTGTATTCAACGAGACCGTACAAATAACGTAACGGAGAGTTGGCATTCCAAACACAATAAAGAGTTCAAAAGCCTATAAATATGTTACACTAATTAAATAAAAATAAATAAAATAAAATGTTTTATTCGTTAACAAACGTTGGTTTAACCATATTGAGGTTGACTTCTCCTTTTAAGTGTGAAAACAGCTGTGCCAGGAAAGGCCGCTCTCCCATAACTTGATTACATTTATGTATCTTAATAACTCATATTAAATTGCTAACAGTGATATCGCAAAATACTGAGTCTTAAGACTTACCACCAACTTAAGGTTACACTAGTCAATGGCACGAACTATTTTGTGCGCGGGGTTAAAATGCATTTTATATCAACCGACAACACGTGCGGAAGAGATTGATGCTGTGATGAGCAGTAGGAAGCTAGTTCGCGTACGAATACACAGTTCTGCAAATTTGTAGCGAAATGGATAATGATTTAGGACGAAACCGAGCGCACGAAATTTTATAAACAGACCTTTGGGAGTGTGGATATCATGTAAAAGCGACTTAACGTATCTGTTCAAAATAAAATTATTTGCATTTTTGAACTAATAATCTATCCATGTATGGAGGCCGTTTTGCAATTTTCCGTCTTCTTATGGTATTTATTCGCGACCAAAAATGCGTTGAAATTAGTGTCGAAATGTGGAACTTTCGACGCTCATAACTTTCAAATATTTACTTTTTTTTGTTTCCATACAGGGCTAGATAACGATGAGAAAAATTATATCACTTTTTATTTTGAACGTACATTGTCAAACAGTGGAATAATCCCTAGACTACGTTTGTATGGAAGAATTTTCGACTAGTGTAACCTTAACGCCGCAAAGAACACTGTGAAAAATACCATTTTGTTTTAGATTCGCAAATGCAATTAAATAAAAACGAAATATCTTTGGGCCCTTTTTTGGAAAAAATGCGTTAAAATAAATCCTATTGATTATATATTAAATTATGTATTTTTTTTATTAATTACTTGACTTTACTGATTAGTTGGAGTACGGGGCCCTAAGTCCCCACCCAAAGTCCTCGTGCTTCACCCAGGATGGGGTTAGATGGACCCCTTTTCCGCACTAAGACTCGCATTAGGTTCGTTGTACGAGCAGGCCTCATCTTTGTGACAGGGAATGGGCCGTAATCCACCACGTGAGCTCAGTGCATGTTGTTGGATGTCACATGTCTTCGAATTTTTGATTCTAAGACATGCCGCTTTCCTCACGATGTTTTCCTTCACCGTTTTGAGAGCAGTGGTAATGAAATAATTTACACAAAGTAAAGCGCCTGCCTGGGTTCGAACCTACGACCTACAACTTTTAAGTTGCGGCCGTGACCGATGGGCCACCACTGCTCACCCTGGTGGAGAACCCAGGTGAAGCACGGGACCGGTGCCAAGCTTTCAATGATAAAATATCACTAGAGCCCCTTGAAGATCAACCCGTGTGGCTGTTGTTAGCCATGAGCTTTGAATTGTGTTGTCATGTGTAAATCATCATCATCCTCAGCCTATTAATGTTCCCACTGCAGGGACACAGACCTCCTTTTTGTGAGAGGGAATGGGCCTTATTCCACCACGCGGGCCCAGTGCGGGTTGGTGGATGACACATGCTTCATGCTTTGAATTTTTGGTTCTAGGACATGTCGGTTTCCTCACGATGTTATCCTTCACCGTTTTGAGAGTTGTGGTGATGAAATAATTTACTCAAAATAAAGCGCCTGCCTGGGCTCGAACCCACGACCTACAACATGTGTAAATACAGGGTGGGAAAAACACCGTGGATCAAACGAAACGTGGCGATAGTTCGGGTTATTTGAAGTAAAAAAGTCTACTGCCACATCACCCACCGGCTGTAGACAATGTTTCATTCTATCAGCGATGGTAATGCTAGAAATGCCAAAATGATTGATCACATGACATTTCGATAACGCTTGACATTCCCATAGATTATTACAAGCATGTATTTAACTTGCAATGTATGTATGTAAATATGTATGTGTGTTCAGGTCAAATCTTGCAACTGAATTTTAAAGCAGTTATCCTCCACCGGTTAAGATGAAATTTTGCCTACAAGTTTAGTTTGGATGACAATGCATGTTTAGCTAAGTGACGTCATTCTAAATCCAATATGGCAGACGGCCCAATATGGCGGACTAGTTATTTTTGTGCACTGCCATGATATAGGTATCAAATAAAAAAATTTGCTGACAAAAATACGAAAAAGCTTGTTGTAAAAAAGATTTTTTGATTAATAATTTTATTTGTCTTTTAAATTGCTGCCGCGATGCTTTGGTTAATAGAATTTTACTTGTCTAGGCAATGCTATACGCACGGATGCGTGCCTGACAAACAAAGGAACCGCGTTGTTTACATTGCGAACTTCTCCGTGTATATCCTACGTAGCAGAGAATCGTTGACTTTAGTTTTCAAGCTAATTGAATACTGTCTATTAAGTTAATGAGTTCTAAGGAAAATAAATAGAAGTGGTTTTGTTTGAGTTCTCTTTTCTATTAGCTTTATTTCGGCCAGAAAATTGTGACTAAAGACCTTTTTGGAAGACCTATTACAAAAGCTAGAAAATAAAAGATTGCTACAATTCTTTGTAAATAAATTTTTGACTAAAGTTTTTCCAAGTTTAAATTGTTGAATTTAGCACTAACTCATTAGAATCACCTAAATAAAAACATGAAAATCATTGAAATTATTTTTTAAAACAAGCTTTTTTCGTTTTTTTCATATTGCCATGCATATTATTTTTTCAAAAATAACTAGTCCGCCATCTTGGGCCGTCACCCAAATTAGCTTTAGACTGATGTCACTTAGCTAACCATGCATTGTCATCCAAACTAAACATGAATGCAAAATTTCATCTTAATCGGTTGAGGATAACTGCTTTAATATTCAGTTGCAAGATTTGTTCCGAACACATACAAACAGACATACATACATTGCAAGTTAAATAAAAGCTTGTAAAAATACTCTTAAGTTGTTCGAAAATCTCTAGAACAAGCGTAACTTGACCTCTAGTCCTTCAGCTTGCGATTCACTATAGTGGTCTATTATAACTGGCTACGTCACTTTTATATGTACAGTAGATAACATAGAGGAATGGACTGAGCAACTCATCACAAAATTGACTACTCTATAGAAAAAGACAACGCAACTAGGTAACATTCTCTTTCTGTAAGTCTGAGTGACGAAGGCATCACTGCAAACCTTTAACCTGGACCAATCAGGGTTCTATAAAAAGACAACAAGTCTGGTCGCTTGCAAGGTCTCTCTCATGAAGCGTAATCCCTTCATAGCCGAAGACGACGTGCTCATGGCTAAGTGTACAGCTAACAGCTACACGAATTGATTATCACGGTTGATTGATGGGTAAGGCCGTGGATAATTGACCAACCATTATAGTTCGTTCAATCCACGAATACGCGCCCCACCAATTATATGATTAGTCTATTCTTCTTCTTTATATTATTTTAATGATTAGTCTATTCATTGTAGTGTGCGTGTGTACTCATAGGTAATTAGAGTGTACCGATAACACTCAAACATTGACGGAAGCTTGCACACATATACTATAAACGGTTAGGAGGAATAGTGGAGGGGCGCGTCTTCATGGATTGAACGAACTATACGTATCGAGACGCCGCCGTGCCTTGGCAAGTATGTTAAGCCGTTGATCCCGACCGCTGTTTCCAGATGGCAGCCGTTACAGAACCAGTAGACAGGTACTGGGTTGTGGAGATTAAATAGACAATCATTCCATGTAAAATAATAGTATTCAGCTGGACTGGAAGACAAACCCAACATACCTGGGAAAAGGTTAGGCGGTTTCTCCAGATCCATATAGCAAACGATCAGTCCATACCTCTATGTCTACAGTACCTACACATAATATTGCTACCCAGACTTTTTGAATCGAGAGCCCATTCGAGTGCCATACAATCAGGCTCTACCATTCGATTCCGTGACGTTAAGCACCGTTCATTACCGCACGCAATTGGTCGAAACGAATAGAATTGGTATCGAAACTGTAACTAGACATTGATATTGAATGTACGATTTTATAGTCGGTTTAGGAAGTGCTTCCAAAATCAAATAATTGTTGGCCAGTTGCAAAAGAGCTGGATTTAAAACCGGTTACACACTCACCACAGGCAGCGGCAAGAGCTATCAAAGATAATACTGGCTCAGCGATACTCGCTCGGCGATGCTCTTGGCGGTCAGAACTCACGCCGAGATACCAACCAACGCGTGCAGGACAACCCCAGCAAGTGGTGCTAGTAACCGCCCTTCGCACAAAACACGTTGCTCATAGCAGGACGGTAAAACTATTGGAACTACACAATAGCTTCTCGCTGCTCGCCAACTCGTATCTAGGTTCTAGCTCTACTCGCCGCTCGCTGATCGCCAGCGGTTGGACAAGCCTTAGTGGGTATTTATTAAGACAAAATTTCATCTTGTATTTCTGCTCTATTACAAGAACTCAAACAATTAAAATTAGTCTAGACCTAAATCAATCTTTGTTGTAATCTTCGTTATACAAACTAATTATTATTAGATAGTCTGTGAAATAACCATAGTGTTTCATTCCTAATTATTTCAAATCTCTGTTTCAAAATCTCATCTCAGACTTTTGTAATTATTTTGCTGGAGCTCAAATCCCTTGACATTATTAGACACTTGAAATTAGAAGACGTTTGATATCTAGTAGATTCATTTAAATCCCGATATTGTGCTACCAATTTATTTTCAATGTTTTTTAGAAAGAGGTTCTTTAACGCGGCTTGCGGTAGGAGTTGCCTGGTAGAATTCGTCACTTTAATTGCAATCATGACTGTTTTGGTCAAATATAACTTTAGCCTAATGGTTAGAGTATACTCCCGTTAAGTAAAATTGTTCTTCAGTAACTAACAATTTTCTTGAAACTTTTAATTAATATCAAGTTGATTAAAACTAAATGAAAGTAAATTTAAAGCTATTTTTAAAAGCACACTTTCACATTCATAATTATATTCAAAATCAGAATGCTTGGAAACATGCTGGTCCAGCTCCATAGGGAAATATTTCATCATCTGCCTTTTAATGTTCCCACTGCTGGGACACGGGTTTCCTCTCCGTGAGAGGGGATAGGACTTAATCCACCACGCGGGCCCAGTGCGGGTTGGTGGATGTCACATGTCTTTGAATTTTTGGTTTGGCAATGTTTAGTGTAGACAAAATCAAAATGATAAATTTATACTACAATGCATGTCCTCGAAAAGGGCGTTTTCCAAGCAGCCAAACTGTGCGGAAATTGTCACTTTTTTAACTAGTGCTTTTTACTTTGCTGTACTTTTTTAATTTTTAACTCCAACGTCAGCCCACCGCATAGAGTTTTTATTATTTGAGAAAAGTTTTAAAATTTTGTTAGGAACAGATTATCATTCATATAAAAGGTAAAAAAAAACTAATACTTCAATTATGGCGTTTTTAATTACTCTAGATTTAGATTTTGATCAATAAATTAATTTTAAAAATTCATTAAATATGTTTGGCAGAATGAATATTTTGCTAGTGCGTTTTTGCGTTACGACGTGACAGCTATTTGCACATGCGCAGTAGATATGCCCGAGGAACTATGAACTTTTAGTTAATCTGTGGATATGCTGAGCGCCCTTGAATCAGCGCCATTTTATTAATTTCTTGCTTGGTTCAGAAATATTTTTTTATTTCCTCGCACAATGCATAGTAAAATGTTGTATGATACACATGCGTGATTTCCGACTCGTGTCGATTTATCAACTCACTTGCTTCGCTCGCTCGTGAATAAAAATACCACTCTAATAATAAATATAATAGGTTAAAGGTTCGGCGTTACCGAAAGGATCTGTCGACATGTTGGATAGATTATAAGAAGGCCTATGACTCGGTGCCTCATACATGGCTCATGAGGGTGCTAGAATTGTATAAAATAGATACAACTCTACGCACCTTCCTGATGTCGTGTATGGGGCAATGGAGCACAGTCCTTCGCTATCCAGGATGTCGAAATATCCAGAGGAATAGCGAACCTGTAAGGATCGAGCGAGGTATATTCCAGGGCGATAGTTTGAGTCCACTTTGGTTTTGCCTAGCCCTGAATCCTCTAAGCATGCTGCTGGAGAATTCAGGGCTAGGCTATCGGTTGAAGAGAGGTGGTCAGGTTATATCTCACCTCCTTTACATGGATGATCTGAAGCTCTTTGCCCCCAGCAATCTTCAGCTGATGGAGCTACTGAAAGTAACTGAAACTTTTAGTAACGCCATCAGGATGGAGTTTGGTGTGGACAAATGTGCGGTCATGCATGTAAAGCGAGGGGAGATTGTGGAATCCGTAGGAATTCAACTCGCGGATTCCATAAACCTGAGATCCCTCTCTCCAAACGAAACCTATAAGTATTTGGGTATGTCGGAAGCGTTAGGTATCAGCACTACTGACATGAAGCACTCGTTGAGGGAACGCTTTTTTGGCCGCCTGAAAAAGGTATTCAATAGCCTTCTTTCAGGCGGAAACAAGGTGCGCGCCTTCAACGGTTGGGTCATGCCAACGCTTTGATCTGAATCTCAAATTGATACCGCTCTAAGAGCTTATGGTCACCCCCTTGTTAATAAATGAAGACTTCAAATTGGCAAATGTAAAGTGGTACACCCTCAGGCAAAGTAAAACCACGATATTTTCAAAACAAAAAAGGTTGCTAGTAGCAGAAGGATGAGAGTTGGAGAATCGATTTATCTAGTGTGCGATTGAAGAGGTCTATGTTCAACAGACAGTTGTTACAGGCAGAATACTGTGTATTCCAGAAACACAATAAACAAGTGTTGTTTTCAAGAATCACAGACCGACTATCAATCACAGGAACACAAAACACCAATTCGGAAACACACCTTCCCCGAACTGATGCACCAATTCGAAATTCAAATACGAAATACGACTCCGAAATTGCCACTTACTATGCGATACTCCGTAGCAGCCATTAAACGTATCGAGCTAAACAGAATACGGAAACAAGGAAGGCATCTCCAATTTGTAAGTGAACTACCAATGATCTGTATGTGGCTGGAATTAATAAAATTCACTTCTTTTACTTGTGTTTTAGCTGATAAACGTTTTTTGAAATATACCTACTGGTGGACACTTAAACTGAAAGAAAGAAAGAAAACTAGTTTATTTGGCACACAATGTAATAAACAAATAAAAGGGAACTTAATTGCAACTGCATTGAAGTACAGGATGATAAAAACTCTAAATTATATAGATACTGAAAATATGATTGTTCATATTATTAAGTAGTAATGTTTTGTATGTAATATGTCCACTTGTTGACATTACGAACAATTTATGATCGTAATGTCAACAAGTGAGTACGAGCCGTGTCCAGCAATACTGCTTTCTGGATCAGGCCCTTGATCCAGCCGCCTAACGAGAGCCACCTAAGGTGTTGGTCGAGGCTCGTGGCTATTAATCCATTGGCTGACACGACTATCGGTACAATGATTGCTGTGTCTACATCCCACATGACGACAACCTCGCGAGCCAAGTCAAGATACTTGATTGTATTATATTTCCTTTATTTAACAGTTTTCTTATTATTTACATTTTTAAATATTTTTATAAAATAAATTAAAAAACAAAAACATTTAAAAATATAAAAAATAGAGGCCCACCGGTATCGGGAACAGGGTCCAAGCACCTTGTTTCCGCCTGAAAAAGGTATTCAATAGCCTTCTTTCAGGCGGAAACAAGGTGCGCGCCTTCAACGGTTGGGTCATGCCGGTATTGATGTACTCTTTCGGCGTACTCAAATGGACTCAAACGGAACTCGACGCCCTGGATAGGCGGGTCCGTACACTGCTAACTGCAAATCGAATGCATCACCCACGATCGTCAGTCATGAGATTGTATATCCCGCGGAAGTGTGGAGGCCGAGGCTTTTTAAATGCCAAAAACCTCCACAACCGCGAGATATGCAATCTCAGGGAATATTTTCTACACACCGACGTAGGTATGCATCGAGATGTAGTAGCAGTGGACAAGGGACTCACCCCGCTCTCCATGGCGAATGAGAACTGGCGCAAGCCTGTAGTGCTTGAAACTAACGACCGTAGGGAAGTATGGCAGAGTAAGGAGCTTCATGGACGCTTTTTCCGGGCCCTACATGGGTCTGATGTAGACCAAGCAGCGTCCGTAGCCTGGCTGCGTTTCGGTGACCTCTTTGGGGAAACCGAAGGTTTTGTCTGTGCAATTATGGACGAAGTTATCATGACGAATAACTACCGGAGATTTATTGTGAAGGATGGCACGGTTGACATCTGTCGGGCATGTCACCGCCCGGGTGAATCGATCCGCCACATTATCTCTGGATGTTCTCGTCTAGCTAACGAAGAGTATTTGCATAGGCACAATCTTGTAGCCAGGATCATCCACCAGCAACTTGCTCTGAAATACACTCTTGTGGCATCGGAGGTACCGTACTACAGGTATGTGCCCGACCCAGTTCTCGAAAATGGCAATATCACATTGTACTGGGATCGGTCCATCATCACTGACAGGACTATTATCGCTAACAAGCCTGATATAGTGGTGGTGGACCGAATCGAGAGGCGTGCAATGATTGTTGACATAACTGTCCCGCATGACGGGAACCTCGTGAAAGCCGAGAAAGATAAACAAATCAAGTATCTTGACTTGGCTCGCGAGGTTGTCGACATGTGGGATGTGGACACAGCGATCATTGTACCGATAGTCGTGTCAGCCAATGGCTTAATAGCCACGAGCCTCGACCAACATCTTAGAAGGCTCTCGTTAGGCAGCTGGGTCAAGGGCCTGATCCAGAAAGCAGTACTGCTGGACACGGCACGTATAGTTAGGAGGTTCCTCTCTCTGGAGCCCTGACCGCCTACCGGCGGTCAGGGCTCCAGAGAGAGGGAGCTTGGACCCTGTTCCCGATACCGGTGGGCCTCTATTTTTTATATTTTTAAATGTTTTTGTTTTTTAATTTATTTTATAAAAATATTTAAAAATGTAAATAATAAGAAAACTGTTAAATAAAGGAAATATAATACAATCAAGTATCTTGACTTGGCTCGCGAGGTTGTCGTCATGTGGGATGTAGACACAGCAATCATTGTACCGATAGTCGTGTCAGCCAATGGATTAATAGCCACGAGCCTCGACCAACACCTTAGGTGGCTCTCGTTAGGCGGCTGGATCAAGGGCCTGATCCAGAAAGCAGTATTGCTGGACACGGCTCGTACTCACTTGTTGACATTACGATCATAAATTGTTCGTAATGTCAACAAGTGGACATATTACATACAAAACATTACTACTTAATAATATGAACAATCATATTTTCAGTATCTATATAATTTAGAGTTTTTATCATCCTGTACTTCAATGCAGTTGCAATTAAGTTCCCTTTTATTTGTTTATTACATTGTGTGCCAAATAAACTAGTTTTCTTTCTTTCTTTCAGTTTAAGTGTCCACCAGTAGGTATATTTCAAAAAAAGTTTATCAGCTAAAACACAAGTAAAAGAAGTGAATTTTATTAATTCCAGCCACATACAGATCATTGGTAGTTCACTTACAAATTGGAGATGCCTTCCTTGTTTCCGTATTCTGTTTAGCTCGATACGTTTAATGGCTGCTACGGAGTATCGCATAGTAAGTGGCAATTTCGGAGTCGTATTTCGTATTTGAATTTCGAATTGGTGCATCAGTTCGGGGAAGGTGTGTTTCCGAATTGGTGTTTTGTGTTCCTGTGATTGATAGTCGGTCTGTGATTCTTGAAAACAACACTTGTTTATTGTGTTTCTGGAATACACAGTATTCTGCCTGTAACAACTGTCTGTTGAACATAGACCTCTTCAATCGCACACTAGATAAATCGATTCTCCAACTCTCATCCTTCTGCTACTAGCAACCTTTTTTGTTTTGAAAATATCGTGGTTTTACTTTGCCTGAGGGTGTACCACTTTACATTTGCCAATTTGAAGTCTTCATTTATTAACAAGGGGGTGACCATAAGCTCATAGAGCGGTATCAATTTGAGATTCAGATCAATTTCAGATTTTTCATCCTTCATAATGCGCACAGCGAATGAATGGAACTCGCTACCTGCGTCAGTGTTTCCGAACGCATTCAACCCGAATCTCTTCAAAGTTAGAGTGAACAGGCTTCTTCTGGGTAAGCTCACTCCATCGTCGATTCTGTCTCTGTCACCTTTGACCTAGACAAGAGTCAAGAGCAAACCCATCACAAACAAAAAAAAAAAAAAAAAAAAAAGATCGAGTAAGTGACAGATGTACACACGTCAGATACATCTGTCCCTTATTCGATCTCAAATTAATACCGCTCTAAGAGCTTATGGTCACCCCCCAAGTCTACGCAAACGGTTATGGGTTCTACGACTAATATGGTCAGTCTACACTTCAGTTTAGTCTGATCTCTACTAAGCATTACTCGTTGGTAATGTTTTCTACTTTCACTTTACCATCATTCTTCCAGAGGTCCAATACAAGGCCCTAGTCACTTACAACGTTCTTATTCTTGACAGTTCCGCAAACATGGGTTCCTTTACCAAATGAGCTGCGAGTTAAATCCATTACCTCGGGAATGGGGTAGCCTTACCATGGTTCTTATTTACATAAGGTCTTAACACTTATCATGCCATATGATCAATGGGCTGGATATATGACTGGGTTTCAAGTTGACTGATTTATTTGATACTAGCGGCCCACTTCAGTATTTTTCGGGTTATGTATACTTATGAAAGTTTATATACATAGCAAGTTCAGTGACCACCTGGAAAATGCACATTTCAATAGGTTTTTCAGAATTTCGGGAGCAGTTGTTCCAGGAAAACTATAAAAATATACACTCTGCCTTTTAAACGAGTATAGAAGTCTAGATCGATTGATAGTTCAAACAGGATTGCTCGCAATATGATTTCAGCTAGTCGCACCATATAAATTTTTGGTATGCAGCTGCATTCTATTAGACTGGAAGCCATCCTCAACATCGTTTAGAAAAGGCAATGCAGGTGTTAGTAGAAGTTATTAGACCACCTTGACATGTCTAAACCGAGAGACAAACTATTTTGAGTATTTTACAGTTAGTATTATGGTTTCAAAGGTTTGCCTTGGAAGCTGTTTTGGTCAAATATTTTGGCACGTAGTGACGAATGCTCGTTCGATCTCTATATGGAACACTAGCTTATTCTAGCGGCTTAGACCACGTGTAAGTGGAAACAATCCGAAACAACAGGCAATAATAACAAAAATATTAAACCGATTTCTAAAACAAAACACTACAAAGGGAAAAATTACTTTCTTCTCGGAAGTCGGTGTTTATAGTAGACCCCATTTTTTTATATTCGACACCCCCATGTTAATGTTATCTAACAGCATTCTATCTTCATACAAACGGTCGGAACGCGAGTCATACCTACGCGCCTCGGGTTCAGCCAATACTCGATACACAACAGTCGCAAACAGTCACGAACGGTCTGATGATTTTGTAAGCAGTAAGCGTGCGATTCGTGAATATTTTATTAAAATAAGTACAAGTACTTACTTACTTAATATGGCAGAGAGCAATTATAGACTATATTGTGCTGTTTTTAGTTTCTTGAATTCTTCTTTAACCCACCCAGAGATAACCTTTTTTAAATTACTTGGAACCGCCGAAAGGTTAGACTATAAAAATATATAACTAACCTACTAGTACGTAATTTGTTTAATTTTTAATAGGTAGATATTTCGCTTTCTCCACCGTGTAAAATACCTGGATTTAAAAAAAAAAGTGAGTAGGGTGATAAAGAGATACTCGAGTGACCTACATACGCATATCATTATTCATTCGAAATATCATTATGGAATGATTACCTTTGAGAGTCATAAATGCTAGGTACCTACCTAGAAAGATTTAAAATAAAAATAATCGAAAATGTAATATTTACAATCACAAAACTAGAAAGAAACTCAAGCAGGTAGAGGCGGGCAGCTCTAACGCGTGTTTACGTGACGGGAGCTTGTAGGTAATTATTTCAAGGACAGGGCCAGGTCACAATACTGTTAGATATCATTATTGTGACACCGCCTTCAAAAAGTTGGTTTATTTTTTTTGTTAAAAAGTTTTTTATTTTTCTCTTTTTCGTTTTGGTACCTATTTTATTTATTTATTTATTTATGTACACACAAAACACTTTACAGAGAATAGAAAGAATACAGATGGAAGAGCACAAAGGTACTGCTTATTTCAATAGAAATTTCTTCCAGCAGACCTATGACAGGAAAGTTGGATGATAAACGAAGACACAGTGTGTAGAAAGGAATAAGGAAACTTAAAATAGACTTTAACAACTTAACTAATTTTATATAAATTACACATATACCTTAACTAAATATAAGGATAGAAGATAAAAAAAAAATTACAATATGGTAGAGAGATAATGTTCTTTGACTTGTTTTTTGAACAGAGATACCTTTTGAGAGTCACGGATTTTAGGTGGAAGTGAATTCCACAATCGTACTGCATATGGACAGAGAAGGAGTGGGAATAGAAATGAGTTTTATGGGATGGGAAATTGAGATGAAGTTTAAGGCGGGATCTGCAAAGAGCATCGGCAGGGCGAGTAAACGAAAACGATCGCGAAGGTAGCCAGGGTATGCAGGGTTAAAAAGGATGTTGAAAAGGAGACATAATATGCGAGTGTTCCTGCGAAGACGGATAGGGAGCCACTTGAGATCCTTGTGAAACTGAGAGACATGATCGTATTTCCTCAGACCAAAAACAAAACGGATGCACAAGTTTTGCACGCGCTCAAGCTTATTTAAGAGCTCCTCGGTGGCATCCAGATAGCAGGCATCAGCGTAATCTATGATCGGCTGAATCAAAGTTTGAGCTAAGTAAATTTTAGTTTTAAAGAGTAGGAAAGTTTGAAGAGTTTTTAATGCCATGAGTGAAAGAAAAAACTGCACCTTACGACCAACATCATTGACTTGTGCTCGCCAAGGAAGATTGCTGTCAATTAAGACACCGAGATTCTTAGCCGTTTCGGTAAGGAATGGTATCGTGACTCGGCAATTTGTTTCATTGCAAAGACAAAGTATTTATTTTTTAACAACAGCATTTTAATATAGTTATGTCATTTAAAATACGCATTATTAACGACATCTCAAAATTTACTAGTCATATCTTGATTTTAAATGGCAGTACATGAGAAGCACCAGCTTTAAAAATAAGTAAATATGTTTATGTCCTAATCCAGTTCATAGCATAACCGTATCCTAAATTCGGTCATCCGTTGAGGCGTGATAGATTAACAAACATTTAGACTTTTACATTAATTAAATAATTTTACTGGAAAGGTCTTCTTCTCGCATAAAAGCCAACTTCCACAACAAAACTTAATCCGCAAAACAACCTTTTGTCACTTTGTATTAACAAGCACTTGAATAAAAGGATCTTCTTTATAAATAGAGAGTTATGCAAATAACTCACCTAAGGACACAATTCAACGTTTGTTTAGAAGACCCATTTGGTCTGCATTTTAATAAGTAGTAGGCGGTTTGCTAAGTACCTAGGGAGTCACCTGGTGCATAGTGAAATTAAATGAACGATCTAAAATGTTCACTACTGCGCTCTTGGTTCCTTTGTGAGTGCAGTGTATGCGGCTGTTATTGAGAAACTCTTCTACAACACTTAATGCTTCTAGACCTAGTGGTTTAGACTGTGTGTTGTCTGTCAGTAATCATACATCATTTCAGTCGACAGACGTCAACTGGTGAACATAAAATTCGCCCAAGTATCCCTACATCGAACGGTACTGTGCCATCGTTGTACCTAGAGGCAGGCCTTTCAACGCTGCGTCTTCTATCGTTCAGTAAATAAATGATTATAAGAATAATATTTAAAGTAATAAACAGGGAATAATATATTAAGTAATATAAGAGTAATAAACAGGGTTATTAATATTCTAACCACTTATCAGTGGATGAAAGCTATCATGATTATAAATAACTTTGAAATAAAAAAAAAATATCAGCTGTTTCAAACGATATTTAAATGTTTACCCAATACCTAAACTGTATGAAACTGTTGAATTTATTTTAGATGTTTCACTGTTGGACACATATTAAAAGTTGTTTATACTAATGAGCACTTTCACGCCCTGAGAGGTTGTTAGTGTTTTACAAATGACCCTGTATAAACGTTAATGCAATATCATTCAATAATTGATCACCACTTCACAATTTAAATCTACCACTGTCTGCGGTAACACAACGGTAGCTAAGCTAAAAAACGAACAAAAAGTTTCAGAACTGCGGCGGCAAACAACATTATCCACAAGTTTTTCAAAGCGAGTTCACTGTATTTTGTTATTTAGTGGTATCACGGGTTACTGGGTAGGCTCTAAGCAAACGACATTTAATCCTCTTAACATTTATTTATAAAGCATTTTATCCTTATTTGCTTACTACGGTGGTTTTAAAAGGTAAGCAAGATCATGGTTCTCGGCTTGGTTTTTCTGGAATGTTGACTTTGTTAGTGTCTTTTCATATTTATTTTTTTAGACTCTATAGGTTCGCGCTTGACCAATATCTCACCTGATGCAGCAATGATGTGGTCTACGTTGAATCACGTTTACCTAGAAAAAACCTATTCACACTTGACGTAAAGACCCTTAGACAGTTTCTGTACAGAGACGCATGTATACGCTCGGAAAAGAATTCGTATCGAAACGACTCAGTCTGGAAGCTCTCATTATTTACATGCACTCGATAAAAGATCGGAACAGGGTCGGTACAGGAACAAAAACGAAACGAAAATGCACCAATCCGGTCAGAAAAGCGCCTCAGATGTAATAAAAACAATCCATTGAAATGCTTGCTATCCGGTTCGAAGGACCACTTACAAAAGAAACGTTAATCTGTTTTACCAAATCAACACCATATTAATTAAAACCAACACTTCCTCTCTA
Organism: Orthosia incerta; assembly: GCA_948252205.1. Lineage (NCBI taxonomy): Eukaryota > Metazoa > Arthropoda > Insecta > Lepidoptera > Noctuidae > Orthosia > Orthosia incerta. Next base: position 14,918,447 of record OX411764.1, on the reverse strand, counting down.
TCAGCTAAAACCGTTGCAAACTTACATTATAAAATGGTGTTTGAATATTCATACATTTCAGTGACACCTAATTTTGTTTGCAAATAACTGTCGGGCTATTTTATAATACTGAATTATTCAAAGTGTTGGTTTTGTGGTATTTTCGGGTGTAATTTGTGTAGGCAAATATGTTTTGTGTTGATACTGAATTATAAGGCAGTCGTCACCCACAATCCTGTTACTAACACAACATTACGCCTGTATTTTCCGAAGGGTTAAGCAGAGGTATTCCCACATTTTTACCCGACTGTTTGGCAGTCAGGTAAAAAATAAATTATCATTTAATTTAATTTGTGCTGACTACGGGTCAAAGGCCACTGGCAGTACAGTTACTAAATTAAAATAGTATATATTGATTTATTTAATTTGTTTAAGCTTCATTAGATATTCTTATCACGTCAGTTGAGTCTCACTAATTAATTTAATTTTGACCTGTAAAGATCTTTTTGACTTAAAACAGCTTTTATTTATGTAAAGACATTGTCTCATTTTTATTTAAATTAACAAAAGGATCTCACTATACAAACAAAATAAGCATAATTTTAATGAGAATTTAACTAACTGGTTGAAGTTGTTAAGGTTACACTAGTCGAAAATTCTTCCATACAAACGTAGTCTAGGGATTATTCCACTGTTTGACGATGTACGTTCAAAATAAAAAGTGATATCAATTTGTCTCATCATTATCTAGCCCTGTATGGAAGCAAAAAAGTAAAAAAATAAAATATTTGAAAGTTATGAGCGTCGAAAGTTCCACATTTCGTCACTAATTTTAACGCATTTTTGGGCGCAAATAAATACCATAAGAAGACGGAAAATTGAAAAACGGCCTCCATACAGGGATAGATTAGTAGTTCAACAATGCAAATAATTTTATTTTGAACAGATAGATTTAGTTGTTTTTTCATGATATCTAGACTGCCAAAGGTCTGTTTATAAAATTTCGCGCTTTCGGTTTCGTCCTAAATCATTATCCATTTCACTACAAATTTGCAAAAGTGTGTATTCGTACGCGAACTAGCTTCCTACTGCTCATAACAGCATCTATCTCTTCCACACGTGTTATCGGTTGATGTAAAATGCATTTTAACCCCGCGCACAAAATAGTTCGTGCCGTTGACTAGTGTAACCTTAAGTTATAAAAACGTATTGTAATAGTAAAATAAAACTTAGTCTTTGAATTTTTTAATGAGCAAAACATACACATTATTTTTTTAAGTTCCTAATTGAGTAAAGTTATAATATTTGAGCACAAAATAAGACGGTGATATGTATACGACATCTAAAACGGCCGACCGCTGACTGCCCAAGATACGAGCATGTCTCAGTTTGGGAATCGTTGTCTCAAACGACTCTGTACATTCACCTCACTAAAATAGATAAAAATTTTGTTTCTTGTAACGCTTTTGTACTTATTGAAGAAAAAAAAACGTGTTTGCAAACGCTATGACCATGAGGTCCTAAGTTCGATTCTAGGGTCGGGCTAAGTGTTATTAGATATTTCCATCTGGCATTTCTTAGTAGCAGCCCAGAGTCTAGACTTATGCTCAGTTGGTGGTAATATGCTCACTATATATATGCTTATTATATATATTATATGGGATTTATACATAACTGAGAGCTCTCGGAGTTTCCTTGCGTGATCGAATCAGAAATGTAGAGATCCGCAAGAGAACCTGGGTTACGGACATAGCCCGAAAAATTGCCAAACTTAAGTGGCAGTGGGCTGGGACTGGTGAATGTGGCGACGCTTGGGGGAAGCCTATGTCCAGTAGTGGACATCTTTCGGCTGATATGATGATGATGATGATACATAACTGGGGAAATGTCAGTGTACTAATAGGTGGACCTCTGCCTAACTCTTTGAGTAATATAGGCGTGATGTTTGGTGTGAACATTGTATACTGGTGAAGCATAAATATAAAAAGATTACAAGAAACAATACAGCAAGTTCATGCCATTGCGATAAAAATAATTCATTTTCGTATTCACATATTCATCCACAACGGAACATAATTGTAAAGGTCTCACCGTATCAATTTCGTATATGGAAATAACACTTCTAAAAGGATAAAACGTTGTTTTTTTTTTGTTTTTATGTTTAAGTACAGAAAGTCACTGCCTCATTGTTCTAGTTAAGTTGTCTAGAGGAGTTTTACAACCAGTTACTCGAGTTAAAAATACCATTATCACACAAAAAACGGCCAAAAAATCACGTTTTAGTATGAGAGCCCTACTCAAATATTTATTTTATTCTATTTTTAGTATTTGTTGTTATAGCGGCAACAGTAATACATCATCTGTGAAAATTTCAACTGTCTAGCTATCACGGTTCATGAGATACAGCCTGGTGACAGACGGACAGATGGACAGACAGACAGACAGACAGGCAGACAGACAGACAGACAGACAGACGGATCGCAGAGTCTCAGTTATAGGGTCCCGTGTTTACCCTTTGGGTACGGAACCCTAAAAAAAGATCGCAATAATGAATTTTGCGATACTTGCTGTGATTGGTTGAATGAATTTCCAACAGTTAATCGAATCAAATGACTTAATTTGTAATTTAACGTTTTTTGTTTTCCAAAAAACTGGCTGGTCTTTTTTTTTGAATAGCATAAAACACAAGTTACAGTTTTAGGTCAACGATTCATTCTATTGGCCTTTCCCAATTTAGATGGGGTCAGCGCAATATATCTTCTTCGTCCATTCTTCTATATTATTCTTCTTAGTCGTACTCTCCTGGCGGAGCGGCGGTCGTCAAGTAAGTCAATTTTGCTTATAACGATAGTTCTCCATCTTTCTCTATTTGGCACTCGTGTTCATTCAGTAAAGCAACAATTTAATGAGAATTTAATGAGGTCCGCCCATTGGGCTTCTACTCTTCCTTGTATCAGTAATCGTTCCAATGGGCTTTATAAGCGAATAATATGTCCAAACATCTTAAGTATACTTCTCTGTTAGTCGTCCTATAAGTAGTCACCTCGCTTCTCTTATTACGTTCCACAAAGCCCATTGTTTCTACTGAAGTGACCTGAAGAAAAGTTTAATTTCGATCAATTATCTTTCAGCAAAACTATTCTGATACGTTTTTAAAAAAGGAACTTATTACAAATCCAACTCCCAAATTCCCTAAACCTTGTATAAAGGGAACACTGTTACAAAACTGCTATCAAATTTTGTTCCTTATTCTGAACAAAATTGTCCAACGTAACTAAATCTCGACTTTCTGCACTTCACGTTTGTAATTGGGCCACTACTCAACAACGAGCCTTTTTAGTCTTTTTATATTTTTCACTGGCCACTCTAGTTTGCTTGTGGTCGGATAAAAAGACAGACATGGCTGCTTCCCAGCAGCTGCTTATACAGATTTATTTGTATTCGTTGAGTTGAGGATGTTTATCTAAATTTTTTGTGCGACGAACAACGATCAGCCAGAAACTTATGAGTTTCTGGCTGATCGTGGCGATCGAGCACAAAACATTTTGGGGACACTTTTATTATGCGTACAGCTAAGAAGTGCAATTCTCTGCCGAAGTTTGTGTTTCCCGATAATTACAATCTAGGGGTCATTAAGTCAAGAGTGAATAGGTTTTTTCTAGGCAAGCGTGCTTCACCGTCGACCAAATCATCGCTTACCATCAGGTGAGACAGTGGTCAAGCACAAGCGTATAGACGATAAAAAATAACTATTAGAGCTACAAAGTAGATACGAGTTGGCGAGTGTGTATTCCGATGGTTTTGATGCTTGGCTTTAAGCGAGTGTTCTTGTGCGAAGGGTGATTCTGGCCATTCCTGTGCAAACCTGAACGCGTTGGTTGGTCTCTCGGCATGAGTTCTGTTTGCCAAGCGACCACCGCTGAGCGAGTATAAATTATCGAGTATTATCTTTGATAGCTCTTGTCACTGCGTCAAACTATTGGTGTGAGAGTTCTCGTCGGCAGTGTGAATAGCCAACGATCTACTGTTGATATATGTGTCTCTTTGATTTATCCGGGATCTATATATTTTGTCCGTTTCTTTAGCGATAAAATAGTCTAGCGATAAAATAGAATTACTGCATGGGGCGCGCGGAGCAGCGAAAAACAAACACAAGCAAAGAGCCACATTTAAAGTAATGACTAGACAACCCGACAATGAAAACTGTATATATCTCCACCCATTGATTGTTAACCGACTTCAAAAAAAGGATGCTTATTCGAATCGTCATAAGATGTACTTTGGCTATAAATGATTATCATGTTAATTGGAGATACCTACCAAAACTAAAAAGAGAAAAATAAAAATCTTTATAATAACCGACTTTCAGAACAAAAAACTACAAAGCAAAAAAATTACTTTCTTTTCCGAAGTCGGTGTCTTTTGTACCCATTGGTTTCCGTTTTTTGACACCGACTTCGGAAAAGAAAGTTATTTTTTTGCTTTGTAGTTTTTTGTTCTGAAAGTCGGTTTGATTTTCTTGCTGTAATGTTTGATGAATAAACTTATTATTGTGATCATAATTTTCTGAAAATAATTATTGTTGTCACCTAGTTGCTCTAGTTATCACAAGTTATACTGCTGTGCATGAGGTCCTAGGTATGATTCCCGAATCAGGGTAGATGCTGTCGGGCTTTTCCAACTGGAATTCCTCAGTAGCAGCTGGCAGACTGGATTGGAACCCGATGGATCGTCTCAGCGGTGGTGGCCCAGTGGTATCGGCCGCGACTTACAAGATGTAGGTCGTGGGTTCGAGCCCAGAACCACCACTGCTCTCAAAACGGTGAAGGAAAACATCGTGAGGAAACCGGCATGTCCTAGAACCAAAAATTCGAAGACATTTGACATCCACCAACCCGCACTGGGCCCACGTGGTGGATAACGGCCCATGCCCACACCCACACGTCACAGAGAGGAGGCCTGTGTCCCAGCAGTGGGAACATTAATAGGCTGATGATGTGATGTGTGATGTGGATCGTGTCGCCCCCTATCATATGGGACTTACATATCAAGCGAAATATGGATGTTCCTCACCCTTCGAGAAATACAGGCATCATATTATGTTAATTGTATAGAACTGCTCAGACGTATTTTCTTCATTTAGAAACAATTTCCGTCAAACGTTTCATAGTAAATGGGTTTAATTTTAGAAGAAAATGTCACAATATCAATTGCCAGTAATTTTCAATATCCTGAAATAGAGGATCCTATCAAGATATCCATAATTGACAGCTGTCAATTAATGGTAACGTCAGATGAAACTGGTAGTTCTATTTTATATTGACAAGGGATCTTCTCTGAAGCTAAGCGTCTAAAGTAGTACTCTGCAGTATCATACAGATGCCTCACCCCATACAAAGAAACAGTGTCGACGTAATTAGCGTGTTTCGTCTGATTAAGATGATTATTTTGTAAGTACTTCAATCGAGTTCGGTTCCGTTCCTTGAGTATATACGGTGTTAGCAGCGACTTGCAAGTAAAAGGGTTTTCTCGGTTTGTGAGTATTTTTTATTTTAACACAGTGACGATTTGTTTTATAGTATTTTTTGCAAGTTTTTACCGAAATTTCATTGTACCAAAATGTGTTGCAACACAAAATTAAGAAATCGAAAATGCCTTAAAAAAACGCACCATCTATTGGAATCAATCTTAAATTTCTTCATTTTTTTTCATGTTTTTTATTTTTTTCTCTTTTTTTTTCTCCTTTAATTAGACTTTTTACAATATTTTTCAATCATCATTATAGCCCTTTGCTAAGAATAGTTACAGCTCTGATTACAGTATTTGTGCCACATGTTAAATTTAGTGTTGTTTTTTTACCTTTTATAGATTCTTTTACCGATTGTGAATGTGTGAAAATTGTAGGCTTTCTAGATTTCTAGATGATCGTTAACATTCGTTAACTTTTTATTTCGTACATTATTTTTTTTGTTTGTTTTTTTTCAATTTCGTACGACTTATTGTCGGGCCTACGTTTTCCCCCCATATCCAAGTACTAATGCTGTAACATGGAAATATTGTAAATACAAAAAAAAATAAAAGAGTAACCATGGAGTTTCTTGCCGGTTCTTCTCCATAGGAAACGACTAACCCGAACCGTGCACCTTTTGTCGACGTTTTATAAGTACCCATGTAGGCCTATGTAAAATAAAAATATTTGATTTTGATTTTGAAATGATCCGTTCAATTAATCTTTGAAATGTGAATTAAGAGCCCAATATTCCATCATTTTGTTTTTGGAGAATTGATTAAAAAAGAACATACAATTTTTATACTCAATCCTAGAAAATGTTAATTTTAGAAACAATTCAATAATAAGTCGATGCATATTGCGCCATCTAGTGACATTTATTTGTTCGAAATTTCGTTTGTTAGTGCTGGAACCCCGTGGCAGTATTAAGAGGAATCAAAATAGGCCATCGTTCTCATCATTATGAACTACTTTTACTATAGGATCCATCGTGAGCCTTCAAAATAAAACCAGCTGTTCTTCATGTTTGCAAACTGTAACTGTATCGGGGCAGTTGACTTTTTTTCACGATTTCAAAGTAAATAATATCAGCCGCACGGGTCACTCCGTGGATGGGTGACCATCTTGACCATACCAAAAAGCCGCCAATGCCTCGGAAAGCACGCTAAGCTATTGATTCATTTGTAGATATTGTCAGTTTATACGAAAAGTCAGAAGTCAGGTAATTTGATACCAGTCTTGCCAAAAATAAACAAACAATAAAATTAGTTTATTTCAAGTAACAAGTCTCATATACAAACAAGGATACAGACAGGATAACAAGCACAGACAAAAACGAACACTCACAAAAAAATAAAAATGTAAAAATACGTCTGCTGCAGCATTGCTGGATATATGGGATATCCAGTCTGCTGGCAATCATCGCCTGGAAAGGGTACCGTGTTATTCAGTGACTGGGTTGGGAGGTCAGATAAGCAGTAGCTCCATATAAAATACTGATATTTAGCTGCATCCATTTGGATTGGAGGCCAACCCCAATATTATTGGAAAAAGGCCAGGCATATTTACAATAATTTGTAATCAATTCAAATTAAATCGAATCATTTATTTGCAAAATTTTGGGAGTTTTCAGGGTGAAATTTTTATAAAAGTTCTTTTCAACACACTTGCTGGTAAAGTGAGCCTTATTACGTCGCTTTTAGGGCCGTAAACCAAGCTTTAACACAAAAGTGCGTAATAACATTGCACTAGTGCATTATAGAATTATCCCTGTGGTGACCTGTAACACAGGCTTTTTCAAAAACCTATTTCAGGCACCAGTCTCTTACAGTGGTATGGAATATAGCATTAGCCAAAAAACATTGTTAATTTTAAGGTAACCTATTATTGTAAAGAGAGAACAAATAAATGAATTGAATTGAATCCCTACAACGTTAAATTAGTACCTTTCTGCAAGTTATATGCGAGCATTTTCAATTTAACCGGGTAATACAGTTTTTTTTTAGAAACAACAAAGAGGTTTTATGCCGCTGAAAATCCATATGCATTTTTGGAATTAATAAATATGTACATTTTTAATTAAGACAAACGAACATTTATTGTTATCAAATTATTCATATTTCACAATAATTTGTTAGAAAATATTTGCATTTTATCACTTATAATCATAATTTTAAAGTAGGCTGTATGTTCACATGTTCACTCACCTTGCATAGCTTGCACGCCATTTCCCATAATTTTCCTATTTTGTTTTTATCGTATTTGTCGCTGTGGTAAATTATTTTAGAAATGTTGTTTTCAGGCAGAAGATGAGCATTATTGAAAGAGTTTACCCCGCCAGAAATACTAAATGAGCTGCCTACGATAGTTTCCTACAGCGGAAGAGCAAGGTGAAAATGTGTATTTGGCGTATTTCTCTGAACTCGTCCAGCCAAGTCCAGCTCCCTGTGGTGCATCTATTCCTGGAGGTGCTCAAACATGGTGTTGTTATCAAAACGTACTGTAACGTGATGGCATTTATGAAGAGACGGCCAGGATGGATAATATATTGGTCGAAAATCAAATGTTTTTTCATTAGCTGACGTTGAAAATTTTTTGAAAGAGACTCCGGATAGTCAGTGCCTAGCAACAAAGGTACGTTGAATATTATTAGTTTAAACGTATCTAAATAATTGCGTGAACTGAGCATAACTTCTTAAAAACGAATTAATTGATTTTGTTGCAGGTTGCCTTAATAGTCGACAAGAGCTTCATAATATTACAACAAAGGATATAAAATCCCGAAATGCCTTTGTCGCCGACATTTACAAGAAGAATACGAAAGTATCTACTAAAGAAGTGGCAAGCACCAATGTAACACAAACTATGAAATTGCCATTCAAATCAATCCAATATCGCATTGAAAATTGTACGTTCACCAATTTTTTTAATAATTAAACAATATTAGCAATATTATGTTTGTTTTTTCCTCGCAAATGTGTTGAAAAACGTCGTAGGAAACTCGTGAGCTGTGCACATTACTCGCTCAGCTGAATTACGCCCTGCCTACTATACTATTAGACCAAATCCTACCTATCCTAAATGGCAGGTGTGCAAAATAATACAGTAAAATATTACATTATTAAATTACTTATGGCCGGTTTCTGAGTTAAGTAAAGCAGCAATAATCAGTTGAGTATTGTCAAATAATTTAGGAAGCGTTTGAGTATTTTACGTTTCACAATTGAGAATCTACCTTGATCAGTTAGGTAAGTACCTACATATGTATGGACCTGTCAAAGTTCCATTCACTTTATCTTTCACCCTTACGTTCCATTTTACAAAAGAAATCCGAGACATCACAAGATTGCATAAAATTTACTAATATAAATTTTATAAAGCCATAAAAAGTACATTAGTATTTTATTAGTTCATTCAAGAGTAAAAAATCAAGTTATTAAAGATGTTATAATCTTTAATAACTTGATTTTTCATATTTTAAGCAATTTCAAAGATATCTATTTGAAATGTATACAACCTTATTGTTGACGTTAAAAAAGCCTTCAATTCCGTCAACAGGGACACTTTGTTGGCTGAAGCAAAAAAAGAGCTTCCAGAAATTTTCGGCTTTTTGTGGCAATGCTATAGGCACCCATCAAAATGATTGTACAGAGAAAATGTTTTGCAATCTTCAGTTGGTTGCCAAAAAGGTGACCCTCTCGGGCCAGTCATTTTCAGTCTGGCTATTCATCCCATTATTCAGAAACTAAATTCGTAATTTAACTTATGGTATTTGGATGATGGAACACTAGGAGGTGACGTAGACACTGTTTTAGCAGATTTTCAATTCCTGATAGAGCAGTTTAAATCCATCGGCCTAGACCTCAACTACTCTAAAATGTGAAATTTTTCTTAGTGACAATACCGAAAGACAACCGACCCTACAGAAATTCTATGCAATAGCCCCAGAGATCAAAATTTTGAACCTAGGAAGGTTCCCCAATTTTGGAAGACAGCTTTTCTTCATTCATTGCTGTTTTGGACCAAATTTCACGTATTTTCTCCGCTCTTCCCCCATAAAGGGGAAGAGCGGAGAAAATACGTGAAATACATTTATCACCATGGCCTATCCTGCAATAGGAGCGCTGGCCGGATAGCACGGCACGCCAGCATTAATGACATCATACGTCGGGCTCTTGTCACCGCCGGGTTGCCAGCTGTTTTAGAACCCAATGGCTTGGCACGCGACGATGGGAAGAGACCAGACGGAATGATCATAATGCCTTGGAAGGTGGGTAGGCCTTTGGTGTGGGATGCAACATTGTGTCGACACCCTTGCGCCATCCCATCTTCTTTGCACGGCGGGCTGTGCTGGGGCGGCTGCTGCCGGTGCAGAAAAACTCAAACGGCGCAAATATAACAACCTTATCGGAAGTCATATGTTTGAGCCGTTTGGGGTTGAACATTAGGTCGATGGATTCCGAGTGCGCATAGAGTTTTTCGAGAAATTAGAGAGAAGGCTGGCCTTTTCTTCGGCCAGAGAATCAGCATTGCCATCCAACGTGGCAATGCTGCCGTTCTGCGTTCTGGGCACGTTTCCCGTTGACAACGATGTGGACGAATTTTTTTTGATGCACAATGAGCTCTTTTCCGTCTCACTTTTATATTTGTATATAGGTTTTTTTTTTTTTTTACAATATTCAATTGTATTGTTAATAGACGAAACCTCCTTAAATAAATAAAAAAACCTTATTATAAAACTATGAAATGGATCGTAGGCACTAGTCAATTACTTCAAGATTGTCATGGCAACCGTATTTATTTTGTCAATGATGTCTTATCGAAAGAAAATAATATCTAATATAATTTGTTATTGCCAAAATCAAGAATTGAAGCTTAAAATTACTAGAAGTGAATGTGTTCAGAGCGAGCAGTTGCTGGTTCTTGTGATACCTCATAGAACTACAGAGTATTTTACTCAGAATTTCACAAGATCTCTCAAGTGCCCCTTGTTCATCTGCATTGGAATCTGGTTCCAATTGTGAATTACCAACAAATTGGACTATTGTGATGAAATTTTTAATGAGTGACCTGGGTTTTCAAGACCAAAGCCTTTGCTAGCCATTGAAGAGCCTCCGAAGAAATATAGTATTAGCCAGGGTCGGTGCCATTGGATATGTGTCGAATATTATGAAGGACTGTGTTTTAATATGTGTTAACAAACAATATACTATCTGTCTACTTATTTTGTGAAATAATAAATAAATGAGACTTATCATGTTGTTTTTATCAACTTTTATTGTTCTGATACCAAAATCGTATCATACAAAAGCCAAATTCTGTACACAATTTCATCGTTGTAACCCCTTGTCTTGTGGATCCTAGTAAAACCTATACTATATAGGTATGAAAGTCTGTATGTTTGGATATTTGTTAATCACATCTCAATGGTTGAACGTATTTAGAAGTACTTTGAAAACAATTACACAATGACGAGAATTAAAACCTAGGATATAACAACAAAAAATAAATATAATTAAAATAGATAATATAATAATAAATAAACAGAATAACAAAGCCTTTTATTCTGTAATCAGAGATATAAACTGTAGTCTATACAATACATGTTTATAGTTTATAAAATGTCCCTAATCTCAGTGTGCCTCTTGGCATAGGCCTCCACTAACAGTTTCCACTGGGGTCTGGCCTGAACTACTCGCCGACACCACAGCGCACCGTCGCTTACTTTTTTTGCCTACATCTTGGACCAGCGGTCTTTCCCATATTTCATTCCCATCTCTGACACTATCTTCCACGGCTTCTATTCCCATCTCTTGTGTACCAGTTTGTCACTTTTCTCCATGTCCCTTGGTTATCGCGCATCACTTTTCACATAGTTCCTGTTGATCATTCTCGATTTTCGCGCAGGAAAGCTACTGGCGACCACAAACACATAAACTGGCACTTTTTGAATATTTTTCTTGAAGATCTCACTCAACATCGTCATCATTTCTGCCGAAAGACTGCTGGATACAGGACTTCCCCAGCGTCACCACATCAACGGGTCCTGTGCGTCTTTCATACATCGGATTCCCGTGACCTTAACCAGGTCATCGGTCTACAGAGGGAGGCCTTAAAGCGCTGCGTATTCCACCACGCGGTCGCCACTCCAGAACTTAACAGCCCCATTGACCATCCGTTCTTCTAGCTTCTGAGATATATCAGGCGTTAAATATTTGCATCCAATATAATGTTTTCAATAATTCAGGGCGAACACTCTTCTTCCACGCATCGGTCTTCGTTGAGGCATCTCCAAGGAAGACAAGGATGTATCTTCGTCACTCGTTTTATAAGTTTATATATTATTTTGTATTTATTTCGCTTGATCACCGTTTACGCACAGACTTGTCAACTATCAACTGCCAAATGTAACCAGTGTAGCCAGATTCGACGAGCCCCAAGTCGCCAAAAAATTCGTTGTTCCATTTATAAAAAACTCAAGTCGACCATTATTTGTTAAGGTTGGAGCATCAATAAAAACTCTTTGCTGCCAGCCTTTAAACATTCCTTTTGCGAAAAGGAGTTCTTTTTCTATTGTTTCATAAAAGTGAAGTTGTCATTCATATCTCGAAGAAAATATCGTAACCAATATTGTCGCGTGTGTTAATTAAATAATAATATACTGTGAACTTTAAATATCTGATGCATGTGTTAGATTTATAAAGGAACTCCATACAAAAGTATCGATATTTACGAAGATAGCAAGCTTAGCTTGGAATGTCAAGATGGTTGCTGGTTATTTACTGTGTATCATAGTTCCTTTGTGGTGTATAAGGGAAAGGTTTTATGAATAAAAGCACAGAAAGACAAGACTAGGTATTTATTTCAATTAGGCTTGTCAATTAATTCATATCGAGGCTCAGAGAGCTTACTGCCCGTTCGCTAAACTAGTTCTCGTGGAGAAGAAGGGCAAGAAACTCCACGGAAGCAACTATGGTTGTAAAAGTATCCATATATATCTTTTACAACCATATAAATCTCGTTTATCACAATAAAGGTCTAATTCTATTATGGCCATTATATGATGAATCTTTTAATATTCCACAATATTACATAATCTAAACAACAAGGATAAGGCAATGAACATGACTACCCCTTAAATCAATTTAACATCATTATGAATAAAGGCCACAACATGAAATAGAGTTTCAACACCACCATTAGCAATAATCAAGTTATAATATCAAATAACTTACGTGAAGCTTGTGTAGTCCATCTTTCACAAAATATAACTATCACAACTGGCTTGTAGTTCACCACAAAAGTGATTCAATCATACGAATTATACAATATTTATAGTAACGAGTCGACCTGTCAAATGTTCCCACCATTTTCTACATTTCTATAAATAATCTCACAATTAGATCAATAATCAATTCTTGAGTAATGAAACCTTTTTAAAACGTATCAAGACAAATAAGGAATTGAATATCGCCTATTTAGTAATTCTTAATCAATATTCGAAAGAATATTGATACTAACTGACAGACTTGTACTAATTGTCTCAAAGGACTTATAATACTAAAATAGCAATATAAAATCCAGGATACATCACAATGATTATTACAAATTACGTAATATTTTATAGGAATATCATAACTGTGGCTTAAATGTAAATTTAGAGTTATTTCCTGTATTAAGTTATTTACTCAGGTGGGTACTCTAACAATTGTAGGCATTTGACAACACAATAATAATTTAGGTAGGTACTTAGACATTTGTCGGTAGATGCTTAATAAATATGACAGTTTGTATTTTGTAGCAAAACATTATGACGTCACACGTACTTCCAATACTAACACATGCATGCCTAAAACTACAATACAAGTGACTGAGTGTGTGTTTTTCGTAATTCTGTGACTTTCTCATTCTAACACCTTCATCACCATAAATTCAGGTAACACTGCTTGTTTATAACATCCACCACCTCTAAGAGGTTATTGGCTCCAGCAAGAAGAGAAGAAAGCTTTAGACAGTAATGGATTACACTACCAAGATAGACATAGGTAAATTGCTAGGCAAAGAAAATTGGTCTACATGGAAGTATAAAATCTCTATTATGCTTGAGGGTACGGAAGGTGCCACAGAAGCTGTGGAAGGGAAACTCCAGAAGCCAATCCTTGTCGAAGGAGCAGGTGACGCCGAAGTAAGTGCTTATAATAAAGCTATAGCTATTTATAGGAAGGCTGAAACTGGCGCTTTGCTCATGCTAACAACGAACATGTCAGAAGATACTTTAAAGAAGGTTATGAGATATAGAACTGCACGTGAAGTCTGGCAGGAGTTACATAGGCTATTTGATGGACAAACGGAGGATAGAGCATATAACTTGTGTCTTGAATTCTTTGGGCTTAAACACGATAGGGGAGAGGATATTCCTACGCATATCTCAAAGCTAAAGAATCTTTGGACTGACCTAAAGGTTGAAGTTTCAAAAATTGACACTACCGCTAAGCTTCCTGAAATGTTTCTCATATGTAAGGTCTTAGACACGCTAGATGATAGGTACTTCAACTTTAAGTCAAGCTGGCTCATGCTAAAGCAAGCTGAAAAGACTATTGATAGTTTGACAAGTCACCTGTGCACGTTTGAACGAGATTTGGGCGATCAAGAGAGCTCTAAGCAGGAGGCGCTAGCGACTACACCCAATAAGCGAGATGTTGTAACGCAAGGTAAGGAGCGACCAAAGCTGATTTGTAACTATTGTTCTAAGTTTGGACACAGAGTTAGAAAGTGCAAGCAGTGGATAAGGGATGGGAGGCCACCTAAGGATCCATCTCAAGGTAGTTCAGCAGCTCAAACTGCAAAATCAAAGCAAGTACAACATATTTCACTGATGGTAAGCGCATGCTCTAATGAACAGGCTAAGAATGTGGAAAGGGATAGCTGGTTTGTCGACAATGGAGCGACGACACACATTGCTGTGAGAAGTGACTACTTTAGAGAACTTCAGAGATTTGAGTCAGATCACACGGTAACAACGGCAGATGGAACCACAATTCCAGCGTTGGGTAAAGGCACCGTAGTAGTAAGCTCAAATGTCAGTGATAAGGACCAGACTATGATAACACTCCAAGATGTTTGGCTCGTACCATCACTTACGAAAAATCTGTTTTCACCACTAGCTGCACAAGACAAGATGCAAGATAGTGTGTTTACGTCAACAACTAGAGAGTGCAAACTTATAGTTAAAGGGACAACTAGATATGTTGGCAAGAGAGAGCGTTTTGGAGGGCTCTACAAGTTGGTAATGAAAACGGTAATGCCAACAATGAAGAGACCATTTGAGGTCAATGCAATTACTGGTACGAATCTCCTACAGCTCTACCATGAACGTTTCGTACATCAAGACAAGAGACATGTCCGCGATATCGTTAAGAGGGAGCTAGGAATAGATTTGAAGCCAGATAATGTGAAATGCGAAGGCTGCATTTATGGCAAATCCCATAGAAAGAAGTTCGGAACAAGGGAAAGAGCTTCACAGCCTGGTGAGCTTATTCACACCGATGTGTGCGGACCCTTCGTCGACAGTATCTCGAAATACAAGTACTTTGTATTATTTAAAGATGATTACTCAAGTTACCGTTTTGTCTACTTCATAAGGCACAAGTCGGAAGTTAAGGATAAGCTTCTACTAATGCTGCAAGAAGCTAAGACAACTGGCCATGTCGTGAAAACACTACTAAGCGACAATGGTGGTGAATTTGACAATGACATCGTCAAAAAAAATCTTACAAAAGCACGGGATTCAGCATCGGCTGACAATGCCCTACACGCCACAGCAGAATGGCTGTAGTGAACGCGAAAATCGGACACTTGTAGAAGCTGCGAGATCAATGTTGCACACGAGAGGAGAGATGCCGCAAGTGCTTTGGGCAGAACTTGTTAACACCGCTGCTTATGTAATCAATAGGACAGGTACTACGAGAGTAGACACAAAAGTGCCATTTGAGTTATGGCACAGGAAGAAACCCAAAATAAGTCACCTCAAGATCATCGGAAGTGAATGCTATGCTCATGTGCCAAAGCAGAACCGCAAAAAGATGGGCAAGAAAGCCATCAAAGGATTGCTAATAGGGTATGAGAATGACGATGGTTATCGTATCTGGGATGGACACAAGACACTGAGGTCTCGAGATATAACCTTTCAGTCTGATGTTGAATTTAAGATTTCCACCAGTATCTCTATTCCGTCAGAGGGAGCTTCAGAGAGCGATGATAGCGAACGAATTCTCACCGAAGGGCAAGATTCCTTAAATGTTAGAGGCGAACTAGAACATGGTCTAGAGGGAGAAACCAATGAAGACCAAGTTCAAGAGGATACCCATGTGCTAGAAGAAGAGCACGACTCAGAGGAAGCTCCTTTGTCAACTTATGATCAAGTACAAGAGAGAGTACCTCTATCAATCGAAGATGACGTTTTTACTGACGCTCAGGAAAACTTCGAAGTTAGTGAACCCTTGCCTCGATATAATCTGAGGGACAGAGCAACACTCCAGCGTCCAAAAAGGCTAGAAGACTATGTATGTTTCATAGGGACCGATAATTTTCCCGAAACGTATAAAGAAGCGACTCACAGAGAGGATCATGCCGAATGGCAAAAGGCCATGGCGAGCGAAATGAAGTCCCTAGCTGAGAATAAGGTTTGGACACTGTGCGAACTACCATCAAATAGAAAGGCGCTACCTAGTATGTGGATCTATAGAATAAAGAGAAACCCAGATGGTTCTATCGACAAGTACAAGGCGAGACTAGTAGTTAAAGGGTTCAGACAACGCAAAGGCATTGATTACGAACAGACATTTAGCCCGGTTGCCCGCATGTCTACAATTCGAGCTTTGCTTAGTGTTAGCGCCAAAGAGAAGTTGCATTTAATTCAGTTTGACGTTGCAACAGCTTTCTTAAACGGCAAGCTAAAAGAAGAAATCTTTATACAGCAGCCTGAAGGATTTAGCGATGGGAGTTCTAGAGTCTGCAGATTACAGAAGAGTCTGTATGGCTTGAAACAAGCACCTCGGTGCTGGAACTCTTGTTTCGATGAAATCCTTATTGAGAAAGGCTTCACACAAAATGCAGCTGACTGTTGTCTCTACATGAAGACTGTAGGAGACAAGAAAATAATTATAGCTTTATATGTAGATGACGGACTCGTAGCCACTACAGATAGAGTTTTGGCGGACCAATTCCTTAAGGAGTTAGGTGCTACGCTCAAAATTACCGTCAAGTCAGCATCATACTACCTAGGATTAGAGATTGCTCAGGCGACAGATGGCTCTATAACCATATCGCAGCAATCTTACACCAGAAAAATCCTGGAACGATTTGGAATGGCAACCTGCAATCCCGTTTCAACACCGATTGAGAAGACTTCTGAAACAGGGAAAGTTGCAGAAAAGGATCCTGGTGAAAAATATCCTTATAGAGAAGCTGTAGGTGCATTGGCGTACCTCATGACTGGTACACGCCCAGATATAGCATATGCTGTTGGGGTGGTATCAAGAAAGTTGGAGAATCCAACCTACGCTGATTGGCTCAGAGTCAAGCGAATATTCCGCTATTTGAAAGGGACAACTGATTATGGCATCAAGTATACAACTAATGCTACAAGAGCAGTTATTGAAGGCTACAGTGATGCAGACCACGACGGAGACGAAGGAACTGGACGTTCCACTTCAGGAGTAGCATGCCTGTTTGCTGGAGGAGTTGTTTCTTGGTTAAGCCAAAGACAAGCATCGGTTGCAATCTCAACAACAGAGGCTGAAATTGTTGCAGCGAGCGAAGGCGCCCGTGAACTGGTATGGCTTCAAAGGCTATTCGGCCAACTCACGAAGCTGGAAGGTGTACCCACACTTAAGGTAGACAACGAAGCCGCCATACGCCTTGCGCACAATCCAGAATTTCACAAACGAACAAAGCATATTAGAGTGAGACATTTCTTTGTTCGTGAGACAGTACAAGAGGGTCTAGTGGATGTTCAGAAGACCAGCTCCACTGATCAACTGGCTGACCTTTTGACCAAGGCGGTTCCGAGGCCGACGCTCAATAGTTTGAGAGCTCAATTGGGACTGCAGAGTCTTTCCTGATGAGGGAAAGTGTTAAGGTTGGAGCATCAATAAAAACTCTTTGCTGCCAGCCTTTAAACATTCCTTTTGCGAAAAGGAGTTCTTTTTCTATTGTTTCATAAAAGTGAAGTTGTCATTCATATCTCGAAGAAAATATCGTAACCAATATTGTCGCGTGTGTTAATTAAATAATAATATACTGTGAACTTTAAATATCTGATGCATGCATGCCTAAAACTACAATACAAGTGACTGAGTGTGTGTTTTTCGTAATTCTGTGACTTTCTCATTCTAACACCTTCATCACCATAAATTCAGGTAACACTGCTTGTTTATAACATCCACCACCTCTAAGATTATTCACTAAATCCACGAAACATTCTTCGAAATTTCAATGCGTCAGACACAATAATCATTATAGATGCCACATAAAACATTTTACAATGCATGTCCTCGAAAAGAGCGTTTTCCAAGCAGCCAAACTGTGCGGAAAGTGTCACTTTTTTTTACTAGTGCTTTTTACTTTCCTGTACTTTTTTAATTTTTAACTCCAACGTCAGCCCGCCGCATAGAGTTTTTATTATTTGAGAAAAGTTTTAAAAATTAGTTAAGTACAGATTATCATTCATATAAAAGGTAAAACAAAACTAATACTTCATTTAAGGCGTTTTTAATCACTCTAGATTTAGATTTTGAACAATAAATTAATTTTAAATATTCATAAAATATGTTTGGCAGAATGAATATTTTGGTCGTGCCTTTTTGCGTTACTACTTGACAGCTATTTGCACATGCGTAGTAGAACTATGAACTATTAGTTAATCTGTGGATATGCTGAGCGCCCTTGAATAAGCACCATTTTATTAATTTCTTGTTTGGTTCAGATATATTTTTTTATTTCCTCGCACAGTGCATAGTAAAATGTTGTATGATACACGTGCGTAAGATGATTTCCGACTCGTGTCGATTTATCCACTCACTCGCTTCGCTCGCTCGTGAATAAAATACCACTCATCGGAAATCACCTACTTCCCGCACTTGTAGCATAAATAACTATTTCAGCATTTCTCTATTTTTCCTGTGTTGTCGCGACTGAAGTATAATGTAAAATAGTGATCAACAGTTAAAAGCATTTTGGTTGCCAGTTATTTTCATCATTCCTCAGATAATGTTGTATTAGATAGTCTCATTCCGAAATCGTCTAAAATCACCCCATTTTTTTTTCTGAGGTAGCCTAATTGCCACCACTCGTAAAAATTGGTCGCCCCGATACCCGAGTAGCTTAAATGGCAAAAAGTCGCCCAATCTGGCTACACTATTGATGTAACGCTGACAACAGCTAGAGAAAACTTTGATAATTTGAGAATGATCAAATGTGTTTTTCTCAGTTGAGAAACCCAATTGAACGTCAATGAAAGTTTTTTGTATGACATAAGGTATACTTTGGCATGACTTGACTACGTATACTCAAACCTTGCTCAGCATCGCAGAAAACTTAAAGTGGCAGATGATCAAGAGTGACAGATGCTTAAATCGAGATCAGCACATACTTAGCGTCGAATACTCAAATCAGAAACCGGCCGTTAGTAATTAACAATTGCACCATCTAAACATTGTATAATTATATTATTGGACAATTACTCAAATTAATTATTACATTATTTTCTCATTTAAATCATGAATAGAATAATAAGCTTTTTGAATTAAATACTTAATTAATTGGTTTTTATTTACTAAGGTAGTTTATTATATATTCTAGGGCCCATAGAAAATGAACTCTTATCAAACATAGCCGTTCTATGGCTTATTGCACTGAGTGTACTGGCAAGTCTTGCACTTTTTAAAGTTTTAAATTTATTTAGGTTAGTTCTTATGTCCAATGCTAGTTAATAGATGTACAATGATGGGAAAGTAACGATGAGCAAGAGTTGTGTGATGTGTGAGGATATACAAATAAATAAATCAGGATCTTTCTTCAGGAATTTTGCTGTTTCTGTTACAGAGTAACATAACAACATTTATCTACATATGCCGTGTAGATACATCATGCAAATGTAGATAAAAATAACTGCTCTAAAAAAACAATTGGAATAAAACTCATACCAGTGATTACAAAATAATTGTTGCAACGAACGTGCGCGTTAAAATAAAAGGAAAATAGTCCACAATTTATATTAATTAGTTTTGTTGTGGTACTTATGGAATACCTATGTGAATGGGATTCGTTTGTAGTTGTGATCAGTAATTAAATTATTTACATTACCTGTCATAATGGCTGTATTCCCGGAAGGGTTGAGCAGAGCTGTACCGATAGCTGCTAGCCGATTATATATTTTTTTTATACATTATACATACTATGACTCGCCTTCTGTGTTTCTTAGATCAAATAAAAAGTCAAGATGGAACGTTGCAAACAACAAAGTGACCCCGGTTTAGCTTGCAGTCTAGCTATTTATTTAATCTGATAGCTACACTGACAATCTAAGGCGTAATTTCGTTGTACATGTGTGCGTGTAATTTTGTATGTATACGGCAAGGCGTAGTTTTAACCGGGGTCACTTTGTTGTTTGCAACGTTCCATCTTGACTTTTTATTTGATCTGAGCTGTATTTATACTATTTCGTTATTATTTATTTAATTCTACTTTATTACTTAAATGTTGTATGTTCCGTTTTCATGAATGTGTCCGTGGCGTCAACAGTGGGCACTATCAGAATATCAGCGCAACGTTATTTTATTTTTAATATCGTTGCACATGCTGAGATAGGAGCCTTTTTGGTCTCGCACGGGGTTGTTTATTTTTATTTTTGTTTGTGTTTTGCCTATCTTGTGTCTCCTGTGTGGTTTACAATTTTTTTTTGACTCCAGGTTTAATGAAAATCTCCACACCCAGAACCTCATGCTCAGGAGTAGCGCTTGCGGCCACTAGAGCAAATAATTAAAAATTAAAATCTTTTTCCACTATCATGTCTATTATGTAACACATTGCCTAAGAAATTCGTTTCGAAATATGAACATTAAGAAACAAGATTATAAAATAAAAATAAAAAAATACAAAATAACATAATAACAGTTACGAAATGAATTTTATATTATTTGTCAGTGTTAATTTTGTTGAACAAATAAATATGTAATAACATCCTATTAATGGCCTTTTTTCGTACAGATGAGGTACGAAGAACTGAGTTCCATCAGATCCTAGTGACTGAATGGCGGCAGCGTCTTGCAATCCTAGATGGCAAGTCACAGCATATGCTCGAGGAGGAGCTTGGGTGCAGCAGCTCTGTGACTAAGGCAATTGGCGCGGCTCATCATTCGCATCCGTTCGAGGCTCAGTCCATGGTTGGAAGCGAGAAAGCGTGGGATGCCATTGCCTCTCTTTGCAAGATGGTGATGCATGCAAAGGAGACTATGGAGAGGGAGAGAGAGCACGCCTCTCACGCCATCCGTATCAGAAGAGAAGTTGATCGTCAAAACGTAATTCATTAAACGGTTCTTCCTAAAAGGTTTCTTTGAAATTATAAAGCAGCTTCTTGGGTAAGTATCGAATTTTAGTTACATTGAGATCAAAATTAGCAATTTTAATGACATTCATTAGTTTAAGCCCAACTCAAAGTTTTGAGCTTTAAATTATTTTAGTTTAGTCTTTAAGACACTTGTCTTACGTCTTAAACCTTCAAAACAGCTTAGAATATTAAACATTCTAATTTCGTACATTGAAACTCTTATAATTTGCATTATTTATTTGACTTAGTATAAAACGACAACAAACTAATATTAAAAGACAGAGCCGGTTTCTTTTTTTGCCGTCTAGTTCCCATGGCCTATACTGCAGAAAACGTGTACTTTTTTAAGTCTTTGATACTCAACTTTCCTCTTTGCACGTCCCCCACCATTAACTTACACCGGCGGCGGCGCCGGCGACGCGGACGTGGGTCCTCTTAGAGTTTTGGCGCAACGCCGGTGCGTGAGACCCGGTTTAAAGACTACATAAGTCTTTATGGTCTAAATAGTCATTGATTTTTGACATTTTGAAGATTGATGGTAGAGGTACCTGGGATAACCGGTCTTTCTAGAAATGTTTGATGTTATAATTTTGGATGGCAGAAAATCTGAAATACAAGATATTCTTGCTACAATTACAAGAAATAACACTACATAGTATAAAAAGTATAAAACAAAGTCACTTTTCACGTCTGTCTGCATAGACGCTAACTCATACTAAACCACACATCGGATTTTGATGCGGTTTTCAATAATAGTAAGTGCGATAAACGAGAAAGGAGTCAACAAAGATGTGAGTCAAATTCACGTCACAAGTGTACGAATACGTTTCTGAGGTAATACTATAAAGCGAATATACATTGGACTGCGGGTTTTAAATAAATGAACGAGATATTTCAAACTACATGATGGGATTAACGATTGAAATAAAGAACAAGCAGGAAAATGTACAATGTCCAATTATGTGTCCAATTAAATAAATGACAATATAAATTAAAATTCTCCTGAAGACCATCTCCATTTATTATTAGTTTTCAAAAAACTCATTATGACATATTTTCGCAGACGAATTTATTTACATTCAAAATGGATTCCCATTTAACTTTGACCATAAAAGTAATTCTACTTAAAATTTTATTGCTTCAATTTCAACAAAGTGTTATCTAGGTACGAAATTGTAACGCAAAACCAGGATTTACATAGATAAGGAACCTTATTTTATAAAACGGTATTCCTAGCAATATTTAATGAAAGTTTTGTACTTTCCGTGGATATAAATTTTTCTGAGAACTTGTTTACCTATTCAAGTAGACTGAGTTCTATGTATAGGGTTACTTTCAATTCGTTGACTATTATTGTAGTGTGAAGAAAACTCATGATAAACATTTTGAACACGCTCTTGTTAGCTTGGTATGTATGTATCTATGTAACGGAATCTTTGAACGTGATTAATTTGAAAGTTTGCATGCTTATCAAGGACCGATGACACAATGCAATAATTTAAATAGTTTGTCACATTATTCTTACCAGGATCTTCAAGATTAGAGATTTTTTTATTCCGATACCCAGTGTGCTAAAACATGCACATGGCTTAATTTTTAGTTATATCCGAAGACACGGTAGTTGCTTGCGCCAAGCACACATATCAAATAAATGTTCCGGAGTGGAAGCCTGAGAATCGGCTATCACATCCGGGGAAGACAGTAGCCACTCAGACACTCACACACACACACACATTAGACAGATATTGGTAAAAGTAGAATAATTTTGAAAATATCTTCAAAAGCACACTATGATTTTCACACTCACACTAATATTATAAAAGCGAAAGTTTGTGAGTGTGCGTGTGTGTTTGTATGTTTGTTACTTCTTCACGCTCTGTCACTTTTCATCCCCGGAATATGTTCCCTTGGGATAATCTTCGACAGTTACGCGGGCGAAGCAGCTGCTGGTAGACGCTAGTTTATATTTTATTATAAACTAGCTATAGTTTTTATTCTAATACACTATTCATAATTCAAATTTATTGAAAATTATTTTCTACATATTACATTGGTTTTCTATTAAAGCATGTTTTTTAGTTTTTTTTTAAGTATTATTTATTTTACTATGGAATTAACCTTGTGTACATTTATTTTCAAATCACTCGATAAAAGGTGGAGAACGGCTGATTTTTTTCCCAGTTGGACATACTCTTAAGAATATGTTACTACTTATTTAACGACTGCAATCTAAATTCCACTACAGGGTGCCGTACAATATCGTCTTTCACGTAATCCATTTCACTTTATTTAGGATGCCCAGTTTTTTGGCCGCGATTTGGGCTTTGTTCTCAATGGAGGAGCCGAAGTTGAGACTGGATGTCAACTCCATGCCTAGGAGCTCGAGCCGATCAGTCACAGGGACAGACGCATCCCGAAAAGTAGGCGTTTGATCGAACAGACTCCTTTTGGCGGTAAAAAGACACGCCTGTGTTTTGGTGGCGTTAAAAGAGACCAGATTGTCATCACCCCACTGGGAGACAAGGCTTAAGGTCAAATCTGTCCGCTCAACCATAGCCTCCCTCAAGGAACGAACTTCATCCATGCTGGTTTTTGCGCTGGACAAGTATCTCTCTGAAACAGTACTGTCATCTGCGTACCCAACAATACCAGGCTGAAGTAGGTCATTGATGTCCATCTTTGGATATCCTCAATGATTATACATTCATCCACATTCATAATCAAGACTTATTCTGCGACATGTTCCTCATTTCTTCGCATCATTATTTTCATACCATAATTAACGATTTCTACAATTTTTGGTCAACGGTACCACTTTCAAATTGCCTCTTACTTGCAGATTTCTTCTATTGTGTCTCGTAATACCCTAGTATTTACAACAACCTCTGATTTCTACTCGAGCGTTTCAAACGCAAAATAGAATGTTATACATGTAAAATATTGACAAATTAGTCTTTTAAAGCTGAGTTGCTGAGTCGAAGAAGTTTATGGCACTGTGTAGGTATCACTGTGAATTTTCGCTTTAACTCCAAGGCGCAAGTCACACGTAAATATTATTTTTCCTTTTTTTTTCAATTGAGGTTTAGTTGAATAGTGGTAATAACTATCAGAACAGAGGTGAGTCTCGGTTCTCCTCTTCCATCGCTGTCCTTATTTTTGCCGAACAAGATATTATGCAGTAGAAACGAGATAAATATAGCTGCGGACCCTTACTTACCTATCAAAGAATGCGATCAATTCCTCAGCCAGACCAAACTTCTAAATGGTCCTGACATACCTCAAAGGCTTGCGAGACAGTTGGCTTCGTTCCATTGGTTAAAGTTTTGTTGAAATGTCTACTTAGAAATGGTGGAGCAGAAGGTTCACTTTTTCTAAAACTTAGTAGTAATTTGGTAATATAGAGTTACTTGTGTTTTAATTGTGATCTACACTGAAATACGAAAAAAAAAACAACTGTTCATTACATTTATATTCGCATAACTCGACAAATTGTTAGGATCAGCAGAATTTTATACAGCGTATTCAGGGTTTTCCCGTGCTAAAAATTGTTCATATTCATGATTACTGCATATCCTGAAAAAATTACGATTAATTAAAAGCCAAACCTCTTATGAATTCAAGCCATGGCGAGATCGGTTCGTGGTAATATGCATCGAAAAAAATCTTACATCAGCCCATATTTAACCCTTTTGTGCTTATGAAACCCCGCCTTTTTGATTTTGTACATGCTTCTTATCGTGAGGCAACCGGCATGACCTAGAACCAAAAATTCGAAGACATGTGACATCCACCAACTCGCAATGGGCCCTCGTGGTTTCCCATTCCCTCAGTCACATAGAGAAGCCTTGTGTCCCAGCAGTAGGACCATTAAAAAAGCTAAAGACGATGAGTAGGCCCTGCGTTATCATTAAATAAATTAATAAGTTTATAAGGGTTTCAGATTAATTATTATAAATATTTATATTATTATACTTATTATATACTCAATTTGTAGATTTAAGTAAAACGCAGTGTTTGATGTTAGTGACATGTAATCAGCTGTTTTTCTCTCTTTTTTTTTGTTAACAGGTGACAGTAGTTTGAACCTTATATCAAATAATACTTTCTATGGCCAGGGTGTTGGCATTGTAACCAAAGTAACCAAGAAGGTTTAACACCTCCCCGCAATGCGAACATCCTGTATAAGACAAAAGTATATATCAAAGTAATTAAAATAACTATAACAACACACACAAACACACAAAAGTCCATCACTAACAAGGTTGTATAAAAAAAAAAACTATCAAATAACATCTAAATTAAACCTAAGGATTGCACACATTTTGCGTGCTTAAGTTTTGCCAAAGGCTTAGTTAGAACATCAGCAATCATTGACTGTGTAGGTATAAATTTAATTTCAATGTGTTGATGTGTTACTGTATCTCGTATGAAGTGATGCTTTATATCTATATGTTTAGTGCGTGAATGATACGTGTCATTATGAGCTAATTTTATGGAGCTTTGATTGTCTGAGTATATGACTATGGAATGAGTGGGGATGAGAAGGAGTTCATTAATGAGGGTTCTTAGATAAATGGCTGCTTTGCAAGCTTCAGCTAGAGCCATGTATTCAGCTTCCGTTGTGGAAAGAGCAACTGTTCGCTGCTTGCGAGCTTCCCACGAAATAGGTCCTCCGCTCATTATGAAAACGTATCCAGTAAATTATTTCCGATCCACCATATTGTTTCCATAGTCTGCATCTACGTAACAAGTAGGTTAAAACAGACTTGTCTTATTGTAACTAAGTTTAAGTTCCTTAGTACCTTTCAGGTAGCGAAGAACTCGCTTAGCGGCCCTCCAGTGTACCTCCCCGTAATGTGCATTGAACTGGGAAAGGTACGAGACCGAGTGAGCAATGTCAGGTCTTGTACAAATGGCAATGTACATTAAAGAGCCGATAAGTTCTTGATAAGGAACTTCAGCTTTCGGTTCTTCTTTTTCAGGAAGAGAAAGCTTTAGTCCTGGTTCCAGGGGTGTTGAGACAGTAATTGCGTCTGTCATGTTATATTTGTGTAAAAGTTTCTCTATGTATTTAGTTTGATCGAGAGAAATGGAGTCGTCATTATGTGTAACTCTCATTCCTAGACAATCCTTTAGAATGCCAAGGTCTTTTACAATAAATTGTTTCTGGAGTTCCTTTTTGAAGTTTCTCTTTAACGTGTCGTTTGTGCTTACGATGTAAAAATCATCTACAAATACAGCTACCAGAAGCAGATCATTTGCTTCTCGTCTAAAATAGAGACAATGTTCGGTTGCTGTTTGTGTTAACGACAGTTTGCGCATAGCATCGCACACCTTAATATTCCACTGTCGTGGAGCCTGTTTGAGGCCGTAAAGAGCCTTTTTGAGCAGACACACTTTGTTCTTTGGGTCAGTAGAGAAACCCTCTGGTTGCTCCATGTAGATTTCTTCTTCAAGATCTCCATTTAGGAATGAGGTTTCTACATCAAGATGGTCAACCTGTAACCCTCGATGCGCAGCAAAAGCTATCAAAAGACGTACTGAAGATAGTCTAGCAACTGGTGAGAAAGTTTCCCCGTAATCAACTCCTGCTACCTGGGTGAAGCCTTTAGCTACTAATCTAGCCTTATACTTGGTAACTTGACCACTTGTGTCCTTTTTGATCTTGAAGACCCATTTACATTTTGTTGTTTTTCTGCCAGCAGGCCTGTCAACGAGAACCCAAGTTCCATGTTTCGACAATGAATTATATTCCGCTTGCATTGCCTCGATCCACTTTTCTTTATTTGGGTGGACAGTTACTTCTTTATATGATTCTGGTTCCAGTTCTACCATGTTCGAGTATTCTAGTCTCTCAGGAGGACGCCTCGATCGAGTAGGATATCTCGTATTCGGTTCATGAGATGGCTCTACAGTTGGTTCAGAATCAGAAGGAGATACTTCCGGTATCACAATATCTTCAGAAGCTGATAAATACTCCGTTGACGATGTTTGTGGTATCTCAGAAGTGTCCAGTGGTGGCTGACGTTGCTGTTGTGAAACAAGTTCTTGATCCAATGAAGATGGTTGCTCGTCAACAAATGGTATAACTACTTCATCTAGAAGTGAGTCTTGCGTGCTACAATCAGAATTCTTAGATTCTGTATGCATTTTGTCTTCTATGAAGACAACATCTCTCGCAATTATAATTGTCCGAGGATTTTTTGGATATATAAGGCGATATCCTTTACTTTCAGTAGCATAGCCCACAAAAATGCATGACTGGGTTTTTGATTCTAGTTTTGTCCGTTTTTCTTTAGGCAACAGAACGTGAGCTTGACAACCAAACACTCTTAAATGTGAGAGGTCGATTTTTTGCTTGGTCCACAGTTCCTCTGGAATCTTGTTATTTAAAGATTGTGTCGGTACACGATTCTTTAAATAAATTGCTGTATTTACGGCTTCTCCCCAATATGCTAAAGGAAGTTGTGAGTCTTTAAGCATTGATCTGGCTTTTTCAATAATGGCGTTCAGAAACTCCATTCTGCTGGGGTGTGTACGGAATCGTAGTTTGGTGGATTATACCGTTTTCCTTGAGAAATGTAGTCATGTCTCTGTTTACATATTTGCGACCATTATCGGAACGTAAGATTTTTATCCGTTTGCCCGTTTGATTTTCAACTAAATGCTTAAATTCAACAAACTTTGTAAAAACATCGGCCTTTGATTTTAAAAGATATCCAAAAGTTTTGCGACTAAAATCGTCTGTAAAAGTAAGTAAATAAAGAGCTCCACCCCACGAGTGCGTACTCATAGGTCCGCATAAGTCCGAATGAATTAATTCTAAGACTTGACTCGATCTACTTTTCGATTTTACAAAAGGTTTTCTCGCAAGTTTGCCTTGTAAACATGGTACGCAAGTTTCAGTGTAAGAGGCACTGAAATCTATTCCTATACCTTTATTTTTAAGGATATGCATACTTTTTGCATTTAGATGGCCAAGGCGCCTATGCCATAGCATAGCAGACTCTTTAGTGGTTGTACACAGGGCATGTGAACTCATGTCAAGTCTATACATGCCTTTATGGTTTGAAGCTGTAGCAATGACATTTCCTGTAACTTGACAACCGCTGCTTTCAAAGATTTGAGCACAAAGGTTTCGATGTAAATAAAACATCGAAACCTTTTTTTACCATATTGCGGACAGATAATAGGTTGGTAGCTAGGTTTGGAACATATAGTACATCGCTGATTTTATTGACACTATCAGAAATATTTACATGAACAGTACCTTTGCCTTCACTCAACAGCTGCTCTTTATTAGCAACTGTTATCGGCGAGACGTAGGAATACATATTCTCATACCACTCTTTCCTGTTGCTCATGTGGCAACTTGCACCAGAGTCTATGAACCACTCATGTGAACTGTAAGGAGGAAGGACATTAATGAAACATGATGAAAGTGTGAACCGTGATGTATAATTTGTACATTTATTTTCAGTCAAAACATTTTTTGGGTTCTTTGCCGAAACTTTCTTTTTGTTTCTACATTCTGAGACTAAATGTCCTAGCTTTTTACAATATGAGCAAAACTTCTTATTCGAGTTCTTATTGTAAAGCGCCGTGTTCACGGAAGATATAGGTCCTGAGGTACGAAGATCTTCCTTCAATAAGGCTGCTACGACTGACTCTGTGGTCAATTTTGCTTCAGGGGAATGTTCTAGTGCCATAACTAACGAGTTGTACTTATCAGGTAGTCCAGTGAGTAATATGATCGCCACAAACTCGTCTTCCACTCCTGCTCCAATAGCAGTCAACTGTTGTTGAATGGCCAGGGTATTGTTGACGTACTCTTGCATACCTGATGACTTATTTAGTTCATTGCTAAGAAGCTTTTTCATAAGCGTAAGTCTTCTCATCAAACCACTATTAGCATACGCTGTTTTTAAGCAATTCATAGTTTCATAGGCTGTTTTCGCAGATCTGATTACTGGATAAACCGACTCGTCGCACGCTAGGCAAATTTTTGCTTTTGCTCTTTCATCTTTCCGCTTGATGATAGGATCCGTGAGGTCTAGCTCCTTGCTGATGACCACGTCCCATAAGTCGAGTTCAACTAACATGCATTCAACGCTGAAGATCCAGTTAGGGAAATTGTTCCCCGTCAACTTTTTGAACGTTAACGAACTAGATGTTGATTTTTCCATCGCTGAGTCGCCCATAACCACTTATTATATACTCAATTTGTAGATTTAAGTAAAACGCAGTGTTTGATGTTAGTGACATGTAATCAGCTGTTTTTCTCTCTTTTTTTTTGTTAACAGGTGACAGTAGTTTGAACCTTACATCAAATAATACTTTCTATGGCCAGGGTGTTGGCATTGTAACCAAAGTAACCAAGAAGGTTTAACAATTATAAATGTAATTATTTTAATATTTCTAACTATATAATTTTCATTTTGTATGTTTTTATTTTACTATGTTTTTATCTTTAGATTAATATTTACTATTTATGTTTTGAAATTGTAAATAATTTAAGTGTTTCTGATCATATGGTGTAAGCTGCATATACCTGTAATAGGCATACATACCAGCACCTTTACTATTTCTTTGTTTACTACAAACTGTTTTGTATGTAATGCTGTTGGTATACCTTATAGTAAATAAAAATAAAATTAATATCCTCCTCACTATATTTGTAAATATTTGACTTTCTGTCATACCTATTTTTATTCGGTAGTTAGACCAAAACAACTTTTTAATGTAAGTGTACTTGTTCAGGCATTACTTCAAACTTGGCTTAAAATTTAAAGAACAACTGTATATTTAAGATGTTTTAAAGACAACTCCACCTCTTTGTTCATGGAGAGTTTTCTTTACCAACTTTTAATTGCTGCGTTTACACTGAAGTGATAAATTTTTCCTTTTTATACAAAGTAGGTTCGGAAACATTTTTGTAGTGTATTTTTTATCGCTTACACCTTCCTTCCTTACATTATTTTCAAACCTCCTACATTCTTCTTATGTAACTTCCGCGACTTCGCCCGCGTGCATGTCGAAATTATCTCACGAAATCTAAGGAATAAAAAAAAAAACATCACAGGTTATGTCTATCCGTGTGTCAAATTTTATCTAAAAAGATTAAGCTTTTGAGGGGTAACGGATCGATCTTCCAGGTTTAGCAACACCTGACGCGGTCAATCGGTGGAAAGGTGATTTACCATAACATACCAAGATCCCCCGTGTCTAGGATAGTACTTTAAGCTTTGGTCCTGGCTGTCATTTGTAAATTTATGACTGTCGTTACAGACAGGCACCTGAAAATCTGACGCCTGGCCTGCCGCAGTATATCGTGTAACCCATTTACTGGGCTATGGAGGTCAGATCAGCAGTCACTATTTGGATCCGACCTCAACATAGTTGAGAAAAATCTGGCTCTCATTATGTTGAAGGAGATAATTTTCTGTGAAATATGGAGTAACTTAAAACTTTGTATTTTTACTCTTATCTCGGTAAATAAGGTAAATTAGGTTAAGCGTTCCATAGCTACTTTATCTTCAAGTAAGGCATAAGTGTTCCGGTAATTAAGACTCCGATAAGGCCTGAAATTCTCAGAAAATGCTACTGTAAAAACTGGTAACTGGTACATTTAAATTGTAACAATCCAGCAGTGCATTCAATACGGGTACATTTGTTTTATTTTATTTTTGTTTGTGGTGGGTTTGCTCTTGACTCTAGTCTAGGTTAGAGGCTTAGGTTAGTAGGTGACAGAGACAACGCCAACGGTGGAGTGAACTTACCCGGAAGGAACATGTTCACTCTATCTTTGGAGAGATTCAGTTTGAATGCGTTTGGAATCACAGACGCAGGTAGTGAGTTCCACTTTTTCGCTGTGTGCATTATGAAGGATGTTTGGACTAATGCATCAACCAATGGATGCTTGGTCGCACCAAGCGAATCCAAACATACTTTGGTGGCACGGCAACCATGTAAGGATGGTATCTTGCAGTGCGTCTAGATATCCGATGGTAGAAGGGAGCCAGTGAAATGAGGTCGTGGAGTTATATACTGCCTCCTAAGCAATTCTGAAAACCAATCAAAACCAAAAGTCATATATTTTATTAGTCTAAAAATCAGCACTTTTTTAAACTTCAAAAATGAAAAAGACATTCTCCCAAAACGCCCGCTCTTCACCACTTCCTAATGTTTTAGCTGGGAAGAAGAAGTGGCGGAACCATCTCCCCAGCAACACATCTATCTGTTCTTCTTTTTCGTCGTATCAATGATTTCAAAAGGAAATATGTTTTGATGACAATAATTCAGCCACGTCAACTGTTAAGAATGAAGAACTAGAATCAATAAAGAATTCAAAGTATTCTACATTAATGAATAAATATTTTCTTTTTCAAGTGACAAAAGAAAAGACTTTGCATATAGCAGAGATGAGAATTTTTTGACAGAAGTGCGGAGTGACGAGAATGAATTAAGTGATAAATAAGTATATAAGAGGAAGTTTGAAAATGGCGACAGTGACAGAAAAGTTGAAAGGAAACCATTTGTCCTAGTATGGTCTTATAATGAGGAGGAATGAAACGCATGTTACCAAAAGAATTGTGAATATAATTGTGGATGGATGGAGAGGGACAGGAAGGTCAAAGAAAAGATGGAAGGACTGTGTGACGAGTGATATGAAAGGAAAGGGAGTCAGTGATTGCGTGACAGGGGACAGGAAGGTATGAAAGGAGAAAACGTGTTACGCCGATTGCCGAAGTAACATGGGATAAGGGCAGGAAAATGATGACTATGATGAAAAAGGAAACTCCAAAAATAAACCAATTACTGATTGACTCATCTGTTCATCCTTTACAGTCAGTTGTAAACGTCAATTATATGAACGTTCTTCAAATAGCTATCTACTAATGCGATGCTCTCTTTAAACGACGCAATTGCTATTAAAGCCCTTGTCACAAAATAAATAGCTACAGAAGCTCCACACAATGAGTCAGTGACTTTTGACTGTCTCCTTTGTCTCGCGGTTGCAAGTGTGCTGACCGTTAGGCCCCAGGTTCGATCCTTAGGTCGGGTAAAGTGATATTAGGTTTTTCCAAAAGAAATTTCTCAGTAGCAGCTTGCAGTTTTAAAGTTGGCGTTATGACACCCCCCGTGCCTCAGAAAAGATTTTGAGCCGTTGATCCTGCTTCAGTTCTCTCCCCTGTCGTGTCAGATTGCTGTTCCATCGGACTATGAGAAGTGAGATAACAGATAATATATGTTGTGTTTGTGTCCACTCTCTAGCACTATAATATTTCACACGCTGACGGCAAGTCTTCTCTGAGATTGACTACCGTAGCCTTAATTTGGTCTGTAGGACCAGTGAATGAAAACGCACGCACGCATAGACACGCTTCACGTACAGCAAGTGCACTCGGGACCGCCATTTGTTTTTAGATCGCCGCCGCCGTACGTACTCGACTATGTTGCGTGGGCCTATTTTCACTCGTTATATGGAGTCGGCCTTCTGTATATCGCTGTTTTGTGCTCTGAAGTTCCCATTTAAAGCTATTTCTGTTACGTTAAGAAGAATATAGTTTTATTTAGTTTTTTTTTTATCCAAACATTGAGTGGGCGAAAGGGATCATTCAATTCGATATCTTTTTTACGCAATCAATAGTAGATGTGAATACCAGATAGCGGCCGTTTTTAAAAAGGTATTAAATTAAAAAGGAATATATTTAAGTTCACAAGAAATATGTAAAAGGTTTTATGAATTCAACCTGTTTAGATAAGTGTTTTCTTGTACAATTCTTTTTTTTATTATTTTTAGGGTTCCATACCCAAAGGGTAAAAACGGGACCCTATTACTAAGACTTCACGATCCGTCTGTCTGTCTGTCTGTCTGTCTGTCCGTCTGTCACCAGGCTGTATCTCATGAACCGTGATAGCTAGACAGTTGAAATTTTCACAGATGCTGTATTTCTATTGCCGCTATAACAACAAATACTAGAAACAGAATAAAATCAATATTTAAGGGGGGCTCCCATACAACAAACGTGTTTTTTTGCCGTTTTTTGCTCGATATTAATAACGGCAACAGGTAGACGCTTGAAATATTCACAGAATATTTAGTTGTATATTAACTTCAAAAAATAATAATTATTAAATTAAAATGAAATAAATTAAGGGGCGTAATAAATTAAACGGCAAAAAAATCACGTTTTGTTATATGGGAGCCCATACAACAAACGTGATTTTTTTGCCGTTTTTTGCGATAATGGTACGGAACCCTTTATTCGCGAGTCCGACTCGCACTTGGCCAGTTTTTTATTATTATTAACCTTCAAATAAACTAGTTAGTAAACAGATTTCAGTGGATTGCTGTTTTTTAGAAAAGACGTGTGATATACAAAAATATAAAGAAGTTGATTGAAAACGAAACACATTAGCACAATAAGGCCTCAGATGAGATAGGGGATGAACGAAAGCCTATCGAGTATTGTTAAAAGTGGTATCTTTGTTTGTAAAGCAATCTGCATGAGTACCGTGCCGATTATATTAATACGAGTATTTCACTGATTGATTGATAGATTTCAATAAAAGCTGCACTGTCGCTGTTTGTCATGAGTAACTTTAAAAAGGGTTTAACGGAAAGGTGTGGTCATATTTTAAAACTGCTTTTACTCGTATGTATGTTACATGAACAACTTTCTTCGCGAAAGACAGCGTAAATTCTCAAAAAAAAAGTATCTCCCATATAATTTTGGTCAGCTTACGACCACTTTATTTATGCAAAAGTCACCTGGTTACCGAATTCAAAAAATAGGAGGTAATCAATTCGACACGTATTTAATATTGTTGGAATTGCACAAGATTCACATATGTTACTCTGTATGGGTTTCTAAAAACGTGTGCCAAATTTCAAAAACAAAGTGTATTTATGTTTGTGTGTTAGTATGTTTGTACGTTTGTGTATTTGTATGTTTTTTTGTTTCACGGTGAGGAAACCGGCATGTCCTAGAACCAAAAATTCGAAGACATGTGACATCCACCAACCCGCATTGGGCCCGCGTGGTGGACTACGGCCCATTTCGTCTCACAGAGAAGAGGCCTGTGTCCCAGCAGTGGGAACATTAATAGGCTGATGATGTGATGTGATGTTTGTCTCCATGTTTCTATGTGTCTATGTTTGTATGTTTGTATTTTTCTATGTTTGTATGTCTCAATGTTTCTATGTTTTAATGTTTCTATGGTTCTATGTTTCTATATTTCTACGTTTCTATGTTTCTACGTTTATATGTTTCCATGTTTCTACGTTACTACATTTCTGTTTCTTTTTTTCTACGTTTCTGTGTCTACGTTTCTATGTTTCTTTGCTTCTATGTTTCTACGATTCTATGTTTCTTTGTTTCTACATTTCTAAGTTTTTGTGTTTTTATGTTTCTTTGTTTCTATGTTTTATATTTCTATGTTTTGTGTTTCTATGTTTGTATCTATGTATGTTTGTATGCTTTTTTATTGGATTAGATATCTCTCAACTTAGGGAACAGTACAAGTTTCATCAAAATAAGTTCAGTAGTTTTCAAGACGTGGAACATACAACCGAACTCCTTAGCGACAAACAGCACGAATGTGTAAATTATGTTATTATGAGTATTTTGTCAATCCTTTAGGTACCTTACCATAGTTTTGCTCACTTTTTAGGTATAGGACTTTACACACACTTTTTAGGGATACTAAAACTAAAGAAACTATATATACATATATATATATATGTAATATATAATACTAAAACGAGAGAAATAAAAACTTTTTCACAAAAATAAACCGACTTCTATAGCAAGACACTAAGAAATTGTGCGTCTGTCTGGCGTCATAGCTCCTAAACGTATGAACCGATTTTGGTTTTATTTTCTTATGAGTGTTCTTAGCTTTGTTTGATGAAAATCGGTATAGCCTTTCAAAAGATATGGACGTTTTATTTTTTTAAACGGGCAGTTTTCGCAAGATATCGTATCATAATTACGTGTTCTATAGATTGTCAATCAAAGCGTGTCTACTTCTAGAAAAATTATGTAGCATGCAATAAAAATATCCTGGAGTTCTATTTATTTTTAAAATTTACTCCTGTAGATAGTTACGTGAATTAGATACTACCACAAAAATCATAAAAATAACCTCAACAGTAAAATAATAGGTAAAACCACTAAGTCCTTAAATCATTCCTTAATCTTATCCCACAAGGTAAAACGGAGCGTTTTCCCTAATATAAGTTATCCTACTAACGTTACTTTTGCAAATTAACTTGTTTTTTAACAAACTCTCTAGCGGGAACACCGACATTTTGGATAAGTTATTTACAAGGAAGTTTGGGGACATATTGTGCGAAAAAGATAGTATTTTTTCGGCCGATATTTTACAGTTTAGAAACAAGGAAATACTGACAAAAATAATTATTTAATATTTGAAGGCTTTTAAAACAAAAGAGAGCATAAAAGAGAGCTTATCCGAGTGGCGTTTATCTTAATCTTACTGCGATTTCAAACGTCCGATGCACCCTGTATAGACCAGGGTCTATACAGGGCCTACAAAAATGGTAAAAAATGAAAAAAAATTACAGTAGGATGAAACCCATTAGAAAAGCAGGGGAATATGATCAAAATGAGAGGAAAAATAAATTACGGTCGATCCGAGTTCGGGAAGTGGGAGGGGGTGAGTTTTTAAGGGTAAAAAATGGTTTATCTTGATTTCCGGCAAAACTACAAGTCCTATGGAAAAAAGTTAAATGGTAAAGTTGTAGGCAATAAAAAGATCTACAACTTTTGTATTTGCAGAATTTTCACATAACCTCAAAATTTAGGTGAAAAATTCAAAAAACCAAGTTTTTGGTTTTTTATTTATATCTTTTTCAAAAAAAAATTTTTTTCTACGAAATTTGGTGAAAACTTACTTTATTATGTCCCAAATACACTGTAATTTATTTGATTAAAAATATTTATTTTTTCGCTTCATTTTAATTTATTATCAAAAAAGCACCCTAATTTTCAATCGAAAATTCTGACGTCAAAATATCAGCTTTTTTCAAAAAGTTTGGGGGCTTTTTGTTCGTTGAAATATCTACTTTCTGATGGTGTAAAGAAAAATATACATTACTATAGGAAATATTCTTAGAAAATGCAAAAAATTGAAAAAACCTCAAATTCGAAAAATTTTTTTTAATCATTATGTACAATTTTGAGGTATTTATTAAAATTTACACTTTCACTTTCATTTTGATCATATTCCCCTCCTTTTCTAATGGGTTTCATCCTACTGTAATTTTTTTTGGTTTCAAAAATTATCTACCCTGGTCTAGTACAGCTAACACTTGGTAACGCAGTCTTGCTGACTAATCCTTTCACCACGATGTTAAACTCAAACGGCTCTCCTCAGTGCCATGACCAACGGCTTTTCTAGGTTCAAATAATGAAAACAACACTGTGATTGGCGTGGCTGCTCACTGATCCCAAAATATTTGAAGAGTCTTCCAATGTCTCAAAAAAAAGTAGTGTATGGGAGTAGGTATTCAATCATTTCATTCCATGTCAGCGATGGCAATTTGCAGAAATGCCGAAATGTAAAGTATCACGTAAAATTCGGCTACTTTTGGCAATCCCATACATTTTTCCAATACGAGTAGTATGTCACTTGTATAGACGCCCAAATTGTATAAAATAAACCACATATACTTGTATAGTCCCCCGCATGACCAACTTCTATTTAGAGCGAACGGAACGTGGACGCGACGCGAATTTTCAGTCGATCCTTATGTCAACATGATCAACCAATCACGCACTCGGAACGGTGATAAACGTTTCCCAAATCCGTCTGGGTAACCAAAGGGACCTAAAAAACAACTTTTGCTTATCTAACGACTATTGCCAAGTTACGTTCCGACAACTATAAGAGAAATGTATTTATCCAAATTCCAGCCTGTCAAGGGGTATCGTGCTTCACGTCTTCTGGTTTGTAAAGGTTGTATAGGAATTCGATTCCTCTAACGTATAGTTAATCAGATATAGACTAGAAGCAAACCCTAAAATACAAAGAAGAAGAAAAAGCAGACATATACGAGAGAAAAAAAACCCTAGCAGAAACATAATTAGTCAGTACCCACTGCTTGGACACCACTCTGAGTCCCAGCAGAGATTACTTACCCTACAGAAGCATTAAATAAGACCAAAACTACCAGGAGCACAAAACTCTCAAAGAGATTGACGTATCTCACTCAGTACATTCGTAAACAAAGATCAAGAGAAAGAATAATTTATTATAAGTACACATAAAACTTAATTAACTTCCGAGGAACGAAGTCCGAGATTATAAGGACTCGATAAAACTGGCTTACCAGTATAGAGTAGAAAAGATGTGCTGTGCAGCGAAGAGAAGCGATGATGTACAATTATGTTTTTTTTCGCGGCAGTTTTGTTTTACTGAACCATCACCATGCTAACCTTTTCTAAATTATGTTAGTTTTGGCTAGCACAGTAATACTGGTGGTCAGGCTTTGGACTTCTGACTACTCATTACGGCTGTCAATTGATAACTGGGGCCAACGGCTCTTCTTGCTTTCTGAGGCATTCAGGAGTCAAGGCCTCGGCAAGCATTACTTCAACCCACGTTTTTTTGTGACTGCATCAGGAATAGGTACAGCTAGGGATGTTACGGAGGTTCGATTTCGATTCCGAAAAAACGGAACTTCCGATTGTTTTTAAACCTCCGATTTAGATTCCCGGATCCCGGAAAATCGCTGAAAACCAATACTTTTTTTTTTTTTTTTTGGGTGGGAAATCATTCAATGACTTCTCCCGCTCTTAATGAAGCGGGCGGGCGTGTCAG
This sequence comes from Orthosia incerta, assembly GCA_948252205.1. NCBI lineage: Eukaryota > Metazoa > Arthropoda > Insecta > Lepidoptera > Noctuidae > Orthosia > Orthosia incerta. The sequence continues at coordinate 14,880,501 of OX411764.1, read as the reverse complement.
ACTTTTACTGACTAAAACCCACCCGTGTTCCTTCAGTTGCTTGAGCCAGGGCCGCGGTAACTATTTTCAAATTTATCCGCGACCCAGACAGGCATCGGCCCTAGCGGACCCCGTCAATTTGGCTGACATCTCTTTGAGGCGCGCGTCTACGCGCCGAAACACTACGCGCCGTCGACTCGGGCCTGGTCCTTATCGGGTGGCGAGCTACCCGTTACTCGCCGTCCGCAAGCCCGCGCCTACGGTGGCCGGGCATCGTCATGCGACCCCCGACGCCCGGGCGTCTCCTGCGTGAGGGCGCCTCCGTTGCCTCTCCCTCACGCGTTCTGCCTCCTCCTTCGCGAACATTACTACTTTGCAGAAGGAGGTGACAGCTTCCCATGCCCTCTCGCTCCGTACCATGCCCTGAACCAGGGCCGGACGCGAGAGGTCGCCACCGCCGATCGCCTCCACGAGGACACGGCGCGCGGCGTTGCTCCGCCCAAGCGGGGCAGACCTCCACCGTATGTTCTACCGTGTCCTCCAGGCGATCTGAAAACCAATCCTGGATTGCAGTCCCTAAACCCGTATTTCAACTACTACACCTAACCTAATAACAAAACCACTTGTCATGAATCCACAACTGCTTGATTGCTACAATAAACAACATAGAATATAGCGTGGTAAATACTTCTAATGTACTTCATGTTTTTCGCACAGCTCCATCGCACTTAACTGGTGTAAAACCAGCCTTACGAGGATTAGTATGCCCGCTCCAGAACGATAAAGATATAATTAAGTGAGACGGATTAACTAATTTTGTCTGCTTTCGTTTTTTGGTAGACGGAAATATACTTAATGTGTAAGTGTGGATTGTAGTAATTATTGCCGGAAAGTAAGTGACTTGTATGGACTACTAGCTTCTGCACGCGGCTTCACCTGCGATAAAAATGTTTTCTTTTCTCAAGGTGTGTATTCACACAGGGATGTAAAGTATGTGCTATTTCAGACTAGAGCCTTGAACATCGTTGCGGAGTTGCCAGTTTGTCGGATTTTATCGGTTGCATTTCGGGGAGTGTGTGATGGAATTTCATGATCTTTTCATCATTACATCATCTGACTACAAGACGTACGGCGATGCGCCATCGGTAAATGGTGGACATCCCACCCATACGCATAAACGTTTTGGAAATACTTCCATTATGCGTACAGCTAAGAATTGGGATTCCCTGCTGGAGTATGTGTTTTCCGATAGCTACAACCTCGGGGGCTTTAAGTCAAGAGTGGTTACTTGTCGTCAAGTGTGCTACAACGTCGGCCACATCATTGCTTACCACCAGGTGAGATAGTGGTCAAGCGCGAGCCTATCCACAATAATAAACAAGTGCGAGTCGGACTCGCACACGAAGGATTCCGTACTATTATCGCAAAAAAAACACGTTTGTTGTATGGGGGCCCCCCTTAAATATTTAGTTTATTCAGTTTTTAGTTAGTTGTAGCCGCAATAGAAATACATCATCTGTGAAAATTTCAACTGTCTAGCTATCACGGTTCATGAGATACAGCCTGGTGACAGACGGACAGACAGACAGACAGACGGACCGCGGAGTCTTAGTAATAGTGTCCCGTTTTTACCCTTTCAATACGGAACCCTAAAAAAGACTATAATCTATCTCTTTGCCAAATTTCATCCAGATCTGTTCACCCGTTCTGGCGTGATCGAGTAACAGACAAACATCGATCCAAACTTTCAGATTTATAAAATTAGTAGGTAAGTAAGTATAGCTTGTGTTTAGTCTTCTGAACTAATAGATATTATTAAGAGGAATATTTTTCACTATATGTGGCCTATGTCCAGCAGTGGACGACTTTGGATGCAATGATGGTGATTATCATAGATATAGTATTTTATATTTCTATGATGATGATATTTGTCACTAGCTGCCGCTGGCGGCTCCGCCCGCGTTGTATTGATACTTCTCCCTATATTATTCTGAGGTATAAATTATATTTCTGTAAAGTTTTATCAAAATCCGTTCAGTAGATTTTGCGTGAAAGGTTACTTTTTCATGCAGAAACTCCAATCATTCATCCATCCATCCTCACAAATTTTCACTTTTACAGAAGTAAGATTATTTATGTTTGCAAAAGTATATCTCCGGAAGTACTGATCCGATCATAAATCTGCTTTACTAAGTTTTATAGACTACTTATTATACTGAGAAAATGCGACGGTGCTTCGGGTAAGTAATTTTACCATGGGAGCAAATCTACGGGAAAATTGCCGCGTCTGACATCCTGCTGTTAAAACCGCGATGGTTTGGGTTGGTATGTTAATACATTCGATAAATGTTTGTAAAAATGTCTTAGATAATAAACAACATTTTTTTTTTATAAATTGCAAATTTTTTGACAGACAATGCTTAGTCTAAACCGTTGGATCTATGATGTTAGGAATTAGTAAATGCAACTCATATTATTAGATTATTTTTAATCTGTGTACTTTAGATTTAGTACGCCAAAATTATGTAGTAGGTAATTGGCACACTCATTGTGTTTTGCTTGAGTGTACGTTAAGATAAAGTACACTCAAGTACAACAGTATAAAGGGCTAAATATTTTTATTGATTTGAAATGAGACTCAAATTAATCAAAAATGTCTTTATTAAAATAACTACTTATTGATTTGAGGACGTATTCCACATTGGGCACCCATTGAAACGGAAACTGATTGAATGGCATCTGAGGTATGCCACAAAATTAAATGGCACCTACGAATCAGTAGGACGTTATTTAGGACGGGGACTAATTAAATAATAATTAAATTCAGTAGAGTTTAATAACATGATAAAAATATAACTTCCCCTTTTATTTTTTTAGATAGATGTTGACATTATAAGCATTTATACTTATAATGTCAATTACCAAGAGGCCATAATCATGAAGAAGTATTATTATTTGCGGGGTTGGAATCATTACTGGTAAAGAATAACTACATCTACCGAGAGGCAAACCACCAGGAGACCAGAATCATGAAGAAGTATTTGCACGGCTAGAATCATAAGCGGTAGAGACTAACGGAGTACTAGGACTTCAGAATCGAAATTCACCCGGTACTCTTTTTACCGCTCATGATTCCAGTCTAGCTTTCTCATGATTATAATCTCCTGGTACTTAAATAAGTCTTTACCGGTACCGGAATGATCTGATAGCGTATAGAGCTTTCTCTTTATTTTTTTGCTGTCTCCCTCTTATTGTTTTGTCGCCTGTCTATCTTAACTAACTTACATATCTCCACATTTTAAGTGGTAAAGATAAAGATAAAGATAAATTTATTTGTTCAAACATGTGTAACATGATACATGAATATGCACATATAGATGGAAACAATTTTACCGGACCAACATGTTTTGCCTCATTCGGCGTACAAAATGAAATAAATGAATGTCAGTTTCATATATAAAAAAATTAAGAGTCAGTGCAAAATGTTATCAATAATTCAACATACAATCAGAGTCAGTACAAAATGTAGTCAATATGAGTATTAATTAAATACAAAACATGTCAAAATAGAATAAAATTAGTCAAAATAAAATTCAAAATTTATCATTTAAAAAATCAACAATGTTATAGTAGCACCTATCAGTAAGCAGGTTTTTAAGTGTTTTCTTAAATAGGTAGGTGGTAATTACTTATTTAATGAATTGCTTTCCTAGATTAAAGTAAAATATCCATTTCCTTCGTTTAATTCTTCACATTATTTCCGTGACGGGTGAACACGACGTTTATTTCTTGTTCTCTAAACAAAAATTGTGCACATAATTTTGGAGTGGTCGATTCGCACACCGATAAATTCACTTCGGGCAAATCGCCACAGAAAAAATATTTTTAAAAGGGGTCGATTCGCACTTTTCGGGCGAGTTAAATTCGTGCGAATCGTCCAATAACCCAATAATAATTACGTGGCACAAACTCTGCCTTTAATTTCTTCAGGTTATGGGCCCAGCATGCTTCCACTGTGCCACTCTGCTTCTCTCTCGTTTGATCTAGTGGCATAATGTTTTGCAAAAAAGATCTTTTGAAGATGTGAGAACTACGAAAAACTTTTTAAAACCGGTATAGTGTAATATGGAAGCCGAAATTGTGTACGGAAATTTACCATTATTGCTGCACGGAATTCCCGCTGCTTGCAATAGTGAGAAGTTTTATTAGTTAAACATTACTTAAATCTATGCAGGCTTTTTGTAAGCATATCCGCGTTCGTTTACTCTCCCGAGCTACAGCGATCAATTTGGTACCCAATCCCTCAAACGTTCACTGCAAACTAGCATCCTGTAATGCAAGGTTTAGGCGACTAATCCTTTAACCACGTCGATGTCGGCACGAATCGGTTTTCTACAATTTGAAACACTCTCGAAGAAGAATAAGGTTTGTTTCTCATTTCAAGGTTTGTTTCATTTATAGATTTTAAAATCGATAATATCTAGGAGTATCTTTCTCCCACCATTTCTACGATGTCCCCTACTTATTAGGCCTTCAAGATATGGTATTCAAAATATAGTATTCATAAATTGCCAAAAAAATTGACTTGGATTTTTTTACCTAATTTTGTTAAAATGTAGTATATATTTTCTAAACTTGAAAACTTTCAGGTGGTGATTAGATTTTGTTATATCAAAAAAAAACCGTCACTTCAAGTAAGAATCATAAATATTTTATCATTACGATGATCCTGCTTCAGAAAGTTTAAAAGCAATTTTCTATTGAATTATGTAATGTTGAGCCTGTGTTGGTAAATTTGATTTTGGCTTCGAGCCCGTAAGTAAATTGTTGATTATATTCCCTTGAGGAATTAAGGGAATATGAAATTATGGGGTGTGAGGGGCGGACGAACGTAAGTAAGCCTTCCTAAGCTGTGTGTTGCCCTTGAAAAATTTTATGGGACGATTGAGAAAAATATTGTTTATACCTTACTTTTCATCTTACAGATTTTGTCTGTTACAAGCAAGATTCGAGAAAGAGTATGTGCGAATCGGCTTATAACTCTGTCCTCAGATGTATCGTATGTTCTACAAAAGTATCTATGTTCTTCTTATTTTTATTTCTTCTGTTCAGAAAAACTTGTCAGTGTTAATCTTCTTTGAATGCATGTTTCAAAGGATATTTCATCTATACTAATATTATAAAGAGGTAAAATTTGTAAGTTTGTAAGTTTGTATGTAGGGGGTAATCTCTGGAACTAATGATCCAATTCTAAAAATTTTTTCACTGGTAGAAAGCTACATTATTCCTGAGTGCTATAGGCTATATAACATCACGCTACAACCAATAGGAGCGGAGCATTATTGAAAAATGTTGCAAAAACGGGCAAGAATATTACTTTTTGAGGGCTTCCGTTGCGTGCGCTATGTAAACAGTTTCAGTTATGCAATCATGTATGTAGGGTAGGTAGAGTAGGTAGGGTAGGTGTAGGGTAGGTAAAAAAAATGAGGAGAAATTAAATAAGGGCCGCATGTTTCTTAACAAATGTATTTTTTTGCCGTGAAATTGTTGAATTTTCGATCACTCAGGAATCGACACTATTTTTATCTATACTAATATTATAAAGAGGTAAAATTTGTAAGTTTGTAAGTTTGTATGTAGGGGGTAATCTCTGGAACTAATGATCCAATTCTAAAAATTTTTTCACTGGTAGAAAGCTACATTATTCCTGAATGCTATAGGCTATATAACATCACGCTACAACCAATAGGAGCGGAGCATTAATGAAAAATGTTTTAAAAACGGGCAAGAATATTACTTTTTGAGGGCTTCCGTTGCGTGCGCTACGTAAACAGTTTCAGTTATGCAATCATGTATGTAGGGTAGGTAGAGTAGGTAGGGTACCTACCCTACCTACTCTACCTCCACCTCCACCTCTACACCTGTAGGGTAGGTGTAGGGTAGGTGTAGGGTAGGTGTAGGGTAGGTGTAGGGTAGGTGTAGGGTAGGTGTAGGGTAGGTGTAGGGTAGGTGTAGGGTAGGTGTAGGGTAGGTGTAGGGTAGGTGTAGGGTAGGTGTAGGGTAGGTGTAGGATAGGGTAGATACGTAGCCAGTTGACGGGAGCGAAGCCGCGTGGGACAGCTAGTTTTTCATAAAAGTACCTAACGAAATTGTAAGCGATTTATCAGCGATGGTAAAGTATTGCGGTTAGTCCCGCTATGCTCTAGTCCCGCTATGTTTGACACGAAAAATGCCAACTAAAAAGTCCCGCTATGCACGAAATTCTTCAAACAATGGAAGGTACAGTTGGAAAGAAAAGTGTTGGAATTTAGTTATAATAAGCAGGAAGCTGATAATTATTGAAATTAAACAAAACATTTAAAAATCTTAGTTTGAAATATTTTTAGGTTAACTTTCTCTTTTACGGCAAGAGGTTTCGTTTTTTACACTTCTATGGAATGGATGGACACATTTCTTTTTTAAATGAGTGACGCGACATGTTGAGTGGCGGCGAGACGAGTGTGAGTTAGTATCATGAAACGGAACGTTTATTACCTTTTTACGGCGTTTACAAGCTAGGTTTTCTTAATTTACTTTTTAAATGGTTAAATAAAATATGACACTGTAACACTTTTCTTCATCACTGCCCGCGAATGTGATTTCGTGCATAGCGGAACTAACATCGAGCATAGCGGAACTAACCGAAATATTGATCCAAATTATAAAGGCCAATACTGTTAAGTAACAAAATGTTTTTTTTTTAATGAAGGTACTCCCTAGCTTTTCCAACGATGCTAAGGTTTCCAGTTTAACCAAAAACAGTTGAATAACAGTATTATTGGTGATGTTCTTCAGAAAAGACCGGCGCGCAGTAACCATACTGGGCGTGCGCTATATTTTACATGAAGCGATCGTCTATAGGCAAAATAAACTGCATTATCCCTCTAAATAGCCTGTACAAGCTTGTATTATCAGAACAATACTTCAATTTTTAAGCAGTTTCATATTGAAATGAATTAAAAGGCTGAGTCGCCAGTAATTTGAATAGAAGAATGAGTTCCGGAGGCATTTGCAGCGCTCAAAGGATTGACTTCCACTGCGGGATAGCTGGCAATAAAGCAAAATTCACACTCGCAGATTTATTTAACTTGAAGTTGTCAAGAAAGACAGGCAAATAAACCATGAGTATAGAATAGAATAGAATTTACTTATTACCTTGTTTTTTTTTTGAATATTTTTTTTATAGGGGTAGTAAGAGTTTTGATGATAATAATATAAAAATATAAAATTGATGGCTAGAATTTCTTCATAACTGAAATAGCACATTTAAATCAAAGAATATTTTGCAAACAAAACTGTCAAAAAGGAGGTTCAATATTGGTATTCTGGCTCCGAGGGGGTGACGGCCAGTACTGCGTTAACATTGGGGAATATATACGCCTTAAGACGTGATTGATTAACAAACATCCAGAAAAACAGACGATCATATTAATAATATTACTAGCTTTTCTCTCGTGGCTATCCCAAGGGACTATGGACCGACTTCCAAAAAAGTGCAAGACATCGTCGGTTATATATTTTGCATAAAAGTTTTATACTAAAGTCGTGACAATCTAAGAAGTCAGATTTGACAGCTACAAAAATACTAAATAATAATTAAACTTGATGCTTACGAATTAGTATTTTTATAGGACTTCTTAGATCATCATGGTTACACTAGTCGATCATTCTTCCATACAAACGTAGTCTGGCGATTACTGCACTGTTTGACGACGTACGTTAAAAATAAAAAAATATATCAATTTGTCTCATCTTTATCTAGCTCTGTATGGAAACAAAAAAGTAAAAAAATAAATAAAGAAAAGTTATGAGCGTCGAATGTTCCATATTTCAACACAAATTTTAACGCATCTTTGGTCGGAAATAAATACCATAAGAAGAAGTAAAATTGCAAAACGGCCTCCATACAGGGATAGATTAGTAATTCAACAATGCAAATAATTTTATTTTGACAATATACTTTTAGTAGTTTTTTCATGATATCTAGACTGCCAAAGGTATGTTTATAAAATTTCGCGCGCTCTTTTTCGTCCTAAATCATCATTCATTTCGATACAAATTTGCAAAAGCGCTAATACGTAAGCGAAATAGCTTCTTACTGCTCATCACAGCATCTATATCTTTCGCACAAAATAGTTCGTGCCGTCAACTAGGGGAACCTTAAGGGTACACTAGTCGACGGCACGAACTATTATGTGCGCGGGGTTAAAATGCATTTTATATCAACCGACAACACGTGCGGAAGAGATAGATGCTGTGATGAGCAGTAGGAAGTTAGTTCGTGTACAAATACACACTTTTTATAAATTTTTAGCGAAATGGATAATAATTTAGGACGAAACCGAGCGCGCGAAATTTTATAAACAGACCTTTGGCAGTCTAGATATCTTGAAAAAACGACTAAATCTATCTGTCCAAAATATTTTTTTTAGCATTGTTGAACTACTAATCTATCCCTGTATGGAGGCCGTTTTGCAATTTTCCGTCTTCATATGGTATTTATTTGCGCCCAAAAATGCGTTAAAATTAGTGTCGAAATGTGGCACTTTCGACGCTCATAACTTTCAAATGTTTTCTTTTTTGTAATTTTTCGCTCCCATACAGGGCTAGATAATGATGAGACAAATTGATATCACTTTCTATATTGAACGTACATCGTCAAACAGTGGAATAATCCCTAGACTACGTTTGTATGGAAGAATTTTCGACTAGTGTAACCTTAAGACTTCAGTTTCATTCGGTTCACTATCAGTTCAACAACCCAGCCAACACACAATTTGACTAGTTAACAACATGAGGCACGCTTCCTACTATATATTACCAAAAGTGACTACCATACATTAACTACAGTGGCTGCTATACATTACCTACTGTGACTGCTGTATATTACCTACAGTAGCACTAAAGCATTCTATTTCGAAACTAATTAGTATATAATGAGCAATCTCGGCTTTTAGTTACATTACGAGTATGCTCGTGTTACAACAGATGCGTTAGGTACTAATGTTGGGATATTAACTTTAAAACTTTCGCGTTTCATAATTGAAAAACAATATATCACGGGAGTTTAACGCGATGATTCCGATTATTTATTTAACTATTTCACCCGACGTTTCGGCCGTGTTGCAACGACCGTGGTCCCGGGTAGACCATCATCATCGCGTTAAATTCCCGTGATATTTTGTTTTTCAACTAATGTTGGGAGTTGGCAAACAAACTAAATCTGCTGAAATTTACAAAACGATCTAGGTTAGATAAAAGTGTGTTTTGAAGGTGAACTTTTGTTCGACTTGATGGCAATGTTCGAATAAATGCACATTATTTGGGTTCCATACCCGAAGAGTCCAAACGGTGCCCGTGTCTGTCTGTCCGTCGTCTGTCACACAGGTTTTACATCCAAACGGTTGGTGCTACAGTCTTCAAATGTTCACAGTATAAGCATCTTGTTGACCCAAAGCCATGCAAATTGTCAAAACATATTTTTAAATATTTTTATGGTGAACCCCGTACGGAACAAGGGCAGCGCGAAAAAAAAACTCTACCGCATTGAGTGGGATATCGTTGTTTAGAGCTCGTTAAATAGATAAGTATACGATTTCTTGTAAAAAAAATATTGGCAAATAAAGGCATGAGAACCCACCAAAACCATCTCTTTTTTGAAATTGTCCCGATTGTTTTTTAAATTCCCTTTGACCTATGAACTTGAAATTTGGTGATTAATTTTATTGTTACGTATAAATCTGATTTTTATTTGAAGGTTCCTCATTTTTCCTATTACATCCAACTTGTTTTTGCGGTTTGGTAAAGAACCCTAAATGTGCCAAGTCCGAAACGTACTTGGCCGGTTTTTTCTATTTTTTGCACTTTAACATACAGTGGCTTTAGGCATACTACATCAGTAAAAGAAAGTTTTAATACTCTTCAGAGAAAATTTGCTTTTGTTGATGGACACCGAGATTTCTGGCTTACTTCAAAAATGCGTAAACGTTATTTCAGAAATAAGTGCTCAACGATTCTTTTCCTTCCAAAACATTACTGGCCAAAAATAAAATAGGTCAGTAAAACCCTCCTGCAAAATAGTGCTGTGAAACTTATCAACCACTGGACATCAACCCTTACTTAGGCATCCGTCCGCAATGCATTTGCATTTGATGAAAATTCCAGTAGTACGAGTAGTTGGCAAGTTGCAAAAACTCCGGCAGTTGAGTCCAGTGTCTGTACTACATTTGGAATTTGAATAAATCCTACATTTTGATTTTTGGATAGAGTGAGGGGATAAGTCGATGGATTAGGTGATTTTGTTTTTGGTGGATCCTGTGTTTTGTTCAAAAACTACTAATTTTAAGAGGTGTAATTATATTTGTTTATATGTATGTAAAAGGCAAACTTTTGAACTCATTATCTGTTTACCAAAAACCTTTCACTGATCAAAAGCTATCGCTTATTGGCTTGTTTTTAAACACGGTAAACTGCATAGTTTTGGCGGTGTAAGTCACAGGCACTGCAAAACTGCGAGAAAAACAAAGTCGATCATTTGTTTTTAAGGTTTCGGCTCATACTTAAATTATTTTTTGCTTTACTACTTAATTTACTAAATGAGATAATATTCTTAATTTACTCGACACACTCCACTCCTCTGCCACTATTCTCAATCTATGAAACACTATTATTTTCGCGAAAATGAGAACTCATTGTCGCATTACCAACAAAGATAGCTGCATTTCCCACTCTCACCTTATTATTTCAAAATAATACAAGTCTTACTTTGCTTAGATTTCATGCAAATAAACTTAATGTATTTTCATACCATGAATAAATAAATAAACAATAGTGATGTTCCTAGATTGGTCGATATTTTTTTTTGTATGGTAATTGGGCATACTGTCCTCAATTGCAAATCTCTCTATAGATAACAATGAGGAGTTAAGCTCGCCTTTGTAAATAAGCTGCCCTATTGTATTTGTTTCTTTTTGTATGTTTTTGATTGCAATAGAGAATAGGAATAGTTCTTTGATTAGTATTTTTAATGTTATCTTGTGGAATGAAAAGAATAAGTCAGTAGTTAGCAAATATCTATGATTTTACTATTATATCAGACAACTTTAATCACAATAGTGAATTCAAGATAACACTCATAATTGAATAAACTACTACAACTTTATTCATTAAAGTTAACTGCATAGTTGGGAACGATACAAGTTTTTGTTAATTAAACCTTTTGAAGTATTTCAAACTAATTAATACACAATGTGTGCAGAAAGTTTTATGGACATACTCTATTTAGTTAGTTTTGTCAATCCTAGGAGGGTGTTTAACTGTCTGGGGCTCAAATTATATTTTTGTTTTGCCCAAGGTGATGAAACTTTTTTATTAACTAAGCGTTTTATGAGCAAAGACAAATGATAGACTTTTAATGAGAATGTTTGACTAAGCATTTCTGCCTATACCATTGGAGACTACATGAGTATCTTATTTTATGTTTCGCGCACGTTTTTCGCTACATTCTTCAGTCAGACATTTATTGATAAACGGTATTTTTGCAAAAAAAAAATGCGTAATATCGATATCGACATCCCAAATCATCGACTACATCACAACACTACGATGGCACCATCTGTGTCTTAGAGCGGGCAAATCTTTCCTGAATATTTGATTCTTCATCATGGCGTGGAATTTCATGTGAGCATGCTAGCAGATGCGTAGCGTTGATTTGCTTACAAACATCTGCTATGCTTCCTGTTTCAAATTTCACGGTAAATAATGTATAACAGCCCGTTGCTAGATTCTAAAATCAGGCATTTTGTATACTTACTACTTAAAGCTTTCTGAATTCTAATTTTACGAATCTGAGGCTCTATACAAAGTGTCATGCCATGTCAGCGATGGCGTTGATCGAAATGCCAAAATGTTATTGATAACGTGACATTTCAATAGCGCTTGAAAATTCCATAGATTTTTAACCGACTACTCATAAAGGAGTTTCTCAATTCGGATGGTGCTACTTTTTTATGTCTGTTCGGGCATAACTCCGTAATTTTTACTATAGGCTCATGCTTGACCACAATCTCACCTGTTGGTGAGCGATGATGTGGTTGACAATGATACACGCTTGCCAAGAAGTAACCTATTCACTCTTGACTTAAAGACTCCTAGATTGGAGCTGTCGGGAAACATAGACTCATGCAGGGAATTCCACTCCTTAGCTGTACGCATAATAAAAGTATTTCCAAAACGTTTTGTGCGTATGGGTGGGATGTCCACCGTGTACCTTTATATATCGATTGCAAAATTCCCTTTCGTTTGAAAGGTCACCAAGGCAGAAACTGATGATGGAGTCTTATGGCATTTGAGAGAATTCCTCAAATATTAAAGGCAGACGTATAAAGATTTTGGTAGTTTCAATAACATGGCAAAATTTGTACTCAGAGACCTTAAAGCTTACTCGAATAGCTAAGCGACTATGATGAAGCAAATATTTATAAATAAATGGTACTGATTATTTATATGGTACCATCAAACTGATCTGATGATGAAGCCGGAAGATAGCCACTGGAACTCCGTAATAAAACGATGCATCCTAGCCATGTTTGGGTTAATAAGCATCGAAATGAGATGCACTATGGCTATAAATAATTTTCGTAATAATAAATTCATAAAAATAAAAAATAAATACTTTATTACAAAAAAATTAAACCGAATTTTAAAGCAAAACACTGCAAAGTGAAAACTAACTTTGTTTTCCAAAGTCGGGTCGCAAAACGAAAAACAATAGGTACCAAAGACTTCGACTTCGGCAAATAAAGTAATTTTTAGGGTTCCGTACCCATAGGGTAAAATCGGGACCCTATTACTAAGACTCCTTGATCCATCTGTCTGTCTGTCTATCCGTCTGTCACCAGGCTGAAATTTTCACAGGTGATGTATTTCTGTTGCCGCTATAACAAAAAATACTAAAAACAGAATAAAGTTAATATTTAAGTGGGGCTCCCATAGAACAAACGTGATTTTTTTGCCGTTTTTTTGCGATAATGGTACGGTACCCTTCGTGTGCGATTCCGACTCGCACTTGGCCGGTTTTTCTTTTTGTAGTGTTTTGCTTAAGAGATCGGTTTAATTTCTTTGGTAAAAAAATATTTTTTTGAGTTTCTAATCACTATAGCGGCGCTTTCGTTAATAGAACTTCATTTTCCTAGAGGCTCTGTCACTTGTCTAGCTAGCTTCTAAACGTAGTGACATAACATTCACCCCTAATTTCCAAAAGGTTAGAAAGAGAGAAGAGAGAAAGAAAAAGGAAAGAGAAAGAAAGAAAGAGAGTCTGTTAGATTTAACAGACTTGAAAAATAGGAGGTAATCAATTCGATACGTATGTATGCACAGAACAGAGAAGACAGTAGAAATCGCATATAGCTTTATTAGTATCGGAACCAGCGTACCCAAACTCACACATATACAGATTAATTGTATTTCATAACACTAATAAATCTTTGGTGTGATTGGTAGTTTAATTTTTAGATGAAAGTAGAAAATATGTCAGTCGTCGCTTATCTGAAAATAAACCACAGCTTTATGAAAATAGAGTTGGTTTATTGTCTACTCTTTTTGAGTATTTATTACTTTTTTTGTTTAAAGCGCACACGGAATAGTTTAATGAGCAAGTTACGCTACCCGCCGCTAGATGTCACTATAATAAATTCATTTAATTTAAAGCCGTATTTCGTTACCGATAAGATTTATATTTGCGAAATGAGGTCATTACTACTCGTCCTCCTGTAGTGATGTACCACGGTCGTTGACTTATTTATCGACATTCCGTTTTATTTTCAAACAAAATACAGTTTAGTTTAAAAAAAAAACGTTGCCCCACACTAGGAATTTCTCCTGTATCGTGGGTGCGTTTACAAACATATAAACTCACATACACAAACACCCAGAGCCGGAATAACTATTTGTAGATCATACAAATATTTGTTCCGTGCGGAAATCGAACCCGTGACACGCAGCGCAACAGTCAATCGCTCAACCACTGCGCCAACCGTGCGCCCAATAACTAGAGTCGATAAATATTATTATGTTTGTAATCAAGTTTTCATATAAATTTATTCCAATACTTACGATTTATAGAAAGTATAATTAAGATATTTTATGGTAAACTACTGATCCGATTTTGAAAATGATTCTATTGATACAAAGATGGGCGTATCTTTGTATGTGGTGTTTTTGTTCTATCAATAGAATTATAGAATACAATATTCTTTATTATGTACACCATATAAGTTACAGAAAGTATAGACGAAGTAAACATTACACTGGGTGGCACAATGGGCGGCCTTATCGCTAAAAGCGATCAAAACAACCTTTGCATGGATTTAAAAAATGAAAGGAAAAACAGTACTGTAGGTAGTCTTTGGTGTACTATTATTAATTACTAGCTGTGCCCGCGGCTTCGCTCCCATCATCTATTTGCCAACCCTACCCTACTTACCTTCCTGCCTACCCTACTTACCTACCGACCATATTTGTTTCTATAGTCATCAATCTTTCGCGGAGAATCTTAACACCGTGATTCAGAAAATGACTTCAAATTCACAACGCCGTCTATCGAATATAGAGTTCAACTCTCCGAGTAAATGAATTGCGTGTGTTGTGATAATTTTACTTCTTGAACACTTTAAATTCATCTAACTTTTGATAGAGTGAACCGATTGCCATGACACAAAAACTTAGTAATTCTTCAAGTTACGCACAATGTTTATGTATAAAAGTTATTTACATTGGTTTCGTACATTTCACGTGATGCGTGCACAAATAAACAGACAAAAATTCCAAAAATGCCGGAAATAGGTTCTGTTGGTTATCCTTTAACACACTGTTTATTTTTTTTGGAAATATTTTCGATGTACAAAAAATACTTTTCTACAGATTTATTATATGTATTAAATGATGATGATGATGCGATAGACTACACTACAAATGCAATACGTCCTACTGATATGGGAAGCTTACGCTTTCGCCTGCGGCTACACTCTTATTATGATTAGCTTGACTAACTCCTTAATGAACTGATGAAATTTAGGTCTATACACCAGTAGATCTTAAATTTCAGACTAACACATAAGCCAGTTTTTATCTGACTTAAAAAAAGAAGGAGGTTCTATGTTCATGTGTTATTATTATTACACTTTGTTGATTTTGAAGGCTGTTGTCTTTTTAACCGACTTCAAAAAAAGGAGGCGGCTCTTTATTTTTACACGGCAAGGAAAGGGTTATGTTTTTCGCGCGTAATAAGATTTTTTCGAATATTGTAAGTTTAAAGTATCGATAACTCATTATAGATATTGGTAATCTCTAATTGAGTAGCTGAATGTGACATGTGCATAGTTGGAATCTTCGAGAATAATATTTGAGTTTTAAAGAAAGTAGACCTTAAATTTAACATCATAAAATCAACTTTTACTTGTCTTGTTTAATATTTTTTTTTTTTTACATTTTCATCGAAATAAAATAAATTAAGACTTGCCGATGGTAAGATATACCTACATTTGATACATTTTTGGTTCTGCTATCGTTCGTACATTCTAAAACAGCACAATAAGGCATTTTTGTATTTTTTTTCAAGTTTTTGTCACCGTGACAGTTGAACCAAGACTGATGTGCGTAGTGTGTGGGCGGAAGGAAACATATGCGGAACTGTGCAAAACTCGGCGTACGCGGGCCCCGCCCACTTGCGACTTCTATTGTAGTAGGCGTTTTTTTTGTTCTGTGTATGTATTGTGATATTGTTGGAACTGCACAATATTCACATACGTGATACTGCACGATAGGCTAACGATTATGTGGCTTCTAAATACGTGAGCCAAATTTCAGAAGTGTATGTATGTTTGTTTGTATGTTTAATTCACATAACTTTATTAAATATTATTGTTATAGTTGACACTTGTGAAAAAACATACACACACTTGTGACGTTTTTAAGTGTATCAATTTTTTCAACCGGGGTTAAAAAGGGGTTTTAAAAATTCGAAGTTGGGTTTTTCTTTTTTAGTTTTTTAAATTATCCAATGACTTTGCCCGCTCTGGGTGAAGCGGAGACTTTTACTGACTAAAACCTACACGTGTTCCTTCAGTTACTTGTGCCAGGGCCGCGGTAAGGCTCTTTCAAATTTATCCGCAACCCAGACAGAGAAGTGGGGCTTCTAGGGCATGTAGGATATCATATGAAAGAGCGCCATTTGCACATTCTCAAACTTTTTTTTAGCCGCATACTTTTGGAGCCTTTTTGGTCTCGCACGATGTATTTATTTTTATTATTGTTTAATTTTATGCTTTTTCTCGTGTCTCCTGTGCGGGTCACAAATAAATATTTTTCTTTACTTCTTTCTTTTTTTCGACATTTGAAGAAATTAAAATACCGGTCCCCTTATGAGTTTGCTTAGAGAAAAATCTGAAATTATTCTATGATAATTAAATTATGTAAAGATTACAGGAAAAATAAAACGATGTTCCTAAATAGCATACTTTTTCAGAAACCATAAAAAAATATGTTAGTTCCACTATCGGTCATAAGATGGCACTGACCTAAAACTGCATTATTCTTCACTGCAGTGTTAAAATTCTCTGACGATGAAAACAATTTTCCTATTACAAACAACTTGATTTTGCGGTTTGGTACGAAACCCTAAATGTGCGAAGTCTGACAAGCACTTGGCCGGTTTTTTAATGATGGTGTAGGAAGTAAAACTAAAAAGAGAGAAACGCAAAACATTAAGCAAAACACAAAAAGCGCAAAATACTTTCATTATTTAAATTATTTTGCACTTTTTAGTGTTCTATTTTTGAAGCCGGTTTATTTTTTTGTGAAAATGTTTTAATCTTTTTATTTTCTATTCCTACGTGATTTTTCTGCGTGACATTTCTTTGATTTAAAGTCACATAACAAGTCTATTTTCCAAGCAAAGTAATTTAAAATCACCTCGGATTCCCTACAGATTAGACAGAATTATGAAGTAACAGAAAATCTTCATTCACATAATAATATCACCAGTTTTGTTTAGCCATCTCAAATCCCATGTGATTGAGGGTGATATCGTATTGAAATAAAATATGGAACCAGGTGCGCAGTACTCATAACCGGCGTGCGTGTTTGACTAGATGTTTTTGAACATAGACGAAAGAAAAGGATTAAATATCTTACCACGTGCCGTTCTGAGTTTCTGCCTACAGTTTTAGTTCAGTTCAGAGTTTATGTATGTACTAGACTCTGCTAGCGGCATCGCCCGCGTGAAAGTCGCAAATTATCCCGGGGAAACAATTTTCCGTGTAATTCTATGTGATATTCCTGACTATAATCCTTTTCTGTGCCAAATTTCATCCAGATCCGTTCAGCCGTTCTAGCGTGAAGAAGTAACAAATATAAAAACAAGCACACAAACTTTCGCCTTTGTAATATGAGTGTGATAAATTCTGGGCGCAAGTTCAGACTATAGGCAGCTGATTAAAATTTGACATTATCCTATCTGTATTCTCCAACTATAGTTCGTTCAATCCACGAAGACGCGCCCGTTCATTATTCCTCCTAACCGTTTATAGTATATGTGTGCAAGCTTCCGTCAATGTTTGAGGGTATCGGTACACACTAATTACCTTTGAGTGCACACGCACACTACAATTAATAGACTAATCATTATCACATCATCATCACATCATCAGCCTATTAATGTTCCCACTGCTGGGACACAGACCTCCTCTCTGTGAGAGGAAATAGGCCGTAAACCACCACGCGGGCCCAGTGCGGGTTGGTGGATGTTACATGTCTTAGAATTTTTTGTTCTAGAATCAGAATCAGAATCAGAACTTTATTTGTTAAACATAGGTTACACAGTGTGTGAGATGTTACAAAAATTTAAGGAGACCATCTATGTTTTGCCATGAGGCGCACAAATATGATTTGCAATTTCAAATATAATGAATTACTGTTACATTAAATGATTACAAACAATAAAATAAGCCAGAAGCTAAGATTCAGTATACAGTTACACATTCCCGAACACAATATCACGATAAATCAATAAAACATCTCCACTATATCAACAATTAAATTTACCGGTTTGCTCAGGACATGCCGGTTTCCTCACGATGTTTTCCTTCACCGTTTTGAGAGCAGTGGTGATGAAATAATTTACACAAAGTAAAGCGGCTACCTGGGCTCGAACCGCGACTTACCAAATTGTAGGTCGTGCCTACAACTTGTAAGTCGCGGCCGATACCACTGGGCCACCACTGCTCCTGCACCAATCATTATAATAATATAAAGAAGAAGAATAGACTAATCATATAATTGGTGGGGCGCGTCTTCGTGGATTGAACAAACTATATTTTGGGCTTGGTTTATAGTCTTACCGAATGCAGCTACCCACAAACGCACCACCACCTGAAACCACCACAAACACCAGTATTTTACATACTTGCTTAGCTGACTACTACTACCCAGTTATTGGGTACCTAACCATATGAAGGGTGGCTTCCAGTCTGACTAAATGCAGCTAGGCGTGGGATGCTGCATTTAGTCAGACTGGAAGAATATTTACTTTTTAAAGTATTATATTATTTTAATTATTGTGAATGTGAATACTATGTGGGTCATTCCTTTTTTTGTTTTCTATTTTATTTTTTCTCAGTTAGTTTTAAGCTTGAGTAATTTATGCGGCATACCCAAATGTCCTTTCTCTGGTTTGGTTCGTCGAATCGTTAAGCTTCTTAAATTAAGAGTTGAGCTTCACGGTTACAGACAAATGCGTGCACTGACTGGACAGATCCACTCAATCTGTCTGATTCTTTCCTCAAAAGACCATTTCAGATATTTTTCACACGATCTGGGCAAGATTATATCTGGACTTTAAAAGAGACTGACCTCTGAGATTGTTTTGGTCTTTCTTTTCAGAGTAGTTAGATAGGAAACGCCGACTGTTTCGAACCAAACGTTTCATTCCTCTTATTGTTGTTGTTGCAACACTGTGTCAGCTCGCTGTCATCGAGATTGACAGCTTTGGTGGAGTTGACAGTTGAGATGACTCGTTACAATGTGACCGTCCAGGCTAGACGTGACGATTCGGTCTTCGAACTGGTTTCGTGGAAATTGAATTTCAATCAGCCAATCGTCATCCAAAATTGGCTTCGCGGTGCGCGAGTGGTATTGCGTGTCACCCGTGCATTTAGTTGTGTGTGTATTTCGCGCGCAGCGAGGTATTTTGTGTCGACAACGTGTCTGGTGGCAGCCGGAGCTTCCGGTCCAGAAAACGTCGGTTATCCCTTCTTCCCTAGTATTATATATATATCTTCCCACGATAACCGTCGACCACGTATGGATTGAATGACCCCAGAGGTCCCTCGTGGGAATCAAGGTTAGTAATAGTTAAAATTTGTTTACTACTCTTTATATCACTTTCCACCTGCCTGACAGGAACCGGTATCTCAAAAAACAAACCCCTAGCTCACCGCTGCTACGTGTCGCAGTTTCGCGGGTATAAACCTTGTAGGATCCAAGAGTCGCAGCATTGCTATGGGCACCAGTTTTCGCCTCTTGGCTTTGTGATCCGAAGGCCTGTATTCAACGCCGACCTCATCTAGTTTAAAAAAATATGATTAACGTGTAAAAGTATTTTTACTACTAAACAACAGTATTTTACATAAAGCAGACTTATATATCAGACTTCCATGACCCAATTATATAGTAACACGATATCCGTTGGAAACTCCGGAGTCAGGCTTTTGGGCTTCTGACTACTCGTAGTGACTGTCCAGATCTACAAATTAAAGCCTTAGGAGCCTTAGGTCCTGGCGAAAATACGTTAAGTCTTAACTTAACGTATTTTTTTAAGCACTAGGGTTATTTATTTACCAGTTTGCAAGATGCCGTCATTCTTTAGAACGAACAAAACGGATCACCGCTCTTCCACATCCATAATTATCGTTAAATTAATTCACGAACCCACACCATAATGCTGACGTCATAAAGACCAAACCATGTAGATAAACAAGAAAAATTGCCGGAAAAAAAATTGTGAGACAAAACCCACCCGTGGTTAATAAATTCTGAATGTGTGTAATGCTCTGAAAACGCGATAAGCGAGGACATTTATCATTTTAGGTTCTACTACCGGTATGTGATCGAGGGTAACCGTAATTACCTTGGTCTCTAGACAGTCTCATTTTATCAGCGACACCAAATGTCAAAAAGAACAAAATGCCTTTGAAGAATAAAGTGCCTTTGTACTATATTGTCTTTGTTTTGTCTCTGTGCATTATAATTTGTGTATACTTTAATAAATGAATAAAATGTATGCGATTGAAAACTGAATAGATTGGAAACTACACGCAAATGTATTTTTTTCCAACCAAATACTTCTAATTAAAGCTGATGGAAAAGAGTGTCCGTGGATTTTCTTGCAAATTCTTCCTCTGCATCTAGAGTCATTTATTTTTTGTTTGACAATTCAAAAGTACCTCTAAGGTTTATTAACACGCTTTTATTAGCGTGGTATGTATTTATCTATATATCAATGTAACGGAATCTTTGAACGTGATTTTCACCCCCGTCAAAACGTCGGCTTAATTTGAAACTTTGCACACTTATCAAGGACCGATGACAATGCAATAATCTAAATAGTTTTTTTTATTGATTTATTTTCTTTACACGGTATTGTCTTGTGCCAATTTCATGTATTAAATAAATGCTCCGGACACAATAGACACGCTAATTACCAACTCCAATCACAGTGAGGTAGTTGCATTAATAAATTGTCTTTAAAAAACTAACAAACACTCTTTAATGGTAAATTTAACAAAAAATTAAAAGCGTGGGGTGCTTGATGTTGTTACTTTTTAGTTTGCTTTTCGAAATTCGTAATTATTCTGGTGTTATTTTTTATATCACCACTGCTCTCAAAATGGTGAATGAAAATATCATGAACAAACCGGCATGTCATAAAACTGATTCGTAGATGTGGATTGGCGTGGTGGATTATTATAGCCCAAAGCTTTTCACATAGAGGATAACTGGGTCGCAGCAGTTGCAGCATTATTAGGCTGATCATACCATTAACTTCCGATGTCTTCGACAATCAAAACAATTACTCCAAATGCCTACATCTCCATTCTTAGAAACCCAAATGCATTAAAATTTTATTTTGTTCACACGTTAGCAAATATAATTTGCGTGTGTATCAGATAAAATGCTAACGTTTCGTGTACCCTTTGCGGCGGAATAAATCTTCGCATAAGATTTATTGTGAGTCGCTCTGCGGGTACGTGTTTGTTGAATATTGATAAAGTTTGAAGATATTTTTTGTGCAAGATGCAAATTTGTTGGGATGTGATAGGAATTTTGTAATTTGGATAAAGTATTTGTACAGCAGACATTGCTCGCAGAACAGATGGTCGATGGAGACAAAACGTTCTGGAGTACCAACCGCGTACCGCGTTGAATGGCCTCCCTCTAGATGGACTGATGACCTGATCAAAGCTGCGGGCATCTGCTGGATGCGAGACACACAGGACCGGTCAATGTGGCAACGCTTAGGGGATGCCTATGTCCAGCCAGCTGAAATTAATAATAAATGATTGAATGACAATAGTTTCAATTTAAAATATTTTGGGGGTAGATGGAATAGGGTGTGAAGTCCTACAAACCTCCATAGAAAAGGGAGGATCCTCCGACCAGACGGGTGTTGTGTCTGGTCCGGGCAACTGCCTGACGGTTGTTGTCGGACTGTTGTATGTGTTCTAATCGCGCCGAAAACTTTACTTGCGCGATGCAGGATTTGTGTGACGTCATGTCATTAGTTCGTAAGTGGCGGCTCTGGTGCCGCTACATCACTCCCCTCCGGAGACCGGAGGTCGATAGCAGGTTGAGTCGTCCGTACATCTTGTGATGCGTGCCTGGCCAGTGGATGGTTGGTTCCCGTGAGTCGGAACCGGAAGTCGCAGAGCTCGCGGTGAGTCGGAACTGTATGCGGTTGTGCCCCAGTGAGTCGGGGTGATGATATCCCAGTGAGTCGGGATAGTGTTGCTGGCTCCAGTGGTTCGGAGTGGTGATGATGGTGTCCCAGTGAGTCGGGACAGTGCTGCTGGCTCCAGTGGGTCGGAGCGGTGATGATATAAGCTGAGGGTGATGACCAGGAATGCGCGTCCGCTGCATGCTGGTGGTCAGGATACCCCCGTAGATGCCGTGGGTACTGGCTGGCTGTGTGACTCACTGCTCGAAAGCTTGAGGAAGTGATGACGTGACGACGAAGTAGTTCTGCACGAAGGCTGCGCTGACGATCACGTCGGGGTCACCAGTTTGGGGGTATGCGGAACAGGGTGTGAAGTCCCACAAAGCTCCATAGAAAAGGGAGGATCCTCCGACCAGACGGGTGTTGTGTCTGGTCCGGGCAACTGCCCGACGGTTGTTGTCGGACTGTTGTATGTGTTCTAATCGCGCCGAAAACTATACTTGCGCGATGCAGGATTTGTGTGACGTCATGTCATTAGTTCGTAAATGGCGGCGCTGGTGCCGCTACAATATTAAACTGTATTTTACATCTTCTTCAATGTCAATTTAAATTATTCAGCGAAATTTCGTAGACGTGGTGAATATTGAAAATTACTAAAACAGCTGAAGCTACAGCTGACTACGAGTTGAATTACCACCGTTGTTCGAAGAAAATTTACCATAAAAGTTTTGTTAAATTTGTTGTGTGATTGTCACTTGGCCTATTTTCCCTGTTGTCGTTTATTATATTACGTTTCTAAACGTACACTACTGCCCTTTTTACATCCTTCGCTTCACAACAAGATTTATTCCATTCGCAGATTCCCATAACATATAACCGAACCCTTACTGCGAAAAACTGACGACCTGGGCTTTCCTATACAAGAAATTGCCAATGCAATATAACATAACCCGATCACTGTATTCATTGGTTACAATATTGATACAGAATCCAAAGAATTATGTACCCTATTCCTTTCTGATAGAGACGTCGAGCTAACCAAATTGAACGATGGAAATTGGAAGCACGAAAAATGTACGGAACTCTCATAGGATTATTTATGGATCGTTGAAAGTTCTTCTGGTAACAATTTTAGTATATTTTTTTTAAGTTTAGTTACTTTTCTACACATATGGTTGGTTATTTTTAGTGCGACTGCGTTATTCGATTTAAACGTGTCTGATCATCGTGTGAAATTATATGGATAGTAAAAACGCAGATTATTTAGGATTTGGAATTTGATAAAATGGTAACCTGAGCTTATCATGAGTGGTAAAACGTAGATGATCCGGTTTATGAAATAATGTTAGCAAATCATTTAAATTAAGCATGTTTATTGTTGGTAAAATCGATACTAATGTGAAAATTACGTCTTAACGGTTGGACGCCTGTAAATCTTGGTATACATGTAGACCATGATCTGAATAATTAAGAATTGAGGCATTGAATAATTTTATTACGGTAGTATGCTTCCTTAAACTAGTATATATTTGGGAAACAAAATTAGAAGATCATCATCATATCAACCGATAATGGGACCAGGGTTACCGACATAGCCCGAAGAATTGCCAAACTTAAGTGGCAGTGGGCAGGGCACATTGCTCGCAGAACAGATGGCCGATGGGGCAGAAAGGTTCTGGAGTGGCGACCGCGAACCGGAAGACATTGCGTTGGAAGGCCTCCCACAGGTAAACCGATGACCTGGTGAAAGTTGCGGGGATCTGCTAGTTGCGAGACGCATGGGACCGGTCAAAGTGGCGACGCTTGGGGTTTTTCCGGCTGATATGATGATGATGATGAAGATCATATCAACCGAAAGACCGTCTACTGCTGAACAAGAACATAACAACGCTTCAGAGTTTTTATTCCTGCTGTAAATTAGAAGTTAAAGAATTAAAATAAAGATTGCCGAATTTAAAGTAACACTTTATAAAGCTGTTCTCACCACATTTCCTTCTACAAATCAGCGAATACATCTAAAGTAACTAAACGAACAAAGGATTCAGAGATATCATAATGCGGTTTCTGAATAAATTTAGCTCAAGCCGTCGAGTTGCGGGCAGGACTTTAAGGCATTGAAATTATTTTGAAACTAGATTTTGCTAACGATTTTCTTCACGCGAAAATCTGAAATAATCCCAACGTACAACAACGGGTATAAAAAGTATTATATTTTTTCTATATGTAATGTTTATCGCTGCCCATACTGAGATAGTAGCGTTTTTGGTCTCGCACGAGATTTTTTTTTAGCTTTGCAGCTTCGCTCCCGTCAACTGCCTATGCTTACACTACCTTAGTTTCCTTGCTATCTACCCTACCTAACTACCAATTTTGATTTCTATTGTCATCCTTCCGCGGCGAATCTAAACAAATCAAATGCACAACTCCATCTATCGAATATGGAGTTCAACTGTCCGAGTATCTGAATTGCGTGTTGTGATATTTTACTTCTTGAACCCCTTTAAATTCATCTAACTTTTAATAGAGTAAACCAATTGCGATGAAATAAAAATAAGTAGTACTACAATTTTCCTTTTTAAATTTCTTCATTCTAAAATTTTTATGTATTAAAGCTATCTACAATGGTTTCACATATTTTACATGATATGTGAGTTAGAATTTGATAAATGTGTGATGTCATTAAATCATGAATTATGAAATCCTAAATTATGATTGTGTTGTGACAACTTCCAAACATACATACAGACTTTTTCATTCACATTTTAATAATATTTGTAGGTGATAAGCATGCGGGCTATGGCTTTGGCTGAGTGTTTTTGAGACTTAGTAGATATGAAGTGTAGCTAGATATTCGAATAGGTTATGTCTAGTTTCATTAAATCCGAGTAGTCGTTGACGGCTGCTCCTCTGACCTTATGGCTATTGATGCCGGAGTTCCTCAGGGGTCTGTTCTCTCTGCAACTCTTTTCCTGCTGCACATCAATGACCTTCTTCAGCCTGGTATTGTTGGGTACGCAGATGACAGTACTGTTTCAGAGAGATACTTGTCCAGCGCAAAAACCAGTGCGGATGAAGTTCGTTCCTTGAGAGAGGCTATGGTGGAGCGGACAGATTTGACCTTAAGCCTTGTCTCCCAGTGGGGTGATGACAATCTGGTCTCTTTTAACGCCACCAAAACACAGGCGTGTCTTTTTACCGCTAAAAGGAGTCTTTTCGATCAAACTCCTACTTTTCGGGGTGCGTCTGTTCCTGTGACTGATCGGCTCGAGCTCCTAGGCATGGAGTTGACATCCAGTCTCAACTTTGGCGCCTTCATTGAGTACAAAGCCCAAATTGCGGCCAAAAAACTAGGCATCCTAAATAAAGTGAAGCGATACTTTACGCCTGGACAGCTTCTAACCCTATACAAAGCGCAAGTCCGATCCTGCATGGAGTATTGCAGTCACCTTTGGGATGGCTCAGCTAAATATCAGCTTGCCGCGCTTGACTCGGTGGAACGCAGAGCCAGGAGGCTCATTGGCGACGTTGAGCTGGCGGGTGCCAGGCTTCACAGCTTGGCTCATCGCCGCAAGGTTGCCTGCTTGTCGGTCTTCTACAGACTGTACTTCGGTGAGTGTGCTGAAGAACTCCACGACCTCATCCCACCAGCCCCCTTCTACCATCGGACATCTAGACGTACTGCAAGTTATCATCCTTACCTTGTTGCCATTCCACCAATTCGCACCAAACGCTTCCAAACATCCTTCATAATGCGCACAGCGAATGAATGGAACTCGCTACCTGCGTCAGTGTTTCCGAACGCATTCAACCCGAATCTCTTCAAAGTTAGAGTGAACAGGTTTCTTCTGGGTAAGCTCACTCCATCGTCGACTCTGTCTCTGTCACCTTTGACCTAGACTAGAGTCAAGAGCAAACCCATCACAAATAAAAAAAAAATAAAAAATGCATGATTCAAGATTCAATTAAAAAAACAGCACCATATGAAAGCAGATGTAGGCCCAATCTGCCAAGAGGTTTCCCATTCGGTTTGACTTCCAGTCTAATCGGATTCAGCTGAGTACCAGTAGTTTACTTAAAATTAATTACAATCTGACCTCCACAACCCAGTAAATGGTTAACACGATACCCCAGGGCAAGACTGTTGTCAGATTTCAAGCTTCTGAATACCCGTTACGA
This sequence comes from Orthosia incerta, assembly GCA_948252205.1. Lineage (NCBI taxonomy): Eukaryota > Metazoa > Arthropoda > Insecta > Lepidoptera > Noctuidae > Orthosia > Orthosia incerta. The sequence continues at coordinate 14,854,319 of OX411764.1, read as the reverse complement.
CTGTCAAAGATCTTCAAATGACAGCCGTGACCAACGGCTTAACGTGCTTGCCGAGGCACGAAGGAATCTCGGTATGCTAAGATGGTCACCCATCCACGGAATGACCTCGGCAAGTGTTGCTTAACCTTGAAGATCTAACCTTGAAAAACTGCTGATATTATAATAAAATATATACTTATCAATTAAATAAAAGCAGAACAAAACCAACCAATTTATTATTACTTTTTGAAGGGCCCAAACGGAACCCTATTGCAGTCACTCATGTGTCCGTCTGTCTGTCCCTCTGTCCGTCTGTCCGTCGTCTGTCACACTTTTGATCCGAAGAATTTTTTAACTTCGCATTGACCTATTAACTTGAAATTTGGTGATAATGTTTTTTATTATTTTACTAACATATACCAATATATTGGTTCGGGACCTTAAACGTGCGAAGTCCGACACGCATTAGGCCGGTTTTTTTTTAAATTCCTCTATCTAGGTAACGCTTAACATCGCAAAGAAAATAAAAACAGGCAAAAGAATTTATCCGAAGTTAACATTTTTGTGGCTAAAAAGTTTGTAAGGAATTTAAATTCAGAATTGAGCTGAATTTCAAAGAGGGTTATTTTTTAAATTGTGTTTAAAATTTTAGCATCTTGGAAATACGGTGTTGGATGATATTTTTTTTTCAACATTAAATACTTAGGCATTTTAGTTAACTAATGAGGCTATGGAGTCGCTATGGATCATCTGCATTAGCCACGCTTGGTGGATTATGAACGTCTCTTGTCACAACGAAGTAGATTTTCTACGGATTTCGTATTCCTTGCCCGTAAATTTTAATGCTTTTGAGCTGACTCTCATCTACATCGGCTTTGCCACTACTTGTAATCCATATAAATAAGAGTACCATTCTTACGTTTATAGTTAACTAGCGACCCGCCCCGGCCTCGTCCGTGACTAATTAAGAAATTAATAAAGAGTATTCTATTCTATTCTTCGTTTCTCAATCATTCTATTGGTGAAAACCGCATGAAAACCCGCATTTAGTAGTTTTGGAGTTTATCGCGAACAGACGCGGCGGGGGACGAAGCAAAAGGGAAGGTTATGTTTTATAATAATTATGACTAGCTGGTCTTCGCGGCTTCGCTCTCGTGGACCACCCCACAGGACCCGTTTATGTGGTTAAAAATAGCATATGCCACTCAGGTATAATGTAGCTTTATATTGGTGAAAGATTTTTTAAATCGGTCCAGTAGTTTCGGAGCCTATTCGGTACAAACAAAAAAATCTTTCCTCTTTATAATATTATTAGTATAGAAGTGATGTAATATCGCCACCGTCTTTTGCATCGAGTTAAAAGAATATTGCATCACAAACTTTCGCCTGCATCAAAGTCAAAAATTATCCCACGGGAATGTTCTAACGGGATAAAAAAGTATTCTATAATCTAATCCAGGCCGATAGTATATGGACCTTGCTACGAATTTCGTTCAAATTCGTTCAACCGTTAATGAGATTAGACACATCTAAATATCCAGACGTTTATAATAATATTAACATACAGTTGTGTTATATCTCGCTCCAATGACAAAACTTCTAACAAACAACCTCCGAACTTCCCTTCAATCACGTTTACTTCCTTCATTATTCTTAACCCTTATTCTTTACATAATACGCGGCACGATACGACCGTGTACGCCAGTACGCAGCGTATCAAAACGTGTCTAATACGCAACGCCGCGGCCGTGTTCCGTGATTCTGAATAATAATCACTGAGCTTTTAACATGCTTACAACGGAGATTGTATAGGTAGGTATATGCTCTGGTAAATGAGGTTAAAAATAAAATGTTGTAGGTGCAAGGGGGTAAGATGTAGTATGGCTTTAAAATATTATAAGAAATCCGTCCCCTCTGGGACGGATCTGCCAAGTACCAGTTTGATTCACTTGGGTCGATTGACAGACGGGCCAAGAGGTTGATTGGCAACGATGCACTGGTCGCGTCAAATCCAGAGCCTCGAACATCGATGCCGTTGCCAGCCTGTCGGTTTTTTATCGGTTACATTTCTGGGAGTGTGCGATGGAACAATGCACAATTTGGTTCCGCCTAGCCCTTTCTATCATCGGCTTACAAGACGTACGGCAATATGCGATCGGTACATGGTGGACATCCCACCCATACGCACAAAGCGTTTTGCTAATATATTCATTCTCCGCACAGCTAAGTAGTGAAATTCCCTGCCGGAGATTTTGTTTCCTGATAGCCTGATAAAAGGGTTTGGGCACACGTTTGGCGCAGTGGTTGAGCGATTGACTGCCGCGCTGCGTGTCGCGGGTTCGATTCCCGCACGGAACAAATATTTGTATGACCTACAGATAGTTGTTCCGACTCTGGGTGTTGTGAATGTGAGTTCATATGTTTGTAAACGCACCCACGATACAGGAAGAAATTCCTAGTGTGAGGCAAAGATAAAAAAAAAACAACCTTGGGGCATTTAAGTCAAGAGTGAATAGGTTACTTCTAGTACGCGCCGCCGCTTACGTACTTTGTGCTTCTAGGCAAGCATGCTTCACCGTAGACCACGCCATCCCTTATCATCAGGCGAGATAGTAGTCAAACGCGAGCCTATAGTTAAATAAAAATTTAAAAAAAACCATTTCCAAAAAAAAGACAAATTTCCGTTGATATTTTGGTCACAAGCGTTACTGATGGGTGTCGATTTCTTGGTCGGGCAAAGTGTTATGGTAGTTTTCCTTTAGAAATTTGTCAGTAGGAACCCTCAGTATTGATGCTGAAGTTGTGACACGCCCGTACTTCGGACATCACATAAAGCCGTTGGGTCTTTACTTGGATCTCTGCCCAATCGTATTGGATGGCCGTGTCTATATCGCGGATCGGAATGTGAAAGTAAAAGTAAGAGAGAGGGAGCCCCTGTTTGACGTGTACGCCACATTTTAGATGTTAAATTAAATTCTGACTATCTCATCGGTGTTGGATTCAATCTACAAGGTCGGTTTGAACATTTTTAGGTTTGTTTTAAAAATACTGGTCTACAATCTGTACAAGACTCATCAAATTACCTATAACTGAGTTTTGAACGATGTAAATAGTCCCTACAAATGTAAAAATATTGGTATTAAGCTGCATCAGATTCTCTGGAAGCTGAACCCAAATTAGTTGGTGTAAAAGGAAGATGAAATTATTTCAGTTGACAAAATAAAAGTGTCACCTGCTTTAGGCGGTTAACCAAAAAAAACTAACATAAACTTTTCCCACGGCAGTTTTACCTACTCTGGTGCAGAAAGATTTAAAATGCTTCTAAAATGGAACTTATATCCTCTACAAACAAGCCAAAGAAATGAGTTATTTATATCTAACTTTAACCTAGAGGTCCACAACCGATTTTGAATTTTAATAGTTAAGATATAAAGTTGGTTTTCAGTTCAAGTTTCGCGTTGTATTTATGATTTATATTGCGACCGTAGTGCGGGATATAAGGCTGAAAATTTTTGTTTATCTCTGAAATATTAATATGGCAGAAGTTTGCCTTTGACCGTAGTAAACATGAAAATTTCATATGATTTTTTCCGCATTTCCTGCAAAGAAATTGAGTGCACGGGTTTTAATTGGATGCGAATGAAATGGGTTTTCACTGAGTGGATAAATTTTGCTGAATTACAGTTTTAATGTGATCAATTTAAAGGTAAAGCTGTATTTTCTGGCCACTTTTAAATATGGATATAATTATTCCGTCCTTGGCAAAATACTGGAGGATTTGATATGTGTGTACATACGGTTGTTTCGTTTAGTAGAAAGTCAGAAGGTCCTTATAAGATCGACATAGGCAGGTAAACCAGCAGTCTGCTCTATGTAATATGTCTTTATTTACACGAAAGCAAGTGGAGAAGCATAAAAGGAGAAGATTATGAAACCATGATGTGGTCACAAGCCCCAGTATTAGGGAATCGACACAAGGAGGACATTGAAACCCATATCCTTAAAATTCTGCTTGTTTATGGATATACAGAAAATAAATATTTGCTTTGTTGCAGAAATCATCATGGACAAAAAACATTTTGGACTTTTTGACAATCGTTATCGTGACAATCGTTGGTCTAGGCCCTCTTGTCGTATCTTCTATCTTTAAATAAAGGAATCGCCGAGCGGGATCGTGAGAAAACCGATCCCGCTCGAAGAAGAAGTCGGGGAGGCAACCACCTCGATGCCTAAAACGCCGAAACCCCGTCTACGTTATAAGCAGGCGGGACTCCGGGGTCAGGGGTCATCAGATTGGGGACTCTGTCCGCCCACCAAGTGACTTCAGGAAAGACGGCAGCACAGTGATCACGTGCTGACGTGCACAGAGGCGCTACTTTCAGCCTCCCCAGGGATGTGCCATAACAGGCGTTGCACTGAGGAGGTGCCGGGTGGTCTTTTAAGAGGTGACAGGTTACTGGGGTAAATCCGTAGTCTTTTCCCCAAAAATCCAGGCGCCTTTTGAAGGTTTTCCCCGTAAAAAGGTCCTGTTGTCGTATTTTCTATCTTTAAATAAATAAATTACGAAATCAAACAGAATCCACTTGTCCCACCGCCGCCACCGATGAAGAAGCGATTAGCTATCGACTATTTTCTCGCTGAATAAACTGACACAAAAAATACATCTCATATCAATAAAAAGAGACACATCACTATTAATAGTTTATCGCTGGCTGAACACACTGACGAACTCACGCCGAGAGACCAACCAACCAACGCGTGCAGGCGTCGCACAAGAACACACGTTTATAGCCGAGTGAAAAAACTATCGGAACTACACACTCGCTTTTCGCTGCTCGCCAACTCGTATCTAGTTGTTAGCTCTACTCATTTCTCGCTGATCGTCGGCGGTAAGACAAGTCCTGAAGAATGTAAGTTTCTCTCGCCTGTGTCAGAAAGCAAAGGTTTTGTAACAAATATTGATACCGACCTACATCTATTCAGACTCAAATTGAACCCAATATAATTTGGGAGTTAGGGACACGGACAATCAGATTAGCTATTCGGTGATTGTCATCAAAACAAAGCAGGATAAATTAATTATTATTTGTGGATAATTTTATTAGCTTCAAAATCAATATTGACGCTCCCGGGAAATCAGTCTGTGTACACTGTCCAAAATTAATGATTAACTTCGGACGGTACCGGGAAATTTATTTTATGAATAGAAAATGATATTATGTTATTGCTTATATTAATTTAGTTGTTGTTTGTTTGTATTACAAGCGCTGTTCCTAATGGTGAGTTTTGACAAGAGAATTTACTTGTAACAGAAAATCGAGCATTCACCGTTTTCGGTTCGAAGTCTGGTTAAAAACGGCGAATTCTCGATGTTTTGTTACAAGTAAATGCTCTCGTCTGTACTCACGTTAAGGTTACATGATTTGAGATGAAAATAGAATAGCCAGTGATGTTTGCTCAAAGTGTGTTTAGTATTTTAGGAGGAAAAGAAAAATAAGCAGACAGATCTCTCGTATCAGTCACAGTGCGATGAAAATAGTACCTACTATATTTTCGGATACCAACTATTTTCACAATATTATTTACCAGTTTCTGCCCGCATTGCTCGCGTTAATGTGTTTTATTATCCCAAGAAAGAAACTAGCTAGATGAAAAGTATCGTTTGTCCTAATTCAGGACATAATCTACCCGTGTTCCAAGTTTTATCCAATTAGGCGTTTAGCTGTGGATGTGTTTGATTGAGCAGATTGATTCATCATTCATCAAACATCCATTTTTAACATTGAGTAGGATACTCTCAATCGTTTTTTTTTTAAATTAATTTCCAAATTAACTAACGCTGTTCAACCTGATACACTTTTTTATTTTTCATAGCTCAAAGTATTGTTATTTCAGTTCGCTCATACGAGATTAAATTTAACAAGAAGATTAATTTAACAAAGTGATACCTTGTATAAGAAATGGGGCAGTTTTATTTAAATATCCTTATAATTTGAAGCCTGGAGCTTTATTGCTTCAATTTTTGTTGTTAAAAATATGAAAGTCAATCGGCAATTTTATTTGCATAAGAAATAAAAAGCTGTTACAGTGTAAGTACGGAGTAGTACCTTATTTGTGTAGCAGTCGCGAGCGTCACTGCTCAGTTCGGGTTCGATGCCCGGTTCAGGCAGCGTATTATTGTGTGTTTCTATTTGGATTTCTTGAGTATGTTTTTATATTATTTATATTTTCCTTTAAGACGACGATAGCCGCCAATGACCTTGAGGCACAAAACGCGCACTCGTTTCACACCCGCGCGACCCAAAATTCAGTAGTTCTTTGTTTTCTTCTTTCTTTCTTTTTTTTTCTTTTTGTTTTTTTGTTTTTTTCTATGACTAAAAAAAACCTTAGATCAAAATGTACCGTAATGTTTTTCTCCGTGTTAGACATGAATTTACAAATTAATTTCACTATGTTATACGAATAAAACTCATAGTTTTCTTGGATTAAATTATTAAGAAAATGGTTTTATGTAACATAATATATTTTTGCCAAAAAATACGACTTGCCATTTAGACCTGATACTCATTTTAAAATCAGCTACTGAAGGGTATCTGCACCTTAAGCCTACGATCTGGATTTGGTGACAATAGGCTCACTTATTTATTATATAAGAAGTCCCAACTCTTTAAAGTTATCATGTTTTGTCATGAGCTTACAGTCAACCATTAATTTATAAAATGGTGGTAATGGTTTTTTTTTATTAAAAGTATAATAATTTATAATATTAAAAATTTAATAAATTATTGAAAAAAAAACAGTTAATTGGTATTATTTGTGGGATTACTTTAAAGCAATAATTTAAATTTGACATATTCATGTTATAAATTTAACTAATTCTTTATATTTCATTAGAAGTAAATGCTAATAAATTTAATATGAAATGGTTTAAGAGACCAGTACTTGCTTTCAGTCATCTAATGAAGAACAATTATTGATTCAATTAATAAAAAAAAAAATTGTGGTATGGAACCCTAAAAAGAACAATAACAGGCCGAGGCAGCTAAGTTATGACCAATCGCAACTTATGGCTAACTTATTATCACGAACATGAAGCATGAATCAGCACCACTCAGCTCAACCATTATGAAGGGCACCAAATGATCCAACACATGTGCCACCATCAGAGAGATATTAGAGAGAGCACACACTCAACTGCCAGGGTACACACAAGTTAACGAATGACATATAGATACTGTAAATGGTAGATTTACAGTTGGTATGTAGTATTCACACATGTGCTGTGCAGGTAATACAATGCTAAAAAAAAATGAGTTTACAATGCAAATATGTTCATACAGTCTTCAGCAGGTCCAACAATACTTCAAAAAATGTTCTGCTTATCACTTATTTTTGCACCCTAGTGTTTGTGGAGCAGGACTAGCATTGAGCCAAGCATTTTTATCAGCGGTGTAATCCCCCAACTTATAATATGCCTGCCTGCATAGTGTGCGTTTTGTATAAGTTTTAAATTTCGTCTCATTCAGTTCTAGAATGTGGGGACGTATTCTATTGTAACATTTTATACAGTACCCCATGAAAGATGAGGCTACTTTAGCCAGTCTAAAGCCTAGTTGAACTAATTGGTCACTATTTCTAGTAACGTGATTATATCTGTCGCCGTTTTTTTAGGGTTCTGAAGTCAATAAGGAACCCTTATAGTTTTGCTCTGTCAGTCTGTCCGTCCGCAGCTTAGCTCAGAGAATCTAAGTACTAGAAAGCTATAAGTTGGCATACATATACATAATAATAATTCCGAAAAAGTGGTAATTCTTTTTTGGGGTTCATCCTATAGACGTAAAGTGGGAATGTTTTTTGTTTTTCTCGTCTATCCCATTGTGTGGGGTATCGTTGGATAGGCCGTTCAAAAATATAATGGGTTTGTTCAAACCATTTCTCGATCCAGAGATCCGTTTCCGTAAAATTAAGCTTTAAATCGCAAATTCATGTTAGAGTCAAGTGTCCCGCCCCCCTGCCAGCGAAATGGTTGCTCTTGGCTATGTGAAAAAATCGCGGCAGTAGTAAATATAACGAAATTAAAAGGAAAACCAACTTGAAACAGTAAAAATTTTGTACAAATTCCATTGAAAAATTACTTAAATAACGTTGTTAGCTGTGTAAAACAGAGTAAATATATGCTTATGAACCATGTATACAAAAACATGCAAAAATAAAATCATAACATCCTTAATAATAATGATTTCTAAATTAATAATGTTTAAGCTTGAATAACGCATTGGAGTGGCCGGAGTGGTTGGCAGTACCGGACCGTAGTCCTTTCGGGCGCATGCGCGCGGGGGAGTCTATTTTGTGTTAGTGCAGAAGTATTTTCGACGTTTTGTAATCTTAAGTCAAATTAGATTCGATTGCCAAGCAAATTACTTATTTTCTTTTGTCGATATCCATCTATAAAGTCAATATTCGACCCGACTACATCACTAGTTGAGTAGCGAGAAACTTTCCAGAATGAAATAGTGAATACCGCAGATTAGAGGTGAATACATGTGAAATTTTTCAAATTCCGAAAGAGAAATAAACAAGCAGCATGCGCGCAATGATCCAGGAACGAACCATACCATTCCCCGTGGCTCTAACGCGCGCTCATATCGGCTCCTTTCGCAATTCGCACCCACCGTGGAACTCAAATAGATTTTATAACTCCTTCTTCAGTTCCCAGTTAGTCCTTTTTTATTTTAAGTCAAGAGTGAATAGGTTATTTCTAGGCAAGCGTGCTTCACCGTAGACCACATCATCGCTTACCATCAGGCGAGACAGTGGTCAAACCAGGGCATATAGATAAAAAAAAAACATAATCCTATGTGGACCCGTTTTAAGACGTTGTGTGCCGGTGAAACTGTTTTAATGTTAATGTAACAATAACAAAACCCTCTTCTTAGTCCGCATTATTATGCAACTTCCGAACCCTATTACCGCGCGTGGCCCGACACGCACTTGGCCGGTTTTCTCAAAATGTAAATGAAACCAAATTAACCATGAACAGAAAGCCACTCAAATCGGAGGCCACGTCTCCTGATACGCGATTATTTTTATCATTTATTTATTTATTTGTTTATCCTCGCACTGGAACGCCTTGCAGCAATTACACCAATTGAGCACAAACTTGCAAATACTGACTATAAGTCCTGGTTTCCTCACGATGTTTCCTTCACCGTTGTCAGCCATGTCCAAGATAAACTTAGAAAGTACATATGAATTGAAAAAGTCACATTGGTACTTGCCCGGATTTGAACCCACGACCTCAAGCACGAGAGGCGAGTTCTAAGCCACTGGGCCACCACGACGTAAATAGGTACTATATAGTTTAATCAGCCACTATTGCAACACAGGCCTTCTCTCAGTAAAAGAGAGAGGGCTATTAACAACGACGCGGGACCAATGCATGTTGGTAACGACTGTATATATTCGAACCAAATTATTCGCGCTTTTACAAACGAATCCAATTTGCACTTTTACAAAAATCCGTCACAATTAAAATATCGATGCGTTCCCGCTGTTCATATATAAATCGTTATTCCTGACAAAATAACCCTAGGCAGAAGGGTGATGTACCATCAGAGATGGGCGAGGTAGATGGGCGGTGAGCGAGGAAATAATATATAAATGGGATCACTTCATTTTCGCTCGCGTTTGATCAGTCTCACCTCATGGAAAGCGATGATGTCGAAGCTTACCTAGAAGTAACCTATTCACGCTAGACTTTAGGTTGTAGCTATCAGAGAACACAAACTTCAACGGGGAATTCCACGCCATAGCTGTACGTACAATGAAAGTATATGTGTAATAAATGAGAGCGAGGAAAGCATGCAAGGGACGCGAGCAAGAAATGTAAGCATGCACAGATAAAAAGAGCCCGCTACACATCTTCGCATCACTCAGTTACACGCCGCACCGTTTAAAGCCGCACAAGCTGCTTGCACAACTTTGTTGGAACTAATCACACTTTGTCCCACTGTGCTTTTGTGCGTCTCCTTTCCTTGTTGTACTAAATAAATGTGCTATCTATTTATTTATACATTTTCACACCTACAAATCCTCGCACATCTTTACATCTTTATTTTAAAACCACCCTATGGTTAAAGCAATTTCGTACACGTATTAACGTAAATTACATTGGAGAAAATATGGGTAGCTACCGTTTCCAATTGGGAACTCGTTCCAACTATATTTTTCAGCTCATATAAAATATAATTTATAAAGTGGTATCGGTGGATATACGCGCCGTTGAAAACCACCTGCGAAGGATTTATAATGCAGAAGTGAGAAGTACATTCACGCCCGTTTTTACAAAGACTAGGGAACGCCAATATGAACGCATAAATATATTTAAATTACTCGATTTTTTATTTTTGGCGGTGAGCCGAGCGTTGAAAATCTTACAAGGCGCATTTATTTTGGCATTCATAAGTGTCACTTACGGCCGGTTTCTGAGTTAAGTAAAGCAGCAATAATCAGTTGAGTATTGTCAAATAATTTAGGAAGCGTTTGAGTATTTTACGTTTCACAATTGAGAATCTACCTAGATCAGTTAGGTAAGTACCTACTTATGTATGGACCTGTCAAAGTTCCATTCACTTTAGTCTTAAAGAAAATTTGTCGTTGTTGTAATTAGAATAAGTCCCAAATACACGTATAGCTCCGGAGTGCAGACAAGCACGATGCGTTAATAAGAAAATAATTTAGTTTGAGTCAAGCGCGAGCCTATCAATAATAATAATAATAAAAAGTTCTAATCCATAAGAAAATTACTATCATCCTTCATATGCTACGTAATACGTACATAATGAACCTTTTTAATTTGAGAAAAAGCCTTGCTACTGAGTTATAAGTCATAAGTTGTTTATTTCGTAACAAAATAAATTGTGTCGAAATTTGTGGTAAGTAAAAACACCACTAAAATATTTCAATAGACTAAAAATAAATTAAAAATAAAACATTAAATAACAATAACTTTCAATAACATTAATTTATATAATTTATGAATAATTTAATAAGAATGTCAAGGATAGAAATTCAATAAATATACCACTAATATGTCACATAGACAAAAACAAATTCGAAAATAATGAATGAAGATAATACACTTTTCATATTACATTAAATACAGCCAATTAAAAATAAAAGTATATACATTGTATAAAATACTTATATAATTAGTTATAGACTACCAACATATTATACATTAAAACCATTATTACTCACTAACTAAACCTAAAAATATAATTAACTAAAATATGGTGTCGATAAACTCCTCCATATCGTTGTCCACTGGTAATGTGGAGATGTGTCCAGAAGACAGGCAGAAAAAAAAAACTCAGAGATAAAAAAGAACAATGATAATTATTAAAGATCAATAAATACGTCAAATACACAAAAACAAATTAAAAATGAATAATACGTACTTAAAATTACGTTTACAATTCAGTCACAGAAAACAAATTCATGCCAGGGATAAAAAAATATCTGTAAAAATAATAAAATCAATAAAAATAATAAAATCAATATTTCAATATCAAATACCATAACAAATACAAAATAAAATAAAACAATCCTTTATTGCTGGTTACTTAAACTATTTACATTAATACTTATTTTACAATGAGATTATAACCTATTTACACTCCGTATTATTTATATATTTTGTCTCGGCAACTGGTTATTTTTTCCTCGTCCCAGCTTGTCTTTCGACAAAGGCCTCCTCCAAGGCTCTTCACTTGACTCTGTACCTCGCTACCCGCATCCATTCTGGACCTGCTACTTTCTTGAGATCGTCTTCCCATCGCTTAAGCTGTCTTCCCCTACTTCTTTTACTTCCTCTCGTGTACCATTCTGTAATTATTCATGTCCACTTTATTTTCTCTTAACATATGTCCGGTCTTATCTTTAATTTTGTTTTTCATTTTATCTTTTCCAACTGTACTCTGTCTCTCCTTCTTACACCCATTACGCTTCTCTCTATTCCATTCTGGCATACATGTATTTCATTTTGTTGTTGTTCTGTTAGAACCCATGTTTGGCATCCGTATGTTAGGCATGGCAAAATGCAGATATTAAAGACTTTGCGTTTCTCTGACGTGGGCATCTCGTTATTCTTCATTATTTCGCTTAGTGACCAAAATTTTCTTTCAATTTCCTTCTGCATTGTCTCAGTTGGTGATACTAATTGACCCAGGTAAATGTGCTCACTTACGTATTCCAGTTTTTCGTTATTTACTTTGATAATGTCAAGTTGTGAATAAAATACTCATTATTTTAGTTTTAGTTATGTTCATTGAGAGACCTGCATTTGCGCTTTCGTCTGATAATTGCCACAGCATTTTTTCCAAGATCTTGGGGCATTCTGAGAACCGTATTAAATCGTCGGCAAACCTCAAATGACTTAATTTCTCTCCGTTTATGTTAAGTCCGAAATCATCCCATTCTAATTTCGTAAATTTTAACTCCAAAACAGCTGAAAATATCTTAGGCGAGATAGGGTCACCTTGCCGTACTCCTCTTTCTATTGGAAATTATTCACCAGCTTCACCATTCAAAATAATAATCCATGGAAAATCAATTTTCGTCAATTAAACAAAATAAGTCAATGGCAAAGGTAAAATTACAAAAAATATATTTATGTAAAACAATAGCAAATTCAAATTCAATCAATAATAATAATCTATATTCAATTGCAATTCATTATGATTGTCACTATAGTTGTCATTTCTCATCCAGGAACTTCGATATGTGTGGGTCGTCGATACACTGTAATAGGCTTCTTATGGGTAAGCTCACTCCATCGTCGACTCTGTCTCTGTTACCTATGATCTAGACTAGAGTCAAGAACAAACCCATTACAAATTTTAAAAAAATAGCCCTTTATCAATAAATATGTCTTGAGCTTGTTTTTAAACAAGTTAGCATTATTTATAAGTTTCAATTCTAAGAGTAACTTATTATATTGGACTGACCTGTGTGTGTGTATTCTGGGACTGTGAAGAACCACATTTAATTTCGGTTGGATCATGTTAGGTAACTCTTTCCGTCGGATGTTGTCTCTAGCTAATCTTTGCTCGTTGGTTTCAAATTTGTGCAGATTCTTGACAAAACTGGATAGCAACACCATAATATAGACGCAAGGCACTGTCAAAATTTGAAGTCTAGTAAAGTCGTCTGCTGCACGATTCCGTCTGTTTCAAGTGGAGCATTGTCCTTAAGGCTCTCTTTTGAATGACAAATGCCGAGAGGACATTGTACATGTATAAAGTAGTAAAATTATCTGTTAGTAAAGTATCTGCCTTCTAACCAATTTCAAGTCATATCTTAAAATTTACAAGATTTTTGAAGAACTAAACGTACCTACCACCCAAGAAAACATAGACCATTTTCTTTCCTTTCGTCTTGTTTCAACTGAGATCTAAATAATACCTTTCTAACGCTATTTTTATTGGTTTTCCAAGACCACTTCAGGCCGCCGCCGCTTTTCAATTATGGAATAGTGTTGTGGTGAACGGAAAAAATACTAGTTCTAAAACTGGAACTGTAAGACCTAGTTCCGGTGATAGTTTTTTTGGTTTGGAATTATTAATTTAGTTGGGGCCTTTCAAAAAGAGTATTGGTTGTGAGGTTTTCACAAAATGATATAATATTAAAGATTCTGTGTTGTACTCTCATAATTATTATAAATGTGTAATATTTAATAAATTCTTAATTGCAACACAATGTCTGAGCGCGAAAATTACTAACTATCAGAACAGTGTAATTTATATAAAAGACATTAAAATTTTTCGAAGGTTTGATTTAGGCTTGTATTTCTAATATTAAATGCATATCTTTGTGCTTCAATTTTGGTGTATAAATTATTTTTCTTTATATTTGATAGTTTAATATAGTTATAATATAGCCGACCCCAATATAGTTGGGAAAAAGGCTATGAAGATGATGATGATATTTGATAGTATAAAGAAAAATATACAAATATTACTTCTCTGATTGTGACCATGCCAGCTTAAAACCTTATAGTATATATTGTGTTATATCCATACTGAATAAATACTCCCTTTCTTCCTTACGTATCTAGCTATCGCACTAGTACAGAACTAAAATGTAAGCCAAAATTTTGTGTTCGACATAATAGAATCTATCAATGTATATTCTAGAAACAATACCCCACCTATATCTCAAACTACCAAACACATCAGAGCCAAAGATCCCGAACTGCATGTGTAACTATCCTTATTCCCGAAGCATGGAATGGGCTATTATTGTCACAGATAACTTTGAAGCATGGCGTATAAAATCACGGATATCGTGATGCAGTGCGCTTGATTCTTGTTGGTAGTTAAGGCAACTGTTTGGTTCGATATTGGATGTGCACGGAAAGATTTGCCACGTAAGCTGGCAGGTTTTTACTTGTGGGTATCTTAATGTACAGTGATTTTATTCTTAACGTTTCAAAGACAATAACTCATTAATAACTGAAACTATCAAACACATTAAGCCAAAGATCTCAAAGTGCATGTGTTACTATCCTTACGCCCGAAGCACGGAATGGCCTATTACTTTCACAGATAACTTTGAAACATGGCGCATAGAATTACCGATATCGTTAAGCCGACCGTTCGGTTCAATGAAGAATGTGCATAGAAAGATTTCTTTCATAGAAATTCTCACGGGCCGACAATTCGTCGGGATGGAACTGAAAGGCTGAATCTTGTGCTCAGCGCTATGACGTGGGTAGAATATTATCAGAGGCTTTAGACAAAGTGTAATTCTATCAGTGGTGGCGACATCCAAAATGCCAAATACAAGGAGCAGGTCACATTGAAATGGCATCGGGCGCGGACATGGCACGGGCGGCTACCTATGCCATTCAAATTACATACCAAAAGCATGGAAATAAAGCGCAATTTAGGACACACGGTATGTCGTTGCTCGGACGTGGTTATGACGACGTCTACCTACGTCATTGCGCTGAGCACAAGATTCGGCCTGTCAGTTCCATCCCGACGAATTGTCGGCCCGTGAAAATTTCTGTGTAGCCTGCGCCTAAGGGACTGATCACGCGACTTTTGAATAGCGCTTGGCATTCCCATATAGGTTTTTCATTTTTCCAACGAATAATAATGTCTCTTTTTTAGAGCCGTTCATTAAGGTGTCGTGTAGGTACCGCGTACCAGAAGACGCAGAGTTAGAACATCTTTCACTAAGTGGTTCTTGGATAAGGCTGCGGTAGTACGCTGGATGCGAGAACGCAGCCGAAGTCGTGATGTTCTATGTTTAGCAGTGGATGACTTTCAGCTGAAATGATTATGGTGAGTATGATCAGTAAAGGCGTCTCTAGTCTCTGCCAGCAAGGGCGTTCCGTGTTTGGTGCCGCATAGCGTTGCTATGCCAAGTAGTGGCCGATCCCACCTATATTTTCTTAAAAAGAAATGTAAGAACACACGCATGACTTAGCTGTGAGCGGCTGTGTAGCAGTGCCTTTACTCTGTTTTGGATTAGCTGTTCATTTGTTTCGATTTCAATGTACACAAAATTATGCAAGATACGTTTCTTAAACGGAAATGTTCGTAAATTGAGGTGACGTATTGTCAAACGCGCATCAACTGCTATCATAGGTAGAATGACTTTTCGTCAGCCGATCACGTCACTTGATTAACTTCTTTCCAAAACCGATTGCTAAAAGAACGGTATTTCCAAATTCCCAAATTATTCTCATTTTGCCTTTCACAGAATCGACAGTATTTCCACCACCGTATTCTAATTTAAAAGATCATCTTCACTAAACAAGGCTCTCTAAATTCAATGTTACAAGATAACTGAAGTTCTACCAAGTGATTATGATCAAATTTAAACTTGTGGAATCGGAAATTTCTTGGCAAAATGGGCCAAAGTTTCGCCAGCTGCCCGTAAGAAGGTGTTTCCCTTGTCCAATTTGCAATAAAAATATTTTTAGGGCTGTGTTACTGTTTTTTTGACTTTGGTTTTCAGAATTTTTGTTGAGATACTGGGTTGTGGAGGACAGATAAGCAGTCGCTCCATATAAAAAAAATTACCGACTTCCAAAACAAAACACTACAAGACGAAAACTCACTTTCTTTTCGGCAGTCGGTGTCTGTGGTACATACTTTATTTTTTTTAGAGGTCGGTATTTTTTTTTTATAAAGTTTTTTATTTTTGGTACCTTAATATAACCATGAAAATACGCATTATTGAGTATATCTAAGTCACTGAGTATAGCTATTACGGTTCATGAGATACAGCCTGGTGACGGACAGACAGACGGACCGCGGAGTCTTAGTAATAGGGTCCCGTTTTTACCCTTTGGGTACGGAACCCTAAAAAATAATCATCAAAATCGGTTCACCTAGTAAAAAGTTCTGAGGTAACAAACAAAAAATTACAGTCGAATTGAGATCCTGCACCTTTTTGAAGTCAGTTTAAAACACTAGTATTCAGCTGCAACTAATTGGACTGGAAACCGACTCCAACATAGTTCGAAAAAGGGTAAGCAGTTTTTTTATTTTATTTTATTAGTAAGTAGTTAATAAATAACTATTTTTGGCATACCAGTGGACCACGGGAAAGCCAAGGCCAGACCAAGTTTTTGAACCAGGAACCCGATGTTTATAAAGCAATAATAAACATCGGGTTCCTGATTCAAAAACTTGAACCCTAATCCTTTCCTTTTGCACGAGAGGCCAAAAAAAATTATTTCCTGATAGAAAACTACCTCCGTCCTCACAAGGCTATATCCACATTATAAAATCCCTTTCAACGCTGCGTTTTTCGGTACGCGGCAGTAACTTTGGCACTTCAGAACCTGTCGGCTCCACCAATCATCCGTTATATGAGCACTGCCACTTAAGGTTACACTAGTCGAAAATTCTTCCATACAAACGTAGTCTAGAGATTACTCCACTGTTTGACGATGTACGTTCAAAATAAAAAGTGATATCAATTTGTCTCATCATTATTTAGCCCTGTATGGAAGCAAAAAAGTAAAAGAAGAAAATATTTGAAAGTTATGAGCGTCGAAAGTGCCACATTTCGACATTAATTTTAACGCATTTTTGGGCGCAAATAAATACCATAAGAAGACGGAAAATTGCAAAACGGCCTCCATACAGGGATAGATTAGTAGTTCAACAATGCATATAATTTTATTTTGAACAGATAGATTTAGTCGTTTTTCCATGATATCTAGACTGCCAAAGGTCTGTTTATAAAATTTCGCGCACTCGGTTTCGTCCTAAATCATTATCCATTTCGCTACAAATTCGCAAAAGTGTGTAGTAGTATGCTGGGATGAGCAGTAGTAGCTTCCTACTGCTCATCCCAGCATCTATCTCTTCCGCACGTGTTGTCGGTTGATATAAAATGCATTTTAACCCCGCGCACAAAATAGTTCGTGCCGTCGACTAGTGTATCCTTAAGTTTGACAATAGGTGCATACAATCGGCACACGAAGGTTAAAATAAATTAGACATAAAGTTCGTTCACGTTTCTCCCGCACAGAATAATAATTATGTTTTCTCAAAATATCAAGCTAGATAAGCCTAACAAACAAATTTAAAGAGCTTCGTTTAGAATACGTTATTTAAAATTATCAGACGCAAGAGATTAGGCCCTACATTATACAAACAGCTGCAAAAACTACATAAATAATAAAACAATTTATATTCTTGTTATTTTGCATACATTTTTAATAATGAAATATATTTTGTTTTTATGATTTAAAATTGCAAGGTGACGGCGACGCGGCGACGGTTAAATAATTCACATATGAATAATAAAAAGTGTATTCGAATGCCGTGGTTCTTTGCAATCTTTGGTTATGCCAGTTACATGATTGCGTTTTATGCAAAACTAGTATAAAGTAAACGCACATCTTGCCAGCTTTAATCTACTGAATGTCAAACCTAAAATACTAACAGAGTACAATACGAATCCATGAGGTACGGTTAAAATTTGAAGCGCTTTTTTATATGGACATTTTATTTCATACGGCATAATGAGCAACATAACGAGTTAAGTAGCATGCCATCTACAGACATCCAGACTTCGCGCGGCTACTGATAAAATCTAGAAAGATAAAACCCTATTTTAACCTACTTTTTCCACCCGGTAATTATTGAACCAAGGATCATACGCTCAGCAGTAGATCAAACAGAAAGTAAACATGTAAACTGTATCCTTGCTATTTTACTTACAAAAATTCAAGCTCCTAATTCAGATCAACTCATAAAACTTAAAAATCATAAATCCAAAACTACTCGAGCTAATCCGCCAACCAGCCAGCAGCATTTCGAAATTCGAATATTAAAATCCATTCCAGAAGCGAGCGGCGGTTACACGGAATGCCAAATTTAAATTGTCCAGTGCATTTGCATAGACACAGCTGTCGCACATTTACATTTCGACTTGGTTATCTATATGCAACGGACGGCTTTTGGCAGGCGATAGTAGACTCTCTCCATGGCATTTGAGTTTCGAATAGCCCCGATTTTGTTTTGATTTTTTTTCGCTCTGGAGTTTAGAGATGAGTTTGAAACTCGGGCAGCGGACTCTTAGAATTTTAAACGTATTCGGCGTTTGATGTGAGTGGAATTATGAGGAGTGAACGGAGGACTGTAAAAATCGAATTCAATTATTAAATTATGAAGCCGTTTGTTTATGTTGAATACTAAACAGTTTCATTGGAATGTATGCTAAATTTATTTATGACCTTACAAATCGACATCGATCGTCTCAAAATTCTCATAAACCCAGGTAAGTAGGTATAAAATAATTAAAAATCACGATGTGTTGTACGATCATTTAAAAAATAATATGTGTCGGGTTTAGTCAATAGTACGGACGTCAATACAAATCACAAGTACGCCACCTATCGGTAAATCAAGAACAACTACGCTTTGGCGCGCTTTCTCTAACCACTTGCGTGGTGGAGACAGCAGAATATGGCAGTTGAGTACTGACAGCCTTAGAGCTAACACGTCGTAGAATCAGTGTCGATCCGTAATATCAGTAAGCAAGATTGTAACTGTGAGTTGTGAATATTTGAATAAACCCAGTGTATCGAATAACTTGTGTGATTTCATTTTTACGATTGTACCCAACGACCTGCCCACACACAATGTCTTAACCTAAGGGAATACATCCTGACTTCCCGATGGTATAAATCTACCGGCCAGCCTTGATGCGACATGTATTAAAATAGTTGTCATTTACAAACTTAAACAAAAAAATAAAGGTTTAAGCTCGCCTTTGTACATAAGCGATCCTATTGTATCTGTTTGTTTTGTGTACAATAAAGAATATGAATATAAATGAATGAAAAATAAACCCACAATCAACACCTACAGTTAAACATTAGCCTTCCAACGAAATACTTATGAAATTATCATTCGTTTTCGGAATTATGAATGTCAATAAATGTAGATAGATCACTGACCGCAACTGCCAAGCTAAAACGCAAGAGCTACCAACTACAGTGAAATGCTAGTCTACCACAGAACACCGAGCCGCCTAGGCAGCCACTGCTAAAGACGGCGTTGGCAAATATTCCAATCAAACCAAGTGTCAGTGAGTGTCACCGTATACCTAAATATATCGTCGGCAACTGACAATTCTTATTATACTACGTATACTTAACAACTGAAACTTGTCAACATCAACATCATTTCAGCTGAAAATCGTCCACTGCTGGACATAGGCCTCCTCTAAGCTTCGCCACGCCACATTAATTGGTATTGTGCGTCTCGCATCCATTAAGAATCCCCGCAACCTTAACCAGCTCATCGGATCCTCAGAGGGAGGCCTTCCAACGCCGCGTCTTCCAGTTCGCCATCGCCACTCCAGAACTTTTCGGCCCCATCGACCGTCCGTTCTGCGTGCAATGAGCCGTGCCTAGAGCCACTTTAGTTTGGCAATTCTTCGAGCTCTGTCAGGCTATAACAGCTGAAACTTGTGTTCAGTGCAATTGGGCGGCAACGAATATAATATTATTGTAATAAGCAATGGGGTCTCTAGTCACTACCATCGCTATGTTCCATGCTCTGTGTAGCCTAAAATCCAATATAAAAGTGTACACTGTGTGTACATATTAATCTACCTCCTATTCCGTTTACAAAATATGAAAAAAGCGATCGTCAACTTTTTTCACGCCATTTTTCACACACTAACGGTTTTGCCGTCACAATCCGCAGTTATTTGGCAGTTATTTTGGTTCCTTTTTTTGGAAGATATTGGGATTTTCTATCGATATAGTTACGATATAGTACGCTTAGAGTACAGAATTCTGATCCGGGGCTTTGAAAACCAACCGCTGGTTTTTTATAGCGAATAAATAAAGGCTCAAAAGAATTTGGTAAAAAAGAAATTCTATGCCTGATATTTTCACCATGAAAAATTTGTACAGGCACTCAAAACACAATCCAAATATCTGCTGTCCGGTACAGTTTCTCCCACAACTAGTTTTTTTTTATCTTTACTCACCATGGAACGAAAAAGTATGCGTCTGAAGTGAGAGGTTGGTGATGATCCAGGTTGTAAAAAAAACTCTTTCGGAACACCTAATTCTGCCTTTATCAGTTCTACGTTTCCCCTTGACCTAAAACTATACTATATGCCAAAGGAATTCCGGATGCAAGTTTGCAATAGATCTGATTGCTCAGAATGCAGATGTGGATATATTCCACTCTAATGTGCGTGTATTTTTGAAAAGCTGTCAATGCTGTTTTAGCACCTAAATGAGTTGATTGAAAATTATGGAATTGTTACTGTCAAATTGCTGTATGGTTGAGTTATTATTTTTTATTAAATTACTACTATTTTAGTTTATTGAATTGTTATTGATGTATTAGTATTATTGAATCGATATTATTGAATTGTTATTGTTGAAATATTATTATTGACTTATGAATCGGGAATGTAATTTAATCTTCTTCTTCTTTTGTGTCGATCAACTCAAACTATACAACCATTCAGATTTTGTCCGACCAGGGGGGTGACCATAAGCTCTTAGAGCGGTACCAATTTGAGAACGAATAAGGGACAAAATAAATGTATCTGACGTGTATACATCTGTCACTTACTCGATCACAAATTGATACCACTCTAAGAGCATGGTCACCCCCCAGTATGCAGCCACTCGGTAAGCTCTATCGTTTGCCACGTTCAAATCCCGTAAGGTGCAGGTGGTCGGGCACGAAGGGCAGACAAGAAAGTGGGCCATATCTTGCGAAGGGGCCCCACACTGGCACTGTGTTTTGCATGAGTCTATGATATTCCATTTGGCCAGGTTGCTTTTACAGCGGTCAACCTGGGTCCGCAATCGGTTTAGGGATTTCCAGATTGGCCACTGCAGTTCGCTGCCCCCTGGCAGAGCCTGAGTTCTCTGCCAGAGTGATGAAGTGTGGAGGAGTAGGGTGTATATGTTTCCATAATTCACATCTCTCGTCAGTTGCGCTGGCTTTCGAGGAGGTCGTATGTCTCAAGAAGCTCTTACGACTCTTCAGGCGCGCAGGTTGGAGTTGATGCTCATATAGGGGATGCCGACTGTCCCGTTCCTGTTTGTCCTTCTCGATGCGGCTGGCTACTTCGCGACGAACTTCTGGTCGAGCTATACCCGCCAGAGGGTACAACATCACAAGTGGGGTTGGTTTCAAACACTCAGTTACGATGCGGCAGGTGTCATTTAGTGCTATGTCGACATCTCTAGCGTGAACGGATCAATGCCACACTGGGCATGCGAACTCTCCAGCAGAAAAGGACAGACATAGGCCAGATGTACGTAGTACTTGTGTCGATGCTCCTCAGCAAATTTAATTAATGTGGTTCATTTAATGTTAGTACGTGTGGGTCGATATTTTTATCCTATGATTTTTTGATAAGTATTTTAATTTAGCAAGAATGTAATTTAATTGATTTGGTTGATTGAGTTTAATTTTGTTTTGTTTTAATGTTGGTATGAGCGAGTCGGAAATTATTTGTGTGTTGTTTGTCTGTTGTAAATTTAGTAATAATAAAACATTGACCCTTTGCTTGTGTTAGATCACGCTATTAGTGCAGGGAGTAATTGAAATAAATAACCAAATCCACTCCGAACGTTAGCCGGTTTTTAAATAAATAATTGTTTTTTTTTTTTTATATTTTGGCTTCGCACGGTTTGTGCATTTAGCCAGTGTCAAGTTTAGAGTAGAAGTTCTAGCTGTTCTAGTTTCTTTAGATTTTAGTCGTTCTAGTTAGGCCCCAATAAAATGGCGGTAACTTTATTGGAAGCTTCTACGGAGTTTTGTCGACACCATGTACAAACTCTTGTTCTACCGCTGTGTTTTACTTGCCCACACTCGTGCACGTTCACTAATATTATTAGAATAAAAACCACCACTTTTACACTATTAATATTCAATTTAACACAATTATAGGAAAATAAAACAGAGAAGCAACATAGACGCCATCACGTTCCCGCCAAAACTCAAAATAATTGTTTCTTCAGTCCCATTAGAACTGTCATTCGTTGACAGCTGTCAATTTATTCCTGGAACTATAAACCTTCCAAATAGAGTTATGAATAATTGAGAAGTTATCATTATTTATGCTTTGGTGTGGTTTGATTGGGGTCTATTTCCGATATAGGATGATGATTCTACTTTCTACTAATATTATAAATATCTATACTCCATTTGAAATAACATTAGACATGTTTCCAAATCCTTTTTCAGTCCGTTCAACCGATTTTGAGTTCTATCCCGTAAACATAAGTAGGACATCAAAAGCATAAACCTGTTACCAAAACCAACTATTTACTACAGCTACCATATGTCGTATCACCAACGCAATAGAAGTCAAAATCGGTTGAACGGGCTGTAAAATGGCCTAATTTAAACGTCTTATGTTATCGCAAATGGAGTTTAAGTCTGAATATATGGAGTACATTTTAATATACTGAAACTCTATGACAATATTTTAAATGTGACGTAGGTACATACTGATCGCAATATTTCTCAAACTACCCGAGTATAAAATCAACTTTCTTTTTTTAATATTAAACTTTATTTGCAATCCGTCTATTTCGCTCAGCTGCTCATGTCGTAATGGTTCACACTAATTATACTCGCGCCTCGTCCTCGAGATTAGTAATTTACACATGTAGTTACGCCTAGTTGTCACCACTCATGCACTTAGTTGCATGGCAAGACTCGCTTTATTCTCAACTTAAAAAACCTTAACAAATTCGTTAAAACAAATCATTTTAAGTTAGAGGATTTGAGAACGGCATTAAAAATGGTAACGTATAATTGTCAAATGGCGCCAATTGACCTCAAAGACGCATATTTCTTAATTAAAATATGTAAAGAATCTAGAAAATATTTAAGATTCTATTTTGAGGGTAAATTATTTGAATTTAATGTTTTACCATTCGGGTTAAGTACAGCCCCATACGTCTTCACAAAAATATGTAAACCTATCGCTAAATTATTACGCTCTGCAGGCCTTTTGTCCACTGTTTATTTAGACGATTGGTTGCTAATTGGACATTCCCGTCTGGAATGCCTTACTAACATAGATCTAACTAAAAGATTATTAACTTCACTTGGCTTCATTATTAATGTAAAAAAAAGCGCACCTTTTCCTTCGACCAAATGTAGATTCTTAGGTATGATTATAGATTCACACGACTTTCAGATTAGTTTACCAACAGAAAAAAGGTTACGAATAAAAGCACAACTTGAAATGTTTTCAAAATTAAAGCATTGTAAAATTAGGAATTTTGCTCAGTTAATTTTTTTTTTTTTTTTTTTTTTATCTTATATAGGCTCGCGCTTGACCACCATCTCACCTGATGGTAAGCGATGATGTGGCCGATGATGGAGCACGCTTGCCTAGAAGTAACCTATTCACTCTTGACTTAAAGACCCCTAGGTTGTAGCTATCGGGAAACACAGACTCCGGCAGGGAATTCCACTCCTTAGCTGTACGCATAATAAAAGTATTTTCAAAACGTTTAGTGCGTATGGGTGGGATGTCCACCATGTACCGATGGCGCATCGCCGTACGTCTGGTAGTCCGATGATGAAACGGGCTGGGCGGAATTAGATTATGCAATTCCATCGCACATTCCCCGAAATGTAATCGATAAAAAACCGACAAGCCGGCAACTCGGCGACGATGTTCAAGGCTCTGGAGCTTTGACTTAACCAATGCCTCATCGCCGATGAGCCTCTTGGCCCGCTTTTCGATCGACTCTAGTGCATCAAGTTGGTATTTGGCAGAGCCGTCCCAGAGATGAGAACAGTACTCCATGCATGATCGAACTTGCGCTTGATACAAGCTGAGCAGCTGTTCTGGCGTGAAGTACCTTCTCACCTTTGCAAGGATCCCCAGCTTCTTGGCAGCCAGCTGAGCCTTTGCCTCAATGAATGGGCCAAAATTGAGAGTCGATGTCAACGTAACGCCAAGCAGCTCAAGATGGTCAGTTATTGGCACGGTCACACTTCGGAAAGTTGGAGCCGGGTGAAATTGACTCTTTTTTGCGGAAAAAAGACACGCCTGGGTTTTAGCAGCATTAAACCTGACCAGATTGGCATCGCCCCATTCGGAGACTGCCTGCAAGGACAGGTTTAAGCGCTCCACCATGGCCTCCCGGAGAGACTGGACCTGAGGCCCGGTAGTACGAGCGTTGGACAAGTATCTCTCAGCAACAGTGCTGTCGTCTGCATACCCAAAGGTACCGGGTTTTAGCAGATCGTTAATGTGCAGCAAGAATAAAGTTGCTGAGAGTACTGACCCCTGAGGGACACCGGCATTAATATCCAAGTGGTCCGACGAGCAGCCATAGATAACCACTCGAATGGACCGATCTCTCAGGAAGTCTGCAATCCAATCACACAGACCACCGGGCAAACCGAATGAAGGAAGCTTACCAATAAGGCTTTCGTGCCAGACCCTATCAAAAGCCTTCGAGATGTCGAGGGAGACGGCAAGCGCTTCCCCATGCCTCTCGATGGCCTCACTCCAGATGTGAATGGCATACGCTAGAAGATCCCCAGTAGACCGATTTCGGCGGAAGCCGTATTGGCGGTAATAGGCTTATTAGTTTCTTCTTGTCCAGCGATCGAATACGGATGGCTGCACACTAAAGAAATGGAAAGATGTAAATATCTCAACTTAAAGGGTCATGATGATTATAAAAAATCTATGAATTTACCTGAATCACTACAACCCGACTTTGACTGGTGGCTACATAAAATAGAAGATTCTGTCCATCGAATAAAAGTTGATTCTTACCAAGTTGAGATATTTTCTGACGCCTCAACAACGGGGTGGGGGGCTGCCTGTGAGGGAAGGTCTGCGAGCGGGCAGTGGTCAAATACCGAACGAGAACAACACATAAATTATTTAGAACTGCTTGCCGCATTTATTGCCTTAAAAGTTTTTGCTAAAAACCTTTGTAATTGTCAAATATTACTACGAGTTGACAATTCAACAGCAGTAGCATATATAAATAAGATGGGGGGTATACAATACCCTCATCTCACAAAAATAACTCGGGATATTTGGAGCTGGTGCGAAAGCAAAAGGCTTTTCGTCTTTGTCTCGTACATAAAATCTAGTGATAATATTATTGCAGATTACGAATCACGAAGAACTCATCCGGACATAGAATGGGAACTGTCCGATTGGGCCTTTGACAGTCTCATCCGTGCATTCGGTCAACCAAAAATTGACTTGTTTGCTAGTCGCATAAATAACAAATGTGCCACATATATATCCTGGCACCGCGACCCAGACGCATTCGCGATCGACTCATTTACGGTGTCATGGGAAAATTATGATTTCTATGCATTCCCGCCATTTTCAGTCATACTTAAAACTCTTAGAAAAATAATAACAGACAAGGCACGAGGTATCATTGTCGTACCTTTTTGGCCATCACAGCCATGGTACCCCGTGTTTAGGTCCCTCCTTATTTCGGAAACTGTTACATTTCCACCTAAAACCCATGCCTTACTGTCTCATTCCAGCTCCCGTCGGATACACGAGTCAATTACCCTGGTGGCAGGCATATTATCCGGTACACATTTTCAAGGAGAAACGTACCAGAATCATCACTAGATATAATGTTAGCATCATTAGCACCTAACTCCATGAAACAATACGACGTTTACTTGAAGAAATGGTGGGACTTCAGTAAAACAAATTCGTTAAATGTTTATGACGCCTCTGTACCCACGGTAATATCCTTTTTAACCGAACTCTTTAATGACGGTTGTCAATATGGTACGCTCAATTCTTGCAGATCTGCTCTTTCCCTGGTGCTGAGCTCTGTACTAATTAGTGATGATAGAATAAAAAGATTCCTCAAAGGGGTTTATAGACTAAAGCCACCAAGACCTAAATATGAAGTTACCTGGGATACAAACTTAGTATTAGACAAATTGAGTTCATGGCATCCTAATGAGGAATTAACTTTTGATAAACTTACAAATAAAACTATTACCTTACTGACTCTGTCAACCGCACACAGAGTCCAAACTCTCTCGAAGATAAAAGTTAGCAACGTTCAAAACTTTTCTCAGCGTATCACAATTAAAATCTCCGATATTGTAAAGACTTCTAGACCGGGATTTCAACAACCTATTGTTAATTTACCCTTTTTTACTGATAAAACATCCATATGCCCAGCCACTACATTGATGTGTTACATAGAACGCACCTCATCATTAAGAACATCAGACGATTTATTTGTTGGAATTAGGCAACCTCATAAACCAGTGGGAACACAAACGCTTAGCCGCTGGATAAAGCAAACGCTCAGTGAGTGTGGGATCGACACGAGCGTGTTTAGTGCACACAGCACGAGACATGCAGCATCATCGCACGCGCACTCACTGGGTGTTAGCCTAGATACTATCCGTAAAACGGCAGGCTGGAGTAGGAATTCCACAACTTTTGCAAAATTCTATCAGAGAGTTATTATTGAGGATGATAGTACTGCCCTAGCAGAATCAATAATCAACCATCATTTATAATTAATTTAGTGCGATTATAAATTATTGTGTACAGATAACTGTGATAGCTATTATAAGAATAATTATTCCTCAGTTAGGTACTTAATTATATTCATCTGTTTGTGATTAATTTTACCCTTTGAGTAAATAGGTACTCAAAGAAAGCGCCCAATATTGTTAATCCTAGAAGTACAAAATTGTTCTTTCTGTTTACTTTACCAAAATTAACTTTACTTAATAAAATGGTGTTTATATTTACGAACATTAAGTATTATAAATTGATGATATTTCCAAAAATACTCTCAAAGTCTACATGTGTAAATTACTAATCTCGAGGACGAGGCGCGAGTATAATTAATGATTAAACGAACTTACCTGTACGTGAAGTTCTATCATAATTATACGAGCGCCAAGTCCGAAGAGATTAGTAATCCCACCCTCCCAGTGCTATACATATACACACACCCCAAATTATCTATAGAGTCTCGGAAATACATCAATGAACTACAGGATCTTTTACTCTAAAATAAATGATAGGCGACATCGTCTGAGAGCGGAGCTGGACCAAGTACCCACATGTAGAAAAATAAAAAATAAAATAAAAGATTTGTGGGTAAGTCAAACTGAATTGCCATAGATAACAAAACATTTTTTATTATATTTTTTTCTCAACTAAGTGCATGAGTGGTGACAACTAGGCGTAACTACATGTGTAAATTACTAATCTCTTCGGACTCGGCGCTCGTATAATTATGATAGAACTTCACGTACAGGTAAGTTCGTTTAATCATTAATTATTATACATATATATCGTTTATAACACACTAACATATATCTATTAACCTGTATATTTTAACACCGTAAAAACTGATTCACGTCCGTGCATTTCAACGTAAGGTTCAGTTGAAAACCAGCGTCAGGCAACTCCCAGTTGTCTGGCATTTTGCTGAACTGGACCTTTTTGGCGCAGCCGCGGGGCACAATATGTATGTAATTGTTTTTAAAATTAAGTTCCCGTTTATTTGTGTGTATCCGTGTGTGCCAAATAAAATAGTTTTCTTTCTTTCTTTCTTAATATTATTTGTTAATCAATCACAGCTCAATGATTGAACGGATTTGGATGGAACATGCGCAAGGATATATATTTTATAAACCCACTAGGAATCACCCCCACACAAACACACACACTACACATCACACACACATTCATCACATTCTCGTATCGTGGGTGCGTTAACAAACACTTAAACACACACATACACAAACAGCCAGAATTGTAAAAACTATATCCATACAAATATTTGTTCCGTGCGGGTTTCCTACCCGTGACACGCGGCACAGCATCCGATCGTTCAACCACTACGCCAACCGTGTTGTCCAAATTATGGCCTGGATAGCTTTGATCAATAATACACTCGATGCGGGCCGAAAATATGGCCACAAATACGGTTATGGTCTTAATTAAAATTAGTATGGTCAAATCATAGCCAACATTAAGACGTTAAAAATGCCGCAATGTGCGTTCAAAAATTGTGCAAATGACCACCGTAACACCTTGATTTTGGAAGGCATATCTTTTTTTTTCAGTAATTTTATATTTTTAAGTGTTTTTTTATAAAGAAAAACCGAATTGAATAGTAAATATGAATCAATTACCTAATATTATGATTGTTTGACCAACGTTTGCGTCGACAACGCGCCAACTATTGTAACAAACATCGACTGTTCTGGAACTCTGTAATTTAGACTTTAAACCATGCGTGTAAGACTAAATTTGTAATGTTGAGCAGCGAAGAAAGCTCATAAAATTTTATGTATTTATACGTTTATTATTGAATCGAAGGCCTGTATAGGATATATATTACTTTTTATACCGGTAGTACTTTTGCACTTCATTTACGCTAGGCAACCTGCTGGTAGAAGCTAGTATCCCATATATCACGGAAATATTCTAATTGTGATCGTTTGTGTTTGTAATTGTGTTCTGAATTTCTCAGTAGCAGCTTGTGTATGTACCCGGCTGATAGCAGGCTTGCCGCTGTGGTATGCACAATTTAATGTAACCCACATCTCAGTGATAGTGCCTTGAGTTGGTAGACCCTATTCTAAGTGGCGACTAGACTTGCTCTTAATGTTGTCGTTGTGAGTTACCATATTATCAGTAACTACTCACAACGACTATGAATAAAACCAATGCACTGCAAGGTGCCAGGGTTACCGACATAGCCCGAAGAATTGCCAAACTTAATTGGCAGTGGGCAGAGCACATTGCTCGCAGAACGGATGGCCGGTGTGTAGAAAGGTTCTGGAGTGGCGACTGCGAACTGGAAGACGTTGCGTTGGAAGGCGCAGACTTGTGCAGCAGGGTTGGCGAACCATTTTCACGTGATAAAATAATTCGGGGACGCAAGTTAACATTATATGATTCCCTGTTCTGGTTAAAGTAACTTAGTATGAGCCTATTGACTATAAAATATTTAGCATCTAATTGGCAACAGAAATCACATAATGGTCCCATTGTTTTTTTATACTAACCCTTTGAGTGCCTAAACCGTGGATCAACGCGAGACACAATGCGTTTTCTATTGGTTTGGTAATACGGTACACCACTGTTTAAATCTCTCTCATCCATCATCTGTATTTTGGGCACGATACCAATGCGATATGGAGAAGTTTCCCGACTCCATATTTTAGACTAGTTTATTTGTATGCTAATGTGTAGTTAAGTTAACTATTTCATACTGTGTACATTTTTATCTATGTTATTAAAGTTTTCTTGTGACATATTTGTTGATGACACGCCATGGCCACAATATTATTAATTTTTATGAAAGTGGCACGATCACCAACAAAGGTTCGCCATCCCTGAACTAGTGATTTTAGTGAACACTGATTTAAGTGAAAAACAAGCGCAGTACATAATATACTAGGTTAGTATAAAACCTGAATCTGTCTTTGGTATAGGACATCGTCATAATTTTAGCTGAAAAACGTCCACTGATCGGTCCTGCGCATCTTGCAACCTTCTGGTTCCCGCAGCCTTAACCAGGTCACTGGTCCACCTAGAAGAAGGCCTTCCAATACTGCGTCTTCTGGTTCACGGCTGCCACTGTAGAACTTTTCAGCCCCATCGACCATCCTTTCTGCGCGCAAATTGCTCACTGCAACTTTAGTTTGGTAATTCTGTGGGCTATGTTCGGTATAGGTAGGTATATCAATATTCACGAAAAAAGCATACAAATTCCATAAAAACCCACAAATCCACATTTTAAACTAAATTCACTTCCATCTTTAAGGACACCATATTTCCCAGAGGCGCGAAACATTTCCGATCCGTACAAAAAACACAGTATCACAGTATCGCTGTCTCCCAAGAGACAAGCCTCAACACAGCGGCTTACCGAGTTTCGTTCCACTTTAGTTTCTTGTTTAACTTTGTTACTATGTTTACAAAAATCATGGGTGGTCCCAATTTCTATGATATTATAAATAAAAGCCCGCAATAACATTCAGTCGACTTCCAGTCTAACCGGATTCAACTGAGTACCAGTATTTTACATGAAGTGACTGCTGTATGTGACATCCACAGCCCAGTAACTTGGTAACACAATACATCTTATCGAGACTGGTGTCAGAATACCCATAACGATTGTCAAAGATTTTCAAATGACAGCCGGGAGCTAACAGCTTAATGTGCTAAAGGCACGGAGGACCTCGCTATGTAAAGATGGTCACCCGTCCTCGGACAGACCTCAGTAAACGTTGTTTAACCTTGTAGATCGACCCATGCGGCTGTTATTTTGTAGCTCCTCCCGTAATCCCATTCATTAACTTAGTTCAAGTTTAAAAGTTGATAAGTTCCATTTTTTAAAGACGCCATATTTTCCAGAGGCACGAAACATTTTTGATCCGAACAAAAAATCACAGTAACACTGTATCGTTGTCTCCCAAGAGACAAGCCTCAACACAGCGGTTAACCGAGTTTCATTCAAGTTTAGTTTCTTGTTTAACTTTGTTGCTATACACAGATTGTTTGCGGTCAGAATGTAATACACTCAACGTTAAGAGGTAGGAAGAAAGGTTCTTGACAGCGTGATAATCGATTTGGGTTCGAAAATCATCAATTTTGAGGGCTTAACGCGGAATTTAGGAAGAGCGGGTTGAAGGTAATAGACATTACAGCTCGATTGAAACTTAACGGTGTTTAGAAAAGAAAGAAAATGTAAACTTGAAGGAAAAAAATTGTTTGTTTAGTCTTTGAGTGAGCGACTTACTCGCTGTGCAGTAGACTCCTCGCCTTCACTGTAACATGAAATTGTTATTGCGCAGTGACTCACTGAGGATTCCGAGCCACGTTTAGTTGACCGGTACTCAGACAGCCTTTTAAACCGACTTTCCAAGAAGGAGGGGGGTTCTATGTTTATCTATGTAAACATACAGCATGTTTGTTTGTTTTTTTTTTTTTTTCCGATTACTACGTCAATTGTGAAACGATTTTGAAAACACTTTGTTGTGTTTTTGTTTGAAAAATATGTTCCCGATTTGGGCACATTTTAATTTGGCGAAGATCTGATGAAGAACTTTGGAGATATACAACATAACTCTTCGGGATTGCTGCAATCGAATGTCTGTTTATTGATTACGAGTACGTCATTTCATAAACGTCACGCCAGTAATCAAAGTAGTAGCCAAAGTGGTCCGCAGATTTGTCTAATTCACCCCGGTACACTCTCATTTCACCGGTTATGTTCAAGTTTTATGTTATTCGGGTAATCTATTTTGGCATAATTTTGGGCATTATAGGTACCTTACTATAGAACGTCTTGCTCAGTGTTTGTATACTATTTTTATTTTTGGCTCCCGGTTATTATATCAAAATTGTCCTATAAAATTAAATTCAAATGCGACTGGTAGCTCCAGAAGCTAGCGCGGGCAAAAAAAAAACTTTACAGCAACTAGGTATATAATTATTAGTATCGAGTTAATTTTATATGCCTTCTCCAACTAATTCTACTTCCCAGCCCCATCGTTTGTCTCACCGAACTCCCAGTTTGTTTACAAGATTAGGAAATAAGCAAGTTTTAAGTAAATTATCTCCACAAGGTCATACTGTGGCTCTTTTTAAAACTTCAAGCCACTGGGATTAAGGTCTTAAGCGTGATTGATTAAATCATGATGAGAAGTGGTGGCTACAAAATGTGGTGGCATTTTTATAAGAAGTAATTTTAGAAGTAGTACCTTGTATAAAGATTAGAGAGGCTCTTGATACAATGATATTATATCAGCGGTAATGAGTGTTGAGTAGTCAAAATTAAGGGATTGAACTCATGCAATTTTGATAACGTTTGTCCATACATTTTGAAATTTTAGACAATAGAATGTCGCTTCGACTAGAAACTCAGGACTAGTTTGCTGTTTGACTGGTAAGTGTGAGGTTCTGATTTTGAAACCTGGGTCGGGTAAAAGTGTAATTGGGTTTTTTTATTAGAATATTTGCAACAGCAGGCAGCAGCCATGGGGTCGTTCCCTTTTACATAGCCCTTTTGGATTTTAACAATGCGCCATTAGCATCGTCAGTGTCGCCATCTCCGTTTGTCTGTCCGTCCGCAGCACATTATTAACCACGCCGATAAAGTGGTAAAAAAAATAGATATTTTGGTACCTCCTGTACACATAAAGTGGAGATGTCTTTTTTTCTCGTCTATCCCATGGTATGAGGTATCGTTGGATAGGCCATTCAAAAATACTACGGGTCTGGAAATAGTTATTTATGCTACAAGTGCGGAAGTTAGGTGATTTCCGATGAGTGGTATTTTCGAAATCGACACGAGTCGGAAATTATATTACGTACGTGTATCATACAACATTTTACTAAGCATTGTGCGAGGAAATAAAAAATATATCTGAACGAAGCAATAAATTAATAAAATGGCGGGCTTATTCAAGCGCGCTCAGCATATTAACAAATTTTTTAAACTTTTCTCAAATAATAAAAACTCTATGCGGCGGGCTGACGTTGGAGTTAAAAATTAAAAAACTACAGGAAAGTAAAAAGCACTAATAAAAAAAGTGACACTTCCCGCACAGTCGCACTGTTTGGCTGCTTGGAAAACGCTATTTTCGAGGACATGCACTGTAAATAGTTATTTATGCTACAAGTGCGGAAGGTAGGTGATATCCGATGAGTGGTATTTTACATTTTTACATGGTATTTTTATTGGACACGAGTCGGAAATCATCTTACGCACGTGTATCATACAACATTTTACTATGCATTGTGCGAGGAAATAAAAAAAAATATCTGAACCAAGCAAGACATTAATAAAATGGAGCTTATTCAAGGGCGCTCAGCATATCCACAGATTAACTAATAGTTCATAGTTCCTCGGGCATATCTACTGCGCATGTGCAAATAGCTGTCACGCCGTAACGCAAAAAGGCACGAGCAAAATATTCATTCTGCCAAACATGTTTAATGAATATATAAAATTAATTTCTTGATCAAAATCTAAATCTAGAGGAATTAAAAACGCCTTAAATGAAGTATTAGTTTTGTTTTACCTTTTATATGAATGATAATCTGTACTTAACAAATTTTAAAACTTTTCTCAAATAATAAAAGCTCTATGAGGCGGGCTGACGTTGGAGTTAAAATTAAAAAAGTACAGGAAAGTAAGAAGCACTAGTAAAAAAAGTGACACTTTACGCACAGTTTGGCTGCTAGGAAAACGCTCTTTTCGAGAACATGCATTGTAAAATTAATTTATTGATCAAAATCTAAATCTCGAGTAATTAAAAACGCCTTAAATGAAGTATTAGTTTTGTTTTACCTTTTATATGAATGATAATCTGTAGGTACTTAACTAATTTTTAAAACTTTTCTCAAATAATAAAAACTATGCGGCGGGCTGACGTTGGAGTTAAAATTAAAAAAGTACAGGCAAGTAAAAAGCACTGGTAAAAAGAAAGTGACACTTTTCGCACAGTTTGGCTGCTAAAAACATTTTTCGATTCAGGGATCCGTCTGCGTAAAGTAAGCTTTAAATTGCAAATTTTTCTTAGAGTCAAGTGTCCCTCTCCCCCCTGCCAGTTAAATGGTTGCTTTTGGATTTGTGAAAAAAATCACAGCAGTAGTATATAAAAAACGAAATTAAAAAGTTAAGTAACACAGCTCAGTAGGCTTTACAAGTTTACGAGTAATAGTCGACCTTATGAAATGTACTTGGTATGTGTGATGTAATATTCTTAGTTATTGTACATTACATCATACACGCACGGTGCGCACGCATTGGGCGCACGGTTGGCCTAGTGGTTGAGCGATTGACTGCTGCGCTGCGTGTCGCGGGTTCGATTCCCGCACGGAACAAATATTTGTATGACCTACAGATAGTTGTTTCGGCTCTGTGTGTTGTGTCACATCGCACATCACATCATCCGCCTATTAATGTTCCCACTGCTGGTACACAGGCCTCCTCTCGTGAGAGGGAATGGGCCGTAATCCACCACGCGGGCCCAGTGCGGGTTGTGTTGTGGATGTGAGTTCATATGTTTATAAACGCACCCACGATACAGGAAGAAATTCCTAGTGTGGAGCAACGTTTAAAAAAATTAATACGGAACCCCATTACTGCGCGTGGAGTTACACAGTAAAAACCTGATAGAAGCTCCGCGCTTGCCCATGCTAGCTAGGAGTTTATATCAGGTTTAGTTTTATTTGTGAATGGGTGCAATATTTCTTCATCTTTCATATATCTCTATTTAATATATCACTCAGTCCTTTCTAGCATAATCATATTTTTTAATGTTCTTTTCTAATACCTACTGTATTAACCATCCACATTCACACCCAAAACGTTCCTCACGACGCAAGCACGTGATTACAAACATGGTCTCACAAAACTTGGCTTGAAAATTAAACAGAACTTCAAAAGCTAAGTAGTTGTATCCGAGTCAATCTATTTAAGCTCTTACCAAGAAAAATACACATAAAGTGCGAAGTTTCCCCCACATACGTGGCTCGCTAATAATTACTAGACTTGTGCGATAAAGCACGCGTTGCTACACGTTGCTCAGTGTTCGATGGTTTACGTTGGTATGAGTATGTGAGAGGGAGCCATGCAATCATATTTTGTATATTGTTCTAGATATTTTTTTTCGTCGCATCAATATAGGAAGTTACTGACGGTGCAATTACCTTGAAGCCAATGCAGCCTTGAATGTCAGGAAATCAATCAATTTCGAGCCGATATTAATAAGCATTTTTTGTATGAAGAAGGCATTTCTTATTCCTACTTCGAGTAGGATAGATACTCGTAGGCTAGTTAGTTGTAGTTAGTCTATTTAAATTATTGTAACTATTTCATGTCCTAACATCGGCTTGGAATGGACATTTGTAGGTTATCTAGTTGTAGTTAGTAGTTGTAACCATTCCATGTTCCAACCTTGACTTGGAATGGACATTTGTAGGATAATTAATTGTAATTAACTTTAATAATTAAAAGTTTAGAATTATTTAGTTTGAACTGGTCCTATTTGGCGCAGCCGTGGGAAACACAATGTTACTTTTTTATTGTTTGATTGTATTTTTTTTTAATATTGTTGTTGTTTAGTCTAAGTTTTTCTTTTTTTTATGTTTGTGTTGTGTGCTCTGGCTTGTGTCAAATAAATGTGTTTTCTTTCTTTCTTTTCTTTTCTTTATTTCAGGTTTCTTTCCAGTCCTCCGGCTATGGTAAACGTAATTGACGCTACCAAAATGTTTCGTGGTAATTGTTTGGGTGACTGTAAGGTTTCTAATGAGGCCCATTGTGAGCGACCACGTCTCAGAGCTATAGGTCATCACTGACCGGAAGACGTTGCGTTGGAAGACCTCCCAAAAGGTGGACCGATGACCTGGTGAAGGTGGCGGGGATCCGCTAGATTCGAGACGCACGGGACAAGTCAATGTGGCGACGCTAGGGGCTGGCTTATTTCCAGCAGTGGACGTCTTTCGGTTGATATGATGATGATGGTGAATTGTTTAGGCATTACACACATCATCCACTTTTGTTTCTGACCTTTACTGACATAAATCCCACAGTTTTCTAATAACAAACAAGATGGTTATAAAATCTCTTGGTACGAGTATGTATAAAAGGGCAAGAACCGATTTTTAAAATCAAACTTGTTAAACAGTTAGCCCTCCTATGTAGTCAGATAAAAACAAACTTTGCTAGACAAAACAACATGTTTCTGAAATCTAGTCACGCACGTTCACAATCCACTTACTAAGTATTTAACTTGAACACATAAAAAATCTTCTGTCATTTGCGAGCATTGGCTTTTAACTAATCTCTTTTAGAGAACTCCTAAATCCAATTTGACCTCAAACTATCGAGTTTTAATCCGATTTTCATTCGATTAGTGTCTGTGTCATGGACCAAGCGATTAATCAGTGCACTGTGTATAATGCCCGGGCAATAAGAAGATACTGATTTAAACTTCTATATTACTATTCATTGTCTGATCATTGTGAATATTGCTACGTAACGGTTGGACAATTCGATATACATCATCACATCATCAGCCTATTAATGTTCCCACTGCTGGAACACAGGCTTCCTCTCTGTGAGAGGGAATGGGCCGTAATCCACCACGCGGGCCCAGTGCGGGTTGGTGGATGTCACAAGTCTTCGATATGTTGGTTCTAGGACATGCCGGTTTCCTCACGACGTTTTCCTTCACCGTTTTGAGAGCAGTGGTGATGAAATAATTTACACAAAGTAAAGCGCCTGCCTGTGCTCGAACCTACGATGTACAACTTGTAAGTCGCGGCCGATACCACTGGGCCACCACTGCTCTAATTCGATATATATGGTCAATGAATTAGTCTAAGAGCGAGCAAAGCGAGCTCGAGAGTTTATGGATCCCCGACACAGATAGGTTAGGTTCAAAGGGGACGGTATGGGACACTCCCATCATCTCCTTCATGAAAGGTTACTGTAGACCCTGCAGACACACAAACAAATAGGAGCCCCGCGCAGCGAGGCTCCGTCAACTATTTTGCTTAAATAGTAATCGTACATTCTATATTAAAAATCAATGTCTACAAAAAATAATTTAAAAAACACATATTTTATTATTCAGAAATTTCGGTCAATTAAATTATTTCAATAGTTTTTTCATTTTGTCTATTCACATTGGGCATTTTTCAAATCGTCTGGGCATTACGAATAATGTCGAATTAATCACTTGGTCCATAACATCTGCATCGAATCAGTGATCAAAGAGATATACCAATTAAGATTCGTGAATGATAATCCACGTGTTAGTTATTATTATACTAATCCTACAGAATAGAATCCTTTGAGGTACATTGTGTGTGTAACAGATAGATTTCAAATATTATATTATATTATTATTTTTATATTATATTATTTTTGCTTTGTTTGTTTTAGAGAAGGTTGTTGACGCGAATTTTGGTATAAACTGCTGTTAAATTCAAATGGTTACTTTTATTTTGTATTTGTTTATGAATGTGTTTTTAATCGTTGTTTTTAATCATGACACACTACTGTTAATATAAAAGATTTATTTTTTATTTTTAAGTTTATACTAGGTGTATTTGCAAGTCATTTCTGCCTATTTCGATGGTAAAAACACGTAAGCTTAGGTATTTTTGATTTGTGCCATAGTGAGGGTATAATTTTTTATTCTCTTATAATGATACATTCCTGTAATTATTGAGGATTCTGTAGTCAACAAGGAACCCTGTAGTTTCACTCAGAGACTCTTAGTACTAGAATGCTTTAATTTGGTAATGATATACATATTAATCACGCCGACAAAGAGGTAAAACATAATCAGAAAAAAAATTACACGTAATTCTTAATGTTTTTTGTTCTCGTCTATCCCATGGTGTGGGGTATCTATGCCATTTAAAAAATATTACGGGTCTGTGAAAACCATTATTAGTTCTGGGATCAGTTTGCGAAAATTAAGCTTCAAATTGCTAATTTTTGTTTAGAGTCAAGTGTGTCCCCTGCCAGCTAAATGGTTGCGTTTGGATATATGAAAAAAATCACGGTAGTTGTATTTATAAAAAAAAAGTTTACGAGTCGACCAACTTACAAAATGTACTTGGAAAAGTATTAAAAAATCTTTTCTCTAACGGAAATGGCAATTTTCGGTGCTGTCATTGTTTATGAACAGCAATATTTTTACCTAATTATATTGGTGAATTTAGCTGTTTGTACGCAACCTTCGGTGCGCGAGTCCGACTCGCACTTGGCCGGTTTGTACAAATAACACTCACTAGTGCCAATATTTAAATGTATCATTAGCTGTCAATGATTACATCCCAGATGCAAAACATACCGTTAAATGAGGAAACAAAAATCATGGAAACTAAAAGGCGCTACTCAATAAACGAAAGACGACAACCAAACATTCAGTCCCACGAAAACTTCTCCCAAAAAGTAACTAACTACTTAATTCAATCTCTCCCACCAACCAAATATTTAACATAATGACTTGCTTCTTCTCACATAACGCCGTCCTTCCTTGCAAGCAACCTCGAAGATAACACCGTGCTCCAGAATTAATTAGTTAACTAAAAACTTCACTCGTTACTTAATCCATAAAATATATCGAAACAGAAGGTCGACTCCATGCAACTAGTGAAAACAGGCGCACGCACACATAGACACTTTAGCGACCAGTATTTGTTTGAGATGGCCGTTCGTATGCGTCTTAGGACCTCGTGCATCCGTCATTCAATCTGCTAAGCGTTTTCCTAACTAGGCAGGGGGGATTGGCTTCCAGTCTAACCAGATTTAGCTGAGTACCAGTATTTTACATGATGCACCTGCCAATATCTGATCTCCACTATCCAGTATCTGGAAAACACGATACCCCTTGGCAAGGCAGATCACCAAAACGACTGTCAAAGATCTTTCAATGACAGCCGGGACCAAAGGCTTAACTTGCTTTCTGAGGCATGGAGATATCTTGGTATGTAATTTATGGTTACCCATCCAAGGACTGATCTCGGCAAGCGTTGCTTAACCTTGAAGACCAACCCTTGTGGCTGTTATTATTACCTAGCCACGAGCTCCTCAGAAGCGGACGTACGGCGATCTCAAACAAATGCCACCCGCGAGTGCGCTTGTACTCGTTGTACGTGAAGCGTGTCTATGTGTGCGTGTGTTTTGGCTCGATGTATGGCACCGACCTTCTGTATTTATCTATTCTGTTCTTAACTGGAGCAGTACAAGCAGTCTGGGTAGTAAACAAGATTTAAATTTAAATGAAGGACAGTTTTGGGTAGATACTGAGTTTTATTTTGTTTTTTAGTTCAAAAAGAGCAGTTTTGATAAGTTCTTGAGTCATTTTCTTAGTTTGGGGTACTATGTCAAATAAATAATATGCCTTAAAAGAAACCGCGGAGCCGTCTTTAAAAAACATAGGTTTAGCATAGGACTTGTCTGGGTCGCAGATAAATTTGGGAGACAGTTACCGCGGCCCTGGCACACAAACTGGAAAGAAGGACTGGAAGAAGGTATTAAATGATTTATGGCTCGAATTTACAAGCTGAGTTTTTCAATCCTTAATAACATGATTGTGCTAGTCAACTAGTCTTATATATATATGTGTAATCTATAATATTACGCTCAATATTGTATGAACTAGGATATTTCTTGAGTGCATAAAAAGTGGGTTTGAAAACAGTTAAAGACTAGAGAATGACATTATAATTTTATTATGCTATGTTGTTTACCACATCATAATAATTAATCTAAGACCGAGACTCTATATGTTATGGCTGTCTGTGCATTTGAGCGGAGCGAAGATGCGGAGCGGAGTCGCGGACTGTATCTTTCCATAGACGCAGAGCTTGGTAGCTCGGTTGCACTCGTTTCTCCTTTCCGCTTTCCCGCTCCGCCTTACTGCTTTGTTTCTCACATCCGCTGCCCCACTACGCGTATATATATATATGTATATATATATATATGTCGGGTTTAGTCAATAGTACGGACGTCAAAACAAATCACAAGCACGCCCCTAGCGGCAATCAATAGCAACTACGCATTGGCGCGCTTTTATAAGCACTTGCCTGGTGCGGAATATGGCAGTTGAGTACTGACAGCCGTAGAGCTAAGACGTCGTAGAATCAGTGTCAAGAATGTAACTTGTGTTTATTTGAATATACTCAGTGTATCGAATAATTTGTGTGATTTCATTTTCACGATTGACCCACCTACCTACCCACACACGATGTCTTAACCTAAGGGAATACATCCTGACTTCCCGATGGTTTGCATCTATCGGCCAGCCTTAATGCGACATCAGAAATGGGATTCGGTCGTGCTAATGAGATCACACGTAAAAACAATGCTAGTAAACATGGCAGTTACATTCTTGCAAAAAAAAAAATCGCGGTGACAGTTGCGAGTACCCTCGGAACCAGAAAAAATAAAAGAAACAGTCCAGAACGGCAACCAAAGAGCTGGACAGGTCAAGGAGATGCGTGTGGACTTTTTGAAAGATCCATCCAATACACTGATCTTTATGCCAATCTGGTGAGTCGTTTTCAATTTGTTATGGAAAAGTATATTCATTATTCAAAAAAACACAACAGCGTATAGGTTAGAACACGCACGCACGAAACACGCGCACGCCGCACGGCTTACAACTGTAGCAAAAAGTGTCGTTACAACTTTTCGTTAGATTTTTTTCCATCTAGCCCCCTTTCGCAACGCGCGATAAGGAACTTCGTTCCAAAAATTCTGGTTTTGTTTACAGTATGGCCCATGTCAGGTCCATAATCTCATGTTAGTTATCGCTGGTCAAGTTTTGGTGTTGTTGAGCGGTTATTATTCTACTATCACTGGCAATAACCCTTGACTGGTTTTGGCTGACTATCATTGTTTGGAAGTTAGAACGATATGGTGAGATTTACTTACCTACCTTACATTTCAGTCTGGTAATTATGATATTTCCTAATGAAATTTTGATTAGTTTCTTAGTGTGATATTTTTATGTAGTGAGAGTTAACTAAGTTTGAGAAGAAGCATAGTATTCTTCTTTTGTGGTAGGAGGGCCTAACTATCTAAAAGATACTAAACCCTACCACGCCTCGTTGATTGCGACTTAAAATGCCACTGACGTTATGGCATTCATTGGATTCTCTAAAGCCCATTTACCTACCTGGACACTTGGGACACTGTAATGTGTGGTTCATGTTTTGGACAGGGGCACTGCACTCGCATTCGGTGTCCATAATAACCCATTTTGTTTACTCCACCGCTGCACCGGTTAATTGCTATCAAAGCTGTGTATTGTTAAGATAACTGTGTAAACATGTACTCTCGTAGTGTTTTTCATGTTTCAGAGACCATATTGTGTCGTAGTGGAAACTCTGCTGCAGGCTAGCGGTTTAAACACTGAATGCAAAGGTAGACGTGTCGACATCTGAGAGGTTGAGACCGACGGCAGGCTAGCAGTTTGTAGGTGATAGCCGAACGGTACGGAATACTCTGTGAGTCGCTTACATGTTATTTCGATAGTGAGGTCGAGAGTTCTCTAGTGAAGAGATGCTAGTTAGAGTTTAGAGAGTGTTCATGTTTGACCACTGAATTGGTAGCGGTTATATTTATTATTATTTATTATTTATTTGTGATGGGTTTGCTCTTGACTCTAGTCTAGGTCAAAGGTGACAGAGACAGAGTCGACGATGCACTATCACTAGGTAATTAAGACACACTTAGTAAAAAGCAAGTAGTTAATGAGTTTCCTATAGGCGGTATAGTTTCATCATTTGGTTCAGTACGAACTTAAGGATGAAATATCCCATAAGAAGATGAGCTATCCAAAGTGACTTAACAACTAGTCATTTTCAGTGGCAAAGCGAGTTAGTAAAGACGTCTGGCGACGGCAATTGTATCGAGTTAGTAACAGTACTGGTAATTTGCGTGTATTCGGAACAGATCTTATGTTGCGTAACAATATACAACCACCGTCTTCAGATCTGAATTCACTTGCTTTCTTTCAAAGTAATATTATGATAGCAGTAGATCTCGCGATCGTTTTCTTTACATGAAAACAGAGTTAGTGTGTGATAGTACAGGGTTACTGTTGATAATTTGATTTTAACGATATTGATCCGAGTTAATTCGTGAAGCTCCTTCACACGAGTTATTAACACGAAAATATTATCAGGCTTAATTGTAACCCTCATATTAACAGTCGGTATGCTCCAATATCTTTGAGTAAAAAGAGCGAATCTAGTAAGAAGGATCCCCGATCGCCAAGTTTCTTGAGAATTAGACGTCATAGTTGATGACAGTGGTAATTAAACTAAATCTGATTAAGAATGGCTTGTACACTCATACTCGAAATTTTAGACCGCACCACGTGTTACTCATGAGGTATCATTGGTGCGATTTCTGTCTGTGTTGGTGCACAGAGCGATTCATATGTTGTAGCACATATTCGCTAGATTTTTGAGAATCGTTGGTGTGATTCCTATCTGTGTTGGTGCACAGAGCGCTTATGTGTTGTAGCACATCTGCGCTAAATTTTTGAGAATCGTTTATACGATTTCTGTCTGTGTTGGTGCACAGAGCGCTTCATGTGTTGTAGCACATATTGCGCTAGATTTTTGAGAATCGTTGGTGCGATTCTTGTGTGTGTTGGTGCACAGAGCCCCTCATGTGTTGTATCATATGTGGCGGCAGATATGTAAAGAATCGTTGGTAGATACGATTCTGGTTTGTGTTGGTGCACAGATCACAATGAAAGTTTCATGAGTTGAGTATGTATTTCCTATGAATTATAACAAACTGTAACAGCATTATTACAATTACTTTGTTAAGTTGTTGAACTTGTTGATCATCGGACCTTTTTCTAATGAATAGTGTTGTGTGGGAAACTAATACGAAAACTAAATATGCCCTGTATTAAGTCTACGACAGGCGATTATGACAGGACGGTGATCGTTATACACCGAAAGCTTTAAAAAGGTACGCTTAGAATCTACAAGTATGCACACTGTAGGTTAGGGCAGATGCCAGCGGGTCATGTAACAGTCGATGTTGATGTCAAAAGGATTTGATGATGATCAGCAAGCTTAAGGTGTCGAGTAATTCAGGCTATCGAACGTTTACGTTAACGATTATGTTTGTTTTAGTCTAGAGAGACCGCTGTGAAAGCAATACAATTGCTGGTCGGCTAGAAAGCCGTGGCGTTAGAGGTTTTACTCGAGGGTTTCTGTAAGCTTGGCAGTTGTTGCTGTAGCAGAAGTTCTAAAGTTTGTTTGGAGCAACTAGTGGTACATGGGCTTTTTTTTTGCGTGGAGAAATGTTCATGCATACTGCACTACCACGGGGAGATAGTGCAGTTATGTGGGACTCTAACCCACTAAAACTCCACGGTGTCCTCCAGTGCCGCTTATGGTGGGAACACGGGCACTCACCGCGAACCCGCCGCGGCTGTCCGTCACCGGACCCTCCTCGGGGGATTACCCCCCATCACTGGCGCACCAGAACACACTGTACGCCGTGACCACCCCAGGGACCAATTCAGCACATGGGTGCCAGACGACCCCGTGTATGGCACCCTTGGTCCCACTGAGACGGGTCGAGGTCAATGGCCCCGCCACCTACCATTTCAAGGAGAGCGGCTAACGCTATACCGACACTCCTCTTCCCCTGTGGCCCCACCGCGTCCGCCATCAGACGGTGGCGACCCCGTCTAGGCCGCGGAAGGTAGGGAGAGCGGCGCACCGCAATACCGGCACTCCTCTCCCGCCGCGGCCTCTGACCCTCAGCCACGATATCGTATGGGACCTGGGAATCTCCATAAGACATCGCGGCCCGCCTCAGTTGCGATGTCGCCT
This sequence comes from Orthosia incerta, assembly GCA_948252205.1. Lineage (NCBI taxonomy): Eukaryota > Metazoa > Arthropoda > Insecta > Lepidoptera > Noctuidae > Orthosia > Orthosia incerta. Next base: position 14,810,414 of record OX411764.1, on the reverse strand, counting down.
GTTACCAAGCGGCACCGCAACCTACTAGTTGGCCGCTACGTCGTCGGCTTAATCGGCAAAAGCCCTGACGAGCGGCCCCTCCTCGGGTTCCTCTTCGTTTCACCGTGGGTGACCAAGCCACGGTTACTGAGCCCCCCCGCCTCGACAAGGCGGGAACCCACCGGGGGGGAGTGGTACATGGCCTAGGGTAATGATTTAGTAAAAAAGTAGAGTTCTTAAATTTCCCAATTTTCACGAACCCAATAATCCAGTTTGGTCAGGAATAGCCGAGCATTGAGTGGCAACTGTTGGCCTGTGTGGAAAATGTTGGCCTGTGTGGCAACTGTTGGCCTGTGTGGCAACTGTTGGCCTGTGAGGCAACTGTTGGCCTGTATGGCAACTGAAGGTCTTTATGGAAACTATAGGCCTGTATGACAACTGTAGTCCTTTATGGCAACGTTAGGCCTGTATGGCACCTGTAAGTCTGTGTGACACTATGGCCGGTGTGAAAATTAATGTTTATGTTAGGAACCTTACAGAAAGTTCCTATTGAGTTATGAGGTTAAAAGAAAATAAACTCACATAGTCACGCGACAGGTGAGATCACCATGTTAATGTTGATGACGTTCGAATCGTCAAGCCCTGGTTTTGAAAATTGAATTTTGGTTTTCCAATTTTTATGACTGTGCGTAGATCGTGTTAGTAAGACACATTTCAAGTACCAACTTAGATAGAAGATTTTATATTATTTTTATTTTATTTTATAACTTAAGAAAACTTACAGCTAGGATACAGATAGTAGGCAGATAGTGATGACAGGCCAATTAAAAGTTTTCACAGACAATATTAGGGTAGCACAAGAAACAGTAGACATGCAAGAGTTCGTAAGAAGTAATTACTCGTAGAGAATGAAAGAAGAGACAGAAAAAGTTTCAGTGATCTTCAGAGAAGTTTTACATAACATTTTTAGTTTCGGAACACTGGTGGAGAACAAATCAAGGTCATCAATACTCTGACACATCGAGTTGTATGCCCTGCTAGCTCTTATTATGTATGAGTTTTGTCGATAAGTGCACCGCGCAGAGGGAACATACAGAGTTTGATGATTCCTTAAGGTGAAGGATGGAACACGCAGCCCAATTTTGCTCATCAGTTCAGAACCGACGTGTGTGTTCCACGTTCGCCTCTCAAGAGGAATTACGGCCTAGAGAAAACCATGTGGTTTTAGTCAGTAGGAGTCTGACAGAACCCTCAGCTTTCCCCAAGGGCTGAGGACATCCATTGAGGATTTCCACATGATTCGATACCCTGTTAAAACCTGACAATGAGGAACAGACGAGGATGCCTGTCTCGCAGGATGGCCGTGTCGGGTTTAGGCAATAGTACGGACGTCAAAATCACAAGCACTCCCCTAGCGGCAATCAATAGCAACTACGCATTGGCGTGCTTTTATAAGCACTTGCCTGGTGCGGAATATGGCAGTTTAGTACTGACAGCCGTAGAGCTAAGACGTCGTAGATTCAGTGTCGATCCGTAATATTGGTAAGCAAGAATGTAACTTGTGTCTATTTGAATATACTCAGTGTATCGAATATTTTTTGTGTGATTTCATTTTCACGATTGACACACCTACCTGCCCACACACGATGTCTTAACCTAAGGGAATACATCCTGACTTCCTGATGGTTTGCATCTATCGGCCAGCCTTAATGCGACATATATATGAATTTTGAAACTAGTTTTCAAATCCCTGTCCATTAAAGCGGGCGGAGTTTTTTATGCAATTCGATTGGTTGGCTCCGCATTTCTTTTCTCCGCTCCGCGCGAAGTGGATAGGCAGCCTGATTGAAGGACCAAAGTGTAAGTAATTTATCATGTAACACTTCTATAACACTTGGCATTTCCATACTGTATTGATATATTTCCAACACTATCACGACACTTTAGTTGGTAAGGTGTTACTTGTCTTATTGTCTAGACCTTCCACTCGACACTACTCTCTACAGACAACCTTTAGATGGACTGAAATAATGGTAATATTTACTAATACTACAAAGACGTCTACAGTCCCAATTAACATTCAATTAATTTCACCATATCTAATGAATAGTAAGGGTGATCATTCATCAAGGGTATTCGCGAGTAGTGTAACAATACAAGATTGGATCTTGAGCATTACATTACAATACTATTCAGCTTGACGCACTGTTTCGGAGCATTCGCTTTTGTAACCGCACGAACACAGAACGTCCCTTTGTATCGTTACAGCCGCTACAGATGTGTGCACGTAATAGACATTCACAGGTTCAATGCAGAATGTTCACACGAGTGCTTTCAGTGTATGGCCACCTTAACATCAGGATAATTATCCAACCACATAGATACTGTCTACGAGAATCATACATGCAAATCTGAATAAGTCAATTAACTAAATGGATTAATCTATTATTGATATAAGGTACAACTTGTCTTTGCTAACCACGATACAAGCCTTATACCTAATTACCGCTAATCAATGCAAGAGACTCATCTTACTAAACTTCAAGTTCAGTAAAATGAGTCACTTGTATTGATTAGCGGTAATTAGGACAATTAAATTATATTAATTGTCTAATTACCACTTATCAAAGTGTATTTAAAAATAATATAATAAATAATTAAATAATATGATAAATAATTAAATAATATAATAAATTATAAATAATTATATTATATTGAAAATATAATAACAGCCACACTACCATTTTCCTAGGTTTGATTTGGTCCAGCAAAGTGTTATGTAAGTTGGCGGTGTAAAGCATGCTAAACCTGTGGTCCTATGCCTGATCTCACTTCGGTCGTAAGTCATAGGTAAGTAATTTATTCTGGAACAACATAAATGGTGTAGAAATTTTGTAAAATAAAAAGTAGGTACCAATAAACATTAAAATTTATCAAAACAATTAAAAAAAATACCGGCCAAGTGCGAGTCGGACTCGCGCACGAGGGGTTCCGTACCACTATCGCAAAAAACGGCAAAAAAAAAACAAACGTTTGTTGTATGGGAAACCCACTTAAATATTTATTTTATTCTGTTTTTAGTATTTGTTGTTATAGCGGCAACAGAAATACATCATCTGTGAAAGTTTCAACTGCCTAGCTATCATGGTTCATGACATACAGCCTGGTGACAGACTGACGGACAGACAGTCATACAGACAGACGGACCGCGAAGTCTTAGTAATAGGGTCCCGTTTTTACCCTTTGGGTACGGAACCCTAAAAAACTAGTCAAAGATAATAAAAAATAAATTAACAAATAATAAGTCACATATAAAATGACAAATTCAATAAAATAATAATCCACATTTCATCTATACCAATATATAAAGAGGAAAGATTTTTTTGTTTGTTTGTGTGTTTGTTAGTTTGTACCGATTAGGCTCTGAAACTACGGGAGTGATTTAAAAAAATCTTTCACCTATGAAAAGCTACATTATTCCCGAGTAACATAGGTTATAAATTATTTAAAAAAAAATTGACATCCTTATGAAAATTGCAATAATGTAACCCAAAGTAGCAAAATTTTGGATATAAAATTCATTATTTGGTACTGGCAAGGTAGATAGGTAGGTGAAAGGTAGGTAGATAGCCAGTTGACGGGAGCGAAGCCGCGGTCAGCTAAATTAATATAAAGGTAGTGTTGGATTGGCGTCCCATCGTGAGGCACTCTCTGTGCATCCGTGTTTGCACACACGTTTGTGCACTGTAATATCTCCCGCACAGATGGCTAGTGTCCGCTGAGATTGGCCGCCGTGGCCGGAATTTGGTCTGGAGGAATATTATGTAGCATATCAAGGACTTGAGGATAAGTAATAACAGCCGATCTACTATTTTTTCATAAAAAAAATCTACGGATAGTAGACCCGTAGGACAACATACAGTCGTACTACTTAAAATATTCGTAACCGGTCTCCCGCGTTTTACTTAACATTTTAGAACGGTCGTTTATCTTCGAATCATTAGTCTCTAGGCACTAAGCAAGCCACCTGTCTGTGCATTTTCGATCATAATAAAGTTTATGTTACTGCAATTGCAGTCTTAGAAGTAAAAAATTATTACGCCAATTTCACAGTATTATTACATGATTTTTCACCCCTCATGAATGCACTCTGCCTTTCTTATCTTATCTTATGGAGGGGCCGAGAAATACCTCGGACACTTCGACCCATTGGGATCTTTTGTGGTCCCCTAGATAACTTACTACTCCTCATTCTCGTTGAAAACTGTTTTCATGAGTTTTACAACGAGACTAGGAGATATGAGCCTATAATCTTCTGGTTTTGGGTATCCAACCCCTAGGAGACTCATTCGCTTACCAGCCAGTGCATCGCTTGTGCACAGTAGGTGCTCCATGCGTTCCGTATGTTCCCCACACAACCTGCACATGGGTGTCGCGGTTAGACCCATCTTCATGAGCATGTCGTTGGTTCCAAAGTGCACTCTGCCTTTAAAGGACTATATGTTATTTTATCTGACACTAATTTGGAAGTATGTGTTTGTTATTTTTATTATTCCTGTTATTTTTATAAACTACCAACAAACTTTAAAGTAGCTGACCAATGTTAACAACCGTTATCAAATATATTTGTGAAAAATAAACACCCAAACTACACGAAGTAAATAACAATATTTTCAGTTGAAAATTATTCGCTGAAGAGAGAAAACGTACTTTATTATTTATCTAGGTATATATTTTCTGGAAATCAGTACGGCCCAATTTACTAAGTTATTCCAAATTGTTTCGTGAAAACAAGGTACAGAGTATTAATTAAATGAAAACCTGTAAAGAGAGGTACACGTGAAATATAATTTTGAGAGAAAGAAGTGTTTTTATTAAATTGACCTGAAAATGTATATTATTTTCATATTTTTAAGTAATGTTGTTTGAGGATGAACAGATTTTTCAGAATTGTTTAATCAGTATTAAATTATTTTTCGAATAATCTTTTTATCAAAAACTAGCTGTTCCCCGCGGCTTCGCTCCCGGACCCGTTTTCGGGATAAATAAATAGCCTATGTCACTCAGGAATAATGAAGCTTTCTAATGGTAAAAGAAGTTTTTAAATCGGTCCAGTAGTTTCGGAGCCTATTTGGTACAAAAAAACAAACAAGCTAAAAAATCTTTCCTCTTTATAATATTAGTATAGAAGTACAGATGTTGTGGTAGCCCAGTGGCTAAACCTTTGCTCTCGTGCTTGAGGTCGTGGGTTCAAATCTGGGCAAGTATCAATGTGACTTAAACAAGTCATAATGAGCTTTCTGAGTTTATCTTGGACATAGCTGACATCATCATATACACCGACTTCCAAAACGAAAGTTAATTTTGAACTTTTTGTGTTTTACTTTAGAAGTCGGTTTATTTATTTATTAAAACTTCATGCAACGTAAAGGTATGTCGGTAGGTAAGTCGGTTTATTTTTTGTGAAAATGTTTTTACTACTCTTTTTTTAGTGTTAGTACCCTATTACTAAAAACTGAGCAAGTTCTATAGTAAGGTACCTAAAGGATTGAGTAATTACCATGATTATAACTTAATTTACACATTCGTGCCGTTTGTCGCTAAGGAGTTCGGTACCACCTATGTTCCATATCTTGAAAACTGGAATTAGCCCGTACGCAAAATACGCGCTTGGTCGTGGAGTTGCGGCAAACAGCCCATTATAACCTAACCTTTTTTTTTTTTTTTGGTTTCGCTGGGAAAAATGCATTACGCATCATCCTCCCTCCGGGGGAAGGGAGGGGTATGTGGGACTCCCCGGTCTGCTTCCGGTATACCCACTAAAAAACCCAACGGCACTCCCGCATCGTCTTAGTGGAGGAGGACTGGGAAACCGGCAGAGCCTTTACCTCCAGTCCCCCGCCGACGACTGCCCGCTGTCTCACAGCGGGCCACTCATGCCCCTCTCAATGGAGGGGCCCGGGAATGACCGCGAGTGCTCGGCCATTCCCTCCCACGGGTGGTGATGTGCAATGCGGGCGAAGGGGCCCCCGCACCTGTCGCCCGCGTATCACCACCTTCGCCTCCTTTTGCGATTTACCACCCTCGCAAAAGGAGGCGACCGCTGCCCAGACCCGTCGCCTTCCAGCATGGCGCTACCCACGCCAGGAAGCGAGGGGTCCGGGCCCTCCGACGCGCCGAAGTCATGGCACGCCGGAGCTCCCACTGTGACGGGTCGGGTCTGTGGCCCCGTCACCTACCACCTTTCGGCCGCAGGGGACAGGGACAGCGGCAACGATACACCGACAGTCCTCTTCCCCTGCGGCCCCACCGCGTCCGCCATCTGACGGTGGCGACCCCGTTGAGGCCGCGGAAGGTAAGGGAGAATGGCCGAGGCCACACCGACACTCCCCCCCGCCGCGGCCCCCCGCACGCCGCCGCGACCAGAGGGGGGGCATCGCAACCCGCTCAGTTGCGATGCCGCTACAGGCGGCACCCGCGGCACCGCAACTATTGGGCCACTCGTCGTCGGCTTATCGCCAAAAGCCTAGACGAGTGGCCCCCGCCTAGGTTCCTCTTGGCTTCACCGTGGGTTTCCGCCACCACGGCTACTGAGCCCCCCCGCCACGACAAGGCGGGAACCAATTCGGGGGGGATTTTAACCTAACCTAACCTAACTGGGATTAGCTCAACATGAGTCTTCTTCCTCCATACTTCTGTGTTAGGCGTCCTCTAACTAGTGACCCTTTTTCCTAGACAAATCATCGTTCACTCAGTCCAACCATCGTTCATTTGTTCTTCCCCTAATCCCAATTTTTAGGAAATGTCTACTTTTAAAATAAATTAATTTGGCTACTTTCAGTACTTACGAAGTACCTGATTTCATGATGATTGTCTAACATGATTTCCCTCTTTCATTATCAAACCTCGATAAAAATATAAATGCGTCAAAATTAGAAACTTTTTCCGACAGGTTTTTCTGGAAAGCGGTTACTCCTAAAATACAAATCTAGAACGTATCAAAATTCAACACAGTTGCTTCGTATATAAAATCGTGGATGTGGAAAGTTGGCCACGGTAATTTGCAGAGCAATTAGTGTTGGCAAAAATTTTGTTAACGACCAACGTATACGATGAAATTGAGCATGTCTTTGAGGTTTAATTCGTTTTTAGGATGATATTTTGATACATTACTGGCAGATACAGTAAAGGGGGAGCAGTTGTTGCCTAGTAGAAATGACCCCGACTTACGTGTCACAGGTCGTGGGTTCGTACCCATTTTTTTTTTTTTTTTTTTTGGGTGGGTAATCATTCAATGACTTCTCCCGCTCTGGGTGAGGCGGGAGGGTGTATCAGACTTTTACTGACTAAAACCCACCCGTGTTCCTTCAGTTGCTTGAGCCAGGGCCGCGGTAACTCTTTTTCAAATTTATCCGCGACCCAGACAGGCATCGGCCCTCGTGGACCCCGTCTATTCTGCTGACATCTCTTTGAGGCGCGCGTGGAACACAACGCGCCGTCGACTCGGGCCTGGTCCTTATCGGACGGCGAGCTACCCATTACTCGCCGTCCGCAAGCCCGTGCCTACGGTGGCCGGGGATCGGCTTGCGAACCCCGACGCCCAGGGCGTCTCCTGCGGTGGCCAAAGGCGTGAGGGCGTCTCCGTTGCGTCTCCCTCACGCGTTCCGCCTCCTCCTTCGCTAGCATTACTGCTTCGCAGAAGGAGGAGACAGCTTCCCATACCCTCTCGCTCCGTAACATGGCCTGAACCAGGGCCGGACGCGAGAGGTTGCCACCGCCAATCGCCTCCACGAGGACACGGCGGTGCCCAGCCCAAGCGGGGCAGATCTCCACCGTATGCTCCACCGTGTCCTCCGGGCGATCCACACAATGGTGACACCCGGGCGTTGCCTCCCGCCTTGGGTTCGTACCCAGGCATGCAAATTATTTAATCACCACTGTTCTTACAACAGTAAAGGAAATGTGAGAAAACTGACATGTCCCAGAACCAAAAATCGACATTCATACTAGGCGCGTGGTGGCTTAGCCATATTCCCTCTCACAGAAAGAAAAAAGAAAAGAATGAAAAACTGTTGTTAAGAGTCCTGTTTCCCGGAAGTGGAAACTTAAAGAGGCTTTTTTGGTTATGCTTTATAATAATATATCCATAGTATATATTTCAATGCTGACAGTCTTTTGGGCACATTAACAGTGAACAACGATGTGGAGGAGTATTTCGACGCCATATATTAGTTTAGTATATTTTTAGGTTTAGTTAGTGAGTAGTTTTTGGTTTAAGTGTTTGTGGTACTAGTTAATTAAGTATTTTTAACCGACTTACCAAAAAGGAGGAGGTTCTATGTTCGACATTACGTATGTTTTTTTTTTTTTTAATTTATTTTTTGTGTATGTTCACCGATATCTCCGTCAATTGTGTACCGATTTTGAAAATTCTTTTTTTGTTTGAGAGAGTTTGCTCCGAAATTGGCCCATTTTAATTTGGTGAAGATTTGATGAAAAACTTCAGAGATATGCAACAGAACTCTTCAATAAATAACGGCAAATCTCTCGTGATTGCTGCAATCGCATGTCTGTTCATTGTTGACGCCAGTACGCTCTTAAGCGATACGCAGATCTCTTATTTCACCGGTCATGTTCAATTTACATGATATTCGGTTAATTTATTCTGGCGTTATAATAATAATAATACATTTATTTCAGATGTCAATCCATACACAAAATAAAACACAACTTGGTTAGGTTACTAAACAACTTGCCTATTAGGTAGGTACAACTAAAAAGTTTTTTGCAAAAAAATTCTACCGACGCGACTTCCAAATAAAAAACTACAAAGTGAAAAATAACTTTATTTTTGGAAGTCGGTGTCCATAACGAAAAACAATTGTACCTTCGAAAGACACCGACTTCCAAAAATAAAGTTATTTTTCACTTTGTAGTTTTTTATTTGGAAGTCGGTAGAATTTTTTGGCAAAAAAGTTTTTTATATACACTGTATATACTTTTATCTATGTAAATAAAATGTTATCGGACGTTATGTCCACCCATGTATCTTGTATGTCTTGAAGACATCATGTTTCTAGTAGTTGATGGCAGAAGCCGTAGTAAGGCAATTTTCAAAGATAAGCTGTATCATTGGTAGGTGGGAATCTGGGGTCACGGGCGGCCGGATTAGGGGATCTGCCCACCCAGCATATGACTCCAGGTAAGACTGTGGACAGGTGCACAGTGGTCACGTGCTGCCGTGCACAGCGAGGCTCAGGTGAGACGCCTCGGAGTCTTCCCAGGGATGTGTTCTGACAGGCGTTGCACAGAGGGGGTTCCGGGGTGGTCTTTTAAGTGGTAACGGAGTTCCGTGTGCTGATGGTGATCACCAGGGTGGTTTTAGTGAGGTAAAAATCCCACACTCCCTGGTCTTTTTCCCAAAAATCCAGGCTTCTTTTGAAGGGTTTCCACAAAAAAAAAAGATGTGAATAGTAGGTAATATTTCCATGTACCAAAAACTAGCATTTGGTTAGAATGGAAGCCGACCTCCAACTTCCCACAGTTGGGAAAAGGCAAGGCAGGTAGATTTTTGTGGCTTGGTATTAAAGCGATAAAAGCAATAACTAGGGTACGTAAATTCATGTTTGTGTTTGGATACTGTGATAACGCGATAACTCACATAAAGTTATATTTATGTACATTATCAGGTAGGTACATAATTCTACAAACTGGAGTTACAAACATAATATGAGACTGTTGATTTAAATAGAGGATTTGTTGGGGTTACCATGTTTTGTGCAACAAAATTGAGGACATCTTAAAACAAACGTCTTAGTTTGTTATAAGACAGCAAAATACAAACAGCTCCGACCAACGCTCCACTGGTGGCCCAGTGGTAACAGGTCCGACTTACATGTCGTAGGTTGTGGGTGCGAACCCAGGCAGGCACTTTACTTTGTGTGAGTTATTGCACCACTACTGCTCTAAAAACGGTGAAGGAAAACATTGTGAGGAAACCGGAATGACCTAGAATCAAAAGTCCGAAGTCATGTGACTTCCACCATTCCGCACTGGGCCAGCGTGGTGGATTAAGGTGCATTACCTCTCTCACAGAGAGGAGGCCTTCGTACCAGCAGTGGGAACATTAAAAGCCTGATGACAATGATGATCATAGCACAGCATAATAAATTATAAAGTTTTCACTCCTGGGACACAAGCTTCCTTCTGAGAAAAGGAGTGGGCCGTAATCCACCACGCGGATCCAGCTCGGGTTGGTGGATGTCAGAAGTCTCCGAATTTTTGGTTCTAGGACATGCCGGTTTTCTCAAGATGTTTTAATTCACCATAATTTAATATACAGGGTATAATATTATATCATCATACATCAGCCTATTAATGTTCCCACTGCTGGGACACAGGCCTCCTCTCTGTGAGAGGGAATGGGCCGTAATCCACCACGCGGGACCAGTGCGGGTTGGAAGATGTCACATGTCTTCGAATTTTCGGTTCTAGTACATGCCGGTTTCCTCACGATGTTTTCTTTCTCCGTTTTGAGTGCAGTGGTGATGAAATAATTTACACAATGTAATGCGCCTGCTTGGGCTCGAACTCACGAACACGACGAACTTGTAAGTCGGACCTGTTACCACTGGGCCACCAGTGGAGCGTTGGTCGGAGCTGTTTGTATTTTGCTGTGATATAAGACAGCAAAATACAACTTAGACATTTGTTTAAGATGTCCTGAAATTTTTTGCACCGGCCGATACCACTGGGCCACCACTGCTCCCAGAATCCAATATACAGGGTAAAATTCAATTAGGTAGAGTAGTTGCGGAGTTGCTGAGACGAATTGTTTCATCGGGAGCTTCATTGATTTGGCGCTTTTTTGGTGGTCGCCAGTGTTGATTCTGGCTTTCAGGAGTTGCAGTGGTTGGCAATAGTGTGGAGATATTGTCCCCTATAAAAATACGTGATCGGTCAGATCACAGTGACAAAAAAATGGAAAAAACATGTTTTAAAAAAAACATTATCTAAATTTCGACTAGCTTTGAATTAAACAATAAAAGCGATACTTAAAAACTTCATAATCAAATTACTTAAGTACATCGTCGTAAAGCAACACTTTGAATGCAACTGATTCCAGTTTCCAAGTAAGTTAGATAAGAAACGGGGTTAAGCTCGTGGGAATAATCTCAGTCATAACGGAAATTAGTTATGTAAGTGGTAAAAGAGTTATGATGCTTGTGATTTTGGCACGTTCGTATAAAAATTAAGCTATAAGTACCTATGTATAAGTATTAGGTGATGCTTGGGGGCCGTCTTTAGCCGGTAGATGACGTCTTTTGACTTACATGATGCACTTATGTGATGTACTCAAGTCTTGTTTTTTTTAATGTTGCATAGGCATGCATGCACGTTCTCTCACTGAATGAAATGATACTGAAAATTATTCAATCTCGCTTTACTGTTTAATATTTAAACCAAGATCTATAAATGAATCAGTTAGAAACTAACGATTAAAAAAATAACGATTGTTTCAAAATCACACTACTATTATAAAGGCAAAAGTTTGTGAGTGTGTTTGTATGTTTGTTACTTTCTCCACGCTCAAATGGCTGGACGGATCTGGATGAAATTTGGCACAGAGATAGACTATTTTTATTTATGACTGGAATAGCACATGGGATACTTTTTATCCCGCGAATATGTACCTTCGGGTTAAATTTCGACTTCCATGCGGGCGAAGCCGCTGGCAGAAGCTAATAATTACTTTGAAATCTCCGATCCTGTATTCACCAAACTTTTGGCTACCCTAATGCGGCCATCAAGTTAAATACGTATTACCTCAAACATATTTAAGGGAAATTTTAACTATGTTTGCTGCCAGACGTGTTTTGAGCCCAAATTATGAGGGTAGTTGATACAAGAGTAAAGGTAACGCTGTATAACAACCCTTGCTAAGCTAGGCAATATATAATGTCCTATAGCTTTGCTTTTTAAACAAGCTATAGGAAGAATGTCACCTACGACCACCTGACTTCTTGAAATCCTAAGAACACCTGCCACCCGGACGTGAACTGGAGTGACCTAATATGAGTGCCCCAAGTGCACATACACCATGCACTTTGGAGGTGCTAATGAATGCCTTTGAAGATAATGCTACAATTAACGTGCCCAGCTACTGGAGCCATAATATTTAAGAGGTTTGCGTCGATTCAAAAAGAAGAAGTATAAAAATCTAGGCGGGATCGTGCATTGTCCGGGTCAGGACCCGTGCTTCACCTAGTTTCTCCACCTGGGTGCTCCAACTGATGACGTTACTATACAGTGATGAGCGTATATTGTACAGTGACGCAGTGAATTGTTTTCCCTTTAAGATACAAAAGTTCTAAACAATTATTTTAAAGGAGTGAAATTATACGTAGGTACATACAATTATAGATTACTTTAATTAAAATTATTTTGTTCTTATATTAAATTTAAGTATAGTATGTAATTATTTGCAAACCTTTATGGTGCACATGATAGAGGTTGAGTATTGTTTACAAACCTTTGCGGTCCATAAAATGTATAAAAATAAATTCAACGCGTCTGCTCGAATCGAATTATTTTACATTTGCAAATGCAATTGATTACAAATGAAATTGCTTTGGGCTATTTTTTGGAAAAAATACGTTAGAATAAATCAAATAAATCGTATTGATTCGATTATCCTTAGCCAATGGAAATCATTTCGAACAAGTTTCATATATTTTTAAAATAATCATATTAATATATATACATATAAACTACACAGCATTAAAGTAATAAATATTTTAAGCAATAAACAAGAATAAGGTTTTTCCTTGTAACGACATATAAGGCAAGACTAGGTTAGATATATTAAGTTATGTAATTACCTTAATTACTTGACTGTACTTATCATCAGTTGAAGCACGGGACCTATTAAGTCCCCGTGCTTCACCCAGGTGGAGAAACTAGGTGAAGCACGGGTCCTGACCCCATTGTCCGCCACGGGTACGCTAGGCACGGATGTGTTGCTAGTAAACAAATGAACCATACAGCTGACGTGACAAGCCTCCCCGTGCGTATTGTACAGTGCGTGCCACGAACAATGAGACCTGACCGCGCCTCCCGCGCCCTGTCTGCCCACCCCGATGGCGCTCGGTTTTTCCCGCACTCAGACCTCATTTCTCTAAAAAGTCCTTTAATCGTCTATCTAATCAAACCACGTGGTTTATCAAGTCTCATCTTTCATGGCATACACTGTACGTAGCTGTAGACTACAGAGCATAACACTCGCGCTGGCAGTGATTAGAGTTTTTAATAATATTCGTGGCTGCCCAAGTTTCAGTTGTCATAGTGGCCAAGACAGTAGGATCGAATGGTCAAGGGCTGTCAATTCTTATGACTAAACGGTAGAAGTGCCGCCTTCCAGTGTGAGCGTAACGGACTCTGTACGGAGCAATAGAATTCGCAATGGCGAACTGCACTCCACTGAATAAGAGTGAGCGGAGCGGACTAAACGAGTTCATAGAGTCACGAAAGTGATTGCAGAGTCAAGAGGATGCCGTTAGGACTCGAGGGAGTAAGCCGAGCGTATTGAGCAAGTTAAAATGGTTACGCAGTGTCATGACGTCGATCGCTATTTTGTACGGACTCACACGGTCAGCAAAGTCCGCTGGTAGTACATATAGTAGTATACTCTTTCTTAGAGGAAGTGCACAAATATTTTACTCGGGGCCGCTCAGTTTGTTACCTCCGTTTTCGCTCATGACCCTGTTTAGTGAAAGGCAAGCATTAAGATTGGGCTAAGTGTTATCGGGTTTTTAGATCTGATTTTTTTTCAGAAGCATCTAGTAGTTAAAACTTTTGCCTGCTTGATTACTACAGCAAATTATGGGTGAACTATCCATCGTTATGTAATGTTTAAGGAAACGGTGACACTACAACTTTCCACACAAACCAAGTGTGTCAGACACTTAGTTTGTGTGGAAAGTTTTGACGATGCCGTCTTTAGCAGGGGGCGAATATTGTGCTCTTTAGTAGCAGTGGATGGTCGACCTAACTAAGCTCAATATGCTCCGTAACTATTTCGATATAAACTCCTAGGTGTTAGCCTAAATCAAGGATTATGTTCAGGGGTCAGGAGAGGTCAGGTATATGATTAAAAGGGCTCGTGTATGTGGAAAAGGAGTGGAAAGAAGGTGGGTGAACCAACTGGCGTTTGCCGGACTTTATAAAACACGACTTCCCGACAAAGTAGATCTCCTCTCGTGTCAGAACGATGTATACGAAGTAATTGGCATCATTGGCAGTCTTTCAATTGAAATTAGTGCGAAAAGAAGAAAATAATTAAGAAATGGATGAATCAACTCTGAGATGTAATTAATGGATCAGCTGCGTACAATCTTATCAGAAAGAAAGAAATAAATAAAAAATATTTATTTGTGACCCGCACAGGAGACACAAGACATAAGCATAAAATAAACAATAATAAAAAAATGCCAGCCATGTATAGTATGATATACTAGAGATGACATTACAGGCTGATGCCTATAATGTCACTACTGCTTCTAAACAGCAGTTTAATTGCGTAAGTGAATTCGGCGAAGGTTTGAACCCATAAAATAGTATGACAAATTCTCTTTAAATACTTAGGTATTGCCAAACATTTTTGGACGCTTTCATTGGTGAAGATTCAAGATCATTTCGAAATAGTCCAATAATTACAATAATCCAATCCAATCCAATAATCTCGTTTCCTTCGCTACGGGAAAAGTCTGCAAGTTTGACAACCAGTCTTATCAAGGGGTATTGTGTTCCACACGGCGCAAAATATTTGCGTTGCGTCGTTGACGCATTGCCGGCAACACTGGTGCGGGTCGCAGCATAACGCATTCGTAACGTTACGTTGTCGCAGCGGCAACGCATAGTTGCGTCCGGTGTTATTGATAAGTCTACCATAGTATTAATTATGGTTTTCGTTGAGTTAAATGTAAATTTCTTTATGAAAACAAATTATCTTTAACCAGACCACAAAATATCGTAAAAATACGAAATAAGTTTGCGTGTATCTACTCCCTATCAACGCAAAAACAACTTATCACTGCCACTCAAGCGTCACCGCGTCACAATGAGAAGGTACACCCCTCCCATTCGGGGACTGCAGTCAGTCGTGTGTGCGTTTCGTCGACGCTGCACACCGTGAATTACACTATGGTTATTAGTACGTAAAGCAACGCAGCGACAGCGCTACGTCAACCCAAAGCTGACGCAACGCACCGTATGAACCGGCTCTTACCTAGTAACTTGGTTGTGGAGCGGAGGTCAGATAGGTATTCGCTTCATATAAATTACTGGTATTCAGCGGCATTTAGTTACACTAGCCCAATACAGCTAGAGGCCACAGATATTCTATAGCTAGTATTCATAGCTAGTCTATATTTCCATACCTAAAGGTCAAGCTTAGTTGATTGATTGATATCGAAAGGTTGCAGAACTTTTATTAAGAGTAACAGCTTTGTGAATGAAGAACAATCGTTATTATTCGCACCAAAACATTCCTCAAAGGCAGAGTAAACATTGGAGGCAGTAGTCTAAGATCCTACCGCAAAAATCTGCGGGTGCTTTTTTTTTTGATAATACTTTCGGGAACGTATCGTTACTTAGCTATATCGGCGTTACGGGAATCGCGAAAATGAGTACTTGGTTAACTTCGTGTTGGAGTTAGTTTATTCAAGATAAATTACAAAGAATAAGAGTGCCGACCGACCGCTCCTCTAGACCGAATAAGACTGAATGACTGCTTCTACACAATTGTTGAATACTGGGATAACTGTCGAGTCGGCACGTTACAAACTACAATACAAAGGTTTTTACAGCTATAATGGGTTGCACAATAAATATTGAAAGCTATACATTAACAAAAAGAACCGTCGGCATCACTACAGAAACCTTAGCTAAATTCTTAAAACTAAGATATTAAAGTCATTGTTCCAAAGGACCCTTGCACATTACAATAACCTATTATAACATGCAATAACATCTGCGCGCAGGCCGTGAGAATCCTTAAACGGTAATTAACAGTTAACTTAAAATATTATTTATATGCAAGTTCCCTAAAGTAATATGTATTCTATTAATAAACAATTAATGGAGTCGCTACAGTACTCCCCTGCCAGTGATCGAGATCACGAAAAATTGGCCTGGTAGTAATCAGGAAATCGTACACGTCTACCAGACTTTCGCGGCCCCTGCGGTTCAGGAACCTGAGGTACAGATGGTGAACATTGGGGAACTGATTCAGATGCGGTTTGAGAACGTGAAGTGATTTCGGGAGCGAGATCTACGACAATATTAGTAGCGCAGGCTGGATGACAATTAGCATCCCTTAAGAAATAAGCTGGTTTTAGTCTATCGATTGATACCGTAACCTCGCGGCCACGTATATCTAATACGAATGTTTTATCCTTCCTAGAAATTACTCTATAAGGGCCGTCATAAGGTTGCTGTAATGGAACTTTGACTGCATCGTTCCGCACCAACACGTGAGTAGAGGTAATAAGGTCCTTGAAAATGAAAGTGCTTTTCTTTCCGTGTTGGGTACTAGCAACAGGCTTGAGCTTATTAAAATGCGATCGAAGCTCTTTAGCAAATTCAGCCTGCGTAGTTTTGTTAGTCGGATTGTCACCTAAAAATTCTCCGGGGAGGCGTAAGCTCTGTCCGTAAACTAACTCTGCGGATGTGCTTTTCAAGTCCTCCTTCCAAGACGACCTAATTCCTAGCAAAATGGTAGGGAGAATTCGCGTCCAACTACTGGTTGCTGCATTGTGACACTTTAGTGCACTCTTTAATTGACGGTGGAAACGCTCGACCATGCCGTTAGCTGCAGGGTGATAAGCCGTCGTTCGAAAATGAGCCGTACCGGTCAGGGTATTGAGATCTCTGAATAGGTTTGACTCAAACTGTCTTCCTCTATCTGTTGTGATTCTAAGTGGTATGCCAAAACGAGCAATCCAATTGGAATAAAATGCACGAGCTATTAAATTGTGTCGGCTTCTTGATTGACAATGGGAATCGCTTCCGGCCACCTTGTAAATCGGTCCACACAAGTAAGACAATAACGGTATCCCTCAGAATAGGGCATAACTACAATGTCAATATGCACATGTTCAAATCGAGATGACGGAAGTGTAAATGTTCCCGGTGTTGTAATGACGTGACGAGACACTTTTGATCGTTGACAATCAACACATGCTCTGGCCCATAACTTACAATCAGAATTTATCGATGGCCAAACAAATCGTTTAGTGATAAGCTTAGTCATTGCCCTGCTACTTGGATGGGAGGTATTATGAAGCATATTGAAAACGGACTTTCTGAATGGTTCCGTAATAAAAGGCCTTGCTGTTAGGGTAGAGAAGTCACAAAAAATTGGTTTGTTTGACTCTGGCAAATGAACAAGACGTAATTTAAGGGACGAGTTTCTATTGTCAATTAAGCTTTTAAGCTCCGCGTCATTGTGTTGTGAAGATGCAAGAGCTTTCCAGTCTATCTCAGTACATACTGATTCTATGCGAGATAGTAAGTCAGCCGTAATGTTGTCCTCTCCTTTGATGTGACGTATGTCTGTAGTAAATTGTCCAATAAAGTCTAGATATCTAAATTGCCTAGGGGAACATTGCTGATTTTTCTTCCTAACAGCGTAAGTTATTGGTTTGTGGTCTATAAAAATTGTAAAATTTCGCGCCTCAACATAATGTCTGAAATGTTTGACCGCAGCGTATATTGAGAGTAATTCACGGTCATAGGCTGAATATTTCTGTTCAGGGGACGTAAGTTTCTTAGAAAAGAAAGCAATTGGTTGCCATTCATTATCGATTTTCTGTTGTAAAGCCGTGCCTATGGACATGTTGGAAGCGTCACAGAAAATAGCAAGTTTGGCATCGGGCTTTGGATGCACTAACAACGTTGCTTCAGCTAAGCTGTCTTTGCACATCTTAAAGTCACGCTTAGCTTGGTCGTTCCAAGTAATAGGTGCTTTTCCTTTTTTGTTGCCGCACAGTAATTCATGTAAACTAGCTTGGCTACTCGCTGCATTAGGTATGCACCTTCTGTAAAAGTTTAACATACCTAGGAATTGGCGTAGCTGCTTCGCGGTGGTTGGCAAGGGGTAGGTACGTATTGCTTCAACCTTTTCGGGGAGCGGACGTGTACCTGCTGATGACACTTGATAACCCAGAAAATCAACTTCAGATTGCCCGAACACACACTTTGCGGGGTTTATTACTACACCGTATTTCCTTAACCTATCAAATACAGTCTCTAAGTGTTTTAAATGTTCCGTTTCGTCACTAGACGCGATTAAAATATCGTCTATGTAGCAGTACACAAAATCAAGTTCACACAACACTTCGTCCATAAATCGTTGAAAAGTTTGTGCTGCGTTACGCAAGCCAAAAGTCATAAACTTAAACTCGAATAAACCGAAGGGCGTAGTTATTGCTGTCTTTGGAATGTCCTCTTCGGCGATAGGGATTTGGTTAAACGCACGCACTAAATCTAGTTTTGAAAACACTTTTTTTTTACTTAAGCACTGGGCGAAGTCTTCAATATGTCGCACTGGGTATTGGTCGGGAACTGTTCTTTCATTCAAACCACGATAATCACCGCACGGCCTCCACTCGTCTTCACATTTTGGAACCATATGTAGCGGCGAAGCCCATGAACTTTTCGATGGTTGAGCGATGCCTAATTTTAACATCGACTCGAACTCTTTCTTCGCTGCAATCAGGCGGTCCGGAGCTAGAGGCCTAGGCTTCTGCGCAACTGGTTGACCAGGTGTAACAATTATGTGGTGTTGAGTATTGTGTTTGACCGTTTTCTGCATAGTCCCATCAAGGCGAGTAATGTCGACATATTGTGCTAACAGATGGTGGTACTGCGTCTCACCGTTAATGGTTTTGACTGATTCGATTTTGCACCCAACCACCTGTCCATTAACAGTACACTGGGTGGTTGCATCTACAAGTCGTCGGTTGCGCGCATCGACCATTAAATTATAATGTGCTAGAAAATCGATTCCAATTATTGGTTTAGATACATCTGCCACCACGAACATCCACGGGAAATCTCTGCGTAAACCTAGGTTAAGCGTGAGTGGGATCGTACCAAATGTAGCGATCTGTGTACCATTAGCGACCACTAACCCATAGGCGGACATTTGGCGAGCCGTATGAATCAGTGACTTTGGATAAACGCATAAGTCTGCACCGGTATCAACAAGAAAATCTACCTTGTTGCTTTGGTCCTTAATAAAAATGCGGCGTGTGGGTGGCTAGGAGTTTGTGTCATCCGCCACTAATGACCCCCGCTCGCGTTTCCCGCCGGTGGTGTTTTATATGCGCAGGGTTGCACACACTTCTCTGCTGCAGGGCCGAATTTATGGTGGTACCAGCACTTCCACCTTTCTGGTCTCGACCTTGATTGGCTTCTTGAGTGGCTGCGACTTGGTCTCTCTCTGGAGCGGCTGCGTGGTCGGGACTTGCGTAACTCGTCTAACTGAGCCTGCATTTCAGCTAGTAGCAACATGATTCGTCCTTCCGGCGGCGGTGCGGGCTCTTGTTGCGCAGCGGCTACAGTGGCGCAGGTATTTCGGCTAGATCGTAGCTGGTGGTTCTCGTTAATGAGGTCTGCCACAACCGCAAGGTGATTTAATGATGCATCCGTCTTCGTTATAACCACGTCTTGCATGTCGTGAGCCAAACCTTTTACCCATATTGCTCGTAGGACGTCGTCCGTTACCGAAGACCCAGCAAGAGTCTTTAGATGCCGCAGAAACTGTGATGGCGTGCGGTCACCGATCTCCTGGTCCTCGAGCAAAAGCCGTGTTTTTTTCGTCTGTGAGTCACTAAACCTTGTCAGCATTGTCTGTTTGACATGTTGGTATGCATCTCCTTGAAAAGCCGGCAACTCGGCTAGTATGTCGGTGAGCTCTTCCATCGCTTCCGTGTCTAGGGCGCGTACGACGCATTCAGCTTTCAAGCGCGGGCACGTTACTCCTGCCAATGCCATTAAGCACTCTGCTCCGCCAAACCATATTTCCGGCTTAGCCGGATTAAAAGGCTTTAAAATAACTTGACGTGTATTTGCAGCGGGCTGGGGTTGGTCCTCACCGGCCATTTTGTTGTTGACACCTACTTCTTCCGTAAATGAAAAACTAACACTCGTTCGCGCACAGGTATCGCGATCCGCGCACTAACCGAAGCACTAGGTAACCCGTTCTCTAAACGACAGACATCACGTCCTAGGTCACCACTTTCGGGAACGTATCGTTACTTAGCTATATCGGCGTTACGGGAATCGCGAAAATGAGTACTTGGTTAACTTCGTGTTGGAGTTAGTTTATTCAAGATAAATTACAAAGAATAAGAGTGCCGACCGACCGCTCCTCTAGACCGAATAAGACTGAATGACTGCTTCTACACAATTGTTGAATACTGGGATAACTGTCGAGTCGGCACGTTACAAACTACAATACAAAGGTTTTTACAGCTATAATGGGTTGCACAATAAATATAGAAAGCTATACATTAACAAAAAGAACCGTCGGCATCACTACAGAAACCTTAGCTAAATTCTTTAAACTAAGATAATAAAGTCATTGTTCCAAAGGACCCTTGCACATTACAATAACCTATTATAACATGCAATAACATCTGCGCGCAGGCCGTGAGAATCCTTAAACGGTAATTAACAGTTAACTTAAAATGTTATTTATATGCAAGTTCCCTAAAGTAATATGTATTAGAAAGAAAAGAAAGAAAGAAAGAAAGAAAAATTGTTTATTCTGCACAAACTAAACGCACAATACAAAGTAAAGGGTGGCATTCACTATAGGTACAAATTAGCCAAAAGCCTCGTATTTAAAACGATTTTTTTTTTTTTTTGTCTCTTGCTTGATGAGAGCAATACACCGTTATATCTGTGGGTGAGAGGCCAAAGACAATTTACTTGCGTAATATGTTTCGACATTACCAAATAAAAACAAACAAAACATTAAACAAAATGCCGATTACTGAGTGGAAAACAACAAAAACAAATAGGCTGTGCGTCGCATCTGTGCAAGAATAGGTCATTGCTCAGCTTAATGCCGTGACTTCAGACGAACCTATCGTCAACAGCGCTGATTTTCAGCAAAAACCTCGCGAATGACGTAATGACGTCCCCACGTGTAAAAATAGTTATATCTTGTTAGCAAAATTTCGTACGAAAATGAGTGTGACTGAACCGACTGAACATGTTGAAAGTAAGTACAAGAACTAAAATAAAAAATATACATCAAAGTCTCATTATAAACTATATACCTATGTCTGTATTTATGCTATACATAATAAAATAAAAGATACATAAACTGAGAGGTATAATAATTACCTACACTGAAAATAAAAATAAAATACTATGGTGTGTGTATTCCTAAATCTAATTTAATAATCATTATGTCTTATGCTTAAAAGTGATTATAATAAAATTGAATCCATCCCACCCAGACACTGTAGCTTCAGAACGACAGCTAACACGCCCCAGATGACCGATGAATACCATTCCTGTGTCAGTGACACAAGACTGGGCCCAAACTGCAGGGAATCAGACAGGCAACTCACACTGCTGGAAAACCACCACCAATCATTGCCCGTAGGCCATGACCCTCAAGGTAAGACCGAAAAGAACAGCTATTGTCACTGGTTCCAGTTCACTAATCATGTGGTTTGCTGTATCTGCATGAAATAATTCTTTAGAATGCTCAAAAAATGCCTTTTTGTTCTCAGGACTCTTACTGGTGGAGGAAGGTTATTCCAACAGTGCGTG
The DNA here is from genome assembly GCA_948252205.1 of Orthosia incerta. Classification (NCBI taxonomy): domain Eukaryota; kingdom Metazoa; phylum Arthropoda; class Insecta; order Lepidoptera; family Noctuidae; genus Orthosia; species Orthosia incerta. Next base: position 14,788,583 of record OX411764.1, on the reverse strand, counting down.
GCAGCATATCTGAAACTTCCCCTGAATGCTGCGGTCCTATGTGTCTCAGTACAAAGAGGTTCGGTAGAAAAACGTGGTTCGTATTTGCTCTGCCTCCAACTCAACTTCTCAAACAGATAGTGTGGCTTTTGTGTTGTCACTACTCCAAAAAGTAAACTAGCCATATGTAACTTTCTTCTAGCAGCCATTTTTAAAATATTGTTTTCGTTTATATAAGGAGTGACATGACTTCTACTAGGTATCTTTACACAGAACCGTGTACATGCGTTTTGTATGCGTTGTATCAGCTTTTCTGTTCTTGCTAACAGGCACGGGCCATACACGGTATCACAGTAATTAAGTCTTGATAAAATTAGACTATCCACTAACTGTTTACGTAGCTCAACACTCAGGTAGTCTCTAATGGAATATAGCAGTTTCAATCTATAAAAACAATTCCTCATAGCGTTACTGATATGTTTCTCAAATCGAAGTTCAGGATCCATTGTTAACCCAAGGTTGCACGCTATTTCTACCCTATCAATTTTTTCCCCTCTGATGACAACTTCTGGCTTGGCTGACAGTATTGCGCTGATCATTTTCCTACTTCCTAAAACCATAAACTTCGATTTCAGCGGGTTCAATACCAGTGAGTTGTTATCTGACCATACCACAACTCTTTCAAGATCGTCATTGATTTTTCCCACTGCCTCTAATGTATCCGCTGGTTTAAAATTTATATATAATTGGATGTCATCCGCATACATATGATACCTGCAATGCTGGAATGGTATTAATAAATAAACAATTAATGGAGTCGCTACAATACTTAATTTTCGGGAATGACAGAATCGTTGCAGGGTTGTTTTAACAAACAATAAAATCCCATATTTTTGATATTTTTTAATTGAATCCAACGTTACCTCCGGGAGACGCAGTGTTGGAAGGCCTCCCTCTAGGTGGAGCGATGTCCTAGTCAGGGCTTCGGAAACCTGTGCACGCGATGTGCACAGACTGATCGAGGTGGCGACACTTAGGGGAGGCCTTTGTCCAGCATTGGATGTCCTTCGGTTGAAATAATGATGATGATGATGAATCCAACGTCATTTGAAAGAAAGTGATGTAGAAAATAGAAAAAAATTGTTGCCAGGTCTCAGTTAACTACGGGCAACCCATAGATGCGGCTAACTGAGAGTTACCATTTTTTTCCTATTTTCTACATCATCTACGAATACATCATGTACTTTATTTGAAACAAGGTTTTTCGTGCAACTAATTAAATTATATTTTATTACTCCATGAAATTTAAAAAAAAATTTATTAAAACTATTACATGTCAAAAATAAAAATGAGCAACTGCGCCTGAGCTAGGCCGAGCCTGTATTACAGGACGCAGTTCACTTTCCCGACAATATGAACAATACAACAGTTGTTACGTTTACATAATATTATGTAACTTTAAAGCAAAATAACATTTTACAACAGAAAGAGTGAGTGTTGTGTGTGGTGTGCTTGTGTTGAATGTGTTTGAGTGAGTGTCGTGTGTTTTTGTTTGGTATGTTTAATAGTTTGAATTTATCTTAATGTTTTAAGAAGTCCTTCTGTAGTTCAATAATTACAAGTGATTAGGAAGTTCAACAGTTTGGTTTTGCATTCACGTTTACTTAAGGTATAGATATTAAGATTAGTATTTAATTTATTATATAGAAAAGGACCACTAAAGCAGAAAAACCTATTAGTAAATGAATGTTTAAATTGAAAGGACTGGGGAACTAAAGCATTTCGACGACGCTTATAAAGAATATTCATGTCAAGAAGGGTAAGGGAGTGTTGCTTTAGGATTGTAATTATGATGTAGAGTTGGCGTACGGTCGGCAGGTTTCATGACTGGTATGAAAGATGTGTGGGGTAATCTATGGGTCGGAAGGAGCTAGCTTTTAGAATTCATCATCATTTTAAACACATAAATATTAACACTGCATCTGCAGATTTAAGCGGTGGGCTCTCGTTCTAAACTTTGGAAGGTAGGATTTATTCGCGTCCAGTCGTTTGCAAGCGTAGCATTTGGAGGTTGTCATGTACAATGGCCTGTATGTTTGCTTTTATTTCATGTGACATTTCAAATTCGGGCGACAATTTTCGGTGTTCTGTTTCTGACGAGATATATAACCGACTGTTGGTTTATTAGTTGCTAAAGAGTTCTTATAATTAAAATCAGTCCTGGCCTTGTCCCAACTATTTTCGGGTCGACTTCCAGTCTTACCAGATTTATCTAAGTACCAGAGTTATCTAAATAAGCAATTGCTTCATGTAAAATACTGGAGATAAGTCTCCACAATCCATTAACTGGGTAACACCACAAAGTACGTAAGCAACGGCGCGCCGCAGAAAGCGCCATTTTGCACGCACACTCGTGTAACTTTTGTTTAGTTTGGTTTGTATCTTTAGCTTTGTTTTTACCCGATTACTGCGGAGCAAAAAGGAGTTTTATGTTTTTGACCGGTAGGTATATATGTATGTAAGTATGCATGTATGTATAACTTTTAAACCACTTATCATAATTTAACAAATGAGATGTCGTTGAAAGAGTCTTTTTTGTCCGCTGGTGGCATGGCTGTAGGCTACATTAAATTGAACATGGTGCCCTCCGGGTGGCCCGAAGACAACAACAAAAAACCATTTTTCACCTTATCCCATCATTAAAAATGAAGATAGAGATTGGTACATCATATTTTTTGTCAAGCGTACCGTTTTCAAGATATATCCCGTCAAAGTCATGAAAACTATTTTTTACCCAATTACGGCGTCGCATTGTTTTTAGGGTTCCGTACCCAAAGGGTAAAAACGGGACCCTATTACTAAGACTCCGCGATCCGTCTGTATATCTGTTTGTCCGTCTGTCACCAGGCTGTATCTCATGAACCGTGATAGCTAGATAGCTGAAATTCTCACAGATGATGTATTTCTGTTGCCGCTATAACAAAAAAAAAACTAAAAACAGAATTAAATAAATATTTGAGTAGGGCTGCCATACAACAATCGTGACTTTTTTGCCGTTTTTTGCGATAATGGTACGGAACCCTTCGTGCGCGAGTCCGACTCGCACTTGGCCGGTTTTTTTGATCGGTATGTAAGTACATATGCATGTTTGCATTTATATGCATTTGTTCCCTCATTATTGACTCTCTCAAATTTCGAATCATAGATATTGTAGGGCCCCCAATCTTTTTCGCTACGGACATCCGTTCTGCGAGCAATGGGCCCTGCCCATGCCACACTGTCATTTAACTTTGGCATATAACCGTGGTTGAATGCCACCTACAATATACATTCTGCAAAATAGCATACGAGCACGGTTATACTCTGAACACCACTATGAATATGTATGAAATGCAATCAATTATTTATTACATTTAAGTTGTTTATTTAATACTTGATACTGAATTTCGAATACTGTGTACGTAACCATTTTAGATGAGAATATTTTCTTCTGTTGCATACTTTTTAGAGCGTGATTTATCAGTAGTCGGGTGGAGTTTTCAAAAAAAAATAAGTTCGAAAACTAAAAAGCTTTTGAACTTATTTTTTGGAAATAATGATAAGACGTGACATAAAATATCACGTCTATATTCACCAAAGGGTTACGAGAACTGTAGTACACCTTCGCCAGTTTTGCTTCAAGTTGCAAACGATAACGCATGCTTTTTAACATCAACTGATCTAGCCTACAGGTTGCTACTAAGTAATTCTTTGACCAAAATCCAGCATCGGCAGGATCAATGTCAACAGTATCGCATGTGTCAACTAGACTGACGCAGCAGCTAAAGAATGCATCATGACTCGTGCTTTGGATGCTTTTGTGTTGTTTTATGCTGCATTGGAAAAAACAACAATCCATTTATTTCCAAAACGTAACTTTCAAAATGTCCATTTTGATATCTCTAGTTGTGACTGTTGCGTCACCAGTCCAAACTGCGGTGGAACGCATTGCGGTTTTGCCGACTGACACAACGGCACGACAAATTTGTGGCAAAATGGAACCCGACGTGTTTATCAATGTTCAACAAAAAAAGGGACAATTACGTACGCACTGTTGAATTTTGTTTCAAAAGGATTTTGCTGTTTTTAACCGACTCGGACTAATAATGGAGGTTTGGGTTCGGTTGAGGAAATCATTATTTGGCTTGCAAGCTGTTGTAGCCGTGGTAGGTATCTTTTTTGCAAATGTTGTCAAGCGGTCCAGGGAACAACTTTATTTTTAAAATAAATTCTACCTTAGTCTACATTGTTTAGTCTGTTTGAAAGACTTATAGCGACGGACCCCATTTTCATTCTGAGTTCTGGTAATGCGTAGCTTGTAATAAACAGATATTTAGATTTTGTTACCCTTTGTGTATTATGTTAAACTTTTTCACCTGATTTGAAGGTGCACGGTGAGGGACCGTGCACCTTCAAATCAGGTGAAAAAGTTTACACAAACTGAATAGAGTGAGCTCACACAATAAAAATGGTGTTTCCATTACAATTAAATCAAGTCTCTCATAAGTTCATTTCATAGGTTTTAAAAAGAAAAGCTACGATATTTTGACTTAGCAAGGTGAATCTAAGGCCGGTTACCCACTACACGTCCATGTCCGTAATCCGTGTCCGTGATTTGAGTTCCAGCTGCAAAGTTTTCTGAATTATGACAGATAGAGTTTGGATGTAGTGCTTAAGCTTCCCTAAAAGTAGTACTACGACTACTTCGGAACCGAAATTTCAGAGACACGGATCGGATGTAGTTCGTAATCGCCCTATAGATTTAAATAGTTTGCAAGCAAATAAAAAATAGTAAGGGGCTAAATCTTATAATTCTTTGATTGTATGGATTGGATAACTCTCCAGTTCCTGAAAAGCATCTTCTCCTGGCGTACTTTTGTGTTATTTATTTATTTATACATACTTAACTGTACACCAAGATAAAATAATACAAAAAGGAACGTTAAAATTAAAGCAAACATACAATAGGCGTTCTGCTATCAAGAAATCGCAGAACGCCAAGGCAACCTTGAATGGAAAGAGATATGAAGAGATATGCCTGGACACGAAATTTGCATCAAATGCAACCCCATATGGGTATAGAGATTCAGAAGAGAGAATAGTCAACCCCATATGGGTTGCATTCGCTGCAAATTTCAAATCAAACAATTAGTTTAATTAAGTAGGTACTAAAAACGAACTACTAAAATAGATACATAAATACATACATACATCTAAATATACAAACAAGAAAAAAAATCTTCAAAAATAATAGGATCATACAAGACAAGAGAGACAAGTAATGTTTCTTTATGAGTTTTTTAAAGACAGGCAACGACTGAGCATTTGGTCGGGCAATGCATTCCACAGACGAGCAGTCTGGACATTCAATTATTGATACAAGAATGTAGTGGAATGGAGTTTATGGAGTAATAGACCATTATTTACAAATTAGAAACATAAAATGTGGTGTGATGGAATTGCATGACCTACGAAAAATTCCGCCAAGCCCGTTTTATAATCGAACTACAAGACGTAAGGCGATGTGCCATCGGTACTCGGTGGACATCCCACCCATATGCACTAAACTTTTTGGCAATATTGAGATTCAGAAGAGAGAATAGTCAAGAGTGAATAGATTGCTTCTAGGCAAGCATGCTTCACCGTCGACTTCATCATCAAGTACGTGTGCTTATAGGCGAGAGCCTCTCTATAATAATAAAAAAATCACATACAAAAATGATAAACGGCAAATATTTTCAGATCTATAGTAGCTTCATTAATAAAACCTAAAAGCAGATAACCAAATAAAAAAAACACCTAAAAACTGGCCCATGTTCTGATCTAATCTTCTGACATGAAAATAAACTATAAAATTTGAGTAAAGCCCAATTTAAGACACCATCAAATTAAGTTACTTACAAACTTTATGTGCTTCAACTTCCATAAAATAAACTCATTTATGGATTCATATCTTATAAGTAGGTAAATATTTTAAGCCGGCTTCGCTCGTCTAAAAGTTTTGTGTAACTAATCCAACAAAAGTTTGTATAGCATTTTTGTATTTTTTAGCCTTACTCTCTCTGGGCTCATTAACTGAGAACAAAAAGATTTTGCATATTTTTTGGGTTTTTCCTTATTTCAAACCATTTAACCTAAAAAAGGGTACCATACAACTAAATATTAAATGCACATCTTTTTATTCGAGACCATGGAAAAATAAATAAAGAGCCGTTTTTGTAAATTATTGACATTTGCAGCTTTTGAACGCACTTAAGCTATTTTTTTTTGTCAAATTTGCCGCATCTATTCATGAATTTTGGAGAAAAATTATCAACGAGTTCTCATAAACATTATTCTAAAATAATTGTGTTCTAAAGAAAGGACAATTTCTATGACAAAGTGTTGTCGCATCGCTGTCGCAATCACGTTGCACTTTTCTATGATCTGAAGCTCTAGGCGATGGCGACTGTCTAAGTGCCAAAATGTAAAGGATTGATCACGTAACATTTCTATAGCGCTGGTAATATAATTTTGACATTATACCAATCGCTTTCTGCGAGCAATGTGCCTACTGCCTTTTAAGGTTACACTAGTCGAAAATTCTTCCATACAAACGTAGTCTGGGGATTATTCCACTGTTTGACGATGTACGTTCAAAATAAAAGTGATATCAATTTGGCTCATCATTATCTAGCACTGTATGGAAGCAAAAAAGTAAAAAGAGAAAATATTTGAAAGTTATGAGCGTAGAAAGTTCCAAGTAGAACGGATGGCTGAAAAGTTCTGGCGTGCCGACTGCGAATCGGAAGAAGCTGCATTGGAAGGCCTCCCAGGTGGGCAGATCACCTTTTTTTGTGTGCAATGATGGCGGAAACTGACGGGGTCCGCGAGGGCCGATGTTAGCAACTGAAGGAATATGGGTGAGTTTCAGTCAGTAAAAGTCGGACACGCCTTCCCGCCTCACCCAAAGCGGGAGAACTCATTGGATGAATTCCAAAACCAAAAAAAAAAGTGGTGGCGGGAGTTCGCTGGATGCGGGACGTACGGGACAGGTCAATGTCGCTTTAGGGGAATGCTTATGTCCAGCAGGGGCCGTTTTTCGGCCGATATGATGATGATGATGATGACCAATCGCTTTCATAGATAAAATGTCATTAGTCTACCTCTGGCTTTTATCATGAAAATCATTATATAAAAAAAACAGATAAACACACGGCCACTTTTTGCGAACCTAGCTGGCGCACTGCCATGCAACACTAATAGTAAAAAAAAAACGGACATTAGCATTCCGTACGCTGTAGAAGTAACATTTTGTTTGTAAGTTTGACTTACAGTTTTACACTGGAACACTGCCAAGTCACCACAAGAGTCCAATTTGGACTACTCTCTACTCTTGTTTTTTGTTTTGATACTGTTTAGGCCTTGATCTTGTAGCTGGTTTTTTGCATCATTATGAAGTTTTTTTGAAGAATTTGAATGTAATGAAGAATGTGAAACAAATATCAAATAGTGTTGTAGGACAATATTATAATCGTCTCGTCTCATAATACTAATGCACTAACGGTTAGAGAAGAACAAAAGTCCAGCAGGGTAATTGGTATATCAATGGGCATATAGTAGGTTCTCAATAAAATTTGACTAGATCTTTTTGTATATTTGTTAAGTGATTACTCCACCAATTATGAACCGATTTTAATGATTTCTTTATTATTTTAAAGACAAAGACAAAGATATTTTATTTCAAGTAGGCCACCAAGCGGCACTTTTGAACGTTACATTTTACAAATAATAATAGTTTATTCTACCGTGCATTCGGAAAGTAGCTTGTAATGGAGAAGAATGCACAAGAAACTCCATACTTACTCTTTTAAAAAAGTTTTTTTTTTTTTTACAATATTTAGGTACATAAGTACATACCTTCATGAATGAAATTGAGTTTATACAATACAAATATATTTATACAGTCTTCAGAAGGTCCAACAATAATTCAAAACAATAATGTTCTGCATATCACTTGTTTTTGCGCCCTAGTGGCTGTGGAGCAGGACTAGCATTTAGCCAAGCATTTTTATCAATGATGTAATCCCCCAACTTATAAAATGCTAGCCTGCATAGTATGCGTTTTATACAAGTTTTAAATTTCGTCTCATTCAGTTCAAGAATGTGGGGAGGAATTTTATTGTAACATTTTGTACAGTACCCCATGAAAGATGAGGCTACTTTAGCCAGTCTGAAACCTGGTTGAACTAATTGGTCCCTATTTCTGCTGTATAAAGCTGGTGCTTCTCGTGTGGTGTCATTTGAATTTAACTAAGATCTGACTAGTAGTTTTTAAGTTATCCTTAATAATGCGTATTTTAATGGCAATGTATGGTACCTACCAAAACTTTAAAAGAGAATAATAAAAGTCGGTATCTTAGGTACCTATATATTTTCGTTTTTGACACCGACTTCCTAAAAGAAAGTTATTTTTCGCTTTGTAATGTTTTGTTTTGGAAGTCGGTGTATTTTTTTGTTAAAAAGTTTTTTTGGCAATAAAAAAACATCAATTGCATTCTTTACGTTTACGTGCATACAAATAGCTTAAAATAAATAATATTTACAATGTTTGATCCCCAAAGAGCACTAATTTATAAAGTTAACAAATGAAGTAAAATGTAATAAGAATATAAAAAAGTACCACTACAATATGAACTAATAAATATTTTCAAAACATCGACTGATGGATGAAAAATTACGATTGAAAGTTAAACTTTCACATGAAGGTAACTTATTAAATTATGTTAAAAATACGTTTTGAATTTCAAAAACAATTCTTCTGAGTATTTTTATTCATCATTTATTTTAGTTTTAAAACCTCAATTTTATTATTATATCAGTTAGTTACCTATTTATTTATTAAACAAAATGTTTAGGGTTCCGTTCCCAAAGGGTCCAAACGGAGCCCTATTGCTGTCACTCACATGTCCGTCTGTCCATCGTCTGTCACACATGTTTTACAGTCAAACGGTTAGAGCTACAATCCTCAAATTTTCACAGTATAAACATCTTGTTGACCAAAAGTCATAAAAATTTACAAAAAATATTTTTAAACGGGGTCATCTGAAGAGAGGGCGCGAAACTAAAATTCGATCTACCCCATCGAGTGGGGTATCGTTTTTTGGAACTCATTGAGTATAAATAATGTATTTTTTGTTTTTTTAAATATTTAAAAACAAAGGAATGAGAAGCCACCAGAGTCAGCTTTTTTATAAAATTTTGTTCCGAATATTTTTTTTAACTTCATATTGGTGATAATGTTTATTAGTACGTATATTTTACTAAAAACTACCAATATATTGATAAATCAGATTTTTTCATCTTCGCCAATATCTTATATATTAGGCAAAATATACACTTTTACACTAAAAACAGTGATATTCACAATATTAACACCAGAAATAAGGACAAATTACGAGCTCCTTTTCACCGGCTTCATAAGGTTCATAACTCATTTGTTGGGCTTGGTATAACCTTTTATAACAAGCTACTCTCTGCTCTTCTAGATTTGCCTTTTAATGCATTTAAAGTTAAAGTAAAATCAAACCTTTGTTCAAAGGCATACTATTCTATTAACGACTACTTAAACGATAAAAATAGTTGGTCGCTGTGATTATCTCATAATAATGTTTGTATTCTTTCTCCAGAATTAGCTTACCTACTGACAGGTTATGTGAGTTATATAATTGTTTTTTTTTTATTTTGACAGTATAAGTCAATTTATTTTAATTTAATTTTCATATCATTGACATAATCGACTCACTACAATGTTTTTTTTTTAATGAGTTGTATTTCAATATGTGGTTAGCTAGCGACCTCGACCATATAGTGGATCATATATTATTCTTGCCTAACTGTTGATTTATTTTCTACTTCGATAATCCTAGTTTATCATAATTATGTGACTTCGAGTTACAGCTGTATTAGCTATATGTAGGCGGGCACGCCCTTTATGCCTGGAGGCTTTATAATTCGGGTACTAAGTTCCGTTTACGTTTTTGTTTTTAGTTTTTATTTTCGCTTGAGTTTACATTTCGATGTTTTCTTAGTATATTGGCGTGTGCTGGCTGTCATTATGGCAAATATATTTTAATTAATTTTTTTGTGTTGAGTAATGTAATTTATTTGCATACTCTTGTATAGAATCAAGTTTTTGTTTTTTTTCTAACTGAACAGACAGCTGTACTGCTGGGGAGTTTGTTGCGCCACTGCTTCTTCCCAGCAAAAGCACTAGGAAGTGGTGAAGGGCGGGCGTTTTTGGGGGACTGTCTTATGTAATTTTGACGTTCGGAAAGTGCTGATTCTCAGCCTAGTTTGAATAAATGACTTTTGAATTTGAATTGAATTTATTAGAAATTTCCTCATTTTTAGGGTTCCGTAGTCAACAAAGAACCCTTATAGTTTCGCCATGTCCGTCTGTCTGTCTTTCCGCTGCTTAGCTCAGAGACTCTTAGTACTATGGAGCTATAATTTGGCATAGATATATATATATTAATCACGCCGACAAGGTGGTAAAATATAATCATGAAAAAAATATCCCACTAGGTGGCCCGATGATCTGGTTAAGGTCGCGGGAATGCGCTGGATGCGAGCCGCACGGGATCGGTCAATGTGGCGATGTCTGAGGGAGGCCTATGTCCAGCAATGGAGGTTTTTCGGCTGAAATGATGAAGTATGTAATAATAATAATTTATTAATTCAAAGCCTAATACACATTGAGAGAATTTACAGAAATACAATGATTAGGCTACATTAGTACATGCAAAAAGCTAGTAACATTATGACACCCAAACTAGGACATGTCCTGTATCTCAGGTGTCAGGGTTCCTTCCTGGCTGGTCACAATATGTACATAAATTATTTATTGGTAATTTAATTTATAAGTAAATTATTTTGGTATTTAATATAATTTAATTTAATATTTCCAATTTTTTTAATTTAATTGAGATTAATATTCTAATAACAAATAATATTATATTGCTGCTAACAAAGTTTAATAAATAAAAATAAACGCTAGTAAAGTTTAATAAATAAAAATAAATAAATAGAGTTATGTTTGAGTTATCTGCATTATTTCATAATTATGTGTGTGTGAAATGTAGTAGTGTGTTTATGTGTGTGAATATGAAATGTGTAGGGTATTGTAGAATGTATTTCGATCGGGATTTAACAAGCGATGTCTGCCAACAAGTCCTCTGTTTCCTGGTAGGTAAGATGAAAAAGCCAATCCCTCACCTTCATTTTACAATTTATTCTGCCGAGGTGAAATAAGCTCAAATGTCTATTTGCCTGGTTGTACAGTTTTACACTTAGGATAAAGTAGTGTTTACTCGCAAAAAATGTTCTGGTCCGGTCTGATTTGAAAATTGTGTGCCTAATTCTACCACGGGGCTCCTGCAGTGGACGCGACTTGTGTTTACGGGTTATGGTCTTAAGAATGTAAAGCTGCCTTACCGTGAGGACTTCACAGTCAGCGTAAAGCTGTGCGGTAGGGTACCTGAAGGGTCTCTTTGTCATCACCTTCAGAACAGCTCGCTGGGCGATCTCAAGCTGCAGGAGTGTAGACTTCGGGGCTCCGCCCCATACTGTCAAGCAGTAGGTAAGCAGAGACTGGCATAATGCCAGATACACCAACCTCAAGGTTTTAGTGTCCGCAGACTGACGAAGTCTTTTAAATATAAATATGAGCCTACGAGCTCGAGTTGAGACAATTTCAATTTGTTTGTGCCAACGGAAGCTCTGATCTATATGCACACCCAAGTATTTAACACAGGGAGATCGAGCGATATTCAAGCATCAGCAGTCAGGGGAAGACATTGAGCACATATGCGCCTTAACTGCAAAAGTCTCCGGGGGCTGAAGATCGGCCCTCGTTGCAAAGGGTATAAACAAAGTTTTGTCAACATTTAGTGTCAAAAGATTATCAGACAGCCAGGCCATGACAATCCTTAGGGCATGCTCTACATTTTGCTTCGTTTGGCTCCAGTCAACCCCATCCACAATGAGAGCCGTATCGTCAGCATATGTGAAGATTTTACAGTTTGGGAGAGTGGCGTTGCACAGCTCATTTATGAAAAGAATAAATAATGTGGGACCTAGGATGCTTCCTTGGGGGACGCCACAGTTCATTTTCTCCTCGCCACTCAAGAGATCTCCTATTTTCACAAATTGTACACGATCGTGCAAATAGTCACTAAACACTTTTAAGGGGATACCTCTAACTCCTATCCGTTCCAGTTTGTTTAGGAGGATGGGGACAGAGACAGTATCAAAAGCTTTTGCCATATCAAGGAATAGTCCCAAGCATTTGTGCTTTTTATCTAAGATTCGAACAGCGTGTTCTGTTAGAGCTAGAACAGCATCCTCCGTGGATATACCAGTTCGGAAACCATACTGGTTTCCAGAGATGATTTTATTTGTCTCAAGGAATTTAGCTAGGCGATTGTTAAGGATGCGTTCAAGAATCTTAGAAAGTGCTGTAAGGACAGATATTGGCCTATAATTAGTGACACTGCCTCTGTCACCAGTCTTAAACACCGGATGCACAACTGCCTTTTTAAAAACCCTCGGAAAAACACCTGTAGCGATAGCCCGGTTACCGATATGGGTAATAAGGGGGACAAGGGTACAGCGGGAGGAATTTAATACCCTTACAGGGATCCCATCCCAACCCACTGCGGAGTCAGGTTTCAAACTAACTAATATACTATCAACCTCGTTTGCGTCAGTTTCAAGCAGGACCATGGAATTTAAATTATTATTATTTTGTGGAATAACGCCAGTTGAGAGAGATCGATTCGATATTTTGTCCGCCATTTCCCTACCGATGCCAGCAAAGTACGCGTTTACACTATTAATAGAGGATAAAGGTTCATTAGTATTAATAAGTTCGGTAGGGTGAGCTGGTTTAGACTTTAAGTTTGCTACCCTATTTATAACATCCCATGTTGCCTTTGGGTTGTGCTTGGCTTTCAAAAATTCCCCAGTCTCATAACTCCGTTTTAGCTTACTTAGTAATTCATTACAAAAATTACGGTACCTTTTATATGTTAGCAGTAGTATACTATTTCCTGGGGAGTTAGAGACCTGTTCATGAAGACTATCACGATGAGCAATACATCTGAGAAGCCCCGGTGTTATCCAGGGTTTTATTGTTATATTTTTCCGCGGAATTTTTGAGATTTGAGTGTGCTTTTTTATTATACTAGATATGGTGTCAACTAAGATATCAGCAGCCTCATTGGCGTCATTAATGTTGAGGATTGCTGACCAGTCAGTTTCCTCAATTTGAGTCTGCACAGCCGCGTAGTTCAGTCTTTTATTTGTCCTTGGAGGTTTTAGTTTAGGTTTTAAATTATCAATAGACAGAATGAGGGGCTGATGATCAGTTATGTATGTCTCCAGAACTAATGTCACGGCAGGTGTAGTCGTGCGAAGAAGTACATGATCAATACAATTATTTAAGCGGGTTAGAAACAAATGAGCGGGCAGAAGACCATGCATTGCTGTTAAATTAAGGTACTCATTACAGTTTGCGTCGGTGCTGCCCGCTTTTATGTCGATATTAATATCACCGATCACAGCAAGAGTGGAAAAGTTTGACAAAGATCCAAGAATATTATGAAGACTATCATTAAAATTAGTTATATTTGTAAAAGAAGGCGATCGATAAAGCGCGACTATACAACACCTTGTTCCCACCCTGCAAACCAGACAATTTGCTCCGAGAAACTGAGGTTCCATTACGTCACAAAGAATATGACTTTTAATATAAATCGCCACGCCATCGTTTTGGTTTTGAATGTGTGTTAGTCCAATACGAGACATATCCATCCAGTATAGGAAGGGCTGGCGCCTTGCTAAGCCAGCACTCTGACAGTATTACGACATCGCACTGGAAGTCGAGTCGATTCAATAAAGCAACAATTCCATCAAAGTTTTCGTTAATACTCTTTAAGTGAAATATTCTCAATCCGCTTTTGGAACCCAGCTTGTTCGCGCACAAGTTTGGTGGATGTTTGTATGATTTGGACACAGACAACTAGTCGAGTTCATTGTTTATGTCATTTATATAATTTATAGTGCCGGTGCTATCCATTTATTTTAGATAAATCATCAAATTGGAGGCATATGACTAGTGTCCACGAGGGCAAGAAATCGCCCATAAATACGTCGTCTTGTTGACAAAAAGTAGTGGTACTATGGGTATACTTAAGTGAGTAAGTGGATAAAATCTGCTTGCTTGGTTGCCTAATAATAAGTAACGTTCTTATAACATAGCGCAATCGGTAAACCAATGTTATCGGACATAACCAGTGACAAAAAGAGCTTATAATTATAGGTGCGCAAGTCTGACAAAGAAAAACAAACAGATGTAGTTTTTGAGAGTGTGTGAGTGTATGTGAGTGTGAGAACAGCATGTAAGTACAAATTATACGGCAAATAATAAGTAAGTTTAGGGTAAACAGTTTGCGTAAAATAACTCTTTCCATTAATGAAGGTAGAAGAGAATTAATAAATAAAAATATGTAAACAAACATTCTATACACGACGGCGACGGGTAGTCGCAAAATAACACCGTCAATGAACGACGGTAGAAGTAAATTAATAAACAAAATCATGTAAACAAACATTCTACTAGTGACGGTTAGTCACTGTTGTGGCTTTAATTTATTTAGGGTTAGTTCCGACTCAATGCGTATTTGCTTCATACCTATGTCTTTTCGAAGAAAGACATTTCCATTGGAGCACCAGCAGAACGAGTACTTATTAGTCTTCGCAAATTCGCGGGCGTGGTAAAAGAGCTTCCTTGTAGATGGGGGCATATATTCCGCTATGTAGACCGGCTGCCGCTTCCCAGATAGCCCGATGGTTTCAGTATTCAACTTCTCATCCAGTGCGCGTTTCTTATTAAAGGAGCGGGTGGAGAGAAGAAGTTCATTTTTCAAGTGCACAGTGTTGAACTCGGCAAAGACAGACCTGGTGGTTCCTTCTTTTCCCGGGAGGCGATAAACATCTCGAATGTCCGATGTCTTGATGTTCAATTGCACCGATGTACCGATTTTAGTGACCAAGGAAACAAGATCTGCGACAGATTCCTTTTCGGGCATTGGAATATTTTTTATTTCAATACTTGACGTCCGGGAGGAAAGTTGAATGTCTTTTACTTTTTGTTCCAGGCCAAGAATACAATCAATAAAATCTTTACGTTCCTTTTCATATTCCAGTATTTTACTCCTCATATCTTCATAGTTTTTATTTATATGGGACATTGATTTTTCAATTTCTTGATTTGTTTGCTTGATGTTATCGTTCTGGACCTTAAGCGCAGCTACATCAGCGGTAAGTTTCTTTAACACAACCTCCTGCTCGGCTTTCCAGGTCTGAAGCATGATTTTTATTTCACCAATTTGATTATTTTGTTTTGCTTCAGATTCGTTATCAGTACAATGGTCATCAGATCGCATACGTTTCCGTGCTGCCGCCGCTGCAGACAAGTCAGGTTTAGACTGTGTATTTGAAGTACCAGCCTTGGAATTCGCGGGGCTCGTCTTTGGTGATGTATGACCCGGGCGGGGCATCTCGGTGTTGGGTCGAGTCGTCCGGGGAAAGATATTGAGTGCGCGTAGCGGATGAGTCTCGCAGCCGATGGAGTGTCTCGTAGCGTTGCTCGTAGCAACGCGGGCCCTTGGCGGTAACGTCACAACATCGTCGTAGCCGATAGACTCGCCGCGTGTAGCAAGTGATTTCGCTGTTGGGTTACTATGCGCAGTTGGCGTGGTGGTGAGTGGCGCGGCACACAGCGGTCGATGACGTGCGCCACCGCAGGTTCAAATCCCAGTATCTAAGTAACGAAATATTTGAACGTGATTTGCACCCCCCTTCAAAACGTCGAATTAATTTGAAACTTTGCACATTTAAAATAACCGATGACAATGCGATAACTTAATTAGTTTGTGCCATTATCCTTACAGCACTTAGCAATACTTTAGAGCAGTGGTGGCCCAGTGGTATCGGCCTTGACTTACAAGTTGTAGGTCGTGGGTTCGAACCCAGACAGGCGCTTTACTATGTGTAAATTATTTCATTACCACTGCTCTCAAAACGGTAAAGGAAAACATCGTGAGGAAACCGGCATGTCTTAGACCCAAAAATTCACTAATAAACACTGCGATTACCACCCAGTCTATATAAACGGCATGCAAGTGCCTTATGCGAATACAGCTAAATACCTTGGCATAACTCTTGACGCCAAGTTGCGTTGGAAATCTCACGTCAAAAAGAAAAGACAGGAACTCTATATACGATACAAAAATATGTATTGGTTACTTGGAAGGAAATCCTGTCTATCAATACACAATAAAATTATAATATACAAGCATATTCTTATGCCAATTTGGACGCATGGTATCCAACTATGGGGCTGTACTAAACATAGCAATGTTAAAATTTTACAACAATTTCAAAATAAGGTGCTGTTGATGCACCATGGTACATCAGAAATTACGACCTTCACCGCGACCTTAAAATGAAACTCGTCACCACCGTTATTCAAAACTTTGCTGAAGCCCACGAACACAGACTTCATCGACATGTGAATGTGGAAGCCATCCTGCTGCTAGATAACACGGACATGGTGCGTAGGCTAAAGAGAACTAAACCATTTGAGTTAGTGTATTGTATAATAACTGAAAAAATAATAGCAAACAATACTGTGCTATACTCGTACATGTAACACATGAACTAAGTGATTTTAACGTATCAGACTCTAAGAAAGTGCTACAGAACTGTATAAAAGTGCAAATTCACACTATTCTTAGTCATTATACAATTTAATTATAAGTTAGTGTTAAATTGCTTATTAGTCTATTAAGGCTAGATTGTAATTTATTATTAAGAACCTTAGTTTTTATTCAAAAAAATCATCGCTTACCATCAGGCGAGATAGCCTATGTGGGCCCGTTTTAAGACGTTGTGTGCCGCTGAAACCGTTTTAATGTTCGTGTAACAACAACAAAACCCCCTTCTTAGTCCGCATTATTATGCAACTTCGGAACCCTATTACTGCGCGTGGCCCAACACGCACTTGGCCGGTTTTTTTAATCTAATATCGCGTTTAACCACAATCTCACCTGATGGTAAGCGATGATGTGGTCGTGATTAAATAAATGTTCCAGTGAGCCTGAGAAACTGCTTTCACATCCGGGGAAGGTAGTAGGAACGCTATTTACCCACTCCCATCACGGGGTGGTAGTTGCATTAATAAAAACGTCTGAAAAACTAAAAAATACGCTAAATGGTAAATTTAACTATAAATAAAAAAATAAATAACAGTTAAATAAAGTCGCTTTAATACAAAACTAAACTCAAAAGTTGAAAATTGTAATCTATCTATAGATTTTTAAAACAAAATGATACTATAATTACAGATCCTGTACAAATGGCCAATATATTTAATAACCACTATGTAAATTTAACGAATGTACAAGGGGTAAAAATCGCACATACAAAGCCCTACATAAATACGTGAGTCAACACAATGTTCCTCAGACCAATGCTGGTAAACGAGGTACGACAGGAAATAATGTCTCTGTCCAACACCAGGGGGGTGACCATAAGCTCTTAGAGCGGTATCAATTTGAGATCAAATAAGGGACAGATGTATCTGACTTGTATACATCTGTCACTTACTCGATATCAAATTGATACCGCTCTAAGAGCTTATGGTCACCGCCCAGGTCGGAGGGCTATGATGAAATGAATACAAAAATTATAAAAGCTTGTATTATACTCTTCTATGTATTCTTTTCACCAAGTTTATTTACACTATTTCATAACATAACATTTTTCTTTTGACAGCCGACCATAGATTTCTTCCGTATTTAATAAATTACTCTTTGGTCCGTGCGCTCTATTGTTTGTCTATGGTTTCGACAAATAATTATTGAGCATCGCGGACGTCGGTCTACATAGGTCTACCCACATTTTGATATGTTTTATATTTGTATAATACTTACACATACTCTGACCCACCTTCTGTCTTCATTTTATTTTGTTTGTTATTTATATATTCTATTTTATTGTATTATTTAAGTATTTTCCGTTTCCGTAAGTGTGTCCGTGGCATCAACAGTTGGTCTTATCAGAATATCAGCGCAGCGTTATTTCATTATTTTTTTTGGATATCGCTGCACATGCTGAGATAGGAGCCTTTTTGGTCTCGCACGGGGTTTTTATTTTTAATTTTGTTTAATTTTAAGCTGATTTCTCGTGTCTCCTGTGCGGGTCACAAATGAATACTCTTTCTTTCTTTCTTTCTTTCTTTAGTAATGAACTGACGGGTATTCTCACTTATTTAATAAATATGTCATTTTCCCATGGAACCTTTCCTGATAAATTAAAACTATCCTTAATAAAGCCTTTATTCAAGAAGGGTGATAAATGCGACATCAATAATTACCGACCTATAACCTTAATACCTATCTTGTCAAAAATTTATGAAAAATGTATGTACAAAAGACTTATTAATTTCTGCAATAAATTTCAAATTATAAGTGACAAGCAGTTTGGATTCCAAAAGAGCAAATCCTTTTCGATGTGCACCTTTTGTCGACGTTTTATAAGTGCCCATGTAGGCCTATGTAAAATAAAAATATTTGATTTTGATTTTGATGGCTATTTTTCTCTTATGCAAGCTATACTTTCAAATATTATTAATAATTATATGACCACTGGCCTTTTTTTTGATCCATCAAAAGCCTTCGATCTGGTGTCACACGATATATTGCTACAAAAGTTAGAGGCTATTGGGATTAGAGGTCCTGTACTCCAGTGGCTATCGTCCTATTTAAGTAATAGAAAACAACGTGTCATCATCAATAAAATTAATGAAAATAATGAAATAATATCCTACTCATCGGAATAAAGTCATAATAAATATGGTGTTCCACAAGGAAGCGTTCTGGGTCCAATATTGTTCCTCATTTACATAAATGACATAATAAAAATGACTAATCATAAATGCATATTATTTGCCGACGACATATCTATTATAGTGACATCAAACAAAAAACACAATTCGATTTTAGATCATGAACTTGACATTAATAATACAATTGACAAATTACTGCACTGGCTTGACATTAACCGTTTAAAGATAAATCCGTTTACATCCAATTTAATCGATCCAATAATTATAAAAATGACATTAAATTCAATATTAAAAAAATAAAAGAAGTAACTCATGTAAGATTTCTGGGTGTTATAATAGATAAAGATATCAATTGTAAAGAACACATAGACAATGTTAGCACTAAAATTAAAAAAATTGTATATGCACTTAAACAGGTTAAAAATGTAACTAACATAAAAACTGCTGTAATATCATACCACGCATATGTCGAATCGGTACTATGTTATGGGCTTGTTATGTGGGGTAACAGCACCGACTCTGTAGAGCATTCATCGCTCAAAAAAAGTGCATGAGATCAATTTGTGGAAACCTGACGACTCATGTCGGCCAATATTTAGGAAACTTGGTTTGTTACCGTTACCGTCACTTTACATTTACGAAATATGTATGTTTGTAATGAAAAATAAACAATTATTTAAGACTGCAAATGATGTGAATCCTCGGAACAGACGAGATCCCTTTAGATTAGTGTTGAATGATTTGCCTAGGCTAGTTCAGTACAATAATAACTGCCTAGCAATGTGTGTTCGAATTTATAATAAAATACCAATGCATTTTAAAACATTAAATACAGAATTAAAAAAAAAAAAAGTTATAAATGGTTGCTTGAACATAGTTTTTATAGTGTAAAAGAATTTATAGATAAAAAGAAATTTGATGTTTTAAATAGTTAATTTGTTGATGACTCCTTGCCTGTTTGCCTGACTATAAAATTTTGCATGCTTTGTTCTATCCTAGCTAAACATGTTTGTGCCATATAAACTTGTATTTAACACCATTGTATACCATGTTTTACGCAAATAAATATTTTATTATTTTATTAATTATATATATAAAAGAGAAAGTATGTATGTATGATCCTAATAAACTCCGAAACGGTGGGACCAATTTTATTGACAGTTTCAGATAATCTTTAGATTGACCCAGCGGGTAATCCTGTAAAGTTTGGTGGCGATCGGAGCATTTTTTTAACTTTGAACGCGGGTGAAGCCGCAGGAAGAAGCTAGTTTTCTATAAATTTAAATTAAGATAAGCTTGATTATCAGAAAAAAAATTGTAAAAAGTGTGCGTGCTTGATGTTAATTGTAATAACATTTTATTTACAGATGTCGATAAAAGTAGTCGTTTTGAAAATAATTTAAAAAGTACCCCACTCTTTTTTATAATAAAATATGATTTTTTGCTAATCACACTATTCATAATTTAAATTTATTGAAAATAATTTTCTACTTTTTAATTTGGTTTTCTATAAAAGCGTGTTTTTTAAGTTTTTAATAACTATTATTTTTTTGTTTTATCCAAATCTACCTATAACTACTGTAAAGGTTTTCCTTAAATATCTTCTTTTTTGTCATAGCATCCCGCTACCCCAAAACTTTCATTTCCACTCGAGAACCTAATGATTGTTCATGACTGACGCTGCAATGAACGTGGCCACTAACTAGGCCCAAAATATTAGAAGCTTTCCATCGTCACGAAAAGCAGAAAACGCCAAGAAATGGGGTCTTGGGCCAATGTAGACTGCTCGGTAAAAGCTGTCGCCGCCTTCATAATCACGTCCGATACACACACACATAATCTCCTCCTTTCCTCATATAATAAAAGATATTATTGAACTTTCCTCTAACCCAATATCACCCTTGGTGATAAGTTTCGGCTGGCCTACACCGCCCTCTGGTGGCAAACTCCAATATTTGGAAACAAATTCGTTTTGCGATATAGTTTGACTGTTTGATTGGTCGAACACTTTGATAGCAACTTTGGGAGCTGTTCTGTGTGGCTATGAAAACAGCGATCGGCAAAAATCTTTCCTATTTCAATATATTTAAATCAGTGTTGGAATTCAATATTGGCGAAAAATGGCCTGGAAAATATATTTTTTTAAGACCGGAGAAACAAGCTTGACGTTATAATATTATAAAATACTAGCTGTTGCCCGCGACTTCGTTTCCGTAGCATTAGTACTTCGAATAGCTTACTTTGTATAATTATTAGTTTACCATACAAAATTCCACCCGCTTTCCAACTCCTTAAGGATGAAAACTATTCCGGATTACGGCATAAAAACTATATTGCATATCCTTCCCAGGGTTTCAAACTATTTTCATACCAAATTTCTTCTTAATCGGTCCAACGGGTTAAGCGTGAAAGATAACAGACAGACAGACAGAGTTACTTTCTCAATTATAATAAGTAAGGATATATGTACGAGTATTTGTACGTGTGATGAATGTATGATGAGTATTTAGGTATGGTATTTTTAAATCAGAAGAGTTACTTGGTGCTAAGAAAAGCATGGTCATCGGTGCAGCTATTTCCATCTTCTTTTACTCCTCCGTCCGGCGGTACTAGGAGTTAATAAAAAATCGAAATTCGGCATTACAGCGATTATAAAATTTCTTAAATGTTTGGGATGGACAACGTGACATTTTGGTAGTGCTTATCAATCGCATAAATTTATGACTTTTAGATAACTTTTATAGCTTATAAAAACGTCACTTTGTCTAAAGCTTTTAACGTCGTTTCAACTTGTGTCTTTTTCTTCAATTTTAATATATTAAACTAGCTATCCCACGCGGCTTCGCTCCCGTTAACTGGCTACCTACCTACCTTACCCTACCTACCCTGCATACATGAATGTTGCGTAACTTTAACCGCTTACGCAGCGCACGAAACGGAAGATATTGCAACATTTTTCATTTATGCTCGGCTCCTATTGGTCATAGCGTGATGTTATATAGCCTATTATGTTACCTTCCTCGATAAATGGACTATCCGACACAAAAATAATTTTTCAATTCCAACCAATAGTTCCTGAGATTAGCGCATTCAAATAAACAAACAAACCCTTTAGCTTTATAATATTATTAGTATCACAGCGTTTTTTTTGTTCTGTGATTAGTATATTAGTATCCACCGAGTACCTATCAGTACGACAATTTGATCTTCGCTCGTGTTGTAGCCCCACTTGAAAAAAACTTCTCAGAATATATTGCAAACTGCTTTTTATGTGTCGTTACCCATCATTGACACTTACGTTAACTCGTTTATTTGTTTTAAATTAGTTTTTTTTTAATCTTTTAAAATAATTTTCAACTGCATATAACTTTCTTTCAAATATCTGCATTGAACTTAAAAGTATTTTTACGAAGAGTTCTTTATTTTACTAATATTTTTAAATGGGAATATTAACCCCTACAGAACCCCTGTGGTCTGTAAATAGAATCGTTCATCAGCGATAACAACTCTGTACATCAAAGGCCCAATATTAAAACGGTTTCACCACGTGACGTTTCGGCAGTCAATAAAATCTGTGCTATTCGATAACGTTATCGGTGATAAAATGTCTTTTGTCCCAAGTATCAGAGGCTCAACGACAAAAAAAAGTGAAATTCTAGCAACGAAAGTGTTGCAAAGCGACAGCGATTGGAAAAAAGTCAAAAATGAATAGGAATGTCAAGCGATCGATATTTGACATCGTCATCTATATCTGTACTAATATTATAAAGAGAAAAGATTTGTATTTTTGTATGAAACAAATAAACTTAAAAACGACTGGACCGATTTCAAAAATTGCTTTACCGTTGCGCATTGGGAAGCTACACTATCCCCGGGTGACATAGGCTATTTTTTATCCCCGTATTCCCACAGTAACGGCGCGGGTGAAACTGCGAGGCATCCGCTAGTTTCTGATAAAATGACACTTCTTTTAGAGTCTCAAGGGGGTGGCCATAAGCTCTTAGAATAAGGTTATTTTGAGTGTGCGTAAGGGACAGATGTATATGACTTGTATACATATCTCTCTTTTTTAAAGTCTATGTATGATAGTTTTGATACGTCAGGGTTCGGGGGCAGGTGTTTTTGAATATGAAAGTAGATTCAGTAAAAGTTTGATTGGCTTGGAAACTAAGCCAATATTATTTATTTTGTGCCATTGCCCAAGCAAATACCTTCCTATCGGCCTAAGCCGTCAATCATTATCAGTGACTAAGACCCAGTATTTTAATCCGTAGTTAACTCAACCAATGGTTTAATAATATGCTAACCACATCACATCACATCAGTTGCCACTGCTGGGACACAGGCCACCTCTCTGTGAGAGGGAATGGGCCGTAATCCACCACGCGGGCCCAGTACGGTTTGGTGGATGTCACATGTCTTCGAATTTTTGGTTCTAGGACATGCTGGTTTCCTCACGATGTTTTCCTTCACCGTTTTGCGAGCAGTGGTGATGATATAATTTTCTCAAAGTAGAGCGCCTGCCTATGCTTGAACCCACGATCTACAACTTGTAAGTCGCGGCCGATACCACTGGGCCACCACTGCTCTCGCTGCTAATCAATGGTTTCAAAATACAGTAAAATGCGTTTTTTTTTCAATCATTAGCCTCACAAATGGTCAAATAAGTTAGATAGTTAATTATTGGACCATTCTTAAGACTTACTATTAATAAATAAACGCGATTTACCGAAGATTCAGATCATTGATTAACATATTTAAACATTGGTTGAGTTAAGTATATGTCGGGTTTAGTCAATAGTATGGACGTAAAGTCAAATCACAAGCACGCCCCTAGCGGCAATCAAGAGCAACTGCGCATTGGCGCGCTTTTATAAGCACTAGCGTGGTGCAGAATAGGACAGTTTAGTACTGACAGCCGTAGAGCTAAGACGTAGTAGAATCAGTGTCGATCCGTAATATTAGTAAGCAAGAATGTAACTTGTGTCTATTTGAATAAACCCAGTGTATCGAATAACTTATGTGATTTCATTTGCACGATAATACCCACCGACCTGCCCACACACGATGTCTTAACCTTAGGGAATACATCCTGACTTCCCGATGATTTGCATCTATCGGCCAGCCTTGATGCGACATATAGATAAAAAAACTGAGCCTCAGAAAATCCATTCTCCAAATCTTGAAACTGTCCTTCAACCTCCAAGTTATCACAACTTTATACCCAGCCACTTTCAAACAAAAACACACATACCTCTCACCAAATACTTTCAAGCCCCTATATTTTCCCTCTGAAAAACTAAAAACATATCTCTATCGATTTCATAAAGTAAAGAGCTGTATCGATACAAAGTTTGTGAAGTATTATCGAGCAAATATGTTCAGGGTTGAAAGCTGTTACTTGGCATGAAAAATGAGTTCTGGATCGAGTTGATATTCGTATCGATGTGTGTAGATTGAAGTTACGAGTTTTCGTTTTATTCTTTTAATGACTTTTGACATCGTTTGTGATTGACGGGTTTCCCATTGAAATAATTGGAATTTGTATATGGTCAATGTGTGGTTTAAAAACAACAGATAGCTGCATTCCATATTTTAGAAAATTAAAAATATTACCTCTACCGGCTTTATACATCCTAGAAACTGCACTGTTTGTAAAAATAAATCCACATTTATTCAAAAAGCTATGTTCTGTAAAGAAAACTCCGATGCGTGCTCAATATATTAACGAACTATGCCTTGTGAAATGTAAAACTTCTCTAATGAAAAAGAGCTTCTTTGGTGTTGCTCCACAAATATATAATAAAATTCCCGATGAAATAAAATGTATGCCATTGCAGAAGTTTAAAAAGACGCTTAACGGGTTACTGCTTCAAAAATGTTATTATACTTTAGACGAGTTTCTTAATGACGAGTCTCTTTAACTGTATAATGCTGACATAAAATTCTAATTTTTCCTTTAATATCTTAATCTTATTTTTTCGAATTGAATTGATTTTAAATTTTGACATGAAATGAATGAATGTTTTTTGATGATGTTTTTTTTCTTATATTCATGTGTTAATACAATCAGGTACTCAAATACGTTAATAATTATATTGTAGTAAATTTATATTTTAATTTAAAAGTACCCATTCATATAATTGTATTTCTTTTTTATAATTTGTATGTCAATTGGCAAAACATAGCGCACTATACCTAATTTTTAAGATCTTGCATGTCATTATTACCTATGTTTTACAAATAAATGATTTTGATTTTGATTTTGGATAAGCCATACTTGAGATTTTTTTGAATTGATTAATAATTCGATGATGAGAACTTGTCAAACCCCACTTTTTACCCGACTACAAAAAGAAGAGGTTATGATTTCAGCAATCTATGTATGTATGTTTGTATTTACGTATGTTCCTCTGTAGCGCCTAAACAATTCATCCGATTTTGATGAATAGGGTGTCAATCGATTCGTTATTAAGGCAAGGTATAAAAGGCAAAAAAAAAAACCGTAGTCGGGTTAAAGTTTTTATTAAAATTTTTGCTTGTTCATGAAGAATGCTAAATTAGCATTAGCTATTCACAATTTAAAAAATTTAAATTCTAAATTCAGATACCGTGGATAGTGCTACCTGTCATTGACATTTTTAAACGAAATCGTTCTGAAATATTAGTAAACAGTTTCAGTAATTTCTCGTGTTCAAAAATATTCAATAGATTCCTATCGCGAAAAAAATCTAGGGCATGATAGACCTGTGTACCAAATTTTATGTAATTCTGGGTATCCGTAGATGCGTGATAGCCAAACAAAAAAAAAATCGCAATTAACAGATTTTACATAAAATTTCGAGAACCTTCTAAACAAACCTGTTCAAGAGGACTTTCTAAACAAACTTCTAATCATACAGACATTCACATTCATAATATCAGTAGAAAAGGCAGTATGAATTAATTTTACACTCACACTTTCAAACAAAACCAAGGAAAGAAAAAAGAAAACTATTCTCTTTTTCTCAGTTTTTCTAATAAATACTCACAAAGAACCACAATCTAGACAAAAAGTCAGAGATAGTCTTACAATGTAGGTTTCCTTTAAAACAACAGTAGGCAAGGGAATTTGAAAGTTAAAATTTATTCATAGGGAACAATTCTGCTTAATCCAACTAGGCGCGTAATTAAATTGTTCTTGAAGAATAATCTCATCCCTCATATGATGTTTTTGTTTAGCATCCATTGAGATATTTTGCAAGACCATTTTAATTAATCATATTTGCCTATCATTTTATTTAATTTATTGCGACCAAAAACAGTTAAGGTCTATCCACACATATCAGGGCCGTGCCCGGGACGTGGACGGACCGTGCCCCGTCAGGGGCTCAAAAAATATCGCTGTGTATGTACACAGCGATATTTACAAAAAAAAAAAAAATGAAAAAAAAAAAAAAAAAATGTATAAATGTTTTATATGAACTCGTTCACACACGTCCGTGCACGGACCGACAATTTTATTTATATCATACTTTTAAACTAAATAATTTATCTAGTAGTAGAGACGCTTTGATCAACAATCTATCGAACACGTATTTATGACACGATACTCGTATATTGCAAAAATACCCCGATGTAAACATTAAAACAGCCATATCTTTTGAAAAGTTGATCCGATTGTCATCAAATATAAAACACTCCCGATAATGTCACCTTTCAAACAAAAAAGCTGTATCAAAATCTGTTTATCCGTTTAGGAGCTATGATGACACAGACAGATACACAAATACACAATATTATAAATACGAAAGTTTGTGAGTGTGTTTGTGTGTGTTTTTAAGTTTGTTACTTCTTCCCGTTCAAACGGCTGGACGGATCTGGATGAAATTTGGCACAGAGAGAGATTATAGTCTGGAATAGCTTTTTTTTTCCCGGAAATATGTTCCCTTGGAATAATTTTCGACATTCACGCGGGTGAAGCCGCCTGCAGATGCTATTTACTATTATAAAAGCGAAACTAACGGTCTGCGTGTATGTGTTACCCTGTGCCCGATTTCTTGGAATTCGTTTGTCGTTTAGTACAATTTCACGATTATGGACTTGTTCTCTGTTGGTGGTAATGGCTTACTTGACTTAATGTCCTACGTCCCCTGGATGGGGCAAAGGGCGTCCAGTAGTCCTCCATTGCGATCGGTCTTGTGCTTCACGCTTCACCTCGCTCCACGCTCAATATAAATATCCTGAGCAAACAAAGGATCCACACGTATATAAAGTATGGCGAGATGCCATTGTTTACTTTGTTTGCTATGGGTAATAAGAATGTTGGTTTGTACATGCAGAATCAGTATGGAATGATGATTTTTAATAAGATTGAAAATGTTATTCGTAATTTAGAATTAAATAGGTATTATGATATGGGTAAGGTTAAAGTTGTAAATAAGCATATGAATGATTTACGTGTGGATCCTTTGTTTGCTCAGGATACTTTTGATATTTGTACGTATATTGTAAGTAATCATGGGTCGTTTGGTACTCCTGAATTATCTGGTTCTTATGAGAATGTTAAGAGGACGTCTTTGAAGAAGAATGCTTATATTCGTTGGGTGTATTATCCTAGATGTAAAAAACGTGTTGAAACTAGTTTATTAAATTCTAAGAAGGAAGGATTCCAATCCAGCGGTTGGTGGCAATAGATTAGTACAATTTCACTAGTTTGGACTTGTGCTCTGTTGGTGGCAATATATTAGTGAAATTTCACGAGTTTGGACTTGTGCTCTGTTGGTGGTAATAGATTAGTACAATTTCACGAGTTTGGACTTGTGCTCTGTTGGTGGCAATAGATTAGTATAATTTTACGAGTATGGACTTGTTCTCTGTTGGTAGCAATAGATTAGTATCATTTCACGAGTTTAGACTTGTTCTCTGTTGGTGGCAATATATTAGTAAAATTTCAGGAGTTTGGAGTTGTGCTCTGTTGTTGGCAATAGATTAGTACAATTTCATAAGTTTGTACTTGTGCTCTGTGGGTGGCAATAGATTAGTACATTTTCACGAGTTTGGACTTGTGCTTTATTAATGGCAATAGATTAGTACAATTTCACGAGTTTGGACTTGTGCTCTGTTGGTGGCAATAGATTAGTACAATTTCACGAGTATGGACTTGTTCTCTGTTGGTAGCAATAGATTAGTATCATTTCACGAGTTTAAACTTGTTCTCTGTTGGTGGCAATAGATTAGTACGATTTCACGAGTTTGGACTTGTGCTCTGTTGGTGGCAATAGATTAGTACAATTTCACGAGTTTGGAGTTATGCTCTGTTGGTGGCAATAGATTAGTACAATTTCACGAGTTTGGAGTTATGCTCTGTTGGTGGCAATAGATTAGTACAATTTCACGAGTTTGGAGTTATGCTCTGTTGGTGGCAATAGATTAGTACAATTTCACGAGTTTGGACTTGTGCTCTGATGGTGGTAATAGACTCGCCTTATATTACAAGGAACTTAAACCGCAAAACGGGGGTATGCTATAGGTGCACTCTGACCTATCTTTATATTATGTCGTGTTGGCCCAGTGGCTAAGACCTCGCCTCTCGTGCTTGAGTTCGTGGGTTCAAATCCGGGCAAGTACCAATGTGAATTTTTCTAATTCATATGTACTTTATAATTTTATCTTGGACATCATAGGCAACGGTGAAGGAAAACATTGTGAAGAAATCTGGGCTTATATAGTTAATTTAAGTCTGAAATATCTAAGTCAGAGGCTTGTGGGGTTCCCAGGGGGGGGGCTTAATTAACTCTGACACCAGAGGTGGCCACATCCCCACACGAAAAGAAGAAGAAGATCTAACCTTTCGGCGAATACAGGTGTGATATTATGTTAGGTTTGCAAAATACTACTGCTGTCCCGTTTGGAGAATACAACTGCGAATGGGACCAAGTGCGAATGAGACGAAGTGCTAATGTGACCTGACCTAGAGGCGGCTTAATTAACTCTGACACCAGAGGTGGCTACATCCTCACACAAAAATAAGATAAAGTTTCCCGGAGTCTTTGTCGTGCCCGATTGACAGCAATAGACTTGGAAATTAAACATAGCTGGTAAAATGTGGATGTACTACCACAGGTACAACTCTGCTTTACCCTTCAAGGCATACAGGCGTGATGTATGTACATAAATCACTGTGAAAGTGAAGACAGACAGCTTCGTACATTTTCGCCTGTCCATTAACAAGTAATACTGGCTCGGATTGAACTGTAGATAGCTTTCAACTCCATGTTGCAGTGCATCAATCGTTAGCCACACTCAATCTACCACTAGTTTCAAAACTGATAGTATACTAGTAAATGCTTGGGGGAAAACAGAAGGACTATTCAGAACAAAATATGTCGTTGGTTCGCCGAAAATTTGTAAAAATGTTTTGAATGAAACAATCTCTGTAAGGTCTTGATTTGAGAAACACAGGACTGGTCTATGTGACAACGCTTCGGGAGACCTTTGTCCAGCAGTGGACGTCTTTCGGTTGAAGTCATGATGATGGTCTAAGGCCTTAAAGGTCAGCCAAAAATGCTACCACTGTAATACGAAGGCTCCTTTTCATCCAGAGATAGATGAAAAAATTAAGATGCTTGGGCTATAAAAGTTGACGATTTCAGGGGGGTGTGTAAGGGATAGATGTATATGACTCGTTTCGCTATCTCAAAATAACATTTTTCTAAGATTTTATGGTCACCCCACAGAGCTAGAAGAGTATAGGGATGGTAAAGTTACATTTTTGTATATAAAATATTTTTTCTCTAATCAATCGATTAACAAATGTTTTTCATCTTTTTTTTGTTATTTTTTTTTTCAATAATATACCTTTTTTAAACTAGATTTTTAATTTACCGTGCATTGTCATCCAAACTAAACGTGTACGCAAAATTTCATCTTAATCGGTTGAGGATAACTGCTTTAAAATTCAGTTTCAAGATTTGACCCGAACCTCGTACATACATACATTCCAAGTTAATAAAAAGCTTGTAAAAATTGCTAGGTTAGACGTAGGTCTATGGCAGCAACAAAGGACCTTCTAAACACTTCATAATTCCTTCAAGGCATGAAAATTCTCCTTAAAATCACAATTTTTTCATAACAAAACTCATCTTTAAATTACCGACAACTTTCAAAGAGATAGAATACCGCCTTTAAAATTAGTTGACACTCTTTATCTATACAAATATTATAAAGCTGAAGAGTTTGTTTGTTTGTTTGAACGCGGTAATCTCAGGAACTCTAGTTCCTGAGGTTACCGGTCGGAATTGAAAAATTCTTTTTGTGTTGGATAGTCCATTTATCCAGGAAGGTTATAGGCTATATAACATCACGCTATGGCCAATAAGAGCGGAGCATAAATGAAAAATATTGCAAAAACGGGGAAAAATTATTCCTTTTTAAAAACTTCCGTTGCGTGCGCTGCGTAAGCGGTTAAAGTTACGCAACATTCATGTATGCAGGGTAGGTAGGGTAAGGTAGGTAGGTAACCAGTAGAAGGGAGCGAAGCCGCGTGGGACAGCTATCTTAGATATACTTAGATTTTTTAGTCGTTCAGCCAGTTGGTTTTCTGCTACCTATTTTTGCACTACTAGCCACGTAAAAGCTACGGTGATGGAACTATAAATCATACAGCTTGGATTTTGGGGACGGCCCAGTTTTAGAGATAGATGTTACGATGTAGTACCCCGATTGATGACGTGTGTTTTAGTCAGAGTCAGCGTTTATAGAAACAAAGGCCAGATTGTTTTGATAGCAGTTCTGAACATGGTGCACAGTAAGGGTTATGCGCACTTCATCCCATTCGCACTTCGTCCCGCGTTCGCAGTAGGTCACATTAGCACTTCGTCTCATTCGCACTTGGTACCATTCGCAGTTGTTTACCCCAAAGCGGACAGCAGTAGTATTTCGCAAACCTAACATAACATCACACCTGGGGTGTGACCATAAGCTCTTTACAAATGTTACTTATTCGATCTCAAATTGATACCGCTCTAAGAGCTTATGGTCACCCCCTGTATTCGCCGAAAGGTTAGTTCTGTGAGCGGGGATGTGGCCACCTCTGGTTTCAGAGTTAATTAAGTCGCCTTTGGGAACCCCACAAGCCTCTGACTTGGATATTTCAGACTTAAATCTATACTTCTATACTAATATTATAAAGTTAAAGAGTTTTTTGTTTGTTTGAACGCGCTTATCTCCGGAACTACTGGTAGGAGTTGAATAAATATTTTTGTGTTGGATAGTCCATTTATCGAGAAAGGTTATAGGCTATATTACATCACGGTATAGCCAATAGGAGCGGAGCATAAATGAAAAATGTTGCAAAAACGGGAAGCTTCCGTTGCGTGCGCTGCGTAAACGGTTTAAGTTACGCAACAATCATGTATGTAGAGTAGGTAGGGTAGATGGGTAGGTACGTAGCCAGTTCACAGGAGCGAAGCCGCGTGGGACAGTTAGTTAACTATATAAGCCCAGGTTTCCTCACGATGTTTTTCTTCACCATTGCCTGTGATCTCAAAGATAAACTAAGAAAGTACATATGAATTTGAAAAAGTCACATTGGTACTTGCCCGGATTTGAACCCACGACCTTAAGCACGAGAAGTGAGGTCTTAACCACTGGGCCATCACGACATGCAGAGGTTACTGTACATCCCAGATATGGACAAACCCAATTACACTTTGTCTAATTTGGGCATCAAATCCAAGATTGGCAAAAGCTGTTGCAACCACAAGACCAACAAAGCAGCACTTGAGAAGAGAAAGAAAAATTTTGGCTGCCATAACTAGACTTTCCCTTCAGCCAGAAGACGTCCCACTGACTGTGGCTTTTAAGTCATCATCATCATCATTTCAGCCGAAAGAAGCCTCCCCCAGGCGTCGCCACATTGACCGATCCCGTGCGTCTCGCATCCAGCGCCTTCCCGCAACCCTAACCAGCTCATCGGTCCACTTAGTGGGAGGCCTTCCAACGTATCGTCTTCCGGTACGCGGTCGCAATTCCAGAACTTTTTGGCCCCATCCGTTCTGCGAGCAATGTGCCCTGCCCACTGCCACTTAAGTTTGGAAATTCGTGCGTGCAGCCGGCGTTCATCGATATTAGACGTTGTCACGCCAAAAATCTGATGGAATATCTTAATAATAGGTACCTTCCCTGGAAAACGTCATGATTTGCAGTAGTGTTACTATCGCAATACCATGTACTTTAAACTAGGCCACGGATTATCAACAAATTTCATCCCAATCCATTTAACCTTTATAACTTTATTGTTAAATATAAAACAACACACTCTGTAGAGTCAGAATAGAATGAGATTCCTTTTCTTCTTCCACTTTATTGTTATGATGATTTTATTTTATTTTACATACAAGTGTTACAGGTCCCAGATGTTTCTACTTTAAATTTGCAGTCTGCATAGAATTTCATTCAAAATGACTTATCATTTCATTATTTTCTTGCAGTGCAGGAATAGCATCCAGTCATATATAGATTTTTCTGCATAATGAAAAGTATTCTGTAGTAATTCTCAGTACGATGTTATTATGAGTATAATCTATTCGATTTCAACGGCTGAACGGACTGTATGAAAGTTGGCACATGGGAAGATCAAGATCTGGATAGAAACATAGAAAACGTTTCCAGTAATACGGTCCCGTAGGACAGTTTTGAAGTTTCATAAAATAAAAACCGAAAACAATTCAACAATACACTTACATAATCCCCAAGGGCAAGTACACTCTAGGGACAGGCGAAAATACTATATGCCATAAAAAGGATTGACAATACACACAGAGTAATTAAAATCTTCATTCTTGCAAATTTTCTACTTATTTATAAAAAAATTAAGCCATATAAATGATATCGCCCAACTAAGGTCTCAGTAAGCGAAGTGATGAAATCGTAAGAGCTGCAAAAATCTACTGTAGTACAAGTTTTTATTAATTTCAAACATATTTTACTTCATTTAAATGAATTATAAATCCTGATGCTCCAGAACTTTGTTGATAAAATATCTTTGAAATAATCTTTGATCACTATATTCGCTGACCTAGATTTCCAAATCATAATTATTATTGAAATACCTAAGTAAGAAATGCTTTAACAAACTACAGAATTTGTAATAAAAATAAATAAAAAGCCTTTTATTTCTTGCGAATGTATGTACAATATTAACTTAATTTCTAGCAGGTATATGTTAGTGGGTTAGTTTTTGTATTAAATGTATTGGTTAGTTTTCTTATTTGCAAGAACCCCAGATTGGGTAAAGGCCTCCTCCAAAGATGCCCAAGTGTGTCTGTCTTTTGCTATTTGGCTCCAATTTGAGCCGGCTGTTCTTATGACCTCGTCCTCCCATCGCATCGTGTCAGTGGTCTGCCTCTGTTTCTTTTCCCCTGTGGACCCTTCCATAAGGTTGTTCTTATGGTCCATCGTTGGTCTGTTAGCCTCGCGACGTGTCCTGCCCATTTCCATTTTAGCTTTTGTGCATAGGTCAAGGCATTTTTAGATTTAGTAATAGATCTTATTTTTGTGTGTCGTATTTTATCTATTTGCCTTACCTTGAGCATGCTTCGCTCCATTCCTCGTTGGCAGGTGGTAATTTTGTGTTTAGTTTTGGCAGTGAATTTCCACGTCTGGCATCCATACGTCAAACACGGTATGAGGCTCGAGTTCATGATCCTGGTTTTCAGGCTAATAATAATAATAATAATCTTTAATAATAATATAATAATAATCTTTATTAAAACTTCAAATTGGTAAAATATACTAATAGGTCTTATATATAAAGTGGGTACAACAATGTTAGGTGCCTGTACTAGGTAATCCTGTATAATAGGCATGTTACTCTTAAAAATCTCCTTGAGACTCCAGTATTTGTTCCATGTTTGTTGTACTCTCCTGTCTATTTCTGTTTCGTTAGTTTTTCTGTCAAAACTGATTGTTTTTCCCAAATATATATACTGTTCCGTGTATTCCAGTGGATCTCCATTGACTCTTATTGGTATTTTTCTACTATTTGTCATTGTCATGGTCTTGGTGAGGTTGATTTCCAGTCCAACATTTGTACTAGCTATCTGTAAGGACTCAATCATATTCTGTAGTTGTGAGCTTGTTTCCGATAGTAATACTATATCGTCTGCGAATCTTAGATGGCTTAAGAAGGCGCCATCTACATAGATTCCCCGTTTGCTCCAGTTTAGCTTGTTTATTATGACTTCCAGGATGGCTATAAATATTTTCGGGGACAGCGGGTCGCCTTGTCTTACGCCCCTTTTTATGGGGAAGCTTGGACCTAGAGTTTCTAGCTTTATTCTCCCTATATTGGTCTTGTATATGCTCTTGATGACTTCTATATAAACCTCGTGGACTCCTTGTTCTTTCAGACTTTCCCAAATGCTTGCGTGTGTTACTGTGTCAAAAGCTTTCTGGTAGTCAATAAATGCAAGGTATAAGGGTCTCTGTTGTTCTTGATATTTTTCTATAGTCAACTCTAGGGTGTGGATGTGGTCTAGTGTAGAAAACCCCTTCCTGAAGCCTGCCTGTTCCACTGGTTGTTTGTTTTCGATTTCAGGACTAATTCTTGCGTTAATAATCAGAATTTGTAATACCATTCTTTATTCTACCTGGAAATAAAAGGAAGGTATTTTGTATGGTATTGTCCGTATGTCTATATGAATATAAATGTTAGACCTATGAATGTGACGATCAAACGCATACACAAAGTCGTTGGGAACAAAGAATAGTTTTTTTTGTCGTTTTTGATCTTTGTCAGACAAAGTGTGGTTACGTTTTCAAAACATCGTTTTGTTTGTAGGAAAAAGCCTTCTGAAATACAAAAGGCGCCTGGATTGAATGTTTGGTTGATCAATTTGAATAAAAACTAAAATTAATATTTTAGTTTTTATTGGAATCAAGCTTAGTAGAACAAGCAACAAGGTATCTACTGGCAATATTTTGTTCCTTTTCACCACGTTATCTACCAACATTCATGACGCTTATTGTAGATTTAATGAAACTGATGGCAACACTGAGAGAGTAACGTATAAGACTTGGCTCACAGCTTTATTGTGTGGATATCTGACAGTCGTTAATTACAGGTATTCAAAAACCCGAAAGCCTGTCAACCAGTGTTGCCAAGAAGTGGAAGTGTAAAACACCAGTTCCTTATTATGGAGGCTAGATAGGCAGTCGCTCTATGAAAACATATAATATGAAAACATATTCAGCCGCAGGTGGCTAGAAAGGAACCCAATGCCAACAGAGGAAGGAGCTAGGTGGATAATGAGATGGACCGTTTTGATTGATTGTTGAAAACCAGTCCTCAAACCTTTTAATCAGAGAGACCGCACACAGTTACATTTACAACCTATTTATATCCAGTTTCCTCCAGTTAATTAACAAATCGACCCTTTAATAATTTCTCCATTTCCTTTCCCAAATTACTCCACACAAATTCTGAACCGAAAATAAATTTCGAATCTGTCAAGCGAGTCGTCTTATCATTTTCTATTACGGTTTTTAATAGCAGTACTCCAATATTTCGTTTCGTTGAAAAAGGGCATTTTGGCGTGATAAATTATGTACTAGAGGCAAAGGGTGAGAGGTCTCATATATTTTCTGGAGCCATTATTCTAAGCTAAACGCGCTGAGTTGTGAAAAAAAATATAAATATATAAGATTTTTGAAATAGGTGGCATGTGAGTTAGACGGGCTGTTATGTAGTACATGCTGAGCAATATTTTGTGTTTCTGGGTCTTAAAAATATTTGGTTTTTCTTGGGCTTTCGGAGTAAGGAGCTGATCTCGTTCTTAAGGTTACACTAGTTGATAATTCTTCCATACAAACGTAGGCTAGGGATTACTCCACTGTTTGACGATGTACATCATTATCTAGGCCTGTCTGGAAAACAAAAGTTAAAAAATATATATTTGAAAGTTATGAGCGTCGAAAGTTCCATATTTCAACACTAATTTTAACGCATCTTTGGGCGGCAATAAATACCATAAGAAGAAGGAAAATTGCAAAACGGCCTCCATACATGGATAGATTAGTAAATTAACAATGCAAATAATTTAATTTCGAAAATATACATTTAGTCGTTATTTCATGATATCTAGACTAATCATCATCCAATTCGCTACAAACATGCAAAAGGGCTCATTCGTACGAAAACTAGGTTCTTAGTGCTCATCACAGCATCTCTTTTGCACGAGTTGTCGGATGAGATAACAGGCATTTTAACCCCGCGCACAAAATAGTTCGTGCCGTCGACTAGTGTAACCTTAAGAATTAAAAATAAACTGAAATAGAAAAAAAGAAGAAATAGACTGAACGGGTAGAAGGATTTTTGAGTTTGTTAAAAATTATTCAAAGCCCTACTTGGTATCAACTTCGTAAATGACGTTGTTATAATTAAAGTTATATGCCTGATGGACAGCGAAGTGAGGTTTATTTATTTTAGAAAGAATCATTCTGACATTCAATAAACAATTCACCTAGTGTTTGAAAGAATACACGTTAGGTTAGGTTAGATTAAAATGGGTTGGGGTGCCTGTTGAAAGCCTCCTCGCGGCGCACCCTGGGCAACGTCGGCACCAACTGCCCACCCACGTTGGGTGGACAGTTGGGGCGGGCGGCTAATTTCAACACACGAGGAAAGGTCGCGGTTCCAAACACAGATCATTACCCATGATGGTCTGTGAAGGGAACCGGGCTAGAGGCGGGACGGCTAGTCCGTCGCTGTGGTGGCCATCTAACGCCTACTCCCCCCTCTGCTGTCAGAGGGTAGGTCGAGTTGGCGTGGAGTGAAGATGGAACCCAATCCCAAGGTCTCGCGTGCTGAGGGGATGAATGGCTTGAGGGTTTGTATCCGGTCCCTAGCGCAGGGAAAGGGACCTCGCCCTTAAAAAGGAACAATAATGGAACGCAGACTAATGGAAAATAGTCCTCAGGCGGGTACCCTTGCGCAACGCAAGGGCCAGTCCCGCCCCTCTAGGGATCTCCTGGAGGGCAACCCCATCGTATCTGAGTGGGGCACCACTGGTCTCGCGGGCCGGCAGTCAAATGCCAACCTGCGTCAAAGCCACGAGCGAGAAAAGGAGCTCCAGGTTCACCAGGAGCAACTGCGCAACGTGGACGCACCGCTTGCCGTCACCGACGGCAACAAGAGCCGAGGAGGCTCAAGTCTCCATGTGGACGTACCTCTTGCCGTCGGCGACGGCAACAAGAGCCGAGGAGGCTCAGGTCCTGGAGACAACTTGTCCAACCAGGACTCACATGGCACCTCCAAAGTTTGGAGGAAGCGTCCGCGCAGTAAAGACTCGGGGTCGCTGGGTCTGTCCTCAAGTGAGGAGAACATGTTGGCCCCAAAAGTGTCAACGGGACGGAGAGGGCGGGGTCGTGCGTTGGCGGGTGCTACCACCGCTCGGGTGCCGGAACGCGACGTGCGAGGTCGCTTTGTGCCTCGGCCCAACACGCCTGCCCCTGCAGAGTGCGTGCAGAGCGACCCTGGGCACATGAGCGCGGACCAAAGCGGTGGCTCCACCACGTCCCTACTCGGAACAAACAAGGCAGAGGCGAATGCTGCAAAGCGGGCGCAGCAACGGGCTGTCGCAGAAGACGAGGTCAGTGAGTTGGCCCGACAGGCCCTAGAGCGGCGCTCTGCTCGGACGGCAGATGCGTCGGCGATGGTGCTCAGTCGCCAAGTGACGGACGGCCTGGATGTCGTCCTGAAGGTTGCCACCAAATCGGGCAACCTGAAGGGCACGTTCACGCGTGCCTTAAAGGATGCGGTGGACAGCATCCAGGAGGCGGTTGAGGTCCTCAGAAGCCGCACAACCACGGAGGAGACGGCGAAGCTGTGGGAGGAGAACGGCCGTCTCCGATCCGAGCTGGAGGACCTCAAGCGGCAGTTTGCCGCCCAGAGCGCAGCTGCCGATTCGCCCGTCACGGCCCCTTCGCTGGCCCCGTCGTCGGCTCATTGTCCGGCCACGTCGCCGGCCCCTGCACTTGCAGATGCGGATGTCGAGAAGATTGCACGCATCTGCATGATGCAGTGCGGTCAAATGGTGGGTGCCCGGTTGGAGGCCATAGAGGCGAGACTGCCAGCCGAAACCCTCCGCCCACCGCTCGCTGGAGATAATCGGAGACAGAAGGGGCCCGCTAAGCCTGCAGCGGCTCAGCAGAGAAGTGCCGGGAAGGGGGCCACAAAGCCCACGGAGGGGCCCAGTAAGCCCGCTGAGGCTAGTTCCACGCCCACTTCCCAGTCGGCGGCTGCGACCGTGCCGACACCACCTGGCCCCCTCACGGAGGCCTGGACGACGGTGGTCAAGAAGGGCCGCCGTCGAAAGAAGAAGACGGCTCCGCCGGCATCTGCTGGAGCACCTGCACCGGAAACGAGGAAGGCCGCAGGACCGCCTAAGGTCAGAGCCCCACGCTCCGCGGCTGTAGCGATCACGCTGCAGCCCGGAGCCGTCGCAAGGGGAGTCACGTACAAGGCGGTCTTATCAGAGGCGAAGGCCAAAGTTGCGTTCCCCGACCTTGGCACACCTTCCGGCTTCCGAATGAGGTCGGCGATTACGGGGGCGCGGCTGCTCGAGGTGTCAGGTGCCTCAAGCGCCGAAAAGGCGGATATGTTGGCCGCCAAGCTGCGGGAGGCCCTTAACCCGGAGGATGTCCGGGTTTCCAGGCCGATGAAGACCGTTGAGCTGCGTATCGACGGCTTGGACGATTCGACGACCACAGCTGAGGTCGCGGCGGCAATCGCCCGAACCGGCGGATGTCCATCCGAGGACATTCGGACGGGCGAGATCCGCGCCGACGCTTCCGGGCTCGGAATGATTTGGGTGCGGTGCCCGGTGGCGGCGGCGAAAAAAGTCGCTGACGGTGGACGACTGCTGGTGGGTTGGGTTGCGGCGAGGGTCAAGCTGCTGCAACCCAGGGCATTGCGGTGCTATCGTTGCCTGGACATTGGGCATGTCAGGGCACGATGCACCGCCGAAACAGACCGCAGCGAGCTATGCTATCGCTGCGGCCAGCCCGGCCACAAGGCGGCCCAGTGCTCCGCGGCGCCAAACTGCAGCCTCTGTACAGCTGCAGGGAGGCCCGCTGGGCACAGAGCAGGCGGAAAGGCCTGTGGCACACCTGCGCAGCAGAAGAGGAGCAGGAGGGCCAAGGTTGCCGTGGGCTCTTTACCCCCCCGTCAACCTGGCTGCTCTTCGGCCGACTCCCGGCCTAGGAATGGAGCGGAGGGAATGGATTGCGCATAATGGCGCTCTACCATTTCCTCCAGGGCAATATCAACCACTGTGCCAGAGCTCAGGATCTCTTGCTCCAGAGCATGGCAGAGTGGTCGATTCACGTGGCTGTGGTCGCCGAGCCGTATTTCGTCCCACCCAGGGATAACTGGGTTGGAGACCTCGACGGTTTGGTGGCCATTATTGGCGGGGCTCTTGTCAGCCCGTCCCGAGGTCGTGGCTGGGTGGCCGCCCTCGCGGACGGCGTTGGCATAGTTGGTGCGTATTTTTCGCCCAACAAGAGTCTCGCCGACTTCGAGAGTTTCCTTGTCGAGTTGGGCGTCGTCGTAGGCCGACTCCACCCTCGCCCTGTGCTGTTGCTAGGGGATCTCAACGCCAAGTCTTCGGCGTGGGGATCTCCGGTAACCGATGCTAGGGGTGAGGTGCTGGCAGAGTGGGCAATCACCACTGGCATGGTAGTCCTAAACCGGGGCTCGGTTCACACGTGCGTACGGC
Source organism: Orthosia incerta (assembly GCA_948252205.1). Lineage (NCBI taxonomy): Eukaryota > Metazoa > Arthropoda > Insecta > Lepidoptera > Noctuidae > Orthosia > Orthosia incerta. The sequence goes on along the minus strand of OX411764.1, from coordinate 14,748,854 downwards.
AGCGGGGCGGTTCAATAGTAGACATCACGTTCGCTAGTCCTGCTGTCACGAGCCGTGTCCGCGACTGGCGTGTCGCCGTGGAGGTGGAGACGTTATCAGATCACAGATATATCCGTTTCGACGTCTCCACCCAGACCGCCGGCGGCCGCGGTTCACCAGCCCCGCGAACGGGCGGTCCACGCTGGGCGCGCAAGCGCATCGACAGGGAACTTCTCGAGGAGGCCACCATTGTCCAGGCCTGGATCCGGGAGTCGGCAACGACCGGACCCGTCGACGTCGAACAGGAGGCGCTGTGGTTCCGCGGGGCGATGACGCAAATCAGCGACGCGTCCATGCCCCGGGTCCATGCACAGTCAACGAGGCGCCAGGTGTACTGGTGGTCCGCCGAGATCGCACAGTTGCGTGTCGCGTGCGTAGCGGCCAGACGCCAGTACACCCGATACCGGAGGAGACGTCGTCGGGTCCCTGACGAAGAAGCCGCGCGGTATGAGGTGTACCGCGCGGCGACGAAGACTGCGGCTGGCCATCGGCGAGGCGAAGAAGCGAGCCAGGGAGGAGATGTTGGAGACTCTAGACGGGGATCCGTGGGGGCGCCCTTATCGAGCGGTTCGAGGGAAACTTCGAGCCGCCGCGCCTCCGCTTACGGAGAGTCTCCAACCCGAGCTGCTGGAGGAGGTAGTTGCAGCCCTCTTCCCGGCGAGAGCGGAGCACATCCCGCCGCCGATGGCTTTGCCCACGGCCGCAGAGTCTACAGAGGAGGACGTCATCAGCGTCCCAGAGGTGACACAGGCAGAGATGGGGGCGGCCGTGATGCGGCTCCGGGCTAAGAACACGGCTCCGGGGCCCGACGGTATCCACGGCCAAGTATTAGCCCTTGCTCTGAAGGAGCTAGAGCCCTGGCTGAGAGGTCTCTTCACTGCGTGCCTTGAGCGGGGCCAGTTTCCCACTGTGTGGAAATCTGGTCGTCTGGTCCTGCTCAGGAAGGCGGGGCGCCCTGCGGACTCGCCGTCCGCGTACCGGCCCATAGTGCTACTAGACGAGGTGGGTAAGCTGTTCGAGCGGATAATCGCTGCCCGCCTCGTCAACCACTTGTACAGAGAGGGGCCGGACCTGGACGAAAGCCAGTTCGGCTTTCGGCATGGGCGCTCCACCATCCACGCGATATCGCAGGTGAGAGTCCTGGCGGAGGAAGCGGTGTCCCGGGGTGGGTTGATGTTGGCAGTGTCCTTGGACATCACCAACGCTTTCAACACCCTGCCCTGGAGCTGTGTTCGGGAGGCACTGCGGTATCATCAAGTGCCTCCCTACCTCCGCCGCATATACGGGGCTTATTTGGCGGAGAGATGTGTCACCTACGTGGGACGTGATGGCGTCGAAAACCAGCACCGCATGTCGTGCGGTGTTCCACAGGGCTCGGTCTTGGGCCCGCCCCTGTGGAACATCGGGTACGACTGGGTGCTGAGGTGCGAACTCCAACCGGGCGTGGACCTGACGTGTTACGCGGCCGACACACTGGTCACCGCCCGGGGGAGTTCGTACAGGGAGGCAGCGTTGCTGGCGACGGCTGCGGTCTCACAGGTGGTGAGCCGCATACGGCGCCTTGGCCTGGAGGTGGCCCTCAGCAAGTCGGAGGCCATGGTCTTTCATGGCCCCCGGCGGGCGCCGCCACCCAGTGCCCACATTGTGGTCGGGGGGGCTCGAATCGCTGTCGAGTCTACCATGAAGTACCTAGGATTGGTGCTCGACAGCCGGTGGGATTTCGGCCCTCATTTCCGGCAGCTGGCGCCCAAGTTGTTGGGCGCGGCTGGGGCGCTGTCAACGCTGCTTCCCAATCTGGGGGGCCCGAGCGACGCCTGTAGGCGGCTCTACGTAGGGATCGTGCGATCGATGGCCCTGTATGGGGCCCCGATTTGGGCGGCTGACCTGACGATCGGTAGCATCGCTGTTCTGCGGAAGCCGCAGAGAGCGATGGCCGTCAGAGTCATCAGGGGGTATCGCACGATCTCCTACGAGGCGGCTTGCGTACTGGCCGGATCCCCGCCCTGGGACCTGGAGGCGAAGGTACTCGCGTCACTGTATCGGTGGCGCGAGGCAGCGCGGGCGCTGGGCGAAGGGCCGATGCAGCGACATATGGAGTTGCGTCGGTCTCAGCTCCGCGAGGTCCTGGTGGCGGAATGGCGGCACAGGCTCTTACGCCCTACCGCCGGCCTCGTCCTCCACCATCGAGGCGGTCCGGCCAGTGCTCGAGCGCTGGCTCGGGAGGAGGCACGGCTCCCTGTCGTTTCGGGTGACGCAGGTGCTCTCAGGGCATGGTTGCTTCGGGAAGTACCTGTGTCGCATAAACAGGGAGCCGGACGCCCGGTGTCACCACTGCGTCGACTGCCGGGAGGACACGGCGCGGCATACGCTGGCAGAGTGTGCCGCTTGGCAGGAGCCACGCCGTGCCCTCATCTCAGAAGTAGGCAGTGACCTATCGCTGCCGGCCGTAGTCGAGTCTATGGTCGGCAGCGAGGAGTCCTGGAATGCGGTGGTATCCTTCTGCGAAACAGTCGTCTCGCAGAAGGAGGCTGCGGAGAGGGAGAGGGAGTTTTCATCCACTCACCCGATCCGCAGCAGACGCGCTGGGCGTCGGCGGAGGGCGGACAACGCCCTCTTCCAGCCCCCCTAAATGGGTCCAGGGGTGACGGACTCGGGGACGTCCGCTGCCCCCAACACACATCAGGACCCGAGGTGGCGGCGCGTAGTGTTCCACGCGCGCCCCTCTTAGACGTCGCGGGGGAGGTCTAACACCTCACTCCCCCCCCCAACTCGAGATCGAGGCCCGCAAAGGCGGGCCGGCACTAGCCGGGGGTTGCGGAAGTATCGTTGTTCCCGTGACCCCCAGCGTAGGTGTGAGATGGAACACCGGGGTGGTTTTTAGTCAGTAGGAGTCTGACAGACCCCTCCGCCACCCCAGGGCGGAGGACATCCAATGAGGATTTTCCACCCCGGAAAAAAAAAAAAAAAAAAAAAAGATTAAAATGGGTTGGTATCCAGCATAAAGAATACACTTTATTAGATAATGGGTTAGTAGGTAAATAATGTTTCCAGACAGTACAAAGAGTTTTCATAATAATATTTTCGATACAAATATTTTATTTTTTTATTTTATTTATTTGGGACAAAAAACAGTTATACAGTACAGCAATAGAAAAAGTAGTTACAATACAGTCGAGAAAACGTATAACCCACACTATTGTCCACGAAGTGACATCGGAGTATGACAACGAACGCATGTTAAATGAGTAAATAAAAAAAAAGAAATATTTAGCAGTATAACACTGCATACACGAATCGAAGGAAGCGGATGACAAGAGCCTACATTTTATGGGCGACTTGCAAGAAATTGAGAAACCATTCTTTTAAATTTTGATATCGATAGCGCGAAAATGTCAAAATCAGAAAAATGTGAGTTATATGTTTCTAAAAGTCGGCGGAGAGGGGCCCGCACCCCAGCATTCGTTCTACATCGCGCAGTGTAGAATAGTCGAGGTGCGCGCACCTCCCGTCGAAAAACAGTTCTTGGTACTACGTAACATAATCCATTCGTCAGCTCAGTACAATTGTATTTGTTATTGCATATACCGTACAGCATCATAACCATGATCAATAAACGTCTGGAATCCAAGCTCAATACCTTATAATGCTTTAGCAAGTCTGCATAGGGAATCCTAGTACGGAAGCATTTGAAGTGCGTGGCACGAAGAAATTTTTTCTGAACCATTTCTAGTTCGTGCTTATATTTATCATAATACGGGCACCAGATGGGTACCGCGTATTCCAATTGTGAACGGACTAGTGTTTTATATAAGAAGAGAAAAGTAGAAGGCTTTTTGAAGTCATTACAAGACCGCATGACGAAACCATACATCTGAAAGGCTTTGTTAATTATGTTATAGATATGGGTGTCTAGGTGTAATTTGCAATCAAGCAGTACGCCAAGATCACGTGTACACTCAGTTTTTTTCAATTGTATATCGTTCAAGGTATAAGGGAAGTTGATAGTATTTTTGTTTTTGGTAAAAGAAATGAAGTGACATTTTGGAAGACTAAGATGAAGTTTATTAACCAGACAGTATTGTGAAAGCCTGTATAAGTCCTCTTGTAGTAGCAAACAGTCCCGAGAGTTTACACAAGCCTTATAGATTTTAATGTCATCAGCGTACATTAAAAATTCAGAGTTGACTATACAGGATTTTATATCGTTTATAAATAAGATAAAAAGCAATGGGCCCAAGACAGATCCTTGGGGCACACCTGATTTGACAACCACATAATCAGACTCGAATCCATTAATAACAACCTTTTGTGTCCTATTAAATATATATGAAGCAAACCATCTGAGTAAATTGCCTCTTATGCCATTGAAAGCAATTTTATCGAGAAGCAATTTATGGTCCACCTTGTCAAAAGCTTTCTGAAAATCAGTGTACACAGCATCAACCTGCATGCGCCTATCCATGTTTTCAAATAAAAATTGAGTGAAAATGATTAAGTTTGTGGTGGTAGATTTGGATTTAACGAAACCATGTTGCTCGGGTATAATTAGGTGATTTAACTGTGGAAATATGTGGCCGTGCACTAGACCCTCAAAGAGCTTAGACAAGGTGGACAAGATAGATATGGGTCGATAATTCTCAACGTTACCTTTGTCATCACTTTTGTGAATGGGAGTAATGAACGCCCTCTTCCAAACACAAGGGAAAATCCCTTCCCTGAGACATTTATTAAATAGTATGTGTAACGGTACACAGATGGTTTGTGCAGTGTTCTTAAAGAAAGAAGGGGGCAGGCCATCCGGTCCAGCTCCCTTAGTTATGTCTAATGAAGTGAGTGCCTTAAGTATGACACTCTTTTCGAGGTAGATATCCGGAATGCATACAGAATTCTCGTCAAGAGTTTCTGGGGGTGTCCAGGTTTTAGGGTCAAAAGTTGAGGACTCGTATACCGAGTTAAAGAAGGAAGAAAACAGTGAACATATTTCAGCGGGGCAGTTGGATGATTTATTTTTGTACTGCATGTTAGCTGGGATTCCAGAAGCTTTCTTTCGGTTAGAGATGTACGACCAGAAGTGCTTGACATTAATAGGTATGCTATCTTCAACAGTTTGCATATACTTATTGTAACACTGTTCACAAAGTAGTTTGAAACGTTTACGCTGAATAGAGAACTTTTCATAATCAGATAAGTTACGCAGTTTTTTCCATCTTATCCACGCGCGTTCTTTATTTTTGAAAGTTTTTATTAGGGAAGCGCTAAACCAAACGGGAAAGGAGGTTGATTTTTGACGTGACAATGGAACATGCAGCCTGACGGTTCCATATACATAGTCATAAAAAGCATCTACGGCCTGTTCACTGGATAGATTAAGAAACAGTTCGTCCCAGTTCATTTTATTTAGTTCTACATTAATTTCTTGGTAACTAGCTTTAAAGAAATTGTATTTTATTGTTGAATGACGCTTCATGGGTGTGAGTGAAGATAACAGGGTAGTTAATACAGAAAATGGAGGGTGGTGGCTGTCAGGCTGCAGCAGTAAAATGTCGGACTGTATCTGACATTCAGTGTTGCTAATGAATAAGTCCAGAACACGACCCAAATTATTTTTTATTGTATTGTATTGAGAAGCGTTCGTAATAGCCAACAAATCCAATAAAGATCGACCCACATTACTTAGTGACTGGGTACTTACATGACTTGTACTGCCTGACCATTCAATGTCGGGCAGATTGTAATCACCGGCCATAAAAAATGATTCAATACAGGGAGCCGTAAGAATATTTTCTAATGTGGATAGATGTGACAAGTAAACATCTTCTTGTGTGCGTGGAGGTATATAGGCAGCGCTAATGACGTGGTGTGTGTTGGAGCGCGACGCAGGCACTTGGATCATAACGTGCTCAATGCCAGTGGGAGAGGGACACGTTAATAGCCTCACAGGCCGAAGCCCGCGCAGTACTGCTATCAGAACACCCCCGCCCTCGCGCTTGTTTGTAGCAATGCGGTCACGATCGTCTCTAAAAACTAAGTAGCGGTCATCAATGAATTCTTTGTCCATTATATTAGGTGTTAGCCATGTCTCAGATAATATGATCACGTCAAACGATAAAGAAAGAATGCCGGTATAAAGTGTGTGCAATTTAGTGCGGATCCCTCTACAGTTCTGATAAAAGAATGATAAATTATTGTTACTAAGCATTGCTTGTAATCATTAAGTAAAAAAGGAGTATACAACAAAAAAATAAATAAAAAGTAAAGCAAACATTTTTATATTCGGGTATATTTAAAAACTTGGATTCTGTTCGTAGTGGGTAGCGGTGTGAAGTTAAATTACATAGAAGTACATGGTTATGAGTACCAACAACAGCTAATGAGCGAGTTTTAAATAACAAGTTCTGTAGACAAATTACTGATATGTGCGGCATACAATCTAGGGTAGTATCGTTTACGTACGTATAACAACAAAGGCGAGAAACATTACAAAACAATGATATAAAACCGATCTTCGAGACTATAACAATTAGGGCACACGGAAGGCGTACAATAATAGTATTATTACATAGAAATTTCTTATTACAATAAATCTGTGTAAGCTTTTGTTTAAAATCGATATCTATGTAAACATAAAATAAAACTAATCTATACATTCTGACGATTACACTGCGCAATCTTGCTGACATCGTTTTGACAGCGTACAGCAAATGTTTTAGAGCTGTCGGTAGCTTTGACAAGTACAGTAGCGTTTCTAATCCAGACATACTTAACGTTATGTTTCCTAGCCATCTCACGACATATACGAAATAAGTTTTTATTATGAAGAGTGAGATGCTCGTTAATATACATTTTACAGGGGGTACCTGACAAACCGACTAGATCAGACGTAACATTATTAGACATACGATAGGCGCTTAAAACATTATCGCGAAGGGTGCGTGAAGCTAATTTCACGATTATGTTCTTAGGTTTGTTACTTTCCTGAGTACGTGCGTGGGGGACACGGTGAACGGCTAGTACATCTTGACGGGGAATAGAGCACTTGATGGTAGCACCAATCCTTTCAACGAGCCCAAGAAGGTCTTCATCACGTTTCTCAGGCAGGTTGCATATCTCAATGTTATTGAGTCGGGCTTGCTGTTCCATCGACTCAATTTTTAGTTCCAGTCCGGATAGTTTGTCATTCATGTCGCTGTCCAATGAACGAGACGACAGCTGTAGTTCTTCGACTTTTCTCTCGAGGTTGGTTAAGCAATTTTTGTAGGCTTGATTTTCCTTCTTCAAATTATCCATCTGCTGTCTCATCTCCTCAAACTTGCTGCTCATGAAGTCCACCGAATTCCGAATCTCCTGGTTAATGGTCTGTATGGAGGCATTTTGTGTTTTCAGGTCCTTGATCTCAACAACAAGTGTCTCCAGTGCCGAAGTTTGTTGCTCCATCAGTTTATGCATATGCTCCTCTTGGTCTTCCTTCCAGGTTTTCAGCATGGATTTTAGCTCCAGATTATGTTCCACAAGCATCTTATTGGGTGAAAGGTCACAACGAGGTCGTTTATGACGTGACTGGGCTTTTACGTTGGCGTCATTGCTCAGAGCTTTTGGAATATCTGAATCAGACATTGATAGGTCGCTCTTCAGGCTATTATTCTTGGAGCCCGTTGGTGTAGGTACACATTGCATTGCGACGCTGATGAGTACTTATCTTTGAGACGATAATTATGTGGTATTGACAGAAGCACACCGGGGCACGACTGCACACATGCACACTCGCAGTTGTATCGGTGATTTGACAAGAACCGGCAAGTCACGATATAGAGATAGAAGCAGGATAGCAATTATGACGACCGTACTGTTTACGCGGAGGTGAAGGCGGGCTCGCGGTCACTCGCGCGCGCACTTGTTGAATCGCGGGGCTCAAGCCGATGCAGAGAGAAAATTATGCAAACACTATGAGCTTTGACTGACCACAAGGATTATAATTCCGAGTATAGTATTTATTTTAAGGCAACAAAAACAATTTATAATTCTAACACACGTCCGCTCTCAAAGAGGGCACGAAGCCGAAAAATATATTCAAGAATAAATTGCATTTTCATATATTATGTAAGACCGCAGTTTGTAGCGTCCATCCAACGTCCATCCGGGCACAGTGTAAATATAGACAAATAGTACGGAAACTAGCTACAAACGCTCGAAACGGCACACTCACACAAACATGCGCATCGACGAGACCACTAAGCGGTTGTCGCGACGCTGTCAGAAGTGCGAGTGTGAGTATAATATACGAACTGATAATAATAATTGTGTAAAAGCGCGAATAAAAATGAGATAGGAGACGGAACACATTTATGAATGTTGTTGAATTATCAAAATTAAAGGTATTATAATTATTTACGCAATTACCCTGCTGAAGGCCTAAGCTTAATGCTCCATTTTTTTTTAAATATTTTTCGTGTGGTGAAAAATTTTAAACGAGGCTTTTTGCCTCCATTTAATTGACCGATTAATCTATTGTGCTCTCGTAAGCACAACTAAATACTGGCATTTAGTTTCTACCATAGTCATTTAGCTGCCGCGAATTCAAATACAACTGGCCAGTTTTTTATTTGTAATTCGTTAGTTTCAGAAATGTGCAAAAAAAACACCATTTGTTTTTAGAGGAAAACTACATATTTGTCAGAATAAATTATAAAAAAGCTTGCAAAAAGCATTTTGAGCACTGGTTTTGATCATACGAATTTTAAAAATCCAGTGAAACCTTTGCCATACTTACTGCTCATATCATTATTCTTTCGTGAAACGTTATGTCGGTAAGTATGTTAGACTATTATAATAATTATAATTATTTCTCTTTGAAAATCTCGGGACCCTAGGATCCCGGTTCTTTGAAAGGCGTGCGAGGAGCCGAAGCCAACTCGCAGAGGCCCCGTTAGGCATGTATCAGGAAATGTGACACCAACCGTTATTATTATTATTCATTATTTATAATTTTGGTACAGATGCTAATGCAAAATTAAAATAAACTTAATAAAATTTTATACTAGAATACATATATACTAAAATGAAAGACTGCATATTTTAATGCTATAAATATTATTGACAAAGGAATTGTGAATTTTCTAGAAAAAGTAGCCCATGACACTCTACCATGGTCTAGTTTTCTGCCAGCGAAAGTGAATTTGTAATTGTTCCAGTACTTCCAGCGATAACAGTTACAAACAAACAATATTATCGCTTAACCATTGTTAAATTTTAAAATAACCTGAGTATTTGATCTCAGTGGATAGTAGACTAAAGCGTCGTGTATGCAAATAAGACTCCAACTAACTCTTGCAACTGATATTTGCATAATCACCGGATGAAATGTAAATATTCGTTCGTCGTTTTCCATTCCTTTCACATTAAAAATCATTTTTTAATATTGTTTTATTTATAATTGTCATCGCAGAATTGATGTCAAATGTTTTCAGTTATTATATTCAACACAAATTATATTTCTACACGTTTTATAAAAGTATTTTTAGATGACTTATGCCATTTGTCTTCTCATAGTGGTCTTTGTTTACAACTTTTTTTTTGTTGTAAGTGTTAGTTGCTTTTCTTTGTTATTTTGTTCGCTTGTTTGTTTTTGTGCTTGTTTTATCGTACTATTTTATGTTTTTCTATCGGCGAATTTCTACCGATTTTTCTAAATTTTGTATATTTATTAAAAATAATATTATTTGAACCATTCCAAACATATTTTATGTAAAATAAAAAGGAATTATAGTAATAACCATAGATTTAGGTAAAATTTTCATCAATTTATCGCTCTTTATAAGCCTTTATTATATACTAGCTTTTTTTGTGGCTTCGCTTCCGTAACCCACCCCACAGAACTACTTAAATTTTAAATAGTTTTTAGGCGTTTTATTTTCCTTCGTTGTAATATTAGTTTCCAGTTTGCCTGGCAGAGATCGCGGAATGCGATAAGGCCGCTCATTGTATTTGTATAAATTTTAAATTTCTTTGTACACCTTAAAAAACAATTGTTTTTTAAGGTGTACAATAAAGCATATAATGATAAATAATTTTATTTCTGTAAGTTGGTTTGTACAAACACTTTTACATGTCGATCATATTTTTTAAACTAGATGAGGTCGGCGTTTCCTATCTGACTACTCTAAATAAATTAGTCTAGACGTAGGTGCTGAATTTGATACCTTTGAAATTATGTTACGTAATCCACTAACATTTATTTCTAGTAACATACCGACTACTAACTTACACGCGTCGAACGTCGACAGCCATTAGCAACATGGCTGTCGACTAGATTATTACATTTTGTTCAATCGATCCAGCTCGATGCGTATTTTCTTCACGTTCGCACTGCTACACGTTCTTACCATAGGTTCACGACCTAGGATGATTTTGACTTGCGATTGCAATGCGTGTTGCTTCAAGCTTCTCTAGTGTGCAACTTTACCACGAACTGTCAGTGATATTGGTGACTTACCAGACTTATTTTTCTTAATCTTCTGCTGTTCATTTCAGATCAGTTTCGCTGCAGGATTCAAGACAGTCGAATTATTTCTCCAAATTTTGTCGAGCTTCATTGCTTGAGTTGATTCCGACTTTCAGAAGTTGCAGTGGTTGTAGAGTAGTATGAGGGGGCGTAAATAAAAAAAAAACTAAATAGCCAAAAAAAATTAGCAAGGCAAATAAATAGCTTATCGTCTGTTTTCGTCGGCGGCAGACCACTGCCGCTCTGCAAGTCTAGTCGCTTGCTCGTGCTTGGCATACGCTAAGCATTTTCTTTCATTTGTTTTCTACGCAGTAATAACTGTTGCTTGACTAACGTGACCATTTATAATTTGACTCAAAACGGGACATTGGCCACAATTCGGCTTTGGGATCCGCAAAAAGTTTTTTAGTAACATCTTTAGGACATTTTTCAATACTCAAAAATTTGTTTTTTAATGGCTGATACATTTTTCTAACCCTTTTCAAGACAGGCTTAAGAGCAAGCCATCTGGTTTTGTTATAGCCGAGAATTCGTTGATATTCCGTTTCAGTTTCGGCACAAAACTCCTTTAGAGCTTCAACTCGAATCGCGTAAATATAAAAAAAATATATATATCTTCACAACAATTCTTTCGTAATCTAAGGGTAGCCTGTCTGCACCAAATTTTATTGCATTGTGAATTACGTGGCCTCCACATTCAATACCTATTAATGGCTTTTTCAGAGATGATGGTAATTTCGTTAACACATGCGGCGGCCGTCCGGCTGGCTCGACTACTCAAATTTTCGCGCGGTTTCAGAAAACGGGACTATTTTGCGTCCCAGAGTATATTTCGGGGACACCGGGACTCGTAATTATAAAAAGGTACAGTCCCGTTCAAAACGAGACGTCTGGTCACGTTATGCATGAAGCATGTTGCTTTACCGTGTCGTGTCCTGTAGCAAGAAATGCTTTGAAATAAAATGTTAGATAGATAGATAGATAGATAAATCATTTATTTAGTGCACACAAAAGACACAACACAACACACAAAATCTTAATAAAATTATTACAATTGTCATGTAGGTATGTTTAAAAACAAAGTGCCAACATAAAAAGAAAAAGGAAACCGAAACAAAAGTAAAAATGACACCAGTAACATTAATTTTGACAGTCAAAACAATCATAACACAGTGCGGTGTGCGTCACAAGGTTGCACCAAATGGGAGTCCAGCTCAGCACGTGTCAGACAAATATACCTGACGCTGATATTCTGCTGGATCCCTGCAGTGACAAATGGTCGCCAAGCAGTCGTGATATGTTGGTGTTGTAACAGTGTTATGCTTAGAGTAATTCACATTGTTAGATACTCTATTTGTGGCAACGTATTTTTATTTAATCATTGTCTTGGTCTGTGGGTTACCTACGTAATGTTTTGTTATTTTGGGAAAACATAATATTACAGTTTGATTTCCCACAGGTTGTTTGGCTAAGAGAAAAAAGTTGGAACACCCACATTTCACCTATTTTGTTTTCATTCTTACAATGTGTGTTACCATAGCTTCGGTTTAATAGATTTCTGTAATTCTTTCAGTTTGATTTCGTTACATGGTCTAAGAATATTGAAATGATTCTCTGGAATTTATTGTGAAACCTCGCCAGTAGTCGGTCGGTGGTCGGCAGTGTAGATTCTGGCTTTCATTGCTGTGGTTTACCACAGCAATGAAAGCCAGGCACATTTATACCTACCTACCTGATCATAGATCAGGTAGGTAGGTATAAATGGTCAGGTATATTCATCCCAAAAGTAAATGTAATGGACACGTACATACATTATTTATTTAAATAAATAAATATATTGCGCTTAATAAAATCATAATTGCTGTAACAAAGCCTTATCTCATATAATTTGATTTTTTTGTTACCGGGGGCGAATTTCAAAGGTTTATTCCAAACGGATACCATTTTTTAAAACTAATACCAAAACAAGTTCAAAGTACAGTCAGTAAAAATGGTTTATATGTAATTAAAAGATATTTAATTTGAAAAAAAAAAATAACGGTTACATCAAAAAAAAAAATTGTATTCAAACGTCTAGTTCAATAATATAATATGCCTAAAATCAACTATATTATGATTTTAGTTCCTCCGTGCACCTGTATTTCTTTTTTTGCTAAAACTTAAAAACTAGAAAAAAATACTTACAAAAAAATTATACTACCTGATTTTGTTATTATTAGATAGGTACGTAATCATAAAATTAATTACATCATTACAAATCGATTGAAGAAATGAGAATTAATTATATTTTGAACGAAATTAACAACACACTAACACACAACCAAAACACTAACACTTTTTATTTTATCCACAAACCAATGAATTGACCTAATTTCATTTCTATCGTTTCGATACCTTTTTTGTGCATAAATGTTGCAATCTTGTTTATATAAATGATAACTCGGATTAATAAACATAAAACAAGATGTCTTTTTTAACAAAAGTAAATTGTTAGGCGTTTCATGGCCAAATATGGAATTTTTAGAGCATTTGCCTTTAATTTGACTGAGCTGACTGTACCAAATTCAAGTTGTTGGTATTCGTTTATATTAAATTTAATTATTTAAAGAGTTATCTGTTCGGAATAAAAAATAAAAATTAGTTGAAACAAATACCAGTGATATTAGTTGTTGGTATTAGAACGGAACAAATCCTTTCAAAATGTCTGGATTTTTCTGAAAAAGATCGAGGAGTGTGAGATTTTTATCTCACTAAAACCACCCCGATGATCACTATCCGTCTATAGGTGGGGCCCCGTGCTCTCTCAAAAGAGCACCCCGGAATCCCCCACCTTAACTACCACCTAAGGACCCATAGATAACTTCAGCAAACATAACTCCACTTCCCCCAAACACGATTGACGCACGACACTCTTTACTGGAGTGTTAGAAAATAAATTTACTGACACAGGACATAAATTGCCACTGCCATCCATCAATTAGATCGAGCTAAGCATGCATTATATTGGCATCTGCAGAGCTAGGACGCGATTGGAATTGGCCGAAAACGTCGAAATATTTTACGCTCGTTTCGTCGATAGGTTTATAGTATATTATATTTTATGTGTGTTCTATAGTTGCACTTCTTCCTAATCCTTTGAGGAATACATAATATGCGACGTTTACATTATATATTTTTTTTATATATTTGTAAAAGGTAATTCTCATCATCATACTGTCGCCAAGTATTTTACTGCTCTTTATATCGGGCAAATGCACGCTTCCTATAAAAAATTACTGGTATAGCATAGTTATTGAAGATTAATAAAATTATTCATTAAAAAATCTATTTTTAAACAAGCTTTTTCATATTCTTATCAGGAAACCCTTTCATTTGATAGCCATATCCTGGCAGCGCATGAAATACAACTAATCCACCGTCTTGGGCCGTCCGCCATATTGGATTTAGAAAATGCATTGTCATCCAAATTAAACGTGTGTGCAAAATTTCATCTTCATCAGTGGATCATCTCGAAGGCTTTTGACAGGGTCTGGCATGAGAGCCTTATTGGTAAGCTTCCGTCATTCGGTCTGCCCGGTGGTTTGTGCGATTGGATCGCAGACTTCCTGAGGGACCGGTCTATACGAGTGGTTATTGATGGCCGCTCGTCTGACCAACCGGATATCAACGCCGGGGTCCCTCAAGGGTCGGTACTCTCGGCAACATTGTTCTTGTTGCACATAAATGATCTGCTAAAACCCGGCACTTTTGGGTATGCAGACGACAGCAATGTTGCTGAGAGATACTTATCCAACGCGCGTGCTACCGGGCCTCTGGTCCGGTCACTCCGGGAGGCCATGGTGGAGCGCTTGAACTTGTCCTTGCAGGCAGTCTCCGAATTGGGCGATGCCAATCTGGTCAGGTTTAATGCTGATTAAACCCAGGCGTGTCTTTTTTCCGCTAAAAGAAGCCAATTCCATCCCGCTCCTATTTTCCGTGTTGTGACCGTGCCGATAACGGACCATCTCGAGCTTCTTGGCGTTACGTTGACATCGACCCTCAATTTTGGTCCATTCATTGAAGCAAAAGCTCAACTGGGTACCAAAAAGTTGGGGATCCTTGCAAAGGTGAGACGGTACTTCACGCCAGAACAGCTGCTCAACTTGTATCAAGCGCAAGTTCGGACATGCATGGAGTACTGCTCTCACCTCTGGGACGGATCTGCCAAGTACCAGCTGGATGCACTAGAGTCAATCGAAAAGCGGGCCAAGAGGCTCATCGGCAATGAGATATTGGTCGAGTCTAGGCTCCAGAGCCTTGAACAGCGGCGCCAAGTTGCCAGTCTGTCGGTTTTTTTTCGGTTACATTTCGGGGAGTGTGCGTTGGAATTGCATGAACTAATTCCTCCTAGCCCTTTCCATCATCGGACTACAGGACGGACGGCGATGTCTCATCGGTACATGGTGGACATCCCACCCATACGCACCAAACGTTTTGGGAATACTTTCATTATGCGTACAGCTAAGGAGTGGAATTCCCTGCCGGAGTCTGTATTTCCTTAAAGCTACAACCTGGGAGTCTTTAAGTCAAGAGTGAATATGTTTCTTCTAGGTAAGCGCGCTACATAGTCGACCACATCATCACTTACCATCAGGTGAGATAGTGGTCAAGCGCGAGCCTATCAACAATAAAAAAAAAAAGTGGAGGATAACTGCATTAAAATTCAGTTGCAAGATTTGACCCGAACACACTTATATACATACATGCATTGCAAGTTAAATAAAAGCTTGTAAAAAGCATTGCATATGTACTGTAAAATGTTGTAGGGATTTTATATTCTGGCAATTAATTTTATTTTGTTTAGCACGCCATTTAATTTTGAAGACACCTTAAAATGGTTGTGATGACAACTTGTCACACTAGCTTTGTCGTCACTATCCTTATTAGGTCACTTTCACTAATACGTCTCTAGCCGCATTACGTCTCATTCCGAACTCGTCCGACGCATATGTTCAATGTACAATAACGAGCAAAATATAAAGTGAATAGGTACCCGATGCAATAAGAGGTCTTGCTCCACATAATAACTTTGTAGGAAGATACATAATTATATCCCATCTATCTTTTAGATAACGTAAAGTAATCGTCACATAATTTTAAGAGAATGGACAGTATGAACTAGTGTTCTCAAGTGCAATAATACCAAGAAACAGCCATCCTGCCCATTCGCCACACATATATCACTTCAAAGCCCAAGTGTCCACTTTACTGTGTATCTTTTCCGGCCCAGTGGTTTTCTAAACTAAATCAGTGAAGACAACATTAGGTGCCCGACAATGTTGGCCTTGGGTAAAATCTAGATACAAAACCGGATTAGATTAACCCTAAAAGGGGCTATTAAGGGTACACTAGTCGACGGCACGAACTATTTTGTGCGCGGGGTTAAAATTATGCATTTTATATCAACCGACAACACGTGCGGAAGAGATAGATGCTGTGATGAGCAGTAGGAAGCTAGTTCGCCTACGAATACACACTTTAGCAAATTTGGAGCGAAATGGATAATGATTTAGGACGAAACCGAGCGCGCGAAATTTTATAAACAGACCTTTGGCAGTCTAGATATCATGAAAAAACGACTAAATCTATTTGTTCAAAATAAAATTAATGCATTGTTGAACTACTAATCTATCCCTGTGTGGAGGGCGAATTGCAATTTTCCGTCTCCTTATGGTATTTATTTGCGCCCAGAAATGCGTTAAAATTAGTGTCGAAATGTAGAACTTTCAACGCTCATAACTTTCAAATATTTTCATTTTTTACTTTTTCCATACAGGGCTAGATAATGATGAGACAAATTGATATCATTTTTTATTTTGAACGTACATCGTCAAACAGTGGAATAATCCCTAGACTACGTTTGTATGGAAAAAAAATCGACTAGTGTAACGTTAAGTCGTAAAACTAAGAGTAAACGTATCTGTCTACAGATATGTGCCATTTTCTGATCATTCGGTATATGATGTAGGTATAGAAACTTGTGTGTTTATTCGATTACTTGACTTTTCTTAGCTGTAATCTGAGAAGGCCTGTGTCCAGCACTGCTGGGACATAGGCCTTCTCTCTGTGAGAGGGAATGGGCCGTAAAACACCACACGGGCTGAATATGAGTTGGTAGATGCCACATGTATTCTATTTTTAACGGACATGCCGGTTTCCTCACGATGTTTTCTCTCACCGTTTTGAGACCAGTGGTGGTGAAATAATCTACTCAAAGTAAAGCGCCTGCCTGAGTTTGAACCCACGGTCTACAACTTATAAGTCGCGGCCAATACCACTTGGACACCACCGAGACAACTAGGCACGAGAATTAACAACATTTTAAATTCTGTCTTTCAGGTTTGTGTCTTCAGAATAATCCTCTGTTTTGAATAACTGGCACAATTAAGTTAGTACTTATATATAATTATCTGAAAAGTAACAGAAAATCAAAGCTTGATTTAGAAGAGCCTTGACCAATATCCTAGAAATCTAGAATGTCTGTATATGGTGTGGTCTGGCACGTGTTGGATCATTCGGTTCCCGTCATGATGGTTGAGCTAAGTGGTGCCGATCCATGCGTCATGTTCGTGAATGGGCACCATCAGTTGGGACTGGTCATAACTTAGCTGCGTCGGCCTGTACTTGTATTTTCTTTTGATTGTTTGTTACTCTACACGTTTTTACGTTCACATCTTTTTACATCGTTCTCACATAAATGTAGTTTTTCAACAAGAATGATGTAACCAAATACTTGTAATTAAAACTTGTGGAAAAGAGTGTCCGTGAAGTTTCTTGCAAATTCTTCTCCATTGAGACCAACTGACACTTGCGAATTTGCAACTAGTCATCTATTTTTTTGTTTGTCAATTCATAAGTACCTCTATGGTTTATTTGAAATAAACTATTTGATTTTATGTTATACTATATTCTGCCAGCGGCTTCGCCCGCTTGAAAGTCGAAAATTAACCTGAGGGAACATATTCCCGGGATAAAAACAAATTTTGTTCTTCGACAAATCTTTCACGGTTCAAGCAGCTCGTTTGTGGAATGCATCACCTATTGAGGTAAGACGTGCGCAAACATTACCTATATTTAAAAAAATGGTGAAAGAGCATTTCCTTTCTCTGTAACTATTCTTCTCCTTTCTCTGCTCTATATTTGATATTTATTAGTATATTATTTTATTTGCATGTATGTATTTTATGTAATATATAAGTAATATTATTTAAGACAGTTTTATGTACACTGACAGCCCTATGTCTATCTCCTCTCGTCCAGTCCATCCAAAGGTTGTCTGTAAGAGATTGCCCTGTGCGATAAGACCGCCCATTGTACACTTATCTTTATAAATGTTTTTTGTCCTGTAATTATTTAAGTGGTGTACAATAAAGTATATAATAAATAAATAAATAAAAAGTATCCTATGTGCTATGCCTGACTATAATCTATCTCTGTGCCAAATTTCATCCAGATCCGTCCAGCCGTTTGAGCGTGAAGAAGTAACAAACATACAATTTACAATTAAATTTCCTGTATTTTTTTTTATTTTTAACTCCAACGTCAGCCCGCCGCATAGAGTTTTTATTATATGAGGAAAGTTTTAAAAATTTGTTTAATACAGATTATCATTCATATAAAAGGTAAAATAAAACTAACACTTCATTAAAGGCGTTTTTAATTACTCTAGATTTAGATTTTGATCAATAAATTAATTTTAAATATTCATTCAATATGTTTGGCAGAATGAATATTTTCTCTTTGCTCGTGCCTTTTTGCGTTACGACGTGACAGCTATTTGCACATGCGCAGTAGATATGCCTGAGGAACTATTAATTAATCTGTGGATATGCTGAACGCGCTTGAATAAGCCCGCCATTTTATAAATTTCTTGCTTGGTTCAGATATATTTTTTTATTTCCTCGCACAGTGCATAGTAAAATGTTGTATGATACACGTGCGTAAGATGATTTCCGACTCTTGTCGATTTATCCACTCCCTCGCTTCGCTCGCTCGTGAATAAAAATACCACTCGTCGGAAATCACCTACCTTCCGCATTTGTAGCATAAATAACTATTTGCCTTCAAATTCCTCCTCTTTATGTTTACTCATTTCATAGTAAATGAATCAAAGAGAAAATAAGTAGATAGCTTATTCTGTCAGATTATCACCGGCCTCGGTGGCGCAGTAGGCAGCGCGTAAGTCTCATAATCTTAAGGTCGTGAGTTCGATCCTCACCCGGGGCATATCTTTTGGAGTATTCTGATTTCTTCATCTCCAAATCTAAAATGTATGTTTGAATACATTTGGATTTACTATTATATGTATGTAGTCTAACTATTTTCTTAATGTCCCTCGGCAATCATCGCATTTATAAATACAAACGAATGCTAATTTCCATGGCCATCAATTATTAGATTGATCGTGTATAATGATTTGAATTCAGAACTAAGTACCTAATGTAATGTTGTTTTTTATTTTCGTGTGAGATATATAGAGCTTTCCTCCCATTAAAAAAAAATACATTAAGTTAAAAGAGTATTAAAAATTCTGTGTACTTCCAACTTGATTGAGAGCGTCCGGTCTGCACCAAGTGCAAAGGGCAACTGATAGAAATCTGATTACTGACGAAACACGAAGTTTTCCGAGGGACATTAAGAAAATGTCCAGGGCACCAAACATAAAACTTTTTAACAAAATCAAACCGACTTCCAAAACAAAACACTTTAAAGCAAAAAATACACTTTCTTTTTCGAAGTCGGTGTTGAATAACGGAAAACAATGGGTACAAAAAGCACCGACTTAGGAAAAGAAATTTTGATGGTTTGATGTTTTGTTAAAAATATTTTTATTTTCCTCTTTTTAGTTTTGGTAGGTACCTCCAATTAACATGAAAATCATTTATAGCCAAAGTACATTTCATGGCGATTCCAATAAGCCCAAACACGACTGGGATACATTGTTTTATTTCGGAGTTCCAGAGGCCATTGTAGTCTTATTCATCAATTCCAGTTCGCCAAATGATACTTTCTGAATGCAAATGATTGCATTGTTGATGTATATACCAAAACCTTATATTTGTATGCTTATAATACAATGCTAAATATAGACACAGATAGAAGTTGAAAAATGGATGGGGGGGGGGGTTAATAGAGATTTTGATACGATTAACGGCTAAACGGTTTATTTTGAAATTTGGCACATCGGCATCGTAGACATTACGGGAGTATGTTCCTGTGGGTCTATTTTTATCTTTCATGCGGACGAAGCCTCTGTATAGTTATATTAATGACATTTCTGTTAGAGACCTACAAGGCTAACCTCAGAAAGGCAAACTCGGTCCATTGTATCTGTTCCTAGCCCCTGCAGCATAGTAGCGATGACATAAATTGTCCTGTTATCGCTTTCCGGCCCACTTGACGGGAGCGCGATCGTTACGCGAACAATTGCGGTGGGACTGAAACGTTAGTGGCCATTTTATTGCAACCCACTATAGTTTGTTTGTTTAGTGGGTATCTAGTTTTAGGTTCTGGATTGTCATTTGATTGTGATTTAGGTTATTGGTTATTGTTGGGTTTTCAAGGTTAAGAAACATAACATGGCTAAATGAGATTTTATTTACCTGTCGGTTATCCAATGTAAGAGCGGTGCCTCTGTACAGAACATGAACCAAACTGTAATGAGGCCTGCACTGCACTGCAATCAATGCGGCTCTATGTTTAACCTTTGTCCCGAAAAGAAAAGAAAAGCAGAAGGATACGTTTAAAAATTTGAATAAATGTTTAAAATATTCAGGATGCAGTAACTTACGTGGCCAATACTAGTTCTTTCTCTGTCTCTTACGTGTCTTTTTTTGCAGTATAATTAAAACAAAATACTTACAATGCCTTGTAGAAACTAGAGCAAATGTCCGTGCGTTCAAGCGTTTTTGCCATTGGAATCAAAAACAGCTCACAATGTTAGACCCTTTAATATTAGTGATAATTTTTATCCGTGTTGCTAGGCAACTGAGCTTATCCCAGTTGTAATCGACCCTTTGTGCCTATTATTTTTTCTGTTTCCTGCTTGGCATGGAGAGATGTGGCAATTTGTACTTTTTCCTACTCCTGCGTAATTTCTTTCTTATTAATTTCGTTGCGGGATCCAAAACGATTAAATTCATTCATTAGTCGAGCTTCATTGCTTCGATGCTTTTCTGGTGGTCGCCACTGTTGTTTCTGGCTTTCAGGAGTTGCTGTGCTTTGGGAATAGTGCGGTGGGATTGACACAATAAAAAAAAAAAGAAAACGCACAAAATAACATAAAATATACTTACACTTCACCAGTCCCATGTGATAGGAGGTGAACTTATTAACATCAACTTGATACAATACTGTGGCTGCGACTTAGAAATGTCGGATAGAAAAACTCGAAATCCCTACCTGATATGGGAATAGACTCCAGCAGCCATAATGCGAAATAAATTCGTCAAGGCGTCTTTCATCTCGCCATGTGATTGGTCGACTGTTCATACTCTTTGCCCTTTGCCTTGCAGAATTCATTACGCAATAATGCTGCAGGACTATCATGCTCAGCAACTCCTGAAAGCCAGAATCAACAGTGGCGACCAACAGAGATACACCGAGGTAATAAAGCTCGACGAAGTCCCGAAGAATGAATTTAACTGTCTTGGATCCCGCAACGCAATTAATCAGACAAGAGAAACGGAGGAGTAGGAAAAACGTTCCCTCCTTAAAAAGCAGGTGTCAGAAAAAACAAGGGCAATTAGGCTCAAAGGGTCGTTTACAATTGAGATAAGCCCAGTTGCGGTGGTGGTGCTAGACCACGGATAAAAATTATCATGAATATTAGTGGGTCATAACATTGTGATATATTTGATCATGCTCAGGTCATCAGTAGCATTCGCCTCTACAAGACTAACAAGGCAGCCAACATTGCAAGTTTTTCAAACAACGTTAATAGCTCTTTGATGAGATTATCCCATTGAGCAGTCTTTGAACACCAAATTAAATAATCCAAAAGCAACATCTTTACAAAGCACCCTTTCTTACTCTAACAGCCTTTTAGCTAATTAAACGCAATTATACTAACGTTTTAATATTTAATAAAACTTTATGACGCAGTATTGTATTTAATTTTCCTTCGTATCTCAACTATTCGCTTTTACAGGCAGCTTTCAAATTATATTTTATCAGCGCTTTAGAGCGCTTTTCGTTTGTCTTCTGTTTCAGCAGAATTTTGTTCAGTCAAAAAGCAACCAGATCCATTGACAAATAAGTTTCAAAATCCTAGCATGGGTTTCGGGTGAGGACTATCACCGTTTGATGAATGTTCCGGGAAAATTTTAAGCGTTTTGAACAACTTGAGAGATAACGATTTAAGGTGTAATTAATAAAAAAAAAACATAGCCCAATATTTATCTCGACTATATTTCTGAGATTTTGGTTGTTTCTAAAACACGTATTAGATGTCTGTCTGTCTTTCTTACGTAAATTGAATAAAACACTTTGACATAGTGTTTTTAATGGAATTTTAAATTGTGACATAGTTATTTTTTATTGAATTCTAATTGTGACATAGTGATTTTTTATTGAATTTAAATCTTGACATTATAATTTCAATTTAATTTAAATTTTGACATCGTGATTTTTTATTGAATCTAAATTTTGATATTGTAATTTAAATTTTGATATTGTATATATTGTTTTTTGTATTGTTTGTCTAGTGCAACAAATTTTGTACGCCATAAATAGCAAAACATGTAGCCATCTCATATTAATAAGACCTTCATACTGTACTCATGTTTTACAAAATAAATATATCTAATCTTATCTTATCTTGTAAAAATCTCTTTATAAATAGTCGGCAAGCTTGCTTCTTTCTTTGAACTTTAAAAATAATGTGTATTATTAATGCCAAAGTACAATGGCAAAATTAATAACTTGACACAAACACCAAATGATATCAATTTCTTACAGTTACCCGAGCAAAATGCTGGCATAAAACATAACACCAATAAATCAATGTATGTATTGAAACTGTACCCACTAACAAAATTATAATCCTCAGTGTTCAAAGCTTAAATCCTTAATTCTTAATAATCGGTCCCTGGCCTTTTATAATCATAACAAAGTATTCAAATAAAACATTAACCTGTCTTAAAACAGTCGTTTTAGGTTTTACGAGGTAATATAAAACAGTCATTACTTAGTCCTCTACAATCAAATCGGATTGAACGAGATAATTTTCCACGTCAATTTTATTACAAGGTAGACTAGTTAGTGTCACCATGTCTTATAAAAGTATATTAAGCTACTGGTATCGATTATTTCAAACACAACACAGCTATTGGTATTATTTATTTCATACACATATATCATAACTACTGGGATCAATCATTTTATACACATCGCAGCTACTGGTATCGTTTATTTCACACACAACACAACTACTGCGTATCAATTATTTCAATACGTCACACCCAATGGTATCAATTATTTTACACACATCACACCCACTTGTATCTATTATTTCAATACGTCACACCTAATGGTATCAATTATTTCACACACATCACACCCAGTAGTATCAATTATTTCAAACACATCACACCCCCACCGGTATCAATTATTTCACAACAATCATAAGGACTACTGATATCTATCAGTTTTTCCACACACATCACGCCCACGGGTATCCATTATTTCACCCAAATCACAACTATGTGTATCAATAATATTAAACGATCTAAAGTTTTATTTTATTTTTTGTTATTGACATGCTCGCTTTTGACCACTACCTTAAAATATGCCTGTAATTTGACCAGCATTTTCAAAGACAAACTACAAAACTGTGTATATAGATACCTACTCCCCACAAAAATGTTCGTCTACGTAGCTCTTCAACAGAGTAGGTAGGCTTAATCTTCTTAGTTTTTTGGACCGGAGAACCACAAAAATTTCCTCAAAAAGTAGGTAAACGTGATACACATATACACTTTATTTTAGTTGTACCTACATCCACATTTCATTGCCTAAGTTACCTACCTACATTAGATTAATGGAGCTATACTGTCAATTTTAACACGTTTTTATTACCTTGGTATGTGTTAAATAAAATGCAGATGGAATATTTAGTTTTAAATTTATTTGAAAGCACGATAATGCACACGTTTTACACCATCTTCTTTTCTGTCCAGTGTTGCATAGATAAAAAAACATAAAAGTGATACCATTAAAATAAACTATATATATCGACTACATTACCAATAAGTATTTAGTTTATTTTAGGTAGAAAATTATATTTTTAATGTTTAATCTATTATTATTAAACATAGTTGGGCCAGGGCCTTTTTTATACAGAGGTAAGTATTTATTTCTAAAAATCTAATGTAGATAAGTACTGTAAGAATCTATTTTATTATACAATTAACTAAGAGCCTACTATTTTATATAAGTACTATTCTTAGTACCTATTATTTTTGTATTTAGAATTAACTTATTTGTTTTTAAATATACATCACTTAGTATTCTATTTCTTTACTCTTATTAACTAACAAAATATTTTATTTCCTTAATATATATTAATAATTATAAATATTTTCAAAGTGGTAGTGGACACAATTTTCTGAAAGACCTCACATAATTTTTATTATTTGACATTTTTATTTCAGCCACCCTCACTCTACCGTCTGGACCAGGGATTGTCTTTACAATTCTTGCCATAGGCCAACTCAATGGAGTAGTGTTATCAGAACGAACAATTACTAAATCACCTTCTTTTAAATTAGGATAGGCTTGTTGCCATTTGGGCCTACTTTGCAATTGTGTGAGGTAATCCCTTCACCACACCTTCCATAAATCTTGTTTAATTTTAGACAAAATTTGCCAAAACCTTAGCCTATCAATACATTTATTTGACAGATCTATTTCAGGGAAACTTGTCATAGGTGTACCTATGAGGAAGTGCCCTGGCGTGAGGTATTCATAACTAGAAATATCTGAGCTTGTGGGCAGCAGAGGTCTAGAATTCAAAATCGCCTCAATTTCTGTAATAACTGTATAAAGACCTTCAAATGTTAGAGCTATGTTCCCTACTAATCTTTTAAAATGGTACTTGAAACTTTTGACCCCTGCTTCCCACAAGCCTCCAAACTCAGGTGAGTATGCAGGTATAAATTTAAAATCGACATAGTTAGAGACACAATAGTTTTTAACATTTTCTACATGTGATTGAGATGTAAATAATTGATAGAGCTTATTTAATTCGTTTTGTGCTCCTTTGAATGTTTTAGCATTATCACAATAAATTCTAACAGGCATTCCCCTTCTTGAAAAGAAACGTTTGAGGCATGCCAGAAATGCTTCAGTTGTTAAATCACTAACCAACTCCATATGGATTGCCTTAGTTGAAAAACATACAAAGATTGCAACATAGCCCTTGGTAATTATTGGCTTCCTAAGCCTGGATACCTTGACATTAAATGGACCACAGAAGTCAACACCTGTCACATGAAATGGCTTAAGCGGAGTGACTCTATCTTGAGGTAGAGACCCCATCAGTTGCATAGAAGCCGCAGCTTTAAGTCTAGCACATTTTATACATTTGTTGACAATTTTCTTGACTTCTCTTATGCCACTGATGAGCCAAAAATTTTGCGACAGGGAGCTGAGTACTAATTTAGCTCCAGCATGCATAAGGCGTAAGTGTTCTTTGTGAATAATAATATTTGTAAAATGAGATGCCTTTGGTAATATTATAGGGTGCTTCTTTTGATAGGCAATATCCGCGTTATGAAGGCGGCCTCCAACACGCAAAATACCGTTGCTATCTACAAAGGGATGAAGATTAGACAAACTTGTCTTTATAGTGTAACCATTATTGATGGCTTCAATTTCCTTATTAAAGTGAAATTTTTGAACACCATGTGTAAGAACAGTCATTGCATTATTGAGCTCAGATGGTGTCAAGGAATCAACTACCTTTTGATTAGAAGCTTTAGAGTTGTTACAAAAACGAAATATGTAACTAACCACCCTTTGAAGTCTGGCAACATCAGAAAATTTTTTGATTAAATTTATGACAAATGAGTCTGTTGTGTATTCAAATTCAATTACCCCACAAAATGTGTCCAATACTTCACTATCACTGGGTGAAGGAATGGGCTTTATAATTTCAGCTACTAAGTGCTTAAAATCTGGATTCAATAGTTCTGGAGGGCCATGCCACCATAGCTGGCTGGACTTTAACTTTTGAGATTCACAACCTCTAGACAGCAAGTCTGCAGGATTATTATTTGTGTTAATATGTGACCAAACAAAATCTTTAGTCAAGTTTTTTATCTGTGTAACTCTACTAGAAACATATTGATTTGATTTTATATTGGATGATGCCACCCATGCCAAAACAATCTGTGAATCACTATAAAGAAAAACTTTTAATTTCTTATATTTTGGATTGAGCACATGATAAACTCTGTTAGCAACTTGGGCTAGAAGTAGAGCACTATTTAATTCCAAGCGTGGTATTGTAACACTTTTATTGAGAGGAGCCACTCTAGATTTAGAACATAACAAGTTAATAGAGACTGTTCCATCAAATTTATGGATTCTTAAATACAGGCAACATCCTAAAGCTTTCATGGAAGCATCCGCATAACCCACCAGCTCTGCTGAAGCCATATTTTCAGAGTTTATCCCCCTAGGAACTGACACAGTGCCCATTTCATTTAAATCAATTAAAATTTTCTGCCAATTCACTAAATGGTTTTGGGGCAATATGGTGTCCCAAGATACCTTAAGTGACCATAATGTTTGCATAAACAGTTTTGCAATGACAATTATTGGGCCAATAATACCTAAGGGATCAAAAATTTTTCCTATGTAACTCAATACTTTTCTTTTAGTATTAATTTCATAAATATTAGTTTCTGGGCTCTTAAAGGTGAGTTGATCCTTCAAAGCATCACACTGCAAACCCAAGGTTTTGATAATGTTATCCCTACTAATATCAAAATTTTCAAAGTATTTTTTATCATCCGGTAGGTCATCAAGTACCTGTGGACAGCTTGATGACCATTTATGAAGTGTAAAACCACCCATATTAAGTAGATCAATAAGTTCTGTTTTAAGCTGTTTTAATTGCTCTATATCATCAGCTCCACATATTACATCATCGACATATGTACTAGAAAACATGGCTTGAGAAGCTAATGGGTATTGCTGCTTGTAGCGTAGAGCCAGCTCAATAGAGCATCCACCTTTTTGGCTACTCGTTGCTTAATAAAGCAACGAGTAGCCAAAAAGGTGGATGCCTTCAAACCATAAGTGACAGTTTGCAATTGTAAGCAACTCATAGGCTTTTCGGTATTATCACGCCAAACTATATTTTGCAAGCTAGTTTGATAAGGGTTTATGCGAATACAACGAAACATTTTAGTAACATCACATGTGAGCGTGTATATAAAGGTTCTCCATAAAATAAGAATACTGAAAAGTTCACTTTGAACGACTGGGCCATTCAACATGAGGTCATTCAATGAAATTCCTTTTAAGGACTTCATTCCTCCATCAAAGACTACGCGCAACTTTGTGGTTAGGCTGTGTTCATTGAGAACTGCATGATGAGCCAAAAAATATACAGGTCCATTTTGGACATCATAGCTACTTATATCCACAATTCTGGCATGCCCCAATGCTATGTATTCATCTATAAATTTTTTATACTGTTTTAAGTACACAGGATTTTGTTTGAATTTCTTCTCTAGTGAGAGAAATCTTTGAAATGCTACTGAAAATGAATCCCCAATCTGTAATTCATCTAAACTTTGAGTTAAAGGCATATCAACTTGAAATCTATTTTCATGAAGTGTAACTGATTTTTTAAAACATTCTTCCACTTGTTGATGTTCTATTGACATTTTTATTACAGGTTGAGGAGGTGCCTCAGCCATCCAAAACTGTTCCATTACATCTTCTAATTTATTATGATCACATATTGCAAAATTTGTTACTAAGCCATGGCCTTGTTTCTGTGAAGAGTGAATATTAACAGTACCACCAACAATATGCCCAAACAATGTGTTTTGCAATATAAGACCATTTTGAATCTTCACATATCCATCAAGTAGTACATTAAAGTAGACATCTGCACCAAAAAGTATCATTATTTCTGCCGGAGTTTTAAAATCTGCATCAGCAAGTTGTATGTGAGGTGGAATATTTATGGCAGATATATCAATCTCACTTTGTGGCAGTTTTGATGTAATGGAATGCAGCACATTGCATTTAACATTTAATTGCACATTGTTAATAGGAGAATGCACTGTCAGATTAACAAATTTATTTATATTATTATTTTTATTGCCAATACTAATAATATTAGAATTTTGACACTTTGGTTTAATGCCTAATTTCTCAATTAGTGAAGTAGTTATGAAGGAGGCTTGACTGCCAGTGTCAAAAAGCGCTTTGACAACAATCTCATGGCCTCGAAGATCAAATAATTTTACCTTTACAGTGGGTAATAGAACATTTACAGAATTGGTTTGTGAATGCATAGTCACTGCTGGCTTTGTGTCTTGAGTACTATCCTTATGGAGGAGAGTATTATGTTTAGCTTTACAATCTTTGCACACAAAATTGAATTTACACTTGCCAGAGTGAGATTTTAAGCAAATATTGCATAAATTGTGATTTTTAACAAACCCAATACGGTCATCTATAGGGGCCATTTTAAAACTTGGGCAACCATGTATAGCATGGTTAGATGAATCACAATAAGAACATTTATATTTTTTAGTGGCAACATTGGTCACCTTACCAGCAGAAGGCCTTTTAGCCTCTGTAGTATTACTGTCTTCAAGTGCTATAGCGCGCTTTTCCAAAAATGAAATAAATTCCTCCATAGTTGGGAGTAAATCTGAGTTACGGTCCAATTGATAGGCCCTATTTGTATATTGATCTAATTTTTTAGATAAAATAGAAATGAGAAGCATGTCCCATTTTTCAATAGGTTGTTTTAAGTTTTTGAGTGCATATAATTGCTGTTGCACTTCTGAAACAAACATTCGCATTGAGGCTGCCGTGCCTTTTTGCATTGAAGGTAATTCTAAAATATGATTGACATGATGTGCTATTATCCGTGCCTTGTTGTCAAACCGCTTCTTGAGCAGATCAAGTGCTTCCTTATAAGAATCATTAACAATAGGTAAGTTGATAATTACAGATAAGGCTTCATCAATTAAAAACTTTCTCAAATAAAATAATCGCTGAACATCTGAGAGTGAATTATTGTTATGTATAACAGCCATGAACAAATCCATGAAAGGGGTATATTTAGTAAAATCTTTACCATCAAATGAAGGTATATCAATGTGTGGTAACTTTGATGTGGCAATATTAGCACATTGCCTTTTATCAGATGTATTACAATTTTTTATAGCAGAGTTTAATTTAGAGATAATATCAAAATATTTTTCTTCTAAACCTGAGACATTTTCAGAGTCAGTTTCATCAAAAGTTAAAATATCTAATTGAATTTGTTCATACAACTTAAATGTATCCACTAACTTTTCTTTGCGAGCTTCTAGCATTTCTGCATTGGCAGAAGTAAGATTAACAGGATCATTGACGAAATTAAAGATTCTCGTCACCATACCTTTTAGCTGAGCGCGAGAGAGCAGTAACCTTTTGAGCGCGTCCTTCTCCGCCATTGTCTTATAGAAATATCAGTTACGCAGAACAATAATCTAGCCGTGAACACTTTTTTGCTTACACTTAGCACTTCACACGCACCGATCTCACTGTATTACCGATCCGAAGACGCACAGAAGTCCCAAAACAATCGCCGCTCGCTGATGTAAACAAACGAGAGGTTACTCCGCTGTTACACTTGTCAAATGTCAACTTGACACCTGACAGACGTGATCGACGTCAAAGTTACCTCAAATTTGAAGGTTGGCACTACTTCCACCGGCTGCGTCTTTCGCTTATTTCTTAAAATATGTAGGTACTCGCAGATATCTCGGAACGCTTTGCAACTTTTACAAGACTTGCAAATCCTCACCAACTCGAAAAATATCTTGATAAATGAATAATTGCTTGCAACCGACGAGATGTTTTTTCGGAGAAAGTATAGATTTCTCACGAAAACGTGCGCTTGTGACCACCGTATAGCCGGCAACGTCTCACACTCCAAACTGCACCCGACGATCCAAATCCAAAGATAACACTATTAGGTACTCGTTACGTAAGCTCGAAGGACCACTAGTCTGCATGTTAAATAAAATGCAGATGGAATATTTAGTTTTAAATTTATTTGAAAGCACGAAAATGCACACGTTTTACTCCATCTTCTTTTCTGTCCAGTGTTGCATAGATAAAAAAACATAAAAGTGATACCATTAAAATAAACTATATATATCGACTACATTACCAATAAGTATTTAGTTTATTTTAGGTAGAAAATTATATTTTTAATGTTTAATCTATTATTATTAAACAGTATGTATGTATCTATGAAACGGAATCTTTGAACGTGATTTTCACCCCCTCCAAAACGTCGGCTTAATTTGAAACTTTGCCCACTTATTAAGGACCGATGACAATGCAATAATTCAAATAGTTTGTCACGTTATCCTTACCAGGATATTCAGGATAAGAGATTGAGCTAAAAAGTAAAAATAAATAATAGTTTAAAAAAAAACACGCTTTAAAACCAAACTAAAAAGTGGAAAATAATTTCAATGAATTTAAATTAAGAACAGTGTGATTAATAAAAAACGTGTCAAATACAATTGTTAAATTATTTTTTTTGATAGATATTGGTAAAATTAGAGTAATTTTAAAAATATCTTAAAAAGCACCCCACGCTTTTTAACAATACATTTTTTTTTTTGTTAATCACAGTGTTCTTAATTTAAAAATATTGAAAATTATTTTATACTTTT
The DNA here is from genome assembly GCA_948252205.1 of Orthosia incerta. NCBI lineage: Eukaryota > Metazoa > Arthropoda > Insecta > Lepidoptera > Noctuidae > Orthosia > Orthosia incerta. Next base: position 14,718,350 of record OX411764.1, on the reverse strand, counting down.
TAGTTTGGTTTTCATCACATTATTACTACACTAAAATTGATTGTGTTGCGTTTTATTATTTAATAGTTATCTGATACACAATGTGAGTGCGTCTATGCAGATTCGTATTATAATAAACACGTTTTATTTGTTACTATATTTAACCACTTTTTTGAGTTAACTACGGATAAAAAACTGGGGCTTAGGGCACTCCAGCTGCATGCTGTTTATTTGTCAATTGTTAGTGTAACAAATGGTCCCATAATTAACCCTTCAACATATTTGACCATTTGTCTCTTAATACAGGCATTTTTTTGCCTAAAAAGAGGCTCCAATCATAACTTGTTGTTCAGATTTGGTTACGAAATAAACAATTTTGAAATTGTTTATTTCTTAACCAAAAGAAATAAACAATTTCAAAATTAACGGAATTTGCAAGCATTGGTTGAGATAACTACGAATGAAAAAACTGGGCCTAAGTCTCTACACGCACTTTAGAGGACCTAATGAACGCTACTGATGCTGCTATATAGCAGTGGTGGCTCAGTGGTATCGGCCGTGACTTACAAGTTGTAGGTCGTGGGATCGAGCCCAGATAGGCGCTTTACTTTGTGTAAATTATTTCATCACCACTGCTCTCAAAACGGTGAAAGAAGACATCGTGAGGAAACCGGCATGTCCTAGAACCAAAAATTCGAAGACATGTGACATCCACCAAACCGCACTGGGCCCGCGTGTTGGATTACGGCCCATTGCCTCTCACAGAGAGGATGTCTGTGTCCCAGCAGTGGGAACATTAATAGGCTGATGATGTGATGCTGCTATTGGCGTGGCTGCCTACTGGACCCAAAATATCTTAAGAGTTTTCCATCCATCGATTCAAAAAGAAGACTAAGGATACTGGTTACTGTTAAGCCATGACTTGCAGCAGTTTCTAGATAGCTGTTGACTAGCTCGTCCCGCAATCCTCTGCTTGATTCATTTTGTATTTGTTATATAAGTCTAAGTCCAACGACAGCCACAAAACAGCTCCACAAAAAAATAAATCTTTACGACTGTTTACCCAGACTTCTCCATAACATACAAAGTTAACATAACGCCACTATGAACTAACAAACCCTACGACTTAGCAACAGAACATTCGGCAAACTTCGTAATACATCATAAAGGGACCAAACACAATTACGTCGCAGACACTCCACGAAATAGGTAAAGTCCGAAATGTCCTTCATACGTGTTGAAAATTAGACAGTGCGGCGGAAACCGCAGCGCAAATTACAACTGTCCGCAGGTTTCATAGTGTGGAGAGGACTTGCTAGATTTTCTTCGGTATATCAAATAATTTTGGTATATTTGTAAGATTTTTTTATCGGTAGGTGTCAAAATGCCAGCAGGTTTCATAGTCTGGTGTAGGTTTTGGACAGCAATTTCGGTTTTTATTTATAAATTAAGACGTTATTTTAGTCTTTTAAAAAGATTATTCGTTCATTATTCCTCCTAACCGTTTATAGTATATGTGTGCAAGCTTCCGTCAATGTTTGAGTGTTATCGGTACACACTTATTACCTATGAGTGCACACGCACACTACAATGAATAGACTACTCATTATAATAATGTAAAGAAGAAGAATAGAATAATCATATAATTGGTGGGGCGCGTCTTCGTGGATTGAACGAACTATAAGTGTAAAAATGTTATGCTAATTGAAGTACACAATTGTCTGCAGGTTTTATAGTGTGGAGTGGGTTTTTGAGACGATATTCTAGATTTTCTTTCTTTTTTAAACGTTGTACCCCACACTAAATTTTTCTCCTGTACTGTGGATGCGTCTTACAAACATATAAACTCACATACAAAAACACATAGACCAAAACAACTATATGTAGGTCATACAAAATTTTGGTCCGTGTGGGAATCGAACCCACGACACTCAGCGCAGCAGTTAATCGCTCAACCACTGCGCCAACCGTGCGCCAAAATTAAATGTATCACTTAAAAACTAAAGTTGATTTGTCCAGATTATCATTCATAAAATTTCTAAAAGGTCATCCCTGGAACCAATTTTGAAAATTCTGTCACTATGACACTGATTGCCGTGGGGTACTTTATTCTGTAAAAATGTACTATTCCTATGGGATGGGTAATTAAAGCCTTGGGATGAATTATTTTTTCAATCATAAAATGATATTTTTTTTGGAAGACTTCAATATGAAATTAAATAATATTTTTTTGCTTAAGATAAGAAATTCACACAGTTACTGAAAGTAGTCATCTGATTCAGGTAAATATACCAAAAAGATATGCCCCGGGTGAGGATCGAACTCACGACCTTAAGATTATGAGACTTACGCGCTGCCTACTGCGCCACCGAGGCCGGTGGGAATCACCTAGAAATAGAACAACGCATTTTCTGGTTACCTCAGAGTGACTTCAAGTTCAACAACAGTGAATTTTTTATTGAATATGTTGTAGGGTCAAAAGATCAAACTGTACAAAGACACGATTCAAATACATATGTCGCAGTCATCTAATTAAATTAGCCAGCTAATCGAACGCCTAGGCCGTTCATTGAACGCCGGCATCCAATTGAATGCCTGGGTAGATAGTTAATTGAACTAGAATCATTCAACGCTTAACAACTTGGCGTATTGAATGTCAGCCCTTTTGAAAGTGACTGACCAAGGCTCTGCCAAGTGATTAGTCCATTGTTTTTCCACTGCAGCGCAAAACAAATATGTCGTCAACAGCGCAAACCGTGAAATTTTTCAACCGTAATTTTTCGTCATTGTGTGCATTTTTTTGTGAAATTAAGTGTGATAGTGTCAAAATAGTATGAAAACATAGAGGTGCCAAATAATACTAAGTCTTCTGCAAGTTCTCGCGTAATATTTTTTGTTGAACGATTATGTGGGTAGACACAGAGTACACACACATTTTAGAAAGCTCCCAGTTATTTACTTATTTATTTTAATGATAAAATCCACAGCTCTTAAAAATACCTTAACACACTTATTGTACTACTATTACAGCAAATTACGGATTTACAATTTATTAACCTTACAAATAAATTTGCAACAGAAAATAATAAAATAATTAATTTTAATTTATTTTCAATATTGTTTTTATGTTTTAATTATTTTTTATTAATATTTACCAACCTACGCTCACTGTATATTATTTCCAAGTCTTTCTGGTATCTTATTCTTCAATCTTATTACTTCTCTTCAACCACTGCCTACTGACACTATGGACTCAAAGCTAGCAACAAGTCTGGAAGAGCTGGAACAACTGTTCCAGTCACGGATGACAGATTATGAAAACAAACTCAAGATTGCATCCACTGAAACTCGGCCTACACTGGAATTATCAGCACTATCAAGTGAGTTTGCTGACTTTAAATCATTTATCAGAAACTTTTCTTAAGCCTTCTCTCCTTTCTATGCACTATGCACTTCTTGGCTTTGTTCTGTTCCGAAATGACAGGACTGGCAAGGGTGGTGGTGGTTTCGCCATTTATATACGTGCTGATATACCGCTCAAAATTGTTAGTGCGGCCCCCCGTCTGTGTCGGCTAAATTCTTGTACCTTGAGATTTCTTTAAATCATGGCAAAATATTACTTGCGGTATTCTACTCACCTAACCTTGACATCAACTATTTCGACTCATTGGAATCGTCACTAAATAATTTTTGCCCATTGTACGAGCACGTTGTTTCAATGGGTGATTTTAATATTTTAATGATGCTCGTTCAATAAAACTGCGTTCCCTCTTATCTTCTTTTAATCTTGAAATTCTACCTCTCTCTGTGACTCATAACTTTCCAAACTGCACGCCTTCTCTTCTTGACCTTATGATTGTTTCTTCCCCTCACAATGTTGCTGAGTTTGGGCTACTTACTGCAACCTTTTCTTACCATTACCTCATCTCTCTGTCTTATCCGGCCTCCTAAACGAAAACCTCATTTCTGTTATATGCGTAATTTTAATGGGATTGATCTGGAGGCGTTGAAGCGTGATGCAGGTGATATCGACTGATCTCTCGTTTTTGATAGCGCCTGTGTCGATGATAAGGTAAACTGCTTCAATGCGAAACTGCTGAGTTGATACGACAAGAATGCGCGGGCCCAGTGGTGCGTGTTGGTGAATTGTATATTTTTTTATTATTATTTGTAATGGGTTTGCTCTTGACTCTAATCTAGGTGGTGACAGAGACAGAGTCTACGATGGAGTGAGCTTACCCAGAAGAAGCCTGTTCACTCTAAATTTGAAGAGATTCAGGTTGAATGCGTTCGGAAACACAGACGCAGGTAGTGAGTCCCATTCATTCGCTGTGCGCATTATAAAGGATGTTTGGAAGCGCTTGGTTCGAATTGGTGGAATGGCAACAAGATAAGGATGATAACTTGCAGTGCATCTAGATGGTAGAAGGGGGCTGGTGGGATGAGGTCGTGGAGTTCTAGAGCACACTCACCGAAGTACAGTCTGTAGAAGACCGACAAGCAGGCAACCTTACGGCGATGAGCTAAGCTGTGAAGCTTGGCATCCACCAGTTTGACGTCGCCAATTAGTCTCTTAGCTTTGCGTTCCACCGAGTCAAGCGCGGCAAGCTGATATTTAGCTGAGCCATCCCAGAGGTAGCTGCAATACTCCATGCAGGATCGGACTTGCGCTTTGAAAAGAGTCTGCCTACCAAGCCTGGGTCGGGGTCCGCGACCGCAACGTTAGATAGCGTAGGGTTCGCGCGAGGAAAAGAGCTTTTAATTCTGCCGCCAAGTTCTGCAAGTGGGTTTTGCGTCGGGCACGTTTTGACCATATCGAACGTATTGGGGCCAAGCTGGCATCGCACCCTCCGGGTAGTAAACAGTTCTGGACCCTGTCTAAAGCGGTTGAATCGAATATCTGTCGTCCCACTTTACCTCCAATGCCGATAATCCTGATGGCTCGCTGGCTCAGCGTGGGCGCATTCTGCATTATACCAAGGTTGGGATTTGTGACCGAGCGGAATGTCGGAGAATGGAATGAAATACTCCATTCCCTGCCGAATCACATCTGCAACCGCATCCGCACAGCTCGAGGGGTCACCCGAGGAGAAGCACACATGCCGCCAAGGATAAGACGCAAAAAAGTGCCGCATCTCATCCCAGTCTGCTGACTCGTATCGCCATACTCGCCTTGTGCCTCTAGGACTCTCATCTGGAGGAGAGCAAGTCGACACGGATTTCACCAGACAGTGGTCAGACGTTCCCAGCGGGGCTGAGACCGATACCGAATGACTGTCCGGATCGGTTGTCAGCAGAAGGTCTAAGCAATTGGGTGTATGGCCGTCTACATCCGGTACCCGCGTTGCCACATTCACCAGCTGGGTTAGATCTTAGTGGGCTGAGTCACCCACGTCCGTATGAGTGAACCCCATTCCGATACCCTACACGTGGTCCCCGGGTGGTGCAAATCAGGTGACACCAACTGGTGGTAGGCTTCGGCCGAAGGCTTGCGACCACCCACCGCGCAAAGACGTACCGCCAAGCGGCTTAGCCGTGTTCCGGTACGATGCTCGGTGTAGCCACAAGAGGAGAGAGGAGGGTCGAGATAGCTGTTCCACTGCAGGCTGACCAGCCTGACGCGCGCTGGTATGGACGTATCGGGATACTGGTCGCGGAGGGTAACGGGATCCGAGGCACGGTGCGCCGCTGGCCGATCGCAGTTAGTTGGGGGCCCAAGTAGTGTGCCAGCCACACATGAAAGTCTGCCCCGCCAACTGTCGAAAAATCCCGGGATGCGCCATCGTGCTGATTGGCGACCAGATGGGGAGGGCCCGATGGACATTCCAGGGGGGCTCGGGCGTCCCCGCAGTCTCCGGACTAGTGCCCCAATGATGCTGTCCTTTCAGTGCGGGTCTGAAGGCTAGCAGCGTGAAACCGCGTCTCACTTCCAACTCCTCTCCTCCATTCGATCTTATATTACTCGTAATGCCAAGGAAAAGAAATAATAGATTTGAACAGCGGCTACACTCCCTCCCCCTCAAAGTGCACCTCACCTACATTCGAGGTCTGCACTCAAATCTCTCTGCAATCCACTACCACCTGGAGACTGAGAAACCAGCGCTGTTTTTTCTTACGGAGACGCAGATAGCGAGTCCGTCAGACGCGTCGTACCTATCTTACCCAGGGTTTACCCTGGAGCACAATTATAAACCGCGCGCGGGTGTGTGTATGTACGCCCGTGACGACACTTGCTATAGGCGTCTCCGTAACCTTGAGGACTCAAGATTTTCAACGCTGTGGGCTCTAGTGGACATAGATCTGGATAAAATTATCTACACCTGTGTCTACCGCACGCACAGCGGAGATCAGGAGACATCCAGGCTCACAGAGTACCTCAGTGAGGCGGCTGATGCGGCACAGCAACGGTACCCTTCCGCCCAATTAGTGTTACTGGGGGACTTTAATGCCCACCATCAAACGGCGTGGCTCTTTCCATACCAGTGCACTGACCATGCTGGACGGGAGATGCGTAAGCTTTCGCTAACGCTAAACCTCACCCAGCTTGTCCAGGGGGCAACTAGGGTACCGGATGTTGATTCGCACACAGCGAATTGCTTGGACCTTCTGCTGACAACAGATCCAGACAGATACTCTGTCTCGATAAGTTCACCCTGGGGTAGTTCCGACCACTGTCTAGTGAAGTCTGTGTCCGTCTATTCCCCGCCCGATCCCAGCCCAAGAGGCACCCGGCTGGTTTGGCGTTTACGTTGACATCGACTCTAAATTTTGGGCCATACATTGAGGCAAAGGCTCAGCTGGCTGCCAAAAAGTTGGAGATCCATGCGAAGGTGAGAAGGTACTTCACGCCGGAACAGCTGCTCAACTTGTATCAAGCGCAAGTTCGTTCGTCCATGCGTGTTCTCATCTCTGGGACGGATCTGCCAAATACCAGCTTGATGCACTAGAGTCGAACGAAAAGCGGGCCAAGAAACTCATCGGTAATGAGGCACTGGTCAAGTCAAAGCTCCAGAGCCTTGAGCATCGTCGCCGAGTTGCCAGTTTGTCGGTATTTTATCGGTTACATTTCGGAGAGTGCGCGATGGAATTACAAGATTTAATTCCGCCCAGCCCGTTCCATCATCGGACTACCAGACGTACGGCGATGCGTCATCGGTACTTGGTGGACATTCCACCCATACGCACAAAACGTTTTAGGGACACTTTTATTATGCGTACAGCTAAAGAGTGGAATTCCCTGCCGGAATCTGTTTCCCGATAGCTACAATCTAGGGGTCTTTAAGTCAAGAGTGAATGGGTTTCTTCTAGGCAAGCGTGCTCTATCGTCGACCACATCATCGCTTACCATCAGGTGAGATAGTGGTCAAGCGCAAGCCTATAGATATAAAAAAAAAAACTAGCGATAGAGAAAACTTGCGCGCCTCTAACCCGGCATGGTCAGTTTTCCGGTACGGGTACAACCACTCCTTATGATGGGCGTTGAAGTCCCCCAGAAAATTAAGCTTCGCTGTTGGGTACCGTTGCAGGGCCATGTCAGCCGACTCTACGAGTCAATTAAAGAGCGCTGTTGTCTCCTGGTCACCAGCGTGCGATCGGTAGACGCCGATGTAGTGAGACTTCTCCACGCCAGTGTCCACAAGTAGCCATATAACAGAAAAACCGATTTCTCAAAGCAACGGAGACGACGACAACAAATGTCATCGCGGACGTACACACAGACCCCAGCTTGCTTCTTGAACTTGCGTTCAAGAGAGTAACCCGGATAGTTGAGGTACGCCACGTCCGACGGGGTTGTTATCTTCGTCTCCGTTAGGAAAAACAGGTGCGGCTTCTCGGTCTCAAGGTGGTGGTGGACCGGATCGAGGTTAGAGTCCAGCCCCTTGATGTTAGTGAGGTGCACTTTTAGTGGGAGGAAGTGCAGCCGTTGTTTCACCATATTCTTCTTTGCTTTTGTCATGTTTGTTTAAAGTTTGCTGGGGACGAAGTTGAACTGTCGAGACGCTGCTCAGTGAACCAAGTGGAACACTAGAGATAACCCAACTTATGGGGGACTCATCTGGAGAATACGGGGACGCCCGAACCCCCCCGGATATGGCCACCGGGTCCTCCCATCTAGTCGCCAGCTGGCTCGGTGGCGCATACCGGGATTTTTCGTGACTTGGCGGGACAGCCTTTGGCACGTGGCTGGCGTGCTACTTGGGCCCCCTACTGACTGCGGTCGGCCAACGGCTGGCACCGTGCTTCGGATCCCGCTACTCTCCAAAATGAGTTACCCGGCAAGTTTTTCCCAGAGACCAAGACCGGTTCTGAACAGCGCAACTGACATCCTCCTTCTCCCCCAAAGGCACTGGCAGTCCCACACACCGACGGAACACAGCATGCTGCTTGACGCCGGGCTCCGGTGGGATGGTGGTCGCGAGCCAGGCGGCCTCTTGCGGAGCCTACCACCGCTTAAGTGGGATCGTTCAGCCGTACCACTTGTTGTTCATTGTTTTCTTTAGGCAGTATCTAAGTAAGACCGCAAGTTTTTGCGGAACCCAAACCAAATGCATGTTCCATACTAACACAACCAAACAAGGGGCGATAATATGTTCAATATTGATATTAACCTCGACGGATTACAGGCTATTTTCCCTTGTGTTCAGGCTACAATAGATATATTACATCGGCACTCCCAGAGAAATAACAACAGTACTAATTATTCTCGCAAATTCTGTAATAAACTTTGTAGATACAAGCATTGTGATGTTTTATGAGTTATCGAATCGTTATCAGTTATTAATCGTCCTTTGTTAGATTTACCAATACATTTTCCAATTGGCAGATACCTATTTTTGATAAATGGCCGACTTTTTTGCTCAAGGTTGTGGGTTAAAATCTGGCGAAAAAAAAACATCTTTTAATTCTTCTTTGTTTCCTGCCCAGCATTCATAATCATCTGCACCTATGAACGTAACTCCAGAATTATCTAGGTGGTTACATACTGGTCAAACATCAGTAAAATCGACACAAAAAGCGCTTCCAAACATCCTTCATAATCCGCACAGCGAATGAATGAATAGAACAGAATAGAAAAATATTTATTCGACACAGGCACAACACAACAGCAACAAACATGGAGTAAAAGACAAAACAGAAGTACAAAGACAGATTGCGCTGAACGTGCCCATACCGAAAGGGTTACCAACTCAGCATTTGCTGGGCGTCAGACACCCAGCGCTGGTTTTCAGTTGGCACCCCGCTAGTGACACACGGACGTGGGTAACACAATAAAATATAATATATACATAATTTGACATGATAATTTAAGGCTGTGTAAAATGTGTAAATAAATAATGTACAATGAAATGATAGAAAAATAAGTGTATAGTAAGCTTCAATATGTGTGTGGGTTGTAACGAAAAATAAAAGCAAATAATAAATAAAAAATCTTTCACAAATACCCCACCAGTCCACCTCCTAGCACAAAGAACAAAATAAGTCACCAATATGGTGCATTAGCCTACTAGTAGAAAGTCACCAGCCGGACTGTTCGTGAACGCATTATCTCCTTCTTTAATCACCACCAAGGCCTCAACAGCTAATGTTACTGCTTAAAAACTAAGTAGTTAATTTAAATTGCAATTGGAAAGAAGTCTACCAGGAAACAAAAAGTGAAAAATGTCACAGAGTTCCCGGCGACACAGACGCAACGGGCTCACCACATGTAGCCCATCTATTATCTAGAATTGTGTATAGTCGTAATGGTGAGTTTCTATACTACTGTGTTAAATGATAAACTAAATAAAATGTTGGTTTAAATAAACGATTTGTCAATTCTAATGTCATTAAATTCTAGTTGTGAATTCAGTATGAATTTTTTAAGTTTCGTCCTAAAATTAATTATATTTTATTTTAAATGGAACGGAATGAATGGAACTCACTACCTGCGTCTGTATTTCCGAACGCATTCAACCCGAATCTCTTCAAAGTTAGAGTAAACAGGCTTCTTCTGGGTAAGCTCACTCCATCGTCGACTCTGTCTCTGTCACCTCTGACCTAGACTAGAGTCAAGAGCAAACCCATCAGGTGTAAAAAAAAAAAAAAAAAATTTTAAAGTTCATCTTGGACATCAATGAAATCGTTGATAGAAAGCTTTGTGAGGCAACATGGTCTTTATCAGTATGAAATTATCAACTCACATCTATACTAATATTATAAAGAGGAAAGATTTTTTCGTTTGTTTGTTTGTACCGAATAGGCTCCGAAATCCTTCTATACTATAAAAGAGTTCCTTCAGTTTAAATTTAAATGACCTAATTGTTTACTTACCAAAAATTTGCATGTCATTATGCTATGATTAAATATGTTAAATATTGTAAGAACTTTTGTAACCATATTTATCTGCAAATAAATCTTTGACTTTGACTTTGAAACTACTTGACCGATTTAAAAAAAATCACCAATAGAAAGCTACATTAATTCTGAGTAATGTTTGCGCAGAACGCCTGCAAAAATAATCATATCACTGGTGCAGCTACGTGTGTTTTGGCTCGTACCTTTAATTTTTATTGTATTTTAAACTTCTACCGGCACAGTACTATGTTTTTTTCACTATTCACTATACGAATTTTACTGAAGAATCAAGGCGTATTTATTACATCTCCCGCTAAATAAACCTGATGAAATCCCGAACATGGTCCTTTCGAGCCTGGATTAGAAGATTTCACGTTGAAGAAACTTCGATCAGATATTATTATAAAGATTTCAAGAGAATTGGTGGATAACTCATAATTACAAGCGAAGTTAGGTGTGTCATCCATTTTGCTGTGTCATTGTGAAGATTTGGAATTTTTCCGTGGTCTGGACATTCGAAATCATTATTAGTTCCACCCAACACTCTATTATCAGGTTGTATTTAGTGTTAATTAGCCGTTAATAACCAGGTTAGTACAAAGTTATATAATAATATGTATTACCTATTGTAAAACTTTGACTTGCAGAGCCCTATAGTGATTACAAATTTGTTATTTATGTAAGATTTTAGATTGATAATCAAAATTATTAGTACCTTTTAAAGAGTAGTTATAAAATAGCTGCCTTATTTAGTGTCGCTTTATTGGTAGGTAACAGTTACTGAGTCATTTATTCATGTAATCATATGCAAAGTTAAATAGGTTCATTTCATTCATTTATAGTAGTTACTTGGAGTCTTTGTACCTACAAATTGCTAAAACGTATAATCGTTAATTATTGTAAAAGTATACGAAACTATTTACAATCAAGTTAGCTGTCAATTCGGTTTTTGTACCTATGTAGGTACAGGAGGTATTAACACGTTGTTAAAACTTTAATTGTATACATTCCAGGTTGACTAGTCCAGCTTACGCAATGCCAGAAGATAAGGAGCTCATTAGAAAAAGGGTGATTTACAAGGGAAGGGTAACAGTATTTTTGAATAATTTGAACTCATTAAAACCTTCTATAAGTTCATCTGAGATAAAAGAGTTGCCATTGCGTTATAACAGGCTTGAGTCATTGTATAGCCAATATGACGAGGTGCAATTGGCACTGGAATGTAGTACTGATAACTGTCAAATGTTAGAACGTAGCGAGTTTGAGTCTCTTTATTATACAACCCTATCTGAAGCTCAGAAAGTGATCGATGATTTTAAGAAAAGGGACCCAAGTGAGTGTGAGGTAAGTTCACATTCTAATAATAACAGGTTTGTTAAGTTACCAACTATTAAATTACCAAAATTCAGCGGATCTTGCGTGAATTGGTTGGAGTTTCACGATACGTTTGTCAGCCTCATTCACACTAATGACTACATGAACGACATAAATAAATTCCATTATTTGAGGTCATCACTAGAAGGTTCAGCTGCCGTGGTGATAAACTCCAATCAGTTTTCTGCCGCTAATTACTCAGTCGCTTGGAAGTTGCTCTTTGATCGGTTTGATAATAAACATCTGTTGATTCAACACCATGTCACAGCATTATTTGATATTGAGACGATCAGTAAGGAGTCGTCAATGAATTTAAAAGCTTTAATCGATCAAATCAATAAAAACTTGCGTGCTTTAGAATCCCTTGGAGAACCTGTTAATCACTGGGATACTTTACTCATTCACTTTTTAACAGATAAGTGAATAGGAAGAGTATAAGAGTCACCTTGGCAGGGACTTCAAGATTACATTTACTGTGTTTCTTACTTATTGTTATTAAGTCTCGTGCGGATTTAATCGAAACATTAGAAATATCAAGTTCAAAATTGAATAAACATTCAAACACTTGCAAAAATTCTAAAGTTAGGACAATGGTAATACAGGATTCCAATAATAAAACAGGCAAGAATAATCATGTGAGTTATAGTTCCTCTAAGCCTAAGTTAAATAAAAATAAATTGAGTTAATAAAAACTATGTTTAATTTCATAATAACATTACATAACATTCGTATCACAGCTTATCCTAAATAATAATATATCATAATTTAACACTAAATAACATCTATAATATCAATTCTCTAATTAATATAATATTTTGGTCCTTAGTTCTCAAAAACATAACCAAGTCTTTAAATTCCCTTCAATTTTGTCCTCACTTCATACACACTTAAAATCTTCCACAAATTGTATGCAATAAATGAGAATACTAGAACAGAAAAGAGAGCAATTGCTGACAAAGTTAGAACTAGTTCTAGTTCTAGGTACTCTGTCCACGACATGTTCGCGGCGGGCGAGCGTAGATGTCTTGCACCGCCGTGACGCAGCACGTGCTCCGTCCACCACACGGCGCGCTCCAGTGGAGGCGTAGGCTGATCACGCATCACGCTTCCAAGTTTTACGATGTTGTGACGAAAACTACAAATCATAAAGAAGCGATAAGTTTTATCGTAAATATGTAACTCATTATTATTATCTAAATAAAATTCCATGATTATTATGTCTACGGAAAAGAAGATAAAAACCAGCGTGATTGTAATTTTTTTTAATATAGTGTCTGGCTATCTTTATTGTTTGTATCAGAAGCATATCAGTACTCTACTCATACTTTAAAAGAACGTACATATCATCTTATGTTTTATGATATTACTTTGAAAGAGATCAGAATTTATACGTCTACTACTTCGTGGATAGTGTGGCTCTATGGATTCCTTCATACATATTTATAAAAATCTCGACGCTATTTACCGAATGATTAGCAGATTATTCTTAATTTTATCGAGAATTTGAATTTAGAACGTGCCAAAACAGCTCTGAGTAAAAAAAGGCTCTTTGTATTTTCAAATAAAGTATAATTTTTTGTTATGATAAACCCACCTTTTATCACCAATAACAGTCTCAATAGTATTCCGAAATCCTTTCTCAGTCATGGTAAGCAAATCAAGTTTGACTCCAATGCCATGATGCTCAATTTTTTCAACATTGTACCATTGATCGCCCAACATTGGTACACCAATCAGAGGTACTCCTGCTGTGATAGCTTCGTCGATTGATTGTAGACCTCCTTGCATTATGTACACTTTGATTTTTGGATGCCCTGAAAATGTATGTTTGATATTAGCAAAAACATGAGCAAAATTAGGTTGGGAAGAATTTTAGTCATGGTGATCTATCTTAACGGAGATTAGGCAATTACAAAGAAGATTATGTAGTACACAAGGGTGTGCATAAACACAGGTGCACTCACATGTCATTTACATACTATCATATTGAACATCGGCTTTACGTGTTTTACGAGGCATGGAGGGTGTCACACCAGGCGGTGTGTAGCAACTGAAAAATACTTAATGCAAAAACCCAAAAAAAAATGTCTGACATGGGAATCGAACCCAACGTTGTCGCGTTTTCGACAACAAGACTAATGTGGCATGAACAAATGAGGTCGCTTAAAGCTGGTACTATTCGTCCCGAAAACTGATACTTACTTAGAAGGTCTGACTGTGGCAGCCATTTAGAAATCCTGATGTTCTTCGAGCTTCCTGGAAGTTCATCCTTGTCCCACTTCCACAGTACCTCGTAAGGTAATTGAGAGAAGACTTTGACCATCAATTGTACTCTATCTGGAGGAAGGAGTGAAGGTTTGACGTTTGTACCAAAGCTTATGTAGATCACGCCGTTCTTCGAGGAGTCCAGGAACGTTTTGAGATCCTGTAATGTAATATTTAACTTAAATTTTAAATAATTCTGGTAAATATCCTTATGGCCCATTTCTAAAACTAAAAAGAGGGAGATCAAAGAAAATATGTGAATAATGATTATGAAAAAATAGTTACTGATGGCATGATGGTTGACAGGGGCGAAAGGAAAACACTAATATTATGAAGATCGTCAAGACATTGAATCAAAGAAATTCGTGACTAGTGCAGGGAGATGAAGACGAAATTTCATTAGAATATGAAAAAACATAAACAAGAGATCTGTTCAGACACATTCCAAACAATACCGAGTCATGTTTTATTCCGTATAAAATTAAATATAGTCTAGAACACTAAATAATAAGAGGACTCATTTAATGCGAAGTCAAAGGTAATTTGAAATGATGGAAATAAACGATCTGACTTTGAAATAAACATAGGAAGCGGACAAATTATACTTAACCTTGACAAACATTGTACATGAGTGCACAGAAGATGTACTTATTAGAGAATATTATATATCGCAGGCTATAATTAGCCTAGGAACAGTATTGCATCGTCACTTCGCTTGTATCTTTTTATTGAATCTTTCCGCTTCGAAATCTAAATACACATACATAATGTCGCGCGTTCTAAAAACGGTGAAGGAATACATTGTGAGGAAACCGGTATGTCCTCGAACCAAAAATTCGAAGTCATATGACATTCGAAAACCCGCACTGAACCCGCGTGGTGGATAAAGGCCCATTTCCACTCTCACAGAGAGGAGGCCTGTGTCCCAGTAGTGGCCACATTAAAAGACTGATGATGATGAATTTCGCGCCTATATTAACTGAAGGGTTATGTAGAAGTGCACTTATAGTACACCTAAGATCCTTAAATGTAAAGTTTGTGAGGATGGGTGGGTGGATATTTGTTACTCTTTTACGCAAAAACTACATAATATATCATAATCTTTCGGAAAACGCAAAAGTAGAAGTTTAGTTTAGTACAATTTTAGTTTGTATGAAATATCAAACCAACTGTTGAGCTCAAAATCATGGAAAATCAACTAATTTTAATTTAAATCTGTTTTGAATAAGCAAGATATGACTATTTAGTCTTAAAAGTTAATTGGTATTTTATTTTGAAATAAAGTTTACGGAGAAAGAACTCTCTCTTTTCCTCTTAATGTTTTTTCGAAAAATGTACATCAAATTTATATAAAATACCGTGCTGCGCACATAATAACATCAAAAAAAATCTCCAAAGTAGGTAAATCATCACACATCACATCATCAGCCTATTAATGTTCCCACTGCTGGTACACAGGCCTCCTCTCTGTGAGAAGGAATGGGCCGTAATCCACCACGCGGGCCCAGTGCGGGTTGGTGGATGTCACATGTCTTCGAATTTTTGGTTCTAGGACATGCCGGTTTCCTCACGATGTTTTCCTTCACCGTTTTGAGAGCAGTGGTGATGAAATAATTTACACAAAGTAATGCGCCTGCCTGGGCTCGAACCCACGACCTACAACTTGTAAGTCACGGCCGATACCACTGGGCCACCACTGCTCTCTGTAAGTAGGTAAATAAAATCCGACAATTTTGACTTTCTGTGGCCCGATATATGAATTGAGAATTTAGAGTCAAAAGTTAAAGAAAAAAGAGTAGGGCGTAGGTTTTCAAACCCTACTTTGATAGTAAAGTTAGACAGGATTTCAGGCTGACTTAAAGATTAACCGAAACTCTACATAAAATTCATAATTAATAAAAAACTTTTTTTCAAAAAAATACTTCCGACTTCCAAATAAGAAAACTACAAAGTGAAAAATAACTTTATTTTTGGAAGTCGGTGTCTTTCGTAGGTACCATTTTTTTGCGTTACGGACACCGACTTCCAAAAATAAAGTTATATTTCACTTTGTAGTTTTCTTATTTGGAAGTCGGTAGTATTTTTTTGTAAAAAAGTTTTTTATTTTTCACTTTTTAGTTGTACCTACCTAATAGGCAAGTTGTTTAGTAAGTTTCCTATAACGACAGAATAGATTACCCGAATATCACGCAACTTGAACAAAACCGATCAAATGAGAGATCTGCTTACCCCGTAAGAGCGTACTGGCGTGATGTTATGTTATGAAATGGTATAAACAATAAACAGACATGCGATTGCAGCAGTCCCGGGACATTATCCGTTATTTATTGAAGAGTTCTGTTGTATATGTTCGAAGTTCTTCATCAGATCTTCACCAAATTAAAATGGGACCAATTTCGGAACATACTCTTTCAAACAAAAAAAGAATTTTCAAAATCGGTCCACAATTGACGGAGATATCGGTGAACATACATAAAAAAAAAACATACAAGAAGTCGAACATAGAACCTCCTCCTTTAAAAAATAGAGAGTGTAACGAAAATATAGATTAAACTAGTGTGAGAAAATAAGTATTACAAGAAAAAATCTTACCGTTGGCAATTCCTTCACTGGCTTCTGATGTAATCCACCCATAAAAATAACACTTGGAGGCACTGGACGATTTCCTTCCCATATAGGATGAGTGTTCAAAAATAGCATATCAACGTTATTTTTTAACTCACTTATAGTCGGAATGCTTGGTCCAAACAATCTTTTGCCAATTTCATTTTCTTCATCTTCAATTGCGTCCATTTTTTTTGTCATTCTATAGTAATTGACCAATTCTGTCAACTTTTCCCACTTCGTCAAATTGTACAGACGTTGGCCGAAAGCGTCTGGATACAATAAAGGATGCCCGGAAGCCCCTATTGTTTGAACATTGTAGTTCAAGGGGCCGAATGAAGATACTAGAATCACGGGTACCTTAACAACGTGAGATACAAGTAATGCGGGTCTTGCACAAGCTTCTAACAAAAGCAAATCGAACTTTTCTTCTTTCAATAGCTTTTGCACTTCGTCTACCTGCAATTGCATTTCAACGACTTCAGCAATTATACGGAATGCTAATTCCATCGGTGCTATCAAATCATCATAGCCTGTAGAAGTCATTTCGTAGACAGAATTCCATTTTTTGTAAGAAAAATCGTGAACGTCAATTTCTGTGAAATTCGTTGGCGTTTCTCCTTTCGGGAAGGCGGGATCTGGTGTGATGACAGTAACTTCATGTCCTCGTTTGGCAAGTTCTTGAGTTAGAGGACGAAACACTACTTGATGACTAATCGAAGGAGTTGGGAAAAACGCCAATATTCTTGCCGCGTCACTTAAAGTTATCGATATAACTAACAAAAGCAAGGCTGTTGCCGCAGACATTATTGAACGGTGTTTCAGACTGCTATTAGAGATAAATGGATATATTTCCTTATATATATACCCAGTTATAACATCCAACTAAACGATAAGAGTAATGAAACGAGTTATCACCGCGACTCGTCTCGAATTGTTTTTATATCGGATCAAATAGTACATATCTAAAATACCAGATAAAACCAGATACACATTTATCAAGTTACTTTTAGAGTTTTGTCAGGATTGATTAAATCATTTTTTTTTTCAACAAGTTTTTTGTTGCTTCGAGTAGAAGTGAAGAAATGCTCAAGGTTTAATTATTGTTTAGGCTCCAATAAGAAAACTTTATTACAATTTGTATCGTGTCCAGAGGCTCTAGATAAGTGACTTTCTGTCAAGGAAAGCATCCCGATAGCGATTCGAAAAAAGACAAAAATGTGTGGGATTGTTAAGCGCTATTGAAGTGTCTTGTGACCAATCCCATACATTTAGGTTTTTTGAACATCGCCAATGCTGACATCGAATGTGCCTCTTTGACCTCATTGAACTAGTGATTGTGAGCGCTATAGCTTGATCTGGGTTTGTGCCCGGTTTATAGCTCAAGTTCGTGGTCTCAACTATGATTGCAAGATCTGGGTGCACCTCTTAGCCAGAGGCATTGCCTGAGAGAATTATATAGGCGTAATGTAATATGTATAGAAATAAAGGCTGGCTGGCTTTCAGGAGTTGCAGTGGTTTGGGAATAGTGCGGTGGGATTGTCCCAAAAAAATAAAAAACTCATAACAGCAAGATTTAATTCAAAAGCTTAAATTAGTTATTAGATTAGCACGTGCTTGCCTCATATATTGGTGCAAAGATACGATATTTCGATAAAATATCACAATAATCCATACTTATAGTATGAATGTCAAAACAACTCTCCATCTGTTTGTCTGTATCGTTAAACCAATTTTGATGAATAATTTTGGTAAAGAGAGAGATAAAAAGTCATTGGAGAAGGACATAGATATTTTGCGGTTAACTGTTTTTCTGACAATTTTTGGGCAAAACAAATTTGAAAGAGTGTCGTGCTAGCAACACGAAGAAGAAGAAGAAGCTGAAATTGACCTTTTTAGTACAAACATGAACATTACGTTATTTTAAAAAGATTCATCATTATCATCATTCCAGCCGAAAGACTTCCACTTCTGGACATAAAGCGTAGCCAAACTGATCGGCTCTGTGCATCAAGCATCCATTGGATTCTAAAAACTGATTTCAAATTTAAAGATTTCCACTCTTTATTTTATTTTATGTGTGTGTCTGATGATCACATAAATGTTTTTTTTGTATTTATATTATGTCAAGGCAATCTTTTTTTTATTAAAATCTCTTGATTTTATAATAGTTTAACACGTGTCCATCACGTTTATAATCAATATTGAAAGAATAATAAAGATTTCAACATAATAATTGTCATGCTTAATAATTGCAAATAAATTATATATTATTGTGTAATATGATAGCTAAACATGGATAGTCACGTGACTTCACATTTTTGTAACGTGATAATTTAAGTATCGTCACGATACACATAGAATAGAATAGAATAGAATATACTTTATTGTACACCATAAAATTATACACATTCATTATTACACATTCATTTTTATTATTACATTCATTATTAGTGCGAGTCGGACTCGCGCACGAAGGGTTCCGTACCATTATCACAAAAAACGGCAAACAAGTTTGTTGTATGGGAGCCCCCCTTAATTTATTTTATTTAAATTTAATTATTATTATTTTTTGAAGTGAATATACAACTAAATATTCTGTGAATATTTCAAGCGTCTACCTGTTGCCGTTATTAATTTTGAGCAAAAACGGCAAAAAAACACGTTTGTTGTATGGGAGCCCCCCTTAAATATTAATTTTATTCTGTTTTTAGTATTTGTTGTTATAGCGGCAATAGAAATACATCATCCCCTTCGCCCGATACAAGCGTGGTTTGTCTAACAATAAAAAAATTCTAGAATAACTTACGATCTAAATATGATTGTTCTGGAACAGAAATAAACTACAACATAAATATCTGATAAGAAACTTTGAGTTTATACAAGAAACAATAAATACTGATATGAACAGACATTTGGTCGCATTAGAAGTATTTTAAAAATTCTTATCATTCTAAAGAACTACTTTATCTAATTAGTTTTAATACTCTTAAAGTAACGTGACAAACAAATTTGGGGCTTGATTATCGTAAATAGTAGGTTATTCACTAAGGGGATAAAATAGTGTCTTATGTAGCGGGCGCCTTATTGAATCCCGAGCAAAACGAGGGAGTTGAGACTAGAATCATGAGTTCAGCGTGGGATTCAAGGTTGCCCAAGGCGAAGGCAGCTTTATCCCGGAGGAGAATACTCTACTTTTCACACCATCTACGAGACAATAAAAAGCAATAGTACTAGAATCAAAGTATTTATTAAAATTACAATGACAGTTAGTAAACCTATTTAAAACAATTAAATGTAATGATAATATAATGAGGATTAATATAATGTAATGAGGATTCCCCGGGGTGCAAGACGGTCTGTCGCACTAAGTTTAGCGCGTTGCGTCCGTCTTGCAACCCAGGAGAACTCACAAAGTGCCTGGGAGGAATTGCTCACCTTCCCTTATAGGATTTTACATGTCCAAAAAAATTAGGCTACAAAAAAAAACATTAACAACTCAAATTAAAGACAATTGCAACGATTCGACCTTTATTTTAGATTCAAATTTACCAGCATATAACCACCCTTCCCAGAAAGGCGTGTGTTCGCATGTAGAATCCAAATTAAGTGAAGGTGACATTAGGGGAGCGGCCAGGCTATTGTTCAGCAGTGATGTGGTGGCGCCTTACTCTCCAGAAACTATTTCAGCCTTGGAGAGTAAACATCCAGCGCCTGCGGATGATCTTACCTTGCCCGACCCACCCGACACCCCCGATCTCAATTTATCCTTTTACCAAATTTCAGCTCCCCAGTTGATTGCAGCCGTGAGCTCCTTCCGGAGTGGGTCCGCCGGCGGCCTCGACGGCCTGACTCCTCAACATTTAAAGGATCTTATAAGTTCAGGCGCCGGGGACGCTGGTGAGACTCTTTTGAAGGAGCTTGCGGCTCTAACCAACCTAATGCTCTCCGGCGGTATAAACGATGCCGTCGTCGATGTCTTGTACGGGGCCAACTTATGTGCCCTGCGCAAGAGGGACGGCGGCATTCGTCCTATTGCCGTCGGATGTACCTACAGGCGTATGGCAGCCAAAATTTGCAGCAAACTCTACGGCCAAAGACTCACAAATAAGTTCCAGCCCCTACAGCTTGGCTTTGGCTCTAGGGGAGGCTGTGAGGCTGCTGTACATGCCCTTTCTACTTTTTTAAATTCTGACAAGGGTGAGGTCATCCTCAAGGTTGACGTTAAGAACGCCTTTAATTCTGTTAACAGGGACACTTTGTTGGCGAAGGTAAAAAAGGAACTTCCTGAAATTTTCGGTTTTATTTGGCAGTGCTACAGGCACCCTTCTAAATTATTATATAAAGAAAATCTTTTGCAATCTGCAGTAGGATGCCAACAAGGTGACCCTCTCGGGCCAGTCATTTTCAGTTTGGCTATTCATCCTATCATCAAACAATTAAGCAGAACCTATGATTCTGTAGTTTATTTGTTTCCTTTTGTAACTATTTAACCTATACCTGTATTGTCCAACGTCTTCAATTAAATAAGTTAATCGTTATTACTGTACCTATTCAGGCTGAGTTTTCCAAGGAGGCGTGGATGACCAAATCATCACTATGAAGAATAGCATAAAACAATCAAAGGAGTCATGGGGCCGATTTTGATTAAAACTAAAACTGTGGCATTGGATTTTCTCACCCTGTATGTCGACGACCAGAATTGATTGACAAGACTTATGATAACGCGGGCGAAACTGCGGGTAACAGCTAGTAAATAAATAATAGTTAAAAAACCCGCTTTAATAGAAAATCAAACTAAAAAGTAGAAAATTATTTTCAATAAATTTAAATTAAGACCAGTGTGATTAACAAAAAAAAAAATTAATAAATTGTAGTTCTAAAAACTAAAAAACACTCTTTAATGGTAAATTGAACTAAAAAGTCGCTAATCCTGAAGATCTTGGTAAAATTAATGGAACAATTTAAACGCGCCCGGTAGAATCAATGTTCATTCTCTCTTAGGGACACAGGCCTCCTCTCTGTGAGAGGATCCCGTTGTCCTCTCTGTGTGTTCTCTCTGTGTGGCAATGGGTTTTTATCCACTACGGGTGTTATGTAAAGTGAAAAGATTTAATAAAAAGATACAAGCGAAGTGGCGATGAAATACTGTTCCTAGGCTAATTATAGCCTACTGTGATATAAAATATTCTCTAACAAGTATATCTTCAGTGCAATCATGTACATTAATTTTTTTAGGTAGTTCGTTTTAAAAAAAAACGTTGCCCCACACTAGGTATTTCTTCCTGTTTCTCGGTTGCGTTTACAAACATATAATCTCACATACCAACACAACACCCAGAACCAGAACAACTATCTGTAGGTCATACAAAAATTTGTTCCGTGCGGGAATCGAAACCGCGACACGCAGCGCAGCAGTCAATCGCTCAACCACTGCGCCAACCGTTCGCAATGTTTTAGAATAGAATAGAAAGTCTTTATTTCGGACGTAAAAATCGATAGGGTGTTAGTAACATAGAAACAACTTATTGCCTAGTGTTAGTAACATATAAAAAACTTATTACCTAGTGTAAGTAACAAAGAAAACTTATTACCTAGTGTTAGTTGTTACTAGGTTGATTGTTATCAACCTCCGCACAAACTGCTGCATAATCGGAGAGCCGAAGCTCTCAGCTACAGTTTTCAGGATGCCGTTTTGACTGTCCCTCACTGTTTCACGTTTCGACTGTTTTAAGGCGTTTTCAAAGTTAAGAATAAATTTCTCCTACCCCATTATTTATGTGTGATATCATTGAACAGGGATTTTAAAATGAAGGTAGGATTTCGCACATCATATTTTTGTCAAGCATACCGGATGCGAGAAATGTCCCGTCAAAGTCATGAAAACTAATTTTTTACCCGACAACGGCGTCGCAAAGTGATTGTTGAACGTTATGTAAGTATGTTCATTTAATACCTCAGGCTCTGCAAAAACCCAAAAATGCTTCAAATAAAATATCTTTCTTCACATATTTTCTTTGATCTCCCTCTTTTTGAGTTAAGATACCTGATGATAGATAAGAACCATCATATATTTACCAGAATTATTTAAAATTAAATTAAACTATACATTACAGGATCTCAAAACGTTCCTGGACTCCTCGAAGAACGGCGTGATCTACATAAGCTTTGGTACGAACGTCAAGCCGTCACTCCTTCCTCCAGATAGAGTACAATTGATGGTCAATGTCTGCTCTCAGTTACCTTACGATGTACTGTGGAAGTGGGACAAAGATGAACTTCCAGGACGCTCGAAGAACATCAGGATTTCCAAATGGCTGCCACAGTCAGATCTTCTAAGCAAGTATCAGTTTTCGGAACGAATAGTACCAGCTTTAAACGACCTCATTTCTTCATGCCACATTAGTCTCGTTGTCGAATATGCGACATCGTTGAGTTTTGGGTTCGATTCCCATGTCAGGCAAAGTTTTTATTAGCTTATTGCATTAGGAATTTTTCTGTAGCTGCTGTAGCTGCTGTACACTGCCTTTTTTATTTTATTTTTTTGGATGGGAAATCATCCAATGATATCTCCCGCTCTGGGTGAAGCGGGAGGGCATGTCAGACTTTTACTGACTAAAACCCACCCGTGTTCCTTCAGTTACTTGTGCCAGGGCCGCGGTAACTCTCTTTCAAATTTATCCGCGACCCAGACAGGCATCGACCCTATCGGACCCTTTCACTTTTGCTGACATCTCTTTGAGGCGCGCGTGGAACACTACGCACCGTAAACTCGGGCTTCGTCCTTATCGCACGGCGAGCTACCCATTACTCTCCGGCCGCAAGCCCGCGCCTACGGTGGCCGGGCATCGGCTCGCGACTCTCGACGCCTGGGGCGTCTCCTGCGGTGCCTAGGTGCGTGAGAGCTGCACACTGCCTGGTGTGACAAGCCCCCGTGCCTTGTAAAACACGTAAAGCCGTTGGTTACTATGAAAGTATGTAAATTACCTGAGAGTGCACCTGTGTTTGCGCACACCCTTTTGTACTACAAAATCTTCTTTGTAATTGCCTAATCTCCGTTGATAAAGACCACCATGACTAAAATGCCGCCCAAACTAATTTAGCTCATGGTTTTTGCTAATATTGAACATATATTTTCATCCAAAAATTAAAATGTACATAATGCAAGGAGGTCTACAATCAACAGACGAGGCTATTACAGCAGGAGTACCTCTGATTGGTGTACCAATGTTGGTCGATCAATGGTACAATGCTGAAAAATTTGAGCATTATGATGCTCAAATTTTTCAGCATTGGAGTCAAACTTGAATTGCTAACCATGACTGAGGAAGGATTTCGGAATACTATTGAGACTGTTATTGGTGATAAAAGGTGGGTTTCAATAGGTATCAATTTTCAATAGTTTATTTAATATCCGAAACATAAGAAGATATGTACGTACTTTTAAAGTATGATGATAGCCAGACACTATATTTAAAAAAAATTGCGAAAATATGCAAATGACGCCGGTATCTTCTTTTTTTCAATTCATTGAATTTTATTTAGCAGCGAAGATAATAATAATGAGTTACGAATTTACAATAAACTTACCACTTAGTTATGATTTTCAGTTTTCGTCACAACATAGCAAAACTTAGAAGCATGATGCGCGATCAGCCTATGGCTCCACTGGAGCGTGTCGTGTGGTGGACGGAGCACGTGCTGCGTCACGGCGGTGCGAGACATCTGCGCGCGCCCGCTGCCAACATGTCGTGGACAGAGTACCTAGAACTAGAACTAGTTCTAATTGTGTCAGCAATTGCTTTCTTTTTTGTTCTAGTATTCTCATTTATTGTATATAAGTTATGGAAGGTTTTAAGTGTGTATCAAGTGAAGACAAAATTAAAGGAAAATTAAATTATTGGTTTTGTTTTTAAGAAAGAGGACCAACGTTTTAGAGTAATTAGGCAATTGTTATTATAGATGTTATTTAGCGTTGAATAAGGGTAGTATTTAAACGCAAATCAAAAAATATCCTTTTTCTATGCAATAAAATTCCGAATTCTCATCAAAATTACTGATTGCGCAGCAAAATATTCAACGCAAAATATCACTAAACACACTACAATTTATTTTCGCAGCGTACAGCGATTTTTCCTAAAGCAAAAGCTTTTTTATTAATGCACAGCTAATAATCTTAATGCACATCATACATGTTAACTCTTTTTCTTTTAAATCCATGGTTAAAGTTTTTACAATTACTATTTAACGACAATGTTGACGGAGCCCCGCTGCGCGGGGCTCCTATTTCTGTCTAAAGGGTCTAAAGTAACCTAACACGAAGAAGATGACGGGAGCTGAGTTCGCTCGCTTTGCTCGCTCACTTCAGCTGCCGTCATCTTTTCGAACCTAACCTGTCCGTGTCGGGGTGCCCTAAGTTCCCGAGCTTGCTTCGCTCGCTCTTGGACTAATGACTTCTTGAAAATTAGGACAAATGTGATGAACAGGTTTTGTTGTACTTACTGGTTAATATGCGAATGAGATAGTTATTTTGCTACGAAATATGGAAAATTTGCTGTGCAGTTAGTATTTCTGCTATGTATGTAGTATTTTTGTACAAAAATAAATTTAACTGTATTGCATTATGAGGAAAAAAGTAATGTCATATTGATGTATAATTTCGAATTATCTGCAGTTTGAGTTTTGCTAAACATTTAGTATGTTATTTGATGTAAAAAAGAATATAAATGATGAGTATGTATTGATAGACGATTATTTTATTTGATATGCAATTTATAATATCCCGTTGAATAACATGACAACAAACAACACATAACATAATATTTTTATTTATTATAAGTATTGATACGAATAATAAAAAAATAAAATATTATGCTAATAAACTTAGAGATGTTTAAATTATATTTTATTTGATACTGATATTATATTCTGCGTACTTAATATTTTTTCTGAAAAGGAGCATACAGTAAGAAAACAAAGTCTTCTCTTCATACACAGAAGGGACAAGCATTACTCCTGACCCTTGGCACAGATAATATTACACAAAGAAACCGTGCCGACGTAACTGGCGTTTTTCGTCTGATTCAGATGATTATTTTTATAAGTACTTCGATCGCGTACGGTTCCGTTCCACGGTGTAATAATGTCCATAGATGGTGTAAGCAGCGAATTGCAAGTAAAAGGATTTTCTCGGATAGTCACAAAGACTATTTTATTCTTTAAATACAGTGACGATTTACATATAGTATTTTTTGTACGTTTTTATATTATTACACACACGTTTCATTGCACCAAAATGTGTTACAATACAAATTTAAAAAATCGAGTGGCATGCCCCAGAAATTTAAATCCGCACCATCTATTGGAATGAATTTTAAATGATTCGTTCAAATAATCTTTGAAATATGAATTAAGATCGCAATATTCCATAATTTTGTGCTTAGGAGAGTTGATCTAACAAAAACATTAAAAAAATATGATCAATTCTAGAAAATGTTAATTTTACACACAATTCAATAACAAATCGATGCATATCCATATTGAACAAAATTTTGATTGTTAGCGCTGGGATCTCGTGCCCTTGGTAAGGTAGGTTGGCGATTCCACACGTATACTAAATATAAATAAAGTTTCCTCATGACATTCCTTCACTGATGTCTGTAATTTCCAAGATGAAGAAAGTAGTCTATAGAAAGTACATCTGAATTGTAAAAGTCACATTGACACTTGCCCAGATTTTGACCCACGACCTCAAGCATGATATTCGAGGCCTTAACCACGGCACCATTTACCCCGACTGCTGCGCTCGAGGCCAAGCTTGGACTCCCCCCTCTCCACCTGTTTATACAGCAAGAGGCAACGATGGCGGCTGCACGTCTCAAGGCACTGGACCTTTGGGGTAAGAAAGAGACACAACACACCGCTCTGCTTGAGGAACTCAACATCGAACTCCCTCTAACAAAAGCAATCAACGACCGGATACCCAAGAAATTCATATTTGACAAGAAATACAGGATCCAACTGCACGAGGACCACCGATGCAAAGGGCTACGCCCTAACAAGCTAAGGATCTTCACAGACGGATCCAAAACAGGTAATGGCATAGGTGCGGGGGTGTTCTCGAAGGACCTCAACATCCATCTAGCCCTGCCACTTGGGGTTCATAACACGGTGTTCCAAGCCGAATGCGTGGGCATCACCCTGGCAGCCTCACCCATCCTAGCCAGGCAGGTTAAGGATTTATCTATACGCATTCTCTCGGAAAGCATGGCCGTCCTGCAGGCACTGAGCAGTCACACGGTTAGCTCTGGGCTGATATACGAATGTCACCAACGCCTGAACCAGGTCGGTATAATAAATTAACCATTCAATGGATCAAGGGGCACAGCGATTCTCGAGACAATGATGCAACGGTCGAGCTGGCCCGAAGGGGCTCCAGTATAGCGGCGGTGGGACCAGAACCCATCGAACCACTACTCTTGGGTTACCTCCGCAATCTGGTAAGGAACCGCACCAGAGAACTGCACCACAAATTAATAGATGACCACAGCAAGTGCAGGCAGGCCAAGGAGGCACTTCCCTCTTTAGATAGCCGGTTTACGCAGAAAGCCCTGAGACTGACTAAACCACAGTGACGTGCAGTCACAGCCGTAACAACTGGCCATGGGACTTTTAACAAGCATCTTTTTGTCTTAGGGATCAAGGACAGCCCACTGTGCAGAGCATGCATGCAGCATAGCAGCATACCTGCTCCTAAGCTGCCCAGTAATCGCTGGTTACAGGGCTAAATTCCTCGGTGACCCAGGTGCAGGGGATAATTGACAACACCAAGGCGCTGCTGGCTTTCCTCGAGCAGCTGGGGTGGATCGAGTGAGGAAGACGAATCCCACCCGTACGCAAAATACGCGCTTAGACGTGGAGTTGCGGACACCAGCCCGTCTTAACTTAATTTAACTTAACACCATTTTTTGTGAATTGGTGCCGTGGTTAAGGCCTCGCATCTCATGCTTGAGGTCGTGGGTAAAAATCTGGCCAAGTGTCAATGCGACTTTTTCAATTCAGATGTACTTTCTAAAGACTACTTTCTTCATCTTGAAAATTACAGATATCAGTGAAGGAATATGATGAGGAAACTTTATTTATATTTAGTATACGTGTAGAATCGCCAACCTACCTTACCAAGGGCACGGGATCCCAGCGCTAACAATCAAAATTTGGTTCAACATGGATATGCATCGATTTGTTATTGAATTTTGTGTAAAATTAACATTTTCTAGAATTGATCATAATTTTTTTAATGTTTTTGTTAGATCAACTCTCCTCAGCACAAAATTATGGAATATTGCGATCTTAATTCATATTTCAAAGATTATTTGAACGGATCATTTATTTCGGAAAATTCATTTCAATAGATGGTGCGGTTTTAAATTTCTGGGGCATGCCACTCGATTTTTTTAATTTGTATTGTAACACATTTTGGTGCAATGAAACGTGTGTGTAATAATGTAAAAACGTGCAAAGAAATACTATAAGCAAATCGTCACTGTATTTAAAGAAAACAATAGTCTTTATGACTATCCGAGAAAATCCTTTTACTTGCAATTCACTGCTTACACCATCTATGGACATTATTACACCGTGGAACGGAACCGTACGCGATCGAAGTACTTATAAAAATAATCATCTTAATCAGACGAAAAACGCCAGTTACGTCGGCACGGTTTCTTTGTATATATAGGATAAGTCATCTGTATGCTAGTATTATATTATCTGTGCCAAGGGTCAGGAGTAATGCTTGTCCCTTCTGTGTATGAAGAGAAGACTTTGTTTTCTTACTGTGTGCACCTTTTCAGTAAAAATATTAAGTACGCA
Source organism: Orthosia incerta (assembly GCA_948252205.1). Classification (NCBI taxonomy): domain Eukaryota; kingdom Metazoa; phylum Arthropoda; class Insecta; order Lepidoptera; family Noctuidae; genus Orthosia; species Orthosia incerta. The sequence continues at coordinate 14,689,922 of OX411764.1, read as the reverse complement.
GAATATAATATCATTATCAAATAAAATATAATTTAAAAATCTCTAAGTTTATTAGCATAATAAAAATAATTATTTATTATTCGTATCAATACTTATAATAAATAACAATATCATGTTATGTGTTGTTTGTTGTCATGTTATTCAACGCTAAATAACATCTATAATAACAATTGCCTAATTACTCTAAAATTTTGGTCCTCCTTCTTAAAAACAAAACCAATTATTTAATTTTCCTTTAATTTTGACTTCACTTGATACACACTTAAAATCTTCCATAACTTATATGCAATAAATAAGAATACTAGAACAGAAAAGAGAGCAATTGCTGACACAATTAGAACTAGTTCTAGTTCTAGGTACTCTGTCCACGACATGTTGGCGGCGGGCGAGCGCAGATGTCTTGCACCGCCGTGACGCAGCACGTGCTCCATCCACCACACGGCGCGCTCCAGTGGAGGCATAGGCTGATCGCGCATGATGCTTCTAAGTTTTGCTATGTTGTGACGAAAACTGCAAATCATAACTAAGTGGTAAGTTTATCGTAAATTCGTAACTCATTATATTATCTTCGCTGCTCAGTAAAATTCCATGAATTTAAAAAAAGAAGATACCGGCGTCATTTGCATATGTTCGCTATTTTTTTTAAATACAGTGTCTGGCTATCATCATACTTTAAAAGTTCGTACATATATTCTTATATTTCAGATATTAAATAAACTTATCAAAATTGATAGAATTTAATTTATGATAAACCCACCTTTTATCACCAATGACAGTCTCAATAGTATTCCGAAATCCTTCCTCAGTCATGGTAAGCAATTCAAGTTTGATTCCAATGCCATGATGCTCAAATTTTTCAGCATTGTACCATTGATCGACCAACATTGGTACACCAATCAGAGGTACTCCTGCTGTGATAGCCTCGTCTGTTGATTGTAGACCTCCTTGCATTATGTACAATTTAATTTTTGGATGCCCTAAAAATATATGTTCAATATTAGCAAAAACCATGAGCTAAATTAGTTTGGGAGGAATTTTAGTCATGGTGGTCTTTATCAACGGAGATTAGGCAATTACAAAGAAGATTTTGTAGTACAAAAGGGTGTGCGCAAACACAAGTGCACTCTCAGGTAATTTACATACTTTCATAGTAACATACGGCGTTACGTGTTTTACAAGACACGGGGGGTTGTCACACCAGGCAGTGTTCAGCTCTCACGCCCCTAGGCACCGCAGGAGATGCCCCGGGCGTCGGGAGTCGCGAGCCGATTCTCGGCCACCGTGGGCGCGGGTTTGCGGACGGAGAGTAATGGGCAGCTCGCCGTCCGATAAGGACTAAACCGTGTTTCACGCGCGCCTCAAAGAGATGTCAGCAAAAGTGCAGGGGTCCGATAGGGCCGATGCCTGTCTGGGTCGCGGATAAATTTGAAAGAGAATAACCGCGGCCCTGGCACAAGCAACTGAAGGAACACGGGTGGGTTTTAGTCAGTAAAAGTCTGACATGGCCTCCCGCTTCACTCAGAGCGGGAGAAGTCCCATCAAAAAAAAAGAAAAAAAAAAGGCAGTGTGCAGCTACAGAAAAATTCCTAATCCAAAAAGCCAATAAAAACTTTGCCTGACATGGGAATCGAACCCAAAACTCAACGTTATCGCGTATTCGACAACGAGACTAATGTGGCATGAAGAAATGAGATCGCTTAAAGCTGGTACTATTCGTTCCGAAAACTGATACTTACTTAGAAGATCTGACTGTGGCAGCCACTTGGAAATCCTGATGTTCTTCGAGCGTCCTGGAAGTTCATCCTTGTCCCACTTCCACAGTACATCGTAAGGCAATTGAGAGAAGACTTTGACCATCAATTGTACTCTATCTGGAGGAAGGAGTGACGGCTTGACGTTTGTGCCAAAGCTTATGTAGATCACGCCGTTCTTCGAGGAGTCCAGGAACGTTTTGAGATCCTGTAATGTAATAGTTTAATTTCATTTCATTTAATTCTGGTAAATATATGATGGTCCTTATCTATCATCAGGTATCTTAACTTAAAAAGAGGGAGATCAAAGAAAATATGTGCAGAAAGATATGAAAAAAAATATAGTTACTTTCCAGAATGTATTATTTTGTAACGGTAGGTGGCATACAACCACGATAAATTTACGGGGATATTTTCTTATTTATTTATTTATTTATACTTCATGCACAAAAGGTACAATGGTGGACTTAATGCCTCAGATTTTTCAGTAGTCGGATTTTAGTTTTAGAACAATTTTTTATTTAAAGTATTTTCGGGTTTTAGCAGAGCCTGAGGTAATGAATGAACATAAATACATACTTACATAACGATCAACAAGCACTTTGTGACGCCGTAGTCGGGTAAAGAATTAGTTTTCATGATGACTTTGACGGGACATTTCTCGCAAACGGTATACTTGACAAAAATATGATGTGCGAAATCCTACCTTCATTTTAAAATCCCTGTTCGATGATAAACATAAATAATGGGGTAGGAGAAATTTATTTTTAACCTTGAAAACGCCTTGAAACCTTGCGAACGGTTGGCGCAGTGGTTGAGCGATTGACTGCTGCGCTGTGTGTCGCGGGTTCGATTCCCGCACGGAACAAATGTTTGTATGACCTACAGATAGTTGTTCTGGCTCTGGGTGTTGTGTTGGTATGTGAGATAATATGTTTGTAAACGCACCCGAGAAACAGAAAGAAATTCCTAGTGTGGGGCAACGTTTTTTTTTAAAAACGTTTAAAAGACTGGAAGCCGGCCCCAATATAGTTGGGAAAAAGGCTAGGCAGATGATGATATGTTTGTTACTTTATACGCAAAAACTACATTACGGATTCTGATAAAACTTTACAGTAATAAAACAAAATCATACTTAGGCTATTTTAGAAACACTCATTCCACGCTGTTGGAGCCGCGGCAAGCAGTAGTACATATCAAAAGTAGAATTTTAGTTTAGACAGATTATGCATCACAGTATTTCACACAAACTTTTGAGCTCAATATCTTGAAAAATCAACCGCTTTTAACATGCTTTTATTAGCTTGGTATCTATGTATCAATGTATCTATGCATCTACGTATCAATGTATCGGAATCTTTGAACGTGATTTTCACCCCCTTCAAAACGTCGGTCGGCTTAATTTAATACTTTTCTTCCAACTATGCTTTAATTTCATCACAATCACACTAAAAACTCAGTACAAAGCGAGTCTTTATTGCTCTAGAGCAATAAAAATGTATGAAATTTCATTATTGCACAGTTTTTTTTTTAATCGCACCAAAAGGTGCCAATCTCAATGGATTAGCTCTATTCAGCCAGCCGATATCAATACTTTTTTTTTACGTACGTATTATTCGTTTCTATCCTACTTGTTCCAAATTTAAAAAATGATTGCTGCTTACTCTGATTTAAAAATGAAAGAAATTTAAAAAAGGGATTTTCGACATCGCCGCGCCCGTGGCCGCGCCCATCTACTTCCCGTGATAACGACTTCATTGTAACAAATCAGCCAGGCCCATCTAACTCGTCTGATAATATTATTCAGTCCCAAGTTAAACAAACAAATATAAATTTGCCCAACAAAACTTAACCTTACGTTTAATAATTGCTCAAGTATAACTTTTAATTTCAATAATTAAACTTCTATTTTAACTGTTTGATATGAGTTTCTTTTATCTACTATTCCTATAGGTAATAGTTGAAAGAAAAGCCGATTATGCACCTCGCCTTAAGTAATTTATATTGCCCTCGTGCCTGTTAGATTAGAGCCCTCGCTGACGCTCGGGCTCTAAATCAGGCACGAGAGCAATATAAATTACTTTGTGCTCGATGAAATAATCTACTATTGTACACTTATCAAGGACCGATTACAATGCAATAATTTAAATAGTTTGTCCCATTATCCTAACCAGGATCTTCAGTATTACAGATTGAACTAAAAAATAAAAATAGTTAACAAAAACTAAAAAACACGCTTTAATAGAAAATTAAACTAAAAAGTAGAAAATAATTTTCAATAAATTTAAATTAAGACCAGTGTGATTAACAAAAATAAATATTAAAAAAGTGTGAGGTGCTTGATGTCAATTGTGATAATACTTTACTGACATATTTTGGTAAAAGTAGAGTAATTTAGAAAATATCTTAAAAAGCATCATACGCTTTTTTAACAAAAGAAAATAATATTAATCACACTGGTCTTAATTTAAATTTATTGAAAATAATTTTCTACTTTTTAATTTGATTTTCTATTAAAGCGTGTTTTTTTAACTATTATTTATTAATTTAAACCTGATTTGAATAAGCAAGATACTGTATAAGCCTAAAAACACGTTTGGATTTTTATTTTGTAAAACGGTTAAAGAATGAATGAGTTTAACTTTTTCATAACAAATTTAGTTACTATCTCTCTTTTAACCTTTTTAACACGCTTTTATTTTCGAAAAAGTTCTTGACAGAAAGCTTATATTAAACAGGATGGGCATTAAATCGTGGATAAAACGAAACAGGATAGTATGGATAAGGAATTTAAAAAAATGAAGTAACGAAAAAAAAAAAACTTTTTCTTACTTTATGACCAACTGCAAATAGCCCCAAAATTCACCCTTTTTTGTTTGATCCACGATTTTTGTACCAGCCTTTATAGTAATATATATACCATACTACGTAAATGCACATAATTTTATCTCATAAACTTAACAAAATAGTTAATTAAAAACGCGAAAATCTTGACTTTTTGTAGGCCGATTTATGAATTGAGTCAGGAGTAGGGCGAAGGGTGTGAAAACCTACGCCCTACGCTTTTTAATACAAATTGGTATATAATTATGTATTTGATATTCAAGTTTCACAAGTTTTCAGGCTAACTTAAAGATTAACCGATGCTCTACTTTAAATTTTTAATGTAGAAATCGGAGATGTAACGGAAAGATATATTAAAAGTGTGTGAGAAAATAAGTGTTACAAGAAAAATCTTACCTTTGGCAATTCTTTTACTGGCTTCTGATGTATACCCCCCATAAAAATAACGCTTGGAGGCACTGGACGATTTCCTTCCCAAATAGGATGAGTGTTCAAAAACAACATATCAACGTTATTTTTCAACTCACTTATAGTTGGTGTATCTGGTCCAAACAATCTTTTGCCAATTTCATTTTCTTTATCTTCAGTTGCTTCTGTTACTTTTGACATTCTATAGTACTTGACCAATTCTGACAACTTTTCCCAATTTGTCAAATTGTAAAGACGCTGGCCGAAAGCGTCTGGGTACAATAAAGGATGCCCAGATGCCCCTATAGTTTCAACATTGAAGGTCAAGGGGCCGAATGAAGACACTAAAATCACAGGCACCTTAAAAACGCTAGACAACAGCAACGCAGGTCTCGCACTAGCTTCTAACAATAGCAAATCGAACTTTTCTTCTCTCAATAACTTTTGCACTTCATCTATCTGCAATTGTATTTCAACGACTTCAGCGACTATACGGAATCCCATTACCATCTGTGCTACCAAATCACCATTGCCTGTAGAAGTAAGTTCGTAGAACAAATTCCATTTTTTGTAAGAAATATCGTGAACGTCGATTTCTGTGAAATTCGCTGGCGTTTCTCCTTTCGGGAAGGCGGGATCTGTTGTGATGACAGTGACTTCATGTCCTCGCTTGGCAAGTTCTTGAGTCAGAGGACGAAACACTACTTGATGACTAATCGAAGGAATTGGGAAAACCGCCAATATTCTTGCCGCATCACTTAAAGTTATTGATAAAACTAACAAAAGCAAGGCTGTTGCCGCAGACATTATTGAACGGTGTTTTTGACTGTTTTGAGTGATAAATATACATGTATCCTTATATATACCCAGTTATGACATCCAACTAAACGATTACAGTCATGAAACGTCTTAGTCACCGCGACTCGTCTCGACAACATTGTTTTTGATTTGTATCAACGAGTTCATATCTAAAATACCAGACAATTTTTTATTAAGTCACTTTTGGAGTTTTGTCATGATCTATTAAATCGATGCTTATTTTTTTATATTTAAAATCATTTTTATTAGTCAACGATCGGGTACAATTCGAGTTTTGGTTTAGGATTACAGGAGAAAATTGTCACGATTTAATTTGTGTGTTAATCGGAGGATTAACACACAAATTACACCCGTAATTTAATTGACCCGTATATTTTGTTTAGGGAAGGCTTCACCTTAATCATATGTATTAGGAATAGTTAGGGCTGAATTGTGTCATGCTGTGATGTATGGACGGTATGACATGGTTTCCCCCGGACTGTTCCGGAAAGAATATTCATGTAGGTTATGCCAATCTCTATGGAGTGTTGCGGGTTGTTCTTAATTATGTTTGGTATATGTAAAACCATGTGTAAGATAGGATTTATTTATGGAGTTTTAGGTTAACTGTGTAACCATGGAACGCATGTGTTTAATTTAAGTTTATTTTCTAAGATGTGTTTTTATTCTGTTTACTTCTGGAGGTGTATAGTTAGGGCTATCTGTGAATGACACTGTTTGGCTGGGGCCGACTGTCCGGCTAAGACTGAAGGTTCGGCTAAGGCTGAGGCCGTTCTCCCGAGGCAGGGCTCCGAGGTGTGGAGTTGGCTGGCTATACCGAGTGACAAGCCTTCTGATTTTATTATTTCTTTATTTTATTCTTCTTCCCTCAATGTCACATCGCATCACATCACATCATCAGCCTATTAATGTTCCCACTGCTGGGACACAGTCCTCCTCTCTGTGAGAGGGAATAGGCCGTAATCCACCACGTGGGCCCAGTAGGGGTTCCCTCAATGTGAAAATGTTTCATCCATATACAAATTTGACCACCCAACTGCAACCGATGACCCTATATAACCTTAAGGCGGTTTACTTCCCGCCTTAAGGTTATATAGGGGAGTAAACCGCTAAATATTTTTAGTGAGACGTGTTTCGGGAAAATTTGCAGAATTAACTAGTTGTATATTGGGATCCCGAGTTTATTTTGCCCGAACCGATCCCACGTTACAACACGATACAGGAAGAAATTCCTAGTGTGGGTCAACATTTTGTTCTAAGAAGAAAAAACCTCTGGCTAGCCTTTCCTAGGAGTACAGGCATCATGTAATATGTTTATATAGAAATATGTATTTTTTGCTACCTCACAACATTTAAGTCAAGTTTTTATTCAAAAACTTAAATTAGGTAACAGATTAGCACCTACTTGTCTCATGTATTATTGGCGCAAAACCGATAAAACATCATAATAATCCATAATTTTAAATGTCAAAACAATTCTCCGTCTGTTTGTCTGTACCGTTAAACCAATTTTGATGAATTTTGGTATAATGACAGATAAGGAGTCCTTAGAGCAGGCCAAGGATACTTTTACCTGTTTTTGTGTTTAACTTGTTTTCTGGCAATTGCTGTGGCTACTTAGCCAAACCAATTTGAAAGACTGTCGTGTCAGCAACACGAAGAAGAAGAAGCTGAAATTGATATTTTTAGTTCAAACATGAACATTACGTTTTGTTTAATTAATTTTGTAAGATTCATCATTATCATCATTTCAGCCGAAAGACGTCCACTGCTGGACATAAGCCTCCCCAAGTACAACAAATACAGCCACTGTTTATTTTATTTGAGTGTGTCTGATGATCACATGAATGTTTTTTTTGCATTTATTATAAGAGTACGTTTTTAAATTTGAACCTAAAATGTCAAGGCAAGCTGTTTTATTAAAAGCTATTAATTAAATAATAGTTTAACACGTGTCTATCACGTTCATAATCGATGCAAAAGATAAAGATTTTCAATAAAATAATTGTCATTCATAATTATTGCACTTCAATTATATGTCGAGTTTAGTCAATAGTACGGATGTCAAGTCAAATCACAATCACGCCCCTGGCGCCAATCAAGAGCAACTGCGCATTGGCACGCTTTTTATAAGCACTTGCGTGGCCCACCACGCAATATGCCCCAGAATATGGCGGTTGAGTACTGACAGCCTTAGAGCTTAGACGTCGTAGAATCAGTATCGATCCGTAATATTAGTAAGCAAGATTGTAACTGTAACTTGTGTGATTTTATTTTCACGATTCTACCCAACTACCTGCTCACATACGATGTCTTAACCTAAGAGACATTCTGACTTCTCGATGGTTTGCATCTATCGGCCAGCCTTGATGCAACATATATATTAATAAAGATAGCTTGTCATGATGGATAACGATGACTTCATTTTTGTGACGTGATAATTATCGTCACGGTACACATATTATTATTTTATTTTAAAGATAACCAGTTATGTCTGTCACTTACGCTTTTATTTTTATCTTGACGATTTACTTTGGGATTGATTTTGACTTGACGTTACTTACTATCCATACTTTTACTAATCTGTATATCTATAAAAATAAATAAAATTAAAGTGTCTGATTGTAATATCAAAACTCAAAAGTATATTACATAAAATCAATCTTAAAAATTCTTGTCTGTCTGTCTTTTTGTTTCGGCTAAGCTCCGAAACCGCTGAAGCGATATTGACGGGACATTCACTGGCAGATAGCTGTTATTTTAAAGAGTAATTTTGACAACAGTGTTATTTTAGAAAAGCAATTACCTATAGTTCCGCATAAAAATAATAATATCTTACCAATTTTTTTTTAAGTTTTACAATTTAGCGAAAAGAACTCTGTCTGTTTGTAAACTTTTCACAATGGAACTTGGCACATTGTAGCGGTTAAAAATTGCCAGTGCATATGTTAGCGACATCTGGCGTCATCCGTCAGACACATGTTCAATATTGAAGTGTCCCAAGTTGAGTGTCTTGTAGATGATGATGTAGATGGCGTTGATGTATGTTTGACACTATTTAAAATATTAATAATAAAATGTGTATCTTATTTGAGTGAAATCATTTAATACAACAAACACACAAATTCAATACATATAATAACTAATTGTAAAGTCTTTTCACATTGGTTACAAAAAAAATGATAATTTAGTAAAAGGCCTATGGCTTAAAAGCAAAGTATTCAAGGTCGGTAGTTGCAATGACTTGAGCCTTTACTACGAGTGAACTTGCGTGGAGAGGACGGTGTCCAAAAATAACCTCAAAGGCAAGGATCCAAAAAGATACGTGATGTTATATGTGGCAAGGCTGGCTAGCGTCAAGATGAAAAGCTTATCATAATCAATGTTACAGTAGGCGCTGTGAGTATTAGTTTGAATTTGTCTGAATGCCCATTTTCATGACACATGTGCGTTTGATATTAACATGCAATTTTCTTCTCCTTGGCAGGGCTCCAAATGCCTCTTTAGGTATAATTTTACATATATATACATAATAAAGCTAATGGTCAACTAGCTGTTCAAGCTACAGCAGTCTCCTCTTGCAAAAGGTTCCGAGCATAATTGTCATCATCTGGTATCCAGCAAGCTCACGGACAGCTACACAGAGAACGATGCTGTTTGAGGAATCATATCTCCAGCATTGAATATTGTGGGTAAACTATATCCCTTCAGAAAGTGAGTGGTTCATACTTTGTTAACCTCAAGATATTGTATTGATGGAATGTGTGCTTGAAGAATTAAATTAGTTGACCAAACTTAAGTGTGTTTTACTTCAGTCAGCTTCATGTGAGTTATTCCCTGCAATTGTCTCAAGCTACTTGCTACCCATGAGTTAGCCGGTTTGGGTAAGGAAAAGCTGCCTTACAACATAAGTTATTGGATTAGGATATAGTAATAGGAGTAGTAGTTTATTCTTGAAGGATGTTCCCTGGGATAAATATCATACAGTTGAAACCGCTGGCAGAAAGACATAAGACATAATAATGGAATAATATAGATACTTATAGAGTAATAGACCTAATAAATTAATAATAGTTAAAATAATACCTAATAATAAAGTATAAAAGATAAAATTGTGCCTAATAATATACTTATAGATAAAATAATACCTGATAATAGCTTGCCATCATGGATGATGATGACTTACATTTTGTGACGTTATCACAGACGGCTTAGAGATACTACGACGTTATCGTCACAATACACACATCATTGTCTGCCTTGTTATTTTCTTAACAATAGTGTCTGTCGCATATGTGGTCAGTATCAATATATCATATCATATCAAATAGTCACAGAACCAAGAAAAAGAAAAACAGGCATTGCGACTCTATATACTCCGAATCGACATTACCCGTTCCATTTTTTCCACCTTCACATTTGAGAATATAAAACGTGTTGTGGTTTTCTAAAAAAAACGCTCTCTTTAATTTCGGTTTAAAAAACCATATAATAATTACAGTTACATATTATATTAAATTTTTGGTTTGATTTTTCTCTTTAATTATAAAAACCTTTTCTTATTACATTCGTTCTGAAAGGTGCTGGTTTTTTAGATATTAGAGACCTAAAAAAAATCTCAAACTCATTATCAGGACATTTTTGGGGGCTGAGTCACCCACTTCCGTAGGACAGTACCTACATGGGCACTTATAAAACGTCGACAAAAGGTGCAGGGTGTGGGTAAGTCGTTTCCTATGGAGAAGAACCGGCAAGAAACTCCACGGTTACTCTTTTAAAAAAATGGTTTGGTTTTACAATATTTCCATGTTACAGCAGTAGTACTGGCCCGACAATAAGTCGTGAGAAATTAAAAAAAAAAAAGTAAAACGAGACCACATAAGATTCTCTACAAATGGTCCCCGGCTGGTGCTAATCAGGTGACACGAACTGGTGGTAGGTTTCGGCCGAAGGTTTGCTTTTCCCCACCGGGCAAAGACGTACCACCAATCAGCGTACGATGCTGGGTGTGGCCACTACAGGATTTTATTTATTTGGGGACCCAAGTATTGTGCAAGCCAGCACGAAAGTTTGCCCCGCCTGAAAGGCTGCCGCTGGCCAAAAAGCCCAGAATGCACGATCGTACTGGTTGGTGACGGGATGGGAGGGTCCGATGGACATTCCCGGGGGGGCTCAAGTGTCCCCGCAGTCTCCAGACTAGTTTCAAAATGATGGCTGTCTTTCAATGTGACACGTGTATGAGGTTCCCCGATGCTAATCTAGGATAGATAGATTAGCAGTTTGGAACTCATCTCACTTCCTTTTGGTCCCCTTCCTACACTCGTAAAAGAGCAAAAAGTTTAAAACAGTGGCAGGAAGCACTCCTGCTCAAATTGCTCCCCAGTCAGTCCTTGAATTGGGTGATGCCAATCTGGCGTGTTTATTTTCCACTAAAAGGAGGCAATTCTACCTGGCTTCTTCTTTCCGAGGTGTGACCGTGCCGATAACGGACCATTTTGAACTTCATGGCGTTACGTAAACATCGACTCTCAATTTTGGTCCATTCATTAAAACAATAGCTCAGCTGGCTGCCAAATAGTTGGGGATCCTTGCAAGAGTTGCTCAACTTTTACCTAGTGCAAGTTCGACCATGCATGGAGTACTAACTGCTTTCATATTTGGGACGGATCTGCCAAATACCTGCTGGATGCACTTGAGTCGAAGAATGGGCCTAGAGGCTCATCGGTAATGAGATACTGGTCGGGTCTAGACTCCAGAGCCTTGAACATCGGCACTGAGTTGCCAGCCTGTCGGTTTTTTATCGGCTACATTTCGGGGAGTGTGCGATGGAATTGCATGAAATAATTCCTCAGACTCTGACATTGGACTATAAAAACTACGGCAATGCATCATCGGTACATGGAGGACATCCTAACATATGCACCAAACGTTTTTGGAACAAAGTAGTCGATTTTTCTGCCGGAGTCTATATTTCCTGATAGTTACAACCTGGGAGTCTTTAAGCCAAGAGTGAATAGGTTTCTTCTAATCAAGCGTGATTTATAATCTACTGCATCATCACATAACATCAGGTGAGATAGCGGTCAAGGACGCAAGAATATATTTTACAATGCATGTCCTCGAAAAGAGCGTTTTCCAAGCAGCCAAACTGTGCGGAAAGTGTCACTTTTTTTACTAGTATTTTTTACTTTCCTGTACTTTTTAAATTTTTAACTCTAACGTCAGCCCGCCGCATAGTTTTTATTATTTGAGAAAAGTTTAAAAAATTTGTTAAGTACAGATTATCATTCATATAAAAGGTAAAACAAAACTAATACTTAATTTAAGGCGTTTTTAATTACTCTAGATTTAGATTTTGATCAATAAATTAATTTTAAATATTCTTTAAATATGTTTGGCAGAATGTATATTTTGCTCGTGCCTTTTTGCGTTACGACGTGACAGCTAGTTGCACATGCGCAGTAGATATGCCCGAGGAACTATGAACTATTAGTTATTCTATGGATATGCTGAGCGCCCTTGAATTAGCGCCATTTTATTAATTTCTTGCTTGGTTCAGATATTTTTTTTTTTATTTCCTCGCACAATGCATAGTAAAATGTTGTATGATACACGTGCGTAAGATGATTTCCGACTCGTGTCAATTTATCCACTCATCGGAAATCACCTACTTTCCGCACTTGTAGCATAAATAACTATTGCGATAAGCAAGCCCCGAATTTGTTTGTCACGTTACTCTGAGAGTCTTAAAACAAATTGGGTAAAGTAGTTCCTTAGAATGATAAGATTTTTTTAAATACTTCTAATATGACTAAATATCTATTCAAAACGGTATTTATTGCTTCTTGTATGAACTCAAAGCTTAACAGATAATTATGTTGTAATTTATTTCTGTTCCAGAAAAAGCCGGTATATTTAGGTCGTATGTGATTGTCGTAAACGTTACACTCACGACTGATTTGCAATACTTCTTCGTCGTATCGATGATTCCAAAATTAAATATACTTTGACCAGAATTCAGCCACGCCAACAGCGTTGTCATTTGCCTCACAAAGGTCTTTTAAGGTGCAGGTGTTTTTGCACAGAGAGCAAGACAAAAGATGAGGCATTGTTTGGGACGTGGCTCCGCAATCGCACTGTGGGTCATTGGAGTACCCCCATCTAACTAAGTTGAGCCGGCAGTGACCCATCTGGCTTCGTAGTCGGTTTAGAGATTTCCAGGTGGGCCAAGGCAGTTGGTGGCCCGCAGGGAGCTTTTCTGCAGGCTCAATATAGTCAGCTGGAGGGGGGTGTCTGAGGAGCCATAGATTTTTCTTTGTTTCCCTTAACTCGTTGCTGTCAATTGATTTAGTGAACGACAGGAAGCTGTTTCGACTTTTTAATCTACCCCTTGGCTTCTCCACGTTATATAAAGGATGTCGTTTGTCTGTCTCTTGCTTGTGTTTCTCTGAATAACATGCCACTTCTCTTCGGACATCCGGAGGGGCTATTCCTGCAAGCGGGTATAGTGCAGCAAGTGGGGTAGGTTTTAAGCACCCTGTGATAATCCTGCAAGTCTCATTGAGAGCTACATCCACTTGTCGGGCATGGGTGGATCGATGCCACACTGGGCATGCAAATTCCCCAGCCGAAAAGCAGAGAGCTAAACCCGATATACGAAGGACATGTGGAGAGGCACCCCAGGCAGTAGTTGTTAGACGGCGGAGTAGATTGTTGCGGGTGCTGACTTTAAGTTTTGTTTTCAAACAGTGGTGTTTGTAAGTCAGTGAGCGGTCCAAGGTGGCACCTAGGTAAACAGGGTGGTCATTGTGCTCTATGTTAGTGCCTCGCCATTTGATGCTTAACTTTCTTGAGGCCTGGCGGTTTCTCAGGTGGAATGAGCATGACTGTGTTTTAGACGGGTTTGGCCTTAATGCATTATTTTCGTAATATCCACTGAGATCCGCCAGAGCCTTTTCGAGGTTTGCTTCAGCATCCTCAAAGTTTGCGGTCCTCGTAGCTAGCGCCAAGTCATCCACGTAGAGGAATCGTTCTGTGTTCGTCGTTCTGGGCTGATCGTTGGTATAAACATTAAACAAAATAGGAGCCAGAACACTGCCTTGGGGTAGACCATTCCTTAAAATACGCCATCTGCTCTTCTCTGAATTAAGATGGACTATAAACCGCCGATTACGCAACATTTCACCCAAAAGGCGTATGAAAACTTGATCGTCTGTTAAAGTTTTTGCAGTTAAATCATAATTTGAGCATTGGTGTAAGTCTAGGGCAGAGGTGCACATTATCTCACCCCATAAACAATATGCCAAGAAAATCTTAAATGAGGATCAGATTACGACATAACAAAACGAGATAGTAAGATTGGCTTACAAAAGTTATTTAAAATATCAAAAAACCCGACTGCTTATGAAGTGAACTAAAACGGCGTAAACAAGAAGAAAAAATCATGCTGTGCAGTCTGAGGATGCATATTCGCGAGCTAGCTGACCAAAACCAGATGATCCTGAAACATTTCGCTGACATATTGTATTATTGATTGTATTTTGTGTTTTTTTTAAACAATAAACAGAAACAGAACTACAACAGAACACCTATGTTTTATACCCCAGGGGCAGACGAAAAGTTGTGTCAGTGAATCGTTCGCCAGTGAAAGGTTCTATCGATGAAATTTTAAAAGTGAATCGTTCTGTCGTCGGCGAATCGTTCTCTATTCGTATTGGACATTTAAAATGTATGACATTATTATAGTAACCCGTTCTATCGGTGAAAAAGTGAACAGTAAATCGTTCTGTCGGTGAACCGTTCAACGGCGAAACGAATGTCAGAGAAATGTTTCAGAATCAAACCAGATGTATCGCCCGACTGCACAGCATGATTTTCTTCTTGGTTACGCCTTTTTAGTTCGCTTCAAGCAGTCGGGTTTTTGATTTTTTGAATTAAAACAAAAAAAATATTAACTAAATACTTAATTAAAAAAAGAATTAAGTATTTAGTAATTTTTTTTTGTTTGCGTATGGCGCCATAAATCCGTAATTTTTTTTATTTTCCAAGGTAATGTATCCAATCGATTGACGTAAGAATCATCAAAATCGGCCATCGCGTTTGCTCGCCACATAGGAACAAACATACATACATAGACTTATAAACACATATTATAGCCCTTCTTCGGTAAAAAAAGATTTGTGCAAACATATCAGAAGAGATGATCGTTAAATAATAATTGCAAACGTTTGAAATGTTTAAGAAGAATTTGAATTTGTTACGTTTATTTTTTGATTATAACACTTGCCTGGAAGCATACGGCTGTTAAATAAGGTTGTTTTCAAGGGAAATGTATATTGTTATTATCGCCATTTACCTCGGTAGGTGAAGCGTATTTGCTGTCATCCCTTCATCAGAATTTCGTCACTAGACTCTTTAGAAACGCTTTCTGACGATAAATCACTTTCAAATTGGACACATAAAAATACTTGTTTACACTCGAAATCTCATATGGTCAAATGTCACTGTCAGTTGGAGGCGCCCTCTGGATCATAGTATGGCGATCCTAATCGATTATCGATTTTATTAGGTTCCTTCGTAATTAATAAATTAATATCGTATAGACCGATTCTTAATAATTTTCGGCTTTTGGTAAATAGAAGTCACATATTTTATTTATTACAGATTTTGTTCCAGAAGATTCGGCGCATAGACATTAGACGACCCAGTTTTTTAATCTGTGGTCGGAGGAATGTCAGTGTTAAGAGACCGTAAACATCGTTTCGCTTTAGTATTTTTATAATAATAAATTCCCCACTCATGGCAGATTTGGGTGTTATAACTAATAAATCGGGAGTTGCCGGTATGGATTGTGTTGGTTTTTATGGTTACCAAGTGTAAACGCCTTGTGGGACCAGTGTCAGTGATTTACAAGAATTGAATATGTTAGTGTAAATGATTTTGTCACCCGTGCAGTCATAAGTTTTACCTGGAGCTAGGGAGATTTTCTGCGAGGGTCAACCCCCCTACGGCGTCGAGATGAGGGGATTGTCTGTGACCTTGGTGGTCATCCGGTTCACTTTTCGTCCTGCTCGGGTCAAGCAGCAAGTCTTCTCCCACATATTAAAAGGTAAGGGTTTATGTGAATCAGGGTTGGAAACTACTCTTTGTGCTACCTACTCCCCGGTCGTTAAATAAGAGCTTATAGTGATCCCCGCATATTCGTTACAGGATTCAATGTTTTGAGGAACTCGCGGACGCCATTTAGCGGACTGCGTGCCGAAGCCAGTCGAATCTTGCAAGCAGGCGTTCTTTCAATAAACCAACCGTGAGTATTACAGGCCCCGTAAGGGATCCTCTGTTTTGTTGTCCCGGCCAAGGGTTAGACCCCGAAGGGAGTGTCGTTGCACACGCCACGTGCGTGTTCGCGAAAATCTATATTGGTCGGCTGTTAGATCGGTCCTCTCCGGCGCAAGCATTGTTCCCTGCTTTTCCCTTATATAATAGGGTTCTCGTATTGTCGATTCCAGAAAGAGGCAGCTCGAGAGATTCGTCTCGCCGCCAGGATCGAGAAGTCTCTAGAGCCTGGACGCGAGACCCGTCCCTCAGCTCAATCAAGGCCTACTGCGGAGACGACTGTGCGGTGTCCAGATCCGCCTAGCTTTTATAGCAGGCGGGACGGTTTTTTTTTCTTTATTTATTTCTACCTACATAACTACGGGAATTAATTTACTACGGGTTCTTATAAGAACCACTTAAATACTGGTCCGGTTTTCAATATAAGAAGCCGGTCTGCAACTATAATCTATCAATGAACCCAGAGTTTGACGCCTACCTTTAACTGGAACGATATTGAACTTCTCTGTCGACTCCGGGATCTGGGACACTTCATGTCCCTGGCGCCCATTTAATAATAATTTACTTTTAAATATAACTGGAAGGTTGTACCTAGATATTTTAGTAATATTATCTTACCCACATTTAATTAACAATAATTAATTTAAACTTTAAAGTTAAAATTAGGAATCAGTGCTCGGCTTATCTTCCACCCCCCACTACCTTAGTTTTACCGACTGAATTTATCGCTGGCTGGCTTTATAAAGGTGATACCTTTAAGTTACATTCTAAGACTATAGACTTAAGCGATTTAGGACTGTTTGTCCTTGTTTAAAAGCTTGTGTATTGAATCTGTGGGATTTTGTTTCATTACCCCGAGAGGGACAAAATCACACAGGTGCTTTATTTGTAAGGTAATAAACTTAATGGTTGTTTAAACCATCTCATCTTGCATCTGGGACTCGGTTCCATTACCCCGAGAGGAACCGAATCTCAGAGGTAACGGAAATTGTTTTAAATTAATAAACTTATTTAGTTTTGAACAGATTGTTGTTTCCTTCTATTGAAATATTCACCCACCCTACATCTGGGATTTTGTGTAGGTACCCCGACAAAATCTCATATGTAACAAATTAAAGAATTTGACTCAAAGGGTAAAAACGGGACCCTATTACTAAGACTCCACTGTCCGTCTGTCTGTCTGGCTGCCTGCCCGTATGTCACCAGACACACACACAGAACCGTGATAGCTAGACAGTTGAAATTTTCAAAGATGATGTATAGTCCTCGCCAAACTTCATGGCCGCCCTGAAGTTGGTTTACCGGATGCGCGAGACACGAAACGGTCCTGTTTTTGTATGAAATTTTCTATTGCGCAGCCATTGTAGCTAACTTTAGGGCGGCTAAAAAGTTTGGCGAGGACTATAGTTCTGTTGCCGCTATAACAACAAATACTAAAAATAAACGTGATATTTTTGCCGTTTTTTGCGATAATGTTACGGAACCCTTCGTGCACGAGACCGACTCGCACTTGTTCTATTTTCCAATTTTAATGTAGCCAGTGACACTCGCAAGGTTGAGACGAATCGATTGAAGTAAGAATTATCAAAATCGGCCAACGCGTTTCATCTCTAGAACGCCACATAGGAACAAACATACACACATACATAAATAGACTTCTAGACCTTCGGCAGTCGTGTAAAAAAGATTTATGCAAAAATATTGGATATTTAAAAAAAACTTAAAATTTGTTTTCTTTCTTTCTTTACTTTCAAAATTACATTATTATTTCATATTATTCTTACACTATAATTCGAAACATTCATAATATCCTCTCCCAGTCACTTCAACATAAAGTCAGATAGCCGTATTCAGTTACACCAGGATACGTATGCAGTCCTTTCCAGCGACTGAAGATGAACCATCTATAATGTAAAGTTTCACTTATAAGTCAGATTTCCAACAAATCTCCATTTTAATATTGGGGAAGGACTGGAAGTGACGCGTGTGAGATATTCTCGGCACTCTTGGGCGGAGCTATCCCGTAGACTTTGTTAGGGCTTTTTCATAGTACGAAGAATATTAAAATCACAGGTATAATATTTTATGGATTCGATAATTTTATGAAAATAAATTGAATGATAGACAAAAATTATAGAACGATAGTCCGTCAGACAACATAGAAAAAAAATGAGAATAAAATAAAAGTAAAAGAAACATTTAAAACAGATTAATTTAGCAATTTTGCCAGACAGATGCTTATAATGAAACTTGAAGAGAGGAAGGTCAAAGAATAATTGGTTGGGTTATGTGAGCTATTGTGTGAAAGAAAAGGCAGTCCGGGATTGACGATTGGCTGGCATTAATGGAAGAAGCATACGTGTTGCGACAACGCCGAGTTATATGAGACAAGAGCTATCATGAACCAACTAATTCCCTTCAAAATTATAATGCGTTTGAAGATTAATTTATAAACACAACGCTATAGACCAGAGCTGGTGCGAAAATAACAAATAGTGTGAAAGCTAAATTTAATCATTTGTAAAAAGTCTTAAAAACAAAATACCCTACACTTCTCTGCCAGACCTCCAATACCAATCATTATAACAATTATAGTTAATTAAACATAGATCCAGCGGTTCACGTCCTTGATACTGAACCCATTAGCAGATTGAATATTAAAGAGCAATCAGCTAAAAGACCAAAGTATGAACAAGACCTTACCCGGTATATCTGTACCGATAGCTCAGCGAAAGGTTCCCAATTGAAGACACCATAAAACCACACTTATTTCCACATAAATTGCAGATAATAACAATTGGTCCCAACATTGTCCTTCCACACGACCTCTCAAGCACTCTTTTGACCAATAAATGGTTCTGTACTCTTTTACAAATTTAATTTTGCTGACGGTTCAATAAGATTCGCTTTTGCTACTAAAGGTTTTCGGTCTTTTAACGCGGTTGGATTAAATTTGTAAATGTTTCAATAGGAGGTCATAACAGGGTCGTTTTCAAAACTACTCGTGGAATTAGAGTATTTCAATAAGGTCTGTAATGCTACTGTCTGTTTACTTGTATTTATTTTGTTAGCCAGTTATTTCAGCTGTTATTTTCGGTACTAGATGGCACACTTTGTTTTTACTAGACGTTATTTAAGTTATATTTTTTTCTGAATGTCTCCATACATTACTGGATTATTGGGACTAGAATGGCCTCTGTACTGTGAGACTTATTTTATGTGGCGTAGTTTTAATATTTCAAACGCTTTTATGGTGAAGTAAAGTAAAAGAAATGGTTTCTGCTACGGAATACTTTTTTGACGGTTGAGAGTTTTGTAATATTTAGAAGTTTTAGGTCAGTTCACCTAAACAGTTTGGTTGATCAAAAAGCTTCATTGAATTTATTAATTTTGTTGATAATAAAGTATTTAGTTATGAAATAAAAAATAAAAAACGTATTAGTAAACTAGCTGTCCCCCGCGGCTTCGCTCCCGTCAGCTTGCTACCCACCTACCACCTACTACAATACGCTACCTACCCACCTGCCCTAAATATCAACCTACCTTCCCACCCTATCCTACATACCTACCATACCTTATCTACCCTATCTAACCTACCTACCCTACCCTACATACCTCCCTACCCTAGCTACCAACCTACCTACCCACCCTACCTAACTACCTACCAATTTGTTAAACAATTTGATACGAATATAACCAACTTTTGTTTCTACCGGCGATCTAATTAAATTTTAGAACACAAAAGCTGCTATTGTGACTTAACTATGACAGTTAGATATTTTTGATTTTTTATTATTGATAGGCTCGCGCTAGACCACTATCTCACCTGATGGTAAGCGATGATGTGGTCGACGATATAGCACGCTTACCTAGAAGAAACCTATTCACTCTTGACTTTAAGACTCCCAGGTTGTAGCTATCAGGAAATACAGACTCCGACATTGAATGCCCTCCTTAGCTGTACGCATAATGAAAGTATTCCCAAAACGTTTTGTGTGTATGGGTGGGATGTCCACCATGTACCGATGACGCATCGCCGTACGTCTTGTAGTCCGATGATGGAAAGGGCTAGTAGGAATTAGTTCATGCAATTCCAACACAGTGTGCGTTGCAATTGCATGCCCCGAAATATAACCGATAAAAAACCGACAGACTGGCAACTTGGCGCCGATGTTCAAGGCTCTGGAGCCTAGATTCGACTCATTGCCGATGAGCCTCTTGGCCCGTTTTTCGATCGACTCTAGTGCATGCAGCTGATATTTGGCAGATCCGTCCCAGAGATGAGAGCAGTACTCCATGCATGACCGAATTTGCGCTTGATAAAAGTTGAGTAGTTGTTCTGGCGTGAAGTACCGTGTCACCTTTGCATGGATCCCCAATTCTCTGTCGGAAAGAAGGAGCCGGGTGGAATTGACTTCTTTTAGCGAAAAAAAAAGACACGCCTGGGTTTACCTTTAGCAAGATATATCTCATGATATACCTGGGCAAGATATATACCTTTGCAGACTATTTTGTTGGTAATAACGAGTCCTTTCATCATGTAGTATTTATTTTTTATGTATCATCAATTGTTTTCTCAGCGCACGCCATGTAATGAATTTTATAGGCAAACAATTGCTACTTTGGGTAACATTATTGCAATTTCCTTAAAGATCGCAATTTTTTATGATAAATTATAGTCTATGTTACTTCTTGATCTTTCTATTGCTGTAAAAATGGTTAAAATCGATTTAGTAGTTTCGGAGCCTATTCGATACAAACAAACAAAAAAATCTTTCCTCTTTATAATATTATTATTATAGTATATAGATGAAAGATTTCTAAGACTATCAGAATTACGTTAGGACTTTTGTAAATACAGACTATTTTCTTACAGATTTTTGAATATAGGCACACATTGCAAGGACTGATCCGATGGTGAAAATTCTTTTATTCATAGAAAACTACTTAAATGATGAGTACCATAGCGCTTAAAACTTGTGGAAATCAGCTAGTAGGTAAAAAAAGTGTGAGATAGCCTTTTATTTACATTTTAATAAAATCAATGAAGATATTTTAACAAATTAATAAAAGAAATATTGACAAAAGGTTACCGACAAAGTTTAAAGAATTGCCAAACTTAAGTGACTGTGAGTAGGACACATTGCCAGCAGCATGGATGGTCTCATCGCCAAAAAGTTCTGCAGTGGCGACCGCGCACCGGAAGACTCAGCGTTGGAAGGCCTACCACAAGGTGGGACCATGACCTGGTGATGGCTGCGGGCGTCCACTGAATACGAGATGTACAAGACCGATGGATGTGACTTGAGGGAGTCCTACATCCAGCAGTGAATATCTTTTGGCTTAAATTAATCAATATTTCCCGATAGCTACAATCTAGGGGTCTTTAAGTCAAGAGTGAATGGGTTTCTTCTAGGCAAGCGTGCTCTACCGTCGACCACATCACCGCTTACCATCAGGTGAGATAGTGGTCAAACGCAAGACTATAGATAATAAAAAAAATAATGACTCAATTATTCAAAATAATTTAAACAAAAAATACTTTTTTTTTATGATTATTGTTGAAAGCAGTGTTGAATTCCAAAGTTACGCTGTGCATACCATTATTATTTAGTTTCGTCACTCATTAAAATTCTTTATTGCACCCCCAATATTAACATTTATTTTAATAAGTCGACTCGAGCTTATATTATGTTATAAATAAAATTATTCATTCATATAACAAACATTAATATTACTTTGGTCACCGTTTAATTTGCGTCTCGCCTAAAAGTTTATTTAAGTTGTTACAAACTGAATTTGTTTTTGTACGCAGTCAGTTTGGGCTTCTAAAATGGCGAGCTTGCGGCCGTACAGGTAAATACACTAACCCTCTTACTAATAATAACCATACATTTTCATAGGTTTATACTTGGTATAACTTTATACCGCGTTTATTAGTAAGAGGGTAAGAATCCAACCTGATATCATAAATGCGAAAGTAACTCTGTGTGTATATCTGTCTGTATTCCTTTTCACGCTCAAACCACTGAACCGATTTAAATGACCCTGGGAAGGGCAAGAATAGTTTTTATGCTGGAAATCATCATTAACGCAAATGGCAGTTTGTATTGTGAACCAAGGTAAGGTGAGACCTAAAAATAACAAACACTGACAACTAACTCTGGACCATAACAGCTAACACTCATGGAGGATGGTTTTTACTCAGCAGCTCATAATGTTATTTAAATGGACGCGAAACAAAATTTTATTTTTTTACCCAGATTCCCAAAAAGGAGAAGGTTCTCAATTCGGATGTTTTTATTTTTTTAAATGTTTTTTCGGCCATAACTTCGGCTCCGTCATATATAGACGGATTTGCAAAATTCTTCATCGCTCGAATAGTTCAGCGACTATGATGAAGCAATTACATATTAATATATGGTACTGGAAATGGAATGGAATATGGTACCATCGAACTGATCTGGTGATGAAGCCGGAAGGTAGGCACTAGAACTTTGTAATAAACCAATGTATCCTAAATTGCAGGCAATACAAAATAAGAATAAGAATAATTTATTAAAAAGTAAGAACGTTCACAAAAAATGTACATAGTGCTTATAATTATGTAAACTATAACTAAAATGTTTTATTACAACTGCAAGATTATAAACAGGACTTTCTATTTTTGGTTAGGAACCTGTCCAATTTAGGTTCGAAAAATAGCGGACGCTAAACTACATATTACAAAATGTCAAATCCCTTTATATAAAAAACACGATTATTTTTAGTAGTACATTTTTATTGTATCTGCCGCTGACTTCAAAGCCACACAAAACAGTACAATACTTACTTTTGTTACTCCCAAAAAAGAAATTCACACGAATTTAGCTCGAAAATTCTCTATGAACGTTATTCTGTAACTTTTGTTGTTAATAGAAAGCCACAAAAAACAATATTCTTGAACTGAGATATTATTTATACTTATAATGGTTGAATTTTGTTAAACTTTTACGTGCAAATAAAATGAGTTCTTTTTTCAATAAGATATTACAAAGAGATCATTATTGTTGAATACAGGCCTGCGGATCATAAGCCAAGAGGCAACATTGGAGCCCATTAGCAATGCTGACCGATAAAAAGAAAAAACGTAGTATAAAAGATTTTTGAAATATGACTTTTGGTTTTGTATGTCTTGAGGTTCCAGACAAACTGCGTACTATCAGCGATAACAATTACCAAAAGATAAAATATTTGGAAATAGCCACATTACATTTCGGTATCCCATACATTTTAGACTTTTTGAAAATAGTAATCGCGATAAAAAAGAAAAAAAGCTAATAATTTATTTCAAATACCTTAAAGGTACTTTTGAATTGTCAAACAAAATGTGTATCTAGTTGCGCATTCGAAAGCGTTAGTAGGTCTCTATGGAGAAGAATGTGTGAGAAACTCCACGGACACTCTTTGCCATCACTTTTAATTACAATTATTTGGTTATATCATTCTTGTTGGAAAAATGCATATGTGAGAACGATGTAAAAATACGTGCACGTAATAGCGACTAGAGTAAAACAAACAATTCAAAAATAGAATAAGTACGCAATTAAAACCGAGGCAGCTACGTTATGACCAATCCTAACTGATGACACCCGTTCACGAACTTGACGCATGGATTGTAAAAGTGCAACAGCCGATGGTATTATTCGCTGATGATAGCACAGCGTTAGTAAAATGCGTGGAAAAATCAAATTATGAAAAAGACATTAATGACACATTAAAATCAATAATTAATTGGCTAAACTATAATAATATAATTATTAATTTACAAAAGACAAAGATTATGCATTTCTTTCAACGTTTGCAGCCAGATCCTTTAAAAATTTAAAATAATGGACAAAATATTGCTAAATTCTTAGGTATAGTAATTGACAGCCAATTAACTTGGAAACAGCAGGCAGAAGAAGTCTTCAAAAAGTTAAGTAGAGGAGCTTATATTCTCTATAATTTGTCGAAAAAAGTTAATATTGACACCATCATTATAACTTACCATGGTCTGGTTGCCTCTATCTTAAGATATGGAGTAGTATTTTGGGAGAATTGCAGTGAACGAGCAAGAGTATTCAGAGCCCAAAAATATTGCTTGAGATCAATGACCGGCATTAATTCAACAGACAGCTGTATTCCTATGTACAAATCCCTAAAATTATTAACCTTTCCATCAATTTATACTCTGGAGTTAGCATTATTTGTTAAAATGAACCTGAATCTTTTTGAAACAATGATAAATCATTCTTCAAGACCAGTACTGAGATCCCAATACAAAGGTCTATTACATACAGGTAGTTTCAAAATAGCTTTATTAAGAAAAAATATTATGCATATGGGACCAGTTATCTACAATAAATTACCCAATGACATTAAAAATGACACTACTTAACTAGTTGAAAAATGTTATTACACTGTCAGCGAGTTTTTAAATGATAACACCCTATGAAACTGCTCAGTAATATTTCAATTTATTGTTATATTCTAATTTGATATACTAAGACTATTGTAAGTGTATCTTCTGTGTACGTGTTGTTGGGTGTTATGAGTCATGTAAATAAAACAACTGGTTTCGGTGAGCACTAGTACACAACTGCTATATATAATTATTTATTTGACCATTATAATATTTGCTGTGCATGCGACATGTAATGTGTCGATGCACCACATTATTTCCCCCTTTAAAAACAAATAAACAAATCGAGTACACTTACATAAAAATAATTAAAAAGTTTACATAAAAAATAAGACAAAAGAAGTATTCTTTCTACACAAAATATAGCCATACACGAACAAAAATAAAACGAACTTAATACTACGCGGTTACACTTTTCTTCTGTTTTCCTTTTTCCCGATTGCTGCTGTCTTAAACGTTTTGTGGTCCCTGTCCTCCGTTTGGGTGCTGACAGCAACGCATGGAGACTGTTGGAATCTGAGCTGGTTGCGTTTGCCTGGCGTCGACGTGCCGTGTCACGTTCTTGTATAACCGCTTCCTACACTTTCTGTACATGCAGTACAGTAGCACTGCAACGGCGATGATGAAAATGCCCCCCATAGAGATTTCCGTCATTGAGATGCTGGATCCCCCTGACCCAGCGGCAGTTTGTGCTACCACGATCTCTTCCTTGGAGCCCCAGCTGCCCATGTTTCCGAATATTGCAATTGTCTTGATCTTGCTTTACCAGCGTGTTGCTGCTGCGGTAGTTTGGTAGTTTGTGTGGACGAAATTATTCTTTTCTTTATTCCGTGTTTTTCTTTCGTTGATCTGGCGGTATTGTAAATCGTACCACCGGATGTATGACGCGGCCTGAGCGTGTTGTGTTTGGTGCGGTCTTATTAATTTCTGCTGGCTCAACATTTTTGTCGTCGTTCACTTCGCTACTGCTACTTTTCTGGTGTTCTAAAGGTTCATTTACCTTTCCGTCCATTAAAATGTATGCTGGTTTTAATCTGTCCACCGTTACTATTGATGTTTTCTTCGGCAATTGAATTTTGAAATGTTTCTCTTGCTTCTCTAACACTTTATATGGGCCTTCGTAGGCTGGGGTCAGTGGTTTCTTCACAGCATCCGCTCTGACGTATACGTATTCACAGCTTTTCATGTCTGGATGTATGTACGATTTGTGACTGCTGGCCTGTTGGTTGTTGCTAAACGGGCTTAGCTTTGCCATTGTCCTCTGGAGTGTCTGTGCAAAAGTCTCTGGTGATGTTACTTGCGTTTTCGGCTCGATAAACATTCCTGGCAGACGTATGTTAGTTCCGTATAACATCTGTGCTGGACTTGTATTCTCTTTCAGTCGTAGTGCTGCTCGTAATCCTAGTAGCACTATGGGTAGTTCGCTTGACCAGTTCGTTGTATTTCCGCGCGCGACTAGCGCGGTTTTCATTGATCTATGCCAGCGTTCAACCAAACCATTTGACTGTGGATGATAACTGGTGGTTCTGGTCTTCTTAATTCCGAGTGACTTGGTCAGAGTGATAAATAAGTCTGACTCGAACTGTCGTCCCTGGTCCGTTGTTATGGTGTTTGGGCATCCGAATCTCGCTATCCAGGTGCTTATGAGAACTTCCGCTACAACTTTTGCTGTTATCTCTGCTACTGGTACAGCTTCCGGCCATCTCGTTTCTCTGTCGATCATTGTCACGATGTATCTGTTTCCGTTGGATTCTGGTAGTGGTCCGACAATGTCTACGTGCACGTGGTCTAATCGTGCTGTGGGTGGAAAAATTCCGATTGGGGCCGAGTTGTGCCTATGTGTCTTGCTTTTCTGGCATGCCTGGCATGTTTTCGCCCAAATGCCGACGTCAGTATTCATGCGGGGCCAGAAATAGTGCTCGGAGATCATTTTCTTCGATAATCTTATTCCGGGATGTGTTATGTTGTGCATGGTGTCGAATACTTGTTTTCGAAGTGATTTCGGCACATACGGTCGTAAACTTGGTTTTGTATTTTCGCAGTGTAGTTGTCTTGTTCCTGATAATGTCGTTGTTTTCCAGTTAAGGTTGCAATTTTTTAACAGCTGAGTGAGTTCAGTGTCATTGCGTTGCATATCTGCTAACTCAGTCCAATCCACAGGTGTGGGGCAATCTATTTGCTCGAGTCGCGATAACGCGTCGGCCACCGGGTTCATGTTACCGGATAGGTGACGTATGTCTGTCGTGAACTGTGCGATGAACTCGAGGTGACGTAGCCGTCTTGGGGCTATCGTTTTACTTGTGCAGGTTTGTTTTGTAGTGAAAGCATGACATAACGGCTTATGATCGGTGTAAACTATCAACTCTCTTCCCTCGACATAAGGTTGAAAATGCGTTACTGCCATGTAAATGGCTAGCAATTCCCGATCATACGTGCTGTATTTTGACTGCGTTTCACTCAGTCCCTTTGAGAAAAAGGAGAGTGGCTTCCAGTTTCCGTTTTCATACTGTTGTAAAACGGCGCCCACGCACGTTTGAGATGCGTCTGTCATTAGTGATAACGGGCAATGCGTTGTTGGTGAAGACAATGTAACGGCGTCGCTTAGACTTGCTTTACATTGATCGAATGCTTCTAATGCCTCTGGAGTCCATTGTATTTCGGTTTTGTCATTTTTCTTCGATCCAATGAGGTATTTGTTTAACCGAGCTTGGTGTTTGGCTGCTTGTGGTATATTGTTCCGGTAGAAGTTGATCATGCCTAAAAATCTTCGCAAATCTTGTACGGTTTTTGGTATAGGGTATTTGGTTATTGCTTCGACCTTGTCTGGTAATGGTTTGATACCATCTTTTGTGATCTGATATCCGAGGAACTCTACTTGCTGTTTGCCCAGTTTGCATTTGGCTTGATTTATTGCGATGCCATGTTCGTCTAACCGTTTGAACGTTTCTTGTAAATGTCGACGGTGTTCGCTGGTTGAAGATGACGCCACTAGTATATCGTCTATATATACGAATACGAAGTCAAGTCCTGCTAAGACTGTGTTTAGGAATCTGACAAAGGTTTGCCCTGCGTTTCGTAGTCCAAACGGCATTCTTGGAAATTCGAATAGACCGAACGGGGTTATTACTGCAGTCTTTTCTACGTCTTGTACTGGAATCTGATTGTAAGCCCTTTTTAAATCGATCGTTGAATAAATACTGGTTCCTGGTAGTAGGTATGTGAAATCTAGTAGCCTCGGAATTGGGTATCTGTCCGGTACCGTGATCGCGTTCAATCTCCTGTAGTCACCACATAGTCGCAACTCGCCGTTTTTCTTCGATGTCACGTGCAAAGGACTTGCCCACGGACTCTTGGAAGGCCTGCATAACCCTGTCTCTAGCATGTGTTCTATCTCCTTCTTCACTCTTAGGTATTTGTCCGCTGGCAAAGGTCTTGACTTGGAGTAAACAGGATGTCCATTGGTGATGATTTGGTGAACAACGTCGTGCTTCGGTCGTGACTCTGTATCGAGAGGTTTCAAAATGTTCGGGAAATCTGCTAAAATGTCTGCGTAGTCTTCGGTTAATTTTACGGTCCGAAGTGTAGGCGTGCTTGACTTCATTAACTTTGCGTTACTCTGAAGTCCAGTTGTACCATCAATCAAACGTTTATTCCGAACATCCACCAAAATGTTGTTTCTTTCTAGAAAATCGGCTCCAAGTATTGGTTGCGTAATGTCAGCTACGATGAAAGTCCAACGGTACGGGCGTCTCATATTCAGATTCAACGTCAGCGTTTTGTCGCCGTATGTTTTTATTTGTGTACCGTTTGCAGCGTATATTTTATATGTGTCGTCAGCTTTTAAACGATTCCCTCTTCTAGGTATGGCTGAAATGTTAGCGCCTGTATCTACCAAAAAACGATACCCACTTTTTCGGTCGGTAACGCATAGGCGGTTTGACGGTATGATAGCGCTGACGACCGCCTCTGTCAACGCTGAATTTAGTTTTCCGACGGTTTCTTCCAATTGCATGGATTTTCACAGTTCCGAGCTCGATTCCTGTACCGATGATGATACCTACATAACCAGTTGGGACTGTCGGGTGTAATCCTCGTCCTGGAGTGTGATCTTGTGCGCGGCTTGCTTCGGTTGCGCCTGTAACTACGGTGTCTACCATTATTTGCATTGGATTTCAAGGCTGCTATTTCTATGGTTAGCTTCTTCATTTGGTTGACCATCTCAACCATAAGCTGTGTTTGACCGCTTGATATTTCCGACACTTCGCCTGATCGTCCTTCCAATATCTTGTCTGCTATGGCGGCGAGGTTGTCAAGTTTCTGATCTTGACTGACCGTTAACACTGCTCGAACGTGATCGGGGAGTCTTGATATCCACAAACCATGGAGGGTTTTTTCGGCCACCTGACTCTTACGTGCCAATTCCCTCATTCGTCTCAACAGTTGCGACGGTTTTTGGTCGCCTAATTCCACTTCACTGACCAGCTTTTGAAATTGCCGCTCCTCCGATTCTTCGTACACGGCTAGGAGTCTTTCTTTAATAGCACCATATTTATTAGTGGCGGGGGGTGACATTATTATGTCGGCCACTTGACTTACTGCGTCTTTGTGGAGCTTGGACAGTACGACTCCGTATTTTACTTCGTCACCCTGTTTTTGGGGAGCCATCATTGTCTCAAACTGCGCGAACCACACCCTGGGCATCTCTATCCAAAAATCCGGGATCTTCGAGGATATTCCTAATGCTGCGACTTCGGCCTGACTGCTGTCCGTCGCTCCGCATGCTGGTAACGCACCACAATTTCCACTTGTGCTCATGTCTTCGGTAACTATATGCCTCTTGAAAACCAAAACCAGTGAGATCCGCTTGTGGAAGGCTGGTAAGGTTGTGCAGTGCAGTTACCACGACACGAGGAAATCACTTTAAATCGCGGCGCGTGTTAATTCAAATCGGGGTCACCAGATGTAAGTGTATCTTCTGTGTACGTGTTGTTGGGTGTTATGAGTCATGTAAATAAAACAACTGGTTTCGGTGAGCACTAGTACACAACTGCTATATATAATTATTTATTTGACCATTATAATATTTGCTGTGCATGCGACATGTAATGTGTCGATGCACCACACTATTATTTGCCAGTGAATTTTACTTTTAAGAATGTGACATTATGAACTGATTACCTGACAAATTTTTATTATTTGAATTTGACTTTTAACTACTTTTAAGAATATGACATTAGAAACTGACTACCTGACAATTTTTGATTAATATAGATTTACAATGCTTTTGATTATTATAGTGCTTAATGTTGCATGCCATACGGTAGAATGTACTAGATCCAATTGTTTTTTTTTCTTTTTTACACCATCAAAACTATGTTTTTGTTACCTACATTCTTTGCAAATAAATGAATTCTGATTCTGATTCTGATTGGAACCACTCAGGCTAACTATTATAAAGGAAACCGAATGATGAACACATGTGTCACCATCAGAAAGACATTTGAGAGATAATGACACACTCAACTGCCAGGATACACACAAGTCAACGAACGATACATAGGTACAGTGAATGGTAGATTTACAGTCGGAATATAGAACGAAACGAACGTGAACCGAACGAACGTGTGCTGTGCAGTTATATAATACTAAAAGAAATTGAGTTTATACAATACAAATATATTCATACAGTCTTCAGCTGGTCCAACAGTACTTCAAAATTGTTCTGCCCATCACTTGTTTTTGCAATCATTTTCAAACCCTAACAACCATTTTCATTTATGTGTTTTTCAGTGCTGCTTATCTTTTGCAGAAAGCTAGTGACTAACAAGCCGGCCAAGTGTTTCTGATGATGTTTGAGGGAGGCGAATACTCATCTACCTAGACTTATCCCAACGACGTCGGGGTCGACTTCCAGTGTAACTAGACGCAGCTTGGTACCGGTATTTTGTACGGAGCGACTGTCTAACTGACGTCCGTGAAACGACCTTGTTACTGGGTAACAAAATAAAGGGGTATTTTGTTGCTTAGTAACTGGCATAAATTGGTTGCCAATGTGTGGGCATAATTATGTACAGAGATGACTTAAAATTCTTTGACAGATCCCTAGTTGTCAATGCCTACAGTAGTGGACATATTTTTTGATAATGAAGATGATAACTTTTTTTGCATTATTGCATCATCATTTTCTCACAACAAGAAACAGCAGCTCTTTAAATAAATAATAATATAAATTCATTGACGTACTTTGGACGACGAAAATGTATATTGTAGTATCTTTTTATAGTATCGTAAAAGGGCGACGACGAGGCTTTCGCACCTTGGAGTTTAGAGCTGGGTGCTGATAGTCGCGATTAGCGGGTCTCTTAACAGTATCTATCCTTTTATCTGTCCTCCCGCTAAAGTGCTTCATAGTAATATTTTTATCATATATGAGAATCTAAACTAGTAATACTAAAATAAATATAATCTCTGCCCATTTTTAAAACAATGGTAAAAAATCACTACCTCTCTCTTTAATAGTTATATTTCTTGATTTTTATGCTTTTGTTCAATACTTATTACTGTATATATTTGTCTATTATATATATACGTATGTATTTATTTTATTTTATCTATAAATAGTACACCAAAGACTACCTACAGTACTGTCATTCCTTCTATTTTTTTTTAAATCCATCCAAAGGTTGTCTTGAAAAGATCGCTTTTAGCGATAAGGCCGCCTGTTGTGTCACCCGGTGCAATGTTTTCTTCGTCTATACTTTCTGTAACTTATATGGTGTACATGATAAAGAGTATTCTATTCTATTCTATTCTATAAATAAAATCACAGACTACCGCCAGCAACTAGGGACGCAATTACTAACAATATTCTTGGTCATGCGATGTGCATTGAGGGGAGCTACCGTTTGAATTTTCTGCTACGGGTACGGGAGAGAGGTCTTCAACATGTCAAATTTCATAGTTTTTTTATAATATTGAGTATATTTTCCAAATATGGCAGAGTAGGATAGATACAGGTTTGACCAACCACTGCTTTAATAGATTTAAATGTTTCGGTAAATTTTATGATTTTAATGTTTCTTAGTTTTTTGCTGCGTGAAACTGCAGCATACTCGATTTTATATTTAATCGCACTTCTACGGTATTAGAAATGATTTTAATTCAAACTTTGCTTCCATGCACGTAATAACAACGGCTATATTTAAGGACCTTACTCGCCAGTGGCGTCAACTGGTAAGCACAAAAACGGAAGCCCTATTACACTCACTGAAAAATGTTGTCGATGCTGTCTTTAGCACTGGCCATTGAGGCATCCTTTGCTAATCCGATTACGAAAATTCTATGACTGAAAGACAGCCGATTCATTTAATTATTGCCGAATGTAAAAAAATGCATAGTTCCAGTGCAATAAGCTACGAGAATGAAACGGTGCATAAAAGCTATTGAGCTAACGGTGGTAGCGGTAGAGGTCGTGATAAAAAAATAGCCATGCCACAAAATTCCCTGTTACTTAGTTTATTTCGCATTTGACGGACAACAAAGTGATCCTATAAGGGTTCGGTTTTTCCATTCGAGGTACGGAACCCTAAAAATAATTATTATTCCTATTTACACCAAGTGCGAGGTTTGTAGTCTACATCATAAATCTGAAATCGGTAAGACTTTGTTATGGATGATTTCACTAAAATTTTAAACGAAACTACCAGAACGTTTTCCGCCCCGCTCCTTACTAAGCGACACCTATTCTCACCTTGTATTTGCATTAAAATTTAATAAAACGCGCTGTGTATTTAACCTTCCATTTGCCGCGTCGGGTCAATTAGACTCCGCCTGAGAACTGGCGATATTCTCTTATAGAGGTATCATTGGCCTGATTCTTTGGGCAGTGATAAAGTTACACCTTATTATAACTAGGTAGGTACTTCAATATTTTATAATAATAGTAGACACAATTCAGTTGTGTAACATCTTTACTTATTTGACAAACTCAACATCCTACTTTTAATAGAATATAATATAATAGAACAATATTTATTCGACACAGGCACAACACAACAGCAACAAATGTGGAGTATAAAAAAAACATTTTTACAACAAAATACCACCAGTCGGTGTCTTTCGTAGGTACCATTTTTTGCGTTATGGACACCGACTTCCAAAAATAAAGTTATTTTTCACTTTGTAGTTTCCTTATTTGGAAGTCGGTGGTATTTTTTTGTAAAAAAGTTATTTTTTTTAATTTTTAACTCCAACGTCAGCCCACCGCATAGAGTTTTTATTATTTGAGAAAAGTTTTAAAAATTAGTTTAGTACTATATATCTTTTATATCATTAATAAAAAACTTTTTTGCAAATAAATACTACCGACTTCCAAATAAAAAACTACAAAGTGAAAAATAACTTTATTTTTGGAAGTCGGTGTCTTTCGTGGGTACCATTTTTTTTGCGATATAGACACCGACTTCCAAAAATAAAGTTATTTTTCACTTTGTAGATTTTTATTTGGAAGTCGGTAGTATTTTTTTGCAAAAAAGTTTTTTTATTTTACCCTTTTTAGTTGTACCTACCTAATAGGCAAGTTGTTTGTTGTTGGGTAAGTAGTACCTATAACGCCAGAATAGATTACCCCTATTACATGAAATTTGAACATAATCGGTGAAATGAGAGATCTGCGTAACCCTTTCGTGCGTACTGGCGTGATGTTATGTTATGAAATGGTATAAACAATAAACAGACATGCGATTGCAGTAATCCCGAGAGTTTTCCGTTATTTATTGAAGAGTTGTGTTGTCTATCTCCGAAGTTCTCCATCAGATCTTCAATAAATTAAAATGGGACCAATTTCGGAATACGTTTTTTCAAACGTTATATATTGTTACTGTTCTTTTAATACGTTTTCAGTTGGCACCCCGCTAGTGACACAAGGGCGAAAAAAAAAATTGTTAAAAATGTAAAAGCCTGTGTGTTTGCTCCTTTGTTGATCAATCACGTTGTAGTGGCTGGTTCTATTGTGGGGCAATCCACAGTGTTGTACACGCACTAAATGACCACACTTCAACATGTATACACTTGCCAACGGATCTCGTAATAATGACGCGGTGCGCACGAGACTCTGTCTGTCTGTGTGAGAGAAAGTGGGGAAAACCTGAGTGAACGCGCGAGTGTGATAGATACACTAGTACTACACACGTGTCACAACCTCAATTAGAGGCAATTTTAAATTCAAGGCCCCTTACTCCTCTTTCCACTAATCTTCTCGACTTAGGCCTTTACTCTTTCTCATTTCCTTATTTGGACGTTCACTAATTTCGGACCCTTAATCGTATGCATTTAAGATCAAGAAAAACCGGCCAAGTGCGAGTCGGACTCGCGTTCGAAGGGTTTCGTACCATTATCGCAAAAAAACGGCAAAAAAATCACGCTTGTTGTATGGGAGCCCCACTTAAATATTTATTTTATTCTGTTTTTAGTATTTGTTGTTATAGCGGCAACAGAAATACATCATCTGTGAAAATTTACCAACTGTCTAGCTATCACGGTTTATGAAGTACAGCCTGGTGACAGACAGACAGACATACGGACCGCGGAGTCTTAGTAATAGGGTCCCGTTTCTACCCTTTGGGTACGGAACCCTAAAAAAATCACAACAATTTTGTTTTGTTCATATGGCAATTTAGATATATATATCTTAATCTATGGGTACCTACGAAGGAAATGTACGAGGATTTTCACCCCCGTGGCGTTACTAAAGACCCCTAATAAAAACTTTTTCCCAAGTTTTCTCACCCAATTTATCCCCATTTCCTTCCTTCCGACAATTTTTAACTTGTTTCCTTTAGGGTTATTTTGTATTTATCTATATTTCATCGTAAAACTTTATCGTAGGACTCCTGTTGTGTTTCCAACTCAAAATGTCTTCCTTATAATGTCAAATGGTTATGGGAAGGCCTCTTTCATTGAAGCAAAAAGTATGGGAAAAGTTTTTAAACATTATCAAGTTGGTATCCAAATTTGTATTCTGTCTGAGAAAATATAAGGTTGATTTTGCGTTGTGAGTGAAGTTTCTAAAGTATAGCAATATTGAATGTGATGAGTGAACTTGTAAATGTGAAAACGTCATTGTATGATAGACTGTTATGGAAAAAGTAGGGGAAATTTCTTAGAAGACTTTTTAAGAGCTGCGTCAGTCATTACGAAGTAAAATTATTCTCATTTTTATACTGAAGGAAGCTTTATATTATTATCTTGCTTTCGTGTGTATGACCGACAGCTACTAGTCCATTACAGGACTACTAGTCCATTTTTCAAGCACTTCCAGGCATCCGACTAAGCTGAAACTTGGCGTACTTATGTAACTTTGGATACATTGAAATAATATGGTACTATGGAGCTGTTGTCATGATGGAGCTGCAAAGTGGCCATAGCGACGCCTCAACTAGACAAGATATCACCGTCGTGTTTGGTCTCATTGGAAGTGTAATGAAGAGTGATATTGCGTTTAGTACCTTTCAGTTCAAAAAGCTTGTTTAAAAAAAACCTTTATACTTAATTTTTTTCCAATATTGTCCCACATATGGGCAAAAGCCTCCGCCATAGCGTTCCAGTCTTCTCGGTGTATTGCCTTCTGTAGCCAACTCTTCGTAAACAATTAAATCGCCACGCCACCGTTCCCTTTTTTGTTTTTTTTTTTGGGTGGGAAATCATCCAATGACCGGAAGGGCGTGTCAGATTTTTACTGACTAAACCCCACCCGTGTTCCTTGAGTTGCTTGAGCCAGGGCCGCTGTAACTCTTTTTCAAATTTATACGCGACCCACGCCACCGTTCCCTAAGAATCACTCGGTGACGACACCTATCTTCTGGCTACCACTGCATGACGACTCTGACTAGCTATCAATTAATCTTTTACAACTACGTTAGGTTTTTACAAATGACAGCCGGGACCAACTGTTTAACGTGCACGGAGGAACCTCGTTTTGTATTGGACTGTTACCCATCCACGGAAAGACTTTGGCAAGCGTTGCTTAACCTCGAAGATCGACCCGTGCAACTGTTAATAGTTAGCCATGAGCACCTCCAATTGCTAAACAGTGTCGAAATTGTTATAAAACCTCTGTATATAAAAACTCACCCAAAGGGCAACAGAGAGGGCTATGCTCGGAGTTTTCATGCGTAATCGAATCAGAAATGAAGACATCCGCAAGAGAACCAAGGTTACCGACATAGCCCGAAGAATTGCCAAACTTAAGTTGCAGTAGGCAGGGCACATCGCTCGCCGTTGGGGCCGAAAAGTTCTAGAGTGGCGACCGCGTATCGGAAGACGCAGCGTTGAAAGACCTCCCTCTAGATGGAGCGACGACTTGGTCAAGGCTACAGGTGTCCGGTGGATGCGAAAAGCACAGGACCGATCATTGTGGCGACGCTTGGGGAAGGCCTTTGTCCAGCAGTGGACGTCTTTCGGCTGACATGATTTTGATGATGATATAAAAACTCTGTTACTTGTCTAGAGGCTCTAGACCAGTGGTGGGCAAACTATCTTAATGGGGTGCCAAAAAGTATAAGAAATTTCAGAGGAGGGCCAGAATTGTAGGAAAAATGGATTTTGTGTTGTAAAGGGGAATGCCCATTTTGTAAGGGAACTTGGGCCCCTTTGAAAAAATGGTTGTATCTTGATGACTTTGGTTGTATATTGTAGAAAAACACGTTATATTCATAATTAGAAATCATTTTTTATTTATTTTGCGGGGTTCATAAGAAATAACGATGTTTCTTTTCTTGAAATAAACCCTTATTACAATGCAATAAGGTGCATACAATTGTCCATGTGAAGAAACCTGATCTGTTTTTGTCTGTACATAAAAAGTAAAAGACACGGATGGACAAAACACAAAATATAAATCCTATTTTTGAATAATATTGAAATCGCAGACACGATACCTCATAAGGGGCCTGTGTATGGGCAATCTCCTTTAATCATATAATATAAACATTACAGCATTACGCACTTGCACAAATGTAAAAAATTACAATTTAACTTTTATTCGAAGGCCCTGCCATGGTAGGCGGAAAAGTAGAATCTACTTTATACTTCTGGACCGTCAAAATATAATTATCGCGGGCCATATACTCATGTCGAAGGACCGTTGGAGGTCCGGATTAAATGCTTTTGCGGGCCGGAGCTGGCCCGCGGGCCGTACTTTGCCCATCACTGCTCTAGACAAGTACCATTCGATGTCAGCGAAGTCAATAATCGAAATGTCAAAATATTAGGGATTGATCACGTGATTTTTAGATATCGCTTGTCAATCTCATACAATTTTGCCTTTTTGACAATCGCTATCGCCACGCTTTCGATGATAGAATGTCACTTGTCTAGGGCCTCGGCTTTTGATTCAACGCATGTCATAAATCCCAAATTCTCATTACTACATGCCTTATGTAACAAAAACCTATTGTAATTGTGTTCCAGTCATCTGTAACTACCATAAAGGTATGGCTAATAAATTTTCAATGGCTTTTTGTACCTTTTACGAAGAAAGGACTGCCCGCGTCCACTTCTGTCGGACGGAATTGTTATTATGAAGATATTTTTATGATTCTTTGACATTTATTGCCTTCTATACATAAAAATATAAAACGATACTGAGTGACTAACAAATTATATAGGAAAATTATTAAGCGCTATATTCCTCAATCCTAGACACTGACTGTATCTAGCATGTTGCTGTGCCCGACAGGGTCCATAAAAAAAAAAAATTGAATTTGAATTTATGTACAGCATTTAAATAGGAATCTCTGGGTTAATACTGTAAAAACAAAGAAATATTTAAAAAAGTGGACTTGGCAGCTCACTTGTCTGAGATAGCAATATGGATTTTGTGTGTGATTTAGCTTGATGCACGTGCGTTTTTAACATTGTTTACGTGCGTCTAAGAATAACAATAACATGGTTAGTGACACTAAACATCTTCATTTAAGTAATAATAAATCATCGTTTTCATTGATCTAATTGCAACTAGTGAAAGTTTTATCTGGATTTCAAACATGAGTGATGAAAAGTCATCTTCACTACTATCCCGCAGGAAAAATTTTATAAACATTAGGCAATTATTTCTTACTACTTTAGGAACATTTTTGTTTAGTCATAAATGGAGTTCAGTCATTTAAAAATTGGTCTATTTAGGTATAATAATTCAAATCCTAATAAAAACATACCTTCCATTAGGTAAAATGTAGGTCATGTAAAAATTACATCTTATTAAGCAGTTAACGCAGGATGAATGAGTTTATGATACATCAAGGTTAAGTGACACTTGATACGGTCGATCCGTGGATAGTTGACCATCCATTTCATACCAAGACCCCTTGGTGCCTCGGAAAGCACGAATAAGACGTTGTTTGTGGTCGTAATTCGTTGATCTTCAACAGTCGTAGCCAAAAAGACAGTAAATTGTTTTTTGTTTGCATTATTTTATTATTACTAGAATTGTTTTATGAAATGCAAGTATGTAGCTATAAAATTAATAATAATGTAGACATAATCAGGTAGCTATAAAATTGGCCGGATTCCGTAAAGGCTTCAGCACCGTAGACCACATACTTACGCTGCGGCAAGTCATACAGAAGACCGAAGAGTACAACCTGCCACTCTGTTTACAGAGAGGCATGCAAGCCTTAGGTTCTTTCGAAACTTGGGTTTACTGCAGACCCTCCAAACGGTGCCAAATTGACTATCGGTACATCAAAGTGTTAAAGTGTTTGTACATAAACGCCACCATGTCAGTTCGACTTCAGGATCACTCACCTTCGGTTTGCCAACGATATAGTGGTCATAGCTGAGACCATGGAGGACCTCAGTACAATGCTCGATGACCTCAGAAGACCTTCCGAAAGAGTGGGTGTTAGGATGAACATGGACAAAACCAAGGTCATGTTGAATGCCCATGTTACATCCACTCCTATCTAGGTCAGAGACTCTACACTCAAGGTTGTCGACGATTATGTCTACCTGGGACAAACGATCCAGTTGGGTAGGACCAACGTTGAGAAAGAGGTCAACCGTCGAATCTGACTCGGCTGGGCAGCGTTCGGGCAGATGCACGGTATCTTCTCGGCCAACTTACCAGTGTCTCAAGACGAAAATCTATGACCAGTGTGTGTTGCCAGTGATGACCTATGGCTTTGAGACGTGGTCGCTCACAATGGGCCTCATTATAAAGCTTAAAGTCACCCAAGGGGCAATGGAGAGGGCTCTGCTTGGATTTTCCTTGCGTGATCGAATCAAAAATGTAGAGATCCGCTAGAGAACCAGGGTTACCAACATAGCCCGAAGAAAAACTTAAGTGATGAGGCAGAAAGGTTCTGTAGGGGCGACCGCGAACTCGAAAACGTTGCCTTGGAAGGCCACCCACCAAGTGGACCGATGACCTGGTGAAAGTTGCGCGGATCCACTGGATGCGAGACGCACGGGATCGGTCAATGTGGAGACGCTTGGGTGAGGCCTATGTCCAGCAGTGGACGTCTTTCGCCTGATATGATGATGATGATGATTTAATTTTACTTCAATAATTACTTCAATATTTTATGCACCTACCATGTTATTTCTCCACCAACCTTGGTTGATTGATAGAGAATGCCTCAGGCATTAAGTCCGCCTATGTACTTGTATGTTGCAAGAAGTTTAAAAAAAAACAAGTAGGGGGGAAAAGAGAGCGATGAAAACAAATAGTAACAATAGTTAAGAAGATCTAGTACTGAAGAAGAAAACAAAACCAGAAAACAGGAATAACTATAAACTATAATATGGCATAGGCATGTAGGTCACGGATGTTTAAAATTATATTTTTATAATTTGTAACAGCATAAGCAATATATGGTACATCATTAAGTGACCTTTAATTTGAAAAACTCTATATGTTTATGCTACTATCTTTGCATTATATAGAGTTAATCTTTCTAGTATTATATAGCAGCATAGCAAGCATTGTGTGAGTACCATGTACTTCAGAGCTATCATTGTCTAGATACCTACGTCTTCTATTGACTTGAATGACTCCGGTGGTTGAGAGTATGTCATGCCCACTCAAATGTCTCGCCGATGGTGGCGCGTGTGTCGGATCATTTAGCTCCCTTCAAAATGGTTGAGCTGAATGGTGCTGATACATGTGTCATGTTCGTGAACGGGCGCTGTCGGTTGGGACTGGTCATCTCTTAGCTGCCATGGTTTATTTTAATTGATTCTGATTTTATTTCTGAATTGTCTTTTTATATTTACTATGGACACTTTTAACTTTCTACATCGTTCTCACATAATGTGTAATCTCAACATGAATGATGTAACAAATGATTTGTAATAATTACCTAATTGAAAAAGAGTGTCCATGGAGTTTCTTGCCCGTTCTTCTCAATAGAGATCTACGCCTTGGAATGGGCATCTACGGTACTTTCACAGTTATTATGTCTTGTGACTGGGACTGTAGCACCATAATTTTGTAATATTTTATTTTGTCTTTTGACAATTCAAAAGTGCCTGTAACTGGCCTACTTGAAATAAAGTGCTTTGACTTTGACTTTGACGTTATATTATCAATTTAAGT
This sequence comes from Orthosia incerta, assembly GCA_948252205.1. Classification (NCBI taxonomy): domain Eukaryota; kingdom Metazoa; phylum Arthropoda; class Insecta; order Lepidoptera; family Noctuidae; genus Orthosia; species Orthosia incerta. The sequence continues at coordinate 14,649,727 of OX411764.1, read as the reverse complement.
ATCTTTACTATTCATTAGCTCAAAACCTACACATTAACGTTTTATTCAGTATCTATTTTACCCACGTCCATTTGACACTAGCGGGGTGCTAAAAGAAAAACATCACTGGGTGTCTGACGCCCAGCAAATGCTGAGTTGGTAACCCTTCCGGTATCAGCGCATCTCTTCTTGACCCATGTTTGTACGTCTTATTTTTACTGTTATTCTGTGTTACTTTGTTATTGTTACTATTGTATTGTGCCTATACATTTTTTCTATTCTTTTGTTTCTATTCAAATTCTCAGGTCCACCAAGATTTTTGGACTCAGTACCTCATTCTCATCAGTATTTATTGCAACCACTACACTTACGAGGCAAGTTTTAATGAACATTATAAACAGTTCCCTGACTGAATGATGGCATTTGCATAATTTAAACAACACGTTTATTTTTATTTTTGTAATATATTTTACATTCAGCGTATGGTGTTTTGTTTGTTGTTTTAATTTATATTAATCAAATGTTATGTTTAACATTTTATATTCATAATTATTAGATCCGATTTCATTTATTTCACTTTTTAGTAATTTTTCACTGTATGAATTTTGATTTTTATGACATTTAATTAAGATGAAGGTATTGGAAGTACTTGTGACGTCATTTAATCATGAACTTTCACTTTTTAAGCACAATGTTTTGCTACAAAATACAAACTGTCATATTTATTAAGCATCTACCGACAAATGTCTAAGTACCTACCTAAACTATTATTATGTTGCCAAACACCTACAATTGTTAGAGTACCCACCTGAGTAAATATTGTTGTGTGTACAGGAAATCAACTCTAAACTTACATGTAAACCATAGTGATGATATTCCAATAAAATATTACGTAATTTATAATGATCATTGTGATGTATCCTGGATTTTATATTGCCATTTTAATATTATAAGTCCTTTGAGACAATTAGTACAATACTGTCAGTATCAATATTCTTTCGAATATTGATTAAGAATGACTAAATAGGCGATATTCAATTCTTTAATTGTCTTGATACGTTTTAAACAGGTTTCATTACTCAAGAATTGATTATTGACCTAATTGTGAGATTATTTAATGGTGTAGAAAATGGTGAGGACATTTGACAGTTCGACTCGTTACTATAAATAGTGTGTAATTCGTTAGTTGACACACTTTGTTGTGAACTACAAGCCAGTACGGACCAGTTGTTATGTTGTGAATAGTGATATTATTTCCTGAATTGTTATATTTTGTTAAATATGGACTACACAAGCTTCACGTAAGTTATTTGATATTATAACTTGATTATTGCTAATGGCTGTGTTGAAAGTCTATTTCATATTGTGGCCTTTATTCATAATGATGTTAAATTGATTTAAGGGCTAGTCATGTTCTTTGCCTTATCCTTGTTGTTTTGATTATGTAACATTGTGAAATGTTACAAGATTCATCATATAATGGCCATAATATAATAAGATCTTTATTGTAATAAACGATATTTATATGGTTGTAAAAGATATAAAAGATAAATACTTTTACAACCGTTGTTGCTTCCGTGGAGTTTGTTGCCCTTCTTCTCCACGAGAACTAGATCAGCGAATGGGCGGTAAGCTCTCTGAGCCTCAATATGAATTAATTGACAAGCCTAATTGAAATAAATACCTAGTCTTGTCTTTCTGTGCTTTTATTCATAAAACCTTTCCGTTATACATCACATTCACAGTAAATAACCAGCAACCATCTTGACATTCCAAGCTTGCTATCTTCGTAAATATCGATACTTTTATATGGGGTTTCTTCATAAATCTAACAAAGGCTATTGTGTTTTTGTGTAATTATATCTGACATTGCTATATTAAAGTATGTTTATCAATTTGTATAACACTTATTTGTACACCTCGTTAGGCAAAACATTTTTGTAAGCGCTAAATAATATTTAAACATTCTGTATGCCTTATTTATTTGACAAATAAATCATCATTATCTTCATTCCTTAGATTTAGAGTTACCTTGTGATAGATTTCGTAAAAACATAATTATGAACATTAGATAGAATAGAGATTACTAGCTGACTTCACCCACCTGAAAATTATCCCAACGAAACATTCTACTGGACTAAAAAGTACTCGTACACTATGTGCTAATCCTGAATACCACATGTGTGTCCAGTTTTACCCGTGAAGGCGTGCAAAATTAACAAATAGATAGGACAAACTGACAGAATAAATTTCATTCATTTATAATATTGGTATATGGATTAAAAATACCAAAGTTAATAGTTTGTCTATTGGTCGTAAACAAAAGAATAAAATCCAAATAGTGGTTTAAAAAATAAGCCATGTTTAACATATTTGGGTCACTGTCAAAGGCACATTGTTTCCTTATATTATTTTCTTCGCCTCCAGAATTTTCGGTATGTTATTGGCTAAAATCGGAAAAGCAATATATTGGAAGGGCGCGCCGATATGTCTACGAATGGTATCATTCCAGAGTAGCGAATATAAATCATAGAACGATTTATATAAACTAGTTTTTGTCTGCGGCTTCGCTCTTGTAATCTTTGTGGTTTTGTGGTTATTACACTCAGTCATATGTCGTGGTGGCCCAATAGCTAAGACCTCGCCGCTCGTGCTTGAGGGCGTGGTTTCAAATCCGGACAAGTACCAAAGTGATTTTTTTCAAATTCATAATGTACCAGCTTATCTTGGACATCACAGGCAACGGTGAATTGTAACATCGTGAGGAAACGTGGCTTTAATAATTATAGTTAATGTAAGTCTGAAATAGCCAACTCTGACACTAGAGGTGGCCACATCCTCACACGAAAAAGAAGAAAGATTACACTCTGTGAAAATGTATCTTTCTAACAAATTATCTGTCTAGCCCTGAGCCATCTATATTGGGACCTGCTACCAACCTAACCGAATTCAGCTGGATCTGGAGATGGGCCCGAAACGACTGTCAAATCTAAATGTGTAGCTTTCTAGCTGGAAACGAATGTTCATAATCGCCTAATTCCATAAGTGAATTCGGCAAGGTTTTGTTTACAGTTTGACCCCATGAAAGAGTGACAAATTCTGTTTAAATAATTATTTAAAGCCAAGAAATATTGGACGCTTTCATTGGTGAGGATACTCTTTTCGAATGAGTCCAATAATGGTATGTTAGGTAGAATAAACAAACAATTTTACCAGCTTATATAATATAAGTTCAGATAAAAGAGGACTTTTTCATATGAAAAAGCCCTTCGCCTACATATTTGTGTATTTATTCGCGCTGATTTTGATATGTGACGAAATGACGGATTGGTGCGAAGTTCTGAGTTCTAGAAAATGTTTGGCAAGAATAGTTTTTGAGAAGATTTTTATTGCATTTTTGTGCCAATTTGTAAGCTTAGGACTTATGGTGAAAAAATCTGAAGTTCATGAGAAAAGATTAAACAAATTTGCTGAAGTATATTGAATGCCTGATCTACTATTTTGCCCAATGATAAGCGATGATGAAGTCGAAGATGAAACACGCTTGCCTAGAAGTAACCTATGAATTCGAGACTTGATTGTTCTTTTTTTCTATTATTCTCATTTACCTTGTTGATGTTGTGTTGTGTCTGTATCAAATAAATGTTTACTATTTCTATTTATTTGAAGACTGCCAAATTAAACAGATACAGTCATGGAATTTGACCTATTTGTTAGCGTTGGTACTTAAATAAATGGGTTAGAAAATGTAAATATAGTACTAAATATTCATTGGACTGTTAAAATATAGGCTAAACAATAAAAACAACAGTTCAAAATGAAGGTGATTGAATGAAAAATTAAGATAAAATAATTCATGAGCATTTGCTTAAAGCAATAAGATACTACCTTTGCATATTTTTTGTCAGATCTATTTGATTCTTTTATGGAAAGTAGCATGTTGATGCTTGCCACTTAGGTAGACCGATGACCTTAAAACAGTGGTTGTGGACGGACTGGATGCGAAAGGTGGAAAACCTTTCCTTGGTGCAACTTGGTTTTGGTGCAACTTCGGAGAAGGAAGACAAAGAAAAGAAAGACAAGAAAGACAAGAAAGAAAAGAAAGAAAAGAAAGAAAAGAAAGAAAAGAAAGAAAAGAAAGAAAAGAAAGAAAAGAAAGAAAAGAAAGAAAAGAAAGAAAAGAAAGAAAAGAAAAGAAAGAAAAGAAAGAAAAGAAAGAAAAGAAAGAAAAGAAAGAAAAGAAAGAAAAGAAAGAAAAGAAAGAAAAGAAAGAAAAGAAAGAAAAGAAAGAAAAGAACGAAAAGAACGAAAAGAACGAAAAGAACGAAAAGAAAGAAAATAAAGAAAAAAAGGAAAGAAAAGAAAGAAAATGAAACGTTTATTTGTGCCAGGCACGACACAAATAAAGAGAGGCCATTGTCTAGCTGCAGTAAACTTCGATAGGCTAAGAAGCTAAGTTACACCTCTAAGGTCCTATGTATGCTTCAAAAACTATCAATCCTTTGGTCACCAGACCAGTCTAACTGGAAACAGAAGAATACTAGTTTTTACAGATTACATCGTGGCCCCCACGTATGTTCTTGTACATATGCCACATACCAACTAATCGCGCTAGCATAGTTATCGTCACGATTTGAACACATACAACAGTCCGAAAACAACTGACCAGCAGTTACCCGGACCAGACACAACACCTATCTGGTCGGCGGGTTTGCAAATTATTATTATGTATGCAACTAAAAATCAACTACCTTTCTTTCACAATCCTGATTATGGATAACACGATATCCCTTGATATTGGTCTCACTGCCAGATTTCCAGGCTATTGATTACCCGTTGTAACTGTCAAAGATCTATGAATAACATCATCAGCCTATTAATGTAACAACTGCTGGGACACAGGCCTCCTCCTTGTGAGAGGGGATGGACCGTAATCCACCACGCGCGCCCAGTGCGGGTTGGTGGATGACACATGTCTTCGTAATTTTGGTTCTATGACATGCCGGTTTCCTCACGATGTTTTCCTTCACCGTTTCTAAATAATTTAAACAAAGTAAGTCACGGTCAATACCACTGAGCCACCGCTGCTCTCATATGAATAACCACTGTGACTAAATTGTTAACGTGCGTTCCGAGGAATGATGTGGTTTTCTTAAATATCTAGCTAAAGATCCAATGCGATCCAATGCCAAACTGATTGTTAAACAACCTAATCTAGACTAGATTAGCGACCAACTATCTGTATTGCTAACAGTAAGAATGATAATGTTGCCATGTTTTCCATGTAATATGGTGGCGCCATCTCTTGTAATACATACATACATAAACTCACGCCTTTTTCCCATGGGGGTAGGCAGAAACTACAGAACGCCACCTGCTACGATCCTTACATACTTCTTTTGCTTCACTCACATTCATACATCTTGTCATACACACACGCCGGTTATGAGTACTTCGCACCTTGCCTTTCTGAAGAACATCACCTATAAGGTCTATATATGTCTTCCTAGGGCGTCCCCTCCCGGCGTTTCCATTCACGTCTGCCTTGTAAATACCTCTTGTAATATTATGTCATAAACCAATGATCGAATACAGTGACAAACACATTTGAAACATTTCTTAATAACTAATCTCCCTATAACTATCGCACTCCTTTCCTTCATTCCTTCTCCGTAATATTATGCATGCCTTTGCTACGGACATCTTAGAGGAATTAAACCTTGACCGTGAAAGGATATCGTATCTCACCGCCAGCTCTTCATGCCACATGGCTGAAGACTGAAGCATCCAACTAGTTGAATAGTAGAGAACTTTATAAACTGTATTCGTGGATATAAAAGCTGCGGTGAAGTTTTGAGTGGAATGTGAATTATCAGAAAGACGTCAGCCACCATTTTGGAGTTTAAAGAATCACCAGCTCGCCAGTCTTCACCCCACCAGAGTTGTCTTCGCCCTGCATGAAAGGCATACTATTCCCTCATTCCCATACTACTGATCGCCCGGTTTGAATCCGTGAATAATTGCCGGCCTTTTTAGCCGGATTTCAAAACAGGAGGAGGTTCTATGTTTTTTTTTTGTGTCAATTATGAACCGATTTTGAAAATTCTTTTTTTGTTTGAAAGGATATTTCAACGAGTATTCATACTTAAAAAATATTCCAGAATTTATAATATGCACAAAGTTGAATGAGGTTTCTTAAACCGCAGTCACATAATGTATAATTGTTTTTAATGAATAAATTGCTATTCTACCGCTAAATTGATTATTATTTATAGCGTTCGAACCTAACAATGTCCAGTAACTTTTAATATATGAAATAATTTGAATTGACATTGTGCAATATATACTGCCTTTGTGGCTTAACGCTAGTTGTAAAGGTTGCAAGCGCGACTGGTGGCCTATCCCTGGTTAGATGTCCGGGTAGAATAAAAGGTTATTGAGTTCTCATGACACGAAATGTTTACTCGCAGTCCTTGAAATTACCTACTTCACCTTTACATTTTTTTTTCTATGAACCGTCTATCTATAACCTAGGGTCGATCTTTAAGTCTAGTGTAAATAAGTTATTTCTAGGCAGGCGTGCTTTACCGTCGACCTCTTCATCGCTTGCCATCAGGTGAGATAGTGGCCAAACGCGAGTCTATCGTTAGAAAAAAACTCTTCCAATCCCTTTGCAAAATATGGGCTTGCAAAAGAATATCCAAATGCTAAAAGATAATCAAAGTTATCGACATAGCTCAGAGAATAAGCAAGCTAAAGTGGCAATGGGCCGACCATATTTGCGATAACCGTTGGGTTAAATGGGTTCTGGAGTGGAGTCCGCGAACTAGTAAACGTAGGACGCCCTCAGGCTTGGTGGAGTGACGATCTTCGCAGGGTGGCTGGTAGTAGCTGGATGAGAGTTACCGAAAATCGAAGCAAATGGCGTTCAATTGGAGAGACCTATGTCCAGCAGTGGACTGCTATAGGCTATTGATAAAGATGATGATACTTATCGATTTTTATACCAAACATAAGCTTACTAAGCTCATAGTAAAAACAATGATACCAATATTTAAATACCTTATACAAATTCCGAAAATTCCGACAACTGACAAAAGTATTACAGTTTTAAAATCCGGTAGTTACATTAAAAGCCGTATTTCGTGAATACGGCCACTCTTAATGAACATGACAATAATCGGTAATTAAATTTGAACACAATTCTTGCAATTAATGGATCGTGAATAGTGAATGTTAAAAATATGTAAAACCTGAAAATATGAAGCCAGATTTTCGAAAGGTTTTAAATATTTGCATTGGTTGTACAAATTGATTTCCGTGGAAGCATTGCCTACCGCAACGCTCTTTGTGGATCATATCTATATGAAAATGTTGTTGATATATTGCAACAAGAGAAAGGGGAATACCAAAAAAGCGATGAATAGACTATGCAAAAGAAGGTATAGTTAAAAAATAAGTTCAAAAACAAGAAAATATTCTCATTTTAAAAATGGACACACTATTCGATATGTATCGGGTATAAAATAAACAACTTACATGTAACAATGAATTTATTGTATTTCATACATATTCAAAGTGGTATTCAGAGGGTAACCGTGGTCGTATGCCACCTACAATACATTCTGCAAAGTAGATTTCAGTCCGTAAATATATCAAGTGTACAACAAATACAAATCAACAACATTAATTCACACAATAAACTTAAAGATGTCCAACTTTAACTCAGTCAGAAGTGGGATATATTTCAAAGTCTCAACTGAGCCTAGAAAATCCAGGAACATTAAACTATCATATTGTCGTGGGCTTAGTTCTGCCACTCGTCTATTATCCGCTGTAGAACTCAGAACTTTGTTAAAACTTCTTTACAGGGTGAGATGTCATCCCCACCAACTTATATCTACCAACGAAGAACTGAAATTCAAGAGATTATGAGCCGTATTGTAGGGCAAGAAGGGATGATGAAATATGGTGGAGTTGTGAAATAAGTTTGTAATTTGTAGCACCCAGAACGCTTTACATCGTCGACAATGTTCGCTTTTTGGGACATACGGGTATATAGGATAATAAATTAAATACCAAGCTGACGCTCATGTCACATTCAACGAAAGCGATGCGATATATATTGTAAAAAAGTAAAAAATGTATGGTATATATATTGGTACGGGTATCGAAACGTCTTGTGATCAATCCCTTTCATTTCAGCATTTTGACAATCACCATTGCTGCTAGAATGTTTCTTTGTCTACAAGCTCTACAGCCTATAGTTATTAATGTGTAATCTTCTTTGTGTTATTAATGCATCTTAACTTTTCTGTATAAGGAAAGCTGTCTTAAGATTAGTTGAAATGCCAATGAGTAATTAATATTCATCATCATCAGCTTTTTAATATGCTGAAACACAGGCCTCCTCTCTGTGAGAGGGAATGGGCCGTAATTCAACATGCGGGCCCAATGCGGGTCGGTGGATGTCACATGTCTTCGAATTTCTGGTTCTATACTCCATTTGTAATAACATAAGACGTCTTTACAACTCTTTTTACAGTCCGTTCAACCGATTTTGAGTTCTATCTCGTAAACATAAGGATGACATCAAAAGCATAAACCTGTTACCAAAACCAACTGTTTGCTACAGCTTCCATTTGTCGTATCACCAACGCAATAGAAGTCAAAATCGGTTGAACGGGCTGTAAAATGAGCTTATTTAAATGTCTAATGTTATTATATAGTGAACAGAGTTTAGGACATGCAGATTTCCTTACGATGTTTTCTTTCACCTTTTTGAGAGCAGTGGTGATGAAATAATTTACACAAAGTAAACTGGGTTCGAACCATGACCTACAACTTGTAAGTTGCGGCTGTTACCACTGGTCCAACACTGCTAATCTATTCAATAATTAATCTTTAATAATTAATTTAAATGCCAACCAACTTGATGCACTAGAGTCGATCGAAACGCGGGCCAGGAGATTCATCGGTTGAGGCATTGGTTAAGTCAAAGCTCCAGAGCCTTGAACATTGTCGCCGAGTTGCCAGCTTGCCGGTTTTTTATCGATTACATTTTGGGGATTGTGCGATGGAATTGCATAATCTAATTCCGCCCAGCCCGTTTCATCATCGGGCTACCAGACGTACGGCGATGCGCCATCGGTACATGGTGGACACCCCACCCATACGCACTAAACGTTTTGAGAATACCTTTATTATGCGTACAGCTAAGGAGTGGAATTCCCTGCCGGAGTGTTTCCCGATAGCTACAACCAACAAGAGAGCGAATAGGTTACTTCTAGGCAAGCGTGCTCCATCATCGACCACATAATCGCTTACCATCAGGTGAGATGGTGATCAAGCGCGAGCCTATACAAGACAAAAAAAAAATGCTGTTTAATACAACGGCTTTTAAATGTTATTATTATTAGTTATGTATCTAATTGCATTCTGAGATTTTTAATTGTTATTTTTATCGTTTACCCATAAATTGGTATTGTCAGTCGTCTTTATAATCATCATTTCTTGCTCTTATCCAACTTTGTACATCATAAACTTTTGGTCGTTTAAATCCCGTGGACGTCGAACGTTTTAACGATTTAAACGAACAACATTTAAAAAAACCAAAAAAATTATAAAAAATACACAAAATAATAAACCAACTTTCAAAAAACTTTCGTACCTCTTGTTTTATCATTTTGCAACACCGACTTCCAAGAAAAAAGTTTTTTTTTAGAAGTCGTTTTTTTTTAGTTAGTTTTTTATTAATTTGTATTTTATCTTTACAATTCGATATTGTTTCATGTACCGGATCGACCCTCCACGGGATTTAAACGAACAAAAGTCAACGTTGTGTATAGAATTGAACATAAGATCGACGCAACACGTATTTTTCTACAAAATTTGTCTGTTGTTGGCATCACAGTAGTCGTATTTCACCTTCCACATAATCCATTCATCGTTTGTTTGTTAATATCAACGTTTATTTTTCGTACGCAGTTCATTCCTTTTATAGCGTTTCCATCACACCTTGCATTCTATCGTGGAATAATTAAATTATAGTCATCAAGTAAACACGCCATTCTTTTAGACTTGCTGATTATTTTGTTCAGGAGAATGAATAATAAGAATTGTTTTTTTCTTCTTTTATCTTGTGTTACTAATATAATAAATGTTTAAGTTTGAATGGATATGTGTGTGGAAGTGTGGATGTATGTTTGTTACTCAATCAAATGAATATAGTCACCCATCCACGGACCTACCTGGAAGAGCGTCGCTTAACTTTGTAGACCGAAGCGGCTTGTTTTGCTAAGGAATATTTTAATAAAAGCAAAAACGAAAACGAGGTTTGTTTTGTGTGTTCTGGGCCACAAACCAGTAACTGGGTGAAACTATACCCCTTGAGAAGACTGGTGTTTGTTACTAGTGTTATGTTTTTAGCTAGCTAGCTTAGACTAGCTAGCTTAGGCGTAACGACTGTCAAAGGACAACAAATGATAGCTGGCAGCAAAAGCTTAACGTGCTTTTGAGTCACATCGGTCACCTATCCACGAGCCGCCCTCGATAAGCGTTGCTTTACCTTGAAGATCGACTCACACGCCTGATTAGCTAACCAATAACTTGATCATCATCATCATATCAGACGAAAGACGTCCACACTTTTTTTTTTTTTTTTTTTTTTTATTCGATGACATGTAATTTTTTATATTTTTATTAAGTAATTTTTTATTTCTTGACATCTTAAATGTAATTTTATTTATTGAAATTTGTGTTTGTTTTTAAATATGTTTTGTTGTTTTTGTTTTTAAGATATTTTCAGTCTCAGTTTTCTGAATGATTGAATCATTTATTTATCTCGTTTAACGTTTTCTTTTTTTGTGTTCTATATTTTTTATTATTAATATTATTTTGAAATGTGTAAATTCAGATACAAATGATTGTTCATGAATAAATGACTATGACTATGACTATGACTATGACTGCTGAACATAGGGCTCCCCCAAGCGACGTCACATTAATCGGTCCCATGCGTCTCGAATCCAGCGGATCTCCGCATCCTTCACCAGTTCATTGGTCCACCTGGTGGAGGGCCTTCCAACGTAATGTCTTCCAGTTCAAATTAGCAAAAATCATTGACCAACCTCCCCAACTGTGTGTTTCAATAAAACTTTCTAAATGACATATAACTTATTGAAGGTTTTACACACGTTGAATATCTAACGGACTGCGAGGCGATCCTGTTGATGTAACTCCGTCTAGTTTAGTATTAAGAGTAACTATTCGTTCGCCTGAGCTGAATAACAATGGATGGGACAGTTGGCCGGAAGTACGGAATAGATTTTGTGAAATACTGGGTTGATTTTGTTTTAGGTGCCACTGGGTTGAATACGACTTGTGGTACCTGTTTTGAAGTCATAATAAAATTTTAATATTGCTTTTCCTCGTTATACATAAAGATAAAATTCATTTCTCATTCATAACTGTACAAGCTTGAAGGGAGTTTTCATCAGCGTAAAGACGAACTTCCATTCAAATTTTCATGCCCCAATTTAAGCTATTCAGTTACTTTGTTCTTATACAAAGAAGAAAAATATATATATATTTGTAATAGTACTAATATAAAGTGTTGCTAAAATAAATAATTATTGATTTATTATTTCGATTGTGTTTAGCACTTAGCTAAAATTTATAAAGTTAAATGTAATGAGTTGCAAAACTAAATTATTATTTATAGATATTCCATTGTTGTTTTATAAATAATTATTATATTTTGTAATTGCTTAATATTGTTTAACTTATTATTTCTAATTATTGGTATTAGCACTTAGTTTATTTTATTTCAAGCAGTTTTTGTTCTATAATAGGCGCAAAATAAAAATTATTTTTTTAAATCAAATCAAATCTAAAAAAATATTTGTTATTATAGGTATTACAAAGAATTGTTGATAGATGCACCGCGTACTGAGAATGTTTTTCGTTCAAAGAAAACGCTCGTTTTCAATATTTGATCCTAACATCTATATGTCATAATAATACAAATAAATAGTTTTATATTTTACTTCTTTTTCGTATATGTTTTGTAAAAATATTTAAAAATGTATTAAATAAGAAAAATAAATAAAGGACATAAATAAATAGTAATTTATAATTAAATGTCAAGTTGTCGGATTTGTTAAATACAAGTCATATAAAATTATTATTTATTAAATTAGATTTTCATACCATATTATAATTGAATAAATGAATCCTTGTTATATAAATAGAATCGATATTGTCATTATTAAATGCTGTTTAAATTATTTTTCTTGCTTGCCTGTTTTTTTTTTCTTTCTTAATCCTATTATATAGACCATAGGTGCCTATTATACAATGATTTTCATTTGTACAGGTACCAACGATTCTCTTTTTTTGCGTTTATTGGAAAAACTTACTTTCTGAATCTGTAAATGTGTTTTTCCTAAATAAACCAATATGGTTTTGTATTGTACTTATTAAATGTTTAAAAAATAAACTACAAAAAGTAAAGTTTTATTTTTTTGTGACGTTACCAAATTAGCCCAGGCAATGCATATGCTCCGAAAAAAAATTTTAAAGAAAAAAAGAAGCAAGAATACTCATTTATTGACAGCATATATTTTTTACTCCGATGGGATTCTGTGGACTTTTCAGGCAACATTACGTCTACTATAATTAACATTATTCTGGTGGAAGTACTTAACCAGGCTTTTTTCCGCAGATTGGCCTCTAATAACAGTTCTTTTCCCGGGCTAAATAATAAAGCAATATTTCTTCGACTTACATAATAATGTACGTAAGTTTTTGTATGTTGTATCTATCTTTTACTAAAGAAGGTCCAGTGAAAACCAATATACCAGCGCCTAGTACAGATGGGTATAGCTCCATCTTTAGCTCCGTGACTCAACACTTACCAACAGGCAGCCTTCGAGAAGTTAATTAATGACTCCGTTCAGCTTTTAATTGTATAAGAAGTTCATTGTTTGGCGAGTTTGTTGAATAAACAGGATTCGACCTTTAACAGATTTATTATTTTCTTTTATAATTGGAAAATACGGTTTAAAGATTGGGAGGAAGCCGTAATTATTTCTACACTAATATTATTAAGAGGACAGATTTTTTTGTTTGTTTGTTTGTACCGAATAGGCTCCGAAACTACTGGACCGATTAAAAAAAATATTTCACCAATAGAAAGCTACATTTTTCCTGAGTAACATAGGCTATTTTTTTTATCCCGAAAACGGGTCCCGTGGGGTGGTCCACGGGAGCGAAGCCGCGGGGAGCAGCTAGTACCATATAAAAATGAAAAAAGTACTAAGCAGAATTGGGTATAGAATCTCAATTGAAAAGGATCTAGCATGGTTAAGGGTACACTAGTCGACGGCACGAACTATTTTGTGCGCAGGGTTAAAATGCATTTTATATCAACCGACAACACGTGCGGAAGAGATAGATGCTGTGATGAGCAGTAAGAAGCTAGTTCGCGTACGAATACACACTTTTGCAAATTTGTAGCGAAATGGATAATGATTTAGGACGAAATCAAGCGCGCGAAATTTTATAAACAGACCTTTGACAGTATCATGAAAAATCGACTAAATTTATGTGTTGAAAATAAAATTATTTGCATTGTTGAACTACTAATCTATCCCTGTATGGCGGCCGTTTTGCAATTTTCTGTCTTCTTAAGGTATTTATTAGCGCCCAAAGATGCGTTAAAATTTGTGTCGAAATGTGGAACTTTCGACGCTCATAACTTTTAAATATTTTCTTTTTTTACTTTTTCGCTTCCATACAGGGCTGAATGAGACAAATTGATATATATCACTTTTTATTTTGAACGTACATCGAATAGTGGAATAATCCCTAGAGTAAGTTTGTATGGAAAAAAAATTGACTAGTATAACCTTAATATCATAATATTCGCCAACAATTTTTTTTACTTCATCGTCACCTCCTGCCCGTAAATCCCAATTTATTTAGGGTCGCCACGCCACGGCATATTTTCTTCCAAATACATTTATATTTGGCCATATATCATCTTTGACATAAACCTACAGTAGTTACAGGCCAGTAATTTCAGGAGTTTCTTAACTATCGAGACAAACACTGTGGAAAATTCATCCATTAGATCAATTCCTTCAACAACGAAACCCATCGAAGATCTAATTGACACCAAAATATGTTTAAGTACTCCACCACCATCTGTCTAGATTTTCAACTGTTGTTCGGCTTCCAGTTTAAACAAATGCAGTTGAATAACAGTATTTTACATCAGGGACGTTATGAATATGAAATTTCTGATCTGGATAAGGATACCGATATATACATTTTCTTATAACGGTTTCATGGTTACGGACATGAAATTATTTCGGATTATCCGTTAGTTTCACATAATTTCGGTTACGGTTAGAGATTTATAAATAAACAAATAAAAAGTTTAACACAAATCATCATCATAATCATCATCAATCAATATACATATAATAAATCTGTAGAAAAGTCGTTTTTGTACACTGAAAATATTTCCAAAATATATAGCTAAGGTGTTAAAGGATAACCAACAGAATCCATTTCCAGCATTTTTGTAATTTTTGTCTGTTTATCTGTTTATTTGTGCACGCATCACGTAAAATTTACAATACCAATGTTGATAACTTTTATACATAAACATTGTGCGTAACTTGAAGTATTACTTAGTTTTTGTTTCATCACAATCGGTTCACGCTATCAAAAGTTAGATGAATTTAAAGTGGTCAAGAAGTAAAGTTATCAGTATCACAACACACGCAATTCAGATACTCGGACAGTTGAACTCCGTACTCGATAGACGGCGTTGTGCATTTGAATTCATTTTCTGGATGGCGGTGTTAAGATTCTACGCGAAAGAATGACCCTAGAAAACTGGTAGGTAGGTTAGTAGGTTTGGCAAGGCAGTCAGTTGACAGGAGCGAAGCCGCGGGCACAGCTGATAGAAAATAATTTAACTTTATTTCTATGATATCATTTGGTACTTGCATCGCAAGTGATGCGCGTGGCTCGCGTGTCGGCCCGATCAGGCAGTATAACATGTCAAAAGTCTCATTTAAAAGCCGCCCCTATCTGAAATGATTCAATCTCCAACTTTTATTTCGGATTCGGTTACGGATAGATTTTTATTTCAGATATTCGCTAATTTCGGATACAATTATGGAGCTCCTTAACATCCCTGTTTTACATGGAGCGGATATCTATCTGACTTTGGGTAAAGCGGTAGGTACTTTCTGCTAAGCCTGTATTTTTTTTATCAGCCCTAGTATTTATAATGATGAAAAACTGCTTGTTGTGGGCGGTGATGAGGAAGTATCAATCATACAACGATTATTATTTCACTGATAAGGAACTACATTATCACCAAGTGTCTTTCATCGCATTATTTTCATCCCGCTATTTTGTTACCGAAATATTGTACGTTTCCTGTGAAATATGCAATGGACGCGCCATTTTAAAAGCTATAGTACATGTTATGAACAATAAAGCGTAGCATCTCCACACACAAAATACCACCCTATATTTCCTTCATCAAGTTGTTAACTCTAAACAAAACACAGTCAATCAATAGGACCCTTCAAAATAATAACATCAAAATTAATTACTCTCTCTTGTATTGTTGTGTCTATTATCTACTTGATTGTTACGGAAATTGTTGCTAATTGCTCTTATGTTATGGGCTATATTGGCGTGAGGGTACGGATTGTTTTTGCTCTTACCGTTTAATTTTGGTTTACTCCAGGTTTCTGGGTAAGGAGACTACCTATCAATATCCTTATTATTGTAAATTTATAATGTGTTTTAATGACTTTTCTATTTGTTATTATTTTTAATGAATCAAATATGTTTAATTTCACATGGTATGATATGGACTCGTTCCGAAATAAATGAATTTAATTTTAATTTAATTTAATTTAATAGGTTCCTAGCATAATCCAGTTTGTATTTACTCAAATGTTTACGTATTGTATTTTTTATAGTCTAATTATGCGATTCAATAAATCAATTAAAACTAACATTAATAAGAGATTTTTCAACACACTTGCTCGTAAAGTCAAGCTAGAACACACATTAGTGCGTAATAAAATTATCCCTACAAAGTCAAATTAGTACCTTCCTGCATTTGTTATTTTTTTAGTAACAACAAAGGTGTTTTATGCCAATGAAAAACCATATAAAACTTTGGATAAATTATTCCTATCTAATACCCTTAATAAAGTCAACCGAACATTTATTATTATCAAATTGTTCATCATCATCATCATCATTTCAGCCGAAAGACGTCCAATGTTGGACATAGGCCTCCCCCAAGCGTCGCCACACTGAACGGTTATAAATTGTGTAAAATTGTTCATAATTATCACTTAAAGTTATTACTTTGAAGTAAGCCGTATGTTCACTCACCTTGAAAAAAAAAATGGCCGAAAGTAAAATAGGCAGCCAGTAGTCTGAATTTTGAGTTTCAGAAAAGTAGCTGTACTATATATAATGCAACGTTTCTGAGCTTATTTCATGTCTTTACGAACTAAACCAAATTACCAAGCATTGTTAGTGGGACTTGCAGTCACAATTTATCAGAGATGCTTAAGCATTTCAACGAAGACGTTATATCAATGCCAATAAAATTGCACATCGATTATGAATATCCTAAACCTAGATCTATCTTTTAAGCTCCCAATAAATTCAAATAAACCTTCTTGCTAAGTAAATCTGGAGCCGTTACCACGTGGGTGGGTCCTGGAATCAGTGTGATGGATAGCCACTTAAACCCTAGCCGTTTGGACCGGAACTTTATAGGGATTCAACGACGTACTACTGTATAAATGTAATGATACGGACTGGGTATAGTGATTTAATTTAGACTTGCTTTCAGATGTACTTTCTGAGTTTATCTTGAACTATAAGGCATATTGTGAGGATAACTGGATTGCATGGTCTGAAATTGTTAGAATTCAGTTAGCAATCATGGTCGTAATTGGTCACTTCGATCAAATCTTTTGATAAGTACCTTTTTTTTATAACACGTACAGTCAGATATATTGCAAGAATTCCATTGTAACCATTTTGAATAATGAACCCTGCCTCTCAAACTAGGGGCAACCTGTATCTTGAGAGACAGTATTCAGGTAAGATTTTACACAATATTAGCAATCTTATACAATATGTGGTATGTACTTAGTCGTCGCAATCATAAATTATTATCAATAAACTATTCAAGAGAAAGACTAATGAATTAAAATAAAATAAAAATAACAGTTGAAGTAGGTACTTTAACTGTTATTTGTCTAAAAAAAAAAAACCTCTCATACAAGTGGGTACTTGTATGAGAGGTTTTTTTTTTTTAGACAATCCCACCGCACTATTCCCAAACCACTGCAACTCCTGAAAGCTAGAATCAACAGTGGCGACCACCAGAAAAGCGCCGAGGCAATGAAACTCGACGAAGTCCCGGCGAATAAATTTAACTGTCTTAGATCCCGCAACGAAATTAATCATAATTTTGTTGTTGTTTTAAATCATTTATAATTTTCGATCATCGATCAAATACCGTAGAATTTGTACGTTACACGATCATAACATAAAATCACGCCTGTACTGCCTGAATGTCAGACAGAGGCGAGTGTTAGGTGTTACTGATAACTGTCTATATCTTATCCAACTGCTGGGCAGAGGCCGCGTCCCACTCGTCAGTAAAAATAAACCCTTGAATGACTTATCTGAAACACTAACGTGGAATTAATGACCGTGATCAATTCTCAAACCTCAATAATCAGGGAAAAATCCGAAGTTTGTGTAAACAGATATAAAAATTAAAGTTTCAATATACACAGACCATTTAAAATGATGTTAAAATCTTTCATTTCAATCCCCATTCTCAACGCTCCACCAAAAAAAACATTCAAAAATATGCGTGCAAAGTGCAATGTACATACAAAGTACAATGTACATGTATGTCTCACACAGATTGTTAGTACACGTAATGATATGCAAACAGCACAGCGTTATAACGAGATAGGAACACGACTTTTGTACGTGTACAACATTATTTTAGGTTCAGTATTTTATAATGAAAAGACTTCCGTAGTTGAACAGAAGCCTGCCGTCATTGTCTATGAGAAACCTGCGGTATAGTTCCAACATTCTTCGTCCATTTTATTGTTCTGTGTTTCAAGTGATATGTAAGGAGACATGCGAAACTGGGTGAAAAGAAATGCAAACCTCTATTGTAAAGGGAGGATTCTCTGACCAGACGAGTGTTGTGTCTGGCCCGGGCAACTGCCCGACAGTTGTTATCGGACTGTAATATTTATATATTCTTATCGCAACGAAAACTCTGCTTGCATTTGTTGACATGACGTCGCACAAAATTCATTGCGTCCACAAAATCGGACGTCAGTCATATATCGTCGTTCAAATCCGGGCAAGTACCACTGTCACTTTTTCAATTAATATGTACTTTGTTTATCTGGGACATCGCTGACGACGGTGAAGGAAAACATCGTGAGGAAACCATCGTGGGCTTATAAGTGAGTATTTGTAAGTTTGTGCATTGGTGTAATCGCTGCAAGTCATTCCAGTGCGAGGGTAAACAAATAAATGAATATCTGCGTGGGTAGGTCTTACTTTATGCAGCTCAAATTTGTTTTAGCATGGCCGTTTTTCGAGTGATATCTATCATATTTGCTTAAGCTAAATCAATTATAAACTAACATTAGCTTAAATTATAAATTCTCATCACCGTGTCCGGCGACAGTGATCCAGACAAATATACGTTTCTTTCAAGAACTATTTGATGCATGAGTAGCAAGGGCAGACATAATAAGATACAGAAGCTAAGGCAAGTGACTCTAAATTGGCAACTAATTCAACAATTCATCTCAATAAGACAAAATAAATAAAGCTGGACACAAGATAGTTAACAAAATGCTAGAAAGAAGATGAAAACAAAACAACCAAGAAAACAGTAACTCTTCGCATAATCCTTATTGCCTCTAAAGATATATCAAAGATAAATAAAATTGTATAAATTACTTCAGTAGGTACTGGATACCAATGATCTATATACTGCAATCTTAGTCGTCCTGCATATTTTATATGAAAACTGTTTTCTTTGAAATCTCAAGTGAAATATCGAACATCTTTCGAACTGAGAACTATCAAACAAAATGGGTATGGTGTGTCACCGTCACAATGTGCATGTGCCTATAATCGTGACAATATAAAAAGTCCAATGACGTTTTTCATTTTTAATGCCGCTATAATTTTGTATGGACCTCTAAAAAAAATCTAATTCATAATCCTAATTAATTACTATGTTACCCAACTATACGACATTATTACTATTAATTACTATAATAATGATAATCATTCATAAGTATCAAGTTTAACTTATATAACGTTTTTTATAGCTGTAAAATCTGACTTCTGCGATTGTGACGACTTTAGTTTCTGTTCTGTTTTTTTATGGTTCCGTACCCAAAGGGTAAAAATGGGGTCCTATTACTAAGACTTCACGATCCGTCTGTCTGTCTATCTGTCTGTCCGTCTGTCACCAGGCTGTATCTCATGAACCGTGATAGCTAGACAGTTGAAATTTTCACAGATGATGTGAAAATAAATATTGCATTTAAAATTAATATTTAAGGGGGGCTCCCATACAATAAACGTGATTTTTTTGCCGTTTTTTTCTCGATATTAATAACGGCAACAGACGCTTGAAATATTTACAGAATATTTAGTTGTATATTCACTTAAAAAATTATAATTATCAAATTAAAACAAAATAAATTAAGGGGAGCTCCCATACAACAAACGTGATTTTTTTGCCGTTTTTTGCAATAATGGTACGGAACCCTTCGTGCGCGAGTCCGTTGGCCAGTTTTTTCTTTTGTTTTGTGTTAAATATAGAAAGCATATCGTAATTTTGTCTTTACGAACATTATTACCGCTTTAGACGATGCTGGAAAAACTAGTTTTGCAGCAGCGAACATCAAGCTGTTTCATTTTCAAACCAAACTGGTCGACCATACGATAAAGATAGCTATACTATGGAACTAGATGTCCAAGCACCTGTAAAACGAAGCCACGGAAATGAGCACGCAAGGTGTGACGATTAGATCCCAACGCATTCGCAATTTCACAGGTCTGATGCAGTTACTAACGTATGTAGCATATATGTACATACGAATATTCGTATGTATACATCCGTATATAATGGGCCTATAATTATACAGGCTATTAACAATTTTCTTCTCCTTCTTTTAGTATCTCTCATTTTAATTAAGGTTTCTCATCAACTAAATCAAATTATAAATGATTAAATGCTGTTAGATTCCATAGCTGTTATTTCGTTTAAGTATACCAGTAGCGTTCAGGAACCCAAGGTTAAAAATTTGTCATTACTAAAACATGTTGAGCATCACGAATGATCTTTGCCCTGAGAAGATCCGAAGACATAGAAACCTGGTAGCAGCTCGTCAATGAATCCTTTAAAGCTTTTAAGTACACTTTTGACAAGCTACAATGCAACAGTTCCATGCTTTTAAACACATTATCTGGCTACCCACATGATAGCAGTAACTATACTATTTAGCTTGATGTCAGCACTTGGAGCATCTGTAAAACGTAACCACGGAAATGAGTACGATTAGATTCCAACGCATTTGCAATTTCACAGCTCCGATGCTGTCACTAATGTAGGTAGCATTTGCAGTTATGTGGAGGTCGCCAAATTGCGACCAAGCTAGCATAACGTGTTCAGGTAATTTCCTGAATTAGGATACATTTTGTCGATGTCGTTTTGTTGAGTCGTAAATTTTAGGTTGTGGTTACAATAAATGTCGCTGTGTCGATGTGTATCTACATGTTTTGACTTTTTAACCCACTTCAAATATGGAGAAGGTTCTCAATTAATCACGTTTATATTTTTATCCTTTCATGTCATTTCTTTGTGTAAATATGAGATTAAAGTTTAAATATTAACATGTTCACAATTATTGGTGTCTTACACTTTTGGGTGATCCACAATTTCTGAGTTAAGAATTAGAAGTTGAGTAGTAGCCTGAAAACCTGACATACTTTGGCAGGTTTTACAAGTTCTTAAATTCAAATACTCAATTTACAAACCGGCCCTTAGTTTTTGTTTCAAGGATAGTCCATATCCATGAGTACCGTATTCTGTAAAAGTTTGTACTATAACTATTACTATAACCATACAAACCCCGTATATTCCACGTTTTTCAGTTCGTTTTGCACTTACCCTTGTTTCATCTCTCATGTTGTTCAATAATCCTAAATCAAAATAGACATTGGTCTAATAAAACATCGGTAATAATATATTGCCTTGTGACAATTGTCACAAGGCAATATTTTATCACAACATTTTCCGCGTTCGTGACTATCGCTGGATTACTAGTCCATCGCAATATATCTTCATATAAAGTTATCGAAGCACAGTTAAAAGCGCGCAATGGAATCACAAATCTTGAATTATCGCGTTTCATTCAAATTCGAATGCGCAAAACAAATTGTAAGCGGCCAAAACAAGACTTATTATGCCAGTTTTAGTGATATTGCTATCCATTTGTTTTTGGACTAGTTTTTGCTTGGCTTTACTTGTGAATGAAAAAGATTTCTTAACAGGTTATAAAAAGACTTATTAAAAAAAGTCTATAATCAAATTACTAGCTGCCTGCCCCGGCTTCGCATGAGTAAACCAATGAACAAAATGTTTTTTTTTTTCTTTCATATAAAGCTTTTCCTGACAATTACAAACAAAAAAATACCCAAATAGTTGCAGCCGTTCTTATTACCGCGGTTACCTAAATTTGGCATTTGATTAAAATTTACAGAAGATTTGAAAAGAGAAAGATAGCCGTAAAGGCGGTGACTTAAGATGACGACAGTCACCAACGACCTTGTGGAAACTGAACTCGTTTGACACCGCTTTGGAACGCGCGACCCAAAATTCAATAGTTTTTAGTGCCTTGAAAAAACTTGACTTTTGAAAAAATCCTTAAATGTAGATAGTTAAATTGTCTTTGAGATGGTGAAAATTTCATTAAAATACGCCCGGTGGTTTCGGTGCGATTGTCGTTTTTTAACCCTTGTTAGACATAACTTTACAAATTAATGACACTATGGTACACCAATAAAAATCAAAATTTTCCTAGATCAGATTATTAAGAAAATGGTCTAATGTAACATGTTTCTTTTTTTTGATTACATCTAGCTTAGACGTGATTCTCATTTTAAAATCAGCTGCTGAGGGGTATCTGTGCCTTAAGAAAAGACGATTGGACGATCTGTTTTCAAAGTGAAGATTATTTGCGCCGACCTTCTCTAAAAGTTGGAGTGGTGACAAAATAATGATGAATTGTATCAAATTATTGGGTTTACTACAAGTATACCATCAGTACTAATACAATCAGTCAAGAACAATCATATGAGATGCAAACATAGAAGTGGTGTGTGTGGTAGTCACATTAAAATGGAATAAACTTTTTGAATTCTGTTAATGAGGCTAGATGACAATTGAAGGTTGTCTGATTTTGTTGTACACAATTTATTACAAAGTTTACATTAAAGTATAATTTAAATAAATAAATAAATTAGTACATAATTTTTTTATTAAAGGAAAATTACCTAGATAGTAAAATTTTGAAACTTAATGATATTTTAAGAGTAGATAGGTAGTCAATTTTTTTTCTATAATTACAGACTTAACAAACTAACCAACAATATTTTCATTTATTTTTAATCTTTGTCCCACACTAGGAATTTCTTTCTGTATCGTGGGTGCGTTTACAAACATATAAATTTACATACACAAACACCCAGAGCCGGAACAACTATCTGTAGGTCATCCAAATATTTGTTCCGTGCGGGAATCAAACCCGTGACAGGCAGCGCAGCAGTCAATCGCTCAACCACTGCGCCAACCGTGCGCCCAAATTATATTTTATACATAAACTAGCTTCTGCCGGCGCCTTCGCCGGCGTGAAAAGTGTTTTAGCATCCCAAGGGGACATTATTCCGAAGTAACAAGCAGCAAGTGCTATGACTATAATCTATCTCTGTGCCAAATTTCACCCAGATCCGTCAAGCCGTTTGAGCGTGAAGAAGTAACAAACATACAAACACCCACACACACACACTTCATTTTGAGTCCATTTGAAATTACAAACAAACAATAGCGGCTCAAAGCTTGTACTTTTATTTATTCTGTGCCCAAAGTCCAGATGCTCGTTTCCATGGAAATTAAACAGTCAAGACTATACACTATCATTACAACTCTGCCTACAGCTTTGGTCCCTTGAACAGAACGTGCGGTATGCCATGCCGGACACATAATCCGCATAGTATTCTGGAACAAAACTTCATTCTAGACGTTTTTCATTCGAATATGTCTGACTTCGCATACCGCATATGCGTTCCGATCAAGAGTCAAAAGCTAACCCTTCGGAGGATATACGTCCAAACAAACATACAAGTAAATTGTCACCGAAAATCTTCCTATTTCCAATTTTATTACGGCATCCTGCTGACTGCGCAAATCGTATGAGCCAAATGAAATGTATTGAACATCGTATTGAAATTTATGCCCCCGAGAATTGATACGATTTCACTGTTTTTATTTATTTGTAACGAGAAGAAATGACGGCCATTATTTTTAGGGTTTAACGGACAAATGTTTATGGAATTTTGTTCGAAACGAAATGTAAATGGATTGTTTTTTAGAGGGTAGTTTTTAAGATAATAATAGTAGTAAAAAAAACATTTACTAAAAGAAGTTTTAATGGTAGACTTTTTAGAACAAGCGATAATTATAATTGAACACGTATCTACACACAATGTTGCGTCTGATCGTTGACGAGTTGCTTTGTCTGGAGAGAATCCTAGTAGGAAAATCAGATGCTCTAGACAAAGCGATGGTGATTGTCAAAATGCCAAAATGTAAGAGGTTAAAGGTCTATCCACACATATCAGGGCCGTGCCCGGGACGTGACCGGGCTGGGCCCAGGCATTAAAGGTATATCCACACATAACAGGGACACGTGGACAGACCCCGTTAGGGGCACGGTCTGTCCACGTCCCGTGCACAACCCGGGCACGGCCCTGATATGTGTGGATAGACCTTAGAGCTCTGTCACTGACCCGTGCACGGATGTGTGTGAACTAGTTGACCTGATGGGGCACGGTCCGTCCACGTCCCAGGCACGGCCCTGAAATGTGTAGATCACATTACATTTCGATATCAGTGGGCAATCCAATACTTTTTTTTTATATTTTCAATTAAGACGCTTTCTTTGAAAGAAACTAACTTATCTTTTTTTTTCTATTGAATCTTGTATTCTAAAGTCAGACTAAATAGAAATGGAAATAGAAAAAAATTGTTTCTTTTTTAACTGACTGCCCAAAAAAGGAGGAGGTTCTCAATTCGGATGTTTATTTATATATATAGATATGTTTTTTAATTCTTAATTCTTTATTGTACACCAAAAACTTGTTTTATTAATGATTCTCTTACAGCAAACCTTAGAGTGACAGAGAAAGATGACATTATAGAGGGCAGGATCCGGTGTACAATCTATACTTATATACTTATTACTTATTTACTTATAATATTATAAAGAGGTAAAATTTGTAAGTTTGTAAGTTTGTATGTAGGGGGTAATCCTAATGATCCAATTCAAAAAAAAAATTTACTGGTAGAAAGCTACATTATTCCTGAGTGCTATAGGCTATATAACATCACGCTACGACCAATAGGAGCTGCGCATAAATGAAAAACGTTGCAAAAACGGGAAAGAATATTACTTTTTGAGGGCTTCCGTTGCGTACGCTGCGTAAACGGTTTCAGTTATGCAATCATGTTGAGGGTAGGTAGGGTAGGTGCGGGGAGGTGTAGGGTAGGTGTAGGGTAGGTGTAGGGTAGGTGTAGGGCAGGTGTAGGTTCGGTGTAGGGTAGGTGTAGGGTAGGTGTAGGGTAGGTGTAGGGTAGGTGTAGGTTAGGTGTAGGGTAGGTGTAGGGTAGGTGTAGGGTAGGTGTAGGGTAGGTGTAGGGTAGGTGTAGGGTAGGTGTAGGGTAGGTGTAGGGTAGGTGTAGGGTAGGGTAGGTGTAGGGTAGGTGTAGGGTCGGTGTAGGGTAGGTGTAGGGTAGGTGTAGGGTAGGTGTAGGATAGGTGTAGGGTAGGTGTAGGGTAGGTGTAGGGTAGGTGTAGGGTAGGTGTAGGGTAGGTGTAGGGTAGGTGTAGGGTAGGTGTAGGGTAGGTGTAGGGTATGTTTAGGGTAGGTGTGGGGTAGGTGTGGGGTAGGTGTAGGGTAGGTGTAGGGTAGGTAGGATAGGGTAGGAACGTAGCCAGTTGACGGGAGCAAAGCCGCGTGGGACAGCTAGTTGAAAATAAAAAACTAGCAAACAAACCCAAAAAACAACAACAACGGGTAATAACTACTGGGGATTTTTTAATAAATAATTTTTATGTTTGTTTGGGCATAACTCCGTCATATATAAAAGGATTTGCTTAATTATTTTTTTATTCGAAAGTATTTTATTTCCATTTAAATTTGCTAAAGATCTGATGAATAACTTCGGAGATTTACAAATCCCGAACTCTTCAATAAATGACGGCAAATCTGTCGGGATTGTTACAATCGGATGTCTGTTTATTGTTTACTTTACACCATTTCATAACATATCATCATGCCAGTATGCTCTAAACGGGTACACAGATGTGTACAGTACACCCTGGTACACTCTCTTTCCACTTGTTGTGATCAAGTTACATGTTATTCGGGTAATCTATTCTGGCATCACTGAGGGCATTATAGAATTTGTCCATTATGTACATACCACTAAAACCGTGTTTTTTTTTACAAATAATTACAACCAACTTCTTAATAAAAACACTAAAAATAACATCAATTTCGGAAGGTGATTGAGCTATTTGAACACGTAGAAGTTGTATTAGAGTTTCTCTTTAAATTTTCTCCAAAAGATATGCCCCGGGTGAGCATCGCGCTGCCTACTGCGCCACCGAGGCTGGTGATAGTCTGGTGGAAAAAACCAATCAATGTTCTGAGTAGAAATAACTTTTTGTTTATTAAATGTTTTGCAAAAAAACATTTTTTTTAAACAAATAGTGAAGGATTCAAATTAAAGAGTAATCGTAGTTTCAATTGTCCGCAAATACGCTCCTTAAAGGCGGAACCACCAACCACGTGTCGTGGCGTGGCGCCTTTGACGCAATTGATTGACTACCAAACTCGTTGTGTTATGAAGTAGGCTAGACCAGAGTAGTTTGTTCGTGGAACCCGCGCCACGCCACGCCACGACAAGTAAGTGTGTTTCAGTCTTAAACTTGAGCAAAAGGCGACTTCTCTCCTCAAGGCTAAATAAATAATATTCATCCAAAAACAATAGATTTTTATCTAGTTATCTTTCTTTCTATAGGTAGAAGTCTATAATTATTATTTTAAAGAAAGTGGATTCTGGCATGAAGCCAAGAAAATTTATGTATTGTAAACTCAGTACTATTTCGTCTGAGATTGTAAACAAAATTCTAGATACTGGCCTATTTTTTGCATTTATGTCACTGATGCTCAACTTTCATTCCAGTTTAAAATACTCAAAACATTTCAGAGACCTTTTATCTTGAAAACAAAATTCGCCCACATGTTAAGTGCTTGGTGATATTAGTTACGAAATGTATACGTTGTGATTAGTTATGAGTGTAATTAATTATTTTAGTTATTAGTGATGTTCTGTTTGAATAAATTATTTGAATAAATTGCAGTCATACCTGCAATCAGGTAAAATAACAAGGTTGCAATTTTTTTTTCTGGTTTTTCCAAGTGTACGGTATATTAACAAAAGATAAATAATGCAACTACCCACATTATACATGTTAAATATATTACTGGTACTTTTAGGAGAAATCCTAAAACTTTTAACCATGTAAAAAAGTATCATGCTAGAAACAAAGACGACCCACTCAGCACAATAGTTGAATTTTGACAAATGACAGTTTTTGTGAAAAGAAACAGTCAAACGTCAATTTTATTCCACATATACACCGTGAAATTTAAATGGTTGTTTCCCCGCAGCGAAATGTTTTTTTTCTATGTAATACAATCGTTTCGTAGTTATGTAAAAAATTAGTAACAAAAACTGGCATATTTAACATTGTGATAAACTTAACTCGAAAACGATCACGAACCAATAGTAATACCTCCCGATATCTACGGCCGAACGACAGCGGGGCGTTGACCCGGGTGCTAAGTAGGTCAGGGTCACAGCCGCGCGCGCCGCACGGGTAAAATAGGCGCTGGCGGCTTCGTATGATATTGTTGCGCGCAGGCTAGTTTATGCCTTATCACTACACGCGAGAGCTAATTTTACTTTGAACATTTCTAAATCGGTATTTTCTTTGTCGGCTTCGCGGCGATTTTTTGTATTGTTCCGTGCAAACTATTTTATGACGTATCACTACGTGCGAGAGTTTATTTTGGTTTGAACATTATCTTGTGCATCGCTTTTCTTTGCGGGTGGTGACGCGAGTAGTACCTAGTACCTACAAGTTACTATTGTTACTCACTTTTTCGAGTTGATGAATATTTTTAAATTTTTTTCAAACAAATACATCGTTATTTTTTTACTTTAACTCTATGCTTCGAAAGTACTCCTTAAGGCAAGTCGTTCTGCCGCGGGAAAACAACCAATTAAATTTCACGGTGTATATATATATATATCAGCAATAGGAAGGCTATCTTGGATGAACCCTCGGTCTTATGGGCTTTCGTAGGTATGCATGCTCAAGACAGGTAACTTATACCATTTTAGAGATAGTCCTTGTTCCAATTTTATCAAAGCAGCGCATTCGGCCACCAATCGTTTAGCTTTCTCTTAACAAAAACACACTTTTTCAAGTTTATACACGCCACTTTAGGCTACTTCTCAAGTCTTTTCCTCACAATCACAACTCTTTTTGCAACTCCGAAACGCGCGTCGCCGTCGGCGAGTTTCTTTTTATAACGCCACGAAACATGGCGGGAGACTCCACTCAGAGTGCCTTATTAGACCCTCCTCGCTTTTCATTGGTTTTAAAACACCTCCGGCAAAGTACGCAGCTTTTAACATCCAATCCAAATCGAGTATTTTGACATAAGCAAAATAAAGTGTTGTCAATCGAATAAAATCGAACTGAGATTGAATCGTAAACTAAATGTTGCCAATTAAACAAAACTGAAATAATAATTATACAAGCGATATTTCTTTGTTCCTGATTATAATTCATATACCTTCCTCCGATTTATATATATCTGTCATATCTAAATTGTATGTATGCAGCATACACAAACAATGGGAGATTATATTATTAATAGCAGCCCAAATAGTTCAGAAAATCTATTTACCTCATAAACGCTTTCGTATTGGATATGAAAAATCTGAATTAAGTACTCCAAAAGATATGCCCCGGGTGAGGATCGAACTCACGACCTTAAGATTATGAGACTTACGCGCTGCCTACTGCGCCACCGAGGCCGGTGATACTCTGTCGAAATTAGGTATGTACTTATTTCCTCTGATTTATTTATCAATAGTTTTGTAAACAAAGATGAGGAATGTAAAGAAGGTTTACTTTGTAAAAAAAAACATTTTTACCGGTATCTTAAGGTTTTCAGCTTAGCTAAACTAAGCAGCACAATTATTATAACAGTATAGTATTCCTGGGCGCTTAAATATCAAACCACGGTGGCTGCGGAGACGAGATCAAGCGACGAATGACTATGGCCAGGTCTGCCATGGATAGGCTAAAGAAAATATGGAGGAATCACAATATCACCAAAGCCACGAAAACCCGGTTAATACGGGCACTTGTGTTCCCCATATTCCTATACGCAGCTGAGACCTGGACGCTGAGAGACGCTAAAAGGAAGAGAATATACGCTCTGAAAATGTGGTGTTGGAGAAAAATGCTTCGAATGTCGTCGCATCGTTTAGCAAATTATGGCAACCCGAAGTCTCACTGCAACGTGATTACCACGACCGCTCTGCCAAGTGCGTACCGACGAAAAAGATAGTAACCCCTCCCCCCCACCGTCCTTAATCCCGATGCAACATGAGTTTGCTATTTAATTGCGCAGTGACTCGAAGAGAGAGTGTGTGTGTTTTGAGCTCCCTATTTTTATTAGTTTCATAATCATAGCTACTCGAATTTTAACCGCAGAGAAAACATGAGCTACCGTTTTCTTGTTATAAAAAATGGCAATAACTTTATACAATTGAATAAAGGTTTTGCAATTATGAATAGTACTAAGTTTACTGGGACGACTGACAGCTATTCTTATCAAGTGGTATTTCTGTACATTTAAGTTTGTTGTAACAAATCCGGTGGAGATAAGCTAGCTATCGACCAATTCATATGTAACTTTTATCTTTTTGCACTAAGATTACAATGTAAACATTGGATTTGTGTGATAACGAAACAAATTTAACTTATTGCAAGCATAATATCCGGCCCGCTACTCAACTATTCACCGACACAATTCACTATAAAATAAAATGTTTTTCTCCTACATTCATAGCTACGGTTTCGGACAAAAGCCCCTAGACTTTTACATCATAAATTTCTCAGCAGCAACTGAATTCAGTCCGGTTTGCCGGATTGATGTTAACAGGGTCATTCCCTATTACTATTACTAACTGACAAAATGTGGATACGCCAGAGAGATGTAAAGATATATACAAATAAAAATACAATACAAATACAATATGTATACATAGGAAGGGAATACTGGCGTCATGTTAAGTTATATTATTGTTACTTGTCTTACGTTTGTCGCTTGTAACACTACAAAAAAGAAAAACACTATTAATTGGCAGTATTGTCTTTAATATTCTTATAATATATGTCGGGTTTAGTCAATAGTACGGACGTCAAAACAAATCACAACCACGCCCCTAGCGGCAATCAAGAGAAACTACGTATTGGCGCGCTTTTATAAGCACTTGCGTGGTGCGAAATAGAGCAGTTGTGTACTGACAGCCGTAGAGCTAAGACGTCGTAGAATCAGTGTCGATAGGTAATATTAGTAAGCAAGAAAGTAACTTGTGTCTATTTGAATATACTCAGTGTATCGAATAATTTGTGTGATTTCATTTTCACGATTGACCCACCTACCTGCCCACACACGATGTCTTAACCTAAGGGCCTTCCTGAATTCCCGATGGTTTGCATCTATCGGCCAGCCTTGATGCGACATAATATATTTATAATGGGGCTTATTTAAAAAAAAACTGTTGTGCTGTTTAGCTTGTTTAAATAAATAAACATAGAAGCAGTTGCTAAACCGTGTCTGGATTTTTTTAAATAAACGTGTTTTTGTTTATTTCAATAAATCAATATTTTATACCTGTCCTTATTTTTAGTAAATCTTCAAACATGCATTCATTCATCATTATAAAACCAGCTAAAAGACGTACACTGTTAGATAAAGGCCTACCCCAAGTGTTATCACGTCAGTCGGTACTGAACGTCACATCCTGCGGATTCCCGCAAGCTTAATCAGGTCATAGGCCTAGAGGGAGCCTAGGGGTGGAAACTTTCGGCCTCATTAACTATTCGTTCTGCAAGCAATATTTATTTATTTATTAAAACTTCATGCAACATAAAAGTACTTAGGCGGACTTAATGCCAAAGGCATTCTCTACCAGTCAACCATGGGCGGTGAAGAAATAGCATGGCAGGTGCATAAAAAATTAAATAATAAACACAAAATGAGTACAAAAGTATATAGTTAAAATAAACATACATAAATAGGTACTATAATAAATACCATATATAAAATAATACATCTACATATATATCTATATATCTATGACGACGCCCACGAACACAGATTTCATCGACATGTGAATGTGGAAGCAATCCAGCTGCTAGATAACACGGACATAGAGCGTAGGCTAAAGAGAACTAAACCATTTGAGTTAGTGTAGTGTATAATGAGTGAAAAAATAATAGCAAACAATACTGTGCTATACATGTAACACGTGAACTAAGTGTTTTTAACGTATCAGACTCTAAGAAAGTGCTACCGAACTGTATAAAAGTGCAAATTAACACTATTCTTAGTCATAACATTATACATTATAATTATAAGTTAGAGTTAAATTGCTTATTAGTATATTAAGGCTAGATTATAATTTATTAATAAGAAACTTAGTTTTTATTAATATAGAAAAAAAAAAATATATATATATATCTACAAATTGCCATGCCTAATCGTCAAAACTTATTAAAATGTATAAGGACGAAGAACGATTCAGTATTTTCCAGTCATTGATATTGCGAATGTTCCAAATGTATGCCGTCTGGCTATCAAAACGTCAGCTCCTCTGAATAAACTGGAAACAAAAGAATTTATAATGAGAATTTCCAAATCTTAAGAACTCGAAATTGGCGAAATATCTTTGGAGCTGACATTGAGTTATTACTTATTGGTGGGTGGTGTAAGGGTTAAAGGGAAAGAGTAATTCTGAACAGAAGTATATTCTGAAGGATTGATTAAAAAAATTTTGCTTAGTATTTAATTAATCTGAATGATGATCAGCCTTTAGAAAGTAAATGTTCAATCCTTTCAACGACTCCTGTTGAATTTCGCTATTTTTTTTTACGACTTCAAAATAGGAGGTTTCAATTTGTCAGAACCATTTTTTTTTTATTTTCCCCCTTTACTCAAAGACGCCTGGACCGATTTGGAAAATTATTCTGATGATGGGATCTTGGTCAGGATGAAATTGACTCAGATAACGGGATCCTGGCAAAATAGCGGCATCTCCTCAAAAAATATTGGCATACATGTTATAGCGATTTTGGTCAACAATGCAATCATTTGCACTCAGAAAGTATCATTTGGTGAAGTGGAACTGATGAAGAAGACTACAGATGGCCACTGGAACTCCTTAATGCTGAATCTAATACCTGTGATACGTGACTCACGGGTATAAGATATATCGAATAGTTAACCGACTACGATGACGCAAATATATAAATAGTACTGATGAAAATGGTCCCATCGTCTGATCATCATCTGATGATTAAAGTATCCCAGTCGTGTTTGGGCTTATTGGAATCGTCATGAGATGTATTTTGGCTATAAATGATTTTCAAGATAACGGGCGGTACCTACCAAAACTAAAAAGATATATAAATAAAAACATTTTATACAAAAAATCAAATGACTTCCAAAAAAAAACCTCTGTCCGAAGTCGGTGTCGAAAAACGGAAAACAAAAACAAAGAAGTCAGTTTGTATTTTTTGTATCTAAAGTATTGTCACTCGTCACTTTGACCTTGAGCTGCTTTAGTATAGTACGGAGTTTCAATAGATTGCGATACAAACTTATTCCTACTGTTTTGTTTACTACTGACATGTAAGTAACCTAGCCTAGGTACTACTAAACTCACTAAATCTTCGCTTATTCTTTTCAAAACCT
The DNA here is from genome assembly GCA_948252205.1 of Orthosia incerta. NCBI lineage: Eukaryota > Metazoa > Arthropoda > Insecta > Lepidoptera > Noctuidae > Orthosia > Orthosia incerta. The sequence continues at coordinate 14,617,219 of OX411764.1, read as the reverse complement.
GATAATTTTATTACACTTCATGTTCTTCGCGCTTTCGTTCTCATGACCTTACAGAACTGTCCGGTATAATAATCCATAAAATAAAATAAAAACCCGACTGCTTAAAAAGCGAACTAAAAAGCCGCAAACAAGTAGAAAATCATGCTGTGCAATCGGAGGGTACTTATTCGCGAGCTGGCTGACCAAAACCAAATGTATCCTCCGCTGCACAGCATGATTTTCTACTTGTTTACGGCTTTTTAGTTCGCTTTTTAAGCAGTCGGGTTTTTGATTTTTTGAATTAACTTCTTTTATTTATAAATTTTTAGTTATTTTTTTATGATTTAGGTACATTTAAACATATAAGTGATATATATTTTTGAAACCACCTCTTAAAACCGTTTATTTTAATATACCATACACGATGGGTTGGGAAGAAAAATATTTTATGTCCCCCACAATATGGCGAACAAAATACGACATTTTTCTATTTTCCAATTTTAATATAACCAGTGACACTTACAGGGTGAAGACGAATCGATTGACGTATGAATCATCAAAATCGGCCGACGCGTTTGGTCTTTAGAACGCCACATAGGAACAAACATACATACAATCATACATCCATACAGACATAGTCTGATAAACACATTAACCTCCGCCTAGTCTAGACTATTCACCCATCATCATCATTATCAGCAGTTCAGTAGAAAGACGTCTACAGCTGGACATAGGCCTCCCGCAAGCGTCACCATACTGATAGATCCTGTGCGTTTCGCTTCCACCGGACTCACGCAGCCTTGACCAGGTCGTCGCTCCACCAAGAGGAAGGTCTGCCAACGTTGCGTCTTCTGGTACGCGTCATCTTCCTATTCACTGAGACACAAGCAAAAAATTTTTTTTTTCCTCTTTGTAATAAAACTATAGAAGTAAAGAAGATAAGTATTTTCTCTCATTCCTTGTACCACAGCCCAAAGGCGTGGCATCTTTAATGGGTGTCTGTTTAACTGCACCGTTCGTTTCATTCTTGCCTTTTATTCAAACGTCACGAGTGTTCTAAATATCCTCGTTGAGTTTCTACAATTTATCCCCGCTGTGAGGAGTTGACGGTTTTATTTTAAAAGGTCAGAGCTTTTTTTTAAAAGCAGTGTCATAAATTCTAATTCTGTTTTTTAATTTGAATTATCACTGTCAGGGATTCTGAAAATAAATTTTAGCGATAGGGTTATAAAGATATTTTATTATCAAACCCGGTAAGTTGAAACATTTATTAGTTTGAGTACTTTTAATTGAGTTCCCTCTATCTGGCATAATCTTGATTCTCCAAAATTTATTTGGAATAACACACTTGGCATAATCTTCTTTAAACGAATATTCTTAAGGCATACAAATTATTAAATATAATTATTGTTTGGCCGAATGTTTCTATGTCCGAATTTACAATGGCTTACTTTTAAGATGGCAGAATTTTGTTTGGCATAATTTCACTTGGCATATGAATATGGCAGAAATTCATTTGGAATAATTTTATTAGGCATTTCTATGAAATAGCATTTTTAACCATAAATTAAAATTGAAATATTGTCTTTTAAAGTCAATATGTTGTTGACAACAAAAGTTGGTTACAGGAACGAATCGCTGCAAACCTTGTCTGCCCTACCCCTAGAATGTAATTTAAGCCCACGTAGGCGCGTAGGGGCGAGACGGATGGTTCGTCGCAGATGGTTTTAACGCTCAACACCTGCTCCTCAGCTCGCATGGGACCGCCAGAACCCACAGCTCCGGAGCCGTGACAGAAACCATGCCTGCTGCATGCTCACTTGCATTCTTGCTTGCATGTTGCATGCTCAATTGCATGCTTGCTTGCATGCTTGCTTGCATACTTGTTTTATGCTTGTTGCATGCTCACTTGCATGCTTGCTTGCATGTTGCATGCTTGCTGTATGCTTGCTGCATGCTCGCTGCATGCTTGCTGCATGCTTGCTTGCATGTTGCATGCTTGCTGCATGCTTTTATGAATGCTGCATGCATGGTGTATGCTTGTTTGAATGCTGCATGCTTGCTGCGTGCATGTTATGTTTGTTTGAATGCTGCATGCTTGCTGCATACATGGTGTATGCTTGTTTGCAAGCTTAATACAGCGAATTAAAACACAAAAAAAATTGTGTTCAATCAATCTTTTATTATGGTAAAAATACAAAACTACTTTAACTATGAATTATCTGTAATAAGATAGATGAGTATTTCAATTAATATGGATATGAAATGTATGCCAAAACACGATTCTGACTGTGAACTTTCTGCGATATGATGGTTCTGCCTTTTAATGACCATCGATATGAAAGGAGATGTTGCATAAATGTATGGAACCTGGGCCAGCACTATGTACACTATATGTAAAAATCGCTATATAATATAGTAACTGTTTTTTATTGTTAATTTTCTTTAATTTCACTTCGTTTCAATGTAAACTCAAATTAACTTTGTCAAGTAGAGCAACACAACATAAATTAAACATGGTGGATCAGATCAGCAGTATGCGGAGAATGTCATTTTGACAATGACAGTATGCGAAGAATGTCATTAAGACAATGGCATTTGATTGACGTCACTAAAAAACAACACGAATTAAATTGCAACAGAGAAGATAACAATTAATGTCCGTAGTAGTAAACTGTGCTGGAAAACTAAAACAATCACTAATAACTCCGAAACATAACCAATTCAAAGTCAAATCAAAGAAAGACTCAAAGACGTCACTTCTTAAAGCTGTCAAGTTTTCAAACGTCATGTCAAACACAACTGTCATGGCTGCCCTAAAAATAGGGTTATCTTCATAGATATAGGAAAACTCGTTATCTTATTAAAAAACTTTGAATGATCATTTTTGTTACTCCTGTACCCTTCTTCAAATTAATTTGTTAGTATTTTTATGGAATTCTGCAATTTTTTTCATATTTATCTATGTAGTGTACATAGTGATGTTCCAAAATCGAACATCTCTTTTATGCCTAAAGATTATTCTGACTTAGAAAATTATGAATTTCAATGTATGATAAATGAGTGTATGCCAAACGATTTTCTGCGAAATGATATTTATGCTATTCGTTGTTATGCATAATAATATTATAACATAAAACGTTCTGCTATAAAAGGTAGACCCCTTTTAACTGTTAACTTTTAGTATCTACTCCTGTTTCCATAATTTGGATCATCATCTTTAATCCCATCTTTCTGCACTATCGCCATTGACATGAGAACATTCATCACCACCACCGAGAAACAAGAACATTCATGTTTTTAGGGTTCCGTACCCAAAGGGTAAAAACGGGACCCTATTACTAAGACTCCGCGATCCGTCTGTCTGCCTGTCTGTCCGTCTGTCACCAGGCTGTATCTCGTGAACCGTGATAGCTAGACAGTTGAAATTTTCAGAAATGATGTATTTCTGTTGCCGCTATAACAACAAATACTAATAACAGAAGAAAATACATATTTAAGGGGGGCTCCCATACAACAAACGTGATTTTTTTGCCGTTTTTTGCTCGATATTAATAACGGCAACAGAAAGACGCTTGAAATATTCACGGAATATTTAGTTGTATATTCACTTCAAAAACTAGTAATGATTAAATTAAAATAAAATGAATTAAGGGGGCTCCCATACAACAAACGTGATTTTTTGGCCGTTTTTTGCGATAATGGTACGGAACCCTTCGTGCGCGAGTCCGACTCGCACTTGGCCGGTTTTTTTTTTCATATGCTGGTGAGTTAAAACTAAAGTTCTAATCAAACTATGAGAGTTTAGTTTACTCGCGATCAAACCGTCGTAAGTGCCATGAAATTCATGGTGCACTGATATTCATGGCGCTTATACGTTTCGTTCAACATAGTGTAAAGTAAGGTGTACGGATAGCAGTACAGCTCAGTCGAACAGAGTGAGTGATCGTCAAATGTAGTGCATAGTACATACATGTATATCGATGACTATCCCAATTTATGTGTAATATTTTGCTTCTTTCACACGTTTCTATCAGCCGTCGTCTCATTAATCTCCTAATTTGTATCTGTGATCTCTTTTTTCTTTTGTTTAAAGATTTTTATTTTATTCATATTTCTTTCACCTCGTCTTTATTTTTCAACTATTATCGTGTAAGTCGGAGAATAGAGGCAGGCCAAGAAACGTCCAGGGGGGTGACCATAAGCTCTTAGAGCGGTATCAATTTAAGATCGAAAAAGGGACAGATGTATATGACTTGTATACATCTGTCACTTACTCTATATCAAATTGATACCGCTCTAAGAGCTTATGGTCACCCCCCTGGTCTTCATCTATTCGCGATCTCATATTCCTAAATCAAATTTGCCTTAAGACATGTCTCTTACTACTCACCATCAATTACGGAAAACAGTGGCCATTTTACTACATAAATATGACACCATAAACAGATAACTTTTTACCCTAAGCAACAATAAAACTTGTATTTTTACGGTAAAGAATGCCGTTTAAGGCTCCATAGGACCTTGTCCACATAATTTAGTACTTAATAAAAAAAACTTAAAACAAGCAACTCTTCCACTACGTAAAACTTTCACCATTCTTCAAAAGCTGACAAAAGCGAAATTAAAAATTTTATGAAACAAGAAAAAACAGAACTTGGCGAAGGGCTCTTAGTTAGAAGCTCTATATTAATTAATCTTTTTAAGTTTTCCGATGTCGTTAAAGTATCAACAAGATATTGAAATTTATATTCTTTTCTGGTCTTCAAATTTTTGATGTTTATTATTTTTGGCACCGTCCTTATTTGCTTACTTATTTGTCAACAAAGATGAAAGATGATCATTAATTGTATGACGTCATGGAAACATGGGGAGAGCACGTCCTAGAAGGACATCGCCTAACCTTATTGTGATGTTCTTCAGAATGGTCAGACGACTAGTACTAAAACGCGTGTGTATATCATACGATCAGAGGCTCTAAACAATTGACACTCTATCAACGAAAGCGTCGAGATAGCGAACGAAAAATTTCAAAAATGTATGGAAATGCCAAACCAAAATTTCAGGTCGTCAAGTATTTTGTGTTTTGGCGTTTCGACCATTGCTATCGCCATGGCTGACAGAATTGCTTTAAGTCTGCAGCCTCGGGATGTATCAACGTAAATGAATCAAAAGGAGTATGCTAGGATCGTAGCAGGTGGCTTTTTGTGGTTTCTGTCAACAATCATGATTGAAAAAGGTGTGACCATAATTATTATAATTTATTTGGTACGAATTTTCAAGAAAAGTACAAGGGAAAATTGCCTGTCAACATGACACATAGATGATTTTAGTATGCGTTTTACTTATATTAGATAGTATGTATTATGTTTATGCATTGTGTGTTGTACACGTATTTGTTTAGTTTATGTAGTTAGTAAGAATTTAAATGTTAAGTTTTATTGTTTTTTAGTATGCCGTCCTCATTTAATAAAAATTTCTATGACACTGATGTTTGCTGTAAGAGAAACTAATTATGAGTTAAGCTCGCCTTTGTACATAAGCTGTACTGTATTTGAATATGTGAATATGTTTATTTTGTGTACAATAAAGAATAATAATAATATGTACGTTATTATGCGTTGTATGTCACAAAATCTAGCAAAAATCAATCACATAAACCCCATAGTTGAGACTTATCACAAATTCAGCTGAATACATTCAAGTTTTCGTGTAGAATGATTTAACAGTCTATCAAATCACTCTAAACAGAATTAAGCTGAATAATCCAAAGCCAGTTATAAAGCTTGGCTTATATCGAATTCCCGGGAAATGTTATATCTACAGATTTGGAGGAGAGATCAGGAGCTGTTTTGTTTGTACGTTAGTATGTTAAACGCAACATGATTAAACAAGTTTAGTGCTTTTAGCTTTAGATCCAGCACGGTGAGTAATAAGACTCACAGGTCCGACTAAAGTCTACAATAAAGAAACTAAAGAAGGAATTGATTTATAATAGTTCATTGTTGCTGTTACTTCATTTAGTGATGTTTGTTGTTTGTTAATGTATCAATTTGTAATTGTGTTCTACTCCTAATAATTGGGCCAACAAAAATGTCATCACCATTTCAGCTGAAAGACGTCCACTGCCGGACATGGGCCTCTCACAAGCGTCAAAAAATGTGATGTTTAGTTATAGTAATTTGGATCTGATTTTTCATAAAAAGAAAGACATAATTTCAAACCTTCACGCACGTTCGCTACGTATTTTATTTTTTCATTTAAAATCCTAAATTACGTTTCGTTAGTCTCAAACATTAGACGTTTGAGGGAGTACCCTCAAACGTACAACAAAACTATAAACAGTACTCAAATGTACAACGTAACTAACCTAAGCTGTAAGTCTAATTGTAAGCTTCGATGAATAAATGTTGCATGGTCGTTCAATCTAAATTCAGTAAAACTGCGGTTTTACTTTCAGCGAGGGGAATCACATCATCTCGATAACTATTTTTCATGACTTTATTAATATACATATTTATATAGTGTATTTAAGAAACCTATTATTTTTTGTTTTATTTTTTTGCATTCCACTGGTTAAACAATCCACCTGCCATGTTGTCTCTTCACCACCTTGGTTGACTGGTAGAGAATGCCTAAGGCTTTAAGTCCACCATTGTACCTTTGTACAAGTTCAAATAAATAATATATAAAAGGAAACTGAAATTTATTAATATGTGAAATTGTTTGTTTTTTTATATAGGTAGGTCTAGATAGAGGATCTATGTAAGTGCTGTTTTGAGGTCGATCTTTTAATTTATTTATTTTAGTCCATGCATAACATTATAAGTTAGAAACTTAAGGCGTTATACAGTGCAAGATCTATGTGCAAGACGCTTAGTGATATAAAACTTCTCTATTGGTATTTATATAGCCTTTTGCTCTACTGCCAATCTCGAAAAATAAACGTCCTGCGTTTATGTCACATAAGCTAATCTGCGGTAAAAATCTAGTAAACCGATCATATGCAGCGTAGTAGTGTTAGTGGTAGGGACACATTTTTTGCAGACAGAGACTCCCATTTGGGCTGTTGTGCGTGGGGAACTGGCTAAAATAGCTAGCTTAGCTCCGTCCAAAAGCACTGAAGCTTCCTGGGGCCTACACAGGCTTCACGGAGCAACCTCACTGTTTCGAGGATTACTTCGCGTTGAGATGCCACGGCCTCGCATTCCAAGATGACGTGGGCGGCTGATACCTCTGCGTCAAAGTCTGCAAATTGGACTGACTGTGGCGCCTATGCTGTAAAGATGTTTGTTAAGAAGGGTGTGGCCTGGCTGAGAAGTTTTTTTATTAGACGCGAGTATACATTTAGTAAAGCTATTGAAAAACAATATATCACGGGCATTTAACGCGATTATTTTGATTATTTATTTACCTATTTCACCCGCGATTATTTATTTACCTATTTCACCTGACGTTTCGGCCGTGTTGCACAATCCGCCACAATAAATGGTATACCACAATAAATAATCGAAATCATCGTTTTAAATGCCCGTGATATATTGTTTTTCAATTATGAAACGAAAAAGTTTTAAAGTTAGTAAAGCTATTGTTAAGTGTCTACAGTCTGTTGCCCCGTGACCATCTGTTATAATGAAGTTATCTTGATCTTTGGGGTACCACGCACGAAATTGCGAGATATGTTGTACGACGACGTCATATGTTTGACGTCGTAGAGGTCAGATATTAGTCAGTCGCTCTAAATAAAATACTAGTACTCAGCTGCATCTGGTAACACTGGGAAGCAACCCCTAATATAGTTGAGAGAGGGTTAGACAAATGATAATGACATAATGGCGGGGTCCAGCGACTAGCTCCAGATGCCGCGGTCAGCCCTTAAAGGTCATTGGGCAAATTAGTATGGAAACCACACCCATGGCGTACACAAACGAAATATAGTAGAATGTATTAATATATTGTTCTGATTTACTATGGCATTAAACACATTAATGTAAGACACGGGCATGTCGAAAAAAAAATATATATCGTATACAGCGTGAGTTTTTTAAGTGGGCTAAAACTGCATTATGGGATTTCGGAATACTCAATATTCTTAGCCATGAATTGAACCTGTAGATTTTGAAAACAATAAATCTGGACCTGATACGCATTAGGTCGGATGTCGAGATTAAGATTAAATTTCGACATCCGACCTTATGCGTCTCAGGTCGAGAAATACTCTGACTACTACACGATCCGATAGTGTCTGTAATAACGATCAAATTCTGGAAAGTAATGACACACGAAAAACTTATTATTCATCTGTTCATTTTTCGCCATCGATTTTGAATCTGATAAATATATGCAATGAAAGGTCACATTATTCTCTTAGGTTTAAAACTATTTTGGTTAATGTCCGTCAATCTTCGCAAAGCGGGTCAGATTATGCACAATGACCTTTATGATCATTTTTACCATTATAATATTTTATCAAATCAAATATTTTTTTATTTGTATAACATAGGTAGTAATTACAGTTCTTAAATTAAAGCTCGTAGGTCGCTATGTTATGCCAAGAAGCGTAAAAATATTATGGTTACATGCGAATTACGAACAAAAATAAAATATTAACCATGCTAGAGGTAAACACAAATTATTTCGTAGGTATGTCAAAATTAATAGAATATGATAAATAAATAACAACAAAATCATAAATGTCACAATATGGAGTATCGCGGCTAAGAATCGGTGAAATGTGGGTATACTGTAGGTTACACCTGCTTAACCTTTCTAAGAATGCAGACGGGATTTAGGCTGTTACCAACGTTTTACAAACATTACCAACTATTTTACCTTTATTAGTTTTAGAAGACAAATTCCTACTTTGCAGATGAGATTAAAATCAGAGAAGATTAAGATTACCAAAAAATCTAGACAAGTAAACCAAAAAAGTTGTTTGAAAGTTAAAGCTCCTCTAAAAGGGTTTTATCTCCAAAAACCCTCCTGGGATGAAACAAACGCGCTAAGTTGTCAACAGACTATTTAAAATGTGTTTAAATTTTTACCCCTCGACAAGGTTTATGCGCCAAAGTTTTGGTAGCAAGTTCAAACTTAATTCATTAGAGCCTGCTGATGCCGCTAGGGTAAAAACTGTTGTATAATATACGTAGCTGAAGTAAGGATAGGTTTTGTGAAGGGGTAATCTCAACGGCCTAGTATTTTGAGAAGTACTTGGTGTAAAAGCAACTAAAGAGCTTAGACAAAGTGAAATTCTATCAGATGTATCAATATGGCCTTGTTTGCTCTATTTCCTGCTTGATATGGAGGCAAGTGTAATTTTTTGTATTTCCTGCGTTATTATTTTCAGATTAATTTCGTTGCGGGATCCAAGATAGTTAAATTCATTCTCCGGGACTTAGTCGAGCTTCATTGCCTCGGCGTTTTTCTGGTAGGTACCACTTTTGAGTCTGGCTTTCAGGCATTGCAGTGGTTTGGGAATAGTGCGGTGGAATTGCCAAATAAAAAAGAAAAGATGTATCAATATTTATTAGTTATACTAAAGTTCAAAATTATAATAGCTTTGCGAAAATTTTACATAATTTTTCGAACTACAAACTACTAGTAATTGATTAATGCCTCGTTGATCAAGTAGTCGAAAGCAATACACCTGAGTATGTATCGGTGACCGTGAAAAGTTTTTTTGCAGTTGCACACATGACGCTGAACTTGAATTTTCCAGAAGCAGTCCTGGGTCTGGATTAGTGTCCGGATGATGAGCATGTTAGCTTCGCTCCTTATTACACGTAGGGACTTAAGAGTCCCTACAAATTTCACGAGCCAAAAACAGAAAACAGCTAGTTTTTGAGCGAAAATTGCCCAATAACTACAAGATATATGATAAAAAACATAATGACAACAATAAATACGACACAGGTCCGTCGTCTACAAGCCCTTGAGCGAGACTGAATGCCTCGCGCGAGCGCAACGGTTTATAAGGCATTATTTGGACAATTTATTACAATAAAATAAGTACTTAAAAATATAATATAAAAATTGGATTCGATTGATAAACACCTAAAATTTCAAATTATTATATATAATTATATATATATAATTATATTTTTATATTCAACATATTCTTACGCGTAGACGACGCTTTCGCACATGATAAAATTGCCTTTTTTCCGCGTGGACAATAAACTTTGAAAAAAAAAATTGCTGGCTTACTAGTATACTATATGCCCAGTCCATACCATTTTTTGCTGAATATTATTCGCCACCAGTAAGCTGAAAAAGCAATTGAAAAACGTGGTGTTTCGGGATTTCGTAAAAACGGGTGTTAGGAATTTAATTTTTCGATTTTTTTAGCAGTTATCAAAAATATGTGATGTACATTTACTAGATAACTATGTGACGCAAAAATTTGCATTAAAAGATTAATCATATATCTTGTAGTTATTAAGAAATTTGCACTGAAAAAGAAGCTGTTTTCTGTTTTTAGCTCGTGAAAACAGAATAAGGGTGTAATTATGGTCTTCTTCTTCTTTTTCTGTGAATATGTGGCCACCTCTAGTGTCAGAGTTAATTAAGCCGCCTTTGGGAACCCTACAGGCTTCTGAATTGGCTTTGCTTTTGCTTGTTAATTTTGGTAAATTCCTGTCTATTCAATTTTACTGATGGAAATGAGTGTCCGTGGAGTTTCTAGCACGTTCTTCTTCATAGAGACCTAGACTAACGCTTGCAAATGTTCAATTAGCTTTTATCACCAAATTTCAAGTTCATAGGTCAGTGGGAGATGAAAAAAAATATTTGGCACAAAATTTTGTAAAAATTGCAAAAACTTTGGTGGCTTCATATTCATATGTTCTTTATTGTAAACAAAACAAACATATACAAATACAGAAGGAAAACTTCCTTCTGTATTTCCTTGTGTGTTTTCTTTTATGGCTTCTCATTCCTTTGTTTTAAAATATTAAAAAAATAGTATTTATCTACTCAGTGAGCTCTAAAGAACAATACTCCACTCGATGGGGATGGAAAACAATTTTATTCACGCCCCCTTTTTGCTGTCTGGGAGGCCCCTCTTAAAAACGTTGATTATTTTTTGACAATTTGTATGGCTTTGGGTCAACAAGTTGCTTGACTGTAAAAATTTTAAGACTAGTTCCAACCGTTTGGTTTTAAAACCTGTGTGACAGACGACGGACAGATACGTGAATGACAGCAATAGGGTTTCGTTTGGTCTCTTCGGGTACGGAACCCTAAAAAAGACCTTCTTGAACTTTTGCAGTTCATCCCACCAGTTCATCACGCTTGTATTATATTATTATTTAATCACATCACACCATCAGCCTATTAATGTTCCCACTGTTGGGACACAGGCCTCCTCTCTGGAGAGGGTATGGGCCGTAATCCACCACGCGGGCCCAGTGCGGGTTGGTGGATGTCACATGTCTTCGAATGTTTCTAGGACATGCCGGTTTCCTCACGATGTTTTCCTTCACCGTTTTGAGAGCAGTGGTGATGAAATAATTTACACAAAGTAAAGCGCCTACCTGGGCTCGAACCCACGACCTACAACTTGTAAGTCGTGGCCGATACCGCTGGGCCACCACTGCTCTCATAATTTAATATTACTTATAATTCTCAAAGAAGTTCCAACAATGTCCAGGATGAAGCTTATTATAATGAAATGGATGAAACCCTTAGGCTTAGCACGCACTGCGATTTTTAATCGCGCGAATTTTTTTCCGGGCATTCTGTGACCTATGGAAATGTACGAAGCTGCACGCACTGCGGAAAAAAAAATCGCGCCCAAATTGTACTAAAAAATTCGCGCGATTTTTTTTTCGCGCGAATGATAATCGCAGTGCGTGCTAAGCCTTACTGTTTTTTTCTTTTTATTTGACCACAATATCATAAATGCAGAAGTGGTGTAACCCAAATGTATTTATTTATTATAAGTTTAATTGATACAAAAATATACAACTATTATACGTAGATACGTGAATGACAGCAATAGGGCTTCGTTTGGTCTCTTCGGGTACGGAACCCTAAAAAAGACCTTCTTGAACTTTTGCAGTTCATCCCACCAGTTCAACACGCTTGTATTATATTATAATTTAATCACATCACACCATCAGCCTATTAAGGTTCCCACTGTTGGGAAACAGGCCTCTGGAGAGGGTATGGGCCGTAATCCACCACGCGGGCCCAGTGCGGGTTGGTGGATGTCAAATGTCTTCGAATGTTTGAATCTAGGACATGCCGGTTTCCTCACGATGTTTTCCTTCACCGTTTTGAGAGCAGTGGTGATGAAATAATTTACACAAAGTAAAGTGCCTACCTGGGCTCGAACCCACGACCTACAACTTGTAAGTTGCGGCCGATACCACTGGGCCACCACTGCTCTCATAATTTAATATTACTTATAATTCTCAAAGAAGTTCCAACAATGTCCAGGACGAAGCTTATTATAATTAAATGGATGAAACCCTTAGGCTTAGCACGCACTGCCATTTTTAATCGCGCGAGTTTTTTTACGGGCATTCTGTGACTTATGGAAATGTACGAAGCTGCACGCACTGCGGAAAAAAAATTTCGCGCCCAAATTGTACTAAAAAATTCACGCGATTTTTTTTTCGCGCGAATGATAATCGCAGTGCGTGCTAAGCCTTACTGTTTTTTTCTTTTTATTTGACCACAATATCATAAATGCAGAAGTGGTGTAACCCACATGTATTTATTTATTATAAGTTTAATTGATACAAAAATATAGGTACAACTATTATACGTAGATAAAAATAATACAAAAGAAATTAAAATTAAAAACATCTATCTTAGAAAATTTAGAGGAGCTCGTGGCTAAATAATAACAGCCGTACGGGTCGATCATCAAGGTTAAGCAACGCTTGACGAGGTCGGTCCGTGGATGGGTGACCATGAAGCTTGAGATCTGACACCAGTCTTGCCAAGAGGTACCGTGTTACACAGTTACTGGGTTGTGGAGGTCAGATAGGCAGTCGCTCCATGTAAAACACTGGTACTTAGCTGAATCCGGTAAGACTGGAAGCCGACCCCAATATAGTTGGGAAAAGGCTAGGCAGATGATGATCTATCTTAGAACATTTGAAATCCTTCAATTGCTACTTAGAGCACTGTAAGGAGTTACACCCGTATGAGTTTCTATCCCTTCAGAAAATACATGCGTTGTGTTATATGAGTTACATTTTTTCTCATAACATGACTTACTACACTAATATTATAAAGGCGAAAGTTTGTGCATTTGTATGTTTGTTACTTCTTCACGCTCAAACGGCTGGACGGATCTGGATGAAATTCGGCACAGAGATAAATTATAGCCTGGAATAGCACATAGGGTACTTTTCATCCCGGTATAATGTTCCCTTGCAGCCACTGACAGAAGCTCGTAGACTATAATTATCACTGTAGACTAATAGTGGATAGTCGTTATCGCTGGCAGATAATCACTTAGTCTAGGCCCTGGCTTACAATTTTACATGAGGCGCCTAGAGCTTTACCTTAAGAACAACCCAATTACTGGAAAACCCAATTACTGTAGTGATGGATAAGTTGCTAAGGTTTCGGTCGGTACTCTCTTCCTGCTCCTAAAATTGTTTGTCCGAAAATCACTATCCATAACACGTTTGTTATAAACTTCAGTAACCATAATGTTCAAAATCCTGAAATTTTGTTTAATATAATCACATCTTTAGTTCTAAAAGTATTCTGCAATAATATCGAGTCCTATAATAATTGAATCTCCTAATTTCACATGACCTAAAGTCATATGTCCTAAGTTCCTGATGTTATAATTTTTTTAGTCCTAAAACATTTACAAAAAATTAGGTTTTAGTGACAGAAACGAATCGCTGTAAATCCTACGCCACGCAGTCTTGTCTGGTCTACCCCTGGAGTGTAATTTAAATTGCGTGGGACAGAAACCATTGCCTGCTGCATGTTGCATGCTTGCTTGCATGCTGCGTGCTTGCTTGCATGCTGCATGCTTGCTAGCGCGGGTTTTATGTCTTTTGTATATTATTGATTATAATATTTATGACACACGGATTTAGGACATATTATATTTAGGGATTTCAATTTTATGGCATGTGATATTAAGTTCGGGTAAGTTATCATTCGGACAAATGATGATTAGGACAAAAAGAGTTATGGCACTTTAAATTATGGATAAAAAAGTTAGGTGACACAATAGAGAACCGTTTCGGTCCTGTCTGCATGAAACAACTATTTTGGATGACTATGATTATTCGTGGCAGTGCAGTTCGTTCGCATGCAACTATGTAGGTTTTAAAGTGTCCATCAAAAATATGAACCATCCCTTGGCCTTTACTGTTACTATCAGCAACAGTAATTACAAATACTTTATATTGTCATAGGAATTGCAATAAAATATCGATGAACTCACTCATCGATATTTTATTGAATGTTATCGATACTTAGTAAATGGAACTTGATTTTAATGCAACCGATACTTTAGTTACTGTCGGTAATTTATGTCCGGCAACCCCATATTACCAATGTCCTTATGGCATTAGTGTTGAAAAAAACTGTTTAAATTGTGGCTCGAATATTATAATAATATGCTAAACAACAATCACTCAAGAACAATTTTCATCCAACTGTTTCAGAAGGAAATACCAATATGTTTTAGATCTGATTTAAAGCTGCTTTATATCGATAAAATTTAATTCTTTATTTATGTACCGATATTTAATTACATTCTGATCCCATTAAAGAAATCAAATGTTTATTTAAAACGCAAGATCGATACTTTTCGATACACGCACATCCATACTCGTACACGGACAAAGCCTTTTGGTTATATAAGTTTTAATTAGTAGTCTATTGTTCATGAATTAAGCTGACAGTAGGAGTTATAACTATGGTTAACATTGGCTAGAATATCGGGTGTCCTTTCTCTATTGAGTGCCTATAAATAGAAGGGTTATTATTTAGAGTAGTGATGTGAAAGTAGAATTAATAAGTTGGTAACAGAGTAGAAACACTTGTTTTTTTTTTTTTTTTTGACTAACTAAGCAATTCGGATAGTCCACAATTCTCATTAGAAATGCAAAGGCTCTTACTGGCATATTATGTCCTATGTATGTATCTGTGTATGAATGTAAGTATCTTTAAGACTTCTGATGAGGCCCATTGTGAGTGACCACGTTTCGGTCCCATATGTAATCACTTTAAAATCGGCTAAGTAGTTTTGCAGGTTATCCATTACAAACAAACTTACAAACAATCAAATCTTTCCTCTTTACAATATAAGTGTAGATAATTTTAGAGTTTCCTGTATGCTCCTCATCATCTGCCTAGCCTTTTGCCCAACTATGTTGGGGTCGGCTTCCAGTCTTACCGGATTCAGCTAAGTACCAGTGTTTTACATGGAGCGACTGCCTATCTGACCTTCACAACCCAGTAACTGGGTAACACGGTACACCTTGGCGAGACTGGTCTCAGATCTCAAGCTTCTGACTACCTGTAACGACTGTCAAAGGTCTTCAAATGACAGCCGGGACCAACGGCTTAACATGCTTTCCGAGGCACGGAGGAAACACGGTATGTTGAAATGGTCACCCATCCACTGACCGACCTCGTTAAGCGTTGCTTAACCTTGATGATCGACCCGTGCGGCTGTTATTATTTAGCCACGAGCTCTCCTGTTTGGTATGCTCCTATAAAACAATAATACTTTATCTTAGTCAGAAAATATAATGTAATGAATTGTGATTGTGATTTTTGAATTTTAATTTAGGTTAATATTTTCGTTAGTGATTTATCCATATTATTATTTTGCGAACTAACCTACCAAACTTTGACCAAACCAAGCCCCAAACAGTGCAATGCATCAGCATATTTTGTACTATGGAAACACAAGGCTTCCATATTCATAATTCTTCTACCACTTCACTGGAATTATTTAAAACTTCAACCGACTAGGAACTAGAAAGCGCTAGATTTGTTCGAGAGGAATTCGCCGAATGGTTTAGAACAACACCCAGCTTGAACACAAACATTATAAACTGTTCAAGTTGTGTATGTTTGTAACTTTATAACTATGACTAGTATTCGCTTGGTGCGCGAGCTGCAAGCAGCTCGCGGCTTCGTCGTGTTTTTGAGAACAATTCCTTAACCTACACCTACCCTACACCTACCCTACACCAACCCTACACCTACCCTACACCTACCCTACACCTACCCTACACCTACCCTACACCTACCCTACACCTACCCTACACCTACCCTACACCTACCCTACACCTACCCTACACCTACCCTACACCTACCCTACACCTACCCTACACCTAACCTACACCTACCCTACACCTACCCTACACCTACCCTACACCTACCCTACACCTACCCTACACCTATCCTACACCTACCCTACACCTACCCTACACCTACCCTACACCTACCCTACACCTACCCTACACCTACCCTACACCTACCCTACACCTACCCTACACCTACCCTACACCTACCCTACACCTACCCTACACCTACCCTACACCTACCCTACACCTACCCTACACCTACCCTACACCTACCCCACACCTACCCTACACCTACCCTACACCTACCCTACACCTACCCTACACCTACCCTACACCTACCCTACACCTACCCTACACCTACCCTACACCTACCCTACACCTACCCTACACCTACCCTACACCTACCCTACACCTACCCTACACCTACCCTACACCTACCCTACACCTACCCTACACCTACCCTACACCTACCCTACACCTACCCTACACCTACCCTACACCTACCCTACACCTACCCTACACCTACCCTACACCTACCCTACACCTACCCTACACCTACCCTACACCTACCCTACACCTACCCTACACCTACCCTACACCTACCCTACACCTACCCTACACCTACCCTACACCTACCCTACACCTACCCTACACCTACCCTACACCTACCCTACACCTACCCTACACCTACCCTACACCTACCCTACACCTACCCTACACCTACCCTACACCTACCCTACACCTACCCTACACCTACCCTACACCTACCCTACACCTACCCTACACCTACCCTACACCTACCCTACACCTACCCTACACCTACCCTACACCTACCCTACACCTACCCTACACCTACCCTACACCTACCCTACACCTACCCTACACCTACCCTACACCTACCCTACACCTACCCTACACCTACCCTACACCTACCCTACACCTACCCTACACCTACCCTACACCTACCCTACACCTACCCTACACCTACCCTAAACCTACCCTACACCTACCCTACATCTACCCTACAGCTACCCTTCACCTACCCTACACCTACCCTACACTTTGTTCCAAAAAACATAACCCTAATGTTTGCTTGTCGTCGCCAGGCACTGAGTTTCGCTTCACCCACTCAACCTTCGTTACGCTACGGAGGTCACCGGCTCGCTTCGCTCGCCACCTCCCCCCTGCGCTGCACTCAGTCTCGTAGGTTCGCTCCACTCGGGATCCCTACGCTGAATCCGTAAAAAAAACAAAAAAAAAGATTCGCCAAAACGGGGGGGGGGGGGAGGGGGGAGAAGGGGGGCAAGGGATTCAACTCTGAAAAATGGTTTGTTTGTGACTATAGCATTGCCCCTTTATATGAATCTGAAAAAAGAAATGCTCCAAGTCTCTCAACTTCCGAGATCCGCTTAAAGGGGGGGAGAAGGGGGGCGAGGGGGTCAACTTTGAAAAATGGTTTTTACTTTTCCGAGCCTCCTCTAAACGAATCCGTAAAAAAACAAAAAAAAGATTCGCCAAAACGGGGGGGGGGGAGGGGGGAGATGGGGGGCAAGGGGGTCAACTTTGAAAAATGGTTTGTTTGTGACTATAGCATTGCCCCTTTATATGAATCTGAAAAAAGAAATGTTCCAAGTCTCTCAAATTCCGAGATCCGCTTAAAGGGGGGGAGAAGGGGGGCGAGGGGGACAATTTTGAAAAATGGTTTTTACTTTTCCGAGCCTCCTCTAAACGAATCCGTAAAAAAAACAAAAAAAAAAGATTCGCCAAAACGGGGGGGGAGGGGGGAGAAGGGGGGCAAGGGGGTCAACTTTGAAAACTGGTTCGTTTGTGACTATAGCATTGCCCCTATAAATGAATATGAAAAAAGAAATGTTCCAAATGTTCCAACTTTCGAGATCCGCTTAAAGGGGGGGAGAAGGGGGGCGAGGGGGACAATTTTGAAAAATGGTTTTTACTTTTCCGAGCCTCCTCTAAACGAATCCGTAAAAAACAAAAAATACGGGTATCTTAGTTTCCGAGAAACGATAGAGGGGGGGAGGAGGGGGGGGGAAAAGGGGAGGTTTGGCACTTTTCCCATACTCACGGGAGTTACTTGTTTACGAATCTGTCAAAATATACCCACCTCCCCCTCCACCATCTGGGAGAACAATTATGTCAATGAGTCAGTCAGTCAGTGGTAATGCAGTTTTATATAATATAACTAGTATTTGCTTGGTGCGCGAGCTGCAAGCAGCTCGCGTGTTGTTGTCCCTAGACCCGCGTGTTGTTGTCCCTACACCTACCCTACACCTACCCTACACCTACCCAACACCTACCCTACACCTACCCTACACCTACCCTACACCTACCCTACACCTACCCTACACCTACCCTACACCTACCCTACACCTACCCTACACCTACCCTACACCTACCCTACACCTACCCTACACCTACCCTATACCTACCCTACACCTACCCTACACCTACCCTACAAGTACCCTACACCTTCCCTACACCTACCCTACACTTTGTTCCAAAAAACATAACCCTAATGTTTGCTTGTCGTCGCCAGGCACTGAGTTTCACTTCACCCACTCAACCTTCGTTACGCTACGGAGGTCGCCGGCTCGCTTCGCTCGCCACCTCCCCCCAGCGCTGCACTCGGTCTCGTAGGTTCGCTCCACTCGGGATCCCTACGCAGAATCCGTAAAAAAAAAGATTCGCCAAAACGGGGGGAGGGAGGGGGGAGATGGGGGGCAAGGGGGTCAACTTTGAAAAATGGTTTGTTTGTGACTATAGCATTGCCCCTTTATATGAATCTGAAAAACGAAATGTTCCAAGTCTCTCAACTTCCGAGATCCGCTTAAAGGGGGGGCGAAGGGGGGCGGGGGGGTCAACTTTGAAAAATGGTTTTTACTTTTCCGAGCCTCCTCTAAACGAATCCGTAAAAAAAACAAAGAAAACAGATTCGCCAAAACGGGGGGGGAGGGGGGAGAAGGGGGGCAAGGGGGTCAACTTTGAAAACTGGTTCGTTTGTGACTAAAGCATTGCCCCTTTATATGAATCTGAAAAAAGAAATGTTCCAAGTCTCTCAACTTCCGAGATCCGCTTAAAGGGGGGAGAAGGGGGGCGAGGGGGTCAAGTTTGAAAAATGGTCTTTACTTTTCCGAGCCTCCTCTAAACGAATCCGTAAAAAAAATATACTACGGGTACCTTAGTTTCCGAGATACGATAGAGGGGGGGAGGAAGGGGGAGGAAAAGGGGAGTTTTGGGACTTTTCCCAAACTCGCGAGAATCACTTGTTTACGAATCTGTCAAAATATACCCACCTCCCCCTCCACCATCTGGGAGAACAATTATGTCAATGAGTGAGTCAGTCAGTGAGTCAGTGGTAATGCAGTTTTATATAGTATAACTAGTATTTGCTTGGTGCGCGAGCTGCAAGCAGCTCGCGTGTTGTTGTCCCTACACCTACCCTACACTTACCCTACACCTACCCTACACCTACCCTACACCTACCCTACACCTACCCTACACCTACCCTACACCTACCCTACACCTACCCTACACCTACCCTACACCTACCCTACACCTACCCTACACCTACCCTACACCTACCCTACACCTACCCTACACCTACCCTACACCTACCCTACACCTACCCTACACCTACCCTACACCTACCCTACACCTACCCTACACCTACCCTACACCTACCCTACACCTACCCTACACCTACCCTACACCTACCCTACACCTACCCTACACCTACCCTACACCTACCCTACACCTACCCTACACCTACCCTACACCTACCCTACACTTACCCTACACCTACCCTACACCTACCCTACACCTACCCTACACCTACCCTAAACTTAGTTCCAAAAAACATAACCCTAATGTTTGATTGTCGTCGCCTGGCACTGAGTTTCGCTTCACCCACTCAACCTTCGTTACGCTACGGAGGTCGCCGGCTCGCTTCGCTCGCCACCTCCCCCCTGCGCTGCACTCGGTCTCGTAGGTTCGCTCCACTCGGGATCCCTACGCTGAATCCGTAAAAAAAACAAAAAAAATGATTCGCCAAAACGGGGGGGGGAGGGGGGAGAAGGGGGGCAGGGGGGTCAACTTTGAAAATGGTTTGTTTGTGACTATAGCATTGCCCCTTTATATGAATCTGAAAAAAGAAATGTTCCAAGTCTCTCAACTTCCGAGATCCGCTTAAAGGGGGGGAGAAGGGGGGCGAGGGGGTCAACTTTGAAAAATGGCTTTTACTTATCCGAGCCTCCTCTAAACGAATCCGTAAAAAAAAACAAAAAAAAAAGATTAGCCAAAACGGGGGGGAGGGGGGAGAAGGGGGGCAAGGGGGTCAACTTTGAAAACTGGTTCGTTTGTGACTATAGCATTGCCCCTTTATATGAATCTGAAAAAAGAAATGTTCCAAGTCTCTCAACTTCCGAGATCCGCTTAAAGGGGGGGAGAAGGGGGGCGAGGGGGTCAACTTTGAAAAATGCTTTTTACTTTTCCGAGCCTCCTCTAAACGAATCCGTAAAAAACAAAAAATACGGGTACCTTAGTTTCCGAGAAACGATAGAGGGGGGGAGGAGGGGGTGGAAAAAGGGGAGGTTTGGCACTTTTCCCATACTCACGGGAGTTACTTGTTTACGAATCTGTCAAAATATACCCACCTCCCCATCCACCATCTGGGAGAACAATTATGTCAATGAGTGAGTCAGTGAGTGGTAATGCAGTTTTATATATTATAATAACTAGTATTTGCTTGGTGCGCGAGCTGCAAGCAGCTCGCGTGTTCACCTACCCTGCACCTACCCTGCACCTACCCTACACCTACCCTACACCTACCCTACACCTACCCTACACCTACCCTACACCTACCCTACACTACACCTACCCTACACCTACCCTACACCTACCCTACACCTACCCTACACCTACCCTACACCTACCCTACACCTACCCTACACCTACCCTACACCTACCCTACACCTACCCTACACCTACCCTACACCTACCCTACACCTACCCTACACCTATCCTACACCTACCCTACACCTACCCTACGCCTACCCTACACCTACCCTACACCTACCCTACACCTACCCTACACCTACCCTACACCTACCCTACACCTACCCTACACCTACCCTACACCTACCCTACACCTACCCTACACCTACCCTACACCTACCCTACACCTACCCTACACCTACCCTACACCTACCCTACACCTACCTTACACCTACCCTACACCTACCCTACACCTACCATACACCTACCCTACACTTTGTTCCAAAAAACATAACCCTAATGTTTGCTTGTCGTCGCCAGGCACTGAGTTTCGCTTCACCCACTCAACCTTCGTTACGCTACGGAGGTCGCCGGCTCGCTTCGCTCGCCACCTTCCCCCTGCGCTGCACTCGGTCTCGTAGGTTCGCTCCACTCGGGATCCCTACGCTGAATCCGAAAAAATAAAGATTCGCCAAAACGGGGGGGGAAAGGGGGGCGAGGGGGTCAACTTCGAAAAATGGTTTGTTTGTGACTATAGCATTGCCCCTTTATATGAATCTGAAAAAAGAAATGTTCCAAGTCTCTCAACTTCCGAGATCCGCTTAAAGGGGGGAGAAGGGGGGCGAGGGGGTCAAATTTGAAAAATGGTTTTTACTTTTCCGAGCCTCCTTTAAACGAATCCGTAAAAAAAACATACTACGGGTACCTTAGTTTCCGAGATACGATAGAGGGGGGGAGGAGGGGGGAGGAAAAGGGGAGGTTTGGGACTTTTCCCATACTCACGGGAGTTACTTGTTTACGAATCTGCCAAAATATACCCACCTCCCCCTCCACCATCTGGGAGAACAATTATGTCAATGAGTGAGTCAGTCAGTCAGTCAGTCAGTGGTAATGCAGTTTTATATAGTATAACTATGATATGCTAAACGGTATGACTGAATTCTACGAAGTTGGGTTTATAGGGAGTATCTATAAACATAACATAAGCTCACTGTTATGTTCAGTTTGCTGGTAAACAGGACCTCTCTTTGTTAACGAATGGGCTGCAAAGCCACGTGAGTTCGTGGTAAAGCTTCATATTCTTGGAACACAATGGTTGCACACGTGGTTCTAGGTTACTCGGAACTTGGGTTGTCAGGGATATTTGTGTTTATAAATGCAGAAATTCTGTGCCACATTCGCCTTCGCAAAATTTTCAAAGAAAATCGAGAGATATATTATTCAGTGTTATGATTTTTAACAACTTAGTAAAGCCCGTTTTTCTTTTTTACAAACAGACAATCGGTTCTGAACTCTTGTTAATAATATTTTTATGCATCTTTTTTAAAGTAGCATGACACAGCCAGACGGATGTCCAGTACAAAATGACCTCTTATTCAGGCCTCCCGTTAACTGGTCAGTTAACGGGAGCGAAGCCGCGGGTAGGCAGTCGCCTACCCTACCCTACTTACAATGACCTACCTAACCTTACCTACTTATAATATATTGATTGATGATTGATAGTTGCTTTTTTATTATGTAACCATGTTGTTACGTTAGCCTCATACGCATAATGACGTAAGCATAATACTCATTGTAAATCGAAAGATTTAAGGCAGTATAAGAGCCTTGAAAAGGATCTCGTCCGGGAAAGCACTACCTACCACAAAATGTATTTTTTATATAACTCCACTACGGCAGTGTATTCCACTTTCAAGGAATGAAAAGTGATATATCATTGAACATGAACTGACTTACCCACTGCTGAGATACAGAGGGGGGCTCTAAGAGAAAATGAGCTGTGAACTGTCACACACTGACATATTGTGGATTGGTAGATGTCACATGTCTTCGAGTATTTTGGTTCTAGGATATGCTGTTTTCATATTCCGTTTTGAGAGCAATGGTGGTGGAATAAATGGCATAAATTAAAGTGCCTGGCGACTGCCTAGTTCCAAACCTACGCCCCCTACTGCCTTCATAAATCTAAGCGGCGAACATCGGTCCAGACCGATGTTACTGGGCTACCACTGCTCTGAAGGGTGACGGTATGATTATATTGCTACATAGTGAACTTCACTTTCTGTCTACCTCCATAAAAAAGAGTGAGTTTAAGTATTTTTTGCAAATATTTCAAAATAGAAAGATTTAAGTTATCCTTCCAAAGAATTAATAACAAACAATTCACCGCATAAGCTCTTTCCAACATTACAGAAACTGGTCGCACTAGGCAGCTTTGTAGGAAGCTTAAAAGATCTGCATATTCACTACAATGCAAATATTAATGCAACTAGGATAAACTTGCATATACATGGAACTGAATACGCGGTCAAATGCGACCGGGATTAATTTATTTGCATAAAAAATATGGCACCACATGTAGAAAAACATTGGATTTTTGTTAAAAATATAGTATTGAAACAGTCGAAATATATTATGTGACATACGAATAAAATAGTAGCATTTTGACTTCGTTGACGCTTGGGTAAAATTTTGGTCAGATCGTCTTTTACAAAATTTAGTGGGGTCAGCTTTCAGTTAGACTAAATACCAATATAGTATACTCCTTGGTAAGAGCTGTGGTGGCCCAGTGGTAAAAGCCACGACTTACAAGTACAAGTAGGTCATGGGTTCGAACCCAGGTAGGCGCATTACATTGTGTAAATTATTTCATTACCACTGCTCGCAAAACGGAAAAGGAAAGCATGGTGATAAAACCGACATGTCTAGTTCAGGCATTCCCTCTCACAGAGAAGGCCTGCACGAACAACCATCCAAATGAGAGTCTAAGTGTGAAAAAGAGGTCCATAAATCCTATCCTATCGCTTGCTAAGTCTGGTCGGCAGTCTTTCGTGATTTCAGATTATTAGGAAAGACTATCAAAGGTCTACGAACGTCAACCTTACAGATTAACTCCCAATTGATTTTGATTTGGGAGGTAATCTGTGGTCTACCTAGACCAAAGGTTTAACGTAGACATGACACATAGTTGCGGTAACCAATTAATTGACAACTATAGAGTGAGCGTGGCATATCTGTACCACAAAGTATGTAAGCGGCGGCGCGCCTTTCTATTTTGTGTCTGTACTGTAGCAAGCATACATTAATTTTAATATTCCAACTGCTGATACACAGTCCCCTTGTTTTTGTGAGAGGACCCAGTACTTGTTGGTGGAAGATTAGGTCTTCTTATTTCTTATCCATCACGCCAAAACACAAAATGTACCTTCGGAAGACCCACTTCAATACAAGGCGTATATTTATTTATGTAAGCTGCAGCAACAACGTAAGCAGAAATTTTGAAGAATTTGATATTCTAATCGTGTGTTTTGACTAAAACTCCTAGCGCTCCGTAGTAAGTGCACTACTGGTACTTACGAGTACAAGCTTGCATGTATGTGCTGAATACACAAAATCGGGCACATGCTTAGAATTGTACCTGAGATGTTTGAAGATTTTTTAAATGGGCTATAGGATCTCCACGTACTTAGGAAAGTTGTCTGTTGAAATAAAGGAAGGAATACTGCAACAGTACATTGATCGCGTCAAAGGTTCAGAGCCTTGAATATCTTCGCTTAGTTACCACACTATCGGATTTCTATCGGGTAAATTCTGGGAAGTGTGCGTTGGAATTACACAATTTGATTCCGTAAACCCCGTTCCAATATCGGATAACAAGATGGACGATGATGCAATAGTTTTAGGAATACTTTAATTGGGTTAAAGTTCAGGTAAACGGCGTAAACTCACTAGGGTCTGAAATGGCCATGGGCGTTCCTCAAGGCTCGATATTAGGTCCAGTCCTCTTTTTAGTTTACATTAACGATTTGCCCCAATTACTACAAAATCAACCGAAAATTGATTGTTTTCTTTGCTGATGACATATCTTTGATATTTAAAATAGATCGGCTGTCACAAAATCTTGATGATTTTAATGTAGTTAACATTCGTTTACGGCAAACAATTTGGTATTAAATGAAAAAATATAACAAATATATAAGATTCACATTGCCGAATGTTAGAAGTAATGAATGAGACATATTGACATATTGAATGGAGAAAAGCTGGACTTTACTGTGTAGATAAAATCAAACTAGTTAGCTATATCAGGTGAGTTAGTGGTCAAGCGCGACTCTATCTAAAATAAAATAAATAATAGTTAGTTTATATTATATTCATTATTATAGTACTGCTTCTTATTTTTCTTCTCTTTTTGTTTAAGAAATTGACTCACACACTGTTCTGTTGTTGTTCAATTAGGTGAATTACCTATGTTTGCAATATTTGTAAGTATGTGAGAACCTACCTAACAGATTCGAAAAAAAACGACAAGACGAAAATTATGTGGAGCGAGACTGCGATTAAGGCGTTTGAAAAATGCAAGGAAGACATCACCAGCGCCGTATTGTTGTCATACCCATCATCAACATTATCACCACTTTCGTATGCTACCCTACTGTTATATATAAGCGATGATTTTGGAAATAAAATGTCAATTGATTCCTGTTCTTATTCGCCTTTCATTTTGACAAGAAACCTCACACGATCAGCTACCTCTAAACTCTCTTCCCTTTCGTAAAATCTCTTTACGTAATTTTTAGAGCTACATCTTAAAATCTATAGGTTGATCTATTTGACTAGCCTTTTTGCAACAATTTTGGGGTCGCTCACACTAATCGAATGGCCCGAATACTAATATTTTACACCAGCTGTTGCCCGTGGCTTCGCTCCCGTGGACCACCCCACAGAAACCGTTTTTGGGATAAAAAAAATAGCCTATGTCACTCAGGAATAATGTAGCTTTCTATTGGTGAAAGAATTTTTAAATTGGTCCAGTAGTTTCGGCGCCTATTCGGTACAAACAAACAAATAAACAAAAACATCTTGCCTCTTTATAATATTAGTATAGAAGTATAGATGGGAGACTGCCTATCTAACCTCCACAACCGAGTAATTGGGTAACACAATACCCCTTGGCAAGTTAAAGCATCTTCAAACCCAGAATAATTTTATTATAATTGACAAGTTCAGAATCTCATTACCACTTGACCTGGATTGTTGGACACAGATCTGTGTAGTGGCGTAATTAGGGTGTGGTGGCCCAGTTAAGGCTAAGACCTCGCTAATTGTAATTTCAAATCCTGGCAAGTAACAATGTGAATTTTTCAATTCATATTTACTTTCTAAGTTTATCTTAAACATCGTTGACCACGGTGAAAGAAACCTGGACTTCTAGTTAATATAAGTCTGATCCCCAACCCGTCTTGAGCAAGCGTAGAGATTAATGCGGGTGCCTTCTCTGTTTGAGAAGATACGTTTGCAACAAGCTGGTACTATTTGTTATTATTATTATAATTCTCTCAAAGTTTATTGGTAATATAATCCCCTTTGTTCCACATCGTCGTTTGTAATGCAACCGATGAAAAGGTTCCGTGACAAGTTCTGAATCTCATTACGAGTGACCTGGATTGTCGGACAGAGATCTGTATAGTGGCGTAATTAGAGCAGGGTGGGAGGGACAAATGACATCCGTGGCAATTATGTGGCGGGACTTAGAAATGTAGGGGAAAATGTGTGGTTAGATTTTATTTTGACGTATAATTTCTTTGAGTTTTTTTTATCGGAGTTTCTAGTTTTCAGTTTTTATTTGTGAGTTTTAGATTTTTTCAATTGGTTTAATGGAGTTACTGGTTTTCAGTTTATTTTTGTTGTTGTGAGAATTTTATTGTTAATTCTTATAACGGAGATCAAGCTATAATTTATTACTTATTTCATAAATTTCAATTAAACAAACCACTTCAAGGCACTTTTGAATTATCACGGAGTCGGTTAGTCCAAATGGCTTCTGTAGATTCTGGCTCCGCAAATATTTAAAAACCACAAGAGGTTCTGTTGGTCTGGCAGATAGTTTTAGTAGTCTAACAATAAAACGATAATTTTAAAATCAAACAAAGAATGAAAAGGTCTGTCTAAAACAATATTCGGACTCAAACCTTAATGATTGCTAGATGTACATCAAGGTATACTTTGTTAACTACTGTGTACATTGCCTTTAAATTAGATTCCAATTTAAAAACTAAAATCAATATGTTACTGTACTTGCTAATTAACGTGGTGGCTAAGACCTTGCCTCTCGTGCTTGAGGTCGTGGGTTCAAATCCGGGCAAGTACCAATGCGACTTTTTCAAATTCATATGTTCTTTCTAAGTTTATCTTGGACATCACAGGCAACGGTGAAGGAAAACATCGTGAAGAAACCTGGACTTATATAGTTAATGTAAGTCTGGAATATCTAGGTTCCCAGAGGTGGCTTAATTATCTCTGGCACCAAAGGTAGCGATACCTCACACGACAAGAAGAAGACTTGCTAATTGAAAGGCCTCCTACAAGGTGGACCGATGGCCCTCGAAAAGAAACATTCAATCAAAGAAAGCGACGTGATAGTGATTGTCGAAACGTCTATATGTATGGGCCATGCGGCATTTCAATAATTGCAATCGCTGATTACACAAACGTTCACAACTTGCGACCCATGGAAGTTAATGGGGAAAATTAACAAGTCCGTGAATAGACCTGACGTACTGTATGAAAGTTGGGCTGTGAAGGTGGATAAGAGGAGATTGCATGAGGCAGAGATGGGAATGTTGAGATGTATGTGCTTAGTGACGAGCACGGATAAAGTGAGAAATGAGTCATAATATATTAGATGAAGAATGAATGAGAGCCACAGCTATACTAATTATACTAATACTAATTTATACTAATATTATAAAAAGGAAAGATTTTTTTGTTTGTTTGAAACGAATAGACTAAAAGAGTTATGCAGTTATGCTCTTTTAGTAACACATGTTACTAAAAGAGTTATGAATTTAATTGTGGATGGATGGAGAGGGTGGGACGGCCAGTGAAATGATGGATGGACTGTGTGAGGATTGATATGAAAGAAAAGGGAGTCAATGATAGCGGGTCGGGTGACTAGGCAGTATGAAAGAAGAAAATATAATACGCCGACCTCAAGTAACATACGACAAGGACAGGTAGATGATGATAGAATTACAATTTTTTTCTAGAACCTCTAGTGAAGGTCATAGAAATCCACAGGATGAGAGAAGAACTGGATCTGTTGAAAAGGCTGTGGTGTGGAGAGGCCTATGTCAAGCTCTGGACCTCTGAATGAAATAACGAACTTGCTACTAAACTGACAATGAAATCTATCGATCTTCTATTTCGGAACAATAAGTGGCCACGAAGATATATTATTATTCGATCGGCCCGTCCCATACTGTCCCTACGCTATCTCCACTCTTTCCACTTCTCACTTGGTGTTTTAGCCAAAACCCTCGTGATACATTAGTCTAGTTCATCTTGCTATCTTTGCCTCGTGAGAGTCTCATACCCTTTCTTTTAACCCACAGTTGGGTAAAAAATCTACGATGATTAATCTAGTGAAGTTAAAATTGAGGAAAGAAAAGTTCCGTCTAAACTTAGTCGACCATATATAGCGCAAAAGTGGAGACTACATCGACAAACTTAGCACTTAATAAATCGATAGAGATAGATCATTATTTATTCATAGAAATAGAACTTCATAGTGGATGGTGATCGTTCTAGAAAGTTATATTCAATTGGTTACTGAGACTTGATAGGTAGTGGTTTAGTAAGAATTTATGTATACTGTTTTGTTTGCTAGTAAACTTTTATTTTATCTTCGTAATGGTTTTATTCTAGCAGTAGTGGCCCAGAGGTATCGGCCGCAACTTACAAGTTGTAGGTCGTGGGTTCGAGCCCAGGCATGCGCTTTACTTTGTGTAAATTATTTCGTATTATTAATTATTCATAAACGGTGAAGGAAAACATCGTGAGGAAACCGGCATGTTCTAGAACCAAAAATTCAAAGATATGTGACATCCGCCAACCCGCACTGGGCCCGCGTGTTGGATTACGGCCCATTCCCTCTCACAGAGAGGATGTCTGTGTCCCAGCAGTGGGAACATTAATAGGCTGATGATGTGATGTGTGATGTGATGATGGTTATTAGCAAAACAGTTGCCCTCCCTATGTTTCCTGGGTAGAAAAATGATAATTCTATTTAGTCTATCAGTGAGATTTTCAAATTAATATTAGGCTCGTATTTTTTGCTTTATCAAATTATTAAAAAATACAAAGATAAAGCGCATCAAAGGGAGTGGGGGCTTGTGACTTCACTTTGTCAGTATAAAGCACAAATAATATAATACTAGCATACAGATGCCTCATCCCATACAAAGAAACCGTGCCGAGGTAACTAGCGTTTTTCATCTGATTAATCTTGTTATTTTTGTAAGTACACCAATCGCGATCGATCCCGTTTCACGGCAATAGATGGTGTTAGCAGCGACTTGCAAGTAAAAGGGTTTACTAGGTTCGTGAATATTTTTTTCTTTAAATACAGTGAAGGTTTGTTTTATAGTATTTTTTTGCACGTTTTTACAGTCTTTTTGCACCAAAATGTGTTATATTGCAAATTTAAAAAATCGGGTGGAATGCTCAGAAATTTAAAAATGCGCCATCTACTGGCATCAATTTTAAATGATCCGTTAAAATAATCTTTGAAATGTGAATTAAGAGCCCAATATTCCATAATTTTGTACTTAGGAGAGTTGATTAAACTAGAACATACAATTTTTATGTTTAATTCCAGGAAATGTTAATTTTACACAATTCTATTGAATTGTGTGTACATGTTGCGCCATCTAGTGAGATTTATTTGAACCAAAGTTTCTTTCTTAGCAATGAGACCCCGTGGTATAAAGTGTAGCACACCGTGACGTCACACGTTTTTTCAACGACTGTACCGTCGTACTTTTTAGGGTTCCGTACCCAAAGGGTAAAAACGGGACCCTATAACTAAGACTTCACGATCCGTCTGTCTGTCTGTCTGTCTGTCTGTCCGTCTGTCACCAGGCTGTATCTCATGAACCGTGATAGCTAGACAGTTGAAATTTTCACAGATGATGTATTTCTATTGTCGCTATAACAACAAATACTAAAAATATAATAAAATTAATATTTAAGGCTCCCATACAACAAACGTGTTTTTTTTGCCGTTTTTTGCTCGATATTAATAACGGCAACAGGTAAACGCTTGAAATTTTCACGGAATATTTAGTTGTATATTCACTTTAAAAAATAATAATTATTAAATTAAAATAAAATAAATTAAGGGGGGCTCCCATACAACAAACGTGATTTTTTTGCCGTTTTTTGCGATAATGGTGCGGAACCCTTCGTGCGCGAGTCTGACTCGCACTTGGCCAGTTTTATTTATGTGGCAAAAGAAAAATACGTGTCCAATATTTTTAGGTTATCTAACTGACGGACTCAATAGGTAAGAGCCTCCTGGAAGGATCTTAAGAAGGGTATTGACCCTTCTTAAGATAAAGGGGTCACCTGAACTTATAAAAAGGGTATCCATAGTATCATTGTAAATGAAGAGCAGTTGTAGCCCAGTCATAACTGCCATAACATGAAGCTTAGCAGTTTCAAGAATATATGCTAAAACATGAAGAAACCTGCAATAATAACTTCAACATCATTCAGCATGATTTCTCCACTTCCACCGATTCCAGTGAGCTTGATTGTGACTATGAAGAAAACCATTCTATGATCACCAACACCTGTGACAGATATGAAATATCAGACCGAGCAGGGATAGCTTTAGCCTCATCAGTTTTGCAAGCAACCAGTTCCACTTTTTCGTTAATCAACAAAAACAAGTTATGCAGAGAACGAGCAAAACTAAAGAGAATATGACACAAAAACATAATATTTTTGTTAAGATTTATAGTTCTCTTTTTAAATATATAAATATATTTTATGTAATCGTGTTTAGATGTAAATATATCAAAATAAACATTAATCAGCAATCCTACTAACATTATGAAAAAAGGCTCTTTTAAAAAAAGTTGTGAATTTTCAGGATCAATCCGGAGGCTGAAGATGATACCCAAAAGGAACTATTTTTTGTTGGGAATATGATATTCTCATGGTATAGCACCTTTTTGTAACTATTACAAGTACAAATTTTAAATTTTAAATGCCCGACAAATTTTTATTTCATGCCACATAATTTAATTAGTAGTAGACACGCTTCGATCGAATATCTATTAAAAACGTAATTATGGCAGGATATCTTGCAAAAACACCCCGATTCAAACAGTAAAACAGTCATAACTTTAAAACGACTGAACCGATTTTCATCAAACCATCAAACATAGCTAAGGACACTTTCGATAAAGTCAAATTTTAAATACAAATAAACGAAATCAAAATC
This sequence comes from Orthosia incerta, assembly GCA_948252205.1. NCBI lineage: Eukaryota > Metazoa > Arthropoda > Insecta > Lepidoptera > Noctuidae > Orthosia > Orthosia incerta. The sequence goes on along the minus strand of OX411764.1, from coordinate 14,585,635 downwards.
GGTTCATCTATTAAGGAGCTATGATGCCACTGACAGATACAGAAACACACAGGTACACACATTAAACTTATATCACCCCTTTTTTCCGTCGGGGGGTTAATAAATCTATAACAAACATTTTTATTTTCTTAATTCATCAGTGGCCCATCCAAGTGGTCAGGCAGCGGCCAATAGTTCTAGGCACTCGGTCCACTAAGCCTCCCAAACCCATAGCCCAATATCTTTTGTCTCCATATTTTGCAATAATCCTGCACCACACGGGGATTGTCCTTGGGTGCACTTACAAAGTCAAAGTCAAAGTCAAAGCACTTTATTTCAAGTAGGCCAGTTACAGGCACTTTTGAATTGTCAAAAGACAAAATAAAATATTACAAAATTATGGTGCTACAGTCCCAGTCACAAGACATAATAACTGTGAAAGTACCGTAGATACGTAGTGCATAGAGGGATAAACCGTAAACATCGGTTGGTGTCTCATTTTTCATTTAAAGATGTCTTTACAAGGCCTCTATGAGTTAGCTCCGACCCCTGGCACGCCTTTCAAAGGACCAGGACCCCAGGGTCCTGAGATATTTCAAAACATATAGTAAATAGTAATACACCCAGAATCGCATATTCCCAAAGTAATGAAAGGTGGGTTTTACCGGGATTGGGAGCGACTCGACCAAGGTGTGGTGGGATAATGACGCTATGTGTTCATTTGGGCGCAGCATCTGGCCAGTGCCCATGAATCACACCGAAGGTGACTGGACTCGTGAGGTCGAGCGAGCGTGCGATCCAATACAAGAAATGGAGACTATCACGATCAGCCCCCAAGATGTAGCTCGTGCAGTCCGTCTGTTGTCGAACTGGCAATGTCCAGGGCCAGACGGACTACACAAATTTTGGATAAAATAACAATAAAACAAAGCGGTACTCCTGGACACGGCGCGTATCGTTAGAAGGTTCTTCTCTCAGGAACTCTGACCACCGGTGACTCCTGTTCCGGATACCGGTGGGCTACAATTTTTTTAGATTCATTATTTTTTATAGACTTATATTTAAAAATGTAACAAATATGTACTATACAGCAGTACATACAATTCCAGGCAAGATATTTAAAAATGTAGAAAAAACCGACCTTTATAATATTTCACAATTGCTAGCCTTCAAATACTTTCTGATGTTAATTCAAGCAAATTTTGACTTTATTGGTGTAGATATAAGGTGTAAAACGGATTCATTAATACTCGTATAGGCCAAGAAAATAAATATCCATGTCACTCACAGTCCCGCTGATATTTTCTCAATATCGTTGGGTGCAAGGGTTTTTACAAATCTATGAAACTGAATAGGCAACGATTTCTTTATAAACATGTTTATCGGGGAAAAATAACCAAGGAAAAGGAATGATCATGGATTCAATCAAATCACTTTAGCGACCAATGTGATTTTAATAATAGTTTTAATTTTCAAACATTAGTTACACAAGTGCAATCACAACACGATCAATACAAATGAAATTTTATAATAAAATCATCTATATAAATATTTTCAAACTTATGTTACGTAATATATGCCATGAAAGATAATTATGATCATGTTTAGTAAAATGTGCCCTTACACGGACAACAATAATTTATTAAAAGTAAGTACGTTCGCAAAAATTTACATTAGGTGCATTAGTATTATTTCTAAAACAATGGTGTAAATAGTGCTTATATGTAAATTATAACTAAAATATTTTATTACAACTGCAAGATTTTAGACAAGAATTTCTATTTTTGGTAGGGACCTGAAAAGGTTTTTTTACATTGTTTTATTGTAGATAGGCTTGTGATGGTAATTAATGATGTGGTTGAAGGTGTAGCACGTTTTCCTAGAAGTAACCTATTCACTCTTAACTTAAAGACCCCGAGATTGTAGCTATCGGGAAACACAGGCTCTGGCAGGGAATTCCACTCCTTAGCTGTACGCATAATAAAAGTATTTCCAAAACGTTTAGTGCGTATGGGTGGTATATCCACCATGTACTTACAAGTAGCCCGTGCGTTGGGCAAGTATCTTAGCAACAGTGCTGTCGTCTGCATACCCAAAGGTTTTTGCAGCTCATTTATGTGCAACAAGAATAATGTCGCTGAGAGCACAAATCCCTGAGGGACTCCGGCATTAATATCCAATTGGTCCGATGAGCAGTCATCTATAACTACTCCAATGGACCGATCCCTCAGGAAGTCTGCAATCCAATCACACAGACCACCGGGCAGACCGAATGAAGGAAGCTTACCAATAAGGTTTTCATGCCAGACTCTATCAAAAGCCTTCGAGATGTCGAGGGAGACGGCAAGCTCTTCCCCGTGTCTGTCGATGGCCTTACTCCATATGTGAATGCCATACGACCGCAGAAGAAGATCCCCAGCAGACCGATTTCGGCGGAAGCCGTATTGGCGGTCACTGATGATGTCATTCGCTTCTAGGTATGCCAGGAGCTTGCTATTAAGCACGCATTCCATACTCTTACAGAGTCCATACTATTCTATAAAACTATGCTATTTAACGTCCATACTCTGTAAGAGTATGGACGTTAAATAGATAGGTCTGTATTTGGCCGGGTCAGCTCGACTGCACTTCTTGGGCACGGGCTGTACGTTGGCTTGCTTTCAAGCATTCGGCAATTTTCCAGTCGATTTAGCCAGGGACCAAAACGCTTTACAACCTGCTGGGTAGGAAGCAAGTTTGACCCCTATTCGGCTAATGTGGTCGAACCGAGCCCGTCGCAACACCTTCTTGCAGGACTTGGTAGATCTGTTGTAAGCTTTCTTCCCATGACCCACGTCCCTCATTTTTGACTTTGACTTTGAGCTTTTCTCAAAGTCAAAGTCAAAAATGAGGGACGTGGGTCAAAAAGAGATTGAAATCGAAGTGAAAAAAGCTTACTTGTAACATAGAGGCCTATAAAAAGTGATATTCTATCAACGATATCGCTTGAAAAAAGTTCAATGTTAAGGATTAATTCATTTGTCATTTCATACATTTTTGATTTATTAAAAATGATTATCGCTGAAATAATGTCAGTTTGTCTTGAGACCCTGTAAAAAGCCAATCAAACAACACTTATACCAAAAACTTCTACTTATTGACCTTAAACATAGAAACTCTTGATCTGCGTTATAGCTATAATATTAATGATAGAAAAGGAGATGGTACTCAGAAAGAAATAAACATTTAGTGGTATAGCACGCCATATTGTATAGCGAAGTGGACGTTGTTCTAAAACCAGCATCAATTTCTTCAGTTCACAACGATCGCGTTCATCTGGAGAAATAAAAGATAATATTAACACTATGAAGCTTGACAAGTTCTCTAGGGTATATACTTAGTAGATACAAGACCGGTCTTAAAACACTTCCTTGCGGTACTCCAGATTTTATTTGTCTACATATACAGATAAACATCGGAGGTGTGTTTCTATTCCAGAGATAGAAGACTTTATATTTTTGTAAGTTCTTAGCTATCTAGCTAGTTAGCTGAGAACTTACAAAAATATAAAGTGTAGGGTCAGCTGACCCTACTGTCGTTTTCCCATCCAAAGTAAATTCTAACTGAAATCCCAAGTTCTAATTTTGAGGGAAACCTTTACAATGTTTGTTTCCCTAAATCCTTACGACGACTATTTACAAGTAATATTAAAAAAGAAATACAAATTGATACAAGTCGTTCTCAAGTTGTACGTTTACCAACGAACAGTACATAAACAGTTAAGGGATTTTATAAAACGACGATTGATCAAATATCCGTCTTCATTATTTCCGTACGACATTTAGATAGAAGATTAAGAAACACTTACTCTGGCAACCGACAATTTTCTGAATACAGGCAACACGCATACTTTGATATTTGTCTGAGATCAGATCCAATACTATAGTTTTTAGGGCCACATGTACAGCGGATTGTAAAACAAAAGGAAATATCCAATAATCCAATACTGGCATACCCTGAAAACATAATCACACAATTGCAGCTCTGATAAAATGTCATTCTATCAGCGCAGCGGTGGGGATGGTTGATATGCCAAAATATAAAATATTGATCACGTGACATTAAACTTGAGTCACTTTTCAAAAAGTGACTCAAGTGTACCAAGAAAGTGACTTTTTTGAAAAGTCTATAATATATGGGCATGTTTAAAAAAGCTATCGAAATTTTCAGTCATGTTCAGTCATGCATGGAGTACTGCTCTCACCTCTGGGACGAATCTGCCAAATATATGCTTGATGCACTTGAGTCGATTGGCTGACGGACCAACTGGCTTATTGTTTTATTGTACTTAGGCTTGGGAGGCTTATTGTACATCTGGTTTTGGTCAGCCAGCTCGCGAATATGTATCCTTCGACTGCACAGCATGATGTTTTTTTTGTTGTCTTTTTAGTTCGCTTCATAAACAGTTGGGTTTTTGAATTAACTTTTTATATCTGTTACATTTTGGGGAGTTTACGATGGAACTGTAATTAGATTCCGCCTAGCCCTTTCCATCATCGGACTACAAGACGTACGGCAATGCGCCATCGGTATACATCATGTACCCCTTTGCTCTAAATCAACAATTTTAATATTCTAAATCTATGAAAATATCTACATTTCTTACCAAAACATTGATCATAAGAAATTATATTCAAAATCTATGAAAATAGCTACGAACATCTTACCAATACATCGATCATAATAAAATATTATTCATATTCTTACAAAAAGTTTACTCTTACTTACTTTTTCCTTCACCTTAGAAAGTTCTATAAACAGATTGCTTAACATTCTTAACAGCAAATTAAACAGTGAACTGGCAATCTGAAATAATATCACCAAAAAGAAATGAGTTTAACTTCTATTAAAGATTACGTCATTTAAGCTTGGCTCTAAAAAAAACACTGTTTCACTGTTGATATAAAAGTAGCGGCTCACGCAATCTTAAAGGCATTTATTTAAATAGCTATGATTAAAATTCAGAAATGCTTAGCACACGCATGACTCTGAAAGAGTAATTAAAAACATGTGGAAAGATATGGAGGGGTATGCAGCCTAATGGAATATGGATGAATAGGTTTGCATGCGATGATGATACGAAACAAAAAAAGAAGTCTAGAATAAAGAAAAATATATACTTTTTATGTAATACGACAGTTTGAAGTGAATGGATACAAAAAAAAAAAACTGTAAAACTGAACAGGTACCTACAATAGATTAATATCCACAACAATACATACCATAGGTTTCAAATAAACGTCAGTATTCTCCAAAGTATCAACAAGAGTCTCGTATATTTGAATATATTTACCAACATTCACTCTCTTGTCAGATTTTTTTTCAAATTCTTCTTCCATGTTCATCATTACAAGCTTAACTCGACAATAGTGCAAGTAGAATATGAGAACACCAGTGAATCTACCCATATCTAGGGTCCAAGACATCAGATTCGTTGAAAATAATCCAAGTTTATCATTGACAAAACATGTATCAAAATTATAACTACAGTAAATTACATTGTTAACTAAGCTGGTTAGTAACTTTGCCAAAAAGGAAATCTTAAGGAAACGATCTAAATTGATGAACAATTCTTGAGAACCAGGCAAAGAATCAATTGCATGTATGTATTTGTAATAGTTGTAGATATACGCTTCATTTGATTTAAACGAAATAAAAGAAAACGTCAATAATTCAAGAGAATTAAACAATTTATAAATAAATGCAAATTTTGAATGAAAAATACTGAAGTAAAGTATAATTAAAGGTACTACTGTGGTGTAAAATGTTGCAAAAAAGCTTGTTCTGTTTGAAACATTAAATTTTTGATGATATCCGAATATAAAACGTATGAACCTTATTTTTTTAATATTAGATTTTAAAATATCTTTGGAAATCATATTTTAACAGTGAACAATAATGACGTTTGAGTTGATAATAGCATAAAAAGCTATAAGCTAGCCTTAAAAACTATAGAACCGATGACCGATGGAGGTGACGAGTTTTTGGGTGAAGACCGTATATCGGCAAACAATGGAGATAAAGATGGGCGAAGTGGAGTGAAGATCGTTGCAGTGTGGCTTAAAGCAGCTGAATACGTAGCAGACGATTTTTAATCCAAAAACAGAAAGTTACTTTACCAATGAATTCGTTCAATATACTGACTATATTTTTATCAAGTTCGTGTAAAACTAATATGTTATTTATTTCAATGCAATTTAGTTTAGTACTGAACTACTGATAATATCAGCTTTTTGAAGCATTTCAATATTGAATTTAAAAATAACCAGAAACGGACAACTATAACATTTAACTTGGCCTTGACCTTGGGCCTAGTTTCTGTAATTAAAATGATTAAAGTAACAAATTTATGAAACGCATTTTAGCTGATATTACTAATTGAATAGACAATAGCCTCACTTGACTCGCCTTTAATTTTTGAAGCATCGATAATTTATTTCTAGAAATCAGTTGTGTAAGTATTGGATGTGTTCAAAATTTGCTTCGAACTTATTTAATTTGTTTTTTAATTTATATATTGGTATACTCATAGCAAATAGAAAAAGCCAACGTTGCAATTGAGTACAAAGGTACTTCTTATTGCTTAAGAATCTGGCAACAGTAGATCTTATACAAGCAAGCGTAAATATATATTAGAGTAATCAAGTCTATTCTACTGTTATGCCAAAAGAAACAGGGAAAAAATTTAAATCTGTTTTGTGTTATTTCCAAGCATCCGTAAAACTAAAGACCCCGGCAACATTACGGCTATTTCTCTATTTTATGAGTACGATAAATCTACTTTAAAGATGTTTACTGTTTGTGGTCCGCCTTTTATGTGAGTGCTAACAAATGATTGTTGGCACCGTCGCATAATACGATGTGTCTTAGTGAGTGTGAAACTTCTCAATTGTAAGTAACATTAGGTATTTTGTTTATGTTATCGCATCTTTTTTGGAATAAAAACTATTGACGTGTCATTAATCTAACTTTACGATTAAATTGGCTGGTTAAAACTTATTAAACCAATCAAAGCAGCTAACGCGTGTATGATATATAATTTGTCATAAAATGAAATAACGTTTTTTCCAAAATCGGAAAAATCTAAATAAAGGTTGGAAACGGTATCAAACCATTGTGTAGTTTGAAACTAAGCAGCCATTAAGACAGATACAAAAATCTTAGTCTTATTTTGTCATATTTTCCCCTATTATCGCAAAATCATCTTAGCTCAGAAAAGGAAAATCAGATTTTAAATTTGATAGGACAATTAGAACAATAGCGTCAGTTTTGGTTATAAAAATTATAGTAAAAGAAAGCACCGTCAGGAATATGGAAACTGACAATAATGTCGTATTTTATGCATCTTCTCTCATAAAATGAGGCCAAGTAGTGTCCAATGTAGTGAAATAGTTATAGGCTGATATTGCCAGTTCTTATTCGTCATCATCATTCAATCGGGTCCGATCGATGTGGTTACACTTCGATTATTACTATTACTTGGCCTTGGTTCAGCAGTAGACGTCTTTTGTCTGAAATGATGATGATGATGATTCAGTCAAAAAATATCGTCTGCTGAACATTGATCTCCCCCTAGCATCACCACGACGACTGGTCTTTTCAGCAGCGCGTGTATATCCCATACATAATGAACTTTTTCAGAATCGTTATACTTAAATAATGTCTTTTCTGTGCCATCAGCCATTTTCCACGACCTCCAGAAGATCACATAAGTTGTGTAATCCTAATTTTCATCAAAGCAATAAAGTTCAATCTTCAATTCAATACAATGTTAGCAATTTCCTCGTTCATTCACGAAAAAGAAATACATTGATATTATCTGTCAGTGCTATATTAATGTCCCTTGCAATAAATCTGAACTCAAATAATATGACTTGATAGGAGAATCGTCTTTATACAGTTGTATGTGTACTGTTGGAAGAAAAAAATGAGATGCACACAAAAAAGTCTCGTCAGGAATTTTTTGAAACATAAAATTATTATTAAGCAGGTTGTAAATTTAAAACATGAACATACGTTTGTTCATCTTGATTTTTCGATAACCCAGTTCCCGAACTCATTGAAAGCGAAGCGAGATCTAAAAGCGTGCTCAGGAGATACTCAGAAGATAGGTATCTACTGAAGACTCGCAGGTTAGGGTTATTGGACGACTCGCCCAAATTTAACTCGCCCGAATCGGGCGAATTGCCCACTATTAAAAATATTACCACATCATCGCTTACCATCAAGTGAGATAGTGGTCAAGCGCAAGCCAGCAAGACCAAGCAAGATAATTACTTATTGAATGCATTGCCTTCCTAGTTTCTAGTAAAATATCTATAAACTTCGATTAATTCTGCATATTATTTCCGAGACGGGTGAGCACGACTGTACTTATATATTTTTTGTTCTCTAAAATGAAATTCGGGCGAATCACCTACTAAATAATTTTGGAGTGGTCAATTCGCCCGCCGATAAATAAACTTCGACCGAATCGACACAGAAAAATGAATATTTTTAATTGTGGACGATTCGCCCGATTCGGGCGAGTTAAATTCGGGCGAGTCGTCCAATAACCCGCAAGTTATAGGTGGTTGTCGTGAGTGATCTTAGAGGGATTGGTAGGAAACGCAGACGCTTTCTGAGAGTTCCACACTTTAGTTGTGGAGGCGCTAAGTACGATCTGGGATGTTATGGATAGTGATATTTCGGATCTAGATATCGAAATAATATTGTATCTATAATTATATTGGATTATCTGTTAGTTTCAGTTACGGGTATTATATTTTATAATGAAAAAACATGCAAGTGACGCGCGCAGCTAGTGTGTTAGCTCGGCTGGGCAGCAACATGTCATAACGTGTTTCATTTCTTCACCCCTATCTAAAATTATCTGAAACTTTTATATCGTCTTCGGTTACGGTTACGGAGCTTCTTAACATCCCTGAGTACAACTATATTAGAACAAAACCCTAATAGAAAACTCAAAACACTTTTTTTCCTACCCGGTAATCAAATCTAACCAACGAATGCAATGCAGAAGTCTGGTCTTCTGGGCACATTTTCATACGTAGTAAGGTTAAATTTAAATACTACTCTAGCAGTGTTGTTTAGATAACTTTCTAATAAAAAAAATTAAACCTTCTTCCTAAACAAAACACTACAAAGCGAAAATAATTTTCTTTTTGGAAGTCAGTGTCTTTGGTACCTATTTTTTTTCGTAGTTGTCTGATTACGAAGTTTCGCAGGCTCATTACGTAAGAAGCAGCAATCAGCACTAATTGCGCAATGATTGCGCGGTCAATTTAAGTACCTGGCAGGCATTTAAGTCAAGTCTTTATTTTTTGACAGTTATTTGAAACAAAAACTATTATGCCTGTCCAGCGATTTATAAAATTGAAGGTTTTATATTATTTTTATATCTTTATTGGAACAAATACCCATTTTAGAAATTGTTTTCGTGTGTAAATAGCTACATTAGTTATAAAACTGCGTCGCAGCTATTAACGCCCTCCTCCTAAGCCATATAATTCCCGCCTTTAACTCTAATATGCCAATAAATAATATAAATATATACATAAAATATTTTCAGATACCTATATCGAATTTAAAATTAAACATGACAGTGAATTTTAAATATTTTCATTTTATTTACATAATATAATATTTATAAATTTGAAAAAAAATATTGAAACTATTTGAAAAATTGGAATATAACTAAAATGCCAATTTGTAAAATCGAATAAAATGTCTTAGTAATTAAAGTCGATTGTTATAAGAAATCGAATTGTACATTTTTATTTGCAAAAAAAAATAAAGAAAATTAACGAAGCTGCCCAGCAAATTACTTGCATTATTGAAGTTGCACCTGCATATTTATCTATTTTGCTATCTGTAAATACTTGTAGGTTGCTGCCAGTTGCAACTTAATTGCTTATATTAAACCGTTAACGTATACGAGGCAACTTGAATATGGCACATTCATATTACAAACTCTTGTAGATATGCAGGCAGAGTGGTGGAGAGATTAACTGCTATTTATAAACTGTTCATGTGAAATGTATATGTATTTGTTAAAGACTTTTATATTAACCAACATAACATAATATCACGCCTATATTTGACGTTGGGTTCGGCAGAGGTGGAAGTTAGGTTGAATGGTGGGTATATCAAACAAGTGGTTTGAAAGTTCTGCAAGGTTCAGTTGTGATCTCAGAGTTTATTTTGAGAATTGGTGCACATTTTACGTTAAGAGTTGACTTCTAAAATTGCTTACACGCAGTTGTTCAGTGTGCTGACAAGTAAAATTTAAAATTATAGAAACCCTTGACACGTTTTTATTTCATGCTATATAATTTATCTGGTAGAAGACACACTTTGATCGACAATCTGTTAAACACGTAATAATGACACGATATCTTGCAAAAAAACCCCGATTCAAACAGTAAAATGCCCATAACTTTTGAACGACTGAACCGATTTTGATCAAACATTGCTAAAACACTCTCGATCAAGTCACCATTCACACAACAACAAAAACACAGAATCGATACATCCGTTTAGGAGCTACGATGCAACAGACGGATACACAAATATACAGCAACACACGTCAAACTTCAACACCCCTCTTTTCCGTCGGGGATTAAAAATAGGCCATGGCGGTTGTTATTATTAAGCCTCAAGCCTCAAAAGCAAAGTTAGGAACTATAGTATGTACCAAGAAGTCGATAGTACTTCGACTGAATTCGAGAAATTCCCAGGTTAACCGGCTCGAACTTACAATGCCTACTTCAATTAAACATTACATCTTCCCAAGCGAATTTCAACCTTCCACCTTAAAGATAAGGTTGGTTTACTTCTACAAATTACGTTCGCTCAACTAGGCTTTTGTCTTACAACCCTTAGGCAGGTGTTTGAATTCGGGTCGAGCCTAACAATGGAATTTTAAGATCATTTATACCTTATTTGTTTTGTATTGCTATAGAAGGCATTACCCGCTTATTATTCCAAACAAGTTTTGATAATATAGCTGAAGATTGAACAAGTTTTAAGTACTTCGTTCACGTAATTTGTATGGTAATTGGTTTGATGAAGTGTTAGTGAAGAAAATTTGCTTCAAAGTCTTACATGCTTTATCAACAAACTCTTCATCGGCGTGCGCGTATGACCTACTCTCCAATTACGTAACATGTCTTGCAATCGCAGTTCAAAGGATTGTGAAGGCTTTATCGTCATAATTATCAGCCTAAAAGCAGTATACTGCTGAATGTAGGCTTCCCCAATCGCACGCTATTCATTTTTGTTATCAGAAACCCTCATTGAGCTGCTCCATCCATACCAATATTATAAATGAGAATGTACGTTACGTATGTTACCTTTTCACGCTTAAACCACTGAAGCGATAAAGATGAAATTTAGTATGGAGATAGTTTGAGAACCTGGGAAGGACATAGGCAACTTTTATTTTCATAAAACACAAAGAGGGAGAAATGCGAAGGGGGTGGTTAATTTTGTATACAACTTCTTATTATGGCTTAAACCGCTGAACCGATTTAGATGAAATTTGGTGTGGACATAGATTGAGGCCCTGGGACCCTGGAAAAGACATAGGTTACAATTTTTTTCATAAAACACGAAGGGGGAGAAATTGAGGTGGGGGTTAGTATTGTATGAAACTTCTTATTATGTCATATACCGCTGAATCGATTTAGTGTGTATGGAGATAGTTTGAGACCCTTGGAAGAATAGGCTACTATTATGCATAAAACACGAAAGGGGAGAAATTTTGTATGAAACTTCTTATTTAACGTCCACTCTTCAAACTTTGCGGAAGTATAGTTTATAACAAATAATTAAAGTGTTAAGGTTGCGGGAAGGCGCTGGATGCGAGACGCACGGGATCGGTCAATGTAGCGACGCCTGGGGGTGGCCTATGTCCAGCAGTGGACGTATTTTGGCTGAAATGATGACAATGATGATGTTGATGAATTAAAGTGTGGGTATTTATTTTGTTTAACTTCCCCTTATAAGTGGTTGGGGTTGTAAAGATAAAATGTAGAAATTCTCTTAAGGTTACACTAGTCAACGGCAAGAACTATTTTGTGCGCGGGGTTATAATGCATTTTGTATCAACCGACAACACGTGCGGAAGAGATAGATGCTGTGATGAGCCGTAGGAAGCTAGTTCGCATACGAATACATACTTTTGCAAATTTGTAACGAAATGGATAATGATTTAGGACGAAGTCCGGATGATGGACGAGTCTGGATATCATGAAAAAACTCCTAAACGTATCTATTCAAAATAAAATTATTTGAATTGTTGAACTACTAATCTATCCCTGTATTGTGGTCGTTTTGCAATTTTCCGTCTTCTTATGGTATTTATTCGCGCCCAAAAATGCGTTAAAATTGGTGTCGAAATGTGGAACTTTCGACGCTCATAACATTCAAGCATTTACTTCTTTTACTTTTTTTGTTTCCATACAGGGCTAGATAATAATAAGAAAAGTTGATATCACTTTTTATTTTGAACGTACATTGTCAAACAGTGGAATAATCCCTAGACTACGTTTGTATGTAAGAATTTTCGACTAGTGTCACCTTAATGAAGCTGGTAGATGGTTAGTTTATGGATAGTTAACGTTAGCTCAGAAAGTATTTTTGGAAATTCATATTATTTTAAGGGGGGAAATGGGGGAAGTTGAAATTCGTATTTTTTTTTTTATTGTGGCTTCCGATTTGGTTGAAACTTTGCTGGAATGTTTTTGATAACAAATGAACACGGGGCCGATTTTGATGTAAACTATAACTGCAACATTGGGTATTTCTCAACCAGAATTGATTGACAAAATCTATATTAACGCGAACGAGTCCGCGGGCCACAGCTAGATGCTTCATAATGTTTGAATTTGTCTCATTTACAACGCATATCGGGTATATTGTTGAAGGGTTAAAATGAAAGGCTACTGTCAGTGTGTTACGCAATAAGGCCCTTTCCTGACGGTTCATATATATCATACATACATATATATCCCCAAACAAACTCCATCAAAAAGCACTTCCCTTTATCCGTACAGGCGGTAGCGGAAACCGTTTTATACTTCTTTGTCTCAAACCTCTATAGAGCTAAACCTATACATTGTTCCAGAAGTGGACAATACCGTGTTACCGACATGATTATCGGGAGCTGTAAGCCAAATCGACACCCCATCACAATGACTCTCCAACTCAATTCAATGGAGAACCTCAAGCGTTAAACGTCTCTGAATTAATATCGCCTAATACAAGTTAAGTGGTTCGTAGAAATTTCGAGTTGTGTTAATCTCAGATCTGTGTGGGATCAGGGAGTAAGGAATTTGTTTAGATATGAAACTCATGTAAAGTAGAGGAAAAATATTATCTATGGGAAACCATTTTTCAGTAAGTTGGAACTTCACCAAGGTTGGTACATGTAAAAATAGACCAACGTTGCCACGCAATAGCTCATATACTTTAATACTTAAACTACTACTTTTTACTTTTTAATACTTTCATTATGAAGATTAAAAAAATATTCCCTGTACCGTATCAAGTTTACGATAGTCAAAGCCTTGGGTCTTGTTGAACAAAACTGTTTTCTACCAGATGTACTAGAGGCTATCACTCACACTTTTTTCTTAACCACCCTAGTCTAAGCGCTTCTACACCATATATATTATCCGAAAAGCCAATTAGGAGCACTCTCTGCTAGCGTTTATGTTTACTAATAAATTATAACCAATCAACAGCCTTCAAAGCAAGACAGGACGGGCATCTTTTGGACTCGTTTTTTTCGTTGTAGACCACACACTTCACTTCAACTGGCTCATAAAAATTAATACTGTAGCTGTACGCATTACTAACACGTTTGGAGAGAGAATTTCGCTTCTACACATACTTATTCAATGGAACTTAGGTTAAGTATTTTGATTGATTCCGCTACACACTATTTGGTGAGCGCTCCATTTGGTAACCTACTTAGAACTTGTGAATAGTTATTTGAGTAGATGTTATATTGTCACTTGGGAATGTTGATGGATGCCTATCGATCGATGTCCTATAAATAGAATTTTGAGATCCTTTCGGCACGTGTACACAGGGTGAAATAAAATTAACTATAGCCAATATCTGCAGACGTGATGGGACAATACCCAAAGACTATGAAACAAACAACAATTATACAATCAACTCGGGCCACACAGACTGAAAGTTTGGAACGCAAGTTATCAAGAAAACATAAAATATAGTAAAGTGACGTTTTTTCAAACTATAATACCGTAAACAAGACTAACTCAATACAATTACAATTTATTTACAGAATAAAACTTTTGTAACAGTCTCTGAAAAATTGTGAGATTATCGTAAGAGTTTACTGGCATAAACGCACATTGCCCTTGAATGACTGTAGTAAAATGCCATCATTGAAAGAGTATTTTTTCGGTCTAACATACCAAGGTACGAGTATTGGTAGATTCATTTCGAGTAACAACAGCTAACTACACGATCAACGGCAACTGGCACCTGCAGCCAAGTTGACAATCTACGGGCATCAATGTATGGGAATGACACATCTAAACGTTAAGGGTACACATTATATATCAACCGACAACACGTGTGGAAGAGATAGATGCTGTGATAAGCAGTAGGAAGCTAGTACGCGTACGAATACACACTTTTGGAAATTTGTAGCGAAATGGATAATGATTTAGGATGAAACCGAGCGCGCGAAATTTTATAAACAGACCTTTGGCAGTCTAGATATCATGAAAAAAAGACTAAATCTATCTTTTTAAAATAAAATTATGTGCATTGTTGAACTACTAATCTATCCCTGTATGGAGGCCGTTTTGTAATTTTCCGTCTTCTTATGGTATTTATTTGCGCCCAAAAATGCGTTAAAATTTGTGTCGAAATGTGGACCTTTCGACGCTCATAACTTTCAAATATTTTATTTTTTTACTTCTTCGCTTACAGGGCTAGATAATGATGAGACAAATTGATATCCCTTTTTATTTTGAACGTACATCGTCAAACAGTGGAATAATCCCTAGACTACGTTTGTATGGACATTTTTTCGACTGGTGTAACCTTAAGTCACGTGGTCAGACCATACAAATAGAAGGCGTTTACGATGGTAAAAAGAGATTTTTTACGAAACGTTTTTAACTTGGCTAGAGGGTAGTTGTGCAGTTATTTGATTCCTATCACGTCTGCGGAATTTCACTACTGAATTTAATTTGGACTATAGACGGGTCCAAATTGAATTCACTAGTGAAAGTGAGAACAGTTCAGTGTGCGATAGGGTGCAGATGATTTTAAATGAAAACTTCTGCACAACGCTTAGACTATTATTATTAAAAACAAGCCAAGTGCCAAAGGAATTTCCATGTTAACTTTTATACCCTAATTTAACACATCTAAAGGATACATTTTCAACAATCTTTTCTTTTCGCTCATGTTCTCTTGTGCAATATTAGACCCAGCTGTTGCTGCTGTGCATTGCATTGTTTGAATAAATTAAAAACTGGCCAAATGAGTCAACACGCAACAGGCAACGATATTACGGCCTTTGGGCCACGATTTTATTTTACCAATTTATAGGCGTGATTAGTAATGTTTTTAATATTATAGCCATTTATTTATCCTTATATCATATAACATATTAATTATTCATTATAACATCAATTAAATACAATTTCAATTTAATTAATTATAGTTTCACATTAATAGTTCAATTTTAAATATAGTTAAAGCATATTAGGTTAGATTATATTACTTTTTATTATAATTAAGGACCTCTTTTCGAGTAAAGGCCTCCTCCATTTCACTCCACAGTTTTCTGTCCTTGGCTTTTGAGTCCCAGTCTTTACCTGCTGTCTCTTTAATTTCATCAAGCCATCTTTCAGGGGGTCTACCTCGTTTTCTTTTGCCAACGGGGCCAGCCCAGTGTACTAATTTGTTGGTCCATCTGTCATTATTCATACGTGCAACGTGGCTTGACCATTTCCATTTTAACTTTTTGCAGTGAGTTACAGCATCTGTTACGTTGGTCCGTTTTCTTATATATGAGCTCTTTTGTTTATCCATGCGTTTTACGTTTAGAATACTCCACTCCATTGCTCTCTGGCAGGTTTGAATTTTTCTTTCAATTCTTCCATTATAGATCCATGTTTGGCAGGCGTATGATAGGCAGGGCAGTAGGCATGAATCCAAAACAATCGACTTTAGACTGGTAGGTAGGTTTGACTTTAATAGTTCTTTGTAGCTCCAAAATTTATTCCAAGTCATGTTTACACGTCTGTTTAATTCATCTATATGTCTAGATTTTTTGAAGGAGATTTGTTTGCCTAGATAAATATATTCCTGTTCATACTCTAGTAGTCCCTCCCCAACTTTAATTGGTCGTTTTGCTCTGTTTGTCATAACCTTGGTTTTAGAGGTGTTTAGTTCCAAGCCAATGCGACGACTGACGTTGTTGAGGTCGTTTATCATAATTTGTAGCTGTGTTGGTGTTTCCGAAAACAGTACGATTTCATCAGCAAATCTTAGGTTGCTTAGGTAGTTCCCATTTATAAAAATACCTTTATCGGTCCAGTTTAGGTTTTTCATGATGTATTGAAGAACAGCAATGAACAATCTGGGTGATAATGGGTCACCCTGTCTCACACCTCTGCGTATTATTATTTCTGGACCTTTTTTATCCAATTTAACTCTACTTACACTTTTCTCGTAGATATCTTTTATGAGCTCTATTGTTTCAGTTGGTACGTTACAATCCTCTAAGGCTCTCCATATACTTTCATGTGAGATCGAGTCAAATGCTTTGGCGTAATCAATGAAGGCCAGATACAGTGGAGATTGCTGTTCTTCATATTTTTCAATAACTAGTTCTAGCGCGTGTATGTGATCGATCGTTGAGAAACCTTTCCTGAATCCTGCTTGTTCTACTGGCTGGTACTTCTCAGTATACTTTTCCAGGCGGTTTTCTAGACACGATGCAAATAGTTTGTATATGGTTGGTTGTAGGCTGATGGGGCGGTAATTGCTAATATCAGCTGGGTCGCCTTTTTTATATAGTAGTATGATATCAGACTGTGCCCAATCTTTTGGTATTCTTTTGTTGTCCAGTACTTTGTTGTAGAGATTAGTTATATAAGTAACTAGTAGATATTTAGCAGTCCTTAAGGCTTCGTTTGGTATGCCGTCTGGGCCATTGCTTTTGTCTGTCTTAAGATTTTCGATTTTTGAGAGTACTTCCCGTTCCGTAAATCTTTCTAGCAGTACAGAGTATTGGTGTGGGCCAGTGAAATTGGAAGCATTTTGAGTTGGCTGATGTGGATTCTGCATGTACAGGGATCGGTAGAAATCTGTTGCTATAATCGTTATTTGTGATCTTGAGTATGTTTTACTAGAGTTTTTGTTCAGGCACGGGATCCACTTTTTTGTAGTGTTAATTTCTTTGAAACCTTTTTTCAGACTTCTTGCAGTGTTTAGGTGTTTCTTTATGATTTGCAATCTATGTTCATTGTATTCTTTTTTTATTTTTCTGTTGATATTTTTATATAAGTTTTTCAGTTCCTGCTTTTCTTCTAAGATAAGAGGCTTCTTATGTTGTAGTTCACTTCTTCTTAGTATCATGGTTTTAATGGTGTTTGAGATGGAATATTTTTTCCTGTTTTTTAGTGATTCTGTAGACTTAAGGCTTTTTATGATCATTGTTTTCAATTTAGAGTAGTAACATTCAATGTCATCTCTTTCGGACAGCTTTGATGTTTTTATGTTTTCTTCAAGAGTTTCTATGTATCTGGCTTGGTTTTCGTTACAAATTTTTGTTGTTTTGTTGTTAAATGCAATTCTGATTCTTCTGATTTCCTTTAGGTGTACTTCTAATAAGTCTGTGGTCGCTAGAGAAGGCGAACCGCTTGATAACTTCTATATTTGAAAAGTGTTTTTTAATGTTTGTTAATACGTAATCTATTTGACTTTTGTTTCTCTTTGGCGATAACCAAGTCCACAAGTTATTTATTTTATTTTTAAATATGCTGTTCATTATTGTAAGATTGTTTTCAAGAGCAAACTGTAATAGTCTTTCACCTCGTTTGTCCCTTTTACCATAGCAGTATGGTCCGACTATGTGCTTTTCACTATGCAGAGGCTGGCCAATACGAGCATTAAAATCACCCATTAGTACAAGATTTTTACTGTAGTTTTCTTTAATCTCCAGCAACTTATCGTAGAAGCTGTCTATATCTTGGGAACTGGCATTGCAAGTCGGTGCATATGCTTGGACAATAGAGAGTACCGTACTATTGAATTTCAGGTTTAGTATACATATTCTTTCTGTTACCCCGATAAAACTCTCTATATTTTCTTTCAAGTATTTTTTTATAAGAAATCCAACACCATGTAGACCTCTGGTTTCACCATAACAGCAAAAAATATGATCTGTTTCTTCTAATATAGCATACCCTGTTATTTTGATCTCTGCCAGTCCAACAATATCATATTTAATTTTTGATAAAGCTTCTTTTAATTCCAATAGTCTTTCAGTTGATAGGAGTGATCTAGTATTTAATGTACAGATGTGGAGCGTTTGAATAGGAGGGTTTTGGTCTCTTGCCCCCACGGTGACCAACCGGCTTGGGGTGCGATTTGATTTAGTTTGGTGCAGTTTATTGTTATTATAGTTATTTCGGTTGTCGGGGGCGCTTAATTGTTTTTTGGTGTTTCTGTTGTGGAAGTTGATCTTTCACGTGTTACGTAGTTTAATATATTTGGCTTAAGTACTTGTTTTGTAGTTGTAATTGTTTTGTTGATTGATTTATCTATAGTTTCGTTAGTATTGTTTATCTTCTTTTGTGTTGTTTTATTCGGAGATTCGCTCTGTTCTCTTTTTCTTTTTTCGCGGTTTTGATCATTTGGACTTTTGACTATCAGTTTATCGTACTTTATGAATGCAATATTCCCTTTTTGTTTTTCTTCTTCTAATTTTGGCTGTAGTTGTTTTCGTATTTCAAGTATATCTTTGGGGTAGTCCTCTTTGATATAAATGCCAGGCGGTAGACATTTTTTGTTTTTGAAAATTAGTCGTTTTTTCCAAACTGTAGTTAGTGTGATGACCACTGGACGGCTTTTAGATGTGTTGAAACCTATACGGTAAATATTGCTTATTTCTTGGCTATCTATGTGGGTGCCTGATTTTTCGATTATTTCTTTTATGTAATCTACAAGTTCCACTTCACTTTTATTTTTTTCCACGGTACCAAAAAAGATAATATTAAACTTGCGTTTCTCTTTCTCCAAGGTGCTTATTTTATGCTCTAGTTTGTCAATTTTAATTGTCATAGATTTATTTTCTTCAATAATTGGTGCCATTTTTTCTTCTAATGCAATCATCACATTTTTTGTTACAGCGGTAGTTATTAATAAAGTTTGCTGGTTCAGTTTTTCGTCTAATTTTGCTAGTAAAAAGTCTAAGTTTTTATTATCCATGTTTAAGCAATTTTTCTTTTTTTTTTTGTAACACTGGTTTGTGGTGGTAATTTATTATAGTTGTTGACAACACTGTTCTACCTGTCTGTATAGTGACTGACATGGATTACAACTTGACAGATTGATAATATGTTATGTCGTGGTTATGTTGGTAGCACTACAATGACTAATATTTTCAAACACTTTTATGTTATATTAAGATGATAATTTGTAATTTTTCTTCTATGATTGTTATTTTCGCACTGTGAACACGGTCTAATATTGTTTATTAAAGACTATTCTGAAGACTTTCGCGTTTAATCACTGATAAATGCCGCTATTTGCACTATTGTTAATTATTTTTTCACGGCGAACATTGACGTACATGTTTACGTTATGAGCGCCACTACCCTCCTAATAATGTTTATCCATGACAAATTATAGCTTTCTAGTACTAGGAGTAAGCTAAGCTAAGCTGCGGACGGACAGACGAACATGGCGAAATTATAAGGGTTCCTTTTTCCTGGGTTGGCTACGGAACCCTATAAATAGTGATGCTGAATTTAGGTAGGAGTGACGGGAAGCCTTATTCCAGGAGTGGGAAAGACAGGCAAGCAAAAAAAAAAGATTTGTCAGATAATAATAAAGTGCCAATTCTATACCGTAGGTTCCAAAATAGGACTAAAGCCTATCAATAAAACTTAAATACGATTTCAAACTTTTTCATATATAAAAAAAGAACCCTTATACCAAAAGAAGAAGGTTTTAACCCCTTTCTTGACACATTTTAGCTTCAGAGTTTCATCCTCCTGATTCAATAAAGTCGCTTCGTTTGAAAGCTAGAGACGCTGGCCTAAGTGAGTCTTTGCGTCCTGGAATACATGAATTCTAGATGTACTTCAGAACTTTTCTGATATTGATCTCTTAAGTTTCTGTTTTAAATGTTCTTTTCAGTAGTTATAAAATAATCAATATAGTAATAAAATAAAAAAAGCTTTTTTCATTCCATACATCGTGCATGGAGTACTGTTCTCATCTCTGGGACTGATCTGCCAAATACCAGCTTGATGCCCTAGAGTTGATTGAAAAGCGAGACAAGAAACTCATCGGCAATGAGGCACTGGTCAAGTCAAAGCTCCATAGCCTTGAACATCGTCGCCGATTTGCCAGTTTGACAGTTTTTTATTGATTACATTTTGGGGAGTGTGCGATGGAATAGCATGATTTGATTCCGCCCAGCCCGTTCCATCATCGGACTACCAGACGTACAGCGATGCGTCATCGGTACATGGTGGACATCCCACCCGTACACACAAAACGTTTTGGGGACACTTTTATTATGCGCACAGCTAAGGAGTGGAATTCCTTGCCCGAGTCTGTGTTGCCCGATACCTAAAATCTAGGGGTCTTTAAGTCAAGAGTGAATAGGTTTTTTCTAGGCAAGCGTGCTTCACCGTCGACCTCATCATCGCTTACCATCAGGTGAGATAGTGGTCAAGCGCAAGACTATAGATAATTTAAAAAAATACAAACAATTACAATGAGTACATCATAAATCGTACAATTAAATTTGCAATAAACGAAAAAAAATATATAAAAAATAATTAAATAATGTTATAAATAATAACTATTAAAAGTCATTTAATAATATGATAAATAATATTGCAATGCATTTCTTAAGTTTGCATGGATCCCTTTCGGGTAAAAGCCTCCTCCAAGGAATTTATTTATTAATTTATTAGATGGAAAACCAACAGCTATACATAAAATAACTAAACAAGTTGAGTACGTTACATTAAGCCAATTACAGGTTCTCACGGCTAGAGATATAATAATTTTAAAGAGATCTTAGGGATCACTAGCAGCAGGCACACAACAATCAGAAAAATTTAATCACTATGCAATGCCACTGCCACTGCCACCTGTGAATGCCACTTTTCTCTTTGCATTTTGCAATCTCTAGCCATCTTCGGCCCGCCACCACGGCAATTTCGTCTGCTCATCCAGCACAAGGCCGGCCTCTCATTCGGGTGCCTCGCGGTCTCAACCATTTCATTGTTCTCTGTGTCCATCGGGGGTCGGTATACCTGGCCACGTGCCCTGCCAGTAGTAATTTTGAGTAGTTACCCAGTAAATATTTCGACTAAAGTTGTTTCGCTTTAGTAAATGGCTATAGCGGACATTGATTACAATCTTTGTCATCAGGAAAAGGGTGTAATATTTTCTCAAAGGCGTAATGCCTGTCGTCTTAACTTTATTTCTTTCTTAATTTATGATTATGAAATTAAGATACATGTGACTCAATGATTGCTATTTTCCTTTGTACGATGCTATATATTTTCAGCCAATATATTTAACTAATATTTTTATGTCGCTGTGTTTTGACCTTGAAGAGAGATATTTTTTGCTCATATTCGTTGTACCATTTTGTGAGGCACGAGAAGATTTTACTTTACCTTGTTTATGAAATTAAATATAAATTGGCATCAAAAAGTCGAAACACTTGACATCTTATTAAAAAGAGTACTTATTTTTTTTTTTTTATCGATAGGCTCGCGTTTGACCACTATTTCGCCTGATGGTAATTGTAATATCCTACAAGTTGAGACGTTTTCTCATCTTTACCTTTTGTTTTACATTAAGGCATATATATTCTTCAATATTAATGCAGTACTGGCCGAGCGTCCGCTCGGAGCCAGAATATCAATATTGAACCTCCTTTTGGTTTACTTTTGTTTTTTTTCTATTTTTGTGTGAAAGTCTTAATGCGGTTCACGGAATACATCTACTTACCAAGTTTCAACAGCATAGTTCTTATAGTTTCGGAAAAAAGTGGCTGCGACATACAGGCGGACAGACAGACATGACGAATCCATAAGGGTTCCGTTTTTTGCCATTTGGCTACGGAACCCTAAAAATCAATAATATATATATTTCTATTGAAACCTTTTAACCAAGCCATAACTAAAGAGTAGGTATGTTTTAGAAATTAACCGTTTTACGGCACTAAAGCGGTGGAAGGCCCTTAACACATTTGTAGGCCCTTATCAAATTTTGATAACTGTGTTATGTTGCTGAGCTGAGATGATGAGATTCCTGTTTTCTTAATTATTTCTCGAGTGAAGAATCATTGCGTCTGCAGATGGAATAGGCAGACGGCTTATTTTTTAAGTCAATGCAAAACAGGTGCGTCATAGGTACCTATTGTATATGTTAAAAAAACTTAACAAAATAGCATTGCAGATTTTTTTCACTATTTCAGGGTTAGTTCCATAGTAAAAATTGTTGAACATTGATAAGTCGTGAGTACATCGTACAAATGTGTACATTTGTTTCAATTAAACCTGGTAAAGATAGTTAAACTTTGCGTGCGGTGCGAGTAATGATGATGATGAAAATGTGTGTGTTAGCATGTGTGGGTGGTTGTTTTGTTGGACGACGACTGCCGCGTCACTGCCACACAAAATTGTATTATTACAAGTGCACGCACACACAGATGAGTTGAACTATCTATATCATCAAAGACTCCCACTACTGAACGTTATTATGCACTTTGTTAAGCTAATATGCATTTTCTTATTTTTATTTCTACGGTTATTTAGTTTTACAACGATTGACACATAAGAGATGGTTCATTTATAGTCAAGAGCAAGAACTCAAAACCCATGTACATTCCACACATCTTCTACAAACTCAAATGCATACACATTTGTCTACAGTACGCGTAATGCATTTCCCGTGTTTCTTTCAGGGACGAGTTCGTTTTACGTCTAATAAAACGTTAGCGCTATCTCTTGTACGGATCAGTCCGTTTATATTTTTTTATGTGTTAGATAGTTGGGAATAGATTAGTGTTTGAAAGTTGTAGGGTTTTGTGGGACAATGTTTGCACTGAAAATGATACGAAACTTTTTGTATAATCTATAGACTCAAATGTCGCCAGTATTTTTTTAATTCCATACAATAGAGGACAAGTCTGTAGTTATCACCTGGTTACAAATTCAGATTCCAGACTCATTAATTATCTCCGGCATCGACCACAAAGCTGATGTGTGGTCGATGCCTGAGCGTAACGAGGGACTCTAGAGTTATGAGTTATATAGCGCCCTGAGTGAAGCGAGGGTTTCAAGCTGCCCAAGACGAAAGCAGGCTTTATCCCAGCGGAGCATATTCTACTTTTGACACCTTCTGTGACACATTATTTTCGTATCTGTGTTTTGATTTTTCCGGTAGTAGATTACTAATAATCTCTAAAGTGTCAGTTTTAACTTTGTAGTAGAATCAATATCGCTCGACATTTTTAGTCAACACGAATATTGCAATAAAATTCACTGAAAAGCACAGCACCAAACACCGTCTTTCGTTTCACATTCTTTGAAATAGCGCCTTTTTCTTAGTTTTTTTGAATTCATCTTAAGGTGGCTAGTTCAATTTTCGAACAAACCACTTTACAATGCCTTATGGATATTTTTTAATTAGAGTTTACAAGTTACACACAAATTTGACGTTCCAAATTCATATCACTTTACTCCCTTGGGAGTTTCATAAAACTGAACTCCCTTAAGAGGTAATGCTTAACTTTGTAATTAAAATAGTAGATTGTTTATTGATTGTATATTTTAAAGGCAAGATTTTTTTTTTCCAGAGCGCATCGAGTGATTCAAAATACGTCAATCGAGCTAAAAATAGTGTTGCTCCCGTGTGTACACTTCACTTTTTATCACACTCTAAAAGAAAATAAGTAAGTGCAACTTATGCACAAAAACGTTACGTTTATTTATTTACATTCAATTAGGAACCATAAGACATAACATAGAAATAATTAGAGGATAATGTTTATATTTAAACAATTATTTAATTGCCTCGTAACAATTTTATTAGTACCATCCGTTACAGTTGTAGATTTATTTGTTAATTTCCATCCGAAATAGAATTACAATCGATTATTAGCCATTCACGTCACACATTCGTCGTAATCGATTTTAGTGATGTAATCTTATTTTGGACCGCATGGTTTGTGATTCATCTCTTTGCTGATTGGAAGATTTACTAACAATGTCCACATTCCAAATTCAAATCGCTTTTAGTCCTCCCTTTAGCCTTAACTAAAGTAGCTCATTAATTAATAATTAGATTAATAAGCTATTTTAGTTCCTGTTTACGAAGAATAAACTAGCTCTATTTATTATATACTTTATTTTAAACCACTTAAATAATTACAGGACAAAACTTTATAAAGATAAGATTAATAAAAGAGAGACAGAGAAATTATTAAATAAATAAACTAGCTCTTTTTGAATAGATGTGATAAAAATAACATTATAGTAAATATATCTGTTGTATCATTGGTATTATGTTTTGTTATCTGGATTTGCCATACATACCTCATCATGAATGAATGCCTGCTGTATTACATTCAACATTTATTTATTTCATCTTCATCAAATCTATCAACAAGAACAGGTTACTGCGCTGACCTAGTTCGCCTGGATTTGCTGCTGTCTTAGGTAATTTGCCGGCGTGCGTACTTTGGCAAAATGGCTTGAAAACATTTTGCAATAGTGATTAACCCAGCTCAAATACCTGCTGACGCTCAAACTTCGTTGTCCGTGTGTGTAAATAATTAAGTGCAAACAATTTTACGTAAACTAAGCTAAATTAGGCATTATCTGTTTATCATTATTAATAGAATTTAATCTTAATTTGCATCTGTTTTAGTAATTAAGATTATAAATAAATTAATATATCTCTATCACTACTCTAATGTTAATAAAATATTGTACAAAATCCTTGTCCTTACAATTACATTGTTTGAGCCCCTGCCGCCTGTGATACAGGATTACCTAGTACAGGCACCTAACATTGTTGAACCTACTTTATATATAAGACCTATTAGTATAGTTTACCAATTTGAAGCTTGAATAAAGATTTTATTATTTATTATTATTATCATAACTCCAATATTTCCAATTTCCATCCAACTTATGCCCGTTATTTCAATGATAACTGTCATCCATCATTTGAGTTATGCACTGTATGGAAATAGAACCAGCCCACAAAGGTACAATATCCATTACAAAAAAACCGATCAAAAACAACGAGGTCACGTCATCTTTCAAAAACAAGCATAAACTTCGTATTCCGAGAAAACCGCAGCTGCAAATTTTCACCAATTATATTTGAAATTTCCGAAATGCTCGTAACTTACTGGCGTCGGTTAGGGATTAACGCGAATCGTCACAATTACTGAAGCCATTTCCTTTGAATTTTTAACGTTTTCCTGATTAATGCAGTTTAACTTTGGAAGTTTACTGGATATCGGTTTTGAAATTAAGACTTCATTAGTCGCGTTGGGTGATTTTAGGTTGGGATAAAACCTATGCGTACACGTCACCAACATGGTAATGCAACATGTAGCGCTAGTGGGTATAACTGGCCGCAAATAATACGAGTAAATAGAACGTGCAGCGGACTGTTGGGAGATGGGCAATTTGTTTCTGCCCGGTATATATTTATATATTTTCATACATTTATAATTGCCCTATACACCGTGAAATTTAAGTGGTTGTTTTCCCGCGGCAGAACGACTTGCCTTTAGGAGTACTTTCGAAGCATAGAGTTAAAGTAAAAAAATAACGATGTTATTATTTTAAAATAATTTAAAAAATATTCATCAACTCGAAAAAGTGAGTAACAATAGTAACTTGTAGGTACTAGGAACTACTCGCGTCACCACCGTATTATTCACCGTAGTACCTAGTACCTACAAGTTACTATTGTTACTCACTTTTTAGAGTTTATGTTTTTTTTTTTTAATTATTTTAAAACAAAAACATCGTTATTTTTTTACTTTAACTCTATGCTTCGAAAGTACTCCTTAAGGCAAGTCGTTCTGCCGCGGGAAAACAACCACTTTAATTTCACGGTGTACATATGACCCATAAAAAAAAAAAATAAAATTAGTTTTCCTATGCGCGCGCATTTAACAATGGCAATCGGCCATAGACTAAAAGAATGAGGTTTTTTTTTTTTGTTTTTTCGTGGATAGTGTTTTAGCCACGTACAAAATAGGGAATTTCAATTTTTCTTTATTACAGAGAGAACAAAAGTTATATTTGAGTAAAAGTTTTATTTATTAAGTACGTACAAGTTGAAATTATCTATTTAAATACCTACGAAGTTGCACCAAATGAAAAGCAATAGGTACATTAATTTAGTTGTACTATTGAGCACGATCTTTTATGTATCGAAACTTTTTTAAGAACAAAGCAACTTAACCAATAAAATTAAAAAAAAACTCTATAACTCACTTTTGAATAATAGCAATGAAAAAGTCACAGTGTGATAACAGCTATCATTATGTGCCTAATTGCGGTATAATTAGAGCCACTTTATGAGCAAGTGTGTTGAAAAAAATTTAAAAGGGATCGATGTGCGGATTCATGATCGTACTTACGAAGGTTGAAGACAAATCGAATGCAGTTATTTATAAGACGGTCAAGTTTATTGAGTAGATCTGCATTCTGATCATAATAGCACAGAATAGGGACTGTACAAGCATGGCCTTTACACACAAATAAAGCTCACAAGCAATTTTTAAGCGATACAGCGAATGTTACGTTCCGATGACCTTTCGGCTGATACTCATTATCAGTTTGCACCACCACTTTGTCAAGGCAAGTGTCGACAAGCAGACAAAGATTCTTAAGCTCGTAGCTAAACGGAATAGGTACGTTGTCGAAGGCTATGGGGACTCGCAAGTATGATAACCTGACACTTTGCAGGATTAACCGCCACACCGAATCGGCCTGACCAGCCTTTAATCGTCCCCCCCGGTGGGTTCCCGCTTTGTCAAGGCGGGGGGGCTCAGTAACCGTGGCTTCGTCACCCACGGTGAAGCGAAGAGGAACCCGAGGAGGGGCCGCTCTTCAGGGCTTTTGCCGATTAAGCCGACGACGTAGCGGCCAACTAGTAGATTGCGGTGCCGCTTGGTAACAGCCGCGATGTCTTATGGAGATTCCCAGGACCCATACGATATCGCGGCTGAGGGTTGGAGGCCGCGGCGGGAGAGGAGTGCCGGTATTGCGGTGCGCCGCTCTTCCTACCTTCCGCGGCCTAGACGGGGTCGCCACCGTCTGATGGCGGACGCGGTGGGGCCGCAGGGGAAGAGGAGTGTCGGTATAGCGTTAGCCGCTCTCCCTATCCCCTGCGGCCGCAAAATGGTAGGTGGCGGGGCCATTGACCTCGACCCGTCACAGTGGGACCAAGGGTGCCATACACGAGTCGTCTGGCACCCATGTGCTGATTTGGTCCCTGGGGTGGTCACGGCGTGCAATGTGTTCTTGTGCGCCGGTGATGGGGGGTACTCCCCCGAGGAGGGTCCGGTGACGGATAGCCGCGGCGGGTTCGCGGTGAGTGCTAACGCGTGCCCGTGTTTCCGCCATAAGCGGCACTGGAGGACACCGTGGAGTTTTAGTGGGTTAGAGTCCCACATAACTGCACTATCTCCCCGTGGTAGTGCAGTATGCATGAGCATTTCTCCACGCAAAAAAAAAAAAAAGCCTTTAATCGTTATTAAATCCCGGTTTAGCTAATCGGTCGCATCCAATAAGATGTCAACACCTGCCTGACAGTAGAGCTGTAAATCGTCAGCGTAGAAATTATACGCACACTGAAGCTCCATGGTTATAAGTAGAGACCAGATTATATGCATTTGCATATGAAATTGCATATTTACCCCAATCACAGCGGAAATTGCATATTATTATATCTACTATCTAGCGATGATGCATATTTTCGCTACATAAATTTTTTATGATTTCATTCTTTCACCAATGGAAAGCTACATTACTCCTGAGTGACATAGCTAATATTTTTTATCCCGAAAACGGGTCCTGTGGGGTGGTCCACGGGAGCGAAGCCGAGGGGAACAGCTAGTTTATTATATTTTTCGATAGGTTACCCTATTGATAAGTGTAATAATGAACTCTTTAACCAAAATTTCGTCATATAAACTAACAATTTTCCCTTATAAAAATATTTTGATTGATATATATGATATTTGGAACACCAACCTATCTGATTGTTTACGTTTACAAAAATGTTTAACATTTTCGTTTTAGTGCATTGTTATCGTCTACAAAGTTGTTAAATATTGGTACTCATAGTTTATGATTGAATAATTCACTAATTGTATGCTGATTCTGAAATAATAAATTAAATCCTAATACATTTTTCCTTTTCTTCGTTTTCTAAAACTTTAATGTTGCATATTTTACTAATATTTTATGCTTTTTTCATGCATATTTCAAGCTTTTTATGTTGAATATAATCCGGTCTTTAGTTATAAGATTAATGAAAATGGAGAACAAAAAGAGGAAATAAAATACCGCCTTGAGAGACTCTAGCTGCAAGATCACACCATCATGAAGAAGAGTCTCCAGCATGAACTGACTGTTGACACCCCCGAAAATAAGAGGAAAACCTTTCCAGTACCTCCTGAGAGACCATAATTAAGATAAGAAAGGATGGACAAAAGGTAATCGTGATTGACGTTAGTAAATAGGTGTTAGAGAAGTCTATTAAGACGACGACTAACGCCAACGACCTTGAGGGAACAAAACGCGCACTCGTTTCACACCCGCGCGACCCAAAATATTGTAGTTTTTTGTACTTTCCTTATTATTCTATGACTTAAAAAAACAAAGCCTCTGATCAAAATGTAGATAATTAAATTGTCTTTGAGATGGTGTCGATTTCACTAAAATACGCCCAGCGGTTTTAGTGTGATTGTCGTGTTTTTGTCAGTTTTAGACATAACTTTACAAATTAATTACACTATGTTATACGAATAAAACTCAAAATTTGCTCAGATCAAATTATTAAGAAAATAGTCTAATATAACATATATTTTTTTCATCAAATTACAACTAGCCATTTTGAAGTAATTCTCATTTGAAAATCAGCTACTCAAGGGAATCGGCGCCTTAAGACTACGACAGTCGCCAACGACATTGAGAAAACAAAACGCACACACGTTTCACACCTGCGCGACCCTAAATTCAGTTGTTTTTTGTACTTTCCTTATTATTCTATGAGTTAAAAAAAGTCTTAGATCAAAAATGTTGATAATTAAATTGTCTTTGAGATAGTGTCAATTTCATTAAAATACGCCCGAAGGTTTTGGTGCGATTGTCGTTTTTTTAGACGTGTTAGATAAAACTTTTCAAATTAATTACACTATGTTATCCGAATAAAACTTAAAATTTTCTTAAAACAAATTATTAATAAAAATGGTCTTATATTACATATATTTTTCCAAAAAGTTACGACTAGCCGTTTGGAAGTGATTCTCATTTTAAAATCTGCTACTCAGGGGTATATGCGCCTTAACACTTAAGTAGTAACTTTAGTGTAAGGTAGTAACTTTAGTGTCCACCATACTCCGCTGATGATTGTAATAAGGTTGCTAATTAGGCTTGGCTAGGTTTTTGTAGGATTGAAATGCGTGCTTTCTTGACAACACCTTTTATGCGACTAAAAATATGAACATTATAGGGGTGAACTTCGGAAAAGAAAGTTATTTTTCACTTTGTTTTGGAAGTCGTCGGTTTGAAATAAGCCCAAACACGACTACGATACATTGTTTTAGTTTGGAGTTCTAGTGGCCATCTGTGATCTTCTTCATCAGTTCCACTTAACCAAATATAAGCAGCAAATGATTGTATTCTTGATGAAAATACCAAAATCACTATATGTTTGTCTATAATATTTGAGGAGTTCCCTCGATTTCTCTAGGATCCCATCATCAGATCCTGACCTGATGATCATGAAAACAACTGTGAAGTATACCCTTTCAAACAAAAGAAGAATTTTTCAAATCAGTCCAGGCGTCTTTGAGTAATCGGGAAACATACATTTAAAAAAGATGGCGACGAATTGAGAACCTCCTCCTTTTTTTAAAGTCGCTTAAAAATAAAATAAAAATATAGATAATAACTAAATACTACTAGATATAAAAACCATAAACAAAAAAAAAAGACAAAACATAATATGAAATTGAAAAATTATATTTTACTAAGTAATTGTACTACTGCAGTGTGAAAGAACACAATAAACTCGCCCATTATTAATTCGATTGCCTAAAGCACAGCCTAAAGACAGTTACCATATGTTTAGGAATATTTTCAGTCTAATCTCAGTCAAAAATACCCCTTGTTTCCTTCTATTTTGACAAGTTTTTGACATTGATTGTCGGTCAGATAAGATTGCGACTTGAATTTGAACATTTATCAAACTCACAAGAATTGCCCTACAGACCAATTAAGTCAAGGTTTCATCTCGACATTCCTCAAACGTCAGTCTTACTGAACAACGTCGTAGATTTATACGAAAATCTTATTATTCTCTCTGAGCCCTGAAAAGATCTTAGCCCCTGCTTATCAAGCCGAGATTACGTAAATATTAAAGCGACGAAAACTAGAAAAAATCTAAATGAACGCTTTGAGCAACATTTTTCTCGCGAACCCTTGCCCCATTCCACTTTAATACTGTCCCTAGATTCTTAACTTTTAACCTCGTTACTTCTTTATCGTCATCTCTGTCTTTGTCATCATCTTTTTGTACATCTGTCTCTTTTACTCTTATACCATCTGCGAA
Organism: Orthosia incerta; assembly: GCA_948252205.1. NCBI lineage: Eukaryota > Metazoa > Arthropoda > Insecta > Lepidoptera > Noctuidae > Orthosia > Orthosia incerta. Next base: position 14,554,489 of record OX411764.1, on the reverse strand, counting down.
GTTTGGAACTAACAAACAGCTTGTACCCACCGGTGCAGTTTACGTCCGTGATAATGAATTAACTTTCTGTTTATTTGTCACAGTAAAGCCTCGTTTCTGGAGACGTGGGGCGTCAGGCATCGCGTTGAGCGGTGCGAACCGAACTAAATTCAAACATATGGCGTTGTATGAGAGTGTTTACGGAGAAGCGTTGGCGTTTACGTAGAAGAGAAGCACCGCGAGACGCCACGCTACATGCGACTTGCAACGCCCCGCGTCTCCAGAAACGAGGCCTTACTTCATGAGTTTGGTATACCATGTGGTCCCGGTTTTCAGTAAACACCTTGTTTGCGCTGAATTAGTCATCTCGTGGAAGATTGGATTTTGTGCCTGCGTTTATTTGAGTTTAGAACTTAATGTAATTAGTTTGTCGAGTGCGATGGGATTTTGTATTTAAGTGATTGTCTTTTAGGCTTATCGTTAATAGAAGCGGATAAAGATTGAAAGGTTAGACTTTGACTGGCACTAAGGAATATCATTTCTTTTTTATTAACTTGCTAAATTTTAGAGCAATTTAAGTAACTGGGTTGTGGAGGTTAGATAGCCAATCGCATCTATGGAAAATACTGGTATTCACGTTCGTTCGATTAGACTGCATGTTGACCTCAATTTATTTGGGAAGAAGCCAGGTGTATGATGGTGCGGCGATATAAGGCGTCACCAAAATTGACCCCATTTTACTTATGACCGACCTAAGTTGTCACACTGTTTTTTTCGGTTTTCTTTTCTCTGAGCCTACTCTCAGAGTCTCAGTCTAATTAAAATAAAGTGACAGAAGGTGGTCTGTCGAGTCTTCACAATTATTAGTGTTTGAGTATTCCAAATTTTAATTATAGAGCAAAATATTTGATTAAAGTTGAAATGTAAAGAGTATTACATAAACTCTTAGCTGTTGTAAGAAATGTAGAAGAGTAGTAATTTGTTGAGTCATTTTGTGTCAACTTTGATATAATGTACGTACAATATAACATGGTTTTTTGTTGCTAAAAGTATATTTTTATGTCAAAGCTTGCCATCTATTTATCACTGTCAACAAATCCTCAAAGACATACCGGGAACAAAAAAAATTACTCGTAATTTTGTTACTTTATCAGTCTAAAGACTGAGGAGCTCGTGGCTAAATAATAACAGCCGCACGGGTCGATCATCAAGGTTAAGCAACGCTTGACGAGGCCGACATACCGAGTTTCCTCCGTGCCTCGGAAAGCACTTTAAGCCGTTGGTCCCGGCTGTCATTTGAAGATCTTTGACAGTCGTTACGAGTAGTCAGAAGCTTGAGATCTGACACCAGTCTTGCCAAGGGGTACCATGTTACCCAGTTACTGGGTTGTGGAGGTCAGATAGGCAGTCGCTCCATGTAAAACACAGGTACTAAGCTGAATCCGGTTAGACTGGAAGCCGACCCCAATATAGTTGTGAAAAGGCTAGGCAGATGATGATCAGTCTAAAGACAGTACTAAAAACATATTGAAAAACTTGAATAGGCAATACTAAAAAAATAGAGCGTGTTTCACCCACTCGGGTGTTCCATCTCACACGTACTATTACGTCTGATGTGCGAGTCCGAGTCCGTAGCCCTGAACCCATTTATGAGGGCTGGAAGACGGTTGTCCGCCTTCCACCAACGCCAAGTGCGTCTACTGCGGGCCAGGTAAGATAACGAGATCGCACTCTCCCTTGCCGCAGCGTCTTTCTGCGAGACGATTGTTTCGCAGAAGGATACCACTGCGTCTCTGGACTTCTCGCTGCCGTCCATTTACTCAACTACGACTAGCAGCGACAGGTCACTGCCCACTCCTGAGATGAAGTCACGGCGTGGCTCCTCACAAGCGGCACACTCTGCAAGCGTATGCCACGCCGTTTCCTCCCGGCAGTCGACGTTGTGGTGACGCCGGGTGTCCGGCTCCCTGTTTATGCGACATAAGTACTTCTCAAAGCAACCATGCCCCGAGATCACATGCGTCACCCGAAACGCCAGGCAGCCATTCCTCCTCCCGAGCAGACGTTTGAGCACTGGCCGGGTCTTGACCTTGCCTGAGTTATCCGTCATGTAAGAAGAAACATTATTAAAATCTGTCAATTACGCTCAGAGTAACTTCTCGGAAAAACAACACGCCTTATGGTTATACAAAGTCTTAATGAGATTATTGTCTGGGTTCCGTAGAAGTCAAAATATTTAAACAAGCTTTTATTTAACTTACTTTATTAGTTAGTTGGTTAGTACGAGTATGTACAGGTCAAAACTTGGAATTGAATTTTTAAACTGTTATGTCTAACCGTATGTACATTTTTTTTATTTTTTTGGACGATAAACGTTTCATTTTGATGACAATTCAATGACTAACTATTATCATTTTAATTCAATGGTGGACTCCCAAAAATGGCGGACCAATTTTATTTTATGCACCGTGTTGATCTGGGTATGTAATGAAAAGATTTCAAATTAATATTTAATTTTTTAACCGACTTACCATAAAGGAGGAGGTGTTCTGTTCGAATTTGTTTTTTTTTTTTATCGATATCCCCTTCAATAGTGGACCGATTTTGAAAATTATTGTTTTTGTTCGAAAGAGTATGTGCCGAAATTGGTCCCATTTTAATTCGGTGAACATTTGATGAAGAACTTCGGAGATATACAACAAAATTCTTCAATAAAATAACGAAAAATCTCTCGAGATTGCTGCAATCGCATGTCTGTTTATTGTTTATACCATTTCAAAACATAACATCACGCCAGTACGCTCTAAAGGGGTACGCAGATGTGTACAGTTCACCTTGGTACACTCCGTAGATATAATCATTTTACATTTCTATGGTACACTCTCATTTCACCGGTTATGTTCAGTTTCATGATATTCGGGTAATCTATTCTGGCATTATAGGATTATATATACTTAACTACTTGCCTGTTAGGTAGGTAAACCAAATAGAGAAAAATAAAAAACTTTTTTGCAAAAAAATACTACCGACTTCAAAATAAGAAAACTACAAAGTGTAAAATAACTTTGTTTTTGGAAGTCGGTGTAAATAACGCAAAAAAATGGTATCAACCAAAGACTTCTAAAAATAAAGTTACTTTTCACTTTGTAGTTTTCTTATTTTTAAGTCGGTAGTATTTTTATAAAAAGAAAATTGGTAGAAGGGTTTTCCTATAGGTGGAAAAAGATTATTAAATCTCCGATATTCCGACGACACCGTACTTCTGGCAACACCCATGGAAGATTTGAATAGGCTGTTCCAAAGAATCGAGTTAGAAAGCGGCAACATCGGTCTCGCAGTAAACAAGAGAAAACCAAGGTGATGATAGTGGAAGCTTGCAAATAGCACCTGCAACATTCCTGGAATTGATATTGTCGACCGCTACGTCAAATCTGCCCGTGATAAAAAGGCGAATCGGGATGGCGAAGGATGCGATGACCCGTTTAAGCAACATCTGGAAGAAGAGAGGAATTGGTATCAAAACCAAGATCAGATTGATACGAGCCCTGGTATTCCCTATTTGCCTGTATGGAGTGGAAACTTGGACAATCCTGGCCCGAGAGAGACAAAGGATCGATGCATTCGAGGTGTGATGTTGGAGGCGTATTCTTTCGTATTTCGGCCACACAATGCGCAGAGGCGACGAGAATCTGGAAAGACTTATTGTTATTGGGACTACCGAAGGCAAAAGATCGCGTTGTTGTTCACCAACGAGATGGACCGATCAAGTGAAAGTCTCGTCGTCCTCCAAATTCCACACGGTCGTAAGGGAAGTGCTGGACAGAAACCGGTGGAGGCAGATCATCCGCTCCAGATGTAACACTGAAGCTAACCACGATCCTCAGACATGAGGGATCGACTAAGAGAGACAGTATTTTATTGCAAAAAAGTTTTTTTATATGTTATCCAACTTTGGTCAAAACGTTTTGATGAAAAATCTTTTAATTATTTTTAGTTTGTACCTGGGGTGTGGAAGATAGGCAGTCGCTACGTGTAAAATATTAGTTCTCAACTGCTTACGGTTTGATTGGAAGCTGAACATAACTATATTATTGAGAAAAGACTTAGTAGATCGATCGGTTGTTTGCTTGCTTGTTCCATGACTTCACGCTTGCTGGCAATCAAAAACACTGCATGGATAGTTTGATATGGATATCTGAACTCTAGAGTCAAGGTGCCAAAACAAGCCACAATCATGATTGAAATACCTTCTAGACAGTTAGATAAATATTGAAATATAACTCTGATGTCCATGGTCGCAAGTCAATGTTATTATTTTGTTTTTCTTCTTTTTAATAGAAAATAAATAAACTTCAAGATAAAAAGGAATTCCTTTCTTTAAAATGCCGTACCCAGTCTTGCGATTTTTTTTTATGTGCACAAAATTATTGCAGGTAATTGTTAAGGATTATGAACTTCACAGCTATCTTTCACTTTAATTCTTAGCAATATCACCCTTGCGTATAATTTAATTCGTAGCATCGCAACCTGTAGAGCATAATAAATGTTATAATAATGTAATACAGGCTTCTTCTTGGTGAGAGGGGGTTGGTTGTAATCCACTATGTGAACTGAGTGAGGGTTTTGAAAAACTATATTTTCTTTTGCAGAGGTGAGTGGTGATGCCGGGAGTAAACGTATCTTATTGGTGAATGTCTTCAGAAAAGCGCGCAGTAATCATAACCAGCATGCTTGTATGACTAGTTGTATGAACGTTCATGATGCAAAAGAAGTCTAAGGATGGTATCTACCTTCCCTCAATGGGAAAAGGCGTGTGTCTATATATGTATGTATATTTTATTTCGCCATTTTTGACCACGAGTCTTGGTAACTAATAAAATAGCACAAATAATCATAGATACTTTTAAATTCTAGCATAAAATGTAGACCTTTTTTATCATACCTCTGCGATTGACAATCAGCCTCCTTTGCATCAGACTAATTCACTATCCTAAAACAAAACAATTTGACTGCCAAATTACATAATTTCGTACTCAAACCGTTCCTTCTCCTAAGGAACCCTAAAGAACAACATAATAATAATATTTAATAACATCACAAAGGCATGCCTTTATTAACGTCATGTCTGGTACGGAGCTTATGAGATACTTCCAGATGTCACTACATTATTTTCCGGGTCTTCAAATATGTACCTAATGTTTTACGTCATTAGGGTGTATTGGTATGGTTTTCTTTACAGTGTCGTGTCTTTTCTTTGTACCCACTGTCTGAGGAGTTTGCAAATGCAATTTCGAGTAAAACGAGAGAGAAAATATTGTCATGTATCTCACACATGCTCTCAAAACGATGAAGGAAGACAGCTTGAGCTAACGTTCTAGAATCAAAAATTTGAAGAAAAGTGACATCAACTAATCCACACTGGACTCGCGTCATTTGAAGGCATGTGTTTGAGCATATAATAAGACTAAACAAAATAGTAGCTTTTATACATTTTATAAGACTAATGTTTACATTTTACAAAATGTTTTTCTTAAAAAAAAACTATGCTTGGCTATCAAAAAAGATAAAAATTAGTAAAGTACCAATTTAAGGCAACGAGGCTTTCAAATGCCTGTTGTTATCGTAATAAGATAATGTATTGTGGTTTTCCAATTCTAACAAAATATTTTAGTCGTTCTTCTAAATAGATTGTATTTCAAGGAAATATCTAATAAACATTCATTTGAAAACTGTTAATGCGGACACAATTATGAAAACTGAGTTTGTAGCGGATCTGCTTCCTTCAACATAGGAAAAATCAGTAAGTGCGATGTTCGAAGTTCACACAGAACATTCGTATTTCCAGGATCGTTTTTAACGAATGCATCGCTACTGGAGGTGATGTTCACACCGCATTTACAGTACCGTTTTAACGAATCCGTCGCTACTGGGGGTAGTGAGGCTTTCGGGACTGGGACTGCGGTCCCAGATTCCACCTTCAGATACAATATTAGTTTTGAGGAGTATTTTGGGACCAGAAATAAAATAAACAAAGTTATATCTTGGGAAAGTACGGTCAACCAAAAATATATAAACTATTTTTATAAAACGATGGGGTAATGTTCACACCAACCAACTTTCTACAAGTATGGATGTCCGATGAAACGGATCTTTATTTTCATACTGTTGTGTGTGTGAACTCGCTCATACAACTACCTACGCCGTTGCCGAATAAAAACTTATACGATAAAGTGGACCTGTAAAATGGACTGCTGTATATTTTTTCGGCTGGGTTTTTTTACTGGATTCGGAATACTGTCACGTGTGTGAACTCGCTCATATAACTACATCCGTCAGCGCCGAATTAAAACGTATACGAAAAAGTTGAGCTGTAAAACGGACCTCTGTGTGAGCGAGCACTTTGGACAATGATTTAAGCAACATTTTTAGTTTCATTATATTTATAGTCACGGAGAATTGTAGAGCCTTAGCTCACGGCTTAATAATATCAGCTGCATCTTCTGCTATCTTTAAGGTTAAGCAACGCTTGCCTAGGTTGTTCAGTGGATGGGTGACCATCATTCTTATCGCGACCTACTGAGATATCTCCGTGCCTTGGAGAGCACGTAATGCTGTTGGTGCTGGCTGTCGTTAGTAGATCTTTAACAGTCGTTACGAGAAGACATAATCCAGGAAATCTAACACCCAGTCTTGCCTAGAGGCATTGTTTTACCCAGTTACTGGGTTGTGAACTCAACTGCTGCCGGTTAGAACGGGAGCCATGCCAATATAGGCTAGGCAGATTGATTGACTACGCGCACCACATTAAAAGACAAAAAAAAAAACTATTATATTTAATACATTCTCCAAGGTAAAAAAAGTAAAATAAGTATTTGGTAGAAAGTCATCACTGAAACCTCTCAATGTTAATTTATGACTGGCTATTCTCTATCTGTCAATACCATGTGTCAGAGACTTTTGGGCCGGTCACTTGAAAAGGGTTGACGTTAATACAAAGGCGGAGGGGATTAATTTACTTGGTCCTCGTGCAAGGTGCTCATGAAAGGAGTCATAACTAATACTGTTTAATTGTAAGAGAACTCAACAGTTCAATATTGTGGTTATTTATTGTGTTTATTGCAGAATACCTATGTTAGTCAGGGTAGAAACTGAATGATTTTAGCACAGAAGCGTGGAAATTAACATAAGAAACGAGAGGGTTATTCCTATGCATAGTTATTGTATTAATTTTCTTTTTGTTTTAGAAATCGACTCACTCTATGTTTGCAATATTTGTAAGTATGTGAGAACCATGTTCCTATTTATCAATTTAATCAACTTACCTGTTAATGCTTTTATTACTTTATACCTGTACGTAGTATAGTGTGTAGTGCTATTTTGGAAGCATCAACCTCACATATTATATGAATTTTATGAATGTATGTACTTATGTAAATATTGTAAAACACTTATTTTTTTAAATGCTAAGTATGGAGTTTCTTGTGCGTTCTTCTCCATAACAAGCTTCTTTTCCGAATGCACGGTAGATTCCATTTTTATTGCTTGTAAATTTTAATTAATTTATGTATGACGTTCAAAAGTTCTGCTTACTGGCCTAATTGAAATAAATATATTATGACTTTTCATAGTAACTGAAACATAAATAGCCAGTCAAAAGAGAATGTGTAAAATTGATTATGATAAATTATTCCAATATTGTAAAGTCTTAAATGTATATGATAAAGTAAAATTTTCTGTTACCTCTGATTACTGTGAACTCAATATAAATAAGTTAGAGAAAATAAGTAGACCTACTTTTGTTCGTAACCTGTCGTACTTGCCTCTGTATAAACTGCCGAAAGTTAATAATGAATACGGTAAAAGGATATAAACGTATGCTCTTCCAAGCATTCTAAATAAATTACCTAAAGAAAAAGCCAAAAAAATGGCAAACAAAAAACCTCGACAAATAAAAAACATCCTGAAAATCTACTTTACCGTTGAAAAGTTTAGAAGGGGGAAGGGCCTACGTGTAGGTCCACTACCAGATAAATTGTGAGCGAGTAACTGTAAACCTAAATTGATAGCGCACATAATCTTGTCTCAAAAAGATTGAGCGTTATTTACTATGTAAAAATTTTATGAATGCATGTGGAAATAAATAGTTTGAAATTTTTTTTTTTTTTTTTTGACCCGCGCCCATACTTGAGTTAGCTATTTTTTGATGAAAGATGTCCACTGCTGAACATAGTCTCCCCCCAAGTGTCGCCACATCGACCGGTCCTGTGTGTTTCGTAACCAGCGGATACCTGCAGCCTTATCCAGGTCATCAGTCCGCCTAGGGAAGGAGTCTAACGCACACAAAATTCAAAAAAGAAGTAAGTATATATTATGTACTCAGTCAAGTCGTATTTCTATTACTAAAGTACAACTCAAACAAAAAACATTTGCCTTCCCATTGCAATTACCCTCCAAAATCAAGTTACAAAAACATTAATTGCCAACCCAATCCTATTTATCCACTTCGTTAGCCAAACTTTGAGTGTAAGAGGCAATCAGTGTTCCGTTCAAAAAAGACTTCAAATCACTTAGAGGTCCTCTAGCAAACAAACTCATGGTTGAAAAGACCTTTTATCATGACAAAAATTTGTTTCAAATGGTTTACAGAACTTTTTGGACAGAAAAGTTGAAGCTTTTAAAATCAATTAGGTTTATTTGAGCAGGTTGCCGGGTCGTAGATACAAATCAAATCAAAGGTGATTATGTCGTTAAATATTTGGGCATTAATGTTATTGATTATAGGTTCAAGGAAATTGACATCTTTGAGAGTATTTTTTTCGAGAAGTGGATGTTTATATAACTCTTATTATTGAAAAATGGAGACTTGAAAAATATTGGTTCTTAAATTTGAAAATCTTCTTCTGCTTTCGCTTCGATTAACTCAAATATAGTCTCAACTATTATTATTCTCTATTATTATTCAAACTTCCAACAGTATGTAGCTACTTGGTCAGCTCTGTCATTCGCCACATTAAAATCCATAAAGATGCTGGTGGTCGGGCATGAAGGGCAGACAAGGAGGTAGACCATATCCTGCAAAAGGGCTTCACACTGGCACTGTATTTTGGATGGGTCTATGATATTCCAATTGGCCAGGTTGTTTCCACAGCGCCCAATTGAAAATTAAAATCTTTTCTTATTCTTCCGTAGCATATACTTGTTATTTGAAAACATTGCCCTTGGTAATGTATTTTTTATTCAAATCCTTACTCGTGGCACTATTGGCACAAGGTTTCATTTTATAGAATTTCATTTTTATGATAATAACAAGTACTTACGTGTTTATCACTAACAAAAATGTATTTACATCAGTAGTTTTCAAGGCCAATTGAATTTAATAGTATAATATTAAAATAAATAATGAATAGTTGTAAAAAACCAGACTACACAAAAAGCGAACTGAAAAAATGAAATCAAGATTAAAAATAAAAGGAGAATTTTGGCGGTTAAAGGCTTTTAGTGAAAGTAGTGTCAAATAAGAGTATTGATAACAAGGAATACATGTTACTATGAACGTTACACTGCAATCACTGAGGCAAAAATATTTACATGTTAACGTGATAGAATTGCATAGAACATAATAACAATTATTTCGTGTGTAATGCGTCTTCCTAAAATTCCACAAAATCTTCTGAAAACGATACGATACGTCACACCAATGAAACTTCTACACAGTAATTGTAGGACTACATCAAAAAATAGCTAACTCAAGTTTGGGCGCGGGTCGATTTTACACATTCTCTTTTGACTGGCCATGTATGTTTTTATCAGTCACTATGAAAAGTCATAATTGACTTAATGAAATGATATTCTAGTGAACAGATACGTTATACACTCACAAAACAACCGAAAAAAGTGTTCCGCACTGCAACGGTGACCAACGGCATCACACATACACACTTTTCATTCAACTGACATTTCACTACAAGTCGAAAGAAATGGCTTGATAAAACCAACAAGAAAAAAAGAGACAGCTGGTGTTTGTCACTAGCGTGACAACAACGATTGTCAACGATTGACGTGAAACAAACATTATTCTGACCACCAATTTTTTTTTCTTTTTCTAACCTCCAAATATCAGAATATTAGAAAACATTGAAATAAATTAGTACATTGAGGTGTATTGCGTACTTACATATGGTATAAGATCCCTTCTGTTTTATGTACTTTTTTATCATAATTGGTACACTTCTAAATACACACGACGGCATTTTTTAAATTTTATTTTTGTTTCAACAAAGCGTATCGCTCTTCGCCACGAGTGACATAGACTAAATACTATACGTCACAATTAGGACGTATTCGAGTTTTCACAATGCGCGCGCTCATAAAATATCTGTTCACTAGAATATCATTGACTTAATGTATTTGAATTATCTTTTATAGATCAGTATCACAATTACGCTAACATTTGAATCCAATGTAAATAATTAAAATTATATATATAATATTTTTTTGTTTACAATTTTTTAACTTGTTGCCACTTTTTTTAAGTTTCTGTTAATTTTAATCATTATTTCAATTGATTAAAATTAAAAAAAATGTTATTTATTGGAATGAATCAATGTTATTTCGGGTTTATATTTATTTTTTAATTTGATGTGTATGACTGTAATGTTGTTGGACAATGTCTGAAAATTAATGTATTATAATGTCCTCTATTTAATTTGTTTCTTATTTCTTACATAAAAAAAAAACATTTAGAAACATAAAAAAAAGAAAAAAAGAAAAGAAAAAAAAAAGAAAAGAAAAAAAAAAGAAAAAAAAAATAGTAGCCCACCGGTATCGGGAACAGGGTCCAAGCTACTGGTGGTCAGGGCTCCTGAGAGAGATTTGCAGTCAGCAGTGTACGGACCCGCCTATCCAGGGCGTCGAGTTCCGTTTGAGTCCATTTGAGTATGCCGAAAGAGTACATCAATACCGGCATGACCCAACCGTTGAAGGCGCGCACCTTGTTTCCGCCTGAAAGAAGGCTATTGAATACCTTTTTCAGGCGGCCAAAGAAGCGTTCCCTCAATGATTGCTTCATGTCAGTAGTGCTGATACCTAACGCTTCCGACATACCCAAATACTTATAGATTTCGTTTGGAGAGAGGGATCTCAGGTTTATGGAATCCGCGAGTTGAATTCCTACGGTTTCCACAATCTCCCCTCGCTTTATATGCATGACCGCACATTTGTCCACACCAAACTCCATCCTGATGGCGTTACTAAAAGTTTCAGTTACTTTCAGTAGCTCCATCAGCTGAAGATTGCTGGGGGCAAAGAGCTTCAGATCATCCATGTAAAGGAGGTGAGATATAACCTGACCACCTCTCTTCAACCGATAGCCTAGCCCCGAATTCTCCAGCAGCATGCTAAGAGGATTCAGGGCTAGGCAAAACCAAAGTTGGCTCAAACTATCCCCCTGGAATATACCTCGCTCGATCCTTACAGGTTCGCTATTCGCTATTATAATTATTATTATGATAAATAAATCGATAGACACCTCATTTATTCAAATCTGAACTTCCGTTAAGATATTATAATAAAGGTATACGTTTACGTTTTCCAAATAAGAGTACAAATATACGCGTGAAAAATATAACACTGTCTTTGCTAAATGGTTTAGCTAAATCAATTAAAATTTTCTGGTGACTCTTTAATCACTAAATGGATTCGTCGACCGTTAATCTTATAATTCTCTTTCCGAGTTCTCAATTTCGCACTCTTTATTTAATTAATTTGATTGTCCTTCTATTTCATTATCACGGTCCTTTGGCCTTACAGTTTAGTAGAAGGTGAAAACCATTTAAAGTTTATCATTATTTCTTTTGTTGAAATGCTTTGGAATTATTAATTAATTCATTATAATATTACACTAGTCTCAATCTTCTATACAAACGTAGTCTGGCGATTACTCCACTGTTTGACGATGTACGTTCAAAATAAAAAGTGATATCAATTTGTCTCATCATTATCTAGCCCTGTATGGAAACAAAAAAGTAAAAAAAAAAAAACGAAAGTTATCAGCGTCGAAAGGTCCATATTTCAACACTAATTGGCGGCAATAAATACCATAAGAAGAACGAAAAATTGTCTGTTTATAAAATTTTGCGCGCTCGTTTTCGACCTAAATCATCATCAATTTCGCTGCAAACTCACAAAATAGCTAATTCGTACGTGAACTAGCTTCTTACTGCTCATCACAGCATCTACCTCTCTCGCACGAGTTGTCTGATGAGATAGCAGGAATTTTAACCCCGCGCACAAAATAGTTCATGCCGTTGGCTAGTGTAACCTTAAAGATAATATAAGTTTAAAATCTTTAACCCGCCTTAAGCATGCGTGGTGATTTATACTTTTGCCTTCCCTGTATGAGAAGTTTTTACCTGTAGTCTTCATTATATAATAATCATTACTTTTTGCATTAGCGTCATACTAAAATCTCAAAACCAATCAAATTCATATAGGAAAGTTCGATAAAACTATTTCAGACTGGATAAACATTAAACCTATCCTTCTAAATATCCTATCCAATGTGTTTCCCTTCCTAATTTAAAATTGGCGCCATACCACTGGTGCCACGCTAGCGCCTCACTGCGGTGAGAGTGCGAACCATGACTTGAAAAAATGGCGAAAAGCAGATAACTGCTCCCGCGTTGTGTCCGTTTAAAAAACAGGGTTAAAAAATACCCAAAAGGCTTCGCTAGAAATTGATTGACTGATTGGTTCTCGTAACCCTCCTTGTGAAGTGAAATCAAGCAAAACGTGAACTTGTAGTGCATATTGAATCTCTGCCACGCCGGCCGGCTCCGTAGTCCCGAGTGTAGCTGATACCTTCAATCCCTGCCTATCCAGGTGAGTGTTTATACTTTTTCTCAACGCAAGGAATCTCAGGGTTGCGAAATACTAGCATCAGGGAAATGCAATTGTTTCTGCGGACGAAGTCCCATCATTCTTTTTGGTGCCTCCTGTGAGGAGTCTACTTACCCTCACATTCTCTTATTAATCATAAAATCTCGTTTAATGAGTACATATTGCGTTGTAATAGCATGTATTCTTATTAAGTTAAGAAGTAACAAGTTAGAATCACGACTTAAATAAATACATTTCATAATTGCTATATACAACGCAAAAGGTAGGTATCCAAGTCGGGTTCCCGTGCAACGTGCCAAGCTGGCCAGCGGACCACGATTGTACCTAACCCTACCCTCATTGATCATTATTATTTATTCAAAAAATATAATCGTATTTAGGGTTTGAATAGAAACCTTGAATTGAATAGGTATTTCTTGTATGACTATTTCCTGCAATCACTGATGTTGGTATAAAGCTAATGGGAATGTGTCATGGTCAAATAGTTGTGCTCGAGAAATTACCTACCTGCCTACATTTTATTACGAATAAAAGTGATAACTTATAAGTGTCTAAATCGTAATAGGTATTTATACCTACACATTTAAATTCATAACTTGTATTACTTGCCAAACTGGGTACGCATAATAGTGCCTAAAGTATATTCCGCTTGCGGTTCGGATAGGTACTTATCTACCTACCTTCTTATTTCATTTTTAAATCGTGAATACGTAAGTTAACAAATATGTCTGATGAAGTTGAATTACAGGCGTCCCTTAAAAGACGCGAATATGATTTCAAGTGTATGCAGATTATCTACGATTTGTCTAAAGATGTTCTGCAAGATAGTTCTAAGCTATCCACTTTCAAGGCTAGATACAGGAAGATTGATCAGATTAGGGCTGCTTTTATGGAGTTTAGCGAAAATGTTAATAAATTACAGTTAAAGTTGAAGCCCAAGTCAGAAATAGATTGGAGTGCGATGTTGTCATTTGATGATTTGTATTATGCGTCTATCGAGGCTGCCGAATCTTTGCTCGCGACTTCACCGCCTGCGCCACCCGCGCCCGCGGCCTCCGATCCGTCCGCACATTGTCGTCGAGATGGTTCTATTGTTCAAGTAAAGTTACCTAAGTTGCAAATTCCGCGTTTCGATGGGAAAATAGAAAACTGGCAGACCTTCAAGGATAGTTACATTCCGCTTATTCATGACAATAGTTCACTTTCGGACACGGAAATGTTTCATTATTTGTTGTCGTGTTTATCTGGGTGTGCACTGACCTTGGCCAGGGGCGTACCTATAACCGCGTCGAATTATTCCGTGATTTTTAATCTTTTATTGGATCGATATGACAACAAGCGCATATTAGCAAATACTTATCTAGAAAAAATATTTAAATTAACTTCTATTAACAAACCGTCACTTGAAAGTTTATCTGAACTGACTAATGCATTATATGAAAGCGTAAATGCGTTACGTGCTTTGCAAATTGATGAGCTAAGTGAATTTATTTTATTTCACATTGCATCGCGATCACTTGACCTTGAAACTAGGAAACGGTTCGAGTTACAAAACACTCACGAGATTCCTAAGTTCAATGACTTAATTGTTTATTTACAAAATTATATAAAGATTCTGGAAGTTAGTCAACCTGTCTCGGTTTCGACTACTCCATCGAACTCTTCTAATAATAATAAACAGTTTCGTAATAAAGGTCAGCAAAGGTCATCATCATTTGTAGCATCTACAAACCAAGGTAATAATAATAACGCGTCGGGCTCATTAGCTTGTTTATGTTGTAATGAAAACCATTCTATTTACCGATGCGGCAAGTTACATTCTATGACACTTGAACAGCGTCAACATTTCGTTAAGAAATTGAACTTGTGTGCCAATTGCCTAAGGCCCGGTCACTATAGTAATAATTGTAAATCTAAAACCACATGTTTTGTTTTTAACGCGAAACATAACACGTTATTACATGAGGAAAATAAAAGTTTATTAACGTCTTCTGTTAATTCAAACGAAAATAACGAAGGTTCCGCTAAAGTTACTAGCACACTTACTTGTATTACGTCACAAACTTCGAGTCCAAGTACGAAGATTCTTGGCTCAGCGGTAGTTCGTTTACACCACGCGGACGGCTCGCTCCAGTGTGCACGCGCCGTTATTGACAGCGGTTCGATGGATTCATTCATCACCAGCGCATGCGTGCGCCGCCTAGGTTTACGTATAAGAAAATGTAACTTGAACGTTACCGGTCTCGGACAGAGTAATGTTTGTGACATAAAAGGCTATACTTTCGCTTCAATAATACCTCATTCTTGTGAGTCGCCTAAGTTCGACTTACCTTTAGTAGTTTTACCTAAAATTACTTCCCTGCTGCCTTCGTCAACGTTACCGTTGCACGTCAAGGATCATTTCAAACATCTTGATCTCGCCGACCGCGACTTCGATAGATCCGGTCCGATCGATCTATTGTTAGGTGTCGAGTGTTTTGATCAAATATACACTGGCTCACGTTTCACTCCCGGTCCCGGATTACCTAGCGCCTTGTCTAGTGTATTCGGCTGGGTGATAAGTGGTCAATATTTTCATAACACACCACCTAACAATATTCACAGTGAATCCGTTACGTCACTCCTCGCGTCCTCTTGCACGCTCGAAGATATCGTTCAACGGTTCTGGGATTCTGAAGAACCGCCGAAATGTAAAATTTCCGGTCCTGAAGATGATCTCTGTGAACAAATTTATAAACAGGATACTTACCGTACACCTGAAGGTCGTTACGTGGTACCTATAATGTTAAAGAAGGATGCGCCTTCTTTAGGCGATTCGTCTCGCCAAGCTTTTAATCGCTTTCTCAGCTTAGAAAAGCGTCTTATTAATCAGACCGAGCTGAAAGCTGATTATAAGGAATTTATGCACCAGTACGAAGAACTAGGACATATGAAGCCTGCAGATTCTTCGACTACTGATCGTTATAAAATTCCACATCATTGCGTCGTGCGTCCAGATAGCTCTACGACACGACTCCGGGTAGTCTTCGACGCTAGCAGTCGGACTACAAATAATCTTTCTCTTAATGACGTAGTTCACGTTGGACCGAAACTTCAAATTGACATTGTCGATTTAGTTACGAAATTCCGACTTCATAAGATTGTCTTTACTGCGGACATCTGTAAAATGTACCGCCAGATATTGATACGTCCCGAGGACAGGTGTTATCAACACGTTTTGTGGCGTGACGAGCCTAACAAGGCTTTGAATGAGTATGAGCTTAATACCGTGACTTATGGAGTCAGCAGCTCCCCATACTTAGCTATTCGCACTCTGCGTCAACTTGCTGAGGATCACGGTTCTGAATACTCAAGTTGCGCCGCTCAAGTTCTTTGTGAAGATACTTTCATGGACGACATCACTACGGGATGCTCATCTCTTGATGAAGCGAAAAAATTAAAGGAGGATGTTACCTCGTTATTGTCAAAGGGTCATTTTGAACTTCGTAAGTGGAGTACAAATACTCCAAGTCTTTTGTCTGATGTTCCTCCTGACCATCTTCAGACTTCTAAATCCTTCGATGATGCTGGAAATGAGTTTGTCAAGATATTAGGGATACGGTGGAATCCATCGTACGACAATTTCTCCTACAAGTCTTCAGACTCGTTTGACGTTAAATCTACTAAGAGATCTATCCTCTCTATAGTGGCCCGCATTTTCGACCCGCTCGGTTGGATCAGCCCGGTAGTGTTTTCTGCAAAATCGCTTTTACAAGAAATGTGGCGCTTAAACTTAGGTTGGGACGAAGCTATCCCACCACATTTGGCTAAGGTGTGGCATTTAATAGCAGCCAACTTATCTGATTTACAGACTATTTCACTACCGAGACTGATTATGCCCGCTAGTCCTGCCGAAGTGCATTTGGTAGGGTTTTGTGATGGTTCACTTAAAGGGTATGGCTGTTGTGTCTATCTTTGTGTTGTTGTGGATGAAGTTACCACGGTCACTAACCTGTTAATAGGTAAATCTCGAGTGGCTCCGTTAAAACCGACAACGATAAATAGGCTTGAACTAAGCGCAGCTGTGCTTCTAGCGCAAGTTATGTCACACATGCACAACTTACTTAAAGATAAAATTCACATAAATTCTATAAAAGCCTACTCGGACAGTACCACCACCCTTTCTTGGCTCAACACGGCACCTCATTTGCTAAAAATGTATGTAGCAAATCGAGTCTTGCAAGCAACCGATTCAATTGGTCCCGAATATTGGTTTCACGTGTCCACTGAGGATAACCCGGCCGACTGTTGTAGTCGCGGTGTTCTCTGTTCAGAATTAATAGGTCACCCACTCTGGTGGAGTGGGCCTTCTTGGTTGCAAATGTCGCCTAATAAATGGCCTTGCAAACGAACGTTGCTCGTAAATGCAGAACTGCCGGAATTAAAACCTTCTGTTCCAAGCAGCCTACACGCTACTGAATCTGATAATTCGCTTCTGACGTTAACTTCTAAGCTTTCTTCTCTGACAAAGATTCAACGTACTTTAGCATGGTGTTTCCGTTTCATTTCAAATGCAAAGGTTGTTTCTTCAAATAGAAATTTCTGCGCCCTTAGCATTTCGGAACTCGATAAATCAATGAAGATGCTAGTCAAGTTTACTCAAGACCATTATATGTCGTCTCACGTCAGTCAAGTGAAAAATCATGAACAATGCGACAAATCGATTCAAAAATTGTCTCCTTTCTTGGATGAAGATGGTTTATTGCGAGTGGGGGGACGCATCGATGAGGCAAATCTATCGCCATCTGCGTTACATCCTCTTCTCTCACCAATTGAGTCCTTTGTCGAGGCTGATTGTCGAACATTTCCATCTAAAATATCTGCATTGCGGCCCTCGGACTTTACAGTCCCTAATTCATAGAAGGTTCTGGATAATTGGGTTGAGACTACTTATTCGTACCGCACTCTCAAAGTGTGTGCGTTGCTTCAAAGTAAAACCAGTGTCCAGTCAACCCATGATGGGCAAGCTCCCTGCCGCTCGTCTTCAGCCCTCTCGATGCTTCCAAACCACGGGAATTGACTTCGGTGGTCCATTTATTATAAAGGAAAGTCGTCGACGTGGAGCTAAAACCTATAAAGCATACATATCTCTTTTTGTGTGCTTGAGTTCGAAAGCCGTCCATTTGGAGGCCGTCACTGAGTTGAGTTCAGAAGCATTCCTCGCGGCTCTGGATAGATTCGTTTCCCGTCGCGGAATGTGTGATACAATCATTACAGATTGTGGCACCAACTTTGTAGGTGCAAACAAATATCTTAACGAAATAACCGGCGAGCTTCGCAAACATGAAGCTGACATATCAGATGGTTTGGCTATCCGTCAAATAAAATGGAAATTTAACCCGCCAGGTGCACCCCATTTCGGTGGCTTATTTGAAAGTGGCATAAAATCCACAAAATATCACCTTAAGCGTGTAGTTGGTGCTCAAGTTTTAACTCTGGAAGAGTTTATTACGATTCTCGCTAAAGTGGAAGCTGTGTTGAATTCACGCCCGCTATGTACTTTGTCTTCAGACCCGCAAGAATCGAACGTTTTGACTCCAGGACACTTCTTGTCGGGAGGTCCTTTAGTTTCACTACCTGAAGAACCTGTTAGCGAATGCTTATGTCCACGTTCTCGTTGGAAAATGCTCAAGAAAATAACTCAAAGTTTTTGGTTTGCTTGGCAACGTGATTATCTGCATACGCTTCAACAAAAAATTAAATGGTTCAAAGATACACCCAACCTAAAATTAAACGGCTTAGTCCTTGTTAATGAGCCTAATCTTCCTCCTTTACTATGGAAATTAGCTCGTATAGAACAGATCCATCCGGGATCAGATAACATAGTCAGGGTTGTGACTCTTCGAACTGCAAACGGTAAAACTATGCGCAGACCAGTAGTTAAGGTCTGTCCGCTACCAATTAATTAACTATTATCCTATCTTATATCTCGAACAATATTGTATATTGATCAGTATTGTTCAATTAAAATAGTTTAGATACTTAGGTAATAATGCTTCTATAATTTGAATTTTATATTTCTCGAGCACTGCTAGTTGTACTCTGGCAGTCCTTTGGCTTACGAAATCCTGGTTGATTTCGAGTGGGGGGAAATGGATAAACATTAAACCTATCCTTCTAAATATCCTATCCAATGTGTTTCCCTTCCTAATTTAAAATTGGCGCCATACCACTGGTGCCACGCTAGCGCCTCACTGCGGTGAGAGTGCGAACCATGACTTGAAAAAATGGCGAAAAGCAGATAACTGCTCCCGCGTTGTGTCCGTTTAAAAAACAGGGTTAAAAAATACCCAAAAGGCTTCGCTAGAAATTGATTGACTGATTGGTTCTCGTAACCCTCCTTGTGAAGTGAAATCAAGCAAAACGTGAACTTGTAGTGCATATTGAATCTCTGCCACGCCGGCCGGCTCCGTAGTCCCGAGTGTAGCTGATACCTTCAATCCCTGCCTATCCAGGTGAGTGTTTATACTTTTTCTCAACGCAAGGAATCTCAGGGTTGCGAAATACTAGCATCAGGGAAATGCAATTGTTTCTGCGGACGAAGTCCCATCACAGACCAATATTTTTCGTTTTAAAATGGAAACTTTTAATAAACTTTAAACTTTTTTTTACAAGAAAACGCATGAAATATTTTTATTTACATATATAAAAGTATATACAGTGTATAAATCACTTAAATAACTAAGACTACAAACGTATACACTTTAACCAAAAACTACTCACTTACTAAACCTAAAAATATACTTAACTAAAATTTGGCGTCGAAAAACGTACCTCCAGCCTCCACATCGTTGTCCACTGGTAATGTACCTAAATGGCTGGCAGCATTGCCACGTTGTAGGGCAATGCTTATTCTCTGACCAAGGTAAAATCCAGCCCTTGGATCACACGAAGTGCCAACTAGGCGTTTGGAAAGATCTTTAATCAAAGCGTAAGCACTCGGACCCCACGGACCAAGAGTTTCAACCTCCAACCGGCTCGAAAATATAACTACCAATTGGAGAGGTTATTATATTTCCGCCACTTGAGATTCTCTGCAGCCGCAACGGCAGTGCCAGCACATCATGATGAACTAGGAAGATGGGATGGCCTTGCGCCATATGTTTGCATATCGACACAAGTAGCGTCCCATACTAAAGGCCTACCCATCGTTCATTTTGCCATCGTCGCGTGCCAGGCTATGGTGTTCTAATATGGCCGGCACGCCGACGGTGACGAGAGCACGTCGGATGATGTCGAAGCGAAGCGACCCGCACTTCGACTGCATGAAAGACCGTGGTGACCGAGGCTGTTGCGCCACAGTAGCAACGATGTGGAGTACAACAGGGAGCGCCAAGATATAGGAAAGCAGCGAGGCTGAAAGTAATGTCGTCAAACAAGGTGACTATGTGTGACAAAAGTAGTGCGTGAAGCCAGAGGCCCGAGTCACACTGTCTCTGGGAAGATGGGTTGTCGGGGGGATTACAATTCGGGCAAGCGAGTCTCCAAGCATCAATAGCCTCGGTGAAGCACGGCACATCAAAATTAATCAGTATGGGAGCTAGGATATTCCTGATTAATTTCTCAGTACCGTGGACCGAGGATATAAGTAAACTAATACTAGAAATTTTGCGGATGCTGAGGCCTCCCATACGGACGGGCAGAGTAGCTTGAGCCCAAGCTCAAGCATCCATGGCCACATTTAAAATTAAAGTTAATGTATGACGGATAATTTGATCCATTTTTTCTAAAAGAGGAGTGTGCTTCCACGGGAAGCACGAAGGAAATATGATAATATGGGGCCAAAGCAAAAAAAGCGGATTATGGTGATGGCCGAATACATGTTAATTTGGAGCATTCTTTCCGAAATTTTGTATTTTTTCTTCAATAAAATCGGTAAAGGAATAATCGAAGACTGGGGACCCAAGGAGTCGAAGAGAGATTTTTCAATAATTTTGATTTCGGGGGCTATTTTATTGAATTTTGAAAGTGTCACATATCTGTCGATACTGTCAGATAAAAATACTCACATTATTACATAGACACATACTTACCAAGAGGAAAAAAAAACTCACATTATTACATAGACACATACTTACCAAGAGGAAAAAAAAACTCACATTATTACATAGACACATACTTACCAAGAGGAAATAAAACTGACATTTGGAAAAAATTGGATCCAGTCCTATAGAATGTACACACATCAACACGTTCTAGGGATATTTCATACTCAATTAAATATCTCGAAAAGTACTGGCCGCATTGGAATCTTTTATACACCGATTTGTTTGTAATTTATCTCAGACTAATTCCAAATTCAAATTTTTGAAAATTCTTTTGTTTCGGTGGCATAAAAATGTCTTGATGTGTAGGAGAGGGAATTTTCATTTGTGCGAAATTTAGAAAACAATACGAATTACGTTTAGTTACAGTTTTTTTCATTTTTAAACGAAAGATAAAGTTAAAATTGAGGTATTGTAGCCATGCAACGCCATCATTTGACGAGGGCGGAGATGTTACGAGCTGTGGGAATGCTGGAAGCTGAGTCTGTTCAGCGTAATGTTGCTGAGGCCATAGGGACCCACCAAAATGTAATTTCAAGATTGTGGACACGCTATCGTGCCACAGGTGAAGTAGCGGAGAAGCACCGGGGGCCAAGTCGCAACACTACCCCCAGACAAGACCGATTTTTGCAAATTAGTGCGCGAGCTCAACCAAATGCAACGGCGACTCAATTGGTCCAAAGGCTGCGAGTGGAACACCAAGTGCTTGTGAGTGACCAAACTGTAAGAAGGCGACTGCATGAAAGCAATCTACGCTCTCGTAGACCACTCCGGGTCCCACCTTTACGGAGAGGCAATCGTGGACGACGATTAGAATGGGTTCGGAACTACGTGGACTGGGGCCGTGAGCAATGGTCCAATATGCTGTTCACGGATGAACCCAGGTTCGGCTTCCATCTAGATTCACGAAGGACGCGTGTTTGGCGAGTTCCTGGACGATGGAGCCGTCTTCAGAACCCTCAGGAAGTTCACCCATACCAAGGAGGAACAATTATGGTTTGGGCAGGAATTCGTCTTGGAGGACGGACGGATCTCGTTTGGGTGCGGGGAAATATGACGGCAGAACGATACGTCCAACAGGCGCTGGGGCCCGTAATCTTGCCCCACAGAACACAAATGGGGCAAGATTTCCTGCTCATGCACGACAATGCCCGGGCACACACGGCGAGAACGGTAGCAGCTTGGTTACATACACACAATGTTAGGGCCTTAGACTGGCCTGCTCAATCGCCAGATCTAAATCCCATTGAGCATGCGTGGGATATGCTGCAAAGAAGAGGTCTGAAGGAAGTTCCTGAAAATCTGGCTACAGAAGATCAACTTTTTGCGCACCTCAGAAGGACATGGGACAATATTCCGCAGCAAGACATTGACAACCTTGTTCTGAGCATGCCGAATCGTTGCTGATGTGTTATGAACATGATGGGCGCTTTCTCAGACTACTAACTTCAAGTTTATAAACACAAAGTATCAGTTTTTACTCATAAATTAAAAGTTAATTCATATACGGTTTCCGTCTATGCTTAATTTTTTTTTCCATAGAATCCTGAAATTTTAATCGAAGTACCTTAACCATTATTAAAAAATGGTAGAATATTAAATAACGTATCTTTTAAATATCTACATGTCATATAAATAATTAACACATTGATAGTAATTCGCTTTTTTAAAAATATCCCTAGACCGTGTTGATGTGTTTAGTTGGTTTTAACTTTTTTTTAAGTAAATAATGACTATGAAAATAAAAATTTAAAGGTCAAATAATAATGGTATAATGGTCGCTTTATATCAATAAATGTGTATTTGAATAGTATAACTGTTAACGAAATATTTGTATATTGATAAAATGTGTGCTTCCTATGATAGGGTCACCAATAGCCGCTCTGTATCTTCGTAATTTATAGTGATAAAGTATTTATCCAGTGCAGTTAGTAGCACCCAAAAGCCTCGCTATGCTTCCTTATTTTGTCCATCAGTAACTTTACTAGTTTAGTTACAAAAGAGTCTGTTTGTATTCGAAAATATCAAGGACTTTAACTTGGAGAACTTTATTGATTTGATTTCAAAACCATAACATCAAACATAACTTGACTAAAAAGCTGTAATCAATCAAGGCCTAAAGTCTTTTCAAACTTAAATTTAATAATAAATAATAATTGTAAAACTTCAAAACAACCATCAAACCAAACGTTTGAATTACAAACTTATGATTAAAGTCAACATGTTTATTCATCAAGCAGCCTTAAGTTTCTTCGAAGTTACATAATTTATACAAACAAAATAAACAAGACTGATGAATATGAATATTAGAACCAGTAAGCTTATAAGTATGGTTAGAACTAGTTCTAGTTCTAGGTACTGAGCCCAGGACATGTTGGCGGCAGGTGCGCGCAGATGTCTCGCGCCACCGTGGCGCAGCACGTGCTCCGTCCACCACACGGCGCGCTCCAGTGGAGGCTGAGGTTGATCGTACATTAGAGTACGAAGTTTGACAACGTTTTGACGATAGCTGGAAATGAAAGGAGGAAAATTTGGTGACAAGTTGATATTTGGTAGGTTGGCAAACAGCCCAACCATCCACGTTTTTTTGGCATTGTGATATGAATCAAAAACAAACAGAAGAAGAAAAACTTAAAACTTCTCATGTCCTTTTATTTGTACGAAATTTTATCTAACTACCATCAAATAAATAATGTTTGAAAAGGTAGACTCTCTTTAAGTATGGTAAGTGCTTTGTGCATACAAACTTAAAGAATATGCCTTTTGTAACATCTAAGCGAAGTAATTCTAGATTATCATCATCGACAAACCTATCATCTCCAATAACAGTTGTGATCGCATTCTTGATTTGCTCCGCATCAAGAGTTTCGAAGTTTATTTTGATTCCAATCTTGTGATGCTCATATCTTTCTACATTAAACCACTGATCGCCCAACATAGGTAGACCAATCAAAGGCACTCCTGCTGTGATAGCCTCGTCTGTTGATTGTAGTCCGCCTTGTGTTATGAACAGCTTGATTTTAGGGTGTCCTGAAAAAGAGGCGAGCTACAATTTTAGTATGGTGTTGAATGCGGGGCCGTGTTGCAAACTATGCTCCACCACTTATCCTGTCCTTTGTACCCGAAAATATGCAGCCAAAGTACCCTGCGCACTGCCACCGAAGATGTCGTGGATCTGGCTAAATTTTGGCCCAGATAAATCTAAATTATTGTCGTGCCAGCGACGCGAAAAAGAAAAATGATGGTGGTCAAACGTTTTGTAAAACTTGTCTGTATTGGTGTAGTCATAAATAAATTGAGACGACCGTGAACCGGAAGACAATGCGTTGGAAGGCCTTTAGGTGGACCGATGACCTGGTTAAGGTTGCGTTAAGCCACTGGATGTAACATACATGGCATCGGCAGTGGACATCTTTCGGCTGAAATGATGATAATAAATTATGAAATTGGAACGACAACTAAACCTCTCGTCTCCATGTGTGACCAAAACTGGCATACGTTCTAATGGTAATTTATGTCATTGATTGATTATTATTATCATTTTAGTTATGGCACAATGTACCTAACTTTTTCGAAGAATTAATATTTAGAAGAGTTTATGATAAAATATTTGGTACGTACTTAGTAGATCAGACTGTGGCAGCCATTTTGAAATTCTGATATTGTCAGTTCGCTCAGGCAGCTCATTTTCATCCCATTTCAGCAATACGTCATAAGGCAGTTCAGATAGAACCTTAACCAATTTATTGATGTCCTCTGGATTGAACTGATTTGTATACACATTTGTTCCAAAACTTGTGTATATTACACCATTTTTTGAAGCATCTAGGTAAGATTTGAGGTCCTGTAATAAGACATTAAACGTTTGTAAGTGTAAGTGATATTAACATTATCAACCTATGATTTTCAAACTGCCCCACATCACACATCAAAGAAAAGTAGCTTGGACACCACGACTTATTAGTAGACAAAAATGCAGCTGTTGTTTTGGTTCTATACAAAGTGACATTTTATCGACTTATAAAATAGCGCAGTCGCTTTAATAATTTTGACAGTTCAAAATTTATGTGACCAACATACATTACCTCTAAATGTTTCCCTTCTACTTATCGTTTGTTTCATCTCTGTACAGGAATCGTTTCGTCTCTGTCCAGTAAGAGATTTTTGACGAGTAGTTGAACAATATCTTGCATCTATATTTTGATGGCATTTTTATAACACTTGTACTTACCGCTGGCAACTCCTTAACAGGTTTCTGATGTAAACCACCCGTATACACAACATTTGGAGGGACAGGGCGAATACCTACAAATACCGGATGCACATTCAAAAATAGCATATGCACATTTTTGTACAATTCCGAAATACTTGGCGTATCAGGTCCTAACAGCTTTCTTATCGCTTCAGTTTCAACATCTTCATATTTTTCTGATATTTTATGGAATATATAAAACTTTAACGTTTCCACAATTTTCTCCCATGCTGTCAGATTGTTAGATCTTTGTCTGAATACGTTTGGATCCAATAATGGATGGTCAGGTGCTCCAATACCTTCTAAATTTCCAGGCATCGCTCCAAATGAACTCATTTGTATCACAGGAACTTGGTAGATATAGGAATATAAAAGTACTGGTCTTACACAAGCTTCTACTATCAATAAGTCAAAGTTCTGTGCTTTATCATTGATTAATAGTTGTACTTCATCTGTTTTTAACTGTTCCGTTACTATTTCCAATATGGTTGGAAAATACGTTTCAATTTGTACTCTCAAGTCATTTTTTCTTTTTGCTAGTGCCTTTAAAAGTTTGTCTGACCATATCTTGTATGACAGATCATGAACATCAATTTCTGTAATATTGGATGGAGTTTGTCCTTTCGGGAAAGCAGGGTCTGTTGTGATGATTGTAACGTCATGTCCTCGCTTGGCTAGTTCTTGAGTCAAAGATCGGAATACCACCTGATGACTGATGGATGGAGTAGGAAATACTGCCAGTATTCTTGCTGCATTGATCGCACTTATCACAACACTCACTAAACACAAAATTTTTAACATCTTTATACTTTGACTATTCGTTCCACACTGGTAGAATTTTATTTGCATATCTCTATTAGCATCTTCGTGTATGCTTCCTTTTGTTTTATAAATGGTTTTTTTTTGTTTATACTACATACACAAAACATAATTTATGTAAATCCTACGTTTTGTGTATAGTCGAATGAAAATGTCATCAGTATTTCAAAGTCATAATAATTTTGATAAATTAGAACCATTTTTATAAGAGTTGTTCATGGACGTGTAATGACTATTTATTTTGTTTTACAAGTAAATAAAATCTATACAAATAATAAAAAATAACTGGTAGCTGTCTGTACATGGCAGACATATGAGAAAAACTATTATCGGGGACCTTTATCAACGCAATAGGAACCAAAATAATGATTTTTAGATTTTTTGTCTGTTTGTCTGTGTATGTGCACGCTAATCTTGGAAACGGGTTACCCGTTTTGGGTGCGGTTTTCACTACTGTATTGTGGTAAGCTTCACTTAAATTGGCTTAGGACTTTTTCAGGTATGCACAACTAACTAATGACAACGCAATTAGTGAGACGTTACGTGAAAGTTATTTGAATCGTGCTTTCCATGGAGAATGCGGGACTTTCAACCCTGTTCCGCAGACCTGTAGAACAACGGCATTTATTCTACCTGTCTAAAATGATACACTAAAAGCTGTCAGTGTGAAATCAGTAAGGACTATTCCAAAAACAATATTAAGCCACATATATCGGTGCACCAGCTGCATATTCGAATAATTGGCTAAGTTGAAGTAATTAAGGCAATCTGGGCTAGTGGTATCCAGGCGCTTGCTCAAACTTCTACCACGTTAGGTGTACGAGAATGTTGCTTTTACGAAAACTTTGAAGACTTATGTGGATGAAAATAGAAATAAGCTTGGTAGTGAAGATTTAACACAAGTTTAGTATCCATTTATTGATATGGATGCTTTTTACTAAAGCATTTTTTTAAACTCTCTTTTTTTTATGTGATGGTTAAAATCTTGCCTCTCATTCATGATTCATATTAAGGCTACTAAAAACTTTTTAAATTCATAATAATCTATAATATATTGTGACTATGAAAAGCGGTAGTAAGAAGAAAAATATTGAGAGGAGTCCAAGACTTATCATGAAATGTTTGTTTGCAATTGCCAAGCCATCTTGAGCACTAATGGTAATTAATGGTCGTATCATCTCTGAATAAGAAAAGGCTTTTTTT
Source organism: Orthosia incerta (assembly GCA_948252205.1). Classification (NCBI taxonomy): domain Eukaryota; kingdom Metazoa; phylum Arthropoda; class Insecta; order Lepidoptera; family Noctuidae; genus Orthosia; species Orthosia incerta. The sequence goes on along the minus strand of OX411764.1, from coordinate 14,527,255 downwards.
TGTACTGGGAAAATTAGATTATCACCGTCCACCATTCCGTCCGTCGTCGTCGTTAGACTCGGCCGCCCAGAAAGTCCCGCGAGCCGATCTGTTGTTCCCTTATACGTCCCAAGGTCGCGAGTTTACCGATGGCATAAATGACGGAGGCTTGCACGTTATAAATTCGCTTATAAACGATATGGCCAGAAAGCTGATTTAGTGAAGAATGTCAATGTGTAAACAAATAATAATAAAGTTTTGTAATAAAATTGTTACTAGCGTATTAAGCCGACCATGCTATCAAAATGTTTTATAACATCTTAACCTTTACATTGATTATTTCTAGGCTAAGAAATAAGTCTGTAATTTAACTAAATTAGCATTAACTAGACTTCATTCCCTTTGTTTTGATGTCAATATCATTGGTTTCGGTAAAATATTTAATTCCAAACAAGCCATTTCCAACAAGCCAACTTTACTAGTCTTTTTATTTATCATAGGCTTGCACTTGACCGAGGAAAAAGATCTAGTATAGAAATTGAAGGAAACAATTTTGAATATGTCAAGGAATATTTGTATACTTAAAAAATAGTAGCACCAACTGATCTCATGTCGAAGGAGATTGATAAATGAATAGCAATAGGATGGAAGAAATACTGGGCTCTAAAGGAAAACATGAAAAAAAAACCTAAATATGCACATCAAAACAAAACACATGCATCGTTCCTTGCCTGACATATGACTTTGAGATCTGGTCTCTTACAGAGAAACACAAAGAGAAAAGCGAAAAATGCATATACAAAATAAGTATCACTTAAGTAAGGCAGAAAACTAAAGACACAGACATCACTCTCTCGCATTGACCATCTGTAACGCTAAGTCTTCGCCCTATTACGTAGTACAACTGACGTAAGTACTACATTCTTCCAACGACTTTATTTAGTATTTCACAAAACGTTTTGTTTTTGTTACACCTTTAAAATAATTATTTATTCATGTACAGTTTTGGTAGAAGACAAATATCCCATTATAAAATAAGTCTATACAAAGAGCATGGGAAAAGGAGAGAAATACAACAAGTATCTAACTAACTTCAAATAATTATTAAATCTGAGCGATGGTTTCATCCGTCAGTCTCGCAACTCTAATTAACAAAGTTTAGCCAAATATAATTAATTAATATACATTTCAGAGATATTTCTGCGTCAAATAAGACTTGTGGAATTGCGGGCTTTGGACTACTATTCGACATTTATAAATACTATTTATATGTACACTGAATGTGGATAAAAACTGCCATTTTCTCTTTTCAGAAATCTCTAATATTCATTTTATTGGTCTTTGAATTTGTCAACTATCTGTCACTATGTTTACGTAAAATAGAACCATAATAGAATCATTGGCCTCTGTCTGTATATCCATATAACACAGTTAGTTTATTTACAAAAACAAGCTACCTCATATTTTACGAAAAGTCTTGATCCTACAGGGATCCATTTGTTCACAAACATGTTAATAGATGAAAATAATGAGGGCTATGCACGCATAAAATTATGAATACAGAAATCAACTAAATCTGTTCATTTACCAGTGATAATATAGTTTTTTTTACTTTTATGTTCCTACTTTTTAATGGGTCACTCTCCTTACAAATCACACACATTTCAATCGTTTCTTTTTAATTAAAACTAACAACAAAAACAAAATAATGAGAGCTTAATGATAGTGATAGAAAAGTTGAATGAGCTTCAAATATGTTGTTTTCAAATTTAAAAATGGAATTCGAAAACAAAATGTAATGCAGCGCCATCTAGTTAAAACCTAAAGAAAAAAAAAGTCGTTCACTTTTCTTCTCTTCCTGTTCTCACACACTATTTGTCTATATTTCTTCTTCATTTCTCCTTTTGGCGGGTTTGCTGGTAGAAATTTCTTAAGAAATAAGCAGTACCTTTGTACTCTATTGTCTTGATGTTTTCTGTGTATATTATACCTACTGTGTGTACATTAATAATAAAATAAATAAATAAACATTGGTCTTTCACGATAACTTATACTTAATTCATAGTGAAGAAGCGACCTTTACTTGAAACTCATTAATTTATCAGCTACTAAAAGTTTTGAAACAGATGTTTTTTGTATTTAAAATACTAAGACCAGCTATGGATACTTAGAACATACATAGTTTCAAATGTTTCGAGACTTCAAAGGAAAACATTAAGGCTGATTAAACAAAGCTGGTCTGTTTTTCGAACAGTATTCTATTTATTGTATAGACAAAAAACTCCAAGATACGGTTTCCGTTACATTGACTATCCCTCAGAAAACTTGCTTATTTATACGGGAAAAACAATAGCCCATGGGACTTACAGATTTTCGAGTGTAGTGAAAGAACATGGGTCTAATGAAAGAAAATACATTTATTTAGCAAAGACTACAATACACACAATATAGGTACTAGATTCATAATTTATTTATTTATTTATCAATTATGGACGACTTACAGCTAAAACAAACAGAATAACAAATAGTACGTGAGACTGACAGCCAATTAAAAGTCATCACTTCTAAAAATAGTTTGGAAATAGTGTGAACAACATAACACAGCTACCAAAAAAAGAAAAACAAAACAGTATAACATTCAAGCTTAAACTAAATTAACATTTCATATTTGATAAAAACCTGAACATACAAAATCCTAATTAAAAAAGTCAAGGCTGAGGCACTTTCTGGCCGAGGACACACCTGTTATGAAAGGATCAAAATCATGCCGCCTACATATGTCATTAAAGCTTCTACTTGCACGCACTATAAATGAATTTTGCCTGTAATTCGTAGAGGAAGATGGAACACGCAACGGTGCGTACCATCGCTTCGACCTTCCGGGAATGTTAAAATAAAATTTGGATAGAATATCAGAGTTATTGATCGAATTATTGAAAATTTTAAATAATGTAGTACAGTCAGAGACTGCTCGCCGATTAATTAGGGGTAATATATGGTACTTCTTGCAGAGATTGAGGTAATCTTCAGACCGGTAGGGCACTTTCTGACGATAACACAAATACTTTATGAACCTTTTCTGAATGCTCTCTATACGATCAATGTACTTGTGATAACATGGATTCCAGATTTCAGACGCATATTCCAAGTTGCTTCTAACAAAAGTACAGTAAAGAATTTTTAAAGTTTTGGCTTGAGTAAAACACTTGGATAGCCGCATTATGAAACCTAGTGCTTTAGATGCTTTAGCGACTATGGCATTGATATGAAATTCAAACGTAAGCTTAGAATCATGATATACCCCCAGATCTCGGATGCAATTCGTTCTAGGTAGTACTTGATCACCTAAGATATACGATGAAGGTATAATTGAGCGCTTTCGAGAATACGTTAGAATAATAATAAACATCATATAAAATACAAATAAAAATAAATAAATAAAGTGTAAAGTCTGACGTAAGAATGAAAGTGTGCTTCACGGATGCGCCAAAAAACCCAGTTCAGCAAAAATGCCAGACAACTAGTGCCTGACGCTGGTTTTCAACTGGACCTGCTGTGTGAGGTGACGGATGTAAGTCAGTTGTATACTGCAAGGTGACGTAGTATGTATACTTAATAATCGAAGTCGGCCTAATACGACAACATATGAAACGTGACCACCATTGACGTCAAAAAATAGTGATTTATGTATAGATTAAATTACGGGGTCCAGCTTATTTTATTGGAGCCGGTAAAATAATTTTGCTGGATTATAATATCTAATTTCCTTACTACTTTTTATAGGTTTTGATCGCATCTAAACCCGTCCCGTTTTAATCTGCGGTACACGTTTCATCTTGGCACTACCAATAAGAATTTTACTATAAAATACAAGATTTGATTGTGGTTATTTTATTACTACTTATTACACGACAACATAACCTCAAAAGCCATGAAATGCTTATGTGTTAAGTTATTTGATCATCATCATCATTTCAGCCAAAATACGTCCACTTGTTGACCTATGCCTCCCCCAAGCGTCGCCACACTGATCTGATTGGTCCTGTGCGTTTGCATCAAACCGGACTCCCGCGGTCTTGACCAGGTCGTCGCTCCACCTAGATAGAGGGAGGCCTTCTATCGCTTCGTCTGCCATTTTATAATCATCAGTTTTAAATAACATAATTTTAATTTAGATTATGCCTAGACGAACGAATTAGATTTTTTTTCATTTCCACTACCGCCCTGTTTATAAACAGTTGCAAACACGTCCATACAAGTCAACATTTGTTGATAAACTGATGTTTTCGCTCGCAGGGCGTAAACTCCTGCAACATGCCGTGATCAACTCCGCAACAGAAGTGTTGCCCGCAATATATTAGCGCCCTGCACACGTACAGTTCGGACCGCGCATCTTGGACTGCGTTCCAAACAGCAGTTAGATCTGTACGGTTTGGACTGCGGATCAAACTGTTGTGCTAATTACGATTAAAAATGCATTCACGGTTTGGATTGCCGACGAAACTTACATAATCTAGACAAACGTTCCGAACTGTGCGTGTAAATTGATTTTCAAGAGTTTGGACTGCAGTTTGGACTGGCGCGTGGAACGTTATAGCTTTTAAAAGTTTTTTACACAGTAGTAAGAAAAATGGAATTGAATTGAATGAATGAATTTTGTTCCGTGTCTCCGTTACTTTCTTCAATTCTTTGCGAAATGCACCTCTTATATTCTGTATTTTTTTGCTGACGAAATCGCGATCAGCTGAAACAAAACCTACTGACTTGCAAAAATCAACGAGCTCGTCATATGCTTTGTTTCTCATATTCCTGTTACTATACTCCTTACTTTTTATCTTCCAGAGACACGGATGTTCACGGTACAAACGTGAACTCTGTGATAGCTTCGACGCTCCAAACCGCCATTTTTGTAATTTACGTTTATACGTGATGCGCGCGTAAAACTGTGAGACATGCACTCGCGTCGAGCTGCCAGATCGGACTGTTCCGCACATCTACACGTACAGTTCGGAGCGAGGGATGGAACGGCGCGTGGTATTTCCCGCGGTCCGAACTGTACGTGTGCAGGGCGCTATTGACAGCCACTTGGCAACATGTTTATGCAACCATTTTGTTTACGAATACGAATCCGGTTGAATACGAGGCTTTCCTCTCACCATACGTCGACATAAGTTTGCACAAAGCTCAGAAAACCACAATCACCAGATGAAAGCGCTGAAAATCATCAACTCAATCATCATCGTGTTGCCAACGATCACCTACTTCCAATCTGCTGATGCCGCACCTGCGTTTCGCAATCGTTTTAGAATTGTATTTTAACAATAATTAATTTTGGCCCTTCGCATTCGCCTTTGGCATTGTCCAAGTCTAGATTTAAGTTTTAATTGTATTTTAAAGTAATTAAAGTTTTATGATTTAAGTTTAATTTGGTTTTTTTTGAGGCTTCCGGCTGTGAACTTCATAATTCACACAAATAAAATAAAATAAACAGTGGCAATCTTTAAATTTGAAATCTGTTGGCGACCCTTGGGGAGACTTATGTCCAGCAACGGGCGTATTTCAGCTAGAATGATGATAATGACGAATCTTTAAAAAAACCGTAATGTTCATGTTTGTACTAAAAAGGTAAATATCAGCTTCTTCTTCTTCGTGTTTCTGGGTTGACAGTCGTTCAGATTTGTTTGGCCCAAGACTTAGCCACAGCAATAGCCAGATAACAAGTAAAACACAAAAACAGGTTAAAGTATCTTTTGTCCTTCTCCAAGGACTGCTTATCTGAACATTAAATGAACTCGGACCAGAAACTCCGTGTCTCAACTCTTTGCCGAAAGGTCTCAAGTGGGACTTCTCAGATGGCTGTCCTTTTCCAATCACTGAAGCAGAAGATGATCCAGAGCCACACTACCGTCCAGCACCTACAACTTCAGCAGAACATGGTGAACTCTCTGGATCAGTTCAAAGAAGTTCTTGAATCAAAGATAAACCCCTCATCTTCTTATGCTAGCATGGTGAAGAAAGGCTCCGACAACTTCGTCCGTCCTGCTAACCTAAGCTCTATTGCCATATATCCCAGCGATAAAACTAAAACCAGTGACGACACCAAGTCACTCGTTCAAAAGTTGATTTCTCCCGAACAACTTAAGATCCAAGTCCGTGGCCTGAAAAAAGTAAAAAATGGAGGCGTACTGATTAGCACGGAAAACAAAGGCGACATAGAAAAACTGAAAAACTAAAAAAATCGGAGAATATTATTACTTCTGACCTTATAATAGAAGAACCATCTAAACGACGTCCTAGGGTAGCAGTTATTGGTGTTCCCGTCGCCCTTACTGAGAAGGAAGTATTTGACTGTATTTTTGAGCAAAATCTGTCAGACAAATTGCCGAATACTAGTCGAGAGACCTTCCTTAAGAACATCAAATTAAGCCATAAATCGGGTAAAAAGGGTCTTCCAACCTGCAATTACATCTTGGAAATGTCCGCTAGCATAAGAAAAGTGCTAATAAATCAAAGCCGAATATTTATTAACTGGACTTCATGCCCTGTGCGAGATTTCACAATTGTCACAAGATGCTTCAATTGCCAGCAGTTTGGCCACGCAGCCAAGTTTTGCCGTGAAAGCAGTCCTACGTGCGGCCACTGTGGAGAAACTGGACACTCCTTGAAGGAATGCAGCAGCAAATCTTCTCCCCCTCAATGTGCGACGTGCAAACGGTTTAAGAGGAAATGCGACCATCCAACCGGTGATGTAAGTTGTCCAGCACGTAAATATGCAGAGACCAATTACATAAACTCAATAGACTATGAGGGCGCCTAAGAGCGCTACAGAATATTCTATTTAGTAGGCACTCACCACCTTTGATTGTACTTCTTCCTAGTTTGTAACTATCATGAGCAATCAGCTCATCTGTGATCTAGATAGTTTTACTGTGTCTGAATCTAAAACCTGTAATATTGAGGATTGTAAATATCTTCTTCCCTCTGGTGACAAAACTCTTACCTTGCTTACACAAAATATTCGCAGCATTAACCGAAACATGAACGGTTTTGAAGTGTTGTTACAAAGACTTGACATAAACTGTGATATTATCGTCTTGACGGAATGTTGGTTGTCCAAACAAACAGTCGACTTACCATCTCTGGACGGTTTTTATTCATACAAAACAGACAGGAACACAAATCAAAACGACGGAGTAGTAGTTTATATTAAAAATAATTTGCGAACTATCAAAGAAGAACCCCCCGCCCAAGATAGTAATAGCTTAATAATTAAGATTATTCCTGATACAGTAGTCATGGCTATATATAGGCCCCCTTCTCATAATATCGACGGATTTCTGGTCTCACTTGACACAAACTTAAAAAACTTAAGTTCTTTCAAAAATATTATACTTATGGGCGATATCAATATTAACATTGCTTCCGAGAAACTCGACACCCATACACATAATTATCTGAATATTTGCTCATCTCATGGACTTTTACCAGCTCACTATCACCCTACACATCAGAGCGGCTCTTGCTTGGACCATATCATTCTAAAATCAAAAAATCCATCCAAAACATTGGTAACTAACTCCTCGCTTACCGATCATCAAGCTGTTTTACTAACAATCCAAACAAGATCACCTAGAAAAAACTGCGAACGTAGCTACACTAAAGTCAATATGACAAACCTTAAAAGTGACATAACCGGTATTAATTTTGACCCAGTTTATGAATCTGTTGATGCAAATTTTTCACTAAAATATTTCATAAATTCACTACAGAATGCAATTAGCAAAAATACTTTCACTAAGACAATCCCTAGAAAGTATAGTTGTATTAAACCATGGATCACACCCGGTCTCGTTCGTTGTATAAGAAACAGAGACAAACTTCACTTAAAATCAAAACTCTCACCCGATGACGAAATACTTTCTGTTACTTATAAAAGATATAGAAATTTCTGTAATAATCTTTTGAAAAAACTAAAAATCCAATACGATAAAAATGAATTACAGAAAGCAGGGAAAAATAGTAAACTTGTGTGGAAATATATAAAAACCAATACATTTAGATCAAAAAATCCCGAACCTCCGCTTGATTTACTAACTACAGAGGTTAACCCATCCAAAGCAACGAATAAAGTAAACAACTTTTTTGTGAACGTTGGTAAGAACTTGGCAGAAAAATCCTTAAATAGTTGTCGTCTTCCCCCTCAAAATCCAGCTAGAACACCTTCTACATTAAATTCTTTTGTTTTATTAGATACTGACGTCAACGAAGTAGTAAGAATAATAGAAGGGTTGAAGGATGTTTGTGCTACTGGGTGGGATAATATACCCAATAATATTCTTAAAAGGTTTAAACACCTCCTCGCCCCTCCGTTAACCCACATTTTTCAGTTATGTTTATCCAAAGGAATATTTCCTAAATTGCTAAAAAAATCTGTGGTCACACCTATTTTTAAATCAGGAGATAAAAACAGTGTGAACAATTACAGACCCATTTCAGTCTTAACAGGCCTTTCTAAAATCTTAGAAAAAATTATCAACAGTAGATTGCTAAAATACTTGGAAGATAACAAACTAATTTCAGATAATCAATTTGGGTTTAGGCCCAAAAGATCAACTAGCCAAGCAGTAAACAAATTGACTAATTATATTAGTACAAACCTGGATAACGGGATGCATACGGCTGGGATCTTTCTAGACCTTGCCAAGGCCTTCGATACAATTTCTTGTGATACACTTTTGCAGAAGCTTGAATCGCTTGGGATAAGAGGATCGCAACTTCTACTGCTTTCTGATTACCTCAGCGATAGGCAGCAGTGTGTCAAAATTGGTCCGTATACAAGTTCTGATCTTACTAATAGTTGTTTTGGAATTCCACAAGGTAGTATTTTAGGTCCCACATTATTTTTAGTCTACATAAATGACCTATGTAGCCTGCGACTGCAAAATGGTGTCATAATGTCTTATGCTGATGACACCGCTCTGTTGTTTGCAGCTAAGTCAAGAGCTGAGGTTTATGAACATGCTCAGAATGGCTTTAACATGGTGTCCAAATGGCTCAAGTCTAATCTTCTAACACTGAATTCAGATAAAACCAAATACATTTTATTTACAATGAGAAATACTAACATACCGCTTACTAACCTAAACATTTACGCGCATACCTGTAACACGTACGCTGACACTGCATGCTCTTGCCCTACTTTAGCTAAAGCTGATCAGTTTAAATATCTAGGCGTCACTATTGACTCCAATCTAAATTTCCGTAAACATATCGAGTTACTATGTACTAGAGTGCGCAAATTAATATATGTTTTTAAGAATTTACGTAATATAGCTGACTTTAAATTAATTAAACAGATTTATTTAGCGTTGTGTCAATGCATTCTTACTTACTGTATAACTTCTTGGGGTGGCGCGGCTAATTCAATTTTACTTCCCCTAGAACGTGCTCAAAGAGCAATTCTAAAGGTTGCTACCTTTCGCCCTTTTCGATTTCCGACACAGCTGCTCTACAAAGCATGTGATGTTCTTACAGTACGGCAATTATTTATTTTCCACACAATACTGCAACAGCACATTGCACTACCCTATGATCCAGTTACATCGGACAAGAGACGGAAGGATCTGGTATGCTCTATGCCACAAACCAGACATGCGTTTATTAATCGGTTTTATGTGTTTTTAGGACCTTTTCTGTATAATAGACTCAACAGGTTACTCAATGTTTATAGCTTAACATATAAAAAATGCTGTTTTACATTAAAAGATTATTTAGGGACACTCAATTACAGTGACACAGAAAAACTTCTAGAAATTGTTGTTTGATTAGGGTATACCCTCATATCTACTTGTACATACTTTAATTACTTAATTTTGTTTTTATTTTTTGTATCTTTTTTGTGTTTTGTACCAAATTATATATTTCTTGTTTGTTAATAGACTAATTTTATTTAATATTTTAAGTGACTCAATTATTATTTTTTGTAAAGTGATGGCCTGAAACACAGGTTTGAAAGAACCTAAATCGGGCAGGTCCCTACCAAAAATAGAAATTCTTGTCTAAAATCTTGGAGTTGTAATAAAATATTTTAGTTATAATTTACATATAAGCACTATTTATACCATTGTTTTAGAAATAATACTACTGCACCTAATGTACATTCTTGTGAACTTACTTACTTTTTTAATAAATTATTCTAAATTATTCTAAAATTATTCTAAATCTGTCTGTATACCAAAATTCATCAAGATTAGTTTAACGGTACAGACAAACAGACAGAGAGTTGTTATGAAATTTATACTAAAGTATGGATTATTATGATATTTTATCAGTTTTGCACTGTGCTAATAAAGCTTTTGAATACAAACTTGCCTTAATGTTGTGAGGTAGCAAAAATACATTTTTCTATAAAAACATATTACATCACGCCTGTACTCCTAAGAAAGGCTAGCCAGAGGTTTTCTTTTTCTTAGAACAAAACGTTGCCCCACACTAGGAATTTCTTCCTGTATCGTGTGAGCGTTTATAAACATTTAAACTCACATACACATGACACTCAGATCCGAAAGAACTGTCTGGTAGGCCATATAAATATTTGTTCCATGCGGGAACCACGACACGTGGGGCAGCAGCCGATCGCTCAACCCCTACGCCAACCGTGTCGAGAAAGGGTGGTGGAAGAGGACCCAGATCTTGCAATTATATTTGAGACCCTTGTATTAGAATACGAAAATTTTGCTATAAATCGGTCACAAATCCAGATTCCGGGCTGCTATGAAGCAATAGCACTCACAATCACTAGTTCAATGAGGCACACGATGTCAGCATTGGCGATTTTCAAAAAACCCAAATATATGGGATTGGTCACAAGACACTTCGATAGCGCTTAACAATCCCACACATTTTTGTAATTTATTTATTCGCTATCGGGATGTTTTCGTTGATAGAAAGTCACTTATGTAGAGCCTCCGGACACGATAAAAATTGTAATAAAGTCTTCTCTTTGGAGCCTAGACAAAAATTAAACCTTGAGAGTTTCTTAACGTCTACTCTTAGCAATAAAAACATTGTTCGAATAAAAAATAAACATTAATTTACTACAGCATGACAAACTCTAAAAGTGACTTAACAAAATTTTTTCTGGTATTTTAGATATGAATCCGTTGATCCGAATCAAAAACAATTCGAGACAGAGTCGCGGTGATAAGTCGTTTCATGACTGTAATCGTTTAGTTGGATGTTATAACTAGTAGCACAGATGAAATTTGCTTTCCATATGATAGCTGAAGTCGTCGAAATGAATTTGCAGTTAGATGTGCATTTACACAGCACGGTATTTTACTTTCTGTTATGAACTTTTTTGTATGTAAGTTTTCCATGAAAAAGTTAAATTCATTCTTTCTTTCTCCCTAAGCCTTTATTCAAAATATAGATCAAATTAACTTTTTAGACTTAAGAACTCGTATCTTACTTATTCAAATCAGGTTTAAATTAAAATCAGTTGATTTGCTAAGATTTTGAGCTCAAAAGTTTGTATGAAATGCCGTGATGCATAAACTGTCTAAACTAAATTTTTTGGCATTTTTCGTAAGATTATGATATATGTACTAGCTGCCACCCGCGGTTCCGACCGTGTGGAATGAGTTTCTATAAATAGCCTATGTTATTTTGATGTCATCATCATCATCATCATGATCAGCTGATAGGCCTTTTAATGTTCTTACTGCAGGGACACAGGCCTCCTCTCTGAGAGAGGGAATGGGCCGTAATCCACCACGCGTAATCCACCAGTGCAGGTGTTGGTGGATGTCACATGTTTTCGAGTTTTTGGTTCTAGGACATGCCGGTTTCCTCACGATGTTTTCCTTCACCGTTTTTAGAACGCGCGACGTTATGTATGTGTATTTAGGTTTTCAAAGCGGCAAGATTCAATAAAAAGATACAAGCGAAATGACGATGCAATACTGTTCCAAGGCTAATATATCCTATGATATAAAATATTCTCTAGTAAGTACATCTTCAGTGCACTCATATACATTGATTGTCAAGGTTAGTAATAAATTGTCAGGTTGCTATGTTTCTTTCAAATTTTGCTCGTTTATTTCCATCACTTCAATTTGTCAACGTATTTTTTTATTTTTATTTGTAATGGGTTTGCTCTTGACTCTAGTCTAGATCTTAGGTGACAGAGACAGAGTTGACGATGGAGTGAGCTTACCCAGAAATTTTTTATTATTAGATATATATAGGCTCGCGCTTGACCACTATCTATCTATCTCGAATTAAATGAGTTCTCTTTATATTTAGTTTTCTAGACTTTACTTTATTTTCTACGGAATAACAAATGAATTGATATTGTTTGGCGTTTGTCTGAACAGATTTCTTGTTTTAGTTTTTTCATATTTCGAAATAATATATAAATATCCCTGTTACGTAATTTGATATCAATTCGCCTGGAAAATTGTGTTTCTATGCAGTCGTACGTAACGAAAATTGTCGAAAATGGACAAAAATTAAGTGGGACAGGATTTAATATCAGTGATGAGTGGATTGGTTGCTTGTTGTTGGCGGGATTGTCAGAAAAGTTCATGCCGATGATCATGGCGATCGAGCATTCTGGCATACAAATTACAACCGACGCCATTAGAACCAAACTCATGGATATGGATACGGAAGTGAGCGGAAATAGTCAATCTCAATCTAATGAAGCTAGTGCATTTAGCAGCACGCAGAAATGGCAACACAAGAAAAATAAACTGTCTATGGCCAACGCGCAGAGCAGAAACCAAAAGATGACAAATGTCAATGGCGGCGATAAAAGTCACGTCAAATGTTACCGGTGTAAACAAACGGGGCACTACAAGAATCAATGCACAAATAGTGACAATACAAATTTAAACTCGAAAAATAGTCAACGTAAACAAAGTAATGCATTTAGTGCTGTGTTTTTAAGTGGTCAATTTAATAAATACGACTGGTACATTGACTCGGGCGCGAGCATACATCTAACAGCTAATGAGCAGTGGATTGAGAATGCTACCTATACCAAAATGAAGGATATTTGTGTTGCTAATAGTGAGAGGTTGCAAGTACTATGTTCCGGCGATGTGACCATTATAACTAAAACGGATCAATGTGAATTTGAAATTCCAGTCAAAGATGTTTTATGTGCTCCAGGATTGACTACCAACTTGCTGTCAGTGAGCCAGTTAATAAAATCCGGTAATAAAGTTCAGTTTTCGTCAAATGGCTGTGAAGTATACAACAAAAACAGTGAACTGGTAGCCACAGCTGTTTTGAATAATGGAGTGTATAAATTGAAAACACCAGACAGTGTTGTTGCTAATTTAGCTACATCAGGTATTACGTGGCATCGTCGTCTGGGTCATGTTAATAGCAAATACCTAAATAAAATGACCAGTGCTGTTGAAGGTATGAATCTTCAAGAAAAAGTCGATCTTACCAAGACATCATGCACAGTTTGCTGTGAAGGTAAGCAGTGTCGATTGCCATCCACAAATGATGGTTCAAGAAGCAAAGAATTACTTCAATTAGTTCACACAGATATTTGTGGACCTATGTAGCATGAATCACTGGCCGGTTCAAGGTACTTTATATTATTTATTGATGACTTTAGTCGTATGATACATGTGTATTTTATTAAACATAAAAGTGAAGCATTCAGATGTTTTGCAGAATTTAAAGCAAAAGTCGAGAAACAAACTAATAAGAAAATAAAGATCTTGAGAAGCGACAATGGGTGTGAATACTACAATAAAGAATTTGACTCATATCTCAAGAATGAAGGTATCATTCACCAAAGGAGTAACCCATACACCCCGGAACAAAATGGCCTGTCAGAGAGGAATAATCGTACAATTGTTGAAAAGGCCAGATGCTTATTATTTGATGCCAATATGGGGAAGGAGTTCTGGGCAGAGGCTACCAATACTGCTGTTTATTTACAAAATCGTATAGTTCTAGCTGCTCTACATGAAAAAACTCCTTATGAAATCTGGACTGGGTGCAAACCAGACATAAGTCACTTGCGTATATTTGGCAGCAAGGTAATGGCGCATGTGGCTAAAGAGAAGCGCCAAAAGTGGGACCGTAAGTCTGAAGAGTTCATACTTGTGGGTTATCCAGATAACATAAAAGGTTATAGATTGTATAATCCTAGAACAAAACGTGTGACAACAAGTAGAGATGTTATTGTCATGGAAGAAGAGAAAAATCTTGAGATGAGTATACCAATTATGGAAAAACACCAAGACTCTTGTTCAGTGGGGGATACAGTTGTCAAGGATTCACCAATTTCAAATGAAGTAACCACAGATGAAGATACATTGCTTGAAACTTCAAATAGTTCAGATGATACTTATGTTCCTAGTGAGTATGAGGATGCTAATGACTCCCCTGAGCAGCGTGAAAGACCTAGCAGAATCAGAAAGAAACCAGAAAGGTATGGAATGTTAAATATGTGTATTCCTGAAGAAGTGTTTGATGATGCTAGTGGACTATGTCTTGAAGAAGCGCTACAAGGAGCAGAAAAGGAACAGTGGTTACAGGCAGTGAAAGAAGAATTTAAGTGTTTCGAGGACAATAACGCATGGGAGCTAGAAGATATGCCAAAGAATGGCGAAACTGTAGTGAAGTGTAAATGGGTGTTGCGTAAAAAATTGGACAGTGATAACAGCATTCGTTATCGTGCTCGTTTAGTAGCCAAGGGCTTTATGCAGAAGCAAAATGTGGACTATTCAGAATTTTTTTCGCCTGTGGTTAGGCATTCAACATTAAGATTACTGTTTGCATTATCTGTTAAACTAGGCTTAGACATTACACATCTTGATGTCACTACAGCTTTTTTAAATGGGGACCTTGAGGAAACAATTTACATGCAAATACCAGAATGTTTACCAGATTCTCAAAATCATTATAATAAAGTACTTAAATTGAATAGAGCTATCTATGGGCTGAAGCAATCCTCAAGGGCCTGGTATAAGAAAGTTGATGAATGTCTTATTGGCAATGGATATATGCGCTCTAAATTAGAACCGTGTTTGTACACTAAGATTAAGGATAGAAAGAAAACAATAATAACATTGTATGTCGATGATTTCTTCGTGTTTACTAATGATAACATAGAATGTGATAATTTGAAAAGGGTGTTGTCATCAAAGTTCAAACTAAAGGACCTAGGACAGGTTAAAAATTGTCTAGGGATGTCTGTTAATATTGATAAAGTTAATGGCACAATTACATTAAGTCAAAAACATTATGTTAATCAGTTATTAAATAGATTCAACATGACAGATTGTAAGTCAGCTGATACACCTTTAGAGTCTAAATTGAATATTAACCTAGAAAATAAAAATTGTGACCACCAAATACCTTATCAGCAACTGATTGGTGGGCTTATGTATTTAGCAGTTCTAACTAGACCTGATATTGCATATTCAGTAAGTTTCCTAAGTCAGTTCAATAATTGTTATAATAATGAAATTTGGGCATATGCTAAACGAATTTTGAGATACCTTAAGAAAACTAAATATTTTGGGTTAAAATATACTATAACTGGTAATTCTAAATTAGAAGGGTTTGTTGATGCAGATTGGGGAAATAATATTATAGACAGAAGGTCTTACACAGGTCTATGTTTTATGTTAGCTGGAAGTGTAGTTTCATGGGAGGCAAAAAACAGTTGCCCTCTCAAGCACAGAAGCAGAATATATGGGTATGGCTGATACTTGTAGGGAAGCTATTTATTTGCATAATTTGTCAAAAGAAATTATTAATTAATCATATACCATTGTATTAAGTAATGATAACCAGGGTGCACTTAAGCTGTCTTCAAATAATAGTTTTAATAAGAGGACCAAACATATTGATATACGTTACCATTTTTGTAAAGAATGTGTTGTTGATAAAATTATTAAACTGAAATATTTGGATACAGCTGAAATGCCAGCAGACTTACTTACAAAAGGTTTGGGTAATACCAAGCATTATTATTTTATGCAGTTGTTGGGAATACAGGATATAAGAGTGGTGTAAGTTTTTCTTTTTTTGTTTGTTTGATTTAGAGGGGGTAAGTTGCTGTGTGTACCTATATTATTTTGATAAGTGGGGGTGTTAGTATTGTATCAAAATAAGACTCGTAACGCCATCTATTATGTGTTTTAACAGTTACGGTACTGAATGTATGAAGAAAAAAATAAATCGTTCGCACTTGTCTCACTAAAAACGTTGTTTGATTTATAAAAACGTTCCTCCGAAGTATGGCGTGATCTACATAAGCTTTGGTACAAACGTCAAGTCTGCATTCCTTCTTCTAGATAGAGTACAATTGATGGTCAAAGTCTTCTCTCAATTACATTACGATGTACTGTGAAAGTGGGACCAGGATGAACTGCCAGGACGCTCGAAGAACATCAGAATTGACAAATGGCTGCCACAGTCAGATCTTCTAAGTAAGTATCAGTTTTCGGGACGAATAGTACCAGCTTTAAGCGACCTCATTTGTTCATGCCACATTAGTCTAGTAGTTGAAAACCTGACAACGTTGAGTTTTGGGTTCGATTCCCATGTCGGGCAAAGTTTTTATTGGGTTTTTGCATTAGGAATTTTTCAGTAGCTGCACACTGCCTGGTGTGACACCCCCCCATGTCTCGTAAAACAAATAAAGCCATTGATCAATATGAGAGTATGTAAAAGACCTGAAAGTGCACCTGTGTACTACATCATCTTCTTTGTAATTGCCTAAGCTCCGTTAAGATAGACCACCATGACAAAAATTCATCCCATCCTAGCTCATGGTTTTTCGCTAATATTGAACATAAATTTTCAGGGCATCCAAAAATAAAAGTTTACATATTGCAAGGAGGTCTACAATCAACCAACGAAGCTATCACAGCAGGAGTACCTCTGATTGGTGTACCAATGTTGGGCGATCAATGGTGCAATGTTGAAAAATTTGAGCATCATGGCATTGGAGTCAAACTTGATTTTCATACCATGGCTGAGGAAGGATTTCGGAATACTATTGAGACTGTTATTGGTGATAAAAGGTGGATTTACCATAAAAAGTTATATCCTTTATTTGAAAATACAAAGAGCTTTTTTTAACTCAGAGCTGTTTACCGAATGATTTGCACATTTAAATTCAAATTCACGATTGATTTGAATTAAAGATCTGCTACTATCAGTCAGTAAACAGCGTCGAGATTTTTATAAATATGTTTGAAGGAATCTACAGAGCCAGCAGGTTTGCTGGCTCTGTAGATTCCGATTCAGATTAGATTTGGCTGGATTAGACTGGTTAGTCTTCAGCAGGCCCAACAATACTTCAATACAATAAAGTTCTGCGCATCACTTATTTTTGCACCCTTGCTATGGAGCAGGATTAACATTGAGCTAAGTATTTTTATCAGCGACTAGCTGTTGCCCGCGGCTTCGCTCCCGTGGACTACCCCCACAGGAACCAATTTCGGGATTAAAAAATAGCCTATGTTACTCAGGAATAATGTAGCTTTCTATTGGTGTAAGAATTTTTCAAATCGGTCCAGTAGTTTCGGAGCCTATTCGGTACAAACAAACAAACAAACAAAAAAATCTTTCTTCTTTATAATATTTACCACGCGGCTTCGCTCCCGTCAACTGGCTACGTATCTACCCTATCCTACACCTATCCTACACCTACCCTACACCTACCCTACACCTACCCTACACCTACCCTACACCTACCCTACACCTACTCTACACCTACCCTACACCTACCCTACACCTACCCTACACCTACCCTACACCTACCCTACACCTACCCTACACCTACCCTACACCTACCCTACACCTACCCTACACCTACCCTACACCTACCCTACAGGTGTAGAGGTGGAGGTGGAGGTAGAGTAGGTAGGGTAGGTACCCTACCTACTCTACCTACCCTACATACATGATTGCATAACTGAAACTGTTTACGAAGCGCACGCAACGGAAGCCCTCAAAAAGTAATATTCTTGCCCGTTTTTGCAACATTTTTCATTAATGCTCCGCTCCTATTGGTTGTAGCGTGATGTTATATAGCCTATAGCACTCAGGAATAATGTAGCTTTCTACCAGTGAAAAAATTTTTAGAATTGAATCATTAGTTCCAGAGATTACCCCCTACATACAAACTTACAAACTTACAAACTTACAAATTTTACCTCTTTATAATATTAGTATAGATAGTATAGATGTAACTCCCAACTTATAATATGCCTGCCTGCATAGTATGCGTTTTATATAAGTTTGAAATTTCGTCTCATTCAGTTCAAGAATACGGAGAGGTTTTAATATTTTAAAGTATGAGTCGAGTACTGATATGCTTCTGATACATGACACATACAATAAAGAAAGCCAGCTACTTTATAAAGAAAAATGTGTATCACGCTGGTTTTTATCTTCTTATCCATAGACATAATTTATTTAGCAGCGAAGATAATATTAACGAGTTACGAATTTACGATAAACTTATC
Source organism: Orthosia incerta (assembly GCA_948252205.1). NCBI lineage: Eukaryota > Metazoa > Arthropoda > Insecta > Lepidoptera > Noctuidae > Orthosia > Orthosia incerta. The sequence continues at coordinate 14,508,761 of OX411764.1, read as the reverse complement.
GCTTGATGCGCGATCAGCCTACGCCTCCACTGGAGTGCGCCGTGTGGTGGACGGAGCACGTACTGCGTCACGGCGGTGCGAGACATCTACGCTCGCCCGCCACCAACATGTCGTGGACAGAGTACCTAGAACTAGAACTAGTTCTAATTGTGTCAGCAATTGCTCTCTTTTCTGTTCTAGTATTCTCATTTATTGCATATAAGTTATGGATGATTTTAAGTGTGTATCAAGTAGAGACAAAATTGAAGGAAAATTAAATACTTGGTCAGGTTTTTGAGAACTAAGGACCAAAACATTAGATTAATTAAAGAATTGATATTATTGATGTTATTTAGTGCTAAATTATAATATATTATTATTTAGGATAAGCTGTGATACGAATGATAAGTAATGTTATTATGAAATTAAACATAGATGTTATTTAACTGTATTCATTTTTATTTGTTAAGTCAATAATTTCTTATCCTTCGTGCCTAATACTTGACCCGAAGAGGGACAGACAGTAGGAAAATACAGAGAAGGCACAAGCATTAATCACGATGATTGCATATTGCGCGTTTAATATTTCATACTGATAAAGTCAAAGTTGTCTCACGAAGTTTTCTATCAACGATTTCAGAGATGTTCAAGACAAACTTTAAAAAAGCTTTAAAAGCAAGAGAGTCGGCCATTTCACAAACTTATGTATCTACCGATTGGGAAATATATTGATAAAGGCAAACAAAAGACGGTTCATAACTTCGACAACGATTCGATTACTAATAAAACATCACAATGCTTGTATCTAGAAAGTTTATTACACAATTTGCGTGAATAGTTAGTACTTTTGTTATTTCTCTCGGAGTGCCGATGTAATATATTTATTGTAGCCTGAACACAAGGGAAAATAGCCTGTAATCCGACGAGGCAAATTTCAATATTGAACATATTGGCGCTCTTCGTTTGGTTGTGTTAGTATGGAACATGCATTTGAAATATTGATCATTATTGTTGTTTCATTGGTTTATAGATCGCAAGCGTTAACTTCTGAGAATGAGGTCCTGGATTCGATGCCCATGACGGGCTGAATGTTATTGGGTTTTTCTATCTGGAATTTTCTTAGTAACATTTTGGAGTTTGGTTTTGCGTCCAGTTGATGGAAATAGATTAGCCCCTTATTAACAGGAATACTTAAACATAACTGGCAATATGCAGGAACACTGTATGATGATGTTACGTTCCAATTTCAAACTGCTTAAAAAAAACGATCTCTATATGATAATATTATTTACATAATCACCACAGATTTTCTATGAATAATAATATACGGTTTTTGTCCTACCTCTTTTCGTGGCAACTCTTCGTTTAAAAAGTTTCAATCTAGATTGTTAATTTGAAACTCTTTATTACCACCTGATACCGAGAATTTGTACTATAATGTAACTCTCACTATGTATTGTGTCCGTTTAAAAATAAAATTACACCGAAAATAAGAATACAACAACCATGCTTAAATGTGTAAATTCTTCGTCGTTAAAACAGCCCCTGCAAAGTGGGCTGTCTGTACCGCTTATGTTGAAAAGATGATTTTTAAGGGGGTTGTGGCCCGTTATTATACCTATAATTACGTATAGATTATTTCTAATTAGGCAGATAAGTTTTTAATTAGACGCGGGTATACATTTGGCAAAGCCATTTTTGACTACAGTCTACAGTCTGTTCCCCTTGACCATCTGCTATTATGTTTCTGTGTTCTGTTAATCTCGAAATTGCGAAAAAGCGAATCTACACACGAAATTGCGAAAAAGGCAGGGGGCCTAACACTAAGCATCTCGGGCAAAATATGCCTCCATTCGCAAACACTGCAATGAGGGGTGTAGGAACGCTAATCGCCAACACGTTCATAACTTCATCCAAAGTTTGGAATTTTCTAAGAGGTGAAACCCGAAAAGGGTCAATACCAAAATTTGGACACCGATTCTATGAATAATCATTTTACATCTGCGTCCAATTTCGAAAGGACAATAAAATTTAAACACAAAAAAAAAACATTTATAGTCTCGTATTAGACCACTATATAACCTGATGGTAAGTTATGATGTGGTCGACGATGGGACTCGCTTGCCTAGAAGTAACCTATTCACTCTTGACTGTAAGACTCCAAGGTTGTAGCTATCCAGAAATACAGACTCCGGCACGGAATGACACTCCTTAGCTGTACGCACAGTAAAAGAACTCCCAAAACGCTTTGTGCGAAGGGATGGGTGGGTACCGATGACGCATTACCGTTTGTCTTGTAGTCCGATAAAATGCGGAATAAAACTGTGCAGTTCAATAGCACACTCCCCGAAATGTAACCGATACAAAATCGACATTATTTTATTTTTGACAAAAACAAATGGAGAATAACTGAGGCTTGGAAGAGCAAGCCTCAGTTATTCTCCATTTGTTTTTGTCAATTCTCTGCCTGTTATGTGAAGAAGAGCATACTAACGATGACTTCTAATGCAGTAGGAAGTGACTGTATCAGTCGTTAAATGATACTCCCGGTGTTGAACATTATACTTCCTGTCATTTGGCCCATCCTCAACTTTTCTGCGTCCAGTGGTGTCTTTCCGTGTTCATGGAAAGATGCTAAAATTATTCCGTTACCAAAAACCTCACAGCACCACCACAACGCTTCTCAATTTTACGGATGCTATAAGGTCAGCCATCGAAAGCGGTCTGACGGTATTGGCATTGCTAGATTTTAGTAATGCTTTTAATACTGTCAATTTCGATGTTTTGCTTAGCATTCTATGCTCTCATAATATATTGGTGATTGGCTGGTTTCGTAGTTACCTGATTGGTCGCCGGCGACGTATAGGCATTGGAGAGACCTTGTTTTCCTGGTGTAGTACTTCTGCTGGGGTACCACAGGGTGGCGTTTTATGTCCTTTACTTTTCGAAGTTTTTAAAAACTCAATCTCCAGTGAACTAACTTCTATCTACCATCTTTATGCGGACGATCCACAAATTTATTCGCGAGCTTCTCTCGGAAATCTGTCTAAGGCTATCATTGCAATAAATCGTGATCTGGCCCGCATATGCGAACGGAGCATAAAGTATGGACTTAATGGTTTTCAAAATATTTATTCTAACATCAGAAGTAGGGTTTCTGCTCTGGCTCACACAGATTTCTAATGAATTTCATTTTGTCATTTTCATAAACAACGTGTCGACGAGTCACCGACTCCACTCGCACCGAGACGATGACTTCGCGATGCCACACCAGACGACGGCACAGCGAGCTGCATAGCTTCCGGATCTAGAAGCTGTACGACCATTGGAATTGCGGTTCTTCATGCTAGCTTACGAGCAGTGGATTTGCGAGTCTGCAAACTATTTTCAGAGCATTGGAGCCTGATTAGGTATGGAAATCAAGCCGTTAGCTGCAGCACAAAGCAGCTAAAGGTGGAGAGGCTTTGGTTTTTATTTGTTTTAATCTATTTCAAAGTATGTAATTTTATGCTGTTTCATATAAGATGTACAATAAGATTTTAGAGAATAATAGTTTAAACAATTTTCTCACGTTTACATGAAACTATACCCTGCTTTGTTTTTCCCTTGGCTGTCTTTTGGATAAAAATTAAAATGGAATAGTAGTTATGGCAAAATCATCATCATCATCTTCCTGCCCTTATCCCATGTTACTTGGGGTCGGCGCATCCATACCGTCATGTCCCCTGTCACGCTATTACTGACTCCCTTTTCTTTCATATCACTTCTCACACAGTCCATTCATCTTTTCTAAGGGATGAAATTAATTCTTTAAGGGATGAAATGCAAAAAAGCCTTAAATACATTTTTCTTAAATTGTATTGAAGAGCATAAATACTTAATCCAAGTAATTTTGATAATGAACAATTTACGTTTATTTAATAATACATACCAATATTACTACATAGGTACCGATACTGTCACCGTAATATTACACTTAAAATAAAGTCTGAAGTTCATTTAATGTGGATACTTCACTACCGCAGTACTACGATTTACGATTACACACTTTTTATATATCGCGATTATGGACCGCACTTTCACTGCACTGTGCACTTTTTTAAACGTGTTTACACGAACTCTCCCGGCTGCGTCCCTTTACGCTGACCACGAAGAATACTCGCATATCTTCTTAAGACCAGGTCGTTCACATATCTCTCCACCAATTTTTCGTGACTTTTTCGGTACATTTTATACACTATAACAATGCCTCCAATACTCAGAAACAGTGCGATAACTAGTAGTATTGTGTTGGTGGTACTTGCATGATACAGCAGTTGTTCCGTTTTAGCAGAACTTTGGCCATCACTGGCTGCACCTTAAGCGATCACTACTTCTTCCTTCGAGTTACTCTGAGTGGTTCCCATTTTTGACTTTTCCAGAAACGAAACGAAAATATTGCCCGAACGAACACGACAGTTCACAGTATTGTCCTTTAAAATTCTTCATCTTGTACGTTGTATATCGTTAGTTTATTATTCACTTGCCATATACATATAGTCATGGTATCAAATGCACATGCGCGAAGCAGCCCGTCCTGTCACAGTCGCCACATAATGTTGGGATTGGAATAGATTGAAACACAAGCTTGTACGAAATGATACTAACTTTTATTACGGATAAACATCGATTATATATTGGTTACATTGGTCACATGACTTAACTATAATAGGTACATGCTTATACACTACCAGTAGTCTGTGTGAATTTTACGTGGGTTCCACTCGGGTATTTGAGACTTTATGGGTTTATGGGTACGGGTATGTTAAACAAAATAATGTAACTTTTTTCTTTTCCATCCGACATAAGTGCGAATTTTAAGGGCTTCGCTTTAGTAGTTTCCACACCACTTCACAGGTCACAATGAACATTATATAATTGTGAAAATTATTTTGGACAGCTATAAACAGTACCGTCAACAAAATATTCCACAATATTTGGAATTACTTGTCGCGATTCTTTCGAGCAAAAAACTATAATACGATTTTGCTTGTCTGAGTCGTCACAGTAATAAACTGCCAAAACGGAATTATGATACTGGACTGGAACTTCTATTCCACTCAAATCGTGGGATACAGTTTTAGAAACTTGTACAGATTTGTTCCTAGCGTTCTGAAGAAAGTGCTTCAAGCCTTCAAACCGAGGATATTTCCCAATTGCAAAAATCATCCCCATGTATTTAAAATCTCTCTTTATCTTGTCGTGTAATTGTTCATTAGATTTGTCAGATAAAATATTTTTTTCGCGAATTTCACTTTTCCTTCAATATTTCATTACTCAATGGACCAAAAAAAATATAAAATATTGAAACGAATTACAATGAAACAAGAAAATTGAATCAAAAACTACCTTTCCAATCGCTACAGTGCCACAACAATTTTACTCTTACTATAAGATGAACATCGCCACAACATGGAGCCGATTGTATAAGTGTTGTGGCGATGATAACGATGTTTGCCAAAAAGAAGGGCGTTTTCGCCATTTATTTGGATGAAATCTATTTCTGTATCGTCCATTATAGGTTCTATTTTCAACAGCAACATCATCTGCCTAGCCTTTTCCCAACTATATTGGGGTCGGCTTCCAGTCTCACCGGATTCAGCTAAGTACCAGATTTTTACATGAAGTGACATATATTTTCAACAGCAACAATTCAATTAAATTGGTTTTAGTTTCACAAATATTTTTCAACAAAAACTCTATAGTTATCAACTGTCAGAACGCTTTGAAAAAGTGAATACGGTTTAACTAAAGAGTTCGAAGAGCGCAGTACTTAATATGCAATATTGTCGAATCAATACGGGAATTATGCATTACCTAAGTACCTAACTAATGAATGAGTGATTAACATAATATTCAAGGGTACGGCCAGGGGTACGGTGGGTCTGCAGTGCTGTTGATTCTGCCTTTCAGGAGTCGCAGTGGTTTGGGAATAGTGCGGTGGGATTTTCCAGATTCGAACGAATTAATATAAACTTCATTCGCAACATTCATAGTCGGGTCATAGCATGTATGGGCCGTGACCGATGTTCTTTCAGTGAATTGGGTACATTTTGTAACCTATCACCTGATGGTAAGGGATGATATGGTCGACGGTGAAGCACGTTTGCCTAGAAGTAACCTATTCACTCTTCATTTAAAGACCCCAGGTTGTAGCTATAAGGTAACACAAATTCCAGCTTGTACAGCTCTTTAGCTGTACGCACAATGAAAGTATGTCCAAAACATTTGATGTAAAAAGTAATTATAATATAACAACTGAAGACCATGACTACACTTTTTAAATGCACCACATGCCATGAAACGGCCATTCAGACTGCCCAGCTTCAGCTACGCCTCTCTTTGTGGTCCATACAGTTCATCCCTCCATTATTGCACTCAGTGAACACAGTTCGACAATAGCTAGAAGCCACGTCTTTCATCTATTAAAGGCACGCTATTGAGACCGCTTGATACCGATTTAATAGATTCCAGATGATGATAGCATATTGTTCGGAGTTTTGAATTAGAAAGTAATGTTGGAGTCTTTTTTGATAGTAATGTTAGAATATTAGTATAATCAGCCTATAATTTTCTCACTGCTACAACCAACTTCCAAATAAAAGTAGTGTTTTTATTTGGAAGTCGGTAATTTTTTCTTCGTTTTTTGGCACAGACTTACATATAAAATTTAAATTATTTTTCAATTTGTAGTGTTTTTATTTTTGGAAATCAGTTGTTTTTTTTTTTTAATAAGTTCTGTTTCACTTTTTAGTTGTGGTACATAATTAACTAAAATGCCCACAGTTATGCCAGAATAGATCACCCGAATAAGATGAAACTTAAACACAACCTGTGAAACTAGAGTGTACCAGGGTGAACTGTATACATCTGCGTAACCCTTTAGAGCGTAACATCACACGCTAAGAAATGGTGTAAACAAAAGACAGACATTCGATTGCAGCAATCCCAAGAGATTTGCCATAATTTATTAAGGAGTTCTGTTGTATATCTCCAAAATTCTTCATCAGATCTTTATTGGGACTACTTGAGAAGCTATCAAATAAAAAACTGTTCACCTACTAAAAATTTCTGAGGTCTCACATAAAAAAAATAGTTGACTTGAGAATAGCCTCCTTTTTGAAGTCGGCTAAGAAGGGTAAAGTATGCATATTATTATACTTAAACAAGATCACTTTTAATTCATTAGCAATTTTTCAGGTGATGTATGCAGTTATGAACTTATCTTTCCTCATTTCAGGGTTGCTCTCAATGTAAAAGACTTACATATTGTTGAGTTGTTGTTAGCCTATTTTCATTTGAAGAGTCCACGGAAAGAATGATCAAAGTCATCCCCAAAGAAGGTCGGTTTAATGCCGCCATCTAATTCATTAAACGCTAAACTTACCTGGCATGAAGCCGAAAAAGGCTTATAACGTTCATATTATAGTTCCGAAAATAGAACAATGAATTATCGGCATAAAAGTAAATAATGATCAAAGTCCGCAATGAACAAGTTACAAACGATAAAAATCCTATCGGCGAAAACGATTTTTCTAATAAGTGTACAATTCCTTGGTATCCAAACAATTTCTAGTTGCACGAAGAATTAAGACATTATAAACAGTTACAAACATTCTAACTTGTCTCGGTGAATAAACGTAAAAGTTAGCGTTAAGTTTGAGTTTGCCAGGCGACGCGTACTGAAAACACATGGGCGCTACTGCTGCAGTGAGTTCCAAATACGTTAACGTATTAAGATTAAACAAGCTTTTATCAAGCAAGATTAAAAGTTTTTACAAGCCGTGGATTCGATAGAAATTCCCTTAAGCAAAAATTACGAACTTCTACGCAAATTAAATAAAATTAAAATGCCCTGTATTCCACTGCTTACAATTATCTAAGTATAGAAACACTGTTTAAAATATAGAAAATACTTTTAAAAAAAATTCTTCTCAATTCTTCTTCTCAATCTCAATCTGTTACTTCCTTCTTTACTTTATTTTATGAGCGTTTGCCATCGTTATTTGTAGTCATCGCCTCTGCGGCGTAGGCCTCCCCTAAATCACTCCACACGATTCTATCGCGCGCCTCTTGCATCCACTCTGGTCCACAACGTTGGGTAAATATATCTCTCCATCTCTTTCTTTGTCTTCCTTGCTTTCTTTTACCTTCTAGTGAAATCCATTAGGTAGCCCTCTTTGTCCACCTAGTACTTTCTAGTCTACACAGATGCCCTGCCCAGTTCCACTTCAGTAATCTTATTCTCTACTTTATGTCGGTTAGTTTGTTTTCATCCGTATTATTTCATTCTTTACTTATTCATATAAAAAAAAATCCCATACTCATTAGCTTTCTCTATAACCTGAGTAACAACCTGTATGTGGTCCATTGTTGAGTACTTTTTACGGAAACCAGCTTTTTCACGTGGTTGATTCTCACCCAGTATTTTTGTAACTCTATTCAATATACTTGTGAGAGATAAATTATTAATATTTTTTAAGAAATGTCATATTTTATTTTGAACTACCTCCGGTCAATAATAGTATTGTAACTGACTACTTTCCTCCACTTTGTGAGCGAGTATTGCTATAAAAGGGGCGCACTGTCTTTCGACAGATCATCCCCCGTGAAGAAGCGGCGTACCGTTCATAACGGGCGCCGCGGCGCGCCTGCTGTCACACATACAACAATAACATAGCTAGCGTGGGTCGTTGACCCATACAGGTTACCGCAGATCGCACTAGCAACATGCTAGGTCCAATGGACAACCCAAGGATGGGTTCGTCGTGACGAGCCTCAGCGCTGCACCCGCGGGAAGGGGACTGCGTCTCGTGACCGCTCGCCTCGCCCCCTTGCAGGGGCGACGCGACTTCCAGAAGGAGCGACAGATCAGAAGTTGTTCGATTGTGGACACGGCACAACATTGCTCTGAACTGTCAGGTGAGTTTTCTTATAATGTTATTGTTGACTTTTTATTTATTTCATGTTTTGTTTTAACCGTTATTATGTTAAAACTATAAATAATGTGTTATTGATTTCTGTGTTGTTTTGGTTCTAAATATAATGAACAAACCTGTTTATGTCTATTTTTCCAACGCCTCCCACATACTTCTGGGAAATTTCACATACAACATAATATGTAATGTTGCCTAAATTTGGGAGTACAGAACCATCTCGTCTGTAGTCCCAAATTTAGGCAGCGTTACATTATTACATTATTATGTTGTATGTGAAATTGTCCACCCACATTTTCACATCCAGTTACGTTTAAGTGCTATGTAATCGAGAACAAGCCTATTGCCATCACCTGGGGCAAAAATCCAGCTTTTTAGAAATTCTACACGGAAAACACAGTAAGAAACAAGCAAACTTCCATACCCTAACTAACCCCTTTAGGATATGAATTTTCTGAAATCCCACCTTAGCGCTCACTTTCCGTACGCAGGAATTTCGTGTGCAAAGTTTCAAACTTCTACTCTCAGCCAACCGTTCAGGTTGTGCGTTTTATTTAATTATGTAGAAATACACAGAAGTGTCAAAATCAATGCAAGAAACATGTTTTGTGTGAGGCCTGCAGTAAGATAATTCTTTACTTGTAGTAGTAATTTTTGACTAGCATTACCCCTGGGTTCTCTTACACAGAGTTTAAAAACTGTCTTGACTCCAAAAGCTAGCCCAGAGAAAATATAAAAAAATATCGTTTTAATGTACATTAAACATGCAGGCGTCCGTTAATGAGACACTTCTTAAGCTATTTGAGGATGAGAATATTAGAATGATTTATTGTTGCTCTCACTGGCATTAGAGACGTTAAATAGCCCTCTATTTCTAATTTATACTTTAACTTATACCAAAATTCAATGTGTGACTAAGTTTTGAGCAAGTTCAATTTTAAAGTTTCGTCTAGTTTTGTAATGAATTTCCGTCATTTGTTACTTTGTAGTGAATTCAATATTGTTGTTACTCTCCAAAATTGTAGTGGTTTTACTCTATTCTATGTTGTTTGTCTATGGAACTTGGGTTGTTGAAATAATAAAAAATTACGATTTTTTTTTAATGTATTTTGAAACTTTACATATCATAAATTATATTGTCGTTGCAAAAACACTTTTTTTTTTAAATTATTATAAGCAATTAAAAATAAAAAAATATTATACCTGGTGAAGCTTGGGGGAGGCATATGTCCAGCAGTGGATGTCTTTCGGCTGATATTATGATGATATGATAAGATAAGAAAAAAATTAAAAAAGATCCATCTGACTACGAACGGGCCACGATGTTATGATGTCACCAACATTGGTCGCCATGTTGGTGACATCATAACGTTCAAGGAATTTCACGATAATACAATGTCAACTACACGTGAATTGACTAAAAATTTTAGAACCATTATTTTAAAACCATTTTCGCCATCAGATGTGAAATTGAAAAGCATGTGAGCGTATAAAAATGTTAGACGTAAATCTTTTCAAATGATGTAGTAGAATAATGTAGATTATAAACCTTTTTTTGTCTTACGATAGCTATTGTTGGCATGACAAAATATTTGGAATTGACCACGAAATTTTTCGATCTATCGAAATATTACGGCAAAATGTCAAAAAAATTTTTTTTTGACTTTTTGACAATCTTGATCGCAGATCACGTTTTCAAGAGGCTCATGTTGTGTGTGGCTGTTTTGATTCCAGTAGAAAATTTCATTGGAATGATAAAAAAAGAAAGAGTGTTTTATGAACATCCGGCTGGAACGGAATTCGATTAATTAAATTTACAGTCTTCCAGTTTCGTAAAATTTGACGAAACTGAAATAAGAACAACACAGCTAATGCTCAGCGTAAACAAACAATAGCGGCTGCTAGCGTAGGTACTGTATGTGTCTATACAGCGCGCGCTCGTACGTACGTCTTCGGTTTTCTTCGTGCGCCTCCGGCTCTCTCCTCGACGTCTCCCTTTTGTGCGGATTTTTCGCTTGCGTGCAACACGCTGTGTCTATATTTACTATCTATTTTACACACCTAACAATGTTATTTAAGTAATTTTTCAATGGCATTTGTACAAAAATTTTTCAGTGCCAGGTGCTTTTAATAAGTTGGTCGACTATTACTCATAAACTTGTAAAGCCTGTTATGGTTCATAAGCATATATTTACTCTGACAACATTATTTAAGTAATTTTTCAATTGCATTTGTACAAAATTTTTACTGTTCCAAGTAAATTTTATAAGCTGGTCGACTATTACTCGTAAACTTGTAAAGCCTACTTATCTGTGATAGTTTTCCTATTAATTTCGTTGTATTTACTACTGCCGTGAATTTTTCACATAGCCAAGAGCATCCATTTCGGTGGCAGGGGGGGGGGATTCTTGACTCTAACATAAACTTGCAGTTTAAAGCTTAGTTTTACGCAAACGGATCTGAATCGAAAAATGGTTGTAATAAACCCATAATATTTTTGAATTGCCTATCCAACGATACCCCACACTGTGGAATATACGAGAAAAAAAAATATCCCCACTTTAGGTCTATGGGAGGAACCCCATAAAAAAATATTCTCATAATTTTATTTTACCACTTTCTCAGAATTTTTTGATATACATCCATGCCAAATTATAGCTTTCTAGTTCTTAGATTCTCTGAGCTAAGCTGCGGACGGACAGACGGACAGAGCGAAACTGTAAGGGTTCCTTGTTGACTTCGGAACCCTAAAAAGGATATTTAAACCTTAAAATTATAAATATTTTTGCATATTCTCAAAATTGACGGCAAGTTGAAAAAAGTTTTAGTGTCCTAGGTGATCGGGAAGTGCCTCAAAAATCACTGCAAAAAGATGTCGTTTTTTTTTCATCATTACATTTTTTTCTGTCTAGCCACTCAGCCCGCAAACAAATCAGACCTATAACGTGCGATAAGGAACTCCGTTCTTAAAACTACTTACGTGGATGAAGCCGAAGGCAGCTTGTTCAAAATAAAATTAAACTAATGTGTTTATGAATGTTTTTGCATTTCATGTTGTTTACTTTCTTTAGTAAATATATTATGACATTCTAAACAGTTATCACGTCATGTAATCGTAATGAAAATCAGTGTCGTCATTCGATCAAAACAAATTATTTGGAGAGTCAAGCTTATTTACTCAATGACTCGATTGTTTGTTATCAATAAAGGAACTTACATAAAGTAGGGATTTGCTTAGAGATACGATAGGCTCTTAGCTGCCATGGTTTATTTTAATTGATTCTAATTTTATTTCTGAATTGTCTTTTTATATTTACTATGGACACTTTTAACTTGCTACATCGTTCTCACATAATGTGTAATCTCAACATGAATGATGTAACAAATGATTTGTAATAATTACCTAATTGAAAAAGAGTGTCCATGGAGTTTCTTGCCCGTTCTTCTCCATAGAGATCTACGCCTTGGAATGGGCATCTACGGTACTTTCACAGTTATTATGTCTTGTGACTGGGACTGTAGCACCATAATTTTGTAATATTTTATTTTGTCTTTTGACAATTCAAAAGTGCCTGTAACTGGCCTACTTGAAATAAAGTGCTTTGACTTTGACTTTGACTTTGACTTTGACTTTGATAAATAAGTACACTGATACTTGAAATTATCGAATCGTTGTTGAGATTATTTATCAGTGCATGACTAGTGTAAATTAATAATAGCACAACCAAATTTTTAAAAGAGTAACCATGGAGTTTCTTGCCGGTTCTTCTCCATAGGAAACGACTAACCCGAACCGTGCACCTTTTGTCGACGTTTTATAAGTGCCCATGTAGGTCTATGTAAAATAAAAATAAAATTGATTATGATTTGATTTTTGATTGCACTATATTTTGTAAACAACTTTTTCTCCGTTACGTTAAAAAGACACTGACTTCCGAAAAGAGCGAGTTTCCTTTGTGTAATTTCCTTCTATCACACGGGCGAAACCGCTAGCAGAAGTTAGTCTATAATAAAATCAGTAAGTCTTTACACAGCATTTTTTCTGAAAATAATTGTTTTAAAAAAATATATGCGCAATATTATATTGGTGCATAAAAGTGCCCAATAATGTAACAGCTCATAATCTTTTTTTTGCCTGACTTTATTGCCATGATTTGACTGATTTGCGAAGGATATAACAGACTGATAAAGATTAACGGTTTTTATTTATATCTTCTTATCACGGTGTTATAAACGGATTAATTCGTCGATAGTTTGAACAAAGCTCTTTAGATTATTTGGACAAGATATTTTGCACCAGTGTCATGCGTCTTGGTCGTGACATCTTCAGCAGTTACTTTTCTTGATATTTTTTAGTTAAATTTATTTGTGACAAGCCCTACTATTTTTAACCACTGCATTTCTTGAGAGTCTGAACCAACGTTGGCAACCACCAGTTATCGCCGAGTCAATGAAGCTTGACGAGTGCTGGAGATTCAACTGTCTTGGATCGCGCAACAAAATTAATGAGAAGAAAAAGAAAAATATAATTGTACGTTCCTTATTAAGCAGAAGACAGAACGGTTTACTTAAAGTATCTGAAATTACGATAGCAGGAGTAGGTACCAAATATGTAGCACTCCGTAATTCATATTTTTTAAAACATCATGGCAACATCACCTCGAAAAGATGTGACCTTCGTCAAGTGTAGGCCAAACTCTCTGACTATTTCATCAAGCTATCGGCATCGAAGAGCGTTCCACGTAGGCACTGGTTACCGAGACCGACCTGGAAAACTCAAAATAAACTCCGCACTCAAGTTGGTCGCATCAAGATAATCTCCACAAGTAGAAGTAACTCGGACGGCACCGATCTTCGGTGCATGTGTGGCATTTCCGCATCCGCAGACCATGCCACGCCTGTACATGTGAAGAGCTTATGGCTGCATCAGTGAATCGTGTTACCATAGCTAAATACTGGGCTATAAGTAATTTTAATTATATAAACTATATTTGCCATCAACAAGTTAAGAAGAAGATCTAGATGTATTAAGTGCGCTTTAAATGACAAATAGACCACCCAGTGTGAGATTCTGTTAAAACGGAAAACAAGTAACCTATGTCTGGTTAGATGTGTGTATATTATGTTAGCCCTTCCTGAAAAACCCCTTAACTAAAAACTTGGCAGGTAACAAGGATTTTGCATGCCATACCCAAGTATTTGTCAAACACACACCGTCTTCGTTGCATCCTAAGAATTTACTAACCCGAAACAGAAAAGCTGCAGAACTGTGCCGACAGCCAGATTAAAAATCGTAAATGGAGATGGATTCCGATGAGATACCCAAGCAAGCGATGGATTAGACCGCTCAAGGAAAAGGAAAGTATGACCATATCCTTCAAACCTGGCGGAGCATCGTGTTGGCAGAAGCAAAGGACATCGGAATGACGTGGACCGAGATGAAGCATGAAGCACAAAACTATTCGAGGTGGAAGACTACAGTTGACGTTCTCTGTCCCATCCAGGGGTGGCCCCTAGGATTTCTAATGAAAACGCCTAACCTTTCGATAATCGACAACAAAATTACTATACTAGTAGGTACTCAATATCGGCGTATGACCAGATGAATGAAGGTAACACAGCCTAAGGAGTATCTAAGGATCGTAGTAGGTGACGTTCTGTATTTTTTGCCGATCCTCATAAAAACAAGCCGTGATTGTCTAATTATATAAAATGTAAACCATAAACTCGACCTAAGGTAAGTACAGTTTAAAAAAAATTATATCACCATCCAAAATACTTAAAACAATGTGAAACCTGCAATCCGCGTAGTTTATCACTACCTCTATAACTTAACCGTGAAAGGGACCGCTTGGCTTATCGTCAACTCCTGTGACCTTTCATAACTAACTGGAAAAAATAATAGTAGTTTATGCAATGGTCACATAATAGGGGTTATTAAAACACGAGCGTGGGTTTATCACATGAGGCGAAGCCGAATGTTATAATATTAACACGCGAGTGTTTTGATACCTAATTATATGCCGTTGCATATACTATTTTATCTTCACTCATACAGTTGAAATAAAATAAAAGTGGAAACTGTAAAAATATGCGGTATGGCGGGCAATTTAGATTCTCATTGCACCATGACTGCGCAGCGCGCGCATTCATAGACAGTGACACTACTTTTCTACATTAAGTCAATGAGCCCATAAGCGCCAGTAAATTAAAAAGTAAAAGTGTGCTATAAAAATAAAAGTAGTTATTTATGCTACAAGTGCGGAAGGTAGGTGATTTCCGATGAGTGGAAACGTACAATAAGTGCGTCGTGCAAGTCATTTATCTCGATATGACATAATACAGAAGTTATCGTAAGATACTAATAACTGATAACCATAGGAATTATGTTTGTGGCTGACTTGAAGTTTCCTTGCTCGAATGCGATATTTTTTTAAACATTCATTGTTTGTATACCAATGTTGGGTTTTTACAGCTTGCGTTCTATAAATAATTCATTTTGGATAAGATATTAAATGTTCTTTATATTTTTTGCATACTCACTCCCTTATTAATACACTAGCTGACCCCCGTGGCTTCGCTCCCGACAACTGGCTATGTATTTACCTACCTCTACCTACAAAAAAACAAGCAAAACAAACACTTCAGCTATTTAATATTAGTATAGATGTTGATAAAACTCCTTCGCAAATGAACAAATTTGATAACCATAAAAAAGGTTGTAGTGAGTCAATCTTAAAAGAGAGACATAATGCTGTCACAGACTTTTTTTAAATTAAAACTTTTAAAGAGGAACAATTTCATCATACATATTTGCGTAACTTCAGGCGATATATACGCCCAAAATTTTAACGCCGTACTGACCGTGCGCCCGCTCGTTGCCAAAATATCAATATTGAACCTCCTTTTGAACAGTTTTGTTTGCAATATATTATTTGATTTACATATGCTATGTTAGTTATGAATAAATTCCAGCCATCAATTTTACTGAGTAAAAATATTTTTGAACATCCAAGTCGTTTTGGAGGAGTATCCAAAAGTAGTGCAAAAAGAGCGTGTTTTAAATTATTTTTTTAAAGCAACACTATTTGTTATACGAAAAAACCATGTGTTACAAATAATATACAGGAAACAATAATAAATATATATTTTTCAGACCTTTTAACCTAGCCGTTACTAAGGAGTATGCTTAAGAAAGTTACCGTTTTACGGCACTAAAGCGGATGCAGGCCCTTAAACCGTTTACGCAGCGTACGCAACGGAGCTTCCGTTGCGTACGCTGCGTAAACGGTTTAAGGAATATTTTTTTCCCGTTTTTGCAACATTTTTCATTTATGCTCCGCTCCTATTGATCTTAGCGTGATGTTATATAGCCTATAACCTTCCTCGATAGGACTATCCAACACAAATGGATTTTTTCAATTGCAACCAGTGGCTCCTGAGAGTAGCGCGTTCAAACAAACAAACTCTTCAGCTTTATCATATTATATTATAGTATAGATATAAAACACAACACACATATAAAACACACAACAGAGCAGTGATGACCCAGTGGTATCGGCCGCGACTTACAAGTCGTGGAAAGGTCGTGGGTTGGAGCCCAGGCAAGCGCTTTACTTTGTGTAAATTATTTCAACTCATCTCGCAGGACGTGGATATTAGGTGGTTAATAAAACCACCTCCGTAAAATCAACTGTTATAATACTTTTCTTCAATACTCACAATATCATTAAAATTAACTTTAAGATATTAGAACAATAGTCGTTAATCTTTAAGACTTCACAAATCTTATTAAAAAATCACTGATTGATGCAATGGAAAGCGATTCGTCGCAGACATGGTGCGCTGGCGCCTATTTTCAATTTTTTTCAAAGATGGCCGCCTCGCTACCATCGCGACGACGACGCTCCGCTAGAGTGGCTTTGACAATGACAGCGACCATTCAGCCGCTCTTGCCGTTGACTTTTTAATTTCGAAGTCGACGCACTGGCACAGCCGGACTGACATACGATCTTCCTTGGGCGTTAATATGAATCTAGAATAAACAATTTCCTAATCACTAGGACATCCACTCGATCATCCTGCTAATAACATGACTTTTGTGAATGGATTAAATCGACATCAACGCAATGATACTCCATCTAGGACCATCATCGCAATGACTTGGGCTGGACGAGGGCATCTCTTCAACCAACCCACATTGTTGTGGCCCGGACGACACCATCCCTTCGACCAGTCAACCAACGCAATATATTCGGACCGAGCGAGTGCATGCCTTCACCCGAACCCTTCAGGTACGGCCCGGACGACACTCTCGACCAGGATAGACATCCTTATATCCATCTATCCATCCATCATATCTGGGCTGGACTAGTGAATCCTTCCTCGTTCAGCAAACCCGGATGTCACTATCCACCAGGATCGACAGCATAAGCAAAGACATGCACAACAATACATAAACACGTAATGATGTACCTATAATAGCAGGTTATCTTGTTCTGCACAAATTTCTATTTCATTTTGTATATCCCATGTCTCTGGATTAGAGTGTACACTGAGAGTGTCTGAACCGGCTGTGTTTGTCCGGTGGATCAAAGTAACACAGTCGTTTAAAAGAAATGCGTCATCTCGATCATTTAAAGTTACATCTTCTAGCGCCATCTCGGGCTCGTCAATGTTGGTTGTAGGTGGTTAGTCGTGACCGATCATTGTCTAGTACCGTAGTTATGAAAAATGGACCCCTAAACTTCCTATCCAATTTGGTTTGACTCCGTTCACTATTTTTAAGGAACACAAATTCACCTTTTGTAAAACGGTTTTATTTTGACACGGCCCCGATTAAATCGATATACCTCAGATTTAGCCGCTTTCTCAATATTAGCTCACGCATCTTCTCGTATAGTATAGTAGAGATCTTAACGATCTTGGTGACCATTGACATCCAAGTTTAGCTTAGACATGCCTAACGATTGTGCGCGAATCCCTAACATAAGTTCTGTGGGTGAGTATTTTGTTACGGCAGATTTGGTGCTGTTGAGTGCAAGTTGAATGTTTTCTAGTTCATCGCGCCACGTTTTATTGGGATCGCTTTCAACAATGGTTAACAACCTCTCAACTTGTCAGTTTGCCCTGCTAAAGTCCGTCTTAATGAAATGAAATTGTATCTTAATGATCAGCGCCAAAGTTCATGAAATTATAGTTAATATAACAAGGACCTTGGTCAGCAATGATTCGTTTAGGCGCTCCAAACAAGCATACTGCTTTTTGTAGTGCACGTATCGCACTCTTGGCGTCGAGAGAAGAAGTATGTTCAAGCAAAACATATTTGGTAAAAGCATCGATTATTACATAGCAGTATTCTTTTCAATCTTTCTTCCCGTTAAGCTTCCCCTTAAAATCGATGTGTATGGTGTACCATGGCACAGATACTTTTAGGATTGAGTGGAGCTGAACGGGCTGAGGTCACGATCGGCCCTTCGATGCTTTGCAGATTAATACACGAGTCGATAAAAATACGCACGCATTTCGACATCCCGGGAAAACAGTACTGCTCATAAAGTTTTCGGGAACGTATCGTTACTTAGCTATATCGGCGTTACGTGAATCGCGAAATGAATACTTGGTTAACGTGTTGGAGTTAGTTTATTTAAAATAAATTACAAAGAATAAGAGTGCCGACCGACCGCTTCCCTAGACCGAATAAGACTGAATGAATCTTCACAATTGTTGAAATCTGGGATGCGATCGGGCGGCACGTTACACAAAGGTTTTTACAGCTA
Source organism: Orthosia incerta (assembly GCA_948252205.1). Lineage (NCBI taxonomy): Eukaryota > Metazoa > Arthropoda > Insecta > Lepidoptera > Noctuidae > Orthosia > Orthosia incerta. The sequence goes on along the minus strand of OX411764.1, from coordinate 14,490,028 downwards.
TAATGGGTTGCATAATAAATATAGAAAGTTAAACATTAACAAAAGAACCGTCGGCATCACACAGAAACCTTAGCTAAATTCTTAAAACTAAGATAATTTAAACTCATTGTTCCAAAGGAGGGTCCCTTGCACATTACAATAACCTATTATAACATGCAAGACCATCTGCGCGCAGGCCGTGAGAATAATTAAACTAGCGGTAATTAACAGTTAACTTAAAATATTATTTATATGCAAGTTCCCTAAAGTAATACCTATTCTATTAATAAACAAATAATGGAGTCGCTACAGTACTCCCCTGCCAGTGATCGAGATCACGAAAAATTGGCCTGGTAGTAATCAGGAAACCGTACGCGTCTACCAGACTTTCGCGGCCCCTGCGGTTCAGGAACCAGAGTTACAGATGGTGAACATTGGGGAACTGATTCAGATGGGGTTTGAGAACGTGAAGTGATTTCGGGAGCGAGATCTACGACAATATTAGTAGCGCTGTCTGGATGACAATTAGCATCCCTTAAGAAATAAGCTGGTTTTAGTCTATCGATTGATACCGTAACCTCGCGGCCACGTATATCTAATACGAATGTTTTATCCTTCCTAGAAATTACTCTATAAGGGCCGTCATAAGGTTGCTGTAATGGAACTTTGACTGCATCGTTCCGCACCAACACGTGAGTAGAGGTAATAAGGTCCTTGAAAATGAATGTGCGTTTCTTTCCGTGTTGGGTACTAGCGACAGGCTTGAGCTTATTAAAATGCGATCGAAGCTCTTTAGCAAATTCAGCCTGCGTAGTTTTGTTAGTCGGATTGTCACCTAAAAATTCTCCGGGGAGGCGTAAGCTCTGTCCGTAAACTAACTCTGCGGATGTGCTTTTCAAGTCCTCCTTCCAAGACGACCTAATTCCTAGCAAAACGGTAGGGAGAATTCGCGTCCAACTACTGGTTGCTGCATTGTGACACTTTAGTGCACTCTTTAATTGACGGTGGAAACGCTCGACCATGCCGTTAGCTGCAGGGTGATAAGCCGTCGTTCGAAAATGAGCCGTACCGGTCAGGGTATTGAGATCTCTGAATAGGTTTGACTCAAACTGTCTTCCTCTATCTGTTGTGATTCTAAGTGGTATGCCAAAACGAGCAATCCAATTGGAATAAAATGCACGAGCTACTGTGTCGGCTTCTTGATTGACATTGGGAATAGCTTCCGGCCATCTAGTAAATCGGTCTACACAAGTAAGACAATAACGGTATCCCTCAGAATAGGGCATTACTACGATGTCAATATGTACATGCTCAAATCGAGATGACGGAAGTGTAAATGTTCCCGGTGTTGTAATGACGTGACGAGACACTTTTGACCGTTGACAATCAACACATGCTCTGGCCCATAACTTACAATCAGAATTTATCGAGGGCCAAACAAATCGTTTAGTGATAAGCTTAGTCGTTGCCCTGCCACTTGGATGGGAGGTATTATGAAGCATATTGAAAACGGACTTTCTGAATGGTTCCGTAATAAAAGGCCTTGCTGTTAGGGTAGAGAAGTCACAAAAAATTGGTTTGTCTGATTCTGGCAAATGAACAAGACGTAATTTAAGGGACGAGTTTCTATTGTCCATTAAGCTTTTAAGTACCGCGTCATTGTGTTGTGAAGATGCAAGAGCTTTCCAGTCTATCTCAGTACATACTGATTCTATGCGAGATAGTAAGTCGGCCGTAATGTTGTCCTCTCCTTTGATGTGACGTATGTCTGTATAGTAAATTGTCCAATAAAGTCTAGATATCTAAATTGCCTAGGGGAACATTGCTGTTTTTTCTTCCTAAAAGCGTAAGTTATTGGTTTGTGGTCTGTAAAAATTGTAAAACTTCGCGCCTCAACATAATGTCTGAAATGTTTGACCGCAGCGTATATTGAGAGTAATTCGCGGTCATAGGCTGAATATTTCTGTTCAGGGGACGTAAGTTTTTTAGAAAAGAAAGCAATTGGTTGCCATTCATTATCGATTTTCTGTTGTAAAGCCGCGCCGATGGACATGTTGGAAGCGTCACAGAAAATAGCAAGTTCAGCATCGGGCTTTGGATGCACTAATAACGTTGCTTCAGCTAAGCTGTCTTTGCAAGTCTTAAAGTCCCGCTTAGCTTGGTCGTTCCAAGTAATAGGTGTTTTCCCTTTTTTGTTGCCGCACAGTAATTCATGTAAACTAGCTTGGCTACTCGCTGCATTAGGTATGCACCTTCTGTAATAGTTCAACATACCTAGGAATTGTCGTAGCTGCTTCGCGGTGGTTGGCAAGGGGTAGGTACGTATTGCTTCAACCCTTTCGGGGAGCGGACGTGTACCTGCTGATGACACTTGATAACCCAGAAAATCAACTTCAGATTGCCCGAACACACACTTTGCGGGGTTAATTACTACTCCGTATTTCCTTAACCTATCAAATACAGTCTCTAAGTGTTTTAAATGTTCCGTTTCGTCACTAGACGCGATTAAAATATCGTCTATGTAGCAGTACACAAAATCAAGTTCACATAACACTTCGTCCATAAATCGTTGAAAAGTTTGTGCTGCGTTACGCAAGCCAAAAGTCATAAACTTAAACTCGAATAAACCGAAGGGCGTAGTTATTGCTGTCTTTGGAATGTCCTCTTCGGCGATAGGGATTTGGTTAAACGCACGCACTAAATCTAGTTTTGAAAACACTTTTTTTTCACTTAAACACTGGGCGAAGTCTTCAATATGTCGCACTGGGTATTGGTCGGGAACTGTTCTTTCATTCAAACCACGATAATCACCGCACGGCCTCCACTCGTCTTCACACTTTGGAACCATATGTAGCGGCGAAGCCCACGAACTTTTCGACGGTTGAGCGATGCCTAATTTTAACATCGACTCGAACTCTTTCTTCGCTGCAATCAGGCGGTCCGGAGCTAGACGCCTAGGCTTCTGCGCAACTGGTTGACCAGGTGTAACAATTATGTGGTGTTGAGTATTGTGTTTGACCGTTTTCTGCATAGTCCCATCAAGGCGAGTAATGTCGACATATTGTGCTAACAGATGGTGGTACGGCGTTTCACCGTTAATGGTTTTCACTGACTCGGTTTTGCACCCACCTACCTGCCCCTTAACGGTACACTGGGTGGTTGCATCTACAAGTCGTCGGTTGCGCGCATCGACCATTAAATTATAATGCGCTAAAAAATCGATTCCAATTATTGGTTTAGATACATCTGCCACCACGAACATCCACGGGAAATCTCTGCGTAAACCTAGGTTAAGCGTGAGTGGGATCGTACCATATGTAGCGATCTGTGTGCCATTGGCGGCCACTAACCCATAGGCGGACATTTGGCGAGCCGTATGAATCAGTGACTTTGGATAAACGCATAGGTCTGCACCGGTATCAACAAGAAAATCTACCTTGTTGCTTTTGTCCTTTATAAAAATGCGGCGTGTGGGTGGCTGGGAGTTTGCGTCATCCGCCACTAATCGCCCCCGCTCGCGTTTCCCGCCGGTGGTGTTTTATATGCGCAGGGTTGCACACACTTCTCTGCTGCAGGGCCGAATTTAAGGTGGTACCAGCACTTCCACCCTTCTGGTCTCGACCTTGATTGGCTTCTTGAGTGGCTGCGACTTGGTCTCGATCTGGAGCGGCTGCGTGGTCGGGACTTGCGTAACTCGTCTAACTGAGCCTGCATTTCAGCTAGTATCAACATGATTCGTCCTTCAGGTGGCGGTGCGGGCTCTTGTTGCGCAGCGGCTACAGCGGCGCAGGTATTTCGGCTAGATCTTAGCTGGTGGTTTTCGTAAATGAGGTCTGCCACATCCGCAAGGTGATTCAATGAGGCATCCGTCTTTGTTACCACCACGTTCTGCATGTCGTGAGCCAAACCTTTTATCCATATTGCTCGCAGGATGTCGTCCGTTATCGAAGACCCAGCAAGAGTCTTTAGATGTCGCAGAAACTGTGATGGCGTGCGGTCACCGATCGCCTGGTCTTCGAGCAAAAGCCGTGTTTTTTTCGTCTGTGAGTCACCAAACCTTGTCAGCATTGTCTGTTTGACATGTTGGTATGCATCTCCTTGAAAAGCCGGCAACTCGGCTATTATGTCGGTGAGCTCTTCCATCGCTTCCGTGTCTAGGGCGCGTACCACGCATTCAGCTTTCAAGCGCGGGCACGTTACTCCTGCCAATGCCATTAAGCACTCTGCTCCGCCAAACCATATTTCCGGCTTAGCCGGATTAAAAGGCTTTAAAATAATTTGACGTGTATTTGCAGCGGGCTGGGGTTGGTCCTCACCGGCCATTTTGTTGTTGACACCTATTTCTTCCGTTAATGAAAAACTAACACTCGTTCGCGCACAGGTATCGCGATCCGCGCACTAACCGAAGCACTAGGTAACCCGTTCTCTTAACGACAGAGATCACGTCGGGGTCACCACTTTCGGGAACGTATCGTTACTTAGCTATATCGGCGTTACGTGAATCGCGAAATGAATACTTGGTTAACGTGTTGGAGTTAGTTTATTTAAAATAAATTACAAAGAATAAGAGTGCCGACCGACCGCTTCCCTAGACCGAATAAGACTGAATGAATCTTCACAATTGTTGAAAGCTGGGATGCGATCGGGCGGCACGTTACACAAAGGTTTTTACAGCTATAATGGGTTGCATAATAAATATAGAAAGTTATACATTAACAAAAGAACCGTCGGCATCACACAGAAACCTTAGCTAAATTCTTAAAACTAAGATAATTTAAACTCATTGTTCCAAAGGAGGGTCCCTTGCACATTACAATAACCTATTATAACATGCAAGACCATCTGCGCGCAGGCCGTGAGAATAATTAAACTAGCGGTAATTAACAGTTAACTTAAAATATTATTTATATGCAAGTTCCCTAAAGTAATACCTATTTATTTATTTATTTAATTATGGCACTCCAACGACTTATTCACTAAAACATTCTTTGGGGTACTGTAACAAATTAAACTTAGATCTAGAGTGAACTTGTCACTTACAGGTGTGCACAGCACTTACATATTTAAAATTGCATATTTCATTTAAGCTAACAAATAGTACATATTATAGGCTTAAAAATAAATAATCAAACCTACATGATGACAAAATCGAAAATTAAAAAAAAAGACTAAATCAATTTTGTTGCTCTAAAGATTAACACAATCAATGACAAAGTAAATAGTAATTAATAATATATGAGTAAGTGATAATATTAATAAGTAAGTGATAATATTAATATTCTATTAATAAACAATTAATGGAGTCGCTACAAAGTTAATCTAATGTTTTATCCCTCCCTAAACGCTGTATCTCATTATGGGTGTGGTTAATTAGCGTCAAAATTACAGACTGTAAAACTACTGGCAACCAAGAAACGGTTTTGTTTCAGTTGACTTTTCTATAAAGAATACCTTCCCTAACATCATAGTTGTCAGCTATCGAGTCGGGGAATGCATTATTATTATGTTTCTTGTATCTCGCTTTTGTTCGAAGTAAAGCCAATCTTGATGAAGCTCAATATAATGATCCTGCTTTACCTGTGAACTCTCAGAAGATGTGCTGGCGGCATCGATATTAGGTAGAGGATTTACGAGAAGTAGTCCGCGTGTTCCATTACTCGTCCTTCACGATAAACAATGTCAAAATCGTAGGCTTGTACGAAAGCCCACTACCGATGCACGCGAGGAGTGAGGTCTTTTTTAGATTTTAAGGCCTTTAGGGAATTGCAGTTCGTGAAAACTATAAAACCTCGACCCTAGAGGTAATGCCGGAAGTGTTTTACCGCTCGTACAACTGCTAATGTCTCTAATTCGTACGAGTGATAGCGCGATTCTACTTCCGACGTGCGTCAGAAGTAGTATTATACTATTTCTGACGCACGTCGGAAGTATTTTATATAAAGTATGTTATGTTATACTTATAGGAAGTATATAAGTTTTTAAACTGACATGGTCACTAACACTAACATTAACATTAAAAGCGGGATATTTACCATGTTTACTGTTTGCTGCGAGTTCCCGATATTTCGGTGCTGTTGCAAGCACCGAAATATTGCACAGTAAATATATATAATATAAATATATAATATCGTAAACTCGCAACAAACAGTAAACATGGTAAATATCCCGCTTTTAATGTTAATGTTAGTATAGGAAGTATGTTACACTCCATTAGGAAGCAAAAGGAGTATAAGGATCGTAACAGATGGCAGTAGTAGTCTGTAATTTCTGCCTAACCCCATGGAAAAATGCGTGAGTTTATGTATGTATGTAACTATAAAATAATTATATACAAATTAAACTAAACCATAAAATCGAACAAAACTTGGTCGAGATTTTCATAAAAATATTATCGCCCAAAATACATAAAACAATGTGAACCAGCAATCCGCGTAATTTATCACTACCTCTATAACTTAACTGTGAAGGGACGCTTGGCTTATCGTTAACTCTTGTGACCTTTCATAACTAACAGGAAAGAAGAAATCTTTTTATTTGCTGCTATTTAGCTGGTTCATAATACGACCTACCTTATCGGTTTAGAGGTAAGCCTGATGATACCGTTTTTGACGGATTTAATGGGTCTTAACTAAAGGTCAAACTTAAGTATATGTTTAAAAAATTATAAAAATTCCCTTGCCTTTATTATTCCATTTCTGGCATGGCACCAATAATGTGTTTTTCGGGCTTACCGCTCGATCGGTATTCGGCAGACCTGATCAGCCCCATTTAAGCTTGGCACTGGGCACCCTTCTGAGTAATGTAAAAATCTGTGTTTTGGAGCGTAGTATAAGTGTTTCTTGTGTCTAGACTAGAGCTGAGTTTGCTCGCTTTGCTCGCTCACTTCAGATCCCGTCATTATTTTCGAACCTTACCTATCCGTATCGGAGTGCCTTAAGCTCCCGAGCTCGCTTCGCTGGCTCTTGGACTAATTCATTGACCATAATGATCGAATTTCCATTAATCTACCATAAATACTTGCTATGCAAAAGAGGAAATCTGGCGCTCAGCGGCCGCTGCCGAGGCAAATTTGCTAATGTCCATTGCAAAAAAAATAAAATTGTAAGTTACAAAAATTTTGTGTTAAATAAATAATTATATTATTAAAATAAAATAGATGTTTATAATTATAATTCACAAAAAATCTTATTTTTTTACCGTTATATTTTTTGTGAGAGGACCTCGTGGCTAAATAATAACAGCCGCACGGGTCGATCATCAAGGTTAAGCAACGCTTGACGAGGTCAGTCAGTGGATGGGTGACCATTTCAACATACCGAGTTTCCTCCGTGCCTCGGAAAGCACCTTAGGCCGTTGGTCCCGGCTGTCATTTGAAGATCTTTGACAGTCGTTACGGGTAGTCAGAAGCTTGAGATCTGACACCAGTCTAATAAATCAATTGATTAAAGACTAAATACTTTATTGACACTATCCTTTTAATAATCTGCTAAGTAAAATTTTGACCAAATGAAAATGTGCGTACTAAATCATTCCAAAAATTGCATTGGTATAAAAAAGGTTGCTAAAATTTGTTTAGGTAGTGTAATTTTGTAATTTTTTTTTCGGCAAAACGACTGGATCTCGACTGAACTCATTGATTTTTTCATAATAGATTTAAAAATAGTAGTCGGGTCTCTCTGAATGCTAGTGTTTGTGCGATATTAAAGATTCAGGATTATTCAGGCATAGAGTTAAAAATATAAGTCTTAAAACAGTAATATTTAGGTTTATTTAAAACTTTTGTTACAATAATCTTATTTTATTAAATTAGCTTAAAACAATTGAAAATCAGCAACGTTTAATTTTGACATCAAGGACAGTATTCCCTAAAGTAATCTTATAAATATAACGAACAGTCAATATGAAAGCTGTTAAAATTGCCAAAAGTCCTAGCAGTAAGGTGAATACTAGTTCTAGTTCTAAGTACTGCGCCCACGACATGTTGGCGGCAGGCGCACGCAGATGTTTAGCGCCGCCATGACGCAGCACGTGCTCCGTCCACCACACAGCGCGCTCCAGTGGAGGCTGAGGCTGATCACGCATCACGCTTCGCAGTTTATTCAAATTCTGACGATAATATCTGAAAAAAAATAAAGAAAATGACTTTATTAATCATGACAAGTTGATTAATTAAGATTTAATGATGTTGTTCTATGAACATTTAAAAACCGGCCAAGTAAAATTAGGACATTTCAAAGAAAAATTGATATTTATCAATATATTGGTATTTTTTTAAGATATACGTAATATAATAAACACTATCACCAAATTTGAAGATTCATAGGTCAATGGAAAGTTAAAAAAATCTTCGGAACAAAATTTTATAAAAAATGCTGACATTGGTGGCTTCGCATTCCTTTGTTTTATAATTATAAGTACCTAGGCGACCGAGCTCTGATCCAGTGAAAATAAAGAAAACGATGTTTTATAAAAATTAAACCTAGCTAGATCGATTTATCGCCCCCGAAACCACCTGTATACTAAATTTCATGAAAATCTTTGGAGCCGTTTCCGAATGCTCGTTTAAATCTCATATATCTGTTTATCTAATAAGATAAAGAAATACAGTATGTAGTGTGTGTGTGTGTGTGTATGTGTGTAGTGTGTATCTACTCAATTAGTTCAAAACAACGATACCCCTATCGATGGGGTAGGTCAATTTTGAATGGCTTTGGGTCAACATGATGCTTATACTGTGAAAATTTGTAGACTGTATAGATATAAAACCTGTGTGACAGACGACAGACAGACGGACACGTGAGAGACAGCAATATGACTCAGTTTGGAGCCTTGGGGTACGGACCCCTAAAAATGATTAATCCTGACCGAATATTACGCAGAAGATATTATAATGCACAAATGTGTGCGCAAACACAGTCGCACTGTCTGTTCCTTTACCTTCATAGTCCGACAAGACAGGGGAGATAATATCAATGATGAATGATAATGCTACCAAGAATCTCATAAATGTAGCTCTTATTGAATGTATATAAATTAAAGTTTTGTTATTTTCCAGTGTTCACTAGGAAATCCGATGACACCAACATAACAATACAAAAAATATTTACATATAAAATACTTACGCATCATTTTTGATGATTTTGTCAATCGCTTTGTGTAAGTCCGCCTCAGTCAGTGTTTCCATATCCAGTCCTACTCCAATATTATGGTACTCATATCGCTCCACATTATACCACTGGTCGCCCAACATTGGAATACCAATAAGGGGAACTCCAGCTGTGATAGCCTCGTCTGTTGATTGGAGACCTCCTTGTGTTATGAACAGCTTTATTTTAGGATGCTCTGAAAATTAAAATTATTTTGTTAGAAATTATTTGGCAATAGTAGAAAATACGATGAGTCGTGCAAATGAAAGTTTGAGACGAACCAAAGCAATATGGTTGAGGGAAAAATGTGAAACGTAGGTAACATAACTAGAGATGTACGAGTATCTGAATATAACACTAAGGACCACCACCAAAATTAAGGAGCAACGACTTCTATACAAAGGGGCGGAAACAGGATATTTTCAAAAGTCAGAAAGCCGGTTTTTGTGGTGTATATTATCACGGGTCGACTGAGATAAAGCAAGTGTAATAGACTGATAATCCAATACTCACTCAGTAAGTCAGCCTGTGGTAGCCACTTAGATATCTTAATGTTCTCAGTACGTCCTGGCAGTTCATCTTTGTTCCACTTCCACAATACATCATAAGGTACTTTAGACAGAGCCGATACTAGCGTTTGTATTGTTTTCGGAGGTAACAGAGAAGGATCCACATTCGTACCGAAGCTTAGGTAGATAACACCGTTTTTGGAGGAGTCTAAGTAAGATTTGAGTTCCTGTAAAAATAAATTTTCGAATTATTATTTTCATACCTTAAACACACATAAACAGCCGCATCAAATTATTTAAGGGTTAAACCTCTACCAGATTCAGGTTTATGATCCTGACATGAAAGTTCAAGGACAGGAGTTGAGAACTGTACACACATTTTACAAAATTGCACATAATTGATACTCACGTTTGGTATTTCTTTTTCCTTGTTCTGGTGTAATCCACCCATGAACAAAACAGTAGGAGGAACAGGTCGAATACCTTCAAACACTGGATGTATATTGAAAAACATCATGTCCACATTATTGTAGAGTTCCTGAATCGGCGGCACGTCAGGTCCAAAATGTTTTCTAATTATTTCATTTTCTAATTTATATGCATTTTGATGTATAATTTCTAAGTTGAAGTGTAGATACAATTCTTTCATTTTATCCCATAAGCTGAGGTTGTTGAGTTTTTGTCGAACACAAATTGGATACAGTAGCGGATGAACAGGAGCACCAATTACATCGTAGTTATCAAAAGTTGCTCCGTACGAGCTCATCAAGATAACTGGCGTCTTAGGGTATAAATGAGATAACACCATTCCCGGTCTAACTGCAGCTTCCATAAATATCAAATCAAACTTTTTAGTCTTATCACTAAGCAGATTACTAACGTTCTCATCTTTAATTTGCGCTTCAAACATAAGCCTTATTGATTCTAAATAAGACGGAAAATGCTGATAGAGATCAATCTTGTGTCCTTTAGGCAGTGACATAAATTTATCTTCCCACACGGCGTATGATATATCATGGACATCGATTTCTGTCAAATTGGCCGGTGTACCTCCTTTCGGGAAGGCAGGATCTGGTGTAATCACTGTCACTTGATGACCGCGTTTTGCTAGTTCTTGTAGCAAAGGCCGAAACACTACTTGATGACTTATAGAAGCAACTGGAAACATTGCTAAGATTCTAGCCGCTTCACTGTAATTTAAAACTAATATAGAAAAAACAACTAGATATTGTAACACGGACATTGTTTAACACAAGTATACACTTTGGAATCGTTTGTAGAATGAATTGTCAATGGGAATGACTGCTATATAAATGATGAGTTTATTATTGCAAATCATTGTAAAGTAGGTACTAAACTTAATATTAGTACGTCGTGCAAGTCATTTATCTCGATATGACATAACACATAAGTTATCATAAGAGACTAATAATAGTAATCGCGATAAGGAGAGATAAGTATAGGAATCACTCTGTGGCTGACTAGAGGTTTCCTTTTCTTTAATGCGATATTTTAAGTGTTCTGTAACCAAAGGGTGAAAACGGGTCCCTATTACTAAGACTTCGCGGTCCGTCTGTCTGACACCAGGCTGTATCTCATGAACCGTGATAGCTAGACAGTTGAAATTTTCACAGATGATGTATTTCTGTTGCCGCTATAACATCAAATACTATAATCAGAATAAAGTAAATATTTAACTAGGGCTCCCATACAACAAACGTGTTTTTTTTGATAATGATACGGAACCCTTCATGCGCGAGTCCGACACGCATTTGGCCGGTTTTTGAAACATTCATGGTTTGCCTACCATGGTTGGATTTTTACAGCTTGTATAATAAACCATTCATTTCAGATAAGACAATTATGATATCTTTTATATATTGCATACTTACTCCCTTATTAATACATATAAAACAAGAAAACCTCATTAAACTTTAGATAAATAACATAACTACTTTGACGGATATAGGGAGTCGGCTCCTGATTTCCTTGAAGAGTTAGGTTAGGTCAGTTTTACTAAAAATCCTTTACGTCTAGATGGGGCATGTAGAAAATTCCTAAGGCCATTGTACCTTTAATCATGAAGTTAAAAATAGATAAATAATAGATAAAAAGAATTGAGATAGAATGGCATGATCACAGAAGGATCTTTTAACTCGTGGTAGAAATATAGTGGATTGTATTTGAAATAGGCAAAGAGTAATTACCGTTCTACGTAATTATTTAACCGACTTCATGACACAAATATCAGTGTAGCTTTGGGTTTTGTACTAAGATGTCTTGTATCACAATATTGTTCATGACAAACAATAACAGATGTATTGTAATTCAAAGGTCTGGACTGTAGTCTGTAAAAAATGTGTCGATACATATCGGAAATTCCGATGTCGTGTCGATCACGCACCACGTGTGTGTTGGTTGAGACGCGCCGTCTGGTCGCACCGTAGCACCACTCCTACACAAGACGATAACGTGTGGATCACGCATCCTGTTCATATAACATTTTGATTTAATTTTTTCGTTTATTTAATTATGTACACATTTTAAATTTACATTTTTAAATATTTCTTTATAAAAACAAATCATAAAAAAAAACATTTCAAAATATAAAAATAATGGTTGTCCGCCGGTATCGGGAACAGGCTCCAAGCTACCGGTGGTTATGATGGCTCCAGAGACAGGAACCTCCTCACAATGCGAGCCGTATCAAGGAGTACTGCCTTCTGTATCAGACCCTTGATCCAACCGCCCAATGACAACCTCGACAGATGGTCGTCGAGGCTCTTGGCCATCAGGCCGTTGGCCGTAACGACAATCGGCACAATGATCGCCGAGTCCACATTCCACATGTCGACAACCTCGTGTGCTAACTCAAGATACTTGATTTGTTTCTCTTTCTCAGCTTTCACAAGGTTCTCGTCATGCGGGATGGTGACATCGATTATCATTGTGCGGCGCGCTAATCGGTCTATCACCACTATATCTGGCTTATTGGCAACAATAGTCCTATCAGTGATGATAGACCGATCCCAGTACAACGTGACATGGTCATTTTCGAGAACTGGGTCGGGCACATACTTGTAATACGGTACCTCCGATTCCACTAGATTGTACTTCAAAGCAAGTTGCTGGTGAACAATCCTGGCCACTTGGTTATGCCTGTGTAAGTACTCGCCGTTAGCCAGACGAGAACAACCAGAGATAATATGTCTGATGGATTCACCCGGACGGTGGCATGCCCGACATATGTCAACCGTCCCGTCCTTCATTATATGTCTCCGGTAGTTATTTTTGTTTTTTTTCTCTCTTGATTTTATTTTATTATTAGTGTCAAAAGCACTAAAGATAAAATAAAAGTTACATAATTTAACACTATTATCGTGTATGCGTTAATTAACTATATGAATTTATAACACTATTCTTCTAAAAAAATAAAAAGCTCATAACATAGTGACAGTATTGTCATATCGCTAATAACAATGGTAGCGACACTATTATCACCGAATGGGATCGCTCCAAGCTCCTACACAGATAAATAAACGTTTTGAGAATACTTTTATTATGTGTACAGCTAAGGAGTGGAATTCCCTGCCGGAGTCTGTATTTCCCGGAGACAATCTAGGAGTCTTTAAGTCAAGAGTGAATAGGTTACTTCTAGGCAAGTGATTTTCACCGTCAACCAAGGTGATATAGTGGTCAAGCGCCAAGTGGTAAGTCTATACAAAAAAAAAAACAAAGTCAGTCAACGACATTGCGTGACCTAGGTCTCAGTACCTGTACTTGCGACTATAAGACCCACGGGCAGCAAAAGCTTGTAGTGTCTGTACACATCATAATCATCATATCAGCCGAAAGACGTCCACTGCTGGACATAGGCCTCCCCCAAGCGTCGATACTTTGACTGGTCCCGTGCGTCTCGCAACCAGCGGATACACTAGTAGTAATAAAAGCTTCCATTTGACAGTCTTATTTATCTGTATGTTACCGTTACTCCCTTTTTACGGTTCCGAACCCAAAGGGTAAAAACGGGACACTATCACTAAGACTCCGCGGTCCGTCTGTCTGTCTGTCTGTCACCAGGCTGTATATCATGAACAGTGATAGCTAGACAGTTAGAATTTTCACAGATGATGTATTTCTGTGGCCGCTATAACAACAAATACAAAAAATAGAATAAAATAAATATTTAAGTAGGGCCAACATACAACAAACTTGTTTTTTTTTGCCGTTTTTTGCGATAATGGTACAGAACCCTTCATGCGCGAGTCCGACTGGCACTTCGTTGGTTTTTTATTAAACGCAGAGTACAACCGTTATATTTTCAGATTGGCCATATATTTTTTTAGGATTTAAATTGTTTGCCCGTTTATTCATTTCCTATATTAATTTTATTTTCATTTTTAATATTTCTTAAAAAAATTACATAAAAAGATCCCGATGGGAACAGGGTAGAAGCTACTGGTCTTCAGAGTTCCAGAGAGAGGAGTTCCAGTGGAGAAGGAGTGTCCATAATTAGCACTTTTTTAATCAAGCTCTTGATCCAGCTGCCTAACGAGAGCCTCTTACGGTATTGGTCGATGCTTGTGACTGTCAAGCAATTGCACATTGGCTTACACAACTATCGGTACGATGTTGGCTGAGCATCCTGATCTGGCTCGCGATATGTTGGATATGGTCCCACATATCGCAAGCCAGAGCAAGATATTTGTTTTCTTATCATTTTTTCTCCCTTTACTTGATACTCCATTTGATTATTTCTCTAAAGTTTCCAAAATACTCCGAAACTTCGGTTGAACCCTACTCCCAAATGATTTCGGATTACAACTTGAACATTTGAGAAGTGTTTTTTTTTCCTTTTAAAGAATCTCTCCTAATGTTCACTGGGTTTGATCAATGCCACATGCGTGAAGTCAATGCAGCCGACTACGCCTGACAGGCCATATTTTACATCAAATCTGTAAACGTACCTACAGCTTATTAAAATATTAAATGATACATTACTATTTAGTGCACACTCTTGAAGTAGTTATAGGTATAAAAACACTCTTCAAAGCATAGTTAGTCATTGTTAAATTAGTATGTTTCCCGTCTTAAGATATAAGGGTATATTTTATGAAATACCTGTATTTGTTTTATAAAAATGGTACAATTAAAAAATACTTCCTTTTTATAAGGTCTCTCTCAGCCAAATTCTGTGGAAACCTTATATACCTTTTTAATTATTGAAGGGCTGTGCCATTTGTCTCATGCTGCAGATAGCGTGGCACTGTCTGTTATGCCATTGGAACGTCACTGCTAAGGCCCACTGCACCTTGGTTGCTCCCTCGGGAATAAAAATTAAGAGCAGCGAGGATCTGAAATTAAACAAAAACAACTGTAAAAGGGTGGGACGTATTGGTAATACAGCTCAACAAGTTGCAGAATCTTGAATAAATCCTTACCTTCATTCTTGGATCAACACCACTTCGTTATTGTATGTGTTGAGACAAAAGAGGTATTATGGCCTCACACAAGTCCTCGAATAATTCCCGAGTAAGCCTATGGTTCCCTATGAACTCAACATCGGGAATACTTGCCAACAGGAAGTTCTGGCGTAAATGTTGTCGACATTGCCTCCGCTCTTCTAGTAGAGCATATTCAAGCATTAAAAAAACAGCCATCATTTGAACAGCCAAGTGAGAGGCCTGTGGTCCGTGTAGATGATAAACTTTCTACCGTAAAGATAGGGCCTAAAGTATTTCATTGCCCATACCTTTTCTATTGTAGAGTAACGCGATTCGGTATCTGATAGTGTTCGGGATGCAAATGCTACCGGTTTGTCGGATCCTACTATTCCTTGGGATAATACCACACCTAATGCTACATCTGAAGCATCGGTGGTGAGGATAGCTAGCTAGCTCATCAAAATTAGGCTACTGTAGTATTGGGCTATTTAAAATTGTTGTGTTGTATCAATCGGAGGAACGTAATGTTGTCTACGGAGTTACAAAAGGAAGTTCAACTCATAAAGAAGCTGCATTTAAAGCGCAAAAGAGATGCTTCAGAGCCATGTTTAATTTAGAAACCACCGATAATTGTATTACTATATACCTACTTCATACGGTATAAAATATTAATATTGACATTCCTTTATATTCTGGAAAGGGTATTGTCTGTTAGGCATAATAATCACATATAATACCGCAAATGACGGATAAATTTCCTAGAAACAGGCTTGATCCAAGTCAGGTCTGTCTACATAGAAGTAAAACGGCTTATGCGCAAAATTATTTTCTGCATGGCTCCTACTACATGTAATAAGTTACCCAAAAGTTGGAGGGCGCTTGATAACATTAATTTAAAGAAACATTTAAAAACGTGTCTAAGTAAGATGGCTTACTTACTTACTTTTTAACCGACTTACCAAAAAGGAGGAGGTTCTATGTTCGACATTATATATGTTTTTTTTTTTTTTGTGAATGTTCACCGATATCTCCGTCAATTGTGGACCGATTTTGAAAATTCTTTTTTTATTTGAAAGAGGATGTTTCGAAATTGGTCCCATTTTAATTTGGTGAGGATCTGATGAAGAACTTCGGAGATATACAACAGAACTCTTCAATAAATGTCACAAAATCTTTCGGGATTGCTGCAATCGCATGTCTGTTGATTGTTTATACCATTTCATAACATATCATAACGCCAGTATGCTCTTAAAGGGTTCGCAAACTACAAAGTGAAAAATAATTTTATTTTTGGAAGTCGGTGTCCATAACGCAAAAAATTGGTACTTACGAAAGACAGTTAGTTTTTATTTGGAAGTCGGTAGTATTTTTTTGCAAAAAAGTTTTTTTATTAGCGAATTTCTGGAAGAATCATTTATTTTGACATAGATTATTATTGATTTTGACATTTGATGAATGAAACAGATTTGACATTGGTACTTACATTTTTATTTGTCATTTATTTGATATTTTACACAGATCTGGCATACAATTTGATTTGACATTTGTTTGATAGTTTTACATACACTTGACATAGAAAAAGTAATAGCAATCGCAATCGTTTGACAGCCAAATTTGCTCGTCGATGGCTATCGCTCTGCTGTCAAAAAATACGAAATGATTGCAATCACCAAGCGATAAATGCACATTTTAGTTAACAGATTGTTATGTTAGCAGCGCTGTCGCAAAGTTGTTATGGTGTGGCTATCGCTCATACATAATGCGGATTCGCAATTGAAGAGAAATGATTTCGCAAAAAAAAAACAGTTGTTTTTTGACAAAAAGCGATTATTGCGCGTTGACTGCACAATATCTGCGCAATTATTGCTGATTGCTGTTTCACACGTAATAAGACTGCGGGAGTAGCTGCAACTGTCAAATTGTGTAGTCATTCATTCTTAGTTTGGGCACAAAGTATGTAAGCGGTGGTGCTTTGAATCGTCACAGCATTAATGTTCTCCAATTATCTGTTTATGTATATTCGTGTATTTATTTTTTGTGAATATAGTGTTTGTGTATGTATTTATAGTTTGTATGTATATCTTTGTATTTGAATAAATATTATCTATCGTGATTTATTCTCAATATTGCACCTACCACTATTTGTATCTGCATCACCCAAAGGTCGACTGGTAGAAGATGTCTAAGGCATTAAGTCCGCCTCTGTACGTTTTTGTGCATAAAGTATTAAATAAATAAATGAACCTTTAGGAAGCAAAAAGAGTATAAGGAACGTAACAGATGGCATTCTGTAGTTTCTGTCCAACACCATGGAAGAATGCGTGAGTGTATGTATGTATTTAACTATAAAATAATTATACACAATCTAAACTCAAAAAAAGGTTGGTCAAGATAAAAAAAAATGTCGCCCAAAATTCATAAAAACAATGTGAAACCAGCAATCCGCGTAATTTATCACTACCTCTATAACTTAACTGTGAAAGGGACGCTTGGCTTATCGTTAACTCTTGTGACCTTTCATAACTAACTGGATAGTAGAAATATTTTTATGTCTTGCTATTTTGCTGATTCATAATACGACCTACCTAATCAGTTTAGAGGTAAGTCTCGTACTGATGATACTGTTTTTGACAGATTTAAAGGGGCTTAAGTAAAGATCCAACTAAAGTCTAATTGAATATTTCTAATCTTATGACTAATAACAAAACAAACTTACATACAAAGGGGAGAGGAAAAGGGGCTCATTGCGCATCAAAAAATTCATCCACATCGATGTCAATGGGAAACGTGCCCAGAACGCTGGCAGCATTGCCACGTTGAATGGCAATGCTGATTCTCTGGCTGAAGAAAAGGCCAGCCCTCTGGTCACGCGAACAGTCGACTAACCGTTTACTAATGTCTCGAAACACTCGATGAGCACTCGGACCCCATGGACCTAATGTCTCAACCCCAAACGGCTCAAACATATAACTGCCAATAAGGTTGTTATATTTGCGCCGTTTGAGGTTTTCTGCACCAGCAGCAGCTGCCCCAGCACAGCCCGCCGTGCTAAGAAGATGGGATGGCGCAAGGGTATCGACACATGTTGCATCCCACACCAAAGGCCTACCCAACTTCCAAGGCATTATGGTCATCCCGTCCGGTCTCTTCCCATCGTCGCGTGCCAACCCATTGGGTTCTAAAACAGCTGGCACCCCGGCGGTGACAAGAGCTCGACGTATGATGTCATTAATGCTGGCGTGCCGTGCTATCCGACCAGCGCTCCTACTGCAGGATAGGCCATGGTGTCCGAGGCGGTCGACTGCTTCACCACATTGACAACGGTGTGGAGCTCCGCTGGCAGTACCAAGGCGCAGACATGTAGCGATCCGGAAGGTAGTGTCACTCAACATTGTACCTATGTTGGGTGACGGTAATGCCTGTAGCCAGAGGCCCGACTCCCACTCACCCACAGCCAGTAGGCGAGCACGCTCAGCAGTATTGGTGGACGTATTTATGAGTTTATTCCGTTCCAATCTGCAGAGCGGCTCATCCCACTGTCTTTGAGAAGATGGGTTTTCGGGCAACTCCGTATTCGGGCAAGCCACTTTCCAGGCGCACACTGCGTCGGTCGAACACGGCACTTCACTGTTAACCACTGAAAGGGATAAAATATTAGTGGTTAACGTTTCAGTGCTGTGGACCGAAGACAGGAACGCCGGTAGGCTTATACTAGAAATTTTGCGGATGCCGAGCCCACCAAAGCGAATGGGTAGCGTGGCTTGCGTCCAGGCTCGGTCATCTAAGGCCACATTTAAGATAGATGTCAGAGTGCATCGAATAATTTCGTCAATTTTTTCCAGGTGAGGTGGCTGCTTCCATAAAGGGGAAGAGCGGAGAAAATACATAAAATTTGGTCCAAAACAGCAATACCTAATAAGAGTAAAAGCCGAATGAAGGTTAATTTTGGAGAGTCTATCCGAAATATCATTAAAATGGTTAATTTTGCTATCAATGAATGAAGAAAAACTGTCTTCCAAAATTGGGGAACCTAGGAGGTGCAGTGAACTTTTATCTAAAATTTTGATCTCTGGGGCTATTGCATAGAATTTCTGTAGCGTCGGTTGTCTGTCGGTACTGTCACAAAGAAAAATTTCACATTTGGAGTGGTTGAGGTCTAGGCCGATGGATTTGAACTGCTCTTTCAGGAATTGGAAATCTGATAAAACGGTGTCTACGTCGCCTCCTAGTGTTCCGTCATCCAAATACCATACGTTAAATTTCGAATTTAGTTTTTGAATGATCGGATGAATAGCCAGACTGAAAATGACTGGCCCGAGAGGGTCACCTTGTTGGCAACCAACTGAAGATTCCAAAACGTTGTCTTTGTATAATAATTTTGATGGGTGCCTATAGCATTGCCACAAAAAGCCGAAAATTTCTGGTAGCTCTTTTTTTGCTTCAGCCAACAAAGTGTCCCTGTTGACGGAATTAAAGGCGTTTTTAACGTCAACCTTGAGGATGACCTCACCTTTACCGGAATTCAAAAAAGTGGAAAGGGCATGTACGGCAGCCTCACAGCCCCCTCTGGAGCCAAAGCCAAGCTGTAGGGGCTGGAATTTATTAGTAAGAGTTTTACCATACAGTTTACAGCAAATTTTAGCTGCCATACGCCTGTAGGTGCATCCGACGGCAATTGGACGAATACCGCCGTCCCTCTTGCGCAGGGCACATAAGTTGGCCCCGTACAAGACATCAACGACGGCATCGTTCACACCGCCGGAGAGCATCAGGTTGACTAGAGCCGCAAGGTCCTTCAAAAGAGACTCACCAGCGTCCCCGGCGCCTGAACTTAAAAGATCTTTTAAATGTTGAGGAGTCAGGCCGTCGAGGCCGCCAGCGGAACCGCTTCGGAAAGAACTCACGGCTGCAATCAACTGGGGGGCTGAAACCTGTAAAAAGGATGAATTTAGATCAGGGGCGTTGGGTGGGTCGGGAAAGGTAAGATCATCCGCAGGCGCTGTATGTTTACTCTCCAAGGCTGAAATAGTTTCTGGAGAGTAAGGCGCCACCACATCACTGCTGAACAACAGCCTGGCCGCTCCCCTAATGTCACCTTCACTTAATTTGGATTCCACATGCGAACACACTCCTTTCTGGGAAGGGTGATTGAATGCTGGTAATTTTGAATTTAAAATAAGGGTCGAATCGTTACAATTGTCTTTAATTTGGGTCGTTAGTGTTTTTTTTGTAGCCAAATTTTTCTGGACATGCAGAATCCTATAAGGGAAGGTGAGCAATTCCTCCCAGGCACTTTGTGAGTTTTCCTGGGTCGCAAGACGGACGCATCGCGCCAGACTTAGCGCGACAGACCGTCTTGCGCCCCTGGGAATTCTCTTTAAAATCGGTGTAGAGTTTTTTAATTTAGAAAGGGTTTTCCAAAGTGTTTCAGTTTGTATTTGTGGTGTAGCTGAGGGCCACGAAGGTACACTATGGGGTTTGTGTACTTTACCATAGTGGATCCGTAGCCCCCGTTCGCCCTTAAAAAATCGTGCCTGAGAGCAATGGGGGCATCTCACCTGCTGAATATCAAGTGATGTAGCAGGTTGACTGCTACAGTTTCCGGTATCGCTACAGCCGGCGCTTAACATAAAATTTAAATTTCACTTACCAATATAATTATAATACTATTTACACACTATCACTAATAAAATAATAACAAACTAAAAAACACAAAAAAAACTGTCAAAATTGAGTGACGGAACTTGGCACTGACGGCAGCGGCGCGGCGCAGTCGTGGTACGGGCCTAGGGCGCCCGCCGTGCAGGGAGGGAGCAGGGGGCGCATCCTTCGCTACCGTTGCCTAGGTGAAACGTAGCGTCGGCGTCGCGTCGTATGTTTTGACACGGCATATCTTAAAAAATAGTCTTATATCACTTGTAACGGGACTGCCTGTTCCGATATACCGAACCGATCGACGAATAGTTGCGCACAAACTTGTGCACTAAAATAATTCCCGCGTCGATATCTGGTCACCATAGAGATTGGCCGCCGTGGCCGAAATAGCCGAAATGGCTGCAGTCAATGAATGTATATTCAAAGAAGTAAACTAAACTAAAGTCTATGCTTAAAAAATATATACAAATTTTGGGTCAACTTTTTTTTAAAGAAAATTGTCTGTCTTTATTGTTCCATTTTTAAGCAAAGGCTCCCTCCATTATTGCCATTGCTCCCGGCTCAAGACAAATTCTTGTCAATTCCTGAGGAATACATTCAAGTCATCCGGCCACCTCCTTCGTAGCGTGCCACGAAATCGTCTCGCGATTTAAGGGCACCAATATGGCACCAATGATGTGTTTTTCGGGCTTACCGCTCGATCGGTATTCGGCAGACATGAACTAGCACTCTTCTGAGTAATGTCAACAATCTGTGTTTTGGAGAAATTTTCGCTTTAGGACAGACTGAGACAAGTTCAGGCCCGGTCCAATGACTGACCTCATTGATTTTTAAAAAATAATAAAAATAAAGAAATTGTAGTTATGTCTCCTGAATGCTAGTGTTTGTGCGTCTTTATAATTAAAATTGTAAATATTTTTCTGTGATATTAAAGATCCAGGATTATTCAGGAGTAGAGTAACAAATAAAAATCTTGAAATAGTAATACTAAAGTATATTTAAAACTTCAGTTACAAAGTTACAATAATCTCATTGGCAATCTTATTTTTATTAAATTAGCTTATAACAATTGGGAATCAACAACGTTTAATTTTGACATCAATGAAAGTATTCCTTAAAGTTTTCTTATAAATATAACGAACCGTCAATACGAATGCGCCAAAAGTCCTAGCAGTAAGGTGAATACTAGTTGTAACGGACGCATGGCTTTGTACGTTGCGTGGTGATTTTTTAGCATAAGGGCTTCCCACGTAGACCTATAACGGTGTTTATGGCGAACATGTGTTTGGGTCTTTTTAACGAATCTTTGAATGAAGCAATAACCCCGACCGTTGTCGGCATTTTGTAAAAATAAAGAAACAATCCATGTTTAATGGCTCCGTAACGGTGAACGCCTTGTTTGTCAAAGGTTTACCGCTTTGAAAAATAAATAACTATAAATGCTTATTGTCTGCAGACCCGTACGCCGCCTTAATAAAACATTAAATGGACTATTGTTGTTATCCCAAAACACATTAAGCCGGGGTCGGCGTGAGAAAATATGATGTCCCGTTAGTTAGTTATTATCTGTAAATTTCTCTTTTCGTGGTACTAAAAATAACACGTGAATGTTAAAATATAATTGATGTAGGTTCCATGTGAGTTCTAAAGTATGAGTACAAAACATATGAGAACTACTGTAATACATATAAGAACTAGAGAAAACGTAGATAATTAGGTAAGATTATGCATGTTTTGATAGCTCATAAGTAGGGAGGAATCTAGGTTAGATAAGATTTTTGTGTTGACCTTTTTACAGCTTTATATGTTTCCTAGGTAGAATTAAGTATGTAGATTAAGGAAATGTATAATTTGTGTAGATTTAAGTAAGATAATATTGATGATTACGGCATTTCTATGACGCCATACCCGAGCGCCATTGAGAGAGAGGGGCGCCATTGTTCGCGCCTAGCGGTTCTTGTATAAATAACGGACCGTTTGGAGGCTGAGGCACAGTCGGACACAGTCAGTCTTCAGCTCTACAATTGTAATAATATACAGTTGTAATAACAATAAGGAATAAAATTGAAGATACGAATCACGACAGTATTTTCATTCTTCCAACGAACAACCAAATACAGTCCACTTCAGTCTGGTCCTACGAGCTCGGATAAAGAACCAAGAACCAGCGGCAACCAGTCCACTTCAGTCTGGTCCTACGAGCTCGGATAAAGAACCAAGAACCAGCGGCAACCAGGCCCACTACAGTCTGGTCCATCAAGCAGCGGATACAAGAACGAAGAACCCGCTGCAACCAGAACCACTGAGCTGCAGACGAAGTACGAAGATCTGCGGCAAGAGCGAAGAAAGGAACCCGGCTGTCACCGAGCCGCAGACGAAGTAAGAAGATCTGCGGTAAGAACAAAGCTGTACGGAACAGGACCGGTTTTGAACCTAACCGGTCTTGAACCTGACCGGCTTAAACACAACTGAACCCGACCGGCTTACCGAACCGAGCCGACCGGTTTCACCTGAAGTACCGAACCGAAGAGGTACTAACCCGCCTTGCCAAACCGAACGTGCGGCTATACTCAAGATGGTGTTCACAAGGAGCCAGGGAGACGCAACCGAGATAGAAGAACAGCTACGCATCCAAGAACAGGAAGCGCGACGCGTCCAAGAAGAGGAGGCGCGCCGCCAGGAAGCGGAGCTGATCGAACGGGAGCGAAGAAGAAGACTCTCACCGGACCCACCAGCATCACCATTTCCGAGAATGGCACACAACAGCGCAGCGGGGCCTTCCAGTGCACAGACGACAAACACCGCGATCCGACAGCGAATGACGTCACCGACCAGGACAATGAGGTCGCAACGGTCGACGACAAGCGTCACAACAAGGCTACGGATAGCGGAACTGGAGGCTGCAGAGAAGCTAGCAGCCATCCGGACCCAGCAACTGGCACTGGAAGAAGAGCTAGTCAAGAAGAGACTAGCAGTGGAGGTGTCAGCGATCAATGATGAAGAAAGCGTACAAGAGGAACAAGAGCCCTCTCGTCCACGCGAAGAGCCTCATCAAATGGTGGATGAATGGCTGAGGACGAACCCCCTCAACTCACGGGGGGAGGAGGGACCAAGAGAATCCAAACAGATACGCTTCGTGTCTAGAACGAGATCGCCGACCCCCACAAGAGCAAAGGACAGCATTGAGCACTTGGCAGCAACACTAGAAAAAATGGCCCGACCTAGGCCTAGGCACACGGAGCTACCTACATTCTCCGGAGCGGCCAACGAGTGGCTGCCATTCAAGGCGGCTGTACGAGATTCGACAGATATGTACCAGGTTACAGCAGCCGAGAACGTACAAAGGCTGAGAAGCTGCCTCAAAGGAGAAGCAAGAGACGCCGTGGCCGCCCTTCTACATACGGCCACTGATCCAGGCGTCATTATGAAGACTCTTGAGCAGTGCTTCGGACGACCGGAAGTCATCATCGACCGGGCACTGGATGACCTCAAGAAGCTTCCAAAACCTGGTACATCGGCCACAGAACTCAACAGTTTCGCTGTCAAGCTACAGAACATAATTTGCGTACTGCAAACAATCGATCGAAGAGGTTACTTGTTCAACCCTTTTATGACCCGGGAAGTACTGGACAAGCTCAGCCCGCATCTCCGATCCCGCTGGTGTGACTACGCCTACGATCAAGAAGGGACAACGGATCCGGAAATCGTCGTGCTGTCACGGTTTCTAATGCGAGAGGCGGACCGAGCGTTACGATATACGTACGCTCCGTCTACAAGCGCCGCCGCACCGAGAAAGGAAACTCGACCCATCGTGACACTCAAGAAGAAGGCGAGCGTGTTCACTACGACCGAGGGAAGGGAAGAAGAAAAGGACAAGTGCCCTAAGTGCGAGCAAGCCCACCTGTTGACGCGGTGTCCGCAGTACAAGGCGCTAACAGTAGAGCAGCGATGGAGCTTTCTTAAATCTAATAAGATTTGCTTCAAATGCGCCCAGAAGCAACACAGGCGCATAAGTTGCAAGGCGCAGCTGTGCGGCGTGGATCAATGTCGCCGCCCGCATCACGCGACGCTCCATCAAGCGGTACGCGAAGCGCAGACGGAAGACATGGGGAAGGGTGAACCACGGAAGGAGGAAGCGGTCCTGTCTGTGGCTACCCAACCCGCTACCGGGCCACGGGCAGTCTTGCTCAAGATGTGCCCTGTCATCGTGTCCGGACCACGGGGGGAGGTCAAGACCTACGCACTCCTAGACGAAGGGGCCACGATCACCCTAGTGGACGAAGCACTGGCGGCGAGCGTCGGGGCAGAAGGGCCATCACGGCCGCTCCACCTGAGCGGGGTCAACATGTCGCAGCGAGATATGGGCAGCCAAGTAGTGAATATCAACGTGAAGGGACTGAAGAGTGACGAAAGCTACAGGGTCAGAGCGAGGACCATGAAGGATCTCCGGCTTCACCAACAGTCCATTCCCGACACGCTGCTGGATTACGAGCACCTGAGGGACCTGACCCCAGAAGAGGTGTGCTACGAACTGGCGCGCCCCGGGCTTCTAGTGGGTACAGACCACTGGGAGTGCATCGTGTCCCGTGAGCTCCGAATCGGCGGCCCTAACCAACCGGCAGCATCAAGAACGCAACTCGGATGGGTGGTGCACGGAACCGCACCACGCAAGACCATCATCAAAGAAGGGAACGTGCTGCATGTATACGAGCCCAACCGAACTACGGGTGCATGCAGCCAGGAACTCCACGACTTAGTCGAAGCCCACTTCAGGATCGACGCGCTCGGCATACAAGGAAGGCCGAGAGTCAAGGCGAGCGATCAACGGGCCATCGACATAGTCGGAAGGACAATCAGGAAGATTGACACCGGGTACAAGGTTGGGCTGCCATGGCGACGAGACGAGGTCACTATGCCGCCTAGCTACAATCAAGCGTTCCGCCGGCTGAAGAAGATCGAGCAGAAGATGGACGCCAACCCACAGTTCGCGGCTGAGTACTCCAAGCAGGTTAACAACCTATTGGACAAAGGGTACGCGACGCCATGCGACGGGTCGGAGCGAGCGAGTGCCATCTGTTGGTATCTGCCACATTTCGCCGTGCAGAACCCGAACAAGCCCGGCAAACATAGGCTAGTGTTCGACGCAGCAGCGAAGAGCAACGGCGTCTGCCTAAACGACGAACTGTTGGAGGGACCCGACCTACTGCTGTCGCTGCCAGGAATCCTATTTAGGTTCCGAGAGAAGGTGGTAGCGATTACAGCAGACGTGCAGGAGATGTTCCTGAGAATCAGGATAAGGCCGGAGGACCAACCAGCGCAACAGTTCCTGTGGAGAGGTGACGACCGACAAGAGCCGCCGAGGAAATACAAGATGACCAGTATGCTATTCGGCGCCGCGAGCTCCCCGTACATGGCCCATTACGTTCGCAACCACAACGCAGACGTACATGGGCAGGAGTACCCGCGGGCGCTGGAGGCCATCAAAGGAAGTCACTACATGGACGATTTGGTGGCCAGCTATGAAGACGCTGAAGAAGCACGGAAGGCAGTAGAGGAAACGAGAGCAGTGCACGCGCACGCAGGGTTCACGCTGCGAGGTTGGAGCTCCAGCAACAAGACGGTGCTACGCGACGTGCCCACCGAGCTGCACGCCACCTCTCCTACACAATTGGGGGGTGAGCAGCCTGAGAGCAAGATTCTGGGGCTGCATTGGGGCGCGGAGCGCGATGAGCTGGGGTTCAACACATCTATGAACCGAGTCCCGGCTGAAGTACGAGCGAGAACGCGCGCCCCGACTAAGCGTGAAGCCCTCAGCGCCGTGATGTCCATATACGACCCGCTTGGGTTGCTGAGCCACTACACAATACGATCGAAGATCATACTGCAGAGCTTGTGGCGCCTTCAGACGACGTGGGACGAGCAAATCCCCGAGGAAGAGAACGAGCTCTTCGCCTCCTGGCTCGCTCGCCTGACTGAACTCGCTCAGCTGCGACTACCGCGCTGTTACGTGACGCAAAAGTATGAACGCGTCGACTTACACATACTGTGCGACGCCAGCGAGCAAGCCTACGCAGCTGTGGCCTATTGGCGAATAAGAAACGTCGATGGGAGCCTGAACGTCGTGTTGGTGGCCGCCAAAGCTAAGGTGGCGCCTCGTCGGGCGCAAACTATACCGCGCCTGGAGCTACAAGCCGCAGTGATTGGAGCAAGACTCGCTGAGACGATAAGAAGGGAGCACCGAGTCATCATCGGCCAGACGACCTACTGGACCGATTCATCTACCGTGGTGCACTGGATCCATCACGACGTGCGACGCTACACGCCATTCGTCGCGCATCGGCTGGGAGAGATCGCAGAGTTGACCCAGAAAGAAGAGTGGCGTTGGCTGCCTACTGCGTGCAACATAGCGGACGACGCCACTCGGCTCGTCGACACGCCCATATGCGCCACGGATAGATGGTTTCAAGGACCGGACTTCTTGCTCCTGCCAGAAGAGCAGTGGCCCACGACGTCGACGGATGACAAGGAGGACGAGGAGGTCCTTCACACGAGAGAAGAAACGGAGCGAGATAGCTGGCTACCGAACCCGGCCCGCTTCTCAAAGTATGAGGTATTGGTGAGAGCCGTCGCTCGAGCGATCGCTTTCACTGATATCTGCAGACGAAGAGCAACAAGGATGGAGTATCATCATATCCAGCGCGCCGAGGCTGAACTAATCAAACAAGCACAAGAGGACAGCTTCGGGGAAGATATGAAGAAGATCCAGTCTGCTCGCCCGCTCACGAGGGCGAGTCGATTGTACAGGCTGGATCCAGTGCTGGAAAACGACGTCCTAAGAGTGAGGGGCCGGATCGAGGCCTCTCCCGCCCCGACCGAGATGAAGCGGCCTATTATACTCGACGGCCGTCATCAGCTGACTAAGCTCCTCGTGCTGCGGGAGCACTGCGCTGCAGGCCACGCCAATAGGGAGCGTGTGACGAACGACCTGCGACAGCGGTACTGGGTCATTCACTTGCGACCCACGGTACGCGCTGTCGAGAGGAGCTGCGCCTTCTGCAAAACGAGGCGGGCGAGGCCGCAAACCCCAGCTACAGGAGACCTGCCACACGCCCGCCTTGACCCTTTTCACCGCCCGTTCACCAACTGTGGGGTGGACTATTTTGGGCCAATAATGGTCAAGGTAGGACGCCGCCGAGAGAAGAGGTGGGGCGCACTCTTTACGTGCCTCACCTCCCGCGCCGTGCACATCGAGCTTGTCGCTTCACTCTCCACCGACTCAGCAATCATGGCGCTGAGACGAATGGCCGCGCGCAGAGGCTGGCCGAGAGTGATGTACTCCGACAACGCGACTAACTTTCGCGGGGCCGACCAGGAGCTACGCCACGCCTACGCCGAGTGGATGCTTGCCCTGCGAGATGAGGGGCTACTGCATCGCTTGGAGTGGCGCTTCATCCCTCCCGGCGCGCCCAACCAAGGTGGCGCGTGGGAACGTATGGTGCGCTCCGTGAAGACGGCGCTCAGCGTGACCCTGCGAGAGAAGGCGCCGGCGGAAGAAGTACTGAGGACTCTGCTCACTGAGGCTGAGTTCTCGATCAATGCGCGACCGCTGACACACGTCAGTGTGGATCCCAGCGACCCCGAGGCCCTAACACCCAACCACTTCTTGTTGGGGTCGTCTAAGGGGCTGCCGACGACAGGACCCTGCGAAGAGGACGACCGGAGGACATGGCGAGCTAGTCAGGCGCTCGCTGACCACTTCTGGCGACGATGGCTACGCGAGTACCTGCCCACGTTGGTACCTCGCGGCGAGCCACGGAACGACGTGCGACCCATTCAAGCCGGTGACGTGGTCCTCGTGGTCGACAACACGCTGCCACGGAACACATGGCCGATGGGAATCGTCGAGCGCACGCATCGCGGACCGGATGGCGGCATCAGAGTCGTCGAGGTGCGCACCAGGACTGGCACCTTCCGACGCCCCGTGAGCAAGCTCGTCGTCGTGTCAACAAAGGAGGCTACGCGAGCTGCGCCGGGGGGAGAACTGTAACGGACGCATGGCTTTGTACGTTGCGTGGTGATTTTTTAGCATAAGGGCTTCCCACGTAGACCTATAACGGTGTTTATGGCGAACATGTGTTTGGGTCTTTTTAACGAATCTTTGAATGAAGCAATAACCCCGACCGTTGTCGGCATTTTGTAAAAATAAAGAAACAATCCATGTTTAATGGCTCCGTAACGGTGAACGCCTTGTTTGTCAAAGGTTTACCGCTTTGAAAAATAAATAACTATAAATGCTTATTGTCTGCAGACCCGTACGCCGCCTTAATAAAACATTAAATGGACTATTGTTGTTATCCCAAAACACATTAAGCCGGGGTCGGCGTGAGAAAATATGATGTCCCGTTAGTTAGTTATTATCTGTAAATTTCTCTTTTCGTGGTACTAAAAATAACACGTGAATGTTAAAATATAATTGATGTAGGTTCCATGTGAGTTCTAAAGTATGAGTACAAAACATATGAGAACTACTGTAATACATATAAGAACTAGAGAAAACGTAGATAATTAGGTAAGATTATGCATGTTTTGATAGCTCATAAGTAGGGAGGAATCTAGGTTAGATAAGATTTTTGTGTTGACCTTTTTACAGCTTTATATGTTTCCTAGGTAGAATTAAGTATGTAGATTAAGGAAATGTATAATTTGTGTAGATTTAAGTAAGATAATATTGATGATTACGGCATTTCTATGACGCCATACCCGAGCGCCATTGAGAGAGAGGGGCGCCATTGTTCGCGCCTAGCGGTTCTTGTATAAATAACGGACCGTTTGGAGGCTGAGGCACAGTCGGACACAGTCAGTCTTCAGCTCTACAATTGTAATAATATACAGTTGTAATAACAATAAGGAATAAAATTGAAGATACGAATCACGACAGTATTTTCATTCTTCCAACGAACAACCAAATACAGTCCACTTCACTAGTTCAAGTTCTAAGTACTGCGCCCACGACATGTTGGCTGCGGGCGCACGCAGATGTTTAGCGCCGCCGTGACGCAGCACGTGCTCTGTCCACCACACGGCGCGCTCCAGTGGAGGCTGAGGCTGATCACGCATCACGCTTCGCAGTTTACTCAAATTCTGACGATAATATCTGGTAATAAAGAAAATTTTTACTTTATTAATCATGACCAAGTTGATTAATTAAAATTTAATGATGTTGTTCTATGACGAGCTCGTGGCTAAATAATAACAGCTGCACGGGTCAATCATCAAGGTTAAGCAACGCTTGACAAGGTCGGTCAGTGGATGGGTGACCATTTCAACATACCGAGTCTCCTCCGTGCCTCGTTAAGCTGTTGGTCCCGGCTGTCATTTGAAGATCTTTGACAGTCGTTACGGGTAGTCAGAAGCTTGAGATCTGACACCAGTCTTGCCAAGGGGTACCGTGTTACCTAGTTTCTGGGTTGTGGAGGTCAGATAGGCAGTCGCTCCATGTAAAACACTGGTACTTAGCTGAATCCGGTAAGACTGGAAGCCGACCCCAATATAGTTGGGAAAAAGGCTATGATGATGTTGTTCTATGAATATTAAAAAAAACCGGCCGAGTGCATGTCCGACTTCGCACATTTAGGGTTCCGTACCAAACCGCAAAATCATGTTGGTTGTAATAGAAAAAATGTGATTTATCGATATATTGGTATTGGTTAAATATACGTAATAATAAACATTATCACCAAATTTAAAGTTCATTCAATGGGAAGTAAAAAAAATCTTCGGAACAAAATTTTGTAAAAAAAAGCTGTCTTCTGTGGCTTCTCATGCCTTTGTTTTACAATAATAAATTTTAAAAATAAAGTGTGTATCTACTCAATAAGTTCTTAACAATGATAACCCACTCGATGGGGTACGTCAATTTTGCATGGCTCAACAAGATGCATATTCTGTGAAAATTTGTAGACTGTAGCTTCAACCGTTTAGCTGTAAAACCTGTGTGACAGACGACAGACAGACGGACAGGTAATCGTAAAACGTCGAATCCAACTCGGCTGGGCAGCGTTCGGGATGTTGCGTGGTATGTTCTCGTCCAACGAACTACAATGTCTCAAGACGAAAGTCTATGACCAGTGTGTGTTGCCAGTGATGACATATGGCTCTGAGACGTGGTCGCTTACAATGGGCCTCAGTGGAATCAGAAAGCTTTCAGTCACCCAAAGGGCAATGGAGAGGGCTACGCTCGGAGTTTCCTTGCGTGATCGAATCAGAAATGTGGAGATCCGCAAGAGAACCAGGGTTACCAACATAGCCCGAAGAATGGCCAAACTTAAGTGGCAGTGGGCAGTTCACATTGCTCGCAGAATGGATGGCCGATGGGGCAGAAAGGTACTGGAGTGGCAACCGCAAACCGGAAGACGTTGCGTTGGAAGGCCTCCCACAGATGGACCGATGACCTGGTGAAGGTTACGGGGATCCGCTGGTTACGAGACGCTCGGGACTTGTCAATGTGGCGACGCTTGGGGGAGGCCCATGACCAGCAGTGGACGTTTTTCGGCTGATATGATGATGATGATGATGGTGATTAAAATATATGTAATTATTTTCACGTTTTCTAGTGTTCACTAGGAAATTCGATGACACCAACATAATACAAAGAAAAATATATTTTACATAAAATACTTACGCGTCATCTTTGATAATTTTGTCAATTACGTTGTGTAAGCCCGCCTCAGTCAGTGTTTCCATATCCAGTCCTACTCCAATATTGTGGTACTCATATCGCTCCACATTATACCACTGGTCACCCAACATTGGAATACCAATAAGTGGAACTCCAGCTGTTATAGCCTCGTCTGTTGATTGGAGACCTCCTTGTGTTATGAACAGCTTTATTTTAGGATGCTCTGCAAATTAAAATGAATATATTTGACATTTTAATTGAAAATACGATGAGTCTTCACGGGCAGACAAAACCAGAAAACTAAAAGTTTGAGACGAACCAAACCAATAGCTGGAGCATGGAAAAATGTGAAACGTATGTATTATAACTGGAGATGGATCTGAATATAAAACTAAGGACCGAAACCAAAATGAAGAAGCAACGACATCTATATAAAGGGGTGGAAACATGATGTTTGCCGTTTTTTTGATGTATATTATCACCAGTCGACTGAGATAAAGCTAGTATAATTGACTGATAATCAAATACTCACTCAGTAAGTCAGCCTGTGGTAGCCACTTGGATATCCTGATGTTTTCAGTACGTCCAGGCAGTTCGTCTTTGTTCCACTTCCACAGTACATCGTAAGGAACTTTAGAGAGAGCGGACACTAGCGTTTGTATTGTTTTCGGAGGTAACAGAGAAGGATCCACATTCGTACCGAAGCTTAGGTAGATAACACCATTTTTGGAGGAGTCTAAATACGATTTGAGTTCCTGTAAAATAATTTTTTGAATTATAATTTTGATACCTTAAACACACATAAACTGCTGGATCTAAAAGTTTGAAGGTTAACGTCTTCCATAAGATAAGATATTATGATTCTAAAATTACCAGCTTCAGGTTTGAACCTGATACGTCAAACCTGAAGCTGTTATACCGCTTAATTTGTTACTGTGCACACACACATTTTACATAATTGCTAATAAGTGTTACTCACATTTGGTATTTCTTTATCCTGATTCTGGTGTATTCCACCCAAGAACAACACAGTAGGAGGAACAGGTCTTATACTTATACCTTCAAACACTGGATGTATATTGAAAAACATCATATCCACATTGTTGTTCAGCTCCTGAATCGGAGGGACGTCAGGTCCGAAATATTTTCTGATTAATTCATTTTTAATTTATATGCATTATGATGTATAGTTTCTAAGTTGAAGTGTAGATACAATTCTTTAATCTTGTCCCATAAACTAAGGTTGTTGAGTTTTTGTCGAACACCAATTGGATACAGTAGCGGATGGACTGGAGCACCCATTATATCATAATTGTCGAAAGCGGCTCCGTATGAGCTCATTAAGATCACGGGTGCGTTTGGGTATATATGAGATAACACCATTGCCGGTCTAGCACCGGCTTCCATAAATATCAAATCAAACTGTTTAGTCTTATCATAGAGCAGGTTACTAACATTTTCATCTTTAATCTGCGCTTCAAACATAAGCCTTATTGATTCTAAATAAGACGGAAAATGCTGATAGAGATCAATCTTGTGACCTTTAGGCAGTGGCATAAATTTATCTTCCCACACGGCGTATGATATATCATGGACATCGATTTCTGTCAAATTGGCTGGTGTTCCTCCTTTCGGGAAGGCAGGATCTGGTGTTATCTATATAAATGACGAGTGTAATATTGGAAGTCATTGAGCATTACCTAATATCAGTGCGTCGTGCAAGTCATTTATCTTGATATTACGTATTGCCGTGTATGATTATAGGAGATTAATAACTTATAAATCATAGCAGACTAATGACTGATAAGTATAGGAATCGCGTCTGTGGCTGACTAGAGATTTCCTTTGCTGAATGCGATTGTTTGTCTGCCATCGTTGGATTTTACAGCTTGCGTTCTTATAATTATATGTATTTTAGATAAGATATTATGATTCTTTGAACATTATCGATAATTTTTCCTTTATATATTAATATAAATTTAAAGCCAAGAAAGATAATCAAGTCATGTATCTGAAAGCTTAGAAAGATAAGAAAACTAAATATCTTAATCTGGCTCGCTACATGTAGTATGTGGACTCAGTCATCATCGTAGCGATGGTTGTGTCAGCCAATGGCTTGATAGTCACCAGCCTCGACAATCACCTTAGGAGACTCTCGTTAGACAGCTGTATCAAATGCTCGATTTAGTCATCGGTACTTACGGCAACCCTTCGTATTATAATATTGTTAGGAGGTTCCTCTCGCTGGACATATAAATAGGCCATTAAATATATCTCTCTCTAAGGAGCCCTAGGCAGTGGGCAGGACACATTGCTCGCAGAACGGATGGCCGATGGGGCAGAAAAGTTCTGGAGTGGCGGCCGCGAACCGGAAGACGTTGTGTTGGAAGGCCTCCCACCAGGTGGACCGATGACCTGGTGAAGGTTGCGGGACGCACGGGACCGGTCAATGTGGCGATGCTTGGGGGAGGCCTATGTCCAGCAGTGGACGTCTTTCGGCTGCTATGATGATGATGAAGGAGCCCTGACTGCATGAACATCGATTTCTGTCAGATTGGCCGGTGTTTCTTCTTTAGGATACGCGGGATCTGGTGTTATCAATGTTAGTTCATGACCACGTTTTGCCAGTTCTCGAATTAAAGGCCGAAAAGCTACTTGATGACTTATAGAAGCAACTGGGAACATTGCTAAGATTCTTGCCGCTTCACTTTGACTTAAAACTATAAAATAATAAGCAATTATATAATGTATAATGGACATTTTAACACAATTATTTACGTACTCACACTTCGGCTTTTATTGAAGAATGAATAATAATTGACAATTGCAATGGCTATATATAGATGGAGAGTATTTTGTAAATTATCCTGTAGTAGATAATTTTAGTGCAAAATGACAGTCATTTATCTCATTATTAGATAAAACTGAAGTTATTTTAGGAGACTTATAACTGATAAGTAAAGGAATCGTGTCTGTGGCTGACTAGATATGCGATAGCGATATAAATTTTTAAATACTCATTGTTTGTGTGCCATCGCGGATTTTGCCACTGGCTCAAACGATAGGTGCAAGGAGTTATATTCTGAAGTTGTAGACTAACTCTTTTATGAAATAACGTGCACGCATTTTTTTTTAATTAATAAATTATTTTGGATTATACTGATTTTAATTTTAAAAATATGTATTTTGTCCATGTAGTAGACTGCATTCCGTTGCCATCAATTGGCCACGGAATGAAAAAGTTCACTAGTTTAACCGACTTTCCATGCAAAAAACAAACAAACATAATGTTGAACATAGAAATGTTCGACATTATGTTTGTTTTTTTTTTATTTTCACCGTTTACTCCATCAATTATGAACCGATTTTGAAATTCCTTTTTTTTGTTTGCAAGGGTCCCAAATCAAGATCTGATGACTTCATCCCATCGAAATCTAGGAAACTCCTCA
The DNA here is from genome assembly GCA_948252205.1 of Orthosia incerta. Lineage (NCBI taxonomy): Eukaryota > Metazoa > Arthropoda > Insecta > Lepidoptera > Noctuidae > Orthosia > Orthosia incerta. The sequence continues at coordinate 14,455,168 of OX411764.1, read as the reverse complement.
AATTTTATAGGCATACATAAAGTGGTAGTTGGCAGACAGATGACGGGATGACAAATATATCAATAACTAGCTGACCCCCGCGGCTTCTATCTACCTACCTACCACCTACCTATCTACCCTACCTACCTACTCTACCTACCTACCCACCTACCTTACATACCTACCAACCTACGCACCTGCCCTACCGATCAACCTACCTATCCAACCCTATCCTACATACCTACCTACCCTACCTACCCTATCCTACATACCATACTTACCCTACCCACCTACCCTACTTACCTACCCACCTACCCTACCTACACTACCCTACCTAACCTACCTAACCTACCTACCTACTATTAATTTGAATGAGAATTAATACTACAATACGAATGTAACCAACTTTTGTTTCTGCCGGCGATCTAATTAAATTTTAGAACACAAAAGCTGCTATTGTGACTTGACTATGATATTAAGATATATTCTCTCTCAGACTGTATTGTAGGTAATATTGAGAACTTTAATCTTGTAGTACATAATTTGTATGTATCATTAATAGTTTTCTCAGCGCAGCAAATAAGGAATTGCATAGGCAAAGTTTTGCTACTTTGGGTTACATTATTGCAATTTTCAAAAGAATTTTGAATTTTTTTTGTAAATAAATTATAGCCTATGTTACTCGGGTCTTTTCCATAGGTGAAAGAATATTTAAATCGGTCCAGTATTTTCGGAGTTTATTTGGTAAAAACAAATAAAAAATCTATCCTCTTTATAATATTGGTATAGATAAGGAAATGCCAAGTGCTAGCGAAGTATCACGTGACCAATCCCTTAAATTTTGACATTTCAACCATCGTCTACGCTGATATAATGATACTCTGTCTAGAGCCTCTGGACCACCTAGAAGGTTAGCCACTTATTGGTGCTCCAGCTTAATCGCATTGGAAATGATGAAAGATGAGCCAGCGCTCCGGCAGAGAACCAAAGTTCTCAGATAGCTCACAGAATAAGCAAGCAGGAGTGGCAATGGGCCGGGCGTATAAGTCGTGGAACCGATAACTATTGGGGTAAACGTGTTCTTGAGTGGAGACCGCGAACAGCTGGTAAACGTAAGCTAGGACGCCCTCAGGTTAGGTGGAGCGACGATCTTCACAGGGTGTTTGGAAGCAGCTGTATGACAGTTGCCGAAAATCGAAGCAAATGGCGTGCTATTGGAAAGGCCTATGTCCAGCAGTACACTGATATAGGCTGATGATGATGATAATGAATCTGGGGGTATTTAAGTCAAGAGTGAATAAGTTACGTCTTGGTAAGCGTGCTCCAACGGCGATCTCATCATCGCTTACCATCAGAAGAGAGAGTTCTAAGTAATTAAAATAATGTAAGCTAACCTTTCATCACTAGTAACGGTTTCAATGGCATTCTTAAACTGCTCCACAGTAAGCCTCTCCATAACAAGATTTTTGCCAATCTTGAAGTATTCATATTTCTCCGAGTTGTACCACTGATCCCCAAACATTGGGATAGCTATTAAAGGTACACCTGCAGTAATTGCCTCGTCAGTTGATTGCAGTCCTGCCTGAGTTATGAACAGCTTGATTTTGGGATGTTCTGTGAAAAAAAAAAGTTTATTTTTATTACGGTAATACTTCTTATTTTTGGTTTTCACTCTTAGTTTATCATGATCGGGAACAGGAACCAAGAAACTATCTCCAGAGTCACACACCTTACCATCTAAAGTTCAGATTTATCTACTAAACAATGGTCATAAAAAGCGCATAAAATACATGTATGTTATGTATGTATGTGTGTGGTATGGGATATGTACCCCTATTTGTGTGATTTTTCTTTTTATTTATTTATTACTAGCTGTGCCCGCGGCTTCGCTCCCGTCAGCTGTCTGCCAACCCTACCCCACTTACCTACCTACCAATTTTTTTTCTATAGTCATCATTCTTTCGCGAAGAATTTTAACATCGCCATTTAGAAAATGTCTTCAAATGCACAACGCCATCTATTGAATATCGAGTTCAACTGTCCGAGTATCTGAATTGCGTGTGTTGTGATAATTTTACATCTTGAACACTTTAAATTCATATAACTTGATAGAGTGAACCGATTGCGATGAAACAAAAACTAAGTAATTCTTCAAGTTACGCACATTTTTTATGTATAAAAGTTATTTACATTGGTTTCGTACATTTCACGTGATGCGTGCACAAATAAACAGAAAAACAGACAAAAATTCCAAAAAGGCCGGAAATAGGTTCTGTTGGTTATCCTTTACACCCTGGCTATTTTTTTTAGAAATATTTTCGATGTACAAAAATTACTTTTCTACAGATTTATTATATGTATATTGATATTGATGATGATTGATAACATCGCCATTCAGAAAAGGTCTTCAAATGCACAACGCCATCTATCGAATATCGAGTTCAACTGTCCGAGTATCTGAATTCCGTGTGTTGTGACAATTTTACTGCTTGAACACTTTAAATTCATATAACTTTTGATAGCGTGAACCGATTGCGATGAAACAAAAACTAAGTAATTCTTCAAGTTACGCACAATTTTATGTATAAAAGTTATTTACATTGGTTTCGTACATTTCACGTGATGCGTGCACAAATAAACAGACAAACAGACAAAAATTCCAAAAATGCCGGAAATAGGTTCTGTTGGTTATCCTTTAACACCCTGGCTATTTTTTTTTGAAATATTTTCGATGTACAAAAATTACTTTTCTACAGATTTATTATATGTATTGATGATGATAACATCGCCATTCAGAAAATGTCTTCAAATGCACAACGCCATCTATCGAATATCGAGTTCAACTGTCCGAGTATCCGAATTGCATGTGTTGTGATAATTTTACTTCTTGAACACTTTAAATTCATAAAACTTTTGATAAAATGAACCGATTGCGATGAAACAAAAACTAAGTAATTGTTCAAGTTACGCACAATTTTTATGTGTAAAAGTATTTACATTGGTTTCGTACAGTTCACGTGATGCGTGCACAAATAAACAGACAAACAGACAAAAATTCCAAAAATGCCGGCAATAGGTTCTGTTGGTTATCCTTTAACACCCTGGCTATGTTTTTAGAAATATTTTCGATGTACAAAAATTACTTTTCTACAGATTTATTATATATATATACTTATCAATACATATAATATTATATTATATGTATTGATAAGTATATACATATAATATTATATTATATGTATTGATGATTGTATTTTTTTTTAAAACTTTGACGACCTAAAAAATCCGTTTTTGCCATGGCCAATGCAGTTTTATCAATGTTTTAATGGGTATTTTATAGCAAATTACTATGACATAATTATACTTGCATATATTATAGTCTTCTTTTTATAAAAAAAGGACACCTTCGTTGTTCAATTTTCTACTCCACAAGGCGACTGCTACATCATATTTTAAAAAAGTAAGCCAAGAGCACTTATTGTTTCTTATGTTTAAATATAGATTTACTCACTCAGAAGCAACCATTTTGATATTCTGATATTGTCAGTGCGTCCGGGCAAGACGTCCTTGTTCCATTTCCACAGAACGTCGTAAGGCAACTGAGAGAACGTTTTCACTAGAACTTCGATTCTGTCTGCAGGAAAAGTAGTTGGATCCACATTCGTGCCGAAGCTAATGTATATTACACCATGTTTAGAAGAATCTAGGTATTTTTTGAGATCCTGAAACAGTTTGATATTTTTTTATTTTGATTTCGTCAAAAATACTAATTAATAGTATAAATGCAAATGTGTGTTTGTTTGATACGCTTTCACGACTTAACGTTTAAAATTAGGATGAATATCTTCATCTCTGCAAAGTTTTTAATTTTTGCTAAGTATTTTATTATGATGATGATGATTTTATTAGGCAACGCCACGGGCAGAATCTAGTATATCGTAAAAGCTAAAGAATTCGATTTACATTGATTTCACTATTTCACAAGGTTTTTAGAAACCCAGTTTTAATCCTGGAAAACTTAAAAAAATTAAATATACTTTTTATAGTTACTTTGTTATAAGACAACCTCTAATGAACTGAAAAATTTAGCCGCAAACATAGGAAAATGAAAATGGCTTCAATAAACTTTACACATTCTAGAAAACATTTCAAACGATAGCTTCAGTACTTACTTCACACCGCTATAAAATGTTTTATGTTTGCATTATATGATATTTTAAAGGCTTTGATTTTGCTTTAATTATGTAATTAATGTATGTACTTACAGTTGGTAATTTTTTTTGAGGTTTCTGATGCAGACCACCCATATAAACCACAGATGGAGGCACAGGCCGAATACCTTCAAATACTGGATGCACATTGAGAAACAGCATATCAACATTATTATTCAACTCAGACACCGATGGAATATCATTTCCAAAATGCTTTTTCAACATAGCATTCTCAGAAATCTGACTATTCTCGAACAAACTGTGGACCAAATAGTCATAATACAACTCCTTGACCTTCTCCCACATAGTAAGATTGTGGAGTCGTTGGCGAGTCACTGATGGATAAAGCATCGGGTGAACTGGAGCTCCTAAATTCTTATAGTTGTCAAGAGCTGCTCCTAAGGAACTCATTTGAATCACTGGTGCTTTGTATATATAAGAATATGCTAGCGCAGGTCGTACACAAGCTTCAAGAAATAGTAGATCGAACTTTTGACTCTTATCGTTGATCAGATTTTGCACTTTATCATCTTTGAGTTGAGCATCTACTACCAAAGTCAATGCTTGTAGAACAACATCCATGACCATGACAACGTCATCTTTATTCCCTTACGTCGAAGCCATGAATATTTTCTGCCATATATCATACGATATGTCATGGACATCGATTTCTGTCAAATTAGCTGGTGTTTCACCTTTAGGGAAGGCAGGATCTGGTGTGATGACAGTGACATCGTGTCCTCGTCTGGCTAGTTCATGAGTTAATGGTCGAAACACTACTTGATGACTGATTGACGGTATTGGAAACACTGCTAAAATTCTTGCCGCTTCATTATGACTTGCAAAAAATAAGTAACATAGAACTGAACACGAGATTATTCCCATTTTACTATTCTGTTATAAACATACGACTGGCTTCAACGATTCCCAACCAGATACTGAATACGAAAGTATCGTATATATACTGAAAAGTTCAATATTGTAACATATTTCATAATACACATAGTTAGAAAATAGATATGAATCGGTACAGCTCAAGGTTTCTTTTATCTTGATAGCGTCAAATAATAGCAGATTATGCACTAAGGGTATAAAGTATAGTGTCTTATGTAGCAGGCGCCGTATTGAATCCCGAGCAAAACGAAGGATTCTTGCGTTAACTCCCGAGCAAAGCGAGGGAGTTAAGTCAATAATCCTGAATGCAGCGTGGGAATCAAGGTCACCCAAGACGAAGGTACCTTTATCCCCAAGGAGAATACTCTGCTTTTCACACCATTTACGAGACAATAAAATGCAATAGTACTAGAACCAAAGTATTTATTAAAATAACAATTACAGTTAGCAGACCTATTTGAAACAATTAACTGTTTAAGGTAATGTTTGATACATTAGACTAGTTGTGGAAAGACAAAGTTATGTTTTAATTCGGTACATTAATTGAAGTTGAGGTAGAGTTTATTTGAGTATTACTGTTAAGTAAAGGGTCTGCTGAGGACCATTTTGAATCGTGAAAGTTGGTGAAGGTGGTGCTTGAGGCAGCGGGCTAGATGAATAGTGTTTTGATGTGGAAGGTTTTGCTGAAAAAGGCGTCCAAGGATCAGTTATCAACGGTGTTTTTAGTTTGATGTTTTCACCAATGCGACAGCTTATTTTATCCTTATTTTGTATACAATTTTTCAGCCACCGTGTCTTTTAATCTGGGTCAGGTCTGCTGCTGAATCCACCAATAGAGTAGCCGATGTTTTCCTGAAACAATGGCCCGTGTATAGCTCGGCATTTGTCAATTTCAGGTTTTTCGCGATTTCTTTCGGCATGCTGCTGATCTAATTTTTCCAATGACGTACCTGTTGCACTTGCCATTATTATAGCTACGAAAAATCTGTCCGTGTTTATTTCAGAGGGGCGTAGAGCTTGGTACTTTTCGATAATTCTTACGTATTCTCCACGGACTGCAAATTACCGTTCTTTCTTTGATTTTGTTTCTGGAACAAACCTGAATATTCTTCGATATCTTCGAGTTTAATATTTATGAGTTCATTTCCAAGACAAGCGCCATTCATTCCAAAAATCAATGAATGACACTGTGTGTGTCAGTCAAATCTAAGAAAGTTTATTATTTTTAATAACAACACATAAACCTTACGAAGGTTAACAATAACAATTATCACTTAAATTAATGAGTTTAATGTTTGAGACGAAACATCACATGTCAGTAGATCGCACACAAGCGATAATTCTTCAAACAGTCATGGGCGGGTAGCTAGTAGCTATACTTACCTATAGTAAGTATGTAGCTATTTTAGTTACAAAAATTGAATCAATAGGTAGGTACTTACTTCTGTGGCAAGAAAGCTGTGATCAAGGGTTTCATTTAGAAACGTTTACACATTTTGAGCTGTGAAAACTTTTGATTTCTTAGGACGACGTCCTTCTGATTTCCTTTTTAAAAATGCCAGTATTATTTTTGATGCTTATTGTTGACCTGAGCATCGAATAGATGCACCATAGCCTACTTGCCTTATTTGTAAATGATAAATGTAGGAAGTAGACTAAAAGCACTGATTCTCTTCTTTATTTATTTTGTTGATTTTTAAGGTGTTTTTGTTTTGAATGCCAATTCACACATCTTTCTTTATTTCCTTCTATTCAGATACAGACTTGATGTAGGACCTTTGTAGTTTTCCATTTGTAAAAATCATCGTAGGCTTTCATGTACAATTGACTTTTCTGGGAGTAGATTGTTGGCAATACCAATTGCTTCGGATTTAATGTACTCCGGATTCAAATTATTATCGTCACTCGACATTTTTGTGAGAATTTGTATGTAGTTAAGTAATTTGTCTCTTTTTAATTTGTGTTAAATTTTTCTTTTATTTATGTTTTTCTCGTGGTGGCCAGTTAGTTTTTTCTAACTATTTCTGTTCTAGTGCAGATCATGATGGTGAATGCATAGAATTAGTATGTACCTACTTCCTATCGTAAATGTTCTTACGCGATTTCTACTTTATGTTCCAAATTCAAATCACATTAATGACCGGGTCATAATTAAATTCAGTACAATATGAATGCCCTGCTAGACCTCAGGTCTTAAATGACTTACTTTAGGTTAGGTTTGTATGTCATATAATTTGACATTGTCGAGCAGGTGGTGTGAATATTAATAATATTACCATAAATCGTTATATAAGAAAATCGATACGACCAATGATTATCTGTAGAATGTAAGCGTTGTATTTTCTATTAAAACAGCCAATTTAATCATTAGTTTTAAGTAATTAGCGTCTTCAATCACTATTTTCTTCTCGTCCAGTCAATGTTTTACCTTTGGAGTGACATGAATTGCTTAGTTTGTTTGTAACTTAAAAACAGAGGTCTTGGCTAGATAATAACAGCCGCAAGGACCGATCTTTAAGGTTTAGCAACGCTTGCCGAGGTCGGTGCGTGGATGGGTGACCATCTTTACATAGCAAGTTTCTTCCGTGCCTCGGAAAGCGTGTTAAGCCCTAAGATTGTTGGTCCCGACTGTCATTTGAAGATCTTTGACAGTCGTTACGGGTAGTCTGATATCTGACACCAGTTTAACGAAAGGTTATCATGTTACCCAGTTACTGGGTTGTGGAGGTCAGATAGGTAGTCACTTTATGTAAAATCCTGGTGCTCAGCTGTTTCCGGATAGACTGGAAGTCGACCCCAATATAGTTAGGAAAAGGCTAGGCAGATTGACTGTTTGTAAATTAAAACTAAATATTCCATGGCGCTAGCCAATTGCTACAAACCAAAAGAGAACAAATCTATACTCCAGACTGCTAAGGAGAGATTGCATTTGAAATAACTTAATGACATTTTATCTAATCTAGTACCTAATCGAACCCAATACCCCAAGCTTGGCAGTATCACTAGACCAAAGAAACAGCCGTATTGAATGACGTACAAAATTATTATCTAATACATCAGTAGGTAGTTAAAGTGTTATTAACTTGACGCCAAGTGTTATATAAGTGTAAACAAACTTATAATGAACATGCTATTATCGTATATTTACTTCGCACGTGTCATGAGTTGACGAGTAGTTAGATACATCTATACTAATAATATTGTAAAGAGGAAAGATTTTTTTGTTTGTATGTTTGTTTGTACCAAATAGGCTCCGAAACTACTGGACCGATTTGAAAAATTCTTTCACCAATAGAAAGCTACATTATTCCTGAGTGACATACGCTATTTTTTAAGCCCGAAAATGGGTCCTGTGGTCCACGGGAGCGAAGCTGCGGGCAACAGCTAGTAAACAATATAAATATATTTATTTATTATATCGAGATTAGAACATAGGACTTCATGCTTAGTAGCAGTGCTTGCGAACACTAAAACGACCAGGCAGTTGCTAAATACACATAAAAGGATTGTTTATCTAGGGAGCAAACAACTATTTTAAAGGCGAGAGTGTTTTTTTAATCCAGAGTGGAGCGAGAGATTCAAAGTACGTCACTCTAGTTTAAAATAGTGTTGTTCCCGAGGTGGACATTCTACTTTTTATCACCCTCTATGAGAAAATAAGTAAGTGCAACTTATGAACAAGAACTTTACGTTTATTCATTTACATACAATAAGGAACCATAAGACATAACATAAAAATAATTAGAGGCTAATGTTTATATTTGAACAATTGTGGAAGTGCATCGTTATAATAAAAAAAGAAAGAAATAATTTTATTAGTACCATCTGTTACAGCTATATATTTATTTTTTTAATTTGGCTCGCGCGCGGTTTTCCAGCCAGTCACTTGTTCAATACAATGTTCCCGTGTGGTCTGAAATAGAATTACAATCGCTCATTAGCCATTCACCTCATACATTCGTCGTAATCGATTTTAGCGATGTAATCCAATTTGGGACCGCATGTTTTGTGATTCATCTCTTTGCTGATTGGAACATTTACTAACAATATCCACATGCCAAACTTAGATCACTTTTAGTCCCTAGGAATTAATTGGCTATTTTAGTCCCTGTTTACGAAGAATAAACTAGCTCTTTTTGAATAGATGTGATTTAAATTTAATTTAATCAGTACGTGAATAACATCTCATCTAGCGGGCACTTACATAATATTGCATTAAATATTATATAATCTTTAGACTATAGAAGATATCTAAACTAATATTAGGCGTAAAATTTTATATATGGATGTAAGGTTAATCTCTGGGAATGCTTATCCGATTATGAAAATTCTTTATATCTCTGAGTGTTAAATGCTACATTCTGCGAAATAAGCGATAAAAGGAAAGCCGTGGGAAAAAGTAGCCGTAGATAAATTTAATTTATATGCAAACGGAAAAACATTGTTTGAAGAAAAATCACACAAAAATATGCCTATTAGTCTCACAGTCAGCTTACATAACTCTATAATTATTAAAACTCATCAAAGGGCGAATGATTGAGCTCTCGTATAAGGTCATCACACCCCTGATAGAGCTAACTGAGGCACCATATCAGTTACGCGTTCAGCCTATAAATATATTTTTAGTCAAAAACCAGTCGTCCTTGGGCTTTACACAAAGTAGTATCAGCGAACATAATTGTAAAATATCCAAAACAAAAGGAATTAATTGATAAAGTGCTTGGCAAACATTTTGGACTTTTTGATTCCGTTATTGCTGATATCATGTCACTTTGTCTAGGTTCTCTAGTACTGTAGCGGCCACTATGATTCTTTCCTAACTTCACACACATCCTACATCGAGCAAGAAAAGTTCTCCGCGCGATATGAACATACAAGAGCCCAAAAACCACCATAGGGTAGTTAACCATCAGATAAAACACTCGTCTGGTTGAATGATCCTCCCTATTCGTCTCTTTTACACGTCCTTATGACCCCAATCGATATTGCAAAAAAGAGACTCTCCTAATCTCATCGCGATATGAACATAAAAGAGCCCAAAAACCACCATAGGGTAGTTAACCATCAGATGAAAAACTCGTCTGGTTGAAGGATCCTCCCTATTCATCTTTTTTACACGTCCGTTATGATATGACCCCAATCGATAACGCAGAAAGAGACTCTCCTAATCTACATAAATATACAGCGACTTCTAGAATAAACCAGTTCGAGAGAACAGGTGCTCCGAATGCGGAAGCTATAATTAAATCATATATTCAACGACACACGAGTCACTGCTCAGATATCGTCCAATGAGATAAGAAAACTATAAATAATGTGCGACACGATAAAGACACGTGGTTGCTATCTTATTTTATATACAAGTTACTGTAAAAGCGTGAATATTGGGAAATCTTTGGTTTATCTTGTAATTCATAATAAATTTCATCATAAATAGAAGAGAGCTAAAGAAATATTATAAATGTAATAATAAAAACATGTCCTAGAACTAAAATGTTTGAAAACCTGTGACATCCACCAACCCGTACTGGGCCCGCGTCGCGTGGTGGATTGCTGCCTAATCCCTCTTATATAGAGGACGCTTGTTTCCCAACGGCGGGAACATTACAAGCTGATTATGCTCATGCTAGATTTGCTATAAGTTTTGACATAAAATATCAATTAAGTAAAACGAGGACCTTAAAAAGATGGCTGGAACAAATTGAATGCGAAAAGCGGCGACTCGGGTATTATAACATAGCTAAAAAGAGAAGTTTCACCTACCGTGGACTGCGATGAAGCGAAACAATTGATTTGAACGATAATAACATAACTATTCGGTTTCAGACTTTACTTCTTAGAGTTCATATCATCATTATGTTTTTCCCTATTTATTTTGGGTTTCTGTAAAAGGACTTCTTCTTTCATATTTTTCTATTAGTCTTCATCCCTATAGTCATCTTTTTTCTATCCATATCTTTTTCTACAACAGTCCATTAATCGTTTATTTTGTCTATAACAAGACTTGGTGTGTCTAAGGTTTGACCGTAGTTCGGGCTTTTACAGTAACATACATAATACGAGTATTGCGTTTTACTAAATCATGCTTGTCCGTGAGTGACGACCCGAATCGTACAGTGTTTTGACTGGGGAGTGGGCAAACGAAATTATCTTATCGGCTTTTTTATCACAGTTTAAACAGTTGTCGAATAATGCATAGTAAAGCAGCTACTAATGAAACACATGGCTTATTATGGGAACGGTGATGTGTAGTTATGTAAATTTATAAACGTACTTATTGTACCGAGTATCCTTTAGCGATATGAAAATTAAAATGCGACATTGTTTTAATCATACTGAAAAACAATTTCCTGTTCTTTTTGATAACATTCAGTAGCTCCTTTTATAGGGTTCCGTACCCAAAGGGTGGAAACGGGAACCTAATACTAAGACTCCACTGTCCGTCTGTCACAGGGCTGTATCTCATGAACCGTGATAGCTAGACAGTTGAAATTTTCACATATGATGTATTTGTTTTGCTGCTATAACAACAAATACTAAAAACCGAATAAAATAAATATTTTAGTGGGGCTACCATACAACAAACGTGTTTTTATTGCAGTTTTTTGCGATTATGGTAAGGAACCCTTCGTGCGCAAGCCTGACTCGCACTTGGCCGGTTTTATAGCACTTGCATCATACAGATTATACTAACAAAGTGTGACTTTTAACTGACTCCAAGAAAAGAGGTGTTGCCATGCAATAAAAAACTAGGACTTAATAACATACACACTTGTTTTTCCAATTTATACTTTAAACCTTGGCAGAATAGTTGACATCAGCTTTGCTTGCCATATAAAATACAATAGAGTTATGCAGTGTAAGCCAACCGTAAACAAGAAAACTTTAATTCAGTTTCAATCTGACAACCTAAATTTATATCAATCTATTTTTAACTAAGTTATCTTTGATATTATGTAACTCAGATTAAATTACTTACACCTTGTACTAAAATGTAGAGGTATTTCACAATATTTGTCAATATACCTGCAATTTATAACGAAGTCATATCTATAAAAAGTTCATTCCCGTGAGTAATTTTGACGTGAGTGCTTGTGTTAAAAATGGCTACGTTATATTATATTGTTGCTTGTACACTTATAGTTTTAAATCACAATGAAGCAGCAAGAATCCTAGGAGTGTTTCCAGTTGCTTCTATAAGCCATCAAGTGGTGTTTAGACCAATAACTCAAGCTCTAGCAAAACGTGGTCATGAAGTGACTGTGATTACACCAGATCCCGCCTTCCCGAAAGGAGAGACGCCTGTCAATCTGACAGAAATTGATGTCCATGATATATCATACGCTATATGGGCAGAAACATTCATGGGAATCTCTAAAGGGCACAAGAAAGATCTCTTGCTAAATTTCAAGGGATATATAGAATCAATACTGTTAATGTTTGAAGCACAGCTGAAGGATAAGCAAGTACAAAATCTGATTAAGGACAAGACTCAAAAGTTTGACCTGATATTAGTGGAATCTCATATCAGACCTGCGCTAATATTCTCTCACATTTACAAGGCACCTGTGATTTTAATCAATTCTATGGCAGCATTTTTCGACAATGATGAAGTGATTGGTGCTCCAGTCCATCCTTTCCTCTATCCAAATGGTCTTCGGCAGAAACTAAATAATCTTTCCTTATGGGACAAAATCAATGAATTGTATCTTCACTATAGAATTGTACAGTTGGGTGAATATAGCAGAGTTAAAGAAGATAAAATGCTGAAATCATTTTTTGGTCCTAACACCCCAACGACTGAAGACCTTAGTGAAAACGTTCACATGCTTTTCTTAAATATACATCCAGTATTTGAAGGTATCCGACCGGTACCCCCTTCTGTGATATTCATGGGTGGTTTACACGTGAATCCTGTACAAGAATTGCCAAAAGTGAGTATCAGTGACTTTAATAGTCGAATTGTTAATACTGCGTAGCAAAAAAAAGTCTCAATCTATGGCTAACCGGAGTTAACTGACAGATGCTATGTCACTTTGTAAAAAACTGGTCATATTTATTGTGATTGACTTTTAGACTCGATCGACTTATCACGTGACCACGGGGCTGGTCCACATTGTAGTCAAAGAATCAGCATTAACGCCTCGTATGCCACTAATTAGCGAAACAGTAGAAAAGTAATTGTATCTCGCGTAGATCCGCATTCATACGAGGGATTAAACGTGGCAATGTAATTGCCAGCCTTTATAGCAATTTTCCCATTGTACCTCTAAACGGCGGCGTTTTAATTATCCCATAGTCACTGCCGTATGAAAAACACAACATTAATAAAATAAAAATTCTAAAATTGATTTTATAGGAACTCAAATCGTATTTAGACTCTTCCAAAAATGGCGTTATCTACTTAAGCTTCGGTACAAATGTGGATCCCTCCTTACTGCCTCCGCGAACAATACAAATATTAGTGAAGGCGCTTTCCAAAGTACCTTACGATGTGCTGTGGAAGTGGAACACTGATGAACTGCCAGGTCGCGGTGACAACATAAGGATATCCAAGTGGCTGCCACAGTCAGACCTACTGAGTAAGTACTTTTTCAACTCAACCTATGTATGCCTCATGACCATTCCCGAGTTGCGTCACAACACCTGAGTTCCTGCCTTTTGGATCTAGCGTGTCTTGGCTCGTTCGACCAACATGACCAAATTTTCTTCGTCCGAGCGATCATGCAGACAAACGTTCTTCGAGTCGTCGATCATTCGGGCGATCGTTCTTCAGGTGATCAATGATTCGACCGAACTTCTTCGGAAGAATGATCGTTCGGCGGTCATTATCAGTTAATGATCAGATGATCTTGCCAGATTTACTTGCCAATAAGCGGTCTCGACTCGCGAACTGATCTATTCCAATCAACACTCAGACCATCGGTATTTTGACTGGCACATGGCCGACTAACTACCGCTTAGATATGTTGGTATCATGTTATACCGTACCATTGGGTTTACTTTCTACGATCATTGGTTTGGGACGTGCTGGCTTTCACGATCCGTTTCCAACTTCCTATTTCGACTTTTGCAGCATACAATATTCATCAAATCTTTCTAATGAGTCAATTAATATTTGCAGAACATCCAAAAATTAAGCTGTTCATAACACAAGGAGGTCTACAATCAACAGACGAGGCTATCACAGCAGGAGTGCCAGTTATTGGTATCCCAATGTTGGGCGATCAGTGGTATAATGTCGAGAGATATGTAACCCATAAAATTGGACTCGGGCTTCATATGGAGACACTGACTGAAGAGGAAATTATTAACACGGTCAACAAAATTATTGGAGACGACAGGTATGCAAATTTGTTTTTGCTGTAACTCCTTTTTGTTTATTAAATTTTGCATCATGTCTAAATTTATTAGATACCACGGGTATCCTTTCTGTGTAAATAATTCTAACACTAAGAGGGTAAAAAATTACTTCAATTTATCTACTCAGATAAAACGCCTCTTTGTTAGTAAGATAATTTCATTATGCCTGCAGAGTCAGATGAGGATACTCCAATAACCCATAATGGGTTTGCGGAGCTAGATCCCAAGCAATCCAAAACAACGCCTGCACCCTTAAAGACCTTTACGAGGAAAATGCTAAGTCCGACTTGGCTGAGTTCTTGAATTGATACGACGAAGAAGTTGAATAAGATTTTGCTAGCTCTTCAACTTCCTCTTGGTCAGTCGAGTTAACACTATTTTTTCATTTCTAGTTATCGCCAGAACATCAAAAAACTCCGTAGTGTGATGTATGATCTCCCTATGTCTCCTCTGGAGCGCGCCGTTTGGTGGACGGAGCACGTGCTGCGTCACGGCGGAGCGAGACATCTTCGAGCGCCCGCCGCAAACATGTCGTGGGCGCAATATCTAGAACTAGAACTAGTATTCACCTTACTGCTTGGGCTTTTCTTAGTTATAACAGTATTCATTTTAATTCTCCGTTCACTCTATAAGATTGCTATAGGCAGCGATGCCAATGTCAAAGTAAAACGTAGTTAAGGCGTCTCCCCGAGCAAAACGCCGCGCTAGTCGTTTTTGTGCAGTTTTTAAGAGCTATCTACTCTTTATTTAAAAATAAATATCAATTAATAAAAATACATTAAATTTCTACATAATGTTGATTCTAAAATTGTAGTACACTTTTTTCTTTAAAGAGGTATATGTTTCACTAATCTCCTGCCAACAAAACCATAAAAATGTGAAACATTATTGATAGCATGCATCTCCTCGTAAAGTGTTCATTAATTATTTTTTATACTAAAACTAATAGATAGACAATTTGATAACGAACATTTTGTAAGTTTTATTTTTTTCAAAAGACCAATATTCGATTTTATAAAGATTTTATTCTAAAATCTGGGCGTATTCACTACCGTAATTCATGCGCCAACAGTGCCGCTAGGCCAATAGGAATGCTCATATCTCATGCTGATTTTTTGGTCAGGGTACGGCCTTAATGCCCAATTCTTTGTAAATAAAACACCACAACACCTGCAGTGCTATTCTCTAAGGATACGGCCTTGAGCGCAGTGCTGGTGCCAGCGACGAATCTAAGTTTGATATTCGCTAAGCCGCGAATAGCGACACTAGCGCTCTAAGCTGTGACGGCCTTGAGTTAGAACTACTCAATGTCGAGCAAGTTGACAGTTGTTCATACATTTTGGTATTCCGTAAGAAAAAACAGCGTCGAAGACGCTCGCAGCATGGCTTATAGCCTCCTTTTTATCTGTCAAATCCAAAAGCCACTATTTTTGCGCGTAACGTAATTCTTCTTGGATTTTAATCTAACTAATATTATAAATGTGGAAGTTTGGATGGGAAGTTTTGTTGGTTTAAATGTTTGTGGATGTTTGTTTGTTACTCAATCACGCCAGTGTTACATACTCTTTGAATCACGCCAGAACGGCACTGGATGAAATTCTGCATAGAGATAGATTATAGCTAGGTAAAGGAATAGCATAAGGGATACTTTTCTTCCCAATATAATGTACCCTTGGGATAAGAAAACACTTTTCACGTGTTTGAAGCCACTGGCAGAAGCTAATAAAATATTGTATTAAAATAAGTTTTTACCAGCTTGCCAGCTTACCAGTTTGTTAGCTTGGTTAACTAAAGCTACATATATTAGAAGAAGCTAAGAAAATTAATGATTTTAACAGAGCTCGACAGGCGAGAGAATTAGCAACGTTGATAACAATATCCCGGGATAGAGACACTTTATGCATAGTTACCTTCAGGCTTTAATAACATAGGTACCTAGGTATTGGCAAACGACTTAGCTTTTAGCGTACAGGTGTTTTAAATGTTTAATGTGAATTTTAATTTATATATTATGTAACTAGCTGTTGCCTGCAACTACGTCTGCGTAGAATTAGTATTTCAAATAGCCATTTTTTTATTTCAAGAAAAATATTGTAGTTTTGTGGGCCGCCTTACTAGATATATTATTAATTCATTATACAAACTTAAGGAAGATTTCCATGATAAAAATTATCCTATGAAGGACATAGGATAGTTACCTACGGTCTCAAACTGTTTCCATAGGTACCATCAGCGGTTTAAGCGTGAAAAGATAACAGACAGTTACTTTTGCATGTATTATATTAGTATGGATTGCATAGGTTAATTAGTAGGATCTTTAATTAAAATTACATGTCATGAATATATTTAAATAATATTTGTTGTGATGTGAATCATGTTTATTGGTCCGGCTTCATCGTCATCATATACGTCGAATGACGTCCACCGCTGGACATAGGCCTCCACCAAGCGTCGCCACATTGACCGGTCGCGTGCATCTCGCATCCAGCGGAACACCGCAACCTTCACAGGTTCCTTCCGGCTAGATACTCAATCTTAATAGGCCAAATTATGGTTTTTACAAGCAAAATTGTGCATTAAGACTGCAAAACAGATTAATATGTTTATTATGGAAAATAATTAGACATAATATACATATTGACTAATAAAAAAAACTCAAAATGATAAAACTCAGATTTATTTATTGAAAAATTTTCCAGTAATAGAATTTTATTCTATAAATATCTTCAGTGTATCTCCATTTGCCTTTGTGAAGGTTGTTGTGAAATGAGCATAGGATTAGATGGCCTCATACCGTTAGCAAACGACGCCTGCGAGGAGCTGTGAATATAAAAATGCAATAAATTACTATTAGAGGTAAAAAAATATGCAGGATACTATGTATAACAGCATCACTCTCTCTTTCTGAAGGAACAGATATTATAGGGAGACACATAGTATTGCTGGTTTATTGATTTTTTGGCTACTTTTAAAAACACCAACAACTTGGTCCAAACTGGGAATGAAAAGTGAGAACACTATTTAATTATCTAGAGCTTCTTACACTGCACCAACCAACAATTGCAAGTGCCTCAAAGCAGAGATCTAGCCCCATCTAGCCTCAAAGTGTAATACGAAATATAAACAAATTATAACATACCTAGTAAGACTTTTCTAAAAAACTTCATCACTTGTTTTGTGTTCGGCTGGTTTTCCATTGTCATATTGTTCTTACGCCAAGATAGCCCTGGTTTTACATCCTGCAAATTTATTTCAACGCAGTACTATCATATTTGATCTAAAGATAAACATAGATAAGATAAGATCATTTATTTGTCCAAAACATGAGTATATGATACATCACTTCACTTTTTTGGAGAAAAATAATATTGTCACTGTACCTAAGTATATTAAAATACTTACATTTCACACAGTCACACAACTATGTTAAAATCATATATGTAAATAGTTTTAAATAAAAACAAACAACAAATTATCAAACAAACAGAGTCGGTTGCGATCAATTAGGTAGGAAAACTATGAAGACGGCATGTTCTACTATATGAAGAATAGTTATACAAATAGATATCTATAATATCGACACACGCATGTCAAAAAGCGTTTTGTCTCTTTTTAACTAACCAAGAGCTGCATATGAAAAGAGAGACATCTAAATGTTTGTCAAGGACTAAACTTGGTAACACTTTTGAGTGACGTCAAAATCATGTCTATGCGTGACCGTTCGCCATGTTGATTGCTGAGTAAAATTGGTAGTTGTGTGCCGTATATGTTAGTTTATCTATGTAGTTGTGCTGTCAAACAGTTGCAAATGGCCTACCTCATTGGCCAATGGACAGCCATCTTAATTGCCCGATTTTTGTAGGTATGCACGCTAATTTCGTAGGTATGGCAAGTCCATAGGTTTATAAGTCAGTGGTTGCGATTTTGCGTGTTGTGACAGCGTCACAGCGCGTTGCTTTTACTTACGAAATAGGCAAAGAAATTGTCATTCAGCCTTAAGATGCAATAATAAAAATACATTAGTTAAACTATTATAACTATGAAATCGTTTGTAGTTTCACTCTATTACTTAAAATACTTAAGTCTAATAGATCTATATTATACATTTTAAGGCCATAAAACTCTCAGTCGAGATTTACCGATTGTAATTTAAAGAATTTGTTTCAAGCCCTAATTCGTCTACGAAATTATGACGGCAGATGTCAGTCTAGAGTTCGTCGACGACCATAACCGCGCTAGAGAATACCGTTTGAATCAGCGCTGCACGATCGGTCGATCTCGAGACTGTCTCGAAGACGAGCTCGTCGACGAGCACAGCCATGAAACTGTCTCTTAGAGAATAGCATGGCTGGAGTCGTACTATAACGTGTCAACGCCATTATGATTCCGATGTGAAAAGGAGGATAGTTCTCTTTGTCCTGTATAGCCCCATGGGCAGACAGAAACGCACACACCTTGTGCAGTATGTGTGGTGCAATGACAGATTGATTAAGACAACATTGTGGTATGAAAGACATTGAAAAGAGTAAGCTTATATGAATTGATCATATGGAGAGAATGAATAAAAGGAGACTAAAAAACAAAGCAGATTAAAGTGGAAACGCCAGGAGGAAATGCCATAGACGGGCACAGTTTATTATTGATGTTCTTCAGAAAGGTAAAGTGCATACATAGCGTTAGCAACTGGTGAACGTGTATGACTAGATGTATGAATGTAAAAGAAGCAAGAGGACTATGTAAGAATCGTAACAGGTGACGTTATGTAGTTTCTGCCTACCTCCATCGGGAAAAAAAGGTTCAGTTTACGCATGTATATAACTATAGTAGCTTTAATTATTATGCCATAATTTTGCATAATTAAATTATAGTAATTTAAATTTATAGTAATTTTTTTACAGTAATTTGAATTATTATCCTATTATTTCTACATTATAAATATTTTATCTTGAACAATAATTCTGAATTGGTTAAGAAAAAAAAATTGCATACGGTCATTTGGATCCTGCACCGTTTAGTACCCAAAGGTCATGGAACCAACCTTTGATCTAATAGTCCAAAGTTGTAATACTGAAAAAAACATCCCCACATAACGTGTACAGGAGATACCATAAAAAAACTTGGTTTTGTTTTACCACTTTGTCGGCGTGAATAATAATGTATATCCATGCCAAATTATAGGTTTCTAGTACTAAGAGACTGAGCGAAGCTGCAGACGAACGGACGGACGGACAGTCAGGTGGACAGATGGACATGGCAAAACCATAAGGGTTCCTTGTTGACTACGGAACCCTAAAAATGACAAACTTACCTATTCTCGAGAAGCATTTTAATCCAAAGAATATTATGTGTAAATATCATTATGCGTTTATAACATTATGCTTTATAAAATTATGCTTCATTATTAATATGCCAACAGTATTTATGGCAATAAACATAACGGCAAAACTTTTGCATAATAATATTATGCTGAATTTAATTATGCCAATGTAAATTATGAATGTATATATTTTATGCTTATCATAACATTGGTAAACCGAATTAAAAGGGGCAACATTTTATTTCTTGCTAGCTGAGGATGACTTTAGAGTGGCGACCATGTACCGGAAGCGGTCCCTCCCACATGGTGGTCCAGTGACCTGATCCACATCGCGTCTTTTATCTCACATGTGATTGAACGATTGTTATGGTCAAAACCCATTGCCTTGCTGAATTCACTTAAGCAATTAGGCTGCTGGTGAAGACTATGTGAATCTATAGAACGTGAGAAGCCAAGAAGCACAAGACGAGTTATGTAGCGGCCTATGACAATGGCTTTCTGAAATTATGATAAAGAGCCTAAAACAAATTAAAAAAAAAGATGAGGAGTCGGTGGGCTTATAAAACAAAACTGTCATGTAGGTAATCTATTCTAGTCTTATTACAGAAATAAAGTAAATATGATATAATATCTATGTCAATATTATCCATAAACGCAAATCATTTACGCTGATGACGACCGCTTGATCATGAACTTGACCCATCGCAATCTAAGAATTGCATGTCATCGTACTACAAATATACTATTATTGTCACGGTCTATTGATTTATGAGTGGTAAGAATTTCTTAGCTATCGAGTCATTTCTGTGGCTTCTGAAATTAAGAAAACTATTTTAATTGGCAATGTATTTATTTTGAAAACAGTTTAAAATAATAGTTTTACAATATTTAAACTTCAAATTCAGATATATTTATTTGCAAACTTGATGAGGCCGGTATTTCCTAGCTGATAACTCTGACAAGAAACGTCGAATCAAACTCTGAAAAAAGTCAAAGCCTCTATTTAAGTCCAGACAATCCGTAATTGGTCAAATCAAATGAGAACCTCGTAGGTTAATATCTCAGGTGGCCTTTTAAGAAAAGCTCCATACAAATTTGAATGGACGTGAAACTAAAGACATTGGAATAGGTGGCATAAAACACTCAAGCTACCAGTCAATCGCATAATCATGCATTAATGGTGAAGATTATAAATATATGCAAACAAGTTTTGTCTCAAAAAAACATAATACAGCAAATTAAAATAAACAGCTAAACACGAAAGAAAAAAAAACATCCAAAAGAGAACACATAGCCATCATACCAAGCAAAATGAAGCGGTAATTGACAAACAAAATTAGCAAACGAATAGGTTACATACAGAATGGGATGGCCGCGTTCTTGAGACATGTTGACAGCCTTGTTCCTTCTACTGCAGACCGCACATTATATAGGCCTCCTTCCTTTTGTGGCATGGTTTGTGTAATATAATATTTTTTTTCCTTTTGCATCTTCACAAGTCTCGTACAGGTCGTACCCACGATATTTTGTATTTTATTATAGTTATAATTGAGCTATCAATACTGCTTCTATTGTCTCCTGTGGATGTTTCCTGTATACATCTATTTTACAAACACGACTAAGCAAAGCAGAATTTTATTTGACTAGACAAGCACCTTTACATAGAGTTCTACTAATACTAAAATATTTTGTATTGTAGTGTATTTATTACGTCATCTCGAACTAGAACTTATCAAGTACTGTGTGTAAAGAAACGAAAGTCATTATACTCACGAAATAAACAAACTTTATCGCTAAGGTGTTGCCTTGATTGTAAAAAAACATCGTAATGGTCGTTATTATTTACTATCGAACTATTATTAGACCTTAAGAATGTTATATTTTGTTAGATGCAATATTTTTTTCTCAATCACTCATCATAACAGCTTTTACAATGATTTCGTTAAAAACAGAAATTCTGATATATTAAAATAAAGAACCGATGGCCGATAGGGACTGTGATGCCAATAGATTCTTCATTATGGAAACAAATTGCCCTGGTCTAAGTAATAGTAATTCCAGCTAAGTTCCAATGTTTGTACTTACAGATGAACAAGGCCTGTATTAACGTAACACATATTTAGTCAGCATATAGCTTAGGTTACCAAAGAAATAAAAAATCAATGAAAGGGTACTTCAAGGTAAGGTAAAGGTAGATCCGCTTTCGAAAAGATCATAACTTGAAGGATAACGTGCTTAAGATAAGATTTCAACTAAAAATAATTCTTATCAGGGCAAACTCGTCTTATAAATATTCAGCAGAACAAAATGACGAAACAAAAGACGAGACGACGACGATGACATACATTTTCTTAATATTAATATTGATTGACTTTAATTGGATGAATCGAGCATTCTTTAAAAAGACCGCGTCATGTTATCGTTGGGGACTGATAGCAATATCATAAGCCATGAGCATGACATTCTAATGTATGGCCAATATATAGACCGAGAAAAATCAGCTTAGTTCAGCTTCCTCAGTTAACGAAAGAAGTTTGAAGCATGTTGGTACTGCGCCTCATAACATTACTGGTAACTTGCTTAAGTTTAGTAGTTTATCAAAATGAAGCTGCAAGAATACTGGGAGTGTTCCCATTTCCTTCTATCAGTCACCAAGTCGTATTCCGTCCTCTCATGCATGAACTAGCTAAGAGAGGACACGAGGTCACAGTCAGCACTACAAATCCAGCCTTCGCTAAAGGAGAAGCACCAGCCAGCCAATCTGACTGAGATAGACATGCCGTGACGCAGCACGTGCTCCGTCCACCACACGGCGCGCTCCAGTGGAGGCTGAGGCTGATCACGCAGCAGGCTTCCTAGCCTTTCAACATTGCGACGATAGCTGGTAAAGAAAATAATGTTTTTCTTAAGGCACATTATACACTGTACAGAGAAAATATGTCACAATTGTATCTAAATAACACTTCTAATGTAACCCACTGGGATGGTAATTAAGTCTGTCCCTGAATTATATTTTTAGTTTTGTTATGGTTTGCACCTAAACTTTGCTAGGATGTAATATTATGAGGAGTGGGTTCAGAGGGAAACCTAACCTTTTGAGGAATAAAAGAGTGATTTTAGGTGAGTTTATTTTTCAAGAAAAGCGATAGCTGCATTGTCATTGATATCGCGGTTACTGCCTCAGTTTTGTTCGTCTCTTGATTTGATATTTTATTTGAATACTATGATCCCATCCTTGACAAGTACTTTTTAATAATATTACGGATTTTGAGTATACTAATGTATTTACTTTTCCCTACAGTATACTAAAATCATGGTAGTATTTTGTTTATTTAGCTTACCTGTCACCAATAACAGTCTTGATTGCGTTCTCAAATATTTCTTCTGTTAGTGTTTCCAAATCCAGATTTTTTCCAGTATTGTGTCGTTCATATCTTTCTACATTGAACCATTGGTCTCCCCACATCGGTAGACCAATCAGTGGCACGCCCGCATTTATAGCTTCGTCTGTTGATTGTAGACCTCCTTGTGTTACGAACAGCTTTACTTTGGGATGTTCTGCAATACGTTATTTTTGGTTGTTATTTATTACGCCTAAGTATTTTGTAACATCACCTTTCATAACGTTTGCTACCCGAACGGTAAAACTGAGATATACAATAAGCACACGCACATTATAAAACTTATAAGTGCCTTATTTATGTATTTATTTAAACTTCATGCAACATACAGGTACGTAGGTGGACTTAATGCCTGAGGCATTCTCTGTCAGTCAACCAAGGATGGTGGAGAGATAACATGTCAGATGCATAATAAATTGAAAACAGTTATGAATATAAATATGGAAGGACGGAGAGGGAGGGGAAGGCCAAAGAAAAGATGGATGGATGTAAGGAGTGCAATGAAAGAAAAGGGAGACAGTGATAGCGCGAAGGTAAACAGAATAGTGGAAGAATAAATCGTGTCGCACCGACCCCAGGTAACATGGGATAAAGGCAGGAAGATGATGATGATCATTGTCAGGCAATAAAATGTAAACTGGTGCAAAATGCATACTCCTGTCACTGATCATGTTCTAATGATAACCCATATTCTTCCCTATCCTAAGTACTAAGTACTTTTAGTAGTCCCACTTGCCATCATCTGGGCAAATCATAAATGTCAAAGAGGTTTTATAGACTTTGAAATTATATAAGTTTTAGAAATTTTACTTACTAAGTAGGTCTGACTGTGGTAGCCACTTGGATATCCTCATGTTCTCAGTTTTACCAGGCAGCACATCCTTGTTCCACTTCCAAAGCACATCATAAGGTAATCTGCCTAAGACTTGCACTAGAATCTGTAATGTTTCTGGTGGCAGCAATGATAATTCAACATTTGTGCCAAAGCTTATTAATATCACGCCGTGTTTGGAAGAGTCTAAGTATGATTTGAGGTCCTGCAAGGAATTATCATAATATTACATTATATTATCAGTGCTTGTGTCAGCACAAAAAATATCTTAGGCGCAGGTCACACAGAGATGGCGTCGGGTGCGGACATGGCACGGACGGCTTCCTATTCCATTCAAATTTAAAACAAAATGCATAGAAATAAAGTGCAATTTTGGACACACGGTTTGTCGTGAACGAGCGACATATAAAAAGACAAGTTTAATTTTCAGTTTTTGAGACAAAATTGTTAATTTTATGAATTATTTCAAGTCTCTTTTTAGCCTTTTGTATGAAAACACATTCTAGGAGATAATAATATAGACAAAGGGCGAATGAAAAAAAAAGTTTCATTATACGAAAAAGTTTCATTATACGAAACGAAATTGATGATGAAAACAAAACAACAAGAAGTATAATTAAAAATTTAAAAATTCTTATTGACTCATGAATTTTAAACTACATAATTTTTCTAGTAGTAGACACGCTTCTGCATCAAATGCGTCGAAACACGTAAACACGATATCTTGCGAAAATACCCCACTTCAAAAAGTAAAACATAGCTAACAACTCTCTCAATTAAGTCACCTTTCAAACAAAAAACGAAATCAAAATAGTTTCATCCGTTAGGAGTTACGATGCCACACGCAGACACACAAATACATAGATACACACGTCTAACTGTTAACACCCCTCATTTCCTCTCCCTTCTTCTTCGGTTAAAAACTTACATCAGGCAATTCTTTGTTCGTTTTCTTCTGTATTCCTCCAATATGCACCACTGATGGAGGAACTGGTTGACTACGTTCAAACGTCGGATGCAAATTAAAGAAGAACATGGCTACGTTGTTGTATATTTCTTGAAGTGGTGGTAGATCTTTTCCAAGATGTTTTTGCAGCATTTTGTTTTCTTCAAAATAACTCCTTCTTAGCATCAGCTCTATATTCAAACCAACTTCTCCCACATTGTGAGGTTATAAAATCTTCAAATCATATTATTTTTATACAGAAGTGCATGAGTTGGAGCGCCAACAACTTCGTAGTTATCAGGTCCAAAAGAACTGATCAAGATCACTGGTGCTTTGAAAATATGAGAATATACAACAGCCGGTCTGACAACAGCTTCAGCAAATACCAAATCAAACTTTCTGCTTTTATCTCGAATCAATTTCTGCACTTTATCGTCATTTAGTTGCACGTCGACTACTTTCGCCATCAATCTGAATATTACTTCGTATTCTATTAGCGAGACATCCTTCCTGCCAAAAGGTATCGTCGATACATCCTCTTTCCATACATTGTAAGAAATATCATGGACATCTATCTCCGTCAAATTGGGAGGAGTTCCTCCCTTAAGAAAAGCCAGATCTGGAGTGATGATGGTGACTTCGTGACCTCTTCTGGCTAGTTCTTGAGTTAAAGCACGCAAAAAAACTTGGTGACTGATTGACGGAACTGGGAAAACGGCCAATATTTTTGCATCGTCATTGGGAATGAACACTGAACTGAAACACGTAAATATAAATAAAAGTGGTATCATTGCATACCGGTTGTAATCAGAAAATGTACTGATTAATGTTGTTTGTCTGGATCTATTTATAGGTTGTTAAAATAAGATAATTCATGACATTATATTGTGTAATGCTAAAGATCGTTTGTTTGACTTTTAAATTATAGACAATATTGGTTCGAGGAATATAATGTTATATTTTTATTTAGAAGCAATATGACATTCATTTTAAATTAAATGGTGGAAAATATGAACAAAATATACGTCGAAAACAAAGTTTGCACTTTGTCCCTCAATACAAGTTTGTACCCCTCGGTGCGCTAGTACGTTTCGCACTTGGCCGGTTTTTTGGTAAAACAATAGTATTAAATTCATTTATTTTTTTTAAATTGGTCAGTTTGGCAATAGTAATAAAAAATTAAATCTAAAATCTGTTATAAAATCGGAGAGGGAAAACCAATGTCTATTTGTAATGATAATTCAATTCGATTCACTATCACATTTCACACTATCTCAGTAATATTATAAAGTCGAAAGTTTGTGACTGTGTGCGTGTGTGTTTGTATGTTTGTTATTTCTTCACGCTCAAATGGCTGGACAGATCTGGATGAAATTTAACAAAGAGATAGATTATAGACAGGAATAGCAGATAGGATAGTGTTTATCCCGGGAATAAGTTCCGTCGGGATAATTTTCGACTTTCACGCAAGCGAAGCCGCTGGCAGAAGCTAGTATTAATATCTTTATCGTAGAGATGCACGCTCCGTGACCGTTATCAATTAAGTCTGGATTCCAGTAAGCTATGTTTAGCAATATACAGCAATAGGAAAATAAATTGAGTTGAACTATGTCCAGGATCTTCAAGGTAATTTTATGACAAGTCTATCTTTAGAGTAACGTAATGTTTAGTTTTTCTGTCGTGGGGGCTCAGCAGCCGTGGCATGGTCGCCCACGGTGAAGCGAAGAAGAGCCCAGCGAAGGGCCACTCGTCAGGACTTTTGCCGATAAGCCGACGACGTAGCGGCCAACAAGTAAGTTACGGTGCCGCTTGGCATCAGAGGCAACATCGCAACTGAGGTGGCCCACAATGTCGTATGGGAGGCATCGCGGCTAAGGGCAGGAGGCCACGGCGGGAGAGAAGTGCCGGTATTGCGGTGCCCCGCTCTCCCTACTTCTGCGGCCTAGATGGGGTCGCCACCGTCTGATGGCGGACGCGGTGAGGCCGCAGGGGAGAAGTGTCCCTAAAACGTTGGCCGCTCTCGCTATCCTCTGCGGCCAAAAATTGTAGGTGGTGGTGCCAATGACCTGACTCGACACAGGACGATCAAGGGTGCCATACACGAGTGGTCTGTCGCCCATGTGCTGGTTTGATCCCTGGGGTGGTCACGGCTTACATTTCACCATGAAAAAAGGTAGTAGGTATAGATCAGAAAGGATAGTTGGGATAAGGATAGCCTTTGTTAGTCATTATAGAATGACTAGAATAATTTTATTGAAACATTCATAACAGATCGTTCTTTTGAATCTTTTGTAACTTTTTGCCCATGACATTCGAATTCATCACATAAAGCTTGTTTCTCTTATCAATGAACTTTCTGTTTTAATGTCCTTAAAAATGTTGATCAAATAATCTAGTGTTCACAGCCTGTAACAGTTTAGTCTTATGTAATAAATATTTGAATTATAAACCAATTTAAAAAAAGAAAGAGGATACGCTTTAGACTCGTATTTTATTGAAATAGTAATTTTTAAATACAATAACCCACCTATAAAATTTTATTATTTGACTACAAGTTATTTAAAAATCCATGTACAAAATTAAATAAAATAAAATATAAGCACTCTAACACAAAGTAAATTATGGCCATGGACCCCAAACTAGGCACAGCCTGTGTCTTAGTAGCATAATAATAATAATAATAGACCGATAACGTGTTTACCGACGGTCTATAAAGTTCTTACATCCATTCTGAGAGCGAAAATTAATCAACATATTGACAATAACGCCATCATGTCTGCTTCTCAGAATGGATGTAGGAACGGGTCCCGCGGTACTAAAGAGCTGCTCCACATAGACATTGCCATTAGATAACAGGTTCGCCGTTCCCGCAAGGATCTGGCGACATGTTGGATAGATTACAAGAAGGCCTATGACTCAGTGCCACATACATGGCTCATGAGGGTGCTGGAGTTGTATAAAATTGATACAACTCTGCGCGCCTTCCTGACGTCATGTATGGGGCAGTGGAGGACGGTCCTTCACTAACCAGGATGTCGACAGATTCAGGAAAACAGTAAACCTATAAGGATTGAGCGTGGTATATTTCAGGGCGACAGTCTGAGTCCTCTGTGGTTTTGTTTAGCCCTGAACCCTCTCAGTACAATGCTGGAGGGTTCAGGCCTGGGCTATCGGTTGAGGAGAGGTGGTCAGGTTATACCACACCTCCTTTACATGGATGACCTGAAGCTCTTTGCCCCCAACAACTTGCAACTGATGAAGCTACTGAAGGTAACAGAAACCTTCAGTGACGCCATCAGGATGGAATTTGGTGTGGACAAATGTGCAGTCATGCATGTAAAGCGAGGGGAGATTATGGAATCCGTGGGAATACAACTCTCGGACTCCATACACCTTAGATCCCTTTCCTCGACTGAGACTTACAAGTATTTGGGTATGTCGGAAGCATTAGGCATCAATGTTACTGACGTGAAACAATCGTTGAAGGAACGCTTCTTTGGCCGCCTGAAAAAAGTACTAAATAGTCTTTTATCAGGCGGGAACAAGGTGAGCGCCTTCAACGGCTGGGTCATGCCGGTCTTGATGAACTCTTTCGGCATACTCAAATGGACTCAGACAGAACTTGACGCCCTGGATAGGAGAGTCCGCACATTGCTTACCGCAAATCGTATGCATCACCCACGGTCATCGGTTATGAGACTGTATATCCCTCGGAAGAGCGGGGGTCGTGGCTTTTTAAATGCTAAGACCCTGCACAACCGCGAGGTATGCAGTCTTAGGGAATACTTCCAGGCCGCTGACGTGGGTATGCATCGAGATGTGGTAGCAGTGGACAAGGGCCTTACCCCGCTCTCCTTGGCTAACGAGAACTGGCGCAAACCTATAGTATTAGATACTAATGACCGCATGGAGGTATGGCAGAGCAAGGAGCTTCACGGACGCTTCTACCGGGTTCTACATGGGCCCGATACACCAAGAAGAAAATAGTTCAAAAAGACATCTTATAACAAAAACAAACATACAACAGGCGGCCTTATCGCGATCCGCAATCTCTTCCAGGCAACCTAGAATGGAAAGAGACAGCCTGGACGCAACATGGGGTTGCACTTGTTGCAAATTTTCAACAAATAATTAATTAATTAAGAAAGTAGGTACTAAATACAAAATACAAAAAATAAAAAGTAGATACATAAATACTTACATACAACTAATATACAGACAAGAAAATAATTCAGCTTATACAAGATTATGATCACAGTGACCAGTAGTGCTCCTTCACAAGTCGCTTAAAAACAGGCAGTGATTGCGCTTGCTTTTTAGTCACAGGCAATGCATTCCATAGACGAGTGGCCTGGACAGAAAAAGATTTGTCTAGGAAGGTAGTGGAATGCATTGGCATTTTAAGTTGCATATTATGTACCGCAGTGGACTGTAGTGCAGTGTGCTGACCGAATAACACAATCCCTTCTTCACCTCTATGACACCTACAGATAAACCACTCTTTTAAATATTCAACCAGCATAATTATAATAATCATAGCCGATATACAGGCCTCCTCTCTATGAGATAGAGTAGTCTGTAATACAAAACGCGAGCCCAGTGTAAATTGGTAGATGTCACGCCATATTGTCTTCGATTTTTTTTCGTTTTGGGAGCAAGGTTGATGTTTTACACAGAGTAATGCGCTTAAATCCTAAATCAAAGCCTTCACTGTTTGACAATGGATAAACCATAATACTATAACTAACTAAAACTATTTTAATAGCCTTCCTTTAGATATAAACAGTTGTATCACAAAAGCATCCTTTAAAAATAAAAGGCATGTATTTAATGCGGCAACTAAGTAAAATGAATATAGGTTTTAAAAAGATTAATAGAGTGGGTACCATATATAATGGGTTGGCAGCTAATAAGGAGTATCGTAATAAGTAATAGGTAGCATATTAATATATCAGTAATAAGCTCCGTTTTAATTTAAACTAGCATCAAGTTTTTCTTTTGGGAACTGAATTAATATCTAAGCGGAAACTTAATGGCGAAAATAAAATAGAAAATGGGCATTCATGAATAATATAAATCAGATTCTATTTAAAATTGTTTGTATGAAGAATAAATATAAACTAGCTTATATTATACATATATTGTGTGACTTTTAATAGCTTTTTATGCAACATGGTCGACGAAGCCCCGCTGCGCGGGGCTCCTATTTCTGAATGCAGGGTCTAAAGTAACCTAACACGAAGGGGACGACGGGTGCTGAGTTCGCTCGCTTTGCTCGCTCACTTCAGCTCCCGTCATCCCCTTCGAACCTAACCTGTCCGTGTCGGGGTGCCCTAAGCGCCCGAGCTCGCTGCGCTCGCTCTTGGCAATAAATAATTCATTGTTATGATGTTGTTAATTCATTGTTGTTGTTATGTTGTTTTAATATAGAATTGGTGCAATTTAGTTAGTCGCCAAGTCATTATTTATAGCTCCTCGCCTAATATTTTATTTGACTGGTATAGTTTATTTGCTACCTAAACGCAGCTGCTAGTTTTTAGTTTTTATAACACCTTTAATTTTGAACCTTACATAATATAATAGTCGCGAAAATATTTAATCGCTGGCAAGTTATTTTAATTGTTGCAAACATTTAGTCGACTTTTAAGTTATTAGTCACTCGGAAAATAATAAGCTAAAATAAAATACACAAGTACCTCCTTAATACATTTTGTCAAGGTCTCATTCTAAAAAACATATGCTAATATTATATACAAAAAAAGGAGCTACGTCTGCCAAAAAACTGCTTTGCAGTTTGGCAGAAATAAACACTTTTTCATATTTTATTTATTATGAAAATTAAAGACTTTAAATAATTTCCTTCGTTAAACCATAAGTTTAAACGAATCAGCTTTTTATCTCCTTTCGTTAACTGCTTCTTAAATTTATAATTCCACCCACACACATGTAGCTAAGACTTCAGATTCGATTTCCACTAATTCTGATTAAGCAACAGGAATATATAAATATATATTAGTACTTAATGTAGGTATATTATAATTATGTCCATGGCAATGCGAAGATTTATTCCGTTCAAATACCAACAACTTATACCACTGGTATTTGTTTCAACTCATATTTATTTTCTATTTCGAACGAATACCATTGTTTAAACCAGTGTTTTTCAATGTTTTTGTATACGCGACCCCTTTACAGGATGAAAAATTCTCACGACCCCCTTAAGACATATACTGACAAAACTTTATTAATTTAAATGAGTATGTTTACGATTTTCTCTAATTTGATACCTATCTATATATCTGTAAGACAGGCTTTTTGATGAATAAATTATTATTATTATTATCTACAAGTGGAAAGAAGTAGTCTACCCCTACGGGAAAGAGGCGTGATTTATATGTATGTATATATATGACGGCCTCTGTGTCGCAGTGGGCGAAGGCCCGGCTGCGATGCAGAAGGCTGCGGGTTCGATTCCCGCCGGGTGCAAGTATTTATGCTTAAGAAATAAATATTTGTGTCTGGCCTGGGTGTTTTCTATGTATCATATGTATGTATTTTCAAAAAAAATGTATAATATCGACACCTGCAAGGAATAACATCGTAACTCAGTTTTAGGCAATTTTAAGTTCCAATCATATTCGTGCTCGAATATGATTGGAACTTAAAATTATAAAAAAATATGATAATAATAATATGTAGTATATCCGTTGTCTGGTACCCATAGTACAAGTCTAGTGCTTAGTTTGGGGCTAGATTGCGCTGTGTAGAACGTTGTGTAATATTTATTTATTTATATATGACTAGCTGCGCCCCGCGGTTTCACCCGCGTAAGTCCCGATCCCGCGGGAATATCGGAATAAAAAGTAGCCTACGTGTTATTCCAGGCCTTCAGCTATCTACATACCAAATTTCATGGTAGTGAAGTTAGCATTTCTGGCAGATCTTTTTAGCCATCTTAACAACTTAAAGGGAGTTGCCTTCAAGGGAGAGAAGAAAATATTAACAGCTAAAGATAAAGTGAAAGCATTTCATGTAAAACTTCGTATGTGGTCATCTTCTCTGCATAACAATATATTTGAGTCTTTTCCGTGTGTTCAGAAGACTTTTGATGATAATGCAACAACCCAATCACTTGTAGTAAAAGCTCACATTCCTTCTATGATACAGAGCTTACATAATTTGCAAGAGAAATTATTAACATACTTTCCAGACTTGCACTCTGAAGCTAACAATGGGCGTACGTGGATTTTGGTCCCTTTCTTGGATAAGTCAATAGAATTGGCAGATCTCGCTATAAATCTAAAGGAAAAACTTGTAGATTTAGCTTCTGACGGCGTGCTGAAAATGGAATATCTTTCGCAAAGTATTGACGTGTTTTGGATGAAAAGAAAACAAGAATATCCAGAGCTGGCAAAGGAAGCTCTAAAATCATTAGTGCCATTTGCCACCTCATACTTGTGCGAATTAACATTCTCCTCAATGGTGGACATTAAAACTAAAAAGAGAAACAGACTACTACTAGAAAATGATTTAATCATAAACGTTTCTAAAATATAGCACCACGCTTTGAGATTTTTTTGAAAAATAAACAAGCACATCCTTTTCACTGATATTGTATTTTTACTGTAGTGTAGAACCTTGTCATTTCTCTTTTGCCGTCGATCACCCGAATAAGGCTTCGCGACCCCCCCAGGGGTCGCGACCCACAGATTGAAAAACACTGGTTTAAACTAATACCAAAACAAGTTCAAAGATTTAAGGTACAGTCAATAAAAATGCTTCATATGAAAATAAAAGACCTTAAATTAAAAACAAATCAGATAAATCTCTTACAACAATTTTTGTTAACTAGTTCAATAATAAAATATGATTAATAATCAACTGTCGAGTCCTTGTACCTGTATAATATTTTTTTGCAGTAATTATTTAGGTCTACCTATCTAATAATAAATAACTACGTCAGGCAAATATTTCACATAACAACACTTTTAATCTAGCAATTGTAAAATATCTTAGAAAATCAACATTTTGTATAATCAAATCTGTCATTCTTTCACCTTTTTATTCATTGTTTTTCCTTTTTTATTCATTTTTCGCCTAGTCTGTTGTCGTGAAAAGATCATTGTTTTTTTATTTAGAGCTATTTATTGTGCTAATATTCAAGAATATAAACCACCAAGAACCATTGGTGTAAATTAAATTGGATAACTATGCCGACGTCCAGACACATCTTTGATTAGGTTTGACTGAGCTGACTGTTTCAAATTCAAGCTGTCTCTCTAGTATTTGTTCGCACATTACATTTAATTATTAAAAGAGTGGTATTTGTTCGGAATAGAAAATAATAAAACAAAGCGAATTACAGGCAGCGTCAAACTTAAAAATAAATAAATCATCATTTATTTCAGATTCATCCTGCGATTACATACATATCATCATCATCAATCATATACATATAATAAATCTGTAGAAAAGTAATTTTTGTACTTTTTGTACATCGAAAATATTAAAAAAAAATAGCCAGGGTGTTAAAGGATAACCAACAGAACCTATTTCCGGCTTTTTTGGAATTTTTGTCTGTTTTTCTGTTTGTCTGTTTATTTGTGCACGCATCACGTGAAATGTATGAAACTAATGTAAATAACTTTTATACACAAAAATTGTGTGTAACTTAAAGTATTACTTAGTTTTTGTTTTATCGCAATCGGTTCATTCTATCATAAGTAAGATGAATTTAAAGTGTTTAAGAATTAAATTATCACAACACACAATTCTGATACTCGGACAGTTGAACTCGATATTCGATAGATGGCGTTGTGCATTTTAAGTAATTTTCTGAATGGCAATGTTAAAATTCTCCGCGAAAGAATGATGACTATAGAAAAAATATTGGTAGGTAGGTCAGTAGGTTAGGGTTGGCAGACAGATGACGGGAGCGAAGCCGCGGGCACAGCTAGTTTGTTAGTACAATTGCGAGCTTACAAACTAGTGTTAGTAATAATTGATTTACATATATAATAATAATTTAATTAAATAATGTATAATAATAATAACAACTTTATTTTATCATATGGGACTGCGCGCGTGCGGCGCATGATAGAAGCGCACCGTTTACGCATAATGATCGCAAAGCCGTCTGGGTCAGCCGCTGTGAACCTCGCGGAGGCGCTGCAATGGCACGGCAGCCCCATCAGAACCCGGAACGCGTTGAATAGTTAACTCACAGGCTGCAGCTGTAAAAGGACTGACAGTACACTTTTTAAGAGCCAACTTTGATGTTGCATCGGACAGACAGCGATCTGCACTCCTTTTCATTATCCACACTGTCCTTAAGGTCCTCAGTAATCCAGTGGCCCAAGTATTTTAATTGCTCGACTTTGTTTAGAGCTGTACCACATATGTTGACAATCGGAACGAATGTGAATCTCTTGGTTTCCGGCCTGAATACCATTATTTCACTCTTTTTCATGTTGTATTTGAGTCTATGAGTCACCGTATAGGACTCATATACTTTCAGGAGCCTTCGTAAGGCACCAATCAATGGTTGCTCTGAAGTATGATTAATGGTAGCTCTGAAGTACGCTTTTATGAACCGGAACTCTACCCCTCCCACTCGCTTTCATGAATTTACTACAGTCGAGCGACTCACGGGTTATTCCGAGCCGCCATTAAGTTTAAATCATCATAATCATCAGCCTATAGCAGTCCACTGCTGGACATATGCCTCTCCAATTGCACGCCATTTGTGTCAATTTTCGGCAACTGTCATCCAGCTACTAACAGCCACCCTGCGAAGGTCGTCGCTTCACCTAGCCTGAGGGCATCCTACCTTACGTTTACTAGTTCGCGGTCTCCACTCAAGAACACGTTTAGCCCAAAGGTCATCGGTTCTACGACTTATATGGCCGGCCCATTGCCATTTTAGCTTACTTATTCTGTGAGCTATGTCGACAACTTTGGTTCTCTGCCGGATCACCTCGTTTCGGATTCGATCCCTTAGAGAGATTCCGATCATAGCCCTTTTCGTAGCTCGTTGAGCAACTTTGAACTGATGAACCAGCCGTATTGTGAGTGTCGTCTTCTCGGCACTGTAGGTCATAACAGGTAGGACGCACTGGTTGAAGAATTTAGTCCTCAGGCTTTGTGGGATACACGACGAGAAAACTAGACGAAGTTTTCCAAACGCCGCCCAGCCCAGCTGTATTCTTCTGCTAGCCTCCTTCTCAAAGTTGTTCTTACCAAACTGCAGAGTTTCCCGATGTAAACGTATTCCCGAACAACTTTGAGAGCACCGCCATTGATCACAATCGATCCCGAAGTCAACATAACCTGGGTTTTGTCCAAGTTAATCTGGAGACCGATGCGTGCAAAAGAATCAGCTAGGCCATACAGCATCTGCTGAAACTCGTGCAGCGACGCCATTATGATGATGTCATCCGCAAATCTCAAGTGTGCTATGTACTCGCCGTTTATATTAATGTCGCCTCCTTCCCAGTCCAGCATCTTAAACATATCCTCCACTGCGTTACTAAACAATTTCGGGGAAATTACGTCCCCTTGTCTTACCCCTCGACGCAGTGAGATATGCCTAGTTTGCCGGTCTTGATTTTGGACGGTCATTGTTGCGTTTTCATAAAGACATCTCAACACTTGGATGTATCGCCAATCAACTTGGCATCGCTACATAGACTCCAAAACAGACTAGGTTTCGATGCAGTCAAAAGCCTTCTCATAGTCCACAAAAGCAAAACACAGGGGCCAATTATACTCTTCGGTCTTTTGTATAATTTGTCGCACTGTGTTGATGTGGTCTATGGTGCTGTATCCTCCTCGGAACCCGGCCTGCTCCAGTGGCTGAAACTCGTCGAGTCTTGGCGCTAGACGATTCGTGACGACTTTTAAAAACAACTTGTAAACGTGACTAACTTTAATTCATAAATGTGTACCTATTAGCCACCCAACATTCTCAAAGAATTTAATGATAGTTTAATATCAGCGCTGCGTTATTTCCTTTTTTGGATATCGCTGCACATGCTGAGATAGGATCCTTTTTGGTCTCGCACGGGGTTTATTATTTTTAATTTTGTTTAATTATAAGCTGATTTCTTGTGTCTCCTGTGCGGGTCATAAATAAATACTTTTCTTTCTTTCTTTACAATAAAGCTAATGTAATTAACCTCAAGTTTACGCTTTATAGTACCAATGTTGCTGTAGTACTTACTCACCGAGCTATGTGCCGCTATTTTTTTACGCTACAAAGATTGTAGCAAACATCTTCAGCAATTCAAATCCTCCCGTTATATTCGGAAATGAAAGGTTGGAGATGGTTGACCGGTATGTCTATCTTGGCCATGACATGGTCTTTGTTTTATGATGATGAACTTGAACTCCGGTCATCGAGTTATTTCGTCATTTTAGTGTTCCGTACCCAAAGGGTAAAATGGGACCCTATTACTAAGACTTTGCTGTCTGTCTGTCTATCACCAGGCTGTAACTTACGTACCGTGAGAGCTAGACAGTTGAAATTTTGACAGATGATATTTTTCTGTTGCTGCTGTAACAACAAATACTAAAAACAGAATAAAAGCATTATTTAAGTGGGGCTCCCATACAACAAATGTGATTTTTTATGCCATTTTTTTGCGATACTGGTACGGATTGTATAAATAAAACAATAATTTTGCATGCCTAAGCTGGTACAACACAGTGAACTGCGCATTCACCTAACAGCTGGAAATGTATAATTATATACTGTGTTAAGCAATAAAGATTTGAATTTGAATTTGAACCCTTCGTGCGCGACTCCGACTCGCACTCGGCTGGTTTTTTACTCATATAACTGTACTTAAGTGTAAAAGAAGAAAAGAACGAACAATTTTTTTCCAGCACTGTACAATAACAATATTAACATCAAACAAAGAATTTATGATTATGACGTATACCAGATTTCAGTGTAGATAAAAAGCGGCCACAACAAACTGTTGAACAATTGGCAAAATTATATCACGTAGCTTTACTTCGTGCCTACCAGCCTATCTGCATTGTTAGTTGTAGGTAAATGATACAGCATATCTATCAAATGTATTTGTCTAATATCTTTAAACGGGCAATTATTGTATATATATATTTAATCTGAATCTCGGCAACGGCTCCAACGATGTTTATGAAACGTCGTTTGCTCTATTTAAACCTGAACAGAGCTCGGTCGCCCAGGTACTAATGTTTAAATGATAACCATGTTGTAATTATCCGTTTATCACTAAATTTTTTTTATCAGCCTCAATTATTTCAAAGATCATAAATGTGAGATAAAGGCGTTGATATTACCGGATTTCATTTGTGCAGAAAATATTTCCACTTGTGAGATAATAGTGTTTATAAGAAACAATTCAGAGACATTATAGCTTAGTGCTGTATCGTTAACCGTGACAATGATAGTGTTTATTAATTTTGTACTATTCAGTGCTTTGTTTGTGAATATCATAGATACGGCAAGAATTTTAGCAGTTTTCCCAGCGCCATCTATTAGCCATCAAGTGGTTTTCCGACCTCTCACTCAGGAACTAGCCAGAAGAGGTCATGAGGTCACAGTCATCACACCTGATCCAGCCTTTCCGATAGGGGGAACACCTCCCAACTTTACAGAAATTAACGTCCACGACATATCGTACAAAATATGGATGGAAAAGTTCATGTCAATACCAAAAGACAGCAAAGGAGGTTTGACCGATCAAGTAAGACTATTTTTGAGCATAGGTCTAGCAGCAGTTGATGCTCAATTATCTCATAAAGATGTTCAAAACTTGATCAATGATAAGAATAAAAAATTTGATCTGTTGTTCATCGAAGCCTGTGTTAGACCTGCTCTTGCGTTTTCTTTGGTTTACAAAGTGCCTGTGATTGAAATTAGTTCGTTTGGTGCATCTTATGGAAATTTTGAAGCGGTCGGTGCCCCGATCCATCCATTTCTCTATCCTTCAAATACTCGTAAGAAAAATTTTAATTTGACCTTGTGGGAGAAGATGGAAGTCATATACAATGAATATCAGATAGCAAGAGTCAATGATGAGTCTGAAAAACTTGAAGATGTTATGCTGAGAAAACATTTTGGTCCAGAAATTCCACCGGTGAAGGAGTTATGGAATAATGTTCACATGTTGTTTCTGAATGTGCATCCTGTGTTTGAAGGTATACGACCTGTACCTCCTTCTGTTGTTTATGTGGGCGGTCTGAATCAGAAATCTGATAAAAAATTACCAGCGGTAAGTTTTGCTTTTCAATACTCTAGTCCAGTTAATCATTATCATCATCTTTCTCGCCTTGTCCTATGTTATAATTACTAATATTTATTGCTTTTGCTTGTCGCAAGAAGTTTTCCTCTCCCATTTCGTCCTGGTAGTCATTACAGTACCACACATTCCCTTTTCTTTCATTTCATTCCGCAAACAGTCGTCATCCTTTATAACCCAGTATAACATTAAGAACCTTGCAGAGAGAAAATTCAACAAAAAAAATCTGTTGATCTGTATGGATCAACTGATTCTTTACGCTCGCATAACTTGCCAGAGTGTATGGATTATCTGTTTTTAATTTTTAAAAGTCATAGAATTCAGTCCTGCATGGTTGTTAATATTTTACCAATAACCCGTATAATATGTGATATATTTTAATCCCCTATTTTTTCTTCTTCAGGACGTCAAATCGTTATTAGATTCATCCAAAAAAGGCGTGATATACATAAGTTTTGGATCAAATGTGGATACATCTCAACTGACTGCAGAAAAAATAAGAATTTTAGTGAAAGCCTTTTCTCAACTGCCGTACGTTGTTTTATGGAAATGGGATGCAGAAGAGTTGCCTGGACGTACAGAAAATATAAAAATTTCCAAGTGGTGGCCTCAGTCGGATTTACTAAGTATGTAATTTAATTATTTGAAACCCATTTACTAAAATACATAGGTAGGTATTTCGTACATATCTATATCTATATAAAATCGATGTGTGTATGTACGTGGCCTATGGCAAAACGGGTACAGCGATTTTCATGAAAATTTAATTTAATCTTTAGATTAGCTCAGCAGGTGATCCTGTGAAGTTTGGTAGCAACATTCAACGCGAAAACAAATTAAGAGCAGTGGTGACGCACGCGTCTTTAAAATTGTAGGTCGTGGGTTCCAGGCACCCAGGCAGGCGCTTTACTTTATGTAAATTATTTTATCACCACTGCTCTCAAACCGGTAAAGGAAATATCGTAAGGTTACCGGCATGTCAAATAACAAAAAAAATAAAGACATGCGGTTCGCACTGGGCTCGTGAGGTGGATTACGGCCCATTACCTCTAACAGAGAGAAAGCCTGTGTCCCAGCAGTGGGAACTTTAAATGGTTGATGATGATGATGATGATTTAACGCGGACAAAGCCACAGGCAAAATCTAATATTAAATTAACATCTTATTCATCTTAATTCACAGTCAGTCAAAGCACTGTCTGAACGAATCACGAATCAAAATATTGTTACTTTATCTTATCAGAGTCATCTATTACATAAACTGTCTGGGTGCGTCCAGTTTAAGTACATCAGTTTCAATATTTACATGTATTTCTCTCTAATAATCATATTCGTGATTATCACAATCAGTGTTTATTTAATTGATTATGTTGGTTTAATTATTGGATAATTGCTATAATAAAATTAATCAATAAAGAAGAGTCTACCGACTGACATACATATGTATTTATGATAATACGTACAGAGATCTCAAGATTACCCTCAACATATACACAAACTCACAAAATTCAAACTCTCGCTTTATATGATGAGTATCAAATACAAGCTGGTCTCTTCTCCACTCGGTCATTTCAAAAGTCAACTCACAGCTTTGTTCTTTCCAATAAATACAATAGATATTATTCATAAAACTATCAAAACATTTTATGCTTTCTAGAACCAAACATATGGTAACACTGTGGTAACACAAAGAATTGTCTTTCCAGAGCATCCAAATGTGCAACTGTTCATAACACAAGGAGGTCTACAATCAACAGATGAGGCTATCACAGCAGGAGTACCTCTGATTGGTATACCAATGTTTGGTG
The DNA here is from genome assembly GCA_948252205.1 of Orthosia incerta. Lineage (NCBI taxonomy): Eukaryota > Metazoa > Arthropoda > Insecta > Lepidoptera > Noctuidae > Orthosia > Orthosia incerta. The sequence continues at coordinate 14,415,129 of OX411764.1, read as the reverse complement.
ACCAATGGCTAAACGTCGACAAATACGTTCACCATAAGATAGGAATCAAACTGGATATGGAAACACTGACTGAGGAAGATTTAAAGAATTCAATTAACACTGTTATTGATGATGGCAGGTAAGAAATTAATAAGTTACGAACTGATTAACTCTTTGTTTACCTGGTTAACAAAAATCACACAATTAACCTCATTGAGGTCACGGGACTGCTTTCTTAATAATCATTGATTTTGATAAAAATAAAAACTACTTAAAAATTGTTTGTTATACTTAGCAACGTTGTATTAATAGACTTATATATTAAATTTAGTTTTAATCACAAAAAATATAGAAACAAAAATAAACTAAAAAATATAGAAACAAAAATAAACATCTTCTTCTAGGTGCTACCTAAAATAGAATTATAAGTTATTTTCTACTATTTTTATTAAATAATATATTGTTTCGTATAATTAATTTAAAAAAACTAAATAATAAATTGAATACTTTCTTACCAAAATAAAAAACGTGCAGCCATTACTAGCCTTATCTTCAAAGTCAAAGGCAAAAAATAAACATTTATTTCAACACAAGTATTATTAATAACTTAATGGGGCTGCCTCATTATACACTTACGTAATGTTATTGGAACAATAAACAATTTATTTATTTAACTAGGCCATTAAGCGGCACTTTTGAAAGTCAACAATTAAAATTTAAAAGTTCTAAAAATTGATACTACCGTCCATTCGGAATAGTAGCTTGTTATGGAGAAGAACGGACAAGAAACTTCATACTTACACTTTTCAAAAAAATTAATGGTTTACAATATTTACATAAGTACATACATTCATAAATTCATAGTGTGAGGATGATGAACCCAGAATAGCACTACATATACTACGTACAGGTATAAAGTATTGAAAGCATTGACAGGTAAATTCATCAATTTGATAAATAGGAACATGGTTCTCACATACTTACAAATATTGCAATCATGGAGAAAATACCTAATTCAAAAACAACACACTGTTGTGTGAGTCAATACCTCAAACAAAAAAAATCTCTCTTATCTGCTTTTAGTCTTATCGGGTGGACTTGTATGCATGGAACGATCACCTATCTAACCTCCACAGCAAACACAATTACTTGGTAAAGTATTTTACCTATAAATACTTAATTCAACAACAACGGAACAGTATGAGAGTCAATTTCTACAACAAAAAAAAGGAATACAGTAACTATGAATAGATATATAAATTACCAAATTTGATTTTGTCTAAAGATTGCCCTATGGAGCATCCTTCATATACCATTCTGCGTTCACATCTGAATTGCTTGCATCCTCAGCTAAATCCTATGCTTCCATGAGACTTGAGTCACGTGAACACTCTGAATCCGAGTCATGATCACAACGTATGCTCAACCAAGGGGTCTTTAAGTCAAGAGTGAATAGGTTACTTCTAGGCAAGCGTGCTCCATCATCGACCACATCATCGCTTACCATCAGGTGAGATGGTGGTCAGGCGCGAGCCTATATAAGATAAAACAAAAAATTTTAGAAGCCATTTTGTACACTAAAATACAAAAAAAAACACTGAAAATAAGATAAAATTAGAAATTAGCAAAGTATAATATTTGTCACGTCAATACCCTCTTTGAGTCCAGTAGATTATTTGGACAAAATTACTCACCGATATGTTAGGCGCAAGCACCCATCCCCTTCACTCCGTGTCTGGCACGTTACTTCAAGGAGGTACTAGGACGCAAGAAAACAAAACTGCGATATTTAAGTTTTAGAGCAATATGGTACTGTGAGGACTCGCCAATTAAGAAGGCAACCTACTTGACTATATTAAGACTGGCAACAGATAACTTCTGAAAGGTAATTGAATTTCGAACATAAAAATAGGTAAAGATGTTTTTTGCTACGGGTGACTGTCATATCTAGATTTGGTGGCCTGAAAGCAGGCACGTTATTGCCTAAATATACCCGATAAAACTAATTTGTGTTTAAATTCCCGTAGCCCACTGGCTACGTCCTCACAGTACTTTGCGCGGAGTCTCTGAGATCTAACAGATAAATTAAGGGTTAAAATGATAGTATGACATAATCCAGTGGCTGACTCAGACAAGATAGAAGACAAGAAAAAACGCTATATAAAAAAAATAAGCAACGAATATCGACGTAAAATGTTTTCGGCGTCTAATGTTAATGTGTCCCAAAGAGTAGCGGCATTGCCACTTTATATAGCAATGATTAGGCCCTCGCCAAACTGAAAACCAGCTCTTGGGTCACAAGAAATGCCAACGAACTGTTTGAAAATTTCTCTAAACCAGTACAATATAATATCTGAAATCTGTATGTCTAACTGCAATTACATTATAATCTACAATTGACTGAACAGCAGATCACATACAGTTAAACTTAATTTTAACAGCTCATTGTGAAATTAGTGCCAACAATATCAGCTCCATGACCTAAGTGGGTGGCTCCTAAGCGACCTTCCTGATGAATCGACGCGATTCGATTTGTATCAAATCGATGAACAATTTTTATTAAGCAAAATTGCAAGTACGTTCACATGTATACAATGCAATGCAATTTTATTGCAATTGAAATTTCCTAATAAAATACATGCGTGATATCGCGTGCCATCAGACAGGTCCCTTAGTTGGAAGTTTGAACTGATGGTTTTTAATATTCCTGATTAACCTTTTCTTAGTGGCTCGAGGCAAATTATAATATCCGCACGGGTAGATCCTGAATGTTAAATAACGCCTTACAAGGTCGGTCGGTAGAAGGTTGACCAACCAACACATAATAACCCCGCCGTGAGTCGAAAATTGGCTGACATTTAAAGATATTTGTCGAAATCTGAAAGTTAAACAACAAGTCTTACCAAGAATACGGTTTGACTAAGTAATTGTGTTTGCTGTGGAGGTTAGATAGGTGATCGTTCCTTGCATACTGGTCCACCTGATAAGACTTAAAGCAGATAATCTCTTATCTGCTTTAAGTCTTATCAGGTGGACCAGTAGTGGATTTTTTTTGTTTGAGAAATTAACTCACACACTGTTCCGTTGTTGTTGAAGAAGGTGTTATACCTATGTTTGCAATATTTGTAAGTATGTGAGAACCATGTTCCTATTTATCAAATTAATGAAATTACCTTTTACTGTTTTTAAACATCTATACCCATACGTAGTATAGTATGTAGTGCAATTCTGGGTGCATCATCCTCACATATATGAATTTATTAATGTATGTACTTACGTAAATATTGTAAAACATTTTTTTTTCAAGAGTATGTATGGAGTAACTTGTCCGGTCTTCTCCATAACAAGCTACTTTTCCAAATCTATGGTAGAATCAATTGTTTTTTTTTACTTTTATAAGAGAGAGCAGCAGCCTAACATATTTGAGAAAAGACTTGAAAGATAATGATCATCATGATTGATGATGATGGTGCTTGGATTAACGATAGTGATGAATTTAATGACACAGTTGAAAGCAACTTGTTCTGGTTGAGTTTCAAGAACTCTTCTCCTGTTTTCAGCTACCGCCGCAACATTGTCAACCTTCGTAATTTGATCTATGATCAGCCCATGCCTCCACTGGAGCGTGCCGTGTGGTGGACGGAGCACGTGCTGCGTCACGGTGGCGCGAGACATCTGCGCGCTCCCGCTGCTAACATGTCGTGGACAGAGTACCTAGAACTAGAGCTAGTGCTTATACTGCTAATAGGATTGTTTGTTACTATATCATTGTTAGTTTTTAGTACATATTCGTTATGTAAGCTATTAAGAAAAGGAGGACGTAAAATAAAAATCTCGTGATTCAATTTAATCTTGTTTCTAGTTTTTTTATACAAATTATCTTCTCAGTCAGACAAAGATAAAAAAGTTACAAATAATAATTCTAAAAATAGATAAATTTGTTCAGCTTTAGTGCTTTGAGAGGATCAGACTTTTATGTTTAGTTAATTTTATCATTACGGTATAAAGAGACAATACAAATTATGGAAATAGATTTATTAGCTTAGCGAGGTATATATGTAAATGCTTAGTAACTAACGTTATCTGATTTTAATACCTATTTATTTTGACATTAGGTACACAGTCACATGTCTGAAGACCCACCTATAAGCAGTGTATTTTTCCCACCATGACACACGGTAAAGAAGCACGACTGAAATCAAAATCAAAATCATTTTATTTTTATTTTACCTAGGCACTTAAAAAACGTCGACAAAAGGTGCTCGGTTCGGGTTAGTCGTTTCCTATGGAGAAGAACCGACCAGAACTCCATGGTTACTCTTCTAGAAATGGTTTGGTTTTACAATATGTCCATGTTACAGCTGCAGTACTAATTACTCGGATATGGGGGGACAACGTAGGCCCGACAATAAGTCATACCAAATTAAAAAAACTAAATAAAATGTAAAACGAAAAAGTTAAAAAATGTTAACAGTCATCTAGAAATCTAGAAGGCCTACAATGTTCACACATTCACAAAATAATCGGTAAAAGAAATGTTTTTATAATTTTTAATAAAAAAAATAAAAATAATGTCTAACAACACTAAATTTAACATGTGGCACAAATGTAGTTCTATAAAAATGTAATCAGTGCTGTAACTATTCTTAGCAAAGGGCTATAAAGATGATTGAAAAACATTGTAAAAAGTCTAATCAAAAGATAATAAAATGAGATTGAAAATAGTTAGAGACATCCACATATTTGTGCCGTTTATGAGTTACCAGGGAAGCCGCATGCGCAGAAGCAGCTAAAGCCAAAAATTTTATCTTCAACGTAGTCCTTGATTTTATAATATATGCTTTTTTAATAAGGACACTGACCGAGGATAGTTCTACAACTGACTTTGGCAACTTGTTATAAAAGCGTATACTGTTTATAAGAAAAGACTTGCTAGTTTTCGTTAATCTGAATTTGAGTATTACAATTTCGTGCTTACTGCGGGTTTTTAAATTATGGAAGTCGCTTCTAGTTTTGAAAAGCCCTAAATTTTTGCGGACATACAAAATACATTCCAAAATATAAAGTGAACTACTCAACAACAACAACAACACAAAATCAACACATCTCAAAAATTCTGAAATATTTTAGAAATGTAATGAAAAGTGTGTGTTTTTTTTTTTAATTGACTATTGTGGCTCAGTACAATAATATCTTACCACTTACCTTTCGTTTGTTAATTGTTTTTTTTTTTTGGATTTTCTATGATATGGCCGTAAAAATAACTTTAAATGTACCCTTAAATATATAAATAACTATAAGATCTAGGTCTCAAGTTATGTTTGTTAGACTATGGTACTAAAATTGCTCTATCTTTGGGTGTGATAATTTCAACTCTTAGGATAAAATTCGATGTATTTTACTGCCTTAAAGTTTTATTCCTTTAAGTCCGAACATATTGCATATGGCAATTAAACTCATTTCGCTCTATAGCTTCCAATTTGTTTGAAGCAACCAAACTGAATAGTATTGCATGAAAGTGAAATGAAAGCGGTTCTTTGAAATTCAACGCCTTTTGATAACAGTGGATCTATTTTTTAGCAACGCGTATTATTGCTATAACATTATATTTATAAGGTGTACGGTAATTGTGAGTTTAACAAAAAAAACTTAAACAGTTCGAAATCTCGAATGCAACCCAATTTGAAACTCAAGTCAAAATTAGCTCTAGAATAAAATTCTTTGTACACCATTCCTCTGTCATCCTCAATTACTGTTGTAATAATCCAGAGACTATGTTCGGAAATTTACCATTAACCATTATAGCTATGTCATCTGCATAGCCTACTGTATAGAATGGTCCGGTATTGAGTCTGGTAAGCAGCGAGTCTACTACCAAGTACCACAATAATGGTGACAGCACTCCGCCTTGCGGACGACCTCTTAGTGTTTTTGCGCTAAGTCAGTCTCCCATCAGTTCCGATCTGACTATTCAGCATATAGTCAATCTAGTTGCACGTGTTATCATTGATGTCTTTGCAGTAATGCGTATGTACTCAAATGTTGTCTTGTCGAAGGCTCTCTCTATGTCGAGGAAAGCCCCGACACAGATCTCTTGTCCTTCTAGCGCAGCCTCGGCTCGACTCGCAACATAATGCAATGCCGTTTCCGAGATTTGCCAGGGCTGTTGGCGCACTGTAGTTTATGTAGAGAGAATACTTTAAGTAGTCCCTCTCTTATGTACCTGTCTACCAGTTTCTCCAGAGTTTTTAAGAGAAAGGATGATAGACTGATAAGCCTGTAAGCTTTGGCTTCTTTGTAAGTCGGTCTACCCGCCTTCGGTATAAAGGTGACTTTGACCTCGGTCCATGCCTTGGGTACGTACCCAAAGGCTATGCAGGCTCTGTAGAGCTTACTCGAATGGGGTATCACTGCATGGTAAGAAGCACACTAAACATTAATCTTCAAAATTTAATTTCAAGCTTGATGCTTGAAAGGTATCGACTGATTATCCAGATCCAGATCCAAAACCCCGAGAACTTTAAGCTTGAACTAAAATAAATATTTTTCTTTCTTTCTTTCTTTCTCGAGTGTTTGAATGAAAATCATTTTTATCCAAAGTTCATCTCAATGGTAATATTAGGTACAAAAACTAAAAAGAGTAAAATAAAAACTATACTACTGCTATAAACTGTAACTATATATATACGGATTTAAAAGCAAAACACTAAAAAGTGCAAAATTAAAGAGTCTTAGGTTGCAAAATGATAAAACAAGAGGAACCAAAGTCTGGTTTGGGACTAAATAAGTACCTAACACGTTGCTATGCCGTGATTAAAAGTTTATAAATATAAAGATTTTTGTGTAGATAGTGCAATAAAAAATGCAATTAGCTATAGCACTAGTTTTTTGGCAACCTTGAGTTATAATTATTTTAATTTGTAGGTCCCTATGTGCCAAGAATAAGCTGGAGGATCATAAATTTTGATTATCTACTTGCCAATATCTAAAACCAAAGATGGTTGCAAAACACGGAGCACACTTGTGTGAAAACACGGAGCACACTTGTGTGCTCCGTGTTAAAACAAAATGATAAAACAAGAGGTACCAAAGTCTGGTTTGGGACTAAATAAGTACTTAACATGTTGCTATACCGTGATTACATGTTTTGTAGATAAATATATAGATTTTAAAGTGTAGATAGTGCGATAAAAAAGCAATTAGTTATAGCACTAGTTTTTTAGTCACCTTGAGATTTTTTGTAAGATACTAAAAGCTAATAAGCAATATAAAATGTCATAAAAATGCCTGCATAACTTTTCATAATAATTATAATTAGTTTAATTTGTAGGTCCCTATGTGCAAAGAATTAAATAAAAAATAATATTTAAATAAATCGTTTATTTTGAAAAATACATTTGTTCTTAAAATTACAAACCCACCAAACTGCGAGGCAGTTTATCGGCGGGATTAGCGCTCGTATAACAATTACACATTAAATATAGGCATAAAAACGCGCCGCCACCTAGGTATATATGGATGTCGCGGATAAATTTGAAAGAGAGTTACCGCGGCCCTGGCACAAGCAACTGAAGGAACACGGGTGGGTTTTAGTCAGTAAAAGTCTGACACGCCATCCCGCTTCACCCAGGGCGGGAGAAGTCATTGGATGATTTCCAACCAAAAAAAAAAAAATCGGTGCAATGTTATAATAAGTAGATTCAAACTTTCTCTCGGGTACTCACGACTATACTACAAGAAGATTGACCAGGCACACTATGATTAATACGCCTAGTTAATCCCGCCGTGAAGTAGCTGCTACATGTGACAGTGCTGATGCACTATCACAGGCAACGGCCACCCCATCAAGCAACACATCTATAAGTTTTCTTTTTAACGTTCCCTTGGTAATTCTACCACTTTTCCCTCTCAACCAATCAAGACTATTAAACAATGTGGGAATCAAATACTTGTTGGTTCTCTTGCCGTAGTAATTTTTTGCTGATGCTCGCAGGAACTTACGTTCTCAAACACTTCGAGTATTGTAAGTGTTTTTTTCATAGACTTTATATTGATCGTTATAGAACTGCTCGAGAACCAACAAGTATTTGACCGTCTCATATACAGGAAGCACCTTACATACAACAAATAGTTTCTCATAATTTTCCGTACTCTCTCGTTTTATTTTAGAGTTAACAAGATACTTTATGAAACGAGGTAAGTAGGTAAGTGAAAATCCTTTCTTGTGTTGTCGTCAGCTCATCTTGTAATCAATAAGATTTTACTAATAGAAACGTCATACTCATTATAAAGAAATAAAAACATGGAGATAATTTACTTTAGCTACCTATATAGGACCTGAGGAACTTGGAACTTTATTTCTATCACTGAATAGGTTAAAAGATCACTGAGATATAAATAGGACCCCGTTGTCAGAATGTGATAAACATACTGTTCAAACGTACGTTCGTGTCATGGACTCACGGCCAGACGCAGAACGGACTGAGTTCACTCAAGCTAGTCAGCTTGTGTTTGTATTTCCAGGCCAGTGTATATCAGGGGCGGCTGTACTTTAAGTTCACTCGTGCGCTGAACTGCCAGATTTTAATAGGTTTAGAAAAAAAAAAATGTTTAATAATATCTGATTAACGATCTATTCAATATTCACGAAATTATGACGAACAAATTTAAGCTCTTTTCTAAAGTAATAAGACGTATATTGCTGTAAAAAAATATTCCCCGTGCGGTAGGCTAAAGCGCACGGCGAGAGTTCATACAATTCTACGAGAAACAAGCGAAAACGCCTGGCGCGTGAGACAGAGATGGTTCAATAGAAAATGTATGGCAAAATATGACCACTCTCGTGCGCCGTCCCAGCGAACCGAAGATTACCGAGAGCGGGCGAGGTTTGACAAACGAAATTTATCTTCGGGTCGAGTACCAAAATTACAAGTTGTACAACGACCTATCCACAAGGCCAAGGCAAACAAGCAAGCAAGGGCAAGGGGGGTTTGTTGTGCCTGTAATTATAGGCCAATTGCTATACTACCCGCTATTTTGATGATACTAGAACGAATAATTAATAGTAGGCTTGTAAAGTATCTCGAAAGCAATAATTTACTCTCCTCTTGTCAATTTGGTTTTCGTTCTGGGAGGTCAACAGAGAATGCGGTGCATAAGCTTACTGACCATATTATTAGGAATCTTAATGATGGGAACAAAGTACTTGCCTTCTTCCTTGACCTTGCCAAAGCGTTTGACACGGTGTCTGTCCCGCGTCTTATAGCTAAATTAGAACGCCTGAAAATAAGAGGGATGCAGCTGAAATTGTGTAAAGAGTATCTGAGTGGTCGTAAACAATGACCGATGGTTCAGTGCTGAGACCTACACTTTTCTTAGTGTACCTAAATTACCTCTGTGAGCTGAAACTGGAGCAAGGTAGGTATCGTTATCGCCTACGGTTCTTCTTCTTCTTCATCGTGTCGATGATTCTATTTTTATATTTTAATTTAGATGTTGTGCTTCGACCAGAACTCAGCCACGTCCACAGCCCTAGCGTTGGCCTCGCACAGATCCCTCATGGTGCAGGTGTTTGTGCACATAGAGCAGGACAAAAGATGGGGCATCGTTTGCGATGTGGGTCCGCCCAATCGCCTACGCTGACGCCACAGCATTACTATTTTCTGCTGATAATTGGGAAAATACCTTCACGTTGGCACAAAACGGTTTCAACAAGGTGTCAGACTGGCTGAAACAAAATGTTCTCACCCTAAACTCAGATAAAACTATGTGCATGCCCTTTTATACATGAAATCCTTATAAACGCCTCATTGAACTTACTCTTAAATCACACTAGATGCATGTCCACCCAACAAATGTAATGTAATGTGTAAATGCCCTTGACTGATCAGGGAATCTTAGGTTAAATATTTTGGCGTCATACTAGACTCATCGTTATACTTCAATGCACATAAAGTTAGCTCCTTGCGACCCATAGATTACCCAACACATCTTTTGTATCAGTCGTGGAACCAACCAACCGTTCGCCAACTCTACATCATAACTACAATCCTAAAGCCACACCTTACCCTTACCCTTCTTGACAGGAATATTCTTTGTAAGCGTCGTGCTGTGGTTGCTGTGGTTCTCGAGTCCTTCCAATTTAAAAATCAATTTACAAATAGGGGTTAGTGCTCCATCGGTCCTTTTCGATATAATAAATTAAATACTACACTTAATTTCTATACACTAAGTAAATGTGAATGCAAAATCAAACTATAAAACTTCCTAATTACTTATGGTTACGAAACTACAGAAGAACTTCTTAAAACATTAAGATAAAGTCAAACACACCTAACAATAGTACACAACACTCACTTCAACACTCAAACACACTCAACACAAGCTCATCACACACAACATTTACTTAACACTGACTCTGTTTGTTGTAAAATGTTATTTTGCTTGAAATTTATATAATTATTATGAAACGTAATTACGTAACCACTGCTGTATTGATCATTATGTCTGTAAAGTGAACTGTGTCCTGTAATACAGGACGGCCTAGCTCAGGCGCAGTTGCTCATCTTTATTCTTGATATTTTTTGGCGAAATCATTATAAATATTATTATATTAATAAAAACAAAAAATAAAATTAATTTTCTCATTATGTGAACTGTAATCGTTCTTTGAGAAAATAAACATCTTTAAACCGAACATGTGTTTTTCCATATTTCTATACAAGTCGTCACCTCAATAGTCGCTCCCTTTAACAGTTCTTATAAGCCCGTACCCGCTTATATCCAAATATTAACTTTCAATAAAATATTTTTTTATAGCATACCTATTTGTGCTTATTTCCCACCAAGCTTTCTCACATAATTTGATGTTAGTTTACAATATTTGCTGATGCGATTTACCTCAATTTTACACTTTATAGTGGCTGCGTAACTGTGGTACTTACTCACCGAGCTCTGCCGCAATATTTTTTTTCTTTGTTTATAATATATGTCATGGACCAAGTGATTAATCAGGGCACTCTGTATGACGGGAGCTAAATTTGCTCGCTTTGCTCGCTCACTTCAGCTCCTTCATGTTAGGTTACTTTAGACAGAAATAGGAGCCGCATACAGCGGGGCTATCACAATATTTGTGTATGTGTTTGTTTGTGTGTGATTAATCACTTGGTCCATAACATATACAAATATTGTAGCACACATCCTCAGCAATTCAAATCCTCCTGTTATAGTCGGAAATGAAAGGTTCTACCGTAAGTTGACCGGTATTTCTAGCATGGCCATGTTCTTTCATTTCATACAGCCAGAAACCCAGGTACAACCTAGTTTAGGCTAATAAGCAACTGTCTTCATTATATTTTTAAGATATTTTATTGTAAAACGTGCCTTATATTATAAATAAACGATACTATTATTATATTTGCCAAAGAGATATAATAATTTATTTATTTCCAAAGTGTTACATTGTACACCACCACTTAAGACTAGGTATAAAACAAAATGAGTACTAGTACTAAGTTCACAAAATTAATATACATTCCTAGTTATTTTTTTATTTTTATTTTTTTCTTTGTAATATATCTAACTTAATTGATGCGGTTTTATATGAACTTCCAACTAAACAAAAAATTAACTGATGTTAGAACCATATATAGGAAAGTTAAACCAATTGGCGGTATACAGATAAAAATTCTTTACCTTCCGCGCTAGTCAAAGACTGTGTTACGGCAAGGTAAGGATTCTCGCTCTAGAAAAACCGACTGTAAGTTATTTGACATAAGGACAGTTCTCCATTGTCTATGGTAATACAAAATAGAAAAAAATACACAAAAGATGCGATAACGACTAATGAGTTTGGTGTAAACAAGTAGTACATGCAAAAATATCAGACAACATGACGTATAACAAACCATAAATGTTATTATCAGCCTATAAATAAAATACAATGTTTCCTAACAGTAGTTAGGCTACTTTCATATCAAACTCATATTAAAATCATACTAAACAAAAATAGTAGTGCATGGAATTTTCAAAAACAACATACCAATCTTAAACGAAATCAAACAGTTGTATGAATGCACCAGTATAGCACCCATACACACACATGTATGCATATATATATATATATATATGCATCACTGCATTTTACTATAATAATAATACAATATATAAATACCATAATATAAAATGCATATATATATAAATTATGATTAATGTATAAAATAGATGCGCATTTATATTTTGTTCATTTATGTAATAAGAATACATATAATTTACTTGCATATTTGTATAAATTTCTCTGTCCGTTCATAATCTAAAGCACTCAGAAACTCATCCAGTGTCTTGCCGCAATTATAGCTTGTCATGACTTTTAAGGTCGTTACCTTACTTATGCGATTGTACAGTAACGGGGCCAGGAAGTATGAAAAACACTGAGCAAAAGAAGTCCTGCATGAAGGAACCTTATAAACTTCATGTGATCTTCTAATGGATTGAATCATAGGTCTTTGGCAGAAGTGTTGTCTAAGAACAACACTTTTAAAGTTTCAACTTTACAAAGTGACGAATATTGAGGACCCCAAACTCTTCATATAATCTCGACGTAGTGTATCTAAACGGTTTGAAATTAATTACTTTTAGAATACACCTCTGGGCACGCTCAATTTTTATAAGAGTACTTTTTCGTGCACCACCGATAGTACCGATTGATTGACATAAAGCTAGGTAAACCATTCTGTTAGTCTTTCTGTCTCTCAGGCTTTTAATTTTTTTGAAAATAGGTATTAGTTTGCGAATTCTAGACTTAAGACCACTGATATGTGGTTTCCAATTCAAATTTTTATCAATTTCAATACCAAGGTATTTAGTACTATTAGTCGCAGATAAAATATGGCAATCACAATCTCCAATAAGAAGATAACAATCAGAAGAGTGCGCTCTCAGTATGAAATCAGAAGGGGGCTGCAGGTTGTTTTTGATGCTAAAAGTTATATATTTAGTTTTATTCAAATTTAACGTGAGTAAATTGTAGTCAAGCCAATTTATTATTTTTCGGAGTCCATTTTCAGCTGATGTTTTGACTTGAGTCCATGTTGAATGTTGAAATAAAATCACCGTATCGTCAGCAAATGTAATTACTTTTGATTCAGGTATTTCAGTATCGCATAAATTATTTACGTAAATTAGGAACAAGGTAGGCCCAAGCACCGATCCTTGAGGTACTCCAAAATCTATTTTCAATTTTGAGCTAGTATCGGATCCTTCAAACGTATATATCGAGAAGAATACAGCATGCCTACCATGACATACGTTGCTGAGACAAGAACGCTCTCTCAGGAGGCTGTGTATAAGCTAAGAGAAGCACAGAGAGTCATGGAGTGATCAATGCTTGGCATAAAGCTATTAGACCGAGTTCCAAACATTGATTCCGAAGACGTACGAAGGTCTTCGATATCGAAGATATCATAACAAGTGGAGTAAGGCAGTGACTGAGTGGCAACCGAAGAAAGACAAAAGTAGACGTGGTTGGATGTACGGCAGCGACATGGGCAGACGACATTATTACCATCGCGGGTAGAAGCTGGATAAGGGTAGTACAAGAATGGGCGAAGTCAGCCTGCGGATGATGAAATCAGATTCGTTTTAAATCTCACTGCATTCCCAACGAACTTAAAACAAACTCCAGTCATCGAATTGTTTCGTCTTTGTTACTCATATTTAAATGATGAAAGAAGAAAAGAAAGAAATATTTATTGCCAGCACTGTACAATATAAATATTAACGTCAAAAAAAGTTTACTTATATTCTAACGTAAACGAGATTACAGTGTGGCAAAGGAGCGCGGGCAGCAAACTGTTGAGCACTGTTAACCTATCTGCATATTGTTGTTGTTGTAGGTGAATGACACAGTATACAATCTTTTTTATTATGACTATGTTTTGTTTATCCGTTTGATTCTAAATATATGTTTTTATTACCCTCAATTATTAACACTCATATAATATTCAGAGATAAAGGCGTTGATATTACCAGATTTCATTTGTGCAGCAAATATTTCCTTTTGTGAGATAATGACATTTATAAGAAACAATTCAGATACATTATAGCTTAGTACTGCATCGTTAACCGTGGCAATGATAGTGTTTATAAATGTTGTGCTATTTAATGCTTTGTTTGTGAATATCATAAATACAGCAAGAATTTTAGCAGTGTTTCCAGTGCCATCTATTAGCCATCAAGTGGTTTTCCGACCTCTCACTCAGGAACTAGCCAGAAGGGGTCATGAGGTCACAGTCATCACAACTGATCCAGCCTTTCCGAAAGGGGGAACACCTACAAATTTGACAGAAATTGACATCCACGACATATCGTACAAAATATGGATGGAAAAATTCATGTCAATACCAAAAGACAGCAAAGGAGGTTTGACAGATCAAGTAAGACTATTTTTGAGCATAGGTCTCGCAGCAGTTGATGCTCAATTCTCTCATAAAGATGTTCAAAACTTGATCAATGATAAGAATAAAAAATTTGATCTGCTGTTCATCGAAGCCTGTCTTAGACCTGCTCTTGCATTTTCTTTGGTTTACAAAGTGCCTGTGATTGAAATTAGTTCGTTTGGTGCATCTTATGGCAACTTCGAAGCGGTCGGTGCCCCAATCCATCCATTCCTCTATCCTTCAATCAATCGTAAGAAAAATCATAATTTGACCTTATGGGAGAAGATAGAGGTCATATACAATGAATATCAGATAGCAAAAATCAATGATGAGTATGAAAACCTTGAAGATGTTATGCTAAGAAAACATTTTGGACCTGAAATGCCACCAGTGAAAGAGTTATGGAATAATGTTCACATGTTGTTTCTGAATGTGCATCCCGTGTTTGAAGGTATACGACCTGTACCTCCTTCTGTTGTTTATATGGGTGGTCTGCATCAGAAATCTGGCAGAGAATTACCAGCGGTAAGTTTTGTTTTTCAATACCTTAGTCCAGTTAATCATCATCATTGTCTTCCTCGCTTTGTCTTATGTTATTATTATTAATTGTGGTTGGCGCAAGACGTTTTCATCTCCCATTTTGTCCTGGATATCGTTACAGTATCACACATTTTCATCCCATAAACAGTCATCATCTTTTATACTGGATTATTTGTAAGACACAAACAACCTTGCAAAGCTGTATTCTATGACTTTAAAAATTCGGTCAGTGGGTCTTCTAAAAAGTCAACAAAAAAAAATCTGTACGCTCTCATAGCTCGTCAAAATATATGGATAAGCTGTTTTTACTTTGTTGAATTTTTAAAGTCACAAAATACAGCCTTTTTCATTTTCATTTTTTTTCATTTTAAGAAAAACGTTGCCCCACACTAGGAATTTCTCCTGTATCGTGGGTCCGTTTACAAACATATAAACTCATAAATACAAATACCCAGAGCCGGAACAACTATTTGTATATCATACAAATAATTGTTCCGTGCGGGAATCGAACCCGCGACACGCAGCGCAGCAGTCAATCGCTCAACCACTGCGCCAACCGTGTGCCCAAAAGCCTTGTAAGGTTCTTAGTATTTTATCAATATCCCGTATATCTGATTGATTTTTAATCCCGATTTTCTCTTCTCCAGGACGTCAAATCATTATTAGACTCATCCAAAAAAGGCGTGATATACATAAGTTTTGGAACAAATGTTGATACATCTCATATGACTGCAGAAAAAATAAAAAAAATAGTGAAAGTTCTTTCTCAACTGCCGTACGTTGTTTTATGGAAATGGGATGCAAAAGAGTTGCCTGGACGTACAGACAACATAAACATTTCCAAGTGGTGGCCTCAGTCGGATTTACTAAGTAAGTAATTTAATTATTTGAAAACCATCTACTAAAATGCACGCAAGCCGACAGATAATAAAAAATATAGGTAGGTACTACGTATATAAATATGTATATATCTATCGATGTGTGTATGTTTGTACGTGGCCTATGGAAAAACGACTGGAGCGATTTTGATGAAAATTTTATGCAAACGTCCGATTAGTTCAGCAGGTGATCCTGTGAAGTTTGGTAGCAATATTCAGAGTGAAAAACATTTAAGAGCAGTGGTGGCCCAGTGGTAACGGCAGTGACTTAAAAGTTGTAGGTTTGAACCCAGGCAGGCGCTTTATTTTGTGTAAAATTTTCATCACCACTGCTCTCAAAACGATGACAAAAAACATCGTGAGGAAACCGGCACGTCCTAGAATCAAAAATTCGAAGGCATGCGGCCCGCACTGTGCTCGCGTGATGTATTACGGCTCATTTCATCTCACAGAGAGAAGGCCTGTGTCCCAAAAGTGGGAACATTAAAGTAAAGGCTGCTGACGTTGATAATTTAACGCAGGCGCAGCCACTGGCAAAAGTTATACTAATTCACAAACAGACAAAACACAGTCTGAACGAATTACGTTATATTGTTACTTTTTCTTATCAGAGTTATCTACTACAGAAACTGTCTGGGTGCATCCAGTTTAAGTACATCTACTTAAAATGGATGTTTATTTACATATACTTTTCTCAAGTGTTCGTAATTATCACAATCAGTGTTTATTTAATTGATTATTCTGG
Source organism: Orthosia incerta (assembly GCA_948252205.1). NCBI lineage: Eukaryota > Metazoa > Arthropoda > Insecta > Lepidoptera > Noctuidae > Orthosia > Orthosia incerta. Next base: position 14,398,552 of record OX411764.1, on the reverse strand, counting down.
TTTAAGTAGTGATAAACATTACTTCTTATCTTATCTTACTTCTTACAAATATTTTAAATGTGAAAGTTTGGACGTGTGTATGTTTGTAACTCAATCGCGCCAGAACGGCTGAACAAACTTGGATGAATTTTGACTCAGAGATAGATTAAAGTCAGGAATAGTATAAACGATAATAAAAATAAATAATAATAAATAAATTAAAATAAAAAATTGTTGTTCTAAAAACTAAAAAACACGCCTTAATGGTAAATTGAACTAAAAATTCGCTAATCCTGAAGATGTTGGTAAGGCTAATGGGACAAACAATTTAAACGCGCACGGTAGAATCAGTTAATTTTAATTTTTGTTTGATTTTCAAAAGTACTTTGACTTTGACTTAATTATTGCATTGTCATCGGTCCTTGATAAGTGTGCAAAGTTTCAAATCAATCCGTTTTGAAGTGGTTGAAAATCACGTTCAAAGATTCCGTTACATTATTACATTGATACATAGTTACATAGATACATACCAAGCTAATAAAAGCGTGTTAATAAAAGTAAACTATCGACTTTCACGCGGGCGAAGCCGCTGGCAGAAGCTAGTGATAATATAATTGCTACAATTAATGAATAATGTATGTACTGACTGATATACATATATGATAAAAGGTGCAGAGTTCCCAAGATTACCCTCAACATTTTTACACAAACTCACAAAATTCTCACTCTCGCTTTATATAATGACTAGCTTCTACCCGCGGCTTCGCTCGCGTAAAACGTAGGAAATAAAAAACACAGTGTAGTATATGTCATAATTCACTGTTGCACTGCTACATTTATAGTAATTACCGTAACATATTGACGTACGAATTGGGGTCATTTGCTACAATATAAAAGACAGTGTAATGTGTTTACTTGTCACTTTTACTATGGAGACTACCTAAATATAAACATATTCAACACTCCACGTTGAGTTTCTCTTCTCTTCGAGAGCTCCTCATCAACATATTACATGGCGACCCTGCCACGTCGATACGGAATGGCGTTAAGAAACCACATCCAGAAGAATCAATACTTGTTCTATCATCAAAGAAGAGTTCCTGTAACCTTATAGAAGAGTTCCTGTAACCCTATAGAAGAGTTCCTGTAACCCTATAGAAGACTTTCTGTAAACTTATAGAAGATGCATTGCCAGTTCCTGAAAGAAGACGGAGACGAGTCCAGGGTATAGCCCGGCCAGAACGAGCGGTGTCCAGGGAAATCCCGGCCCATTGAATCCAGGGTATAGCCCGGTCCAGTCATCGAACAACGAGTCGCACGGCAACGACGCAGAGCGCCTCGTGACTTCGTCATCGAGTTACCCGGTCAACGTTCGCAGCTCCGCACCGTCAGCAGAAATGAACAGCAGTCAATTGACCCACTTTCCTAGCTAAGTACATTTTTTTAAAGTCTAATAGGACTTCACTTAAACAGTATATTATTAATTAGTATGACTGATAATCTAGTAACATGTCGAGATCAATTACATCAAATTAGGGAATATTTGGTAAAAATAGGACCAGAACGTAGGCAAAAAGAGATCGCTTATAAGAAATTGGAAGAAGCTAAAGCGATATACAGTCAAGCGCAAAATATTTTGTCTCAGATTGAACAGTCAAAATTTAGTAGCAAAGACATTTGATCAATAACTTAGTGGAACAAATTAAGACCGTTTATCAGAAAATACAAAGTTTACTAACAAGCGTAGATTCAGTGTCTCAAACACAAGACGAACCAGATACCAAGATGTCTCAGTTTGATTTAAAGACTGCGATAGCCTTGTTACCTGTAATGACAGGACAAGAGCAAGTTACGAAACAGCTCATTGATGCCATTTCACTATACAGTAGCATGATAGACAACACTTCTCAGAAACTTTTATTGAATTTTATTCTCAAAACTAGATTAACTCCTAGTGCTAAACTTCGCATGAAGTTATCTTATGATAGCGTAAAAGTATTAGTTGATGATATGCGAAAGCATTTGTTGCCTAAAAGGTCGGCTGAAGCTATTCAATCTCAATTATATCATTCTTCTCAAGGACGTCGGTCTATAGAGTCTTTTGGTAATGAGATAGAGGAACTTTTTGTTAACCTGACGATTTCTCAGTCAGACGATGATCCGACCAAATACGAAATATTACGTCCTATAAATGAAAAAACTGCCATCAAACGTTTTGCGGATGGTTTGTCTGATGCGAGGTTGAGCACAATTATTGCTGCCAGGCAATTCTCATCACTTCCAGAAGCGATTAGGAGCGCCTTAGACGAAGATTCTTCATCACCAAGGCATAACGAAGTTTTAAATTTTAGACGTTCAGACGCGTACAGACCGAATAATACATCTATCGGTTACAAAAACTCGAACAGTCGTAATAATAAAAATAATCAGTTCGACAAATCAAATAATAATTATTCACGAACTCGTACGTTTGTAAATACAGGTCAAAGAGGTAAACGAACTCAGGCAACTGGTGCATGGAATGCGAGACGTACTCCTTACGTACAACACACCGAGCACACTCAGCAAAATGACACTGACTGTGTAGACAATAGTGTCGACACGGAGACCAATAATATCCATGACACTAATATTACGGATAATCAGTTTTTTCGTTCCTAAATTAGAATGCTCTATTTTGAATTATAATAATACTAGCATAATTGAATGCACTGTAGATTCTACTTATGCCTTAGATCTTTTAGTGGATAGTGGAGCAAGCCTATGCGTTTTAAAGCACGAGTGGTTAAGATCTAAGACCCAATTAATTAATAATATAGTTCCGGAAAAGGTAACAATAAAGGGTGTAAGTAGAAATCTAACCTCTCTAGGATATATTTATTTAGATTTATATTTTAACAAACTGATATTCAAGGAAAAATTTTACGTTTTTCAAACCTTATCTTGTGCAGCTAACGCCATTTTAGGGCACAATTTCTTTATAAAATATAATGCTGTCATAAGTTATAAAAAAAAATCCTTAACGTTAGAAAATAATGGAGATCATATTAGTATACCTATTTTAAGGACTAATTATAATAAATATTTGTTTACAATACCGCCGCGATGCGAGGTTATCCGGTACATACCTACCACCATACGTGGGGATTGTATTACATTAGCACAAGAAATACGCGATGGTGTTTTCATTGCTGGACTGATTTCGAAATCTAAAAATGGGGAAATCCCAATTCGAATACTAAATACAACTAATAGCAAGGTGGAACTAGACTTGTCAGGGTTAGAAATAAATTCCACAAACAGCTTCGAAGTGTTGAACTTTGAGAATACGATATCAAACTCTGATAGAGTAAAAGCTCTATTTGGCCTACTTAAATTGAACACATACTTAAATACAGAAGAGCAAATAAGCATTGAAAAGATTAGTGCAAAATACTCAGATGTCTTCCAATTACCAGGCGATAAATTAAGTACGACCAACTTATTAGAACATAGTTCAAAAATAGTGTATTTCGACTCCTGGAAGTCGCGTCGTCCCCGCAAGGGGGCGAGGCAAGCGGTTACGAGACATAGTCCCCTGGCCGCGGGTGCAGTGCCGGGGCTCGTCACGACGAAGCCCGTGGTTTGGGTGTCCTCTGGACCTAGCATGTTGCTGGCGCGGTCGGTAACCTATACAGGTCAACGACCCACGCTAGCTATATTATCGTTGTGTGTGTGACTGCAGGCGCGCCGCGGCGCCCGTTATGAACGGTACGCCGCTACTTCACGACCCCCTGGCGGTCCTCCTCCGCCAGGTGAGACCCAGAGCGTACTCTGGGAGGCCTAGCGAAGGTAACCAGCGGCAGGAGGGCCGGCTTAGACGAACCTGCAGTTTAGTAGTGTAAGCGCCTAGTGGCGCCGAATATGTATGTAGGAGCGGTAATATTGTGTGTTACACCGCTCATGTACCAATAGCGTGCGAGGCGGTCGCGACGCTATTCGGTGCAAGGTGTACTGGCGAATGTATAGTAATGATTGGCTGATTTCGACGTGAAGTGTGTCTATATAAATAAATAATAAAATAAATAAATATTAATTTAGAACAAACTTCACGCCGTGGTTGTTGTGTGAGGTGGGCAGTGTTACTGTATGAATAAGTAGCGTGTAGACTGGTACTACTTACTCAAGCGTCAAGTCCGGGATGTGGATGGGGTCGCAGTGTCAGGTAGTAAGTCTCTAGGGAGGCGCTTTCGGTCGGGCGGGCGCGCGTGCCATGGCGCCAAGTGTTTCACGTGGGGTCAGGCAGAAGCGTCGGCCCGCGTGAACATTGCTTTCGCTAAGCGCCCCACAAACTCATCCAGGCTCTCAATCCTGTGTCGCGCTGGATGATATCATTTCTCACGCAGCGAGGCGCGTTCACTACGCTGCGTAGTGATAGGTGCTGCTGTGCGCGGAGTCTCTTCTTATTGGCCTCGCTGGTGAGGGCGAACCAAGCTGGGGCTGCATAGGTGATTATTGGGCGCACGTAGGTTTTGTAAATTCCCAGCTTGGTCCGGGCGGGGAGGCGGGATTTGAGTTAAATAGTGTATTTTGCGAAACATTAAATGCAGTACTAATTTGATTTTTGACTCTTATAAATATTTTTTAAATCGTCAAAAATGTGGAAATGGGTTGTAAGCACAGAGTAGTATTTTTTAATAACTTAACACAGTCGTGTAGAAAATATTTTTATTTTTACCATCTTTTGCTAAAAACCCTGGCATAACTACCTCTTTATCAACACCGAATGAAGTCATTTGGAAGCATGTATTATATTTTCCTATTCTGCTTAAAAAATGGCGCGATTTATCATTGTCATACGAAAGCAAAGACTTGAGTGGTTCTTCTGGCTCACCAAGCGTTGGAACTGAAACTTTTCCAACAGAGCAACACATACCAAGTGTCTCATCATACCACTTGAGTGCTTCACAATATCTACATTTTGCTATCCATGCTCCCTATGAGAACTAATCGATAGTTAGTGTAATCAATCAATGAATCACAATCAAACGCAGCGTTGTGGAACGACTCCCGTGTATTTCTTGCAAACGTACGTCTCCTTTCAGACTGCCGTTGAGCTCGTAAAATACGCCGTATTTGGGATTGTTCAGACGTCTCAGCAGCTATCGATGACGCGTGACGTTTGGCATCTAAAATCCGACGGGCCTGTGTTTGCTCAAAGGTCTTACCAGCCCTTTGAGTTGCGTGACGCTCAGCATCTGCGAGTTGGTGAGCCTGAGTCTGGTCGAAAGTTGCAGCAGCTCTTTCAGTTGCGTGGCGCTCAGCATCTGCGAGTTGGCGACCCCGGTTCTGGTCGATAGTTTCAGCAGCTCTTCGAGTTGCGTGACGCTTAGCATCTGCGTGTTGGCGAACATGCATCTGGTCTAAAGTCTCAGCAGCTCTTTGAGTTGCGTGACGCTCAGCATCTGCGAGTTGGCATACCTGAATCTGGTCGAAAGTCCCATCAGCTCTTTGGGTTGCGTGACGCTCAGCATCTAAAATTAGACGGGATTGAGTCTGCTCCTCTGTTTCTTGGCTTCTAGCTACTCTTGCTGTTCGAGCTCTGCTAGAGCTACGGCTCAGATGAGATTTACGCTTGCGAGGCATATCCACAGCATAAAAATACACCGCTAATAAAAATAAGCAGTAGAATATTTAAAAGGTTTTGCTTAAATTACTACTTTCACGGACACTGACATGAAGTTGACTTTTTCAAATTAACATTAAAATCTGTTAACATCTTTCATAAACAATTATATAACGCCTACAGCCGAATAAAAAGGACGCATAGTAAGAAGTTTCATATTATTTTCATATTTTATAACTACGCCACCTCATTTGTCCAGCACCGTGTTTTAGACAAAAAAGTAGCTTATGTCCGTCCCAGGGCCTCATACTATCTTCAGACCAAATTTCATCTAAATCGGTTCAGCGGTTTAAGCCATAATAAGAAGTTTCACACAAAACTAACCTACCCCCCATTTCTTCACTTTTGTGTTTTATGCTAAAAAAAGTAACCTAAGTCCTGCCCAGGGTCTCAAACTATCTTCACAACAAAGTTAATCTAAATCGGTTCAGCGGTTTGTGCCATAACAAGAAGTTTCATTCAAAATTAGCCCCCCTCCCATTTCTCCCCCTTCACGTTTTTTGCAAATAAAAGTAACCTATGTCCGTTCCAAGGTCTCAATCTATCTTCTTACCAAATTTCATCTAAATCGGTTGAACGGTTTAAGCGTGAAAAGGTAACAGACAGACAGGCAGAGTTACTTTGGCATTTATAATATTAGTATGGATGAGTCTAAAATACAAGCTTGTCACTTGGTTATTTCAAAAGTCAACTCAGAGCTTTGTTCTATTCAATAAATGCAAAAGATATTATTAAAATATATTTGTAAAACTATCTGAAACACTTTGCGCTTCCTAGAACCAAACTTATTACCATATGTTTGGTTCTAGGAAGCGCAAAGTGTTTACACAAAGCAGTAACACAGCGTAGTAACACAAAGAATAGCGTTGTTTTCTGGGTAGAAAAATAATAATTCTATGGAGTACTTTTTTCTTTGTCAAACAAATAACAATTTGACAAATATAAAGCGCATCAAAGTTCAGGAGTCCCAAAAAAATTAAAAACAAAAAAAAAAGTGCTAAGTGGCAAAAGAAAAAATACGTGCCCAATATTTTAGGTTATCTTACTGACGGACCACTTTTGTCTTTCCAGAGCATCCCAATGTGAAACTGTTCATAACACAAGGAGGTCTACAATCAACAGACGAGGCTATTACAGCAGGAGTACCCCTGATTGGTATGCCAATGTTTGGGGACCAATGGCTTAACGTCGAAAAATACGTTCACCACAAAATAGGAGTCAAACTGGATATGGAAACACTTACTGAGGAAGATTTAAGAAATGCAATTAACACTGTTATTGATGATGGCAGGTAAGAAATTCATAAGTTACTAACTGTTTAACTCTTAGTGTACCTGGTAAACAAAAATCACTCAATTAACCTTATTAACTCCACGGGACTGCTTTCTTAATAATCATTGATTTAAATAAAAACAAAAACTTACTTAAAAATTGTTTGTTATACTTTTTTTTTTAATATAGAAACAAAAATAAACATCAACTGCAAGGTGCTAACTAAAATAGAATTATAAGTTATTTCCAACTTTTTTATTAAATACATTCTTGCATATAATGAACTTAAAAAAAAAGTAACTAAATACTTTCATACCAAAATAAGAAACGTGTTACTTATCTTCATACAACATTCTGCATTCACACCTGAACTGCTTGCATCCTCACCTAAATCCTATTCTTCCTAAAACCGAGTCGTGATCAAAAGGTATGCTCATCTTCAGAATTCGTTTGGCACTATTACGTGTTGTAGTCCACATTGTTCCTCTCGCTCTTCATCATCTGGATTTCTTATCATGATATCTACCAGTCGTGTACTACAGACTCAGAGTTTTGTCACGGTGGATAGACCAACCATTTTGTAGAAGCCATTTTGTACTCTAAAATACAAAAAAAAAGATAAAATTACAAATTTTCAAAGTAAAATTTTTGTCACGTAAATACCCTCTACGAGTCCAGTGGGCTCGCGAAGCGACCTTCCTGATGAATCGACGCTATTAAATTTGTATAACATCGATGAACGATTTTTATTAACCGAAATTGCAATTACGTTCACGCGAAAGCAATGCAAAGTAATTTGATTGCAACTGAAATTTCCTTAGAATACATGCGTAATATCGCGTGCCATCAGACAGGTCCCTTAGTTGGAAGTTTGAATTGGTGGTTTTTAATATTCCTGATTGACCTTTTCTTAGTGGCTCGAGGCTAAATAATAATATCCGCACGGGTAGATCCTGAAGCTTAAATAACGCCTTACAAAGTCGGTCGGTAGAAGATTGACCAACCAATACATAATAACCCCTCCGTGAGTCGAAAATTGGCTGTCATTTAAAGATATTTGTCGAAATCCGAAAATAAACAACAAGTCTTACCAAGAATACGGTTTTACCAAGTAATTGTGTTTGCTGTGGAGGTTAGATAGGTGATCGGTCCATGCATACAGGTCCACCCGATAAGACTAAAAGCAGATAAGAGCGATTTTTTTTGTTTGAGGAATTGACTCACACACTGTTCCGTTGTTTTTGAATTAGGTATTTTCCCCATGTTTGCATTATTTGTAAGTATGTGAGAACCATGTTCCTATTTCTCAAATTAATGAATTTACCTGTTACTGTATAAGTAGTGTGTATGTAGTGCTATTTTGTTTTTTTTTAAGTTTCTTGTCCTTTCTTCTCCATAACAATCTATTTTTCTGAATGGATGGAAGAATCAATTGTTATTACTTGTAAATTTTAATAATTTTCGTTCAAAAGAGCCGCTTAGTGGCCTAGAAGAAATAAATATTTTTGACTTTTAAAAGGGAGAGCAGCAGCCCAACCAACATATTTGAAAAAAGACTTGATAGATGATGATCATCATGATTGATGATGGTGATGGTTAGATTAACGATTCAGTGATGAATTTAATGACGCAGTTGAAAGCACCTTGTTCCGGTTGAGTTTAAAGGACTCTTCTTTTGTTTTAAGCTACCGCCGCAACATAGTCAACCTTCGTAATTGGATACATGATCAGCCCATGCCACCACTGGAGCGCGCCGTGTGGTGGACAGAGCACGTGCTGCGTCACGGTGGCGCGAGACATCTACGCGCTCCCGCTGCTAACATGTCATGGGCAGAGTATCTAGAACTAGAACTAGTGCTTATACTGTTAATAGGATTGATTGTTTCAATGTCACTGTTATTTTTTAGTATATATTCGTTGTGTAAGCTATTAAGAAAAGGAGGACGTAAAATAAAAATCTCGTGATTCAATTTAATCTTGTTTCTAGTTTTTCATACAAATTATCTTCTCAGTCAGACAAAGCATTATATTATGATAAAAAAGTTACAAATAATTAGTCTAAAAATAGATGAATTTGTTCAGCTTTTGTGCTTCGAGACAATCAGTTTCTATGTTTGGTTAATTTTATCATTACGGTATCAAGAGACAATACAAATTATGCAAATAGACTTATTAGCTTAGCGAGGTGTATATGTAAATGCTTAATAACTATCTTTATCTGATGTTATAATACCTATTTATTTTAGGTACAGTCACATGTCTGAAGACTCGCCATGATAAGGTTGACTGGTAGAGAATGCTTTACGCATTAAGTCCGCCTGTATACCTGTATATTGCATTAAGTTTTAAATAAATAAATATAAACAGTGTATTTTTCCCACCATGACTCACGATAAAACATTGAATAAAATTGTGGTAGCCCAGTGGCTAAGAACTCGCCTCTTGACCATAATACTTTCAATTTGTATGTACTTTCTTAGTTTATCTTGGACATGACAATTGTGGAGGAAACCTGGACTTAGAGTATGAGTATATTAGTATAAGTTTGTGCTCAAATGGTGTAATTGCAAGGTGTTCCAGTGCAAGGCTTAGCAAGTAAACAAATGAACACTCACGCAGGAGGTTGTGTCCAGGCTGAGAGTTGCACAGAGAGCCATGGAACGTTCTATATTAAGACCGAGTTACAAACGTCTAGATTGCAGGCAAGTCTTCCATATCGGAAAACGATTGAACGTTCTATATGAAACTCTAGCTAGGCGCGGTGATGATAGGTTGAGTTAGGCAGTTACACTGATCAAATGGCGTCCAAAGACTGGTAGCAGGAATGTTCGTCATCCGGTAGCGAGATGGGCAGACGACATTGTTGCCATGATGGGTACAAACTGGATAATAGTGCAGAGGATTGTGGTGTTTAGCACAAGAAAAGAAAGGCCTACATACAGTAGTGGAAGAATTTAGGCTTTGGAGGATGATGATGATGACGCCAATACAAACGGGGTGAATAGAAATGAAAAAGTATTAGGATTTTGACATTGATTCTGACCTTATTATTGGTTTCTGACAAAGCATCGATTTATTGTTTGTTACAATGTCTTCTCACTTTTACAAACGCGGAATTTTGTGAGGATGGATGGACAGATGGATGCTTGTTTCTCTGTCACGCTCTTTTACAGTAATTGAGAAAAATCAGACTAACACATAGGCTATAATTTTTATAGATATTGGAGAAAGTACCATTGTAATTAAATGTGGGTGGCAACTAATTCATTCATAAATTGGAGCACTAAAATTGCGTGAAAAATCCTTCAATGTTTTGTATCTATTTATCCCTGCATTCCTATTCACCTCGTTTGACTACATCTTGTCCTTACACCTATGAACAATGTGTCCAGGCTTGTAGTTACAAAACTTTAAGGCCGCTATGTACACTTAATTATATCAATAAAATCACTCCACATAACGTGTGTAAGCCTCAAACATTTAATTGTATTTCCTAAATTTCTGCAAAAATTATAAGGCAACAATAATAAAATTAAAACTTATTGGCTTAGAGCTGTGATTCTTTTGTCAGTGTGCAAAACAACTCAACGATTAACAAGGAAACCCATAAAAGACATGTGTTAATCCCTAAAAATTCTGAAAATGTAATTAAAAAGAGTTTTTTTTATATTGATTATTGTGGCTCAATACAATAATATTTTGCCACTCACCTATCGTTTGTTAATTGATTTTTTGTTTTGTATTTTCTACGCTATGGTCGTAAAAATAACATTAATGTACCCTTCTATAAGACCTCCCAAGTTATGATTGTTAGACTATGTAGGTATCGTAATAAGTAAGACACTTACTTATTACGATACCTAAACCATAGCGTAGAGAATACAATAACCCGATACCATAGCGTAGAGAATACAAAAAAAAATCAATTAACAAACGATAGGTGAGTGGCAAGATATTATTGTATTGAGCCACAATAATCAATATAAAAAAAAACTCTTTTTAATTATTTAGTAATTATATTATTGAGATTAACTTGCAATAATCAAACGTCAACATACAGCAAGTAATATTATCACTTTATGAAAATCTATTTTTGCTCGTCACGGTATTCCGATGTCATTAGTGTCAGATGGATGACTTGAATTCTACTGAATTAAATGGCAGACCATTTAATTCAGTAGAATTCAAGTCATTCTTATACAACTGAGACATTGAACATGTCATGAAAAGTCCATATCATCCAAAGTCAAATGGTCAGGCTAAAAGTTCAGTTAAAATTATGAAAAATGTATTAAAGAAAAGTCTAGAGTCAAATTCAGATCCTTATATGGCACAATTACAATGTAGAAACACACCAAAAGGTAACTTTGCGTCTCCAGCTCAATTGTTAATGTCAAGAAATTTAAGAATGCATATACCGGTTAGTAGTGAGAAACTTAAACCAAAGGTAATTACTTTCAGTAAATATAACCTGATTCAGATTGGCTACCAGCCATTGTATTAGAAAGATTGAAATGTCAAAGATCATACATAATTCAAGATAACAAAGGTTATAAGTATAGAAGAAACAGAATACAAATAAGGTTCAGATGCAATGAAAGTTGCCACAAATATGACCACAATGACATGCAATCCAAAGATTCTTTATCAGAAAACATAAAGGAAAGGGAAAAGAAGATGGGTGATAGATGGTAGCAGACAATGCATCCAATATTAACTGTAAAACTAGATCAGGAAGAGAAGTAAGAAAACCCAAGAAGTTTTGCCAAAATTAGTTTGGTCTATTATATTTTGTTTTTATTAATAATACTAATGTTTGTATAAACTTAGGGTTATTAAATAGATAAATACATGTGTCAATGACACAAGCTGATTTTTTACTTGTGTGGCACACACTCAACAATGACATATGTCAATGACACATGCTGATTGTTTACTTTGTGGCACACACTCAATAATTATAGTTGTGTTAAGCTTAAGTTATATTTAAATATGTTTATTATAATTAATAAATACTCAAAAAGGGAGATGTTGGTAAAACCCCAATTACTTACTATAATAAATTAATTATCTGTATTTATAGTCCGGTACATCTCTAAGTCTTTCCGGACACAGACAACTGCGAATCAACAGTTCCTGCCGGTGGTCTTGGTCTTTTTATAATGTCTCGCTCTCGAGTTGTCGATATAGTAATACTGTTGTATTATCTGAATAAATCCATACGAGTGTCAAGTCAAGGAGTCTTATTTAATGCACCACACATCATAACAGTCAGCTTATCTTGTAGTCAATAAGATATTACCAATAGAGACGTCATACTTATTATAAATAAATTAAGACTGCGCCGAGCAAAATAATCCAAAACGATCGTCACAGTTATAGGGATTTAGTCAATATTATTACCATAATTACCATAAAAAATATGTAATGAACACCACAATGAATGTGTTAACGATTCTATGTTGGCAAAACCAAAAAATATTGTTTAGTTTAAATAACAAAAATACGTAAAGTTGGACAAAAATATTAGAATAGCATGCTCGTGTTTTATTGAATATTTATAGTAAACTGTTGAATTTTTTCACAAACTTTAATTCATATTAATCTCTAATTGTCATACCACAATTTATAGTTTTAACATTTTCGAAATGACACTCGGTTATTTTAGTTTTATTTTTTTTCTTAATTGTTGCGCTGTTTTGGATCATGCGAAACGTAAACCGGTCGGCAATTCAGTCGCCCACGAGAGCTCGGAGAGTGGTCACGTCTCATTGTGGAGCGACGCGCCGATAACGATAATTCGCGATCTATTGTGTACGTATACCTTGCTGCAAATAGTTGAATAAGGTAAGTTATATATTTTGTTTTTTGAGTATGACTTTTTATGCACTATTCAATGCATATTTCTGTAACATTTTTTTTTAATGTTTGTTTTAGTTATAATAGGAAAGCGTAAGGAAACATATTATAAGAAGAAAGTTGGCGCTCATTTCCGAAAAAGAATCTGTTCTCATAAAAAGTACATATTTCTATTTTGTGACATTATTTCCTTATTAACCGACTTTCCAAAAAGAAGGATTTTTTTGTGTATGTTCACCGATTACATCAATTGTGGACAGATTTTAGAAATTATTTTTTTGTTTGAAAGATTACGTTCCATTTAAATTTGGTGAAGATCTGATGAAGAATTTTGGAGATATGCAACAGAACTTCTCAAAAAATACGGCAGATCTCTCGGGATTGCTGGAATCGCATGTATGTTTATTGTTTACACCATATTTTCATAACATTACATCACGCCGGTAAGCTCTAAAGGGGTACGCAGATGAATACAGTAAACCCTAGTACACTCTAATTTCATTCACTTAATTAACTTGCCCATTGTGTACACAACTAAAACGTGTAAAATAAAAACTTTTTGCCAAAAAAAAAACCAACTTCCAAATCAAAACACTACAATATTATGTAAAATAAATTTAATTTCGCCAGTCAGTGACAAAAAACGAAGAATCAAAAACAGGAACACCGACTTCCGAAATTGAATTTATTTTCAATTTTTATTTGAAAGTCGGTTGTATTTTTTTGTAAAAAAAAAATATCTAACATAATGGCGCATGTAATCGTTTTTTTTTCAATTGGTTCTCAAACATTCGATATGGGTATCGTGTAATGGGTTTTTGGGGATGCAAATTCAAATTCAAATTCAAATTCAATTTATTGCATCCATAATGTACATACAGGTGGTAAATATTAGTTACAGAAACAATTATGGACCCTGTCGGGCACAGCAACATTCTAGATACAGTCAGTGTCTAGGAGAGAGGAATAGCGCTCAATATTTTCCTAATCTATACATTCATTCATTCTACATTTTAGTTAACTATTCTCTTACTATTTGTTTTTATTTGGTTTATACATATACCTTTTTATTTCCATGTCAAATTATGTTGTTCTTAAATATTAATTATTCCTTTTAGTTTTTATATTACAATACGTACCTATATTTAATAAAATTCATACAAAATTAAAATTAAAATGTCCATATTATATTTTGAGTCAATTATTTATTAATGTCATTTTACTTATCGAGTTAATTACAGTTGTCATTATTTTAATTGAATTTATCCGTCAGATATTCGTCAATTGTGTAATAGCTTTTACCAATTAAGAATTGTTTTAATTTATTAATAAAAATATTAGTTTTACTTACTTGTTTTATGTATTCCGGTAGTTTGTTATATATTTTTATCGACATAGCATACGGACTAGAAGAGTGTAATTTGAGGCGGGAGGAGGGTAGATCAAGTCTGTTTTTGTGGCGCATCGAATAATTTGTTTGCATGTCTTCCCGTGTGTTGTAAGACTCTGGGTATTTGCGGACTAGCTTACATAGTTCTAAAATATAAATATTAACTAAGGTGAGGATTTTATGTTTCTGAAAGCAAGGCTTGCAACTATCTGTTTGTTCTATGTTAGTTATTATTCTTATCAGCTTTTTTTGTAGTATAAATAGGGAGGGAACGTCCGTGCTATTTCCCCATAATATTATGCCATAGCTCAACCAAGAGTGGGCATATGCGTAGTATGTAACTAGTGCGGTTTGTAGATTGGTAGTTTTTTTTATTTCTCGTAGGGCATATGAAAATTTTGAAATTTTCGATTTAACTTTCTGTATGTGGATTTTCCAATTTATATGTGTGTCTATTGTCATACCTAGGAGAGTGAAATCGTTAACTACTTCTATTTTTTGTTGATTGTATGTGAGGTTTAAATTAATTTGGTTTTTTTGCCGGGGGTAAAAAGTAATTAATTTGGTTTTTTTAAAGTTTATTTCAAGATTGTGCATGTTCATCCAGTCTATTATTATACTAAGAATTGTGGTAAGTTTTTCGTTCAAATTAGCATTTGTTTGGCATGAGGTGAGGATAGAAATATCATCTGCAAACAGTACACATGGCCCTTCTATGATTTTGGGGAGGTCATTTATGTATATTAGGAACAATAAGCAGCCTACTACACTTCCCTGGGGAATTGAACCATGTATTGATCTGCCATCTGACCTAATGAGCTGTATTTCTTTTAATTCTTTATTATAATACTCCACCTCAACAAATTGCTCTCTGCCTTTTAAATATGATGCAAACCAGTCATGAGCTTTTCCACGTACTCCTATTCCGTATAGCTTATTCAATAATATTTTAAATTGCACCTTATCATAGGCTTTTGTCATGTCGAGTAGTATTCCTATTGCATATTGTTTGTTATTTAGAATATTTAAAGCTTCTTGAATGTATTTATAAACTGCCAACGTTGTGGATCTATTTTTGCGAAATCCGTTTTGGCAGTCATCAAAAATCTTATATTTTTCACAAAAGGAATATACACGATCGCACATTGCTCTTTCAAAGACTTTAGATGCTGTGGGCAGAAGGGCGATAGGTCTATAATTATTTGGGTCTGTTTTAGCATCTTTTTTATGAACCGGCTTTATTAAAGATGTTTTTAGTTGCTTTGGGAACATGCCTTCTTCAAACGATTGATTCACTAATTGATAAAATGGGATGGTAAGTTCGTCAGCACACTGTCTGAAAAGAGTTGGTGGGAGCTCGTCTATGCCGTGACTGTTTTTATTTTTTAAGTTTTTTAAGATCCGGTTTACTTCACATCCATCGACTGGGCTAAGAAACATGGTATTTTTAGTGGGGTTAATCACAGATGTTTCTCTTGATTCGCAGCCGGGTGCTCGGGTGGTATTTTCTCCGATGGATGCGAAGAAGTTGTTGAATATGTTTGCAACTTGTTTTGGTTCACTCACTAGGTTTGACGTTTGTAATGTTATATTTTGCTTATAACTTTTTATATTTTTATGTGTTCGCTCTTTTACAATATCCCACATGGTTTTAACTTTATTTGCTGATTTACTCATTTTATTTATGTAGTATAATTTTTTTGCCGTTATTACAGTTTTTTTCAGGATTTTTTCATATGTTTTGTAGTATTTTATAAGTACTGGATTATGTATTTTTAATGTAAGAATTTTTAATAGTCTTTTATTTTTACAGGATTGTTTTATACCAACAGTTAGCCAATAATTGTTATGTTTTGTTTTCAACTTAAGTCGACGTGTAGGTATACATTCATCTAAGATATATGTCAGTGTATTATGGAAAGACTGATAGTTCTCGTCTACATTTTTATTCGGCAGTATGATATTGTTCCAGTTTTGTTCATTTAATTTGGACTTGAATTTCATTATGTTATTTTTGTTAAAAATTCTTTTATTGGCAAACCAAACAGATTGTTTAGATTGTTGGTTTTGTATCATATGTATGATTGTTCCACTGTGGTCTGAAAAACCTAATTCTTCTACGGTTGTATATATATTATTGTCATTAAAGTTCGTGAATATTAGGTCCAGACATGTTGACTTGGTTTGTGAGATACGTGTAGGTTCTTTTATATGTTGTACAAATTTATACTCTAACATAAGATTAATCAGTTGACTAGTTTTTGAGCTATTTTCTAAAATATTTATGTTAAAATCTCCTCCTATAACGACATTAATTTTTTTATATTTATTACTTATACAGTACATTATTTGTTTTAATTGGCTAATAAAAGTTGTTTCCTCTCTTCTATTCCAGTACATAGCAACAATTATCAGGTTTTGCTTTGGTAGCTTACATGCACATACTTCTATACAATACTCAATAGTCATATCTCTAATATCACAACATTCTATACACTCTATACAATCCTCTAACATAATACAAACACCGCCGCCACTTCGAGAGTGACGACAGAATGATGCTACGATTTTATACCCACTAAATTGCAGAGTTTCTAATTTGTCCTGTGTCAGCCATGTCTCACACATGCATAATGCTTTATAGTTCGGTTTATTGTTGATGAAAGCCTCCAGTAGATGTTGTTTATTAAAAATGCTTTGAATATTCTGGAACATGATTTTAAATTGCTGGCCTGGATTTCCGAAATGTACGGTCGTCACCATTTTCATTTATGTTGTGTTTAGTCGGATAATTATCAGTATGTCTCGTTATGTTCACATCGTCATGGTTCTGTGTTTGTGATGTCCTTGCGCTGTAGTCAAATGAATTATGAGCTTTGGTGTTTTGGTGTAGTAAAGACCTTTCTTCTCTTTGTTTCCTTATTTTCAGTAATGCTTCTTTATCAAGGAAACCTGATACATACAAGCCTAAAGTTTTTAAAAAGCCCGCATTATCTATAATGTACTTGGTCATTCTTTTACTAACCAGTTCTACCCGTAATGGCCGTCTAAGTCCGTTTCGTCCTATCCGATTAAGCTCTTCAATATAACCAGTGAGATCGACATTTAGTGTATCTTGAAAGGCAAATATAACCCTATCCTCTAAGTCCTTTTCTGTCTCGTTATAATATTCTTGAAGGCGGTGGATAACAAATATTTTGGAAGTGTCACTTACAAAAGCGTCGTTCGCGTTTATTTGTATGGTTTTGTTTTGAAGCTCAGCTATATCTTTTTTAAGTTTTGCGTTTTCAATATCAAGTTTCTGAATTTTATCGTTTATATGACGTATGCTGGTGTTGATCTTTGTTTGTTCCAGCGAAAATTGTTCATTTCTCTGGCTTATTTCTTGTTGAAGTTTCGTTATGGCTTTATTAATTTCTAGTTGAACAGTAGTTTTTATTTTTGATAAAATTGATTGTTGTTGTAGTTTCAATTTCGTGTCTAAGAGTTCACCAATTTTCCTTAAAGTAATTGTTTCTTCAGTCAATGGGGTCGGTGATTTGATTGTTGGGTTGTCAATAAATGTCGGGGACGAGTCATATTCTTCGGTATTTCCCAGAAAACTTTGGTCGTCATGTACTTGGTCGTCAACGGACACTATCGTGTCGTCAAGTGTCGCAGGTTGTTGTATCCTAACAGGTGTCAGGTCAGTTCTAATCAGTTCTAATCTTGTGTTTTTGCACGATGGACAGCGCCAAGATTTGCTCAACTTACTCTTATTTTCAACATAATAGGATGAGGTAATGTTCATGCATCGGTAGTGATAAAGTAGATGGCAAGTACTGCAGCTGAGCAATTCTCCTCGAGCTATCAGTTGTTTGCAGCTCGCGCAATTCATTTTTATGATGTAGGGTAGAACTATTTCGTGAAACAATACTTGAGTATCACGATGTATGTGTCGTTTAGTGACTCACCTCAGTGGGCGCTGTGCAGGTTGCCTCAGATCAGGGACACTGTTTTCACTTTGTAGGTTTCACGTATAGTTTTGAAAATTGGGCACTTGCTAGATTCTATAACTTTGCACTTTTGTATTTTTTTTCCGAATGACGGTGGACATATGTGGACGTTTAACCAGTATATTGTTTTAATGTATATCTTCGGTGTTCACGTTTGGAATCCTTTGCGAACACTTTCACAGCCTTATTGTATTATACTTTTACTATTAATTTAGTTTTCAACACAGTAAATACGAATAAAACATTTATAAACAGCGATTAAATACGGAGCCGATGTTGTTGTTGGCAGTGTACGTCTACCCTCGATGCCGATTGCAAATCTGACATTATTTTTAAAATCCAAGATGGCGGATGCAACTTTTTCTCAAACATTCGATATGGGTATCGTGTAATGGGTTTTTTGGGATGCCGATTGCAAATCTGACATTATTTTTAAAACCCAAGATGGCGGATGCAACTTTTTCGCAAACATTAGATATGGGTATTGTGTAATGGGTTTTTGGGGATGCCGATTACAAATCTCACATTATTTTTAAAATCCAAGATGGCGGATGCATCTTTTTCTCAAACATTCGATATGGGTATCGTGTAATGGGTATTTGGGGGTGCCGATTACAAATCTGACATTATTTTTAAAATCGAAGATGGCGGATGCATCTTTTTCTCAAACATTCGATATGGGTATCGTGTAATGGGTATTTGGGGGTGCCGATTACAAATCTGACATTATTTTTAAAATCGAAGATGGCGGATGCATCTTTTTCTCAAACATTCGATATGGGTATCGTGTAATGGGTTTTTGGGGATGCCGATTGCAAATCTGACATTATTTTTAAAATCCAAGATGGCGGATGCAACTTTTTCGCAAACATTCGATATGGGTATCGTGTAATGGGTTTTTGGGGATGCCGATTACAAATCTGACATTATTTTTAAAATCCAAGATGGTGGATGCATCTTTTTCTCAAACATTCGATATGGGTATCGTGTAATGGGTATTTGGGGGTGCCGATTGCTATTCTGACATTCATTTTAGAATACACGATGGAAGATTTTTTTTTTCGCCATTGTCAGTGATGTCCAATATAAACTTGGAAAGTAAAAATTAATTTGAAAAAGACGCATTGCCTGGATTTGAACCCAGGACCTCAAGCACGAGAAGTGAGGCCAAGGGGTCACCACGAAATTTTAAATTCATTATACTTATTTTGTTGCTAGTGTTTGCTGGCAAGTCTTTTACATGGGGAAATGTTTATGTATTATGTATACTATATTTCTTTTAGTCTGTTCACAACATTTTAAGAATTAAGTTGATAATACATCTGATAACTACGTCAATTTAATAATTTTATTAAATCATCATCAGCGGCGTTCCCACTGCTGGGACACAGGCCTCCTCTTTGTGAGAGGGAATGGGCCGTAATCCACCACGCGGGCCCAGTGCGGATTGGTGGATGTCACATGTCTTCGAATTTTTGGTTCTAGGACATGCCGGTTTCCTCACGATGTTTTCCTTCACCGTTTTGAGAGCAGTGGTGATGAAATAATTTACACAAAGTAAAGCGCCTGTCTTGGTTCGAACCCACGACCTACAACCTGTAAGTCGCGGCCGATACCACTGGGCCACCGCTGCTCTCAATTTTCTTAAATAACTTCCAATAACTATATTTTATTACGTTTTTAGGAAATGCTGACCAAAAAAGATCCTTGCCCATACGTTGGTGAAAAACCTTTAGTTAGTGATGATATTCTATTCAACAATCTCGATGTAAGTTAATTGTTCTTAGATACATTTTTAAATGTGCCTTAGTACTAGTTTCTGCCCGTGGCTTAGGGACTACTTACAATTATCTTATTTTATTTCAGGATTCTTCAAAACATACGGATTCATATTCAAACATTTTGGTAGAAGAAGAAACTAATGACAAAGCCGAGATCATAATAAATGGCAATAGAATAATGGATTTCGCATACCTCTATAAACAAATGCAATATATCGCATGAACACGTAACACGTTCTTCCATAATGTGTTCACCAGTGATTGAAAATAACAATCATGTTTTAAATGAGATTGATATTACCCTTCTTGTCTCTTTTCCATTTCCATTAGTTTATAGGAAATGCCTTTGACTTCCCTGGAGATAGTTGTTCATTTACAGAATTAGAAGCAATTTTTAAAATATGACGTTTCTGTTACACTCTGTATAATAAATATACCACGTTTCCCTGGGTTTTGTGTATGATTTTGTAAAATGGGAAAAACACGCAAGGTATTACATTAGGTAAATAATTTTTTTTTATTACAGACTGGTTTTACTGTACAATACACCTACCCATCTAACTTACTTATCAACTCACCTAGCCTACCTACTTACCCAGTAAAATTCCCGGGCGTACAATCCACAACGCCAAAATTTCATCGCAATCGGATGAATAGTAACGGAACGGATAATGTATTACTATAGTACAAACAAACATTATTTTCTATATAATATAGATTATTAGATTTAATTATGGGCTTTATTTACCTACATAAACATCTAAATAATCAATATTCGCCTTTTCAAGTCACTCAACACAACGCCTCAAATTTTAAAAATCCTAAGTTACCAACTTTTGTCGTGCAACTGCAAGCCGCAGGCTTATTACGTATCTTTTGCAAGAGCAAAACGATAGCGATTTTTGCGCAATAATTGCTCTTCAATACAAAAGTTTTAGAAATGTTGGCGGTATCTTTTTTAAATAAGTGCATTTGACAATCAGCGAACGGCTAGAAAACGATTGTGTAGGACCTACCATACCTACACTGCAGGTAATGCAGACTTTTATGACATAAAGATACGTAATAAGCCTACCGGACTCGAGCGAACTTGTGATTGTGTGTGTGACGACGCACACGACTAGCGCGCTGTAGAAAATACCTAATTGCCGCGCGCCTCGTTCGCTCTGTGCAGTCTTAAAACATGGCGATAATTTACTTTAGCAACCTACATAGGACCTATGCAACTTGAAACTTTATTTATATCACTGGTAGGTTGAAACTGTGATATAAAAAGGACCCCGTTGTCAGAAAGAGATAAACATACTGTTCAAACGTACGTTCATGTCGCGGCCAGACGCAGGACGGACTGAGTTCACTCAAGCTGGTCAGCTTGTGTTTGTATTACCGCGCAGTCGTCAGTAAAACGTACCTATCTCATTATATATATAACATAATAGCAGTTCATGGAGTTAGGAAGCCGTTATAGATTGGCCAATTGCTAAAACCTCGTCGTAAGACGTCGTGGGTTCAATGTGTCTTTTTCAAATCATAATAAAAAACATCGAAAGTACATAATCACACTAATATTAAAAAGGCAAAATGTGTGAGTTTGTTTGTGTGTTTGTATGTTTGTTAATAATATGTATGTAGTTTATCTTGGACATCGCTGACATCGGTGAAGGAAAATATCGTGAGGAAACCTAGACTTATAGTTAATACAAGTTTCAAATTAATAATAATAATAATAAATTTTATTTGGCACAAAAACAAATGGTCATGAAGCTCTGGTGCCCGTGGTAGGTAATGAGAACTTGTATTACAGGTCACCACACAATTACTACATATATACTCGTTTTTGGTCGTGCTTTCTCTTTTAGAAACGATAATTGGGTGCGCATATAAGTCGCATCCCTTCGCCCTTTCAAATCACGATTTCGCCAACTGAGGCTCATACCTGCCCCCATTATCTCCACTCTGCTCCATAAGAGGGAGTAGGAACAAACGTAGCATACAAACCGATTCGTACCGTCCTCGACGCCGAGGACCGCCGCGTATTCTTTCAATAAAATCCCGCCAGCCCACGAAGCTGAGCACTAGTTAAATTATTAGATATTAAAAGGAGTTTCTTGTCCGTTCTTCTCCACGTAGGTAGTTTCCGAACGGATGGTAAAATCACTTGTCAAGATCCAGCCATTGCTTGTCCCCCCAGGGACGCTCTGAGCCGAGGTTCGAGCCCAACTAGGGTAGCCCTCAGCGTTGTCGCTTAGGTTTAGAAATTTGTGCCTGGCTGGAGGCTACTAGCTTAGTCTCAACGAAAATCATGCTTTCTCTGCATGAGAAGAGGCCTTTGCTCCGCAGTGGGATAGTAACAGGCTGGCTAAGACTTTGGCCAGCAGTTATGACGATTATGAGAGTAAAATTAAATGCTCGGTCTTATAAAATAATGATATAACAATTGCATAAGAAATTGCTGATCGATTAAAATTTTACTATTCACACTAATATTGAACAGGCGAAAGTTTGTGAATGTGATTGTATGTTTTTTTTTTTTTTTTTTTTTTTTTTTTTTATTTGCTATAGGCTCGCGTTTGACCACTATCTCGCCTGATGTTAAGTGATGATGTGGTCGAAGGTGAAGCACGCTTGCCTAGAAGTAACCTATTCACTCTTGACTTGAAGACCCCTAGGTTGTAGCTATCAGGAAACAAAGACGCCGGTAGGGAATTCCACTCCTTAGCTGTACGCACAATGAAAGTATTTTCAAAACGCTTTGTGCGTATGGGTGGGATATCCACCATGTACTGATGGCGCATTGTCGTACGTCTTGTAGTCCGATGATGGAAAGGGCTAGACGGAATCAAATTGTGCAGTTCCATCGCACACTCTCCGAAATGTAACCGATAGAATACCGACAGGCTGGCAACTCGTCGTCGGTGTTCAAGGCTCTGGAGCTTTGAGTTGACCAGCGCATCGTTGCCGATAAGTCTCTTGGCCCGTCTGTCAATCGACTCAAGTGCATCTAGTTGGTACCTGGCAGATCCGTCCCAGAGGTGAGAGCAGTACTCCATGCATGACCGAACTTGCGCTTTATACAAGTTGAGCAGCTGTTCAGGCGTGAAGTACCGTCTCACCTTCGCAAGGATCCCCAACTTTTTTGCAGCCAATTGAGCCTTTGCCTCAATGAAAGGACCAAAATTGAGGGTCGATGTCAACGTAACACCAAGAAGGTCGAGGTGGTCCGTTATCGGCACGGTTACACCACGGAAGGATGGAGCCGGGTGGAATTGGCTCTTTTTTGCGGAAAAAAGACACGCCTGGGTCTTAGCAGCATTGAAACTGACTAGATTGGCATTGCCCCATTCGGAGACTGCCTCCAAAGACAGGTTCAAGCGCTCAACCATGGCCTCCCGAAGAGACCGAATTTGAGGCCCGGTAGCCCGTGCGCTAGACACATAGCTCTCAGCAACAGTGCTGTCGTCTGCATACCCAAAGGTTCCGGGTTTTAGCAGGTCATTAATGTGCAGCAAGAACAATGTTGCCGAGAGCACTGACCCCTGAGGGACTCCGGCGTTAATACCTAACTGACCGGACGAGCAGCCATCAATTACCACTCGGATGGACCGATCCCTCAGGAAGTCTGCAATCCAGTCACACAGGCCACTAGGCAGACCGAAGGAAGGAAGCTTACCAATAAGGCTCTCGTGCCAGACCCTATCAAAGGCCTTCGATACGTCAAGGGAGACAGCAAGCGCCTCCCCGTGTTTCTCGATGGCCTCACTCCAGATGTGGATGGCATACGCTAGAAGATCCCCAGTTGACCGGTTTCGGCGGAAGCCGTATTGGCGGTCACTAAGGAGGTCGGTGTCTTCTAGGTATGCCAGGAGCTTATTATTTAATACACGTTCCATACTCTTACAGAGGATGGACGTTACTGATATGGGTCTGTAGTTGGCTGGGTCAGCTCGACTGCCCTTCTTGGGCACGGGCTGAACGTTAGCTTGCTTCCAAGCCTTCGGTACTTTTCCAGTCACCATCGAAAGGCGATATAGGCGTGTCATGATAGGAGACAATTCAGGCGCACAAGTTTTAAGTACAATTGCTGGTATCCCGTCCGGGCCACTAGCCTTGTTCACGTCAAGGTTACGCAGCACCCTACAGACCTCCCTCTGATGGATGCGAATGTCCGACATACTCGTCTCACATCGAACAGCAGAAGGAGGGGGCCGCGCGCCATCAGTATTCAGACGCGAAGATTCCGCAAAGAGGGAGGCAAACAAGTTTGCCTTGTCCTCAGCGGAGTGGGCCAGCGACCCGTCGGGTCTCAGCAGTGGTGGTAGTGAGGGGCGACAGAAGTTTGATTCAACCGATTTAGCCAGGGACCAAAACGCCTTGCTACCTGCGGGGTGTGAAGCAAGTTTGTCCCCGATCCTGCTAATGTGGTCAAACCGTGCCCTTCGCATCGCCTTTTTGCAGGACTTGGCAGCCCTGTTGAAGGCTCTCTTCTTCTGACTCACGTCCCTTGCCTTGCGCATACGGGCGTCGACCCATGCTAGGTACGCCTTGTGTTTAATCACGTTTGCGTGGTCACACTCGGCACCAAACCATGGACGGTCAACGCTGGACATAGTTACGTCAGAGAACGGAATGTAATACTCCATCCCCTGACGCAACACATCGGTCACTGCGTCAGCGCATGACGATGGGTCATCCGAAGAGAAGCAAGTGGGCCGCCAAGGATAGCATGCGAAGAAAGATCGCATACCATCCCAATCTGCTGACTTGTACCGCCAAACCCGCCGGGTGCCCCTTGGGCTTGGATCGGGCGGGGAGTAGACGGATACAGACTTCACCAGACAGTGGTCGGAACTACCCAAAGGTGATGATACCGACACTGAGTATCGGTCTGGATCAGTTGTCAGCAGAAGGTCCAAGCAATTGGCTGTATGTGAATCAACATCCGGCACCCTCGTAGCCCCTTGGACCAGCTGGGTGAGATTTAACGCAATCGAAAGATTTCGCATCTCTCGTCCAGCGTGGTCAGTGCACTGGTATGGGAAGAGCCACTCCTGGTGGTGGGCATTAAAGTCCCCCAGTAACACTAGTTGGGCGGAGGGGTATCGTAGCTGAGCCACATCAGCCGCCTCACTCAAGTACTGTGTGAGCCTGGTTGTCTCCAGATCACCACTATGCGATCGGTAGACACAGGCATAGATGATCTTATCCAGACCTGTGTCCACCAAGGCCCATAGCACAGAGTAATTTGAGTCTTCAAGGTCACGGAGACGCCGATAGCAGATGTCGTCCCGGGCGTACATGCATACACCAGCGCGTGGCTTGAACATGTGCTCCAGGGTATACCCTGGGTAGGATAGGTACGCCACGTCTGACGGGCATCCGATCTGCGTCTCCGTAAGGAACAAAAGTGCTGGTTTCTCAGTCTCGAGGTGGTGATGGACTGCGACAAGGTTAGAGTGCAGACCTCGGATGTTGCAGAGGTGCACTTTATGTGAGAGTGAGTGCTGCCGCTGTTCAGCTTTTTTTCTCTTGTTCCTTGGCATTTTAAGTGAAAAAGGAGGGAGAGGAGAAGGAAGTAAGATGAGGTCCCACGCTTGCAACCTACAGACACGCGCCGATAGGACGCCATCATTGGGGGACTGGTCTGGAGACTGCGGGGACGCCCGAGCCCCCCCAGGAATGTCCATCGGGCACTCTCGTCTGGTCGCCAACCAGCACGATGGCGCATTCCGGGATTTTTCGACAGTTGGCGGGGCAGCCTTTCATGTGTGGCTGGCACACTACTTGGGCCCCCAACTACCTGCGGTCGGCCAGCGGCGCACCGTGCCTCGGATCCCGCTACCCTCCGCGACCAGTCTCTCTATACGTTCATAACAGCGCGAGTCAGGCCGGCCTGCTTGCAGTGGAGCAACTATCGCGACCCAACCCCTCTAGTGGCTGCACCGAGCATCATACCGGAACACGACTAGGCCGCTTGGCGGTACGTCTTTGCCCGGTGGGTGGTCGCAAGCCTTCGGCCGAAGCCTACCACCAGTTTGTCACCTGATTTGCACCACCCGGGGACCACGTGTAGGGAATCGAATGGGGTACACTCCTACGGACGTGGGTGACTCAGCCCCCAAAAATATGTTTGTTACTCTTTCACGCAAAACGTACTGAACGGATCTGTATCGAATTTGGCACAGAGATACATTATAATCTGGATTAGCACATATGATACTTTTTATCCCGAGTAATTATGTTCAATGGGATGGTTTGAATGTTCCCTTGGGATCATTTTCGACATTTACGTGGGTGAAGCCACTGGCAGAGGCTAATCATATGTCTAAAAACCTAAGTTTTTTGCAATTAAATTCTTAGTCTATTTCCTGACGTAATTTTTTATCAGGCATGCTCAGGTGATTAATAAGCTGGTTAGGTCATAATTATTTATATTTAATCCGGGTTCTTCCACGGGTAAGAAGTAAAAACAGCATTTTAATGTTTTTATTATGTTTTTGCGACTTTAAATGTTGGGACTGGTATTAAAAGGCAATCTTAGAATATATTTACAAAAAATATCTGTCGAATGTTTTAGAATTTCTTAAAAATGTAGACGGGAATTCTTACATCAAGATATATCAGAACCAGAAAGGTCTGTTAAAGTTCCATAGACTATAGGAAGAATAACTTATAGGTACTGCCTGTTTTTTATCAGAATCCCAAAAAAATACTGGTGTTCGGTAGTATTCAATATTGTCCAATAAATATTGTTGAATTGTGCAAACAAAACTTTACAAGAGTTGATTTTTCAATAGAAATCGCGCCTGATTGATTCCAAATGATTGGAAAAAAAAATTGAATGGTGATACAAAAACATGTTGTATTTATCATGGTGCATATGCATATTAATTAACTTGTCAATGTCAATTGGTGTTTCATAATATAGATATACATTACGTTTCCTCTATTAAAATTCTATAAATAAATCAGAACACTCAACACACAAAACATTACGCTTTTATTTCTCGAAGGATCCAGCAG
Source organism: Orthosia incerta (assembly GCA_948252205.1). NCBI lineage: Eukaryota > Metazoa > Arthropoda > Insecta > Lepidoptera > Noctuidae > Orthosia > Orthosia incerta. Next base: position 14,371,591 of record OX411764.1, on the reverse strand, counting down.
AGAGCACTTTTAGTATATACTCTATGAGACTTTTTTTTTATCACACTAATATTATAAAGGCGAAAGTCTGTGAGTGTGTATGTTTGTTACTTCTTCACGCTCAAACGAATGGACGAATCCGGATGAAATTTGGCACAGAGATAGATTATAGTCAGTAATAGCACATAGGATACTTTTTATCCCGGGCACCTGTTCCCTCAGGAAAATTTGCGATTTTTAAGCGGGTGAAGCCGCTGGCAGAAGCTATAGTTATATATATATTTCACATTTCACCAGTTATGTATAAGTCCCATGTAATAGGTATTGGCAGGTGTCTGCCAAAAGATGACATTCAAAAACATTCTAAATACGAATAACACTTATGTTAGATTCAGTCACTAGATTGAAGGGATTGGAGACTCCTTACAGTATTCTATGTCGAGTTGCCTGAACACCGTCCTAGTTGCCAACTGTGTTGGTAATTTGCTACCTCAAAAAAAAATCGTTGAATTTCATTGACGGCAGTTATGCACTTATCTAAATTTATTTAATGACAGTATTGCCACAAATTATCTTTGTTATTATATTACGTTTATCTCACTCTGCCGCCAATCACTAATAAAAGAAACACGCAAAAAAAAACAAGATACATATAAAGAACTTAAGAAACCTGCTTACATCAGTATGTCGACATCGGTGCTCGGGTAAGAATGACATTATTATACGTGGTCGCGTGTTCTATATTATTCGCAAGTACAAATGATGCAGCGAGAATCTTGGCAGTGTTCCCAGTACCATCTATCAGCCATCAAGTGGTCTTCCGTCCATTGACTCAAGAACTAGCCAAGAGAGGACATGAAATCACCATCATCACACCAGACCCAGTCTTCAAGAATGGAGGAGCACCACCTAATCTCACAGAAATTGACGTCCATGATATATCCTACAATATATGGCAGGAGAATTTCATCAAAGCAGCTTCGAAAGGAGTAAAATCCGATTTAATATCCCAAATGGACGTAATACTAACTACATTTGCAGTTGTATTTGATGCACAAATCCAGTCTGAAGAGGTGCAAAAAATTGTGAATGATAAGAGTAAAAAGTTTGACTTGCTACTTCTTGAAGCTTGTGTGAGGCCAGCATTAGCCTTTTCATATGTTTTCAAAAACGTCCCCGTGATTCTAGTGAGTTCTTTAGGAGCTGCCCCTGGTAACTATGATTTGATAGGAGCAGCCGACCATCCAATACTTTACCCTTCTGTCTTAAGGCAAAGACTTTACAATCTCAGTTTTTGGGAGAAAATTACAGAATTGTACAATCACTATCGCGTCGTGAAACTGTATGAGAATAATCAAATATTGGAGAATCAAGTGCTACGAAAAAATTTTGGTCCTGAGATACCACCAGTTGAAGACTTGGAAAATAATGTGGATATGCTATTCTTGAATGTGCATCCAGTATTCGAGGGGATCAGACCTGTTCCTCCAAATGTGATTTTTATGGGAGGGCTGCATCAAAAACCTCCGAAGGAGTTGCCAACAGTGAGTATTTTTTTCAAACAAGTCTGTTATTAATCTTATTTATTCACTTCTGCTAGCAGTTTCGTTCGCCAGAAAATTATACTCAGGGAACATACTCCTTGCATAATAAATGTCCTATGTCCTAATCCTAAACAAGATGTGGTGTATTATATTAATTTAAAGTTTACTTTTGAATGTATCTGGTGTACAATAAATAAATGTTCAACCCGTGTGCTATCAATCGAAAGCCCTTCAGCCGTTAAGGCGTGAACAGGTAACAAATAGGCTTACTTTCGCATTTATAATATGTTAAATATATGATAATACATAGTATGTATTCAGTATTTTATATTATTATTGCGTACACACAAAACAATACAGAGAGAAAGATGATATAAAAGCACAAAATGTGCTACAAATATCTTACAGCAGACCTGCGACAGAAGAGTTATACACAGTAGGCCATATTTATATTAAAAAAATTAACTTCGTGATCATTTAATAGTAGATTCCTATTTTTTTTATGGAGCATTTGAGTTTAGAATCTGCTACTCAAAATTTAAACTAATTATGGTTAGATTTTTTATATAACTATTGAAAAAGACTAAAAACTTCTTCAAATAATTGGGAAGATTATGCGGTTTTTTTCCAATGTTATATTAATTGTTATGGTGTATAATTTTATGTATTAGTGGCAAGAGACCGTGACTTTTTTCCTCGTCAATATACAGCAGTGAAAATATTTAATTTCCGGCTTTAATAAATCTTTCTCAGTACATTTACGTGCTCTAAAACAATTAAATTATCTTCTGATTTCGTGGTTTTGACTGCTTCACTAACTCTTATCGAGTAAGTGAAATTATTTCATATGAACGACTACAGCTACAGGTGCACTCTCAAAGTCCAATGAGTTAGCGATGTATGTTTTTTTTCTCATCTAACCCATTGTATGAAGTATCGTTGGATAGGCATTTAAAAAAAAAACCAAATAGAAGAACTTTTTTTTTAAAAGAACTTTAAAAGAGAAAAATATTACGGGTCTGTGAAACCCTTTTTTCAATATAGCCTCCCTGCCAGCTAAATGGTTGCTTTTGGATGTGTGAAATTATTACGGCTGTAGTATATGTCGACTTAATGCTTCTGTTTTTAATTTTAATATTGTAACATTCTGTTGACAGCTAGGATTTAATATTACCATTTCCCTTCTTACTATTTAAAATATTGCAATATTTCGTTCAATTTATACCTATATTATAACAACTTGTATTGTTTAAATAAAAATTTACTTTGGCAACAGCCGTCCTATTTATTTATTTTAAATATTTCTCTAGCGTTGGAATAAATATTGTAAGGGTTTATTTTGATAAATTCCTTTTTGACAACTTCCATTGATAACATCCGCTGTTAACTGTATGCTTGTTATTTTCTGTGTATTAAAACCGATGTACTGGTGGTGGAAGATGACTCTTTCGCTACCCATGGATTAAACACCGTAAACTGAATTAAAGTACTTCTTTATTCGCCTTTAACTCTTACTGTGAACTATTACTGTTTAGAAAGTTTTGGTGCAAACCAATATTATGTGTGACGTCGACAACGATGGCGACCACGCGCTGACATATAATTATAATGAAATTAAAAGGAACACTATCAAAGCTAAGCAGGATTTACAAATTGACGAGTAATAGTCGACCAACTTGTAAAATGTACTTGGAAAAGTAAAAAAAATCTTTCCGTTAGAGCAACGCTCGGTGCTTTCATTGTTTATGAACTTCAGTATAAAAATACTAACCATCACCAACCACCAACAGTTGGTGAATGTAGTTGTTTGTACGAGGCCCTTGGTGTGCGAAGCCGACTCGCACTTAGCCGGTTTTTTTCTTTCTACTGTTATTCTCTTTTACTGTCATCGTGGCTGTTGTATTGACACAATGTCGAATAAATGTTTTCTATTTTAAAAAGGTATGAGTTTATGTATGTATGTGGCCGCTATAAATAGTGTATATTGATGTATAGGGGACAACAGTTTTCGAATGGCAAAGTTAATTTTGTCCCTTCGTTAGAGCATTGCTCGGTGCTTTCATTGTTTATGAAGATGAAGAGTAATTATACCTATTTATTTTGGTGAATGTAACTGTTTACACGGAACCCTCTGTACGCAAGTCAGACTCGCAACTGGCCGGTTTATTTCTTGACCTGGGTAACCATGGCCCCTACGTTTATCAGTCGTTTCTTTAAATATAGCGTGTGTATAATAGCATAATTGTAAAAAAACACATAGAATTATGCTAAACTGACCTTGGCTGTAACGCTTATTCATGATGCAATAGCGTGTTACAACGCATAAGACGACCTTGATTTTCAACAGCGAACCCAAATAGTTTAGATGACCTATTAAAAGGTAGGTATGTAACATACAAATCAGTCTACAAGCTGTCTATAGATGGGACTCAAACTTAAATTTTTCTCTTTAGCTGTGTTATGATAAATATTTTTTCATTTTCATACAAAATAATTATTTATTCAAAGAATAGAATAAAATAGGATTTATTTATCCATCTTAGATACACACGCTAGTAGTAAACATTAAAACGTGGTAAGTACTTTAGTTATAACCACGTTTTAATGTTTACTACTGGTGTACTGTATCTATTCTTTTATATTATATTATATTATATTATATTATATTATATTATATTATATTATATTATATTATATTATATTATATTATATTATATTATATTATATTATATTATATTATATTATACGAATTGTATTCTTAACATCCGGATACAATCATTCGGGATGCGAGCGAAACTGTTAGCTGGCTTTAGCTTAGATAACACTAAAGTATTTAGATTAGACGTTTCCTGTACGCTTACTTTGTAACTTAATCCTTGGACTTGGTGCTCCCTGCCTAGACGCGATAAGACTACTTAGAAAATTAAGCTTAGTCAGGACCACTGATCAGTAGTAACAGCCCTGACTAAAGAGTTGTAATCCATGGGTTTGAAACCAGGCAGGCGCTTTACTTTGAGTAATTTTATTTTATCACCACTGCTCTCAAAACAGTGAAAGAAAACTTCGTTAGGAAGCTGTCATATCCCAGAACTAAAATTCGAAGATATGTGATGTTCAACAATGGGTCCGCTTAGTGGATTATCTCCCATTCCCAATCACAGAGAGAAAGCCTGTGACACAGCTGTAGAAATATTACAGGCTAATTATATTATGCCTGCTGTCCCGCTGCTGTGCAAAGACCTTCCCTAAGCCCATCCACAGGCACTCTACATGGTTTTATCCTGTGACTTATTTCATCACCGCTGCTCTTCAAATATACTCGCACTGGCCCCGCGTGGTGGATTACGGCCCCCTCACAGAAAGAAGGTCTGTGTCGTAACAGTGGAAATGTTATACCTTGATAAAAATGATTAAATACGTGTACAGGCAAATTACCTACATAAATGTACGTCACCTTATAAAACATGAGATAAACCGGTTATTGATACCAGTTTATACATACAATACCCTTACCTACTTCTATAAAACACTCATTTACAATTCAAGTGTTTATCTTGATGATGAAATACAGTTGACTCGATCACGAACTAGACCTTGAAGATTTATCAAGAGTTGAATATACTCTTGGGCTGAGGTAAGACGTTACTTCATACGCTTCGACTTGCATTGTAACTGCGAAGGACGCACAACAGTCAAACAGCAAACTTGCGAGAAAATATAGGGTTGTGAGGTATCCAATATTTTGTGAAAACAAAAAGTAAAATCTTTTTTCATGTCAGCTATAGGTGACTGAAGAAAAAACACTGTGAAGTGTATATAGCTTTCGAGGAGATCTTTGCCCAGCGTTGGGAGAATGCAGGATTTTTTATAATACAGCTGACTATAAGGACAACGGCCGCTGTTCGAGTAGGTTATTTACTTTGTCCATATATGCTAACAAGGATTGTACTAAAGGTGTAATGGCAAGAAAGGAGTTGAATAGTAATATGGTGAATGATAAAAATATATTTAAATACATTAGGATTCGAGGAGAAGGATGGCAATAATTTACACACAACAAACCAATATCAAAATCAAAAGTTATTTCAGTCAGAGCCCGAATTTTCTGAACGTCAAAGTTATACAAAAATACAGTCCCGCTAAACCACCTGCAGTAAAGCAAACATGCAGCATTTCATCGTTTACAAGCTTCAGAAAGCATTTTAAAAACATACTTTGTATTTGTTTTAGGACCTCAAGTCATACTTAGACTCATCTAAGAATGGCGTGATCTACATCAGCTTTGGTACCAACGTGGATCCTTCAATGCTACCACCTGAGAGGATTCAGGTCCTTGTGAAAGTATTCTCTCAGTTACCGTACGATGTGCTTTGGAAGTGGAACAAGGACGAGCTGCCTGGACGGACTGAGAACATTAGGATATCCAAGTGGTTGCCACAACCGGATTTGCTTAGTAAGTTGAAATTATTTTAGTGAAATAATAAAAAAAAAAGACTTTTTCGTACCTGACACGAAAAATAAGAAACCTGATAACCCATCTGTAAGTTAAATCGGGCTGGAAATGTTGAAGATGACAGTTACATCACTGTTAAGCGTTCATAATTATAATAGATTTATAGATATTATGGCATCACAGCGAATCAAATGTACTAATATTTAGTTTTAGAGGTTCTTGACTACATTTTTTTAAATCGGTCATGCATAAATGAATTCCACAGTTTGAAGTGGTTTGCCATCAAAACACCTTATGTGGAAATTATCGCTGGAGTTGAACCACTCTTACAACATTAAATTCAAGTTTACAAGTCTAGGCAGTCTACCACTCGTCCACGTTAGCAATTCTAAAAACCGGCCAAGTGCGAGTCGGGCTCGCGCACGATGAGTTCCGTGCGATTATCGAAAAAACGCATAAAAAAAAAAGTTTGTTGTATGGGAGCCCCACTTAAATATTTATTATACTCTGTTTTTAGTATTTTTTGTTATAGCTGCAACAGAAATACATAATCTGTGAAAATTTCAACTATCTGCCTATCACGGTTCATGAGATACAGCCTGGTGACAGACAGACAGACAGACAGACCGCGGAGTCTTAGTAATAGGGTCCCGTTTTTACCCTTTGGGTACGGAACCCTAATAAAATAATCGCAAAGCAAGAATAATTAGCCATTTTATGTTTCCACTGTTGGGAAACAGGTCTTCTCTCTGCGAGAGAAAGTGGGTAATAATCCATCACGTGGGCAGATTCAGCATCAGTGCAGATTGGTAGATGTCACATGTCTTTTTTTCGCCGTTTTGAGTGCAGTGGTGATGAAATAAGATACACAAAGTAACGCGCTTGCTCGGATTTGAATCGTACTGGCTATATTTTAAAACACTGAACGGGAAAACGGCATTGTCAACACTTACCATACAAACCAGGCACCTCATTGAGTGTCACCGTTTACCCTTAGAACTTGACGGTCCATGACAATTCTGACCTTGGCTGTGTCAACTGAAATTTACGCTCAGAGCAAAGCAACTTCCGTACGCTCAGAGCAAATTCCGTAGACACGAATATCATTTGCATTTCTAGTCTTTACTTTCGTTTTCTATAGTAAAAAAAATTAAAGTAGCAAAGTCGGTTGCTAACTTCACAGGATTCACTAGAACTTTAGTATTGTGACTTGTAAAGGGGAATTGCTGGAAAAAGCAAAATCTATTGACTTGAAAGTTGATGAGAACATCTTCAATTTTTCACAAAGAAAAGACCTAGTTAGCATCTACTAGTGTTCAATCAATATACTCGTACCTAGCCTTTTTACCGACTTCTTATTGCTAGTAGCTATTATGGTGAGAGTTGGCTTCCAGTCTAAACGGATTCAGCTGAGTACCAGTATTATACATGGAGCGATTGCCTATCTGACCTACACAATCCAGTAAATTGTTGGTCAGACTAGTGGCTTTACATGCGCCAATACAATACAAATGCAAGGTCACATTGGGAAGTCGATGGTAACGACTTCCCGATGTGACTCTGCATTTTTTTGCTTTTGAATGCGTCAGTGTGATATCGTCATCACTGAACTTGTTTCGGCTATCGCGTTTGTTTTATCATACTTGTATTCGAAATACAAGCAAACTGAAACAGTATCAAGAAAAGTCATCAGTATTTCTTATTTTAGCTTTTAATTTTTTTACTTGTTTTTGAATTAACTTGGCAAGACGACTCAAAGCATCTGCACTTTCTTTTTATCTACAGGGTTTACATCTCTGAGACTCCAAACAAGTACAAGGTTCACCCTCGTAACTTTCCAGAAAACAATTAACTCTCGTTTGACCAGTTACTCATTTGATATCATACAGAACAAAACGTTCGCTAGTCGCGTCGCGAGATGACTATCAATATTAAGCGCGCACCAACGTGTGAATGCCTCGCGAGCACTTGTTGCAAGTGCCCCTTGATTTGTGTTCAAAAACCGACGCTCGGCCGGATCGGCGACAAACGTCTTCAAGCTCATGCAAGCCAAGCCACCACCCGTTCACACACTTGTGCTTGTGAACGTTTGTCGAGTCTCGACAAGTATGTAAAGACGGCATTAGATTTTCTGGCTTCTGAACGGCCCGAGACTAACGCCGTAACGTTATTTATGAGACATGGAAGAGTCCCAGTATCAATTGGATGGTCACTTATCCACAAACCGACTTCAGAAAGTAGCGTTTAACCTAGAAGATCGAACCTTGCGGCTGTTATTAATTACCCAATAGCTTCTCATTAAAATAATGATCATTTATGATTTTTCAGGACATCCCAAAGTAAAACTGTTTATAACCCAAGGAGGTCTACAGTCAACAGACGAGGCTATCACAGCAGGAGTACCTCTGATCGGTCTACCGATGTTAGCAGACCAATGGTTCAATGTGGAAAAATATGTTTACCTTAAGATTGGAGCTCAGTTGGATTTGGAAACTCTTACTCAAGAACAGTTCAAGAACACTATTACTACTGTTATTGAGGATAGCAGGTTTGTAACGTTTACACTCTGATATTGTAAATAAGGAACAGTGGTGGCCCAGTGGTAACGGTTGCGACTTACAAGTTGAAGGTCGTGGGTTTGAACCCTGGCAGGCACTTTACTTTGTGTAAATTAATTCATCACCACTGCTCTCAAAACGGTGAAGGAAAACATCGTGAGGAAACCGGCATGTCCTAGAACCAAAAATTCAAAGACATGTGACATTCACCAACCTGCACTGGGCCCGCGTGGTGGATTACGGCCCATTACCTCTCACAGTCCCAGCAGTGAGAAAATTAAAAGGCTGATGATGATGATAATGATGATTGTAAATAAAATACTCTTCGTTGGTCGTAGGTGCTACTGCTGAACATGGGGTCCTGGGTTCGATTCCTGAGTTGCGCAAAGTGTTATTGACTTTTCCATCTAGAATTTCTCAGTAGCAGGCGTCTTGAGTTGTGCCCGGTTAAAATAAATTCACCTTCTATAACATGGGACAAGAAAATTTAGCGAAAAGTGCATCTACTGTATGTGCAACTCTAACTCATCAAGGCGCGTGGGGGCGTGTTTGCCATACCTATTATTGGGATCAAATATAACAGCTCACAATGAGGAGGACCCATTAACATTAATACTAATTTTAAACCGTTGCTCAAGGCAACTGGGCTTATCTCAGTTGTAAGCGACCCTTTGTGTCTATTGGCCTTGTTTGTTATGTCTCCTGCTTGATATGAAGGGAAGTGGTTATTCTTGTCTGATTAATTTCGTTGCGGGATCCAAGACAGTTAAATTCATGCTTCGGGACTTTGTCGAGCTTCATTGTCTCGACGCTTTTCTGGTGGTCGCCACTGTTGATTCTGGCATTCAGGAGTTGCAGTGGTTTGGGAATGCGGTGGGTTTGTAACCCATCAGGAAATACAGTCATGTTAAAATGCACGGTTTTAGTGTAATAGGCCACAGGAGTAAAGCCACGGGAAATAATAGTTTTTCACTCAATCCATCCATTTTCATAGGTCACTTAATTCTTATCTTTCGCCATTCATATTTAAAGGACGGTATTAAAAACTTATCTCGTTACAAGAGAAGTTTAAATCGAAAGGACAGTAAACTAATAACTCTTTGGAAAGATAAGGCTTAAGCTAGGCTGTAAAAACTTAACTTAGAAAAAGGTGCGGAGTACCTAGATAAGAGATTGTTAGACAACATTCAATAACTGTTGAGAATACGTAGAAATTAAGGAACAAAGTAGATCCGGGTCTTTAAATTAATGAAAGTTAGTTTTGTTAGGTATAATCTTCTACAAGTCCACTCAAATCTGTATGATGCATTCAATTCAATTCAATTTGTTTATTAGTACATATACAGAACAACAACACATTACATGGCATATGGAAACAGTGGGTTGTACTACCAAGTTTAAAATTATTGTCAGCTTTCTGGGCTCCTAAACAGAGAGACTAGACAGACCTGTATCTTAGGAGTCGGGCATTCTTCAGAAGACCACTCTGGCATTTACCTGCATGGTTCTCATATAATTTGAACATTACATTGTTGTGTGAACTAAGAGTACCTGTGAGTTTATTGCGCTGTTTGTTCTCAGAGTATTCAGCTAGGATTCTCCAGTCTCATCTACTTTATATAAGGTGATGATAAATTAACTATAAGTATTTTAAGGAGTTGTATATTTAAAAAATAATCACGTTTTATTTTTTAAAATCAAACGTTCCAAAGATATGTAATTATTTGTATTACGCGAAAATAAAAGATTAACGTTTAAAGAGTGTTTTTATAAACAATTTACAAGAAAACACATAATATTGATTATTAAAATCACACGGACAAACATTAAAATGCTTTGAAAATTTTATGTGAATTTTATTAAACCAGAAACACATAATTTTTAGGAGTTCATAATAATAACATTATTAAATTACATGAAATCAAAGATTGATTGCACAAGGAAGGAAAACTCTCAGCAAATTAGAGGACCACAATCTTTATTATTTTTAATGTTATTAGACATCGTTTGAAAATAAAAATGTTGTAAAGAAAATATACTTTCTATCTATTAAATTATCTGTAAGTATTTATTCATATAATTACAAAATCCATCTAGTTTCTACACTGTTGATTCTCACACATGTGAAAGTTCTTCAAAATCAAAAAGAAAACTTTGATCTACGAAACTTGCATAAACCTACTTCCATACTTTGAACTAGAACAAATATACTAATATCATAAAATAAAAAAATAAAAATAAAATAAAGGGTGTTGATTCAATAAAAGAGTGAAGGAATGAAAATGGTGAAGGAGCATTACCTTTCACTATAATTTTTATTCTTCTCCTTTCTATGTTATATTTTATATGTATTAGTATATTTTTTGTAATATTGTATGTTTGTATTTTATGTTATTAAATCTAAGTAGTATATAATTTATGATAATTTGTACACTGACAGCCCTAAATTCTGTTCCTATCGTTCTGTCCATCCAAAGGTTGTCTGTAAGAGATTGCCTAGTGCGATAAGACCGCCCATTGTACACTTGTTATTGTGAATGTTTGTCCTGTATGTTTTTTTGTGGTGTACAATAAAGTATATAATAATAATAATAATAAAAGAGTGTTACAGTATAAAGATGTGAAACTGGATTCTGCACTAGGATACCCTGTGTCGCAGAATCCAGTCTCTCTCGACAAATAATATGTTTTTTTTTATTAGAAGTATCAAAAGCAACGGTTCCAATCATTAAACAAAGACTGAAAGATAACTAAAAGTGTAAGCGTAAGTGTGTTGGTACGTAAGAGATATGCTATTGTGTATATGTGGTTGTGTGTATGCAGTGATGTTTATGGTCATATGGTCTGTTAACACTAAATTGCTAGTGGGTTTTCTGTTTCGTTGTAGGTAAGTCCCAGTAGCCAATCCCGAACTTGTTTTTTGCACCCAAACTTGGTCATGGGGAGGATTTTTAATTTTTAATTTACTTTCTCATACAGATTTGGGCTGATATGTGAGAATTCTTTGTTGCCAAATTTAAGCCTGCTGGAGACTCTGTTCCATTTAGGCTTTCTACGCGAGCGCTGGTCCGTAACCACTGTGACAGCTGCAGTTTTGTGGAACTTGAGTAATACTGACATAATGAACAGTTGGCGCACCGTAAGCACTTTAGTCACCCGATATAACATATCAGTAGGGTATCGGATTCCAAATCTATGAGAGACCTTTAGGATAGCTCTCTGTGCACGTTCAGCCGCAATCAAAAACGTTTTTCCAGCGGAACCCCACGATAGTATGCAGTAACTAAGTACAGACTGACATAAGGCCAGGTATATCATCTTCAAAGTACTTTTGTCAGCTACAGATCGAAGTCTTTTAAATATATACAAAAGCTTCCTTACGCGAGCAGTAACCGATTCTATCTGTTTTCTCCATGTCAAATGTTGATCTATGTTAATTCCAAGATACCTAATATACCTAACCCGCTCATCATAAATGCCAAAGTAACTTTGTCTATCTGTCTGTTTGTTACCTTTTCACGTTTTAACGGCTGTATAGATTTGAATATAACTTGGCACACGGCACCATGTCCCAGATTAGGACAGATACTTTGAACCTACATCCATACTTTGAACTAGAACAAATATACTAATATTATAAATTCCAAAGTAACTTTGTCTATCTGTCTGTTTGTTACCTTTTCACGTTTTAACGGCTGTATAGATTTGAATATAACTTGGCACACGGCACCATGTCACAGATTAGGACAGATACTTTGAACCTACATCCATACTTTGAACTAGAACAAATATACTAATATTATAAATGCCAAAGTAACTTTGTCTATCTGTCTGTTTGTTACCTTTTCACGTTTTAACGGCTGTACAGATTTGAATATAACTTGGCACACGGCACCATGTCCCAGATTAGGACAGATACTTTGAACCTACATACATACTTTGAACTAGAACAAATATACTAATATTATAAATGCCAAAGTAACTTTGACTGTCTATCTGTATGTTTGTTACATTTTCACTTCTTGACGGCTGTATAGATTTAAATAAAACTTGGCACACGGGCAGACCATGTCCGAAATTAGGACAGATACTATTTAAATCGGGATTATGTTCTCTTGAGATTATCGTAGGCAGGTGAAGCAGCCTCTGATAGAAGCCAGTATTATATAAAATTCTTCTTTCAAGGCAGTGATCATGAATGATTCGTTGCTTCATTGGTGGCAAGCTCTGGGCAACCGTATCATTGGATGTTCCATAATAGAATTCCTCAGGATTAGCCTGGTTTTGTGTCCGTTAGGTGACAATAGGCTGATAATAAAGATAATATGGTTCAAATAAATCTCGCTAGATGTCGCGATATGCACCGATTTGTTATTGAATTGTGTGGAAAATTAACATTTTCTGGAATTGAACAAACAAATTGTATGTTCTTGTTTAATCAACTCTACTAAGCATAAAATTATGGGATATTGGGCTCATAATATACATTTCAAAGATTATTTGAACGGATCATTTAAAATTGATGCCAATAGATGGTGCGCTTTTAAACTTCTAAGGTATTCCACTCGATTGTTTAAATAAGTAGATGTCTGAGGGAGAAGTATTCGCGGGCGTCGTATGGAGCCCTTCGTGTCCAGTATAATAACGCGTTCAGAAAATTGATGGGGTTGCCTTGGCGTTGTAGTGCATCAGGAATGTTTGCGGCGGCGTGTGTGGATTGTTTTTACGCGATAATGGAGCCAACATCAATGGTGGCCCGAGTTATGGACAGCCCTAACAGGGTTCAGAAAATGATTGACTGTCCGTGTATAGTTCACTGCTGTCAGTTACATGTGTCACCGTATCATGTTGTTTCTAACACTTAGTTTTGATGCACATTGTTACTAACCTTATAGTCTTCGCTCGAAATAAAGTATTAGAATTTGAATTTGTATTTTGGTGCAATGAATAAAACAAATCGTCACTGTATTTTAAGAAAATAATGTTCACGCACCGAGTAAATCCTTGTACTTGCAAGTCTCTATCTATCGCCGTGGAACGGAACCGAATTTGATCGAAGTACAAAAAATAATCAGATAATAAGACGAAAAACGCTAGTTATGTCAGCACGGTTTCTTTGTATGGGATGAGGCATCTGTATGCCAGCATTATAATTCTGTGGCTATTGTTATATAAGTATCATTTTCAAAAATGTATTCCTTTGTTTCCAGTTATCGCCGCAACATTGAAAAATTACGAAGTGTAATAAAGGATGAACCTATGCGTCCACTGGAGCGCGCCGTATGGTGGACGGAGCACGTGCTGCGACACGGCGGAGCGAGACATCTTCGAGCGCCCGCCGCCAACATGTCGTGGGCTGAGTACCTAGAACTAGAACTAGTATTCACCTTACTGCTAGGACTATTAGCAATATTTGCAGTATTTTTCACTGTCTTGTACATTTTGTATAAATATATCACTAGTAGTGTGAGTGTAAAGGTAAAACGTAGTTAGAGTAAATGGATTTTTTGTTCTGTAAATAAAAATATTATTAAATTAACGTCTTTTCAATTTTTAACCTAAGTTACTAATCGTAAGTAGCTTTGGGTAATCCGCTAGGTTAGTTTCTAGGCTAAGCTAAATATAATAATATCAGTTGGGAATCTCACATAAATCTCAACCAGGAAATACTTCAAAATAACTTACATACATTATGCATACGTGACTAGATTCTAAAGAACTTGACCTTGTGCTTACTTGACTTACGAGTATTTAATTACTGCCGGTCGATTCTGTACACATCTTACCCATCCATAACACAGTGAGATAGAACAAATTGATAAAGAGCCATCAACATTTTCTTTACTGTTGATACTTTTTTGTTGACCCAAAGCCATACAAATTTACAAAACATATTTTAATTGATTTGAATACAGCAAAAGGGAGGCGCGAATAAGAAATTGACATACTCCATCAAATGGGGCGTCGTTGTTTAGAACTTGATGAGTGAATAAAAACTGTGTTCTTTGTTTTAAAAAATATTGGAAAACAAAGGAATGAGAAGGCACCAAAGTCAGCTTTTTGTTACAAAATTTTGTTCCGAAGAATTTTCCAACCTTCCATAGACCTATGAATTTCAAATTTGGTGATAATGTTTACTATTACGTATATTTTACTAACAAATACCAATATATTGATAAATCAGATTTTTGCTTACAAATGCCCTAATTTTTCCTATTACGACCAACTTGATTTTGCGGTTTGGTACGGTACCGTAAATGTGTGAAGTCCGACATGCAATTGGCAGGATTTTAATATTTATTTATTTATTTATGTACACACAAAAAAACACTTTACAGAGAAAAGAAATAATACAGATTGAAGAGCACAAAGCTTATTTCATTAGAAATTTCTTCCAGCAGACCTGCGACAGGAAAGTTGGATGATAAACGAAGTCACAGTGTGTAGACAGAATAAGGAAATTTCAAATAGACAAAAATAACTTAATTAATCATATAAATTACACATATACTTTAACTTAATAAATATAGAAAATAAAAAAAATATATATACTTAATATATAAAATTACAAGATGGTGGAGAGGTAATGTTCTTTGACCTGTTTTTTGAGTAAAGATACATTTTGGGTGCCACGGATTGTAGGTGGAAGTGAGTTCCACAATCGTACTGCATGAACAGAGAAGGAGGGGGAATAGAAATGGGTTTTATGGGATGGAAAATTGAGATGTAGTTTAAGGCGGGATCTGCACAGAGCATCAGCAGGGCGAGTAAAAGAAAAACGATCGCGCAAGTAGCCACGGTATGCAGGGTTAAAAAGGATTATTATATAGGAGACGTAATATTCGAGTGTTCCTGCGAAGACGGATATGGAGCCACTTGAGATCCTTGCGGAACTGAGAGACATGATCGTATTTCCTCAGACCAAAGACAAAACGAATGCACAGATTTTGCAAGCGCTCAAACTTATTTAAGAGCTCCTCAGTGGCATCCAGGTAGCAGGCATCGGCGTAGTCTATGATCGGCTGAATTAAAGTACTATTATGATAAGGCCGCCCGTAATAGTCACAGTCCCCCCTGAGCTATACTGCGCGCGGAACTAGTTGGCCGCACCTTAGGTATGTCAGCGGTAGGACGGAGAGGTGGGGGCGCCAGTAAAATCCGGGATGACCCATTGACAATGGGTGTGATGACCCATTGACCCATTGTCATTGTAATTGTCCATTGTCCTAACCCGCCCCCTCACCCTTGTCGCCACCTAAGGCGTGGCCAACTAGTTCCGTGCGCACTATAGTCGATACTGCTACTGCATAAGCACAGGCATTCAGGCCGCTTGTATTAGTATTCTATTCAGTCATGATTAGATTAGATTTCATTATTTGTTTAAACATTGTATACATACAAGAGTATGCAAGATATTACATAGTTTGAGTCCAATCATGTTTAGCCGTTAGAATCGGCGTACAAACATTTCCATAGATAACATTGAAACGAATTAACAATAAGAACAAAATTGAAAAATTACTATACCTAGAACTTTACACTTACAAAGTTTATAATTTAGAAACTTTATAGATTAGAAATTATTTTTATGTTTTAATGTCAAAATTTAATATTCATATAAATTTATTATTATTGTCAGGAAAAAGATAAAACTATTCAATAAAAAAAACTTTTTCAGCAAAAAAATCGGAGACACTATAATACGCTTTTTGTGAAAGAAACTTTTTTTCTTTCCTTATTATTTTCCAACGTTTAGGCAATATGTTAAATATAGTAAGCGCCATGCAGATGATACTTCTGCGCATGAGTGCCGTTTTTGCTGAATAGCCTTGAAGAATGGTCATATCCCGTCTGTTACGCGGTACAACATCCTGTAGACGTAGAAACAAATTGGGGTTTGTTTTAACAAAAATTGCGGTTTCGAGGATATACAGACCAGGAAGAGTTTATATCTTTTACATCAGACAGCAGCATGGCACCATCGAGCAGGTCCATAGACTGACAGACAAGATCAGCCACACGCTGGACTACAAAAAATACTGTTCTGCGGTCTTCCTGGACATTAGTCAGGCTTTTGATAGGGTTTGGCATGTCGGCCTTCTGTATAAATTGAAAAATATTTACCTCACTTCTTTTTCTCCATACTAGAAAGCTACTTATACAAACGCTGTTTTGAAGTCAAACTTAGTCATGTCACATCAGACCTATACGAAATCAGGTCTGGTGTGCCTCAGGGGAGCATTTTGGGATCTGCGCTGTACCTCGTCTTTACTGCTGACATACCTACAACAGACAATACCTTCATCGCCACATATGCAGATGATACTGCAATAATGTCAGTACATACCGACCCACATGTCGCATCAGCAAACCTTCAGAAACACATTGGTGATATCGAAGATTGGCAAAGAACATGGAGAATAAAGGCGAACCAAAAACATCCGCACACGTCACTTTCTCTCTAAGAAAAGGTATCTGTCCCCCAATCACATTAAACGGAGAACAAATTCCACACGATGACACTGCAAAATATCTCGGCATGCACCTAGATAGAAGGCTGACTTGGCAAAAGCATATCTTGAAGAAACAAAAGACCCTAGACTCAAAGCTAAGAAGCATGTACTGTTTGATTGGTAAAAGGTCTCAATTAACCAACGAAGGCAAAATGGCAATTTATAAAACCATATTGAAACCTGTTTGGACATATGGTATTGAACTCTGGGGAACAGCAAGTAACAGCAACATTGACATCCTGGAAAGGTTTCAGACGAAAGCCATTAGATACATGTTCAACATCCCTAAATGCATACATAATAAATACATTCTGCAAGATCTGAAGCTCAAAACTGTGAATAAGAAATCGCTGCCCGTAGTCAAATGTATCAGAAAAAACTAACCAAACATGTCAACTCCCTGGCTGCTCATTTGGCGGGATCTGGAAGTATTGTGTACACAAGACTGAGGAGGAACAGTGTTCCAACTCTAATATACTGATGCCCAATAGAATAAGCGTGAGTGGTAAATGGACAATCCCTCACTGCTACAAAGACCAATAACAGAATAAATTTAAACAAAGGAGCAGCCAAATGTCTCAAGATTGGTTGTTCCGTTAAGGGTACACTAGTCGACGGCACGAACAATTTTGTGCGCGGGGTTAAAATGCCTGCTATCTCATTCGACAACTCGTGCGAAAGACATAGATGCTGTGATGAGCAGTAAGAAGCTAGTTCGCGTACGAAATAGCACTTTTGAAAGTTTGTAGCGAAATGGATGATGATTTAGAACGAAAACGAACGCGCGAAATTTTATAAACAGGCCTTTGGGAGTCTAGATATTATGGAAAAACGACTATATGTATATTTTCAAAATAAAATTATTTGCATTGTTGAATTACTAATCTATCCCTGTATGGTGGCCGATTTATAATTTTCCTTCTTCTTATAGTATTTATTGTCGCCCAAAGATGCGTTAAAATAAGTGTTGAAATATGAAACTTCCGACGCTCATAACTTTCAAATATTTTTCTTTTTTACTTTTTTGTTTCCATACAGTGCTAGATAATGATGAGACAAATTGATATCATTTTTTATTTTGAACGTACATCGTCAAACAGTGGAGTAATCCCTAGACTACGTTTGTATGGAAGAATTTTCGACTAGTGTAACCTTAAGCAGGATACAGAAAAAAAAATGTATTTCTGTTGCCGCTATAACAACAAATATTAAATAATATCATGTATCTTTTAAAATACGGTTTACATGTATCGACCGTGTTTAGCCCAAACATAGATCTATGAACATCATAGATCATGAAATGATTGTTATATAGTTAGGCTGTTAATAGTCAATCTTCCAAGTAGTGAAAAGTCTCACGCATGATTTGTACATTCAAGGATCAAAAGCGCAGTCGCACTCTACCAAAACTAAAGTGTCTAAAATTTCTATAAAGAAGAAGGTCAATGGTTCACAATTGATGTGTCGTGATCGTCGTGAGTCATGGATGATAAAACTTCTTCAACAAAAAGTTTTAAACACGTAAGTTACCGGAATCTTCCAGATATCGACAACCTAGTGGTAAATCAACAGTGTATAGGTTACTTCTAGGCGACTGTGCTGCACCGTCGACCGTTCAAAAACATGCAAACATTTTCATACCCGTCAATATTGACAGTGAAATAAAACTTGGCCGAAAAACCGCGTACAACGCGCGTCAACTCAACATTCAAGTAGCAACGATAAGAAGTTGCCCCTATATCACCATCAGTACAATACGTAGCCATCCGAAGGTTCGTTTAATTCCAAGATATCAACTAAATGCGTTCAATTCTCGCCCTTATCTGTATAATGGCAGAGGAAACTTTACTCATGAACTGGTGGAGCCTTAACGCGAGCGTGGAAATGAGTGCAATTTTTATTATTTTAACCACAGACCGTGGTTTTAACCAAATTTCCAAAATGAAAGGTGGTTGTGTATGTATTTTTTAGCCGACTTCCCAAAAAAGAGGAGGTTGTAAGTTCGACATTATGAATGTTTTTTTTTTATTTTCTTATGTTTGTTCACCGATATCTCCGTCAATTATGGAGCTATTTCCAAAATTATGTTTTCGTTTGAAAGAATATGTGCCGAAATTGGCCCATTTTAATTTCGTGAAGATCTGATGAAGAAATTAGAAGATATACAACAGAACTCTTCAATAAATAACGGCAAATCTCTCGGGATTGCTGCAATCGCATGTCTGTATATTGTTTATACCATTTCATAACATAAAATCACGCCAGTACGATCTTCAGGGGTACGCTGATCTATCATTTCACCGGTTATGTTCATGTTTCACGATATTCGGGTAATATATTCAGGCGTTATAGGTAACTTACTAAACAATTCGCCTATTAGGTAGGTAAAACAAAAAAGTGAAAAATAAAAAAATTGTAGTAGTATTTTTTTGTAAAAGTTTTTTTTTAAATGTACTTTCTCTTTTTATCTTTGAAATGGTACTTTCCCAAGGTAATCGCATATAAATTTGGTAACGATTTGATGAAGAGCTTTGCAGATATACAACAGAATTCTTCAATAAATGACTGCAAATCACTTCGGATTGCTGCAATGCATGTCTGATTATTGTATATTACTATAGAACTTGCTCACTAGGTACCAAGGTACCACTTAGATACCAGATCTAAAAAGTGCAAAACTAAAAGCTTTTTTACGAAAAAATATATAACCGAATTCTAAATAAAAACACTACAAAGTGAAGAGTTACTTCAATTTTTGGAAGTCGGTTTTAAAAAAACGAATCATAATCAGAATCTTTATTTGTAAACATAGGTGGTACATGGTGTGTGAGATGTTACAATAACGTAACGTAGATTCTCTATGTTTTGCCGTGAAGCGTACAAATATCAATGATAAATGATAAATGATTATATTTCTGTAAGTTGGTTTGTACAAACACTTTTACATGTCGATCATATTTTTAAAACTAGATGAGGTCGGCGTTTCCTATCTGACTACTCTGAGAAGAAAGGCCGAAACAAACTCAGAGGTCACAGTCTCTTTTAAAGTCCAGACAAAAATCTTGGTTAGATCATATGTAGATTGATGTCTGAAATGGTCTTTTGAGGAAAGAACCAGCCAGATTGAGTGGACCTGTCCAGTCAGTGCACGCATTTGTCAATAACCGAGCAGCTCAACACAGAATTTAAGGAGCTCAACGATTCGACGAACAATACCAAAGAAAGGACATTCGGGTAGGCCGCAAAACTACTGAAACTGCCAGACCACGATTAAAAACTAAGATAAATTAAAAACAAAAAAACAAATAGTCCACATATTCTTCACATTCACAATAATTAAAATAAAATAATATAATACTTTAAAAAGTAAATATTCTTGTCATTGCAAGAAAACCAAAAAAATAATAATAAAACAAAATTCACGGTGGAAAATATAAAAAATCAAAATTAATTTTTAATTGGAGCAGCTCAATCCCAAGCCTTTTTGTCCTCAACGTAATCTTTGTTGGTATAAAACGCTTTCTGGCACAACTTACGTTTAATGAATGATTTGAATTTATTTAGACTTAGAACTTGTACGTGGCTTGGCAGCTTATTATAAAAGCGCACACATTGACATCTAAACGAGCCACCTATTTTCTTGAGCCTTGTTGTTGGTACTACAAATTTGTGTTTGTTCCTAGTATTTATGTTATGGATATCACTGTATTTTTTAAACAATTTTATATTTTTATGGGCATACAAAAGATTTTCATAAATATACTGAGAAGGCACAGTCATTACATTAATCTCCTTAAAATTCTCTCTGAGAGAGTGTCTCGGACTTAATTTATAAATTGAACGAACAGCTCTTTTCTGCAAAACAAAGATAGTCTGGATGTCGGCGGCGTTTCCCCACAACAGAATACCGTACGACATAACACTATGAAAATAGCTAAAGTACACTAAACGGGCTGTCTCTATATCAGTTAAATTACGAATTTTTCTAACAGCATATGCTGCGGAGCTTAGTTTTTTTGACAATTTATCTATATGTGGGCCCCACTGAAGCTTAGCATCCAAGGTTAACCCTAAGAATACTGTGCTATTTTCAGGATTCAATTCTTCGCCCTTTATCAACACATCAGTTTTTACCTGCCTGACGTGAGGCAGGGTAAACTTAATGCATTTGGTTTTTTTTTCATTAAGAAGTAAATTGTTAACATTGAACAAGTGAACTACTTTTGAGATCGCGCTATTTACATCGTCAGTTACCAGCTGCTGAAGTTTAAGTTTAAACAAAAGTGAAGTATCACCTGCAAAGAACACTATATCATGGTTATCCTTTATGAGGTAAGGCAAGTCATTTATATAAATAAGACACAAGAAAGGACCAAGAATCGAGCCCTGCGGGACTCCCATTGTTACTATGGATCCGGGAGATCTTTTTCCATTAACTTAAGAAGATCCAGAGCGCTGTCCCGGATCCCGTAGTGGCGGAGTTTCCTGATTAGCGTTTCATGAAGAACACAATCAAATGCCTTGGACAAATCACAAAAGATTCCCAAGGCATCGCACCTATCTTCCCATGCATTATAAATATGTCCTAGCAGCTCAACACCGGCATCAGTAGTTGAACGACCCCTTGTAAAACCAAACTGTTTGCTATGTAATAACTTATGTTTATTAAAAAATCTTTGCAATTGCTCTAACATTAATTTCTCAAATATCAAAACGTAAAAACGTAACGTAATACGTACTACCTACGTATTTCTAAACGTAGGTAGTACTGAAATAGGTCTATAATTTGTAGGGTCTGATGTACTACCTGATTTAAACAAAGGTATTATTTTACTATTTTTCATTAGGTCAGGAAACTCCCCACAGTCGATACAATTATTAAAGATAATAGCTAAACTAGGTGCGACAATGTCAATAATAGACCTAGCAACTTCTACAGAATGACCCCACAGATCTGCAGTCTTTTTAACATTTAAAGTGTGAAAGGTTTTAATTATGTCTCTACAAGTAATATGTTCAAAAACAAATTCCGAATCGCAAACATTAACATTTTCTATTAGCAAAGACTCAGCAACAGAAGGTGATGAGTTTAGGGATTTAGTAGTTGAAATGGGAACATCTGAAAATAAATTTTCAAAAGCCACTGCGACTTCTGAGTCTGATTTTATGATGCTGTCATTAATAGACAGGCTGTAGTCAATATTTCGGTTACCAGATCGTCCCGTTTCACTATTAATAATATTCCAAGTCGTTTTAATAACATTACTACTATTTTTAATCTTAGAACTCAAATAACGCGACTTGGCCAACCAACAAACTTTTTTAAATAATTTTGAATAATTTCTAACATATAAATTAAATTCAGTATTGTTTACATAAGTCCTTTCATCGTACAGCTCATAAAGCCGTGTTCTACTTTTATGAATACCAACGGTAGCCCAATCACTGAATGATGCGTTACTATTAACGGAGATAGTTTTGGGAATAAATGTGGAATTAAATTGTTTACAGTATATACTAAAAAACTCATCATATAGATTATTAGGATCAGCATGAATTGACAAAATTGGTAATTTATTAATGAGTTTACCTTTAAAAGCTGCCAAGCGACTTGCAGTTTTGGTGTTAACAGTGATATCCTTTTTAGCCACTATCCTCTGCCCGAAATGATCAGAATCTAGCAAATTAATAATTTCTTTGTGGACTGGTATAACACTAGTATAAATATTATCTAAGCATGTGGCACTAGTAGGGGTTATTCTTGTGGGCTCCAAAAATAGGTTTACAAGAAATAGCAAATTACATTAACAATGAATCAGCAAATGTCTTTAAATCATTAGCTACCAAATTATAAGAAGGGCCAATACATTATAGATTAAGAAAAACAATACATACAAAAATAATTGAAAATTAAATAAAAACAATTAAAATATAATAAAAAATTTGATGTCAATTATTAAAATATCTTAATATCTACGAAGAAACGAAACCAGATACAAAACTCATGAGCGGCACTGGCGCGGCGCGCCATTCCACGTGAGCGTGGAAATGGGTACGATTGTGATTATTTTTGATGTACGAGTATGGTAATGAGCGATTCTTTCTTTTTTTGGCGGTGAACGTTGCAGGGTAAAGTTTTGGGACTGAAGTAAGGTGTCAGAGTAAGCGTTAAGGATTTTTTATAATAAAAACTATGGAATCCTTAAGAACTACTACAAAGTGAAGAATAACTTTAGTTCAGAAAGGGCTAGTTTTTAAGTTATTTTTTAACGTTTTTGTTGTACATAAAGGTACCTTAAATCGTACACGCATGCATGTCATACTGAACAACATCATCGACAATGACATCGAAAATTATTTATTGACGATAACTCAAAAACCATTCAAAACAAGTTAATCAAATTAATAAGGAATCATCTAGCAAGTTTTCTCTACGAAATGAAAAATAATAAAGTAAGAATCGAGTTAATCGATCCCAATAATCGCGGCGAAATCGATGTAAATGCATTATGAACTCGTTGAATGCTTAATGCATTCATTGACTCACCTCCTTTTAATGAGGCCAGTCAAAAAGGAATGCAGTTGTTGTAAGTAGGTAGTGTTGGAGAAATTGCAGCCAATTTTTTGTTGACATGGTGAATCTACAGGCAAACTTAGGTCAGCTGACAACAACCTTGTATGGAAAATCCAGTCTTTTTTTGAGAATTTGCTATGTTTTCTTGGAAAAAGTTATTGATAGAAATAGGTAGAAGCACATATCAGGGCCGTGCCCGGGACGCGACAGGGCCGGGCCCAGGCATTGAAGTTTCGTCACTGGCCCGTGCACGGACGTGTGTGAACGAGTTCATATAAAATGTACACACCGATATTTTCTTGAGCCCCTGACGGGGCACGGCCCTGATATGTGTGGATAGACCTTAAATGGCACCATTTTGGCAGAATGGCTGAGAGATTATTCTGGGTCATGAAGTGTCCAAACCACATACGGAACTAATATTTGGTGTTCCGCGAATAGATAGAATATAAACAATGAGTCAAGATATTGATTATAACAAATATGTATGTATGTTTGTTTTAGCTACAATATATATGTTGTTATTCAATTTTACTTCAAAAATTATTTAAATTTTTATGCACCTGCCATTTTATCTCTCCACCACCCTTGGTTGACTGGTAGAGAATGCGTCCGCCTATGTACTTGTATGTTGCATGAAGTTTTAAATAAATAAATGAGTGTGAAGTTTAAAAGACGGTGACCGAGAAATTATGTGTGTTACGGCTACACGCCAATCCTGGCAAAGAATCCTTATCCATGACATGTTCCTTTCCTAATTCAAATTTGCCGCGCTTCGCGCCCTGCCAACTGAACTGTCAAAAAAGAGAGAAAACAGTGGCGCCAACGAAAGTACGTTTTGAAGTGTGTGCAAAAAAGATGGCGAATATAGCTTCTTCCTAGCGCGCGCGCGAGTGTTTTTGTGTGTGATTCTAGTGAAGACCCTCGTGAAAAGGATAGATTAACACAGACTTTATCGCCGGCGAACATTTCTTCCTGCGGTGCGTGGTGAGTCCTTCTGATCATCCATTCTTTATCCTGGTGGTGGCCCGACGGTTCCCTCGCTCATTAAGCAAAGTCAAATTAACGTTGCGCGATGTCTACGTTGTAGAATCAGCCTTTCTTCGCGAGTATCCAACATACATGGTGCCTCCTGTGAGGATCAAGTCCTCATTTTTATTAATTACTTACAAGTCTAAATCAACAAGAGTTTACTTGTAGGTACATAATAATAATCGTCATATTCCTAGTTCAAACAATCAATGCTATTTTGTTACTTTCAAAACATCAAATAGCCAATATTGTTTACTTGCATAGTTTCAAAACTCATAAATTTGTAATTATAGTATAGTAATTCGTATCGTCGCTCGTGTTCGAACCACCATACCTACCCACCAGTCGTGGCGCGGTGACGCGGTCCACCCGAGCGAACGTTCGAGTACCATATCTACCTACATATTATCTAACCTAAGAACTAGTCCGCATAAAACTTCTAATGATCTAATCGGTTCCAACCCTATAGTTGTCCAAAATTCTAGTTTACCTTTTATAAGAAACAGGCTGATTTTGCAACTTAGTTGTCGAACAGTGGATTTAATTAATGTGTGCTCGATTCTAAGTTAGGTACAGATTTGTTAGGTTTTATTTACTGAATGAAGTACGTTTAACTGTTTTATTGTCTGATTACCATCATTAAAGCGTAATATTAGTGACCAAACTTAAACTTTAAATAAGCTGTAACATTTTTTCTGTTAAGATAAGATAAAATACATTATAGGTACTTGTGTGCATTATTGCAGATAGTAGGTAGGTGACACAAATAGGGAGTCCAAGCATTCATAATTGTGTATACCTACTTACTTGCTAACAGTTAACAAATTATAATAGCTTACGCAACTTTGTATTTGGTTAGTTTCCGTTTCGTCTGATCTTATTGTCTGTTAATTGTTATTAATTAGATTCAATAATGACAGAGAAGATGGAAGCCGAATTGCAATCTCTAATTAAAAGGCGTGAATATGAATTTTCATGCATTCAAATATTGTTCGATTTGTCTAAAGTTGCTACCACTGATAAATCTAAACTATCGTCGTTTCGCACTAGATATAAATCTGTCGAAAAAATAAAAGAAAATTTCGTCGAGGTCAACGACCGTATAAATAAGTTTGAAATAACTTTGCGTCCGAAGTCCATTATTGATAATGCAACTTTACTAGCGTTTGACGAGTTGTATTTCTCCGTTGTCGAATTCGCGGATTCAATGTTATCGGGTGCGGGTAGCAGTTGTAATGATGTTGGTCCAGTGAAAGAGACTCAGAGTCCACACGTTAAATTACCTAAACTGGAAATTCCAAAGTTCGATGGAAGCATTGAAAACTGGCAAAGTTTTAAAGATAGTTATGTGGCTTTGATCCACCACAATGCTACGCTATCCGATGCGGAAAAGTTTCAATATCTAAACTCATGCTTATGCGGTTTCGCTGCAACAATAGCGAAGGGGTTACCTGTCACGGCCGCGAATTATAGTATTGTTTACGATGCTTTGCTCGATAGGTACGACAATAAGCGGGTTCTTGCTACCTTGTATGTTGACAAGTTGGTGACTGCTAGTCAAATAAATAAACCATCACTCGATAATCTAACAAGCTTATTGAATACCTTATATGAAAATGTAAATGCGTTACGGTCGCTGTCGATTCACAACCTTGGTGAATTTTTATTGTTTTATATCGCTTCGCGTGCACTGGATAGCGAGACTCGCCAACGATTCGAGTTGCAGAATGTGAGCGAGATACCCACATTTGATGAGTTAATAAAATACTTGCAAGGTTACGTTAAAATATTAGAAGTCAGTCAAACCGGGTCTGTTTCTACTTCTAACCCACCTAATAGACAAAATCGTAATAATAATAAGAATAATAATTCCATGACGCGAACAAGGACAACCTTAGTTGCATCCACGCCGCAAAACAATAAAACGTATCAAAACAAAGAAAAACCAATTTGCCCGTGTTGTCAATCTTCACATTCGATCTATCGATGTGCAAAATTCCAATCGTTACGTGTTCAGCCGCGTCGGCAATTAGTGTTTGAATTGAAACTTTGTTTTAATTGTTTGCGAGCGGGTCACGAGGCTAACAGTTGCTCTAGTAAAAATAGTTGTTCTCTTTGTGCTTCTAAACATAACACGTTGTTACATGTAGACCAGCCACCCCGTGATAATGATAAAAGGGAAGAAAATAATACTAATTCAAGCACGGCGCTCACGAGCGCTGCGACCGTGTCATGCGCGGGAAATTCAAACGTTTCGGGTACGAAAATATTAGGATCCGCGGTAGTGCGCGTGCGTCATGCGGACGGCTCGCATCAGTGTGCGCGCGCCCTTATTGATAGCTGTTCGATGGATTCTTTTATAACGACTTCGTGTGCTCGACGACTCGGGCTACCTATCAAGAAATGCAAAATGAATGTTACCGGTTTAGGTCAAAGTTCGGTACTTGATATCAAGGGTGTTACCTTTGGCTCGATTACGCCGCGTCAAACTGATACTCCCACATTCGAATTGTCTTTTGTGGTGTTACCTAATATCACCACATCGATGCCTTCATCCCCGTTACCTGCTACGGTACACGGTCATTTTTCTCATCTGGATTTAGCGGATGACAAATTTTATCGATCGAGTTCGGTGGATCTTTTGTTAGGAGTTGAGTGTTTCGATCAAATCTACACCGGCGCTCGTTACTCACCAGGTCCGGGCCTCCCTTGCGCTCTCGAAAGTGTTTTTGGGTGGGTTATTAGCGGTCAGCTTTTGCACCACTCCTTGTCGCGGGCGGTATCCCAACCGGTAACGTCACTCCTTACTGCCACTTGTACGCTCGAGGACATCGTTAAGAGGTTCTGGGAGACTGAAGAACCGCCGCGTCCCGCCATCTCGATCCCTGAAGATGATATCTGTGAACAAAAATATAAAGAAGGTACTTACCGAACTCCTGAAGGTCGTTACGTTGTTCCACTCATGTTGAAGGATGATGCCCCGCCTCTTGGTGACTCTCGTCGTTGCAGCTTGAATCGGTTCCTAAATTTAGAAAAACGTCTCGATCGTGATTCCGATTTGAAATCTGAATATACAGAATTTATGCGTCAGTACGAAGACCTTGGTCATATGCAACCAGCAGTCGCTTCGTCTACTGAAGCCAGGTATATTATACCACACCACTGTGTAGTTAGACCCGAAAGTTCTACTACACGTCTGCGCGTTGTCTTCGACGCCAGTAGCAAGACTTCTATCAATAAGTCTTTAAATGACATAGTTCATGTCGGACCCAAACTTCAAATCGACATTATCGATTTAGTCACCAAGTTTCGACTGCATACTATTGTCTTTACAGCGGACATTTGTAAAATGTACCGCCAAATTCTCGTTAAACCTGAAGACAGGTCCTACCAACACATCCTTTGGCGTGACCAACCGAACGCTCCACTCGTCGAATATGAGTTGGCCACTGTCACATATGGCATCAGTAGCTCACCCTACTTAGCCATCCGCACTCTGCGCCAGTTGGCCGACGACCACGGTTCGGAGTATGCATCTCGTGCCGCCGAAGTCCTTCGCGAAGATACGTTTATGGATGACATCACTACTGGCTGTTCTTCCTTGGAGGAAGCGAGACAATTAAAAAAAGATTTGACTTCTTTGTTGGCTCAAGGTCAATTCGAACTTCGAAAATGGAGTTCAAACAATTCCGAATTGTTAGTTGATATTCCTCCTGAGCATTGTCAAACTCCTAAGACCTTCGACGAAGGAAGTCAGGAATTTATCAAGATCCTAGGTATCCAGTGGGACCCCTCTTCTGACAACTTCTCGTATTCCTTTTCGGACAATTTTGACATAAAATTTACCAAAAGGTCAATACTCTCGATTACGGCGAGAATTTTCGATGCCCTTGGCTGGATTTCCCCATTGATTTTCTCTGCAAAGTTACTCTTGCAGGACATGTGGAAACTGAATTTAGATTGGGACGAACCCATTCCTCATGACTTAGCCAAGCGATGGCATATTATAGCTGCAAATCTACATGACATTCAACAAATCAAATTGCCGCGTAGTCTACTTCCCGCAAACACTAATCAAATTCATTTAGTCGGATTTTGTGACGGTTCTCTCAAAGGCTATGGTTGTTGTGTATATTTGTGCGCAGTGACGCCAAGTGCCACTGTCTCTCGACTGTTGATAGGTAAGTCCAAGGTGGCGCCCTTGAAGCCTACGACAGTGAACAGACTCGAGCTGTGTGCAGCAGTGTTACTATCTCGGGTTCTGAGCCATATGTATAATCTGCTCAAGTCCAAATTAGATATTGACCTAGTTCGAGCTTACTCAGACAGCACCACCACATTGGCTTGGTTGAACACGCCTCCACATTTGCTTAAAATGTTTGTTGCAAACCGGGTGGTTCAAGTAACTGATGAGGTCGACATTCAGTGCTGGGGTTATGTATCCACCAAGGATAATCCGGCGGACTGCTGTAGTCGCGGTATTAGTTGTGCTGAACTTATCGAGCATCCCCTCTGGTGGTCAGGTCCAGCATGGCTTTCAAAACCGCCATCGGAATGGCCATCTAAATTGCCTTCCTTGCCGGACACAGTCTTACCGGAAATGAAACCTTCCGTGGCGCAAACTCTTCTCACGGTTGCTCCGGAAGAAGACTTAATAGGTCAGCTCCTTAGCAAATGTTCCTTATTATCTAAATTGACAAGAGTGCTCGCGTGGGTATTGCGCTTTTCATCCAATATAAGACGTAAGAAAGAGAATCGAGTACTTTCTTCTCTTTCCGCTACTGAGCTAGACTCTTCTTTAATGTTGCTTGTAAAATATACACAAAGTAATTCCTTGAAAGATGAGCTCGAAAAGGTCGCTCAAAATCAAGTTTGCTCTAAACCTATTCAAAAACTGTCCCCATTCTTGGACAGTGCAGGTATGCTGCGAGTGGGGGGTCGAATTGATAACGCCATGCTATCCGTTTCTGCAGTACACCCTCTTCTCTTGTCTAAGGCTTGTGCCTTATCGCGCTTGATTGTAGAACATTTTCATGTCAAGTATCTACATTGTGGACCCAGAACTTTGCAGTCTTTGATCCAACGGAAATTCTGGATCATTGGTGGTCGTCTACTCATTCGTACAGTATGCTCTAAATGCGTACAATGCTTTAAAGTCAAACCGGTACCTTGTCAACCTGAAATGGGCAAACTACCTGCCGCCAGGTTACAATCTAGTCGTTGTTTTGACACCACCGGAATAGATTTAGGTGGTCCATTCATCCTAAAAGAGAGTCGTCGACGAAAGGCACACACCTTCAAGGCGTACGTATGCTTATTCGTGTGTCTTAGCACGAAAGCGGTGCACCTAGAAGTCGTTACAGAGCTAAGCTCAGCTGCTTTCTTGGCTGCTTTAGATAGAATGGTCTCGCGTCGTGGTATTTGTGAAACGTTTATTAGCGATTGTGGTACTAACTTTGTAGGTGCGAATAGACAAATGAAAGATATCCTATTGGAATTGCGGTATCACTATCCTGAGATAGCGGATGGGCTCGCTGCCCGCGGCATCAAGTGGAAATTTAATCCACCGAGTGCACCTCACTTTGGAGGAATATTTGAAAGTGGCATCAAAGCTACCAAGTACCACCTCAAGCGAGTGGTTGGTACTCAAGTTCTGACGTATGAAGAAATGAGTACAGTTTTAACAAAAATCGAAGCCATTCTCAACTCGCGTCCACTTTGCGCGATTTCACCGGACCCTAATGAAACAGACGTATTAACGCCTGGGCATTTTCTTGCCAATGGTCCACTAGTGTCGTTACCCGAGTCCCCAATGGTCGATGTTAAAACACCGCGTTCTCGTTGGCAGTTACTTCAAAAGATAACACAAACCTTTTGGCGAATCTGGCAACGTGATTATTTACATACTCTCCAACAAAAGAACAAATGGTTCAAACGTGTTCCTAATCTCAAGGTTAATGATTTGGTTATTGTTATTGAACCTACTTTACCTACGTTGTGCTGGAGACTAGCTAAGATAGAGCAACTGCACCCCGGCCGCGATAACGTTGTCCGAGTAGTGACGCTTCGCTCTGCGAATGGGCATGTTTTTCGACGACCAGTAGTCAAGATTTGTCCTTTGCCTATTGATGCCTAAGCTATTATAGTTAAGACGTATGTAGGTGTAAGGTAATCTAGACTTAAGCGATTTTATTTAGTATATCTAGAATAAATAGTTCTATTTTGTAATAGTTTCGAGCACATATTTTTTAAGTTTCTTCTGTGAAATCTTAGTATATTTCAAGTGGGGGGAATATGTTACGGCTACACGCCAATCCTGGCAAAGAATCCTTATCCATGACATGTTCCTTTCCTAATTCAAATTTGCCGCGCTTCGCGCCCTGCCAACTGAACTGTCAAAAAAGAGAGAAAACAGTGGCGCCAACGAAAGTACGTTTTGAAGTGTGTGCAAAAAAGATGGCGAATATAGCTTCTTCCTAGCGCGCGCGCGAGTGTTTTTGTGTGTGATTCTAGTGAAGACCCTCGTGAAAAGGATAGATTAACACAGACTTTATCGCCGGCGAACATTTCTTCCTGCGGTGCGTGGTGAGTCCTTCTGATCATCCATTCTTTATCCTGGTGGTGGCCCGACGGTTCCCTCGCTCATTAAGCAAAGTCAAATTAACGTTGCGCGATGTCTACGTTGTAGAATCAGCCTTTCTTCGCGAGTATCCAACAATGTGGGAATCAGATGGTAAGTGTATATGATGCGAAGGACTGAGGAACATGTCTTCAACACATCAAAAAGAAAGACTCGTGAGGTCTCACAGAGTCACTAGTTAGAAGAGAAGAGGAAGATAGCTAGAAAAAGACGACTATTGGGATGACGGATACTTTTATTGTGCGTACAGCTAATGAGTGGAACTCTCTGTCGGAGTCTTTGTTTGCTGATAGTTACAACCTAGGAGGCTTTTAGTCAAGAGTGATTAGGTTGCTTCTAGACAAGCGCAAGCGTGCTTCACCGTCGACCACATCATCGCTTACCACCAGAAGATAGTGGTCAAGCACGAGAGTACAATTAAATTCAAAAATAAAAAGGATGAAGTAGACAATCACAGCCAGCAGCCTAAAATAGGGCAGAAAGATGATAAGTCTATAACATAGGTTTGGATTACTCTGATAGTTTGTGCAACTGAGATTTATTTTTACATAGAAATTCAGAGGTGAAATTCTTTGCAAGGTTACTTCCTTATAAAGAGAACAGTCAATTAACAAATGATTTTCGTGCGAAATACGTAATCATTATTATCGATCGAGATACACGTATCGGTCGACGTCACTACCAACATGTTTTCATTGAAATTATGCATTTATTGTCCTAGTTTTGAACACCAGATAAATATCTGGTTAAATTCCATTATTTTAATTTATTATTTCGTAGAAGCTCTAAATAAGTACCTGTGATCGCATGTACTTATTTAGATAGTATATTTAATTAATTAATTGAACTATTTGGCTTAATTACAAATAGTTCAAGAGATGTTATTGTATATATGCACTATGTACTTGCAAAACATAACCCCTGAGTTATAATTCAGTTAGCGACTATAATATAGAATAGCGTTCTATCTTGTCTGTTTGGTCCTTGGGCAATTTAATCATAAGTACTATTATGATTGTAAGTATATTTTGATTTTTTATTGTATTTCTATTGTCTGCTGCCCGTTTTCACAAATACTAGATAAACGACACTAAGCCACCTAAATATAATATCCCAATTAGAGCACACTGTTAATGTACTGCGCATGGGGGAAAAAATATTCAAGCCTTAGTTAGGTATATGTAGGCATCGCATAGTGTTAGTGCATATTTTATAATGCAAATAGAGGTCCAGTAGAGAGTGAGATACGAAATACAGTACCTACTATGATATATAACAGAAAGAGATCAGAAATGAAGACATCCACAGAAGAACCAGGGTCGTTCACATAGCCTGATGAATTGCCAAACATAAGTGGTAGCGGGCATTGCTCGCAGAACGGATGACCGATGGGGCCGAAAAGTTTTGGAGTGGCGACCGCGTAGCGCAAAACGCAGCGTTGTTGGAAGATTTCACTCTAGGTGGACCGTTG
Source organism: Orthosia incerta (assembly GCA_948252205.1). NCBI lineage: Eukaryota > Metazoa > Arthropoda > Insecta > Lepidoptera > Noctuidae > Orthosia > Orthosia incerta. The sequence goes on along the minus strand of OX411764.1, from coordinate 14,338,827 downwards.
ACCTGGGTAAGACTGCGGGCATTCGCTGGATGCGAGACACAGAATTGATCGATGTGGCGACACTAGGGGAGGCCTAAGTCCAGCAGTGAACACCTTTCGGCTGAAATGATGAGGATGATGACTGTGATGACTGTAAAGTAATAAACCTAATTATAGCATGCAAGCTTGCATGAGGAGCTCGTGGCTAAATAATAACAGCCGCACGGGTCGATCATCAAGGTTAAGCAACGCTTGACGAGGTCGGTCCGTGGATGGGTGACCATTTTCAACATACCGAGTTTCCTTCGTGCCTCGGAAAGCACGTTAAGCCGTTGGTCCCGGCTGTTATGTGAAGATCTTTGACAGTCGTTACGGGTAGTCAGAAGCTTGAGATCTGACACCAGTCTTGCCAAGGAGTACCGTGTTACCCAGTTACTGGGTTGTGGAGGTCAGATAGGCAGTCGCTCCATGTAAAACACTGGTACTTAGCTGAATCCGGTAAGACTGGAAGCCGACCCCAATATAGTTGGGAAAAGGCTAGGCAGATGATGAAGCTTGCATAAATTACTTCTGGGTGCTTTTGAAGTGTTATCATGTAAAAGATAAGGATTTAAAAAAGAATATAATTTGTCAGAGAACCGGCAGGTCTTAGGCTGTTTCCCAGCGCCGACGAGGAAGCGATTAGCTATTGACTATTTTCTCGCTAAAGAAACTGGCAAAAGACATAGATCCCGTGTTATTATAAGAGACACATATATTAACAGTTGATCGCTGGCTGTTATACTGCCGGCGAGAACTCTCTCACCGCTAGTTTGGTGCAGCGACAAGAGCTATTAAAGATAATACTCGCTCAGCGATACTCACTCAGCGTTGCTCGCTTGGCGGTCTGAACTCACGCCGAGAGATGTTTGGGGGTATGCGAAACAGGGTGTAAAGTCCCACAAACTTCCATAGAAAAGGGAGGATCCTCCGACCAGACGGGTGTTGTGTCTGGTCCGGGCAACTGTCCGACGGTTGTTGTCGGACTGTTGTATGTGTTCTAATCGCGCCGAAAACTTTACTTGCGCGATGCAGGATTTGTGTGACGTCATGTCATTAGTTCGTAAGTGGCGGCGTTGGTGCCGCTACATCACTCCCCTCCGGAGACCGGAGGTCGATAGCAGGTTGAGTCGTCCGTACATCTTGTGATGCGTGCCTGGCCAGTGGAAGGTTGGTTCCCGTGAGTCGGAACCGGAAGTCGCAGAGTTCGCGGTGAGTCGGAACTGTATGCGGTTGTGCCCCAGTGAGTCGGGGTGATGATATCCCAGTGAGTCGGGATAGTGTTGCTGGCTCCAGTGGTTCGGAACGGTGATGGTGTCCCAGTGAGTCGGGACGGTGCTGCTGGCTCCAGTGGGTCGGAGCGGTGATGAAAGAAGCTGGGGGTGATGACCAGGAATGCGCGTCCGCTGCATGCTGGTGGTCAGGGTACCCCCGTAGATGCCGTGGGTACTGGCTGGCTGTGTGACTCACTGCTCGAAAGCTTGAGGAAGTGATGCTGACGTCACGACGAAGTTGTTCTGCACGAAGGCTGCGCTGACGTTCATGTTCGGGGTCACCAGTTTGGGGGTAGCAGGAACAGGGTGTAAAGTCCCACAAACCTCCATAGAAAAGGGAGGATCCTCCGACCAGACGGGTGTTGTGTCTGGTCCGGGCAACTGCCCGACGGTTGTTGTCGGACTGTTGTATGTGTTCTAATCGCGCCGAAAACTTTCAACAAGCGTTTGCGAGTGGTGCGAGTAAACGCCCGTCGCACAAGAACACTCGCTTAAAGCCGAGCGACAAAACTACCGGAACTACACATTCGCTTCTCGCTACTCGCCAACGCCTATCTAGTTTCTAGCGCTACTCGATTTTCGCTGATCGTCGGCGGTGGGACAATAATATTGTAAAACTAATTCAATCAATAGGAATAAGTCCTCAAAACGTACAAACACTCCTATCATTATTTTACTATGCCAGTATGCCAGTAAAATGCATAATCCGCTCTTCCTAAGACCACATTCTCAGTACGAAGTCAAGCGTCTTCTATATTAAGTGCGATGCTAAAAGCATGGCTCCTATATAATATTATTGGTTTTGTTTTTACTGACTTTGTTAACAAGCTTGCTTATCTTTTAAGTAGTGATTTAGAAAATAATTTCCTATTAACTTTCTGTTCGCAATAAGACACATGCGTGCGAACTGTTGCTATTATATTTTTGACAGGCGTTAATAATAATATCAGCTTCTGCCAGCGGCTTCGCTCGCGTGTAAAGTGTTTTCTTATACCACGGGAACTTTTTACCGGGATGAAAAGTAGCCTATATGCTATTCCAGATTATTCATAAATCTATCCCTGTGCCAAATTTCATCCAGATCTGTTCAGCTGTTCTGGTACACAAATATTCATCCAAACCTTAACACACACATCTATCCAAACTTTCACATTTATAATATTAGTGCGAAGTAACCTCGTTGGTCTAGTGGTCGCTATTGCTGAGCTCCTAAGTTCAATTCCTAGGTCAGCCAAAGTGTTATTGGGTCTTTCCCTCTATTCAATTCAATTCAATTCTTTATTGCATATCACATGTGTATAACGGTAAAGTATTTTTCGTCTAAGCAGGTCAGAGCTGTAGTTAAAAACATGAGTAGAGGTAAATCACCCGGACACGATGGACTCAGCATCGAGCATTTTAAGTTTGCTGGGGTTCACCTGCTGAGGGTCCTGTCATTGTTTTACTCAATGTGCATTAGTCACGCGTACCTACCGGCAGAACTAATGAAAACGGTTGTGGTACCAATAGTCAAAAACAGGACAGGGGATATCTCCGACAAAGAAAATTACCGGCCAATTTCTCTTGCACCGTTGCTAAAATATTGGACAGTATGCTTGATTCGTGCTTGGAAAAGCATCTGTACTTGCACGATTCACAGTTTGGGTTTCAACCTGGACTGTCAACTGAAAGTGCAATCCTAAGCCTCAAGAATACTGTCCAATATTATACGGATCGTAAAACGCCGGTGTATGCTTGTTTCCTGGATCTTTCCAGAGCTTTTGATCTTGTGTCATATGATGTCATATGATGTGCTCTGGAGGAAGCTGGGGGACAGGAATGTACCGGCGGAAGTTCTTAAAGTTCTGCAATTTTGGTATGCGAACCAAACCAATCACGTGAAGTGGTCCAACACTTTCTCCGAGGCATATGGTTTGGAGTGCGGAGTGAGGCAGGGAGGTTTAACGTCTCCCAGGCTCTTCAACCTGTATGTAAATGACCTCTTGGTCGAGCTCAGCAGCATGCGTGTCGGCTGTTCGGTGGGTGGTACTAATATTAACAGCATCAGCTATGCAGACGACATGGTGCTGCTGGGCCCGACTGCGGGATCTATTAGGGAGATGCTGAAAGTTTTCGAGGACTACGCGGCTGCGCACGGGCTCGTATATAATGTTAAGAAATGTGAGTACATGCAGGTCTTTGGGGTCGCCGGTAAGTGTACAGATTATTCACCTAACCTTACCCTAAATGGCTTGAGCATAAAAAGAGTGAACCAATTTAAATATCTGGGACACATACTTGCCGACGACCTGGAAGATAATGTGGATATTGAGAGGGAGCGCAGGGCATTGGCGGTCCGCGGTAATATGTTGGCTCGTAGATTCTCCCGCTGTGCAGACCAGGTCAAAATAACACTTTTCAAGGCGTATTGTCAGGGTCTGTACGCGGGGGGTCTATGGACCAGTTACACCAAAAGGTCGCTAGATGTCCTGCGCGTCCAATATAATAATATTTTTAGGATGCTCTTGCGGCTGCCCCGGTTCTGTAGCGCGTCAGAGATGTTTACACTGCATCGTACTGACGGCTTCCACGCAATCGTGCGGAAGAAGATAGCGTCGCTGGCAGCTAGAACTCGGGCCAGTGGTAATAGCATCCTAAAAACAGTGGCCGAGCGTGTGTTTTCCCCTTTTATGAGGCATTTTGTGGAGAGGATGACCGAGTAAAAACTTGCTCATCTTCTGTGCAAAGTGATTCTCAAACTTATTGTTATTATTTACTAACACTAGGTATAAGGTATGTTACTAACACTATGGATTTCTGTTATCCGAATTTTTAAATAAATAATAATAATAATAAATAACAAAGATCTTATAACAGTAGTATAGTTCACATGGTCGTCGGGCACAGCAATTTATATAGGAATAAATACCTAGCTTATTATAAATGAATTATTATACCTAGCTGAAAAAATACAATGCAAGCTTTAAATGTAATTAAATTATGCTACAGAATGACAATTATAAAACCATGAATTTCCTAATAAAGAATGACAAGTAATTGTAGTATTTCTTGTCATTCTTTTCAAATTATAGCCAACAATATGTAGATTCCTTTCCGTAAGACGGCGGAAGCTTGAAAACCTTTATAATACAAAATTATAAATTAAACTTTATTCTTAACGATGAAAGAACTTTTTTAAGTGGAAACTCTCAGGAAGTGATACCCGAAGGATATGCCGGAAAAAAACTTGGAACCGTTCGTTGTTAAAGTAAGCTTAACTTATAGATAGAATTTAAACTGACACTTTAGTATATACGTAGAGTAAATGAATAAATGATTATAGACACAAAGACTTCTTCAAAAGTTAGTCCTGTTATCGTTATGTTTATGACGATAACAGGATGGTGCCATTAAGGGTACACTAGTCGACGGCACGAACTATTTTGTGCGCGGGGTTAAAATGCATTTTATATCAACCGACAACACGTGCGGAAGAGATAGATGCTGTGATGAGCAGTAGGAAGCTAGTTCGCGTACGAATACACACTTTTGCAAATTTGTATGGAAATGGATAATGATTTAGGACGAAACCAAGCGGGAAATTTTATAAACAGACCTTTGGCAGTCTAGATATCATGAAAAAACTACTAAATCTATCTGTTCAAAATAAAATTATTTGCATTGATGAACTACTAATCTATCCCTGTATGGAGGCCGTTTTACAATTTTCCGTCTTCTTATAGTATTTATTTGCGCCCAAAAATGCGTTAAAATTAGTGTCGAAATTTGGCACTTTCGACGCTCGTAACTTTCAAATATTTTCTTTTACTTTTTTGCTTCCATAAAGGGCTAGATAATGATGAGACAAATTGATATCACTTTTTATTTTGAACGTACATCGTCAAACAGTGGAATAATCCCTAGACTACGTTTGTATGGAAGAATTTTCGACTAGTGTAACCTTAATGCACTTAGGTATAAGGTATAATTATACTATTTACGAGTGAATAGAGGTCTTTTTTACGGCATCCTCGCATCCCTTCCTTCAAAACTTCTTCAAGTATTGTTCAAAAAATGTTGGCAATAAAAATTCCTAATTAGAAGTTCTATTATCTAATGGCTTTTGGTAAAGATTAAGAGTGTTTTTAGGACGAGTGTATGCATTATTTGTAGCATTATGTGTAACAACATTATCATTTCAGCTGAAACATGTCCACTGCTAGACATAGACCTCCCCCGAGCATAGCTAGATCGACTGGTCCAGTGCTATCCAGTGGAATCGGGACCGACCGGGCAGTGACTAGTCACTGGTTCATCTGGTGGTAACCAGACCGGTTTCTTCCAAAACCTTTCAGCCCTATCAGTTATTCGTTCTGCGAGCAATGACTTGCTACCATTGAAGTTTTACAATTCTCCCGGCTTCTTTTTTCTGAATTTTCTGTCAAATCCTTATAAAAAAATATTATTATATTCCGCGAAATCCGCAGACATCCCAGTTACCTACTAAACAAAACTGCCTCTCGTTAAAAGAAATCATACAATTTTTTATCGTCCAATTATTCAAAGTTCAAAACTTACTTCGCGAGGTAATTTCCCCAAACTTTTAGACGAAATAAATTGGATTCTTTTGTCCCGCCGAAAATTTTATAGCTTAGAATCTACTTACATAATCTTAGTTGTGAAATTGAAGTTTGGTAACTAAGCTAATGTCCCACGCTTCGTCTGTGTGGTTTAATAAGAATTTTCATTTACTAGTCGACCATCTATCAGACGAACAAAGGCCAAGCGAAGTAACTGAGCCGAGCATGAACTTTAAACAAACTGACATTATATCAGCGATATTGGACTTTATTTTTCTATCTTTATCGCTCTTAATAGAATTTTGTGTACACATCCTTCACACAACTGTAGTGCCAAGGGTCATAACATCGTCATCATCTTCCTGCCCATTTGTATTGTATAAACTCAATTTCATTCATCAAGGTATGTACTTATGTACCTAAATATTGTAAAAAGTTTTTTTTTAAAAGAGTAAGTATGGAGTTTCTTGTGCATTCTTCTCCATTACAAGCTACTTTCCGAATGCACGGTAGAATCAACTGTAGGTTGCTCTATTTCACACCTACGGGATTCGCCACGGGAGTTACCACCACACGTGTTGTATTTAAATGAAAAGTTTTGATCACTGTAGTATTATTATTTTATTCCCGTAATTATCCCAAGTTGAACACAAACACGCGGACCGGCCAATGCGCAGTAACTGGCGATCGCCCATTCACACTTCTCTTTCATACAACAAAACGCTGACGCATAACATTCGTACTTACATTGTCCCTACATTACTCCCCCCAGATTTTACAAACATTTTTAGGTTTAAAAATCTTAACTCTAACATGTCCTTCTGAAATAATTGTACCATTTGGTCACATTATCATTTAATAAATCACAATATTATTACTAAGTTGCACTGTTCACTGCCTTATCATGAGTCATGGAATTCTATTACACTGTTCCATGAATAACTGTCGGGAATCGGGTTACGCATAACTTGCTTGCTGTGGCTGCGTGCGTTGTGCTGCCTGCATGTTCCAAGTATTAAAATTTGTCGTCATCATTTTATTTATCCAATTTTTGATGCGATTACGACAGTAGATGACGGCCCCAAAAAATATTATAATTACCATGAAAACACCCATAAGTGTTATTGTCATGTTTTGTTTATACACTTGGGCTTCCACTGCGCCGTTTTGGGCAATTATCACTTCTTCCTTGCTGAATGTTTTTCCCATTTTGATGGTGATTATTTCAAAATGTGTACTTGTCACTACTGGGCTTGTGTTCTTATTAACTTTAATTTACTTGTACAACTACATGTAACCTATTGAACAGTGCATTTTGCATTACTTGCATTCTTATTTCTGTAAATTTTACTTTTACTTATTTGTACAAATTGACAAAATAATATGTTGGTCATCAAATTAAGTACATAGGTATTGCAATAGGCAATACCTATGTACTTAATTTCTATTGAACGCATTGTCAGCGTGTGCCGGTAATACATTGTGGTACCTATACTTGCTATCTATAATGCTGACTGAGGTTTCCACTCACTTATACTACATTGTTTGCGTACCCCTGTTTTTCAAGGGGCCGACTTGAAATTGTTTCTTTACAACAAAAAAAAACATAAAATATGTTAAAGGTAGTTGCCATAAGGATCTACTCTGCTATGAAAAACAATCGCCCCTTGGGGTCCACAGTATTCCTTATGACAACGCCATTAATAGATTACATACATACACAAAACAAAATATGAACAAAACAACACCCTAACAACAAAATCATTGAATAAATTTGTCGGTCTCACAGACCATCGCATCGTGCGAATGTAGGAAGGTTGATATTGTAACAATCAAAATACTTCCTTGTTGTAATGATGTTTCTCAAGGTGTACTAACTGGCATACTTATTTTTAACAATTAAATCGTACTGGTAATTTGATGGTACGACCGCTTCTAGTTTTTTTCTTGTCATTGCATTTTACATTTTGATCTTCACTAATGATGCTTTTATTACTAACCGTGTTTGTTATTGGGGACTTCTTATTATCGTTTGGCTCGCATGCACTAGTGTCTGTAACCTCGGACTGGTTGTTTATGATAAACGCTGGTTTTAACCTGTCAATGGATATATTAACAGTTCTATTTGGCAACTGTATCTTAAAAACCTTCCCTTTTCTCTCAATGACACGGTAGGGTCCATCATACGGTGGTGTTAAAGGTCGGCGAACTGCATCGTTTCTAATGAATATATGATTGCACTTGTCTAGTTCGCTATGCACAAAGAATTTTCTTGAGTCCCGTATTTGTTGACAAACTGGTTTTATATGTTTTATATTATTTTTTAAATTGTCTATATACGCATAATCCCCTGTCACTCGATTATCAGTGGTGTCATAGAAATCGCCTGGTAATCTGATTGTTTGTCCGTAAATATATTCTGCGGGACTCACGCCATTATCGCTTCTGCCCACACTACGTAACCCTAATAAAACTGTAGGCAGTTCGTCGTACCAACTTGTGTTTTCCGTGAGGCGTGCTGTTAATGCCTGTTTCATACTCCTATGCCAACGCTCTACTATACCATTACTTTGTGGTCGATATGGACTACTTCGACTTCTTTTGACACCTAAAGTTTTCAAGAGTTCGTTAAATAAATTGCTTTCAAATTGACGACCCTGATCGCTAGTTAATCTCTCGGGAGCTCCAAAACGTGTTATCCAATTATCATAAAATACTTTTGCAACCGTTTCTGCAGTAATATCGCTGACAGGGATGGCTTCTGGCCATCGTGTAAATCTATCTATCATTGTTATTAAGTATCTGTACCCTTCCTTTGTTATTGGTAACGGTCCTACAATGTCTATATGAACGTGTGAAAAGCGCGTTGCTTCTGTGAATGGTTGTAGTTCTGATACGGTGTGTCTCCCTATTTTTGCCTTTTGACATTGAATACAGGTTTTTGCCCATTGCCCTACATCACGATTTAACCCGGGCCAGAAATAACGTTGTGCTATTAATTTGCGAGTTGTTCTAACACCCGGATGGCTATTCTCATGTACTGATTTGAAAATTTCCTTTCTATAACTTTCTGGTATATATGGTCTACATACACTAGTTGAGTTCTCACAGTATATAGCCTGTTCGCTGTTTGGAATGAATATTTTTTTTAGAATAATATTGTCATTCCTTACACTTAACAATTGCGTCAGCTCTGTATCGCATTCCTGTGCTATCGCTAGTTCCGAGTATTCAATTGACTTCGGGCATTGTATCGTTTCAATTCTAGACATTGTGTCAGCGATTTTGTTGGCGTCGCCTTTTACGTACCTTATATCCGTTGTGAATTCACTTATGAATAATAACTGCCTTGTACGTCTTGCCGTTTCGGAATTACTCTCTACTTTATGCATAGCGTATGTTAACGGTTTGTGGTCAGTATAAATGATCAATTCCCTGCCTTCAAAAAGATATCGGAAATGTTTTATAGCCATGAAAATTGCCGTTAATTCTCTATCATAGGTGGAATACTTCTTTTGCGCGGGAGTAAATTTTTTTGAAAAATATCCTAATGGCAACCACGAATTTTTCACCCATTGTTGTAACACACCGCCCGCACATGTGTCTGATGCATCCGTCATTAACGCTAGGGGCACATCCGGTATCGGATGTGATAACATAACTGCGTTCTTTAAATTACTTTTGCATTGTTCGAATGCCTGGCTCGTTTCGTCTGTCCATATGATTTTTGTTTTGTCATTCTTTTTTGCACCCTTTAATAATTCATTTAATTTTATTTGGCACGTTGTTGCATTTGGAATATTTGCCCTGTAAAAATTGATCATTCCTAGAAATTTCCTAAGCTGTTCTATTGATGTCGGTCTAGGGTATTCTGCTATGGCTTTTATTTTATGTTCTAACGGTTGAATTCCTTCCGTTGAAACCTTATAACCTAAAAACTCTATTTCTGATTTTCCGAAATCACATTTGGACAAGTTAATCGTGATACCATACTTCCTGAATCGTTGAAATACCTGTTCTAGATGTATTTTATGTTGTTCCATATTATCACTTGCTATGATTACGTCATCTATAAAATTAAAGAGGAAATCTAGATTTTTTAGTACGTCATTGTTCATGTATCTTTGAAATGTTTGACTTGCATTTCTTAACCCGAAATTCATACGGGTGAATTCAAATAATCCAAATGGCGTAATCACTGCAGTTTTATCTACGTCTTCTGGTGCAATTTTTACGAAATGGTACGCTCTGTTAATATCTATTTTGCTAAATACTTTCTTACCTGCTAGTATATATGTGAAATCGTGAAGTCGGGGCACGGGGTAACGGTCTGGTTTGGTTATCGCATTCAGACGCCGGTAATCTCCTACCGGCCTAATGTTTCCATCCTTCTTTTTTACAATATGTAACGGACTGGCCCACTCGCTTTTTGACGGTCTACATATCCCCATTTCTTGCATTAAACTAAATTCTTTTTTTACCTTATGATATCTATCCGGTGGCAGGGCCCTCGCTCGTGCGTGAACCGGCTTGCCCGTTGTTTCGATGTGGTGATACACATCGTTTGATGACTCCCGATCTAGATTCGCGAAAGATACTGGCTTGGTGATGTCTGGAAATTGTGATAATAACTCAAGAAATGGATGGTTACTATCCACTGTGTTTACAGAAGGTTCATTACTAGATACAATTCTGCCAAACGTTAATAAGTTAGTCACCTTATCTATTAGCTTACGTTCATTTAAATCTACCAACAAATTATGATGCTCTAGGAAATCTGCACCTAATATTGCTTGATTGACGTCCGCGATAATGAAAGTCCAACGATACGGTCGGCGGAGTCCTAAATTTAAATTGCAGGTTTTAGTTCCGTAAGTTTTAATTTCACTGTTATTTGCCGCAAATAGTTTATAGCTCTCACACTCACCATATAACTTTTGTTTACGTGACACTGGTATGACAGATACGTTGGCACCCGTATCTACTAAAAACTTTTGTCCATTTTCTCTGTCGAATACACTAAGACGATGGTTTTTTCTTGGTACAATATCACCCATCGCTATTGATTGTACCACATTTAGTTTTCCGACGGCGTTTTCCAGGCACACGGCTTCTCGCAATTCCTCGCGTTCCTGCGGTATCTGAAATGCCATTTGCATAGCCAATCGGGATCGTTTGGTGTCCTTGACCTGGATCTTGGCCTGAAGCCGCTCTGACCACGTCCTTGTCGAGTTGCACTGCGTCGTTGCTGATTCACCTCATCTCGAAGAGATGCCACCTCTAGATTGAGCTTCGATATCTCCGTGAGTATCTCGTTCACCGGAACCTGACTGCTGCTGCTTCCTGCACTGGCTGTTGTTGAGATTTCCGCTATGTCCCCACTGCGTATGTTTTCCATGACCTTATCTGCTATGTTTGCGAGATGGTCTAAGGTTTGGTCGTGGCTGACTGTTAGGACTGCTCGGGCAGAAGTTGGAAGACGAGAGAACCACAAATTGCGCAATGTATCTTCTGATGTTTTTGCATTGCGACCTAAATCACGCATGCGTCGTAATAACTGTGTAGGCTTTTGCGTTCCTAATTCCATCTCGCTTACTAGTTTCTGGAACTGTCTTTCTGCACTCTCTTCGAAAGCGTGTAACAGTCGCTCTTTTAATATTTTGTACTTGTCTGTTGGGGGAGGCGATAGAATAATGTCACTAACCTGTTGTAGTGCTTCCCGATCTAGCCTTGCAACCACAAAATCGTATTTTGCTTGATCACCAAGCTTCTGCGGTGCCAGCACGCTCTCCACTTGCGCGAACCACATCCTCGGCATGTCAACCCATAACATCGATACTCGTGATGATACCGAGATGTTTGCTACTTCCGCTGCGGCTCCTCCTGCCTCCGGCATCTTGATTGGAGTTTGCTGCATCTTGTTCCGCTTTAGGTTGCCGTGACGAACCCACGATTACTCACTCGTTTATATTTTTGAAATGTTCGGGGTCACCACTGTAGGTTGCTCTATTTCACACCTACGGGATTCGCCACGGGAGTTACCACCACACGTGTTGTATTTAAATGAAAAGTTTTGATCACTGTAGTATTATTATTTTATTCCCGTAATTATCCCAAGTTGAACACAAACACGCGGACCGGCCAATGCGCAGTAACTGGCGATCGCCCATTCACACTTCTCTTTCATACAACAAAACGCTGACGCATAACATTCGTACTTACATTGTCCCTACACAACTATTATTGTTTGTAAAATGTAACGTTCAAAAGTGCCGCTTGGTGGCCTACTTGAAATAAAATATATTTCTCTTTGACTTCTTTGTCTTAGCCCATGTTACTTGGGGTTGGAGCAACACGTTTTCTTCTTCCTTACCGTCCTGTCCCCTGTCTCGCTATCACTGACTCCCTCTTACATACCACTCGTCACACAGTCCATCTATCTTTTCTTTGTTGTTCCCCTCTCTCTCCATACATCCGCATATAGATTCAAAACTCTTTCAGTAACTTGGGTTTCATCTCTCCTCATCACATGACCACACAAGGACAAACGGTTTCCTTTCAACTTTTCTGTCACTGGCGCCAATTTCAAACTTTGGTTCACTTCGTACATCCATCTCAACATTCTCATCGTTGCTACTACATCTGCATCTGCCTTTTCATCAATATTTTTAACAGGCCAACATCCTGATCCATACAGTATGTATGACAGGTCTCAAACCAAGCCAAGGCCAGCAAGGGCCAAGGGTCATAGCAATGCCAAGTTTACACTATTTTCTAGCAAGCATTATAGTAAGCCCGTTATACAAAAATGTGTATAGTTTTAGAGTGATTAGCTTGTTAGTTTACTCGAACAATCTAACGAGATTTTGAAGCACGGATAAGCTTCAAAATCTAACCTTTTCTTCTATGTTGAGGTCAGCTCCAAGTCGAACTAGATACAGCTGACTATAGTAGCGGATTTAGTGGAGCTTTACCGCCGCGGGTAGCGGTTAGCACATTCCGCACCAACTTTACTGAATGCTTATTTTCATAGTGAATTTTAGAGTGATTTATTTTTAGACTCATCATCATCACCTTTTAATGTTACCACTGCTTAATTGTCAATCGCAGAAGGCCTGTGTTGGGACATAGGCCTTCTGTGATCCACCACGCGGGCTCAGTGCAGATTGGTGGATGATTTTTCGACCGTGGTTATAAGAAATAATAACCTCCTCCTTTTTGCGAAGTCGGTTAAAAATAAGGTGGATTTACATTGTAAAGGAACGACACGACAATGATGCGACGACTGGTTTTTATAAAAATTGTTTTTCCGGCTATAATAATTTCTATCTTTTTGAGACTAGGCCCACTTGCACGAAAAACTTAACTCAAAGTTAGTTGCTAACGCGAGGTTAAATTAACAAAATCGTATGAAAAATTAATCATTTTTAACCTCGTGTTAGCAACTAACTCTGAGTTATTTTTTTCGTGCAATTGGGCCTTATTCCTTTCCATCTATACTAATATTATAAAGAGGAAAGATTTTTTTGTTTGTTTGTTTGTACCGAATAGGCTCCGAAACTACTGGACTGATTGAAAAATTCTTCCGCCAATAGAAAGCCACATTATTCCTGAGTGACATAGGCTATTGTTTATCCCGAAAATGGGTCCTGTGGGGTTGTCCACGGGAGCGAAGCCGCGGGCAACAGCTAGTGTTGAATATAATAATATTAATATTCTGTAATATATCACTTGTTATCTTGTTCAACGCTAAGTACCAGATTCTGTAGTTAGTTACAGAATACAATGGATACAGCTGTCTCGCTTAAAAGCTGAAGCAGCGGCTTTAGATTTTAACTTAATGAATTTCTAGCCATTCTGTTAGCGAGAAACATTGTCGGGTTAGGGTCAGGGGTACAAACTTTTTGGACATGTTGTAAATAAGTAATGAACTAGCTTTCCCCCACCGCTCCACCCCAGTGGCTTAACATAAAAAAACGGATACGAAACGGCTTAACATTTTTCGGGATAGATGGAAGCTTGTGACACTCAACGGGGATAAGCTTTTTTAGAGACTTCCTCTTACAAATAAAAATAAAACATCGCTTGCTTAGATGAGATAAGAATCGGTACAGGATCTGAAATAAGATTATAGCTGAAAACTGCAACCTACATAACTTAGAAGACGTACACTTTATTTTGTAACTGTCAGTCATTGCACCATGCAGGAAGGATTGCATTTGGTCATCAATGATAATGACTTGTGGCTTGAAGAAATTTGAAAGAAACAAGAAGTCAAATATCAAAACAAACAAAATGTTAAGCGCTTATTGTATTGTACATAAGAGATTCCGGACACAGCCTTCATAGAATTTGTTCTACCTATTCTAAAATTTCTCTTCAGGTATAAACATTTCGAGGAAAGCGCGGAGTCGCATTGTTACATCGCACCAGTCTTTAAGAGCCTTCACTTGGACGTTTTCATTTTTGTCTTGTCAAATAATTCTTTGTTTTTTCACAAATCGGGCTACTGATATCCCAAGGTTGACCATCCCTACCCGAAGCCATTATTTGTGGCATTTCCTCTCATACAAAGGGTGCTGTCCCGACTTACACATTGTTGTGGTCAGCTCCCGGAACGTAATTCTTTCTGCTGACCTTCCTAAGTTATGGTAACCGAATCTCTTTTTGATATTGTTCCTTTCTGGAAATTAAATTTTTTGATACTGGTTGGAAAGTATCTTCAAAATGTGAAAAATTGAGCATTTCAAAAAGGTACTGGACCGATTCAATGTCGGTGTTGTAGCCACACATTGGGGGAGCCTATGTCCATGTTATTTGTATGAAATGATGATGATAAGCTATGTAAAGGTCTGATAAGAAACACAAAATCATATTATGTACTCGTAGATTACCTATGTATTTCACGTTTCTCGCTACGATTTTAAATTTCCCTTCTTTGAAAGTTAATGTTAGGTAGACGATTCGATAAAATTGATTGACTATTATTGAGAGGCGCAAATATGAAAAGCAGTTTTTTTTTGATGATTTACGAAGATTTTCTTTATAGTTTTGAGTTGTTGTAGCGATGAGACAGATTGTTTTTATTTTTTAGATTATAGCTAGGTTCGCGCTTGACCATTATCTCACCTGATGGTAAGCGATGATGTGGTCGATGGTGTAACACGCTTGCCTAGAAGTAACCTATTCACTCTTGACTTAAAGACCCCGAGGTTGTAGCTATTTGGAAACACAGACTCCGGCAGGGAATTCCACTCCTTAGCTGTACGCATAATGAAAATATTTCCAAAAAGTTTAGTGCGTATGGGTGGGATGTCCACCATGTACCTATGGCGCATCGCCGTACGTCTTGTAGTTCGATGACGAAACAGGCTAGGCGGATAAAACTGTATACGGTAAAGTCACTAAGCTTGCCATGATATGTACAAAATCGAGGCCGCTTGCGTCACCACTGCTCAAGCTACCCCAAACTGAACTAATCCCTCTAAATTTGTAATTCCATCTCAAGCTTCACTACCGTTACGTTAGCAACTAGCCTACATAATATTTAATTACTCTAAAATCCGCCACAAAGTTTTGTACTCAGATAACTATGTTGGCATGTTGGCCACATGTTACGGAGTTCAAAGTTTGTAACACATCATTTATTTGGCGGTCCCTTGGTGGAACGCATCTGGTTTGGGTTGAACCCTTAGAGGTCAGGGAAAATAATATCAGGAAAATCAGATTTTAACATAACGGAGGAGTCTTGTATTTAAAATCGTGTTTGATTAGTTAGAATTCATCGAGAGAATTGTCTGGTAATTTATAATTTCTTTAGTCTATCCAGATACTGATGTTTGGCAGGGGACTCGTAACAATCGGCTATTTTTTATTACCTATAAACATACATTTAACCAAATTAAAAAAAGGAACTTCTCATATTGATCTTTATGTGTGTTCATGTGGTTCTCAGAAAAGTATTTGTTACATTCTGGAAAAGGTTTTTGTATACAACAAATGAACCCTGTGACGCCGTCCGCATGGATCCGTTATTTTTAGTGATAGTGTACTAAAACTAAAAAAACCAGCCAAATGCGAGTCGGTCTCGCGCACGAGGGTTTCCGTACCATTATCGCAAAAA
The DNA here is from genome assembly GCA_948252205.1 of Orthosia incerta. Lineage (NCBI taxonomy): Eukaryota > Metazoa > Arthropoda > Insecta > Lepidoptera > Noctuidae > Orthosia > Orthosia incerta. The sequence goes on along the minus strand of OX411764.1, from coordinate 14,322,853 downwards.
ACGGTACAAAAATCACGTTTGTTGTATGGGAGCCCCACTTAAACATTTATTTTATTCTGCTTTTAGTATTTGTTGTAAAAGCGGCAACAGAAATACATCATCTGTGAAAATTTCAACTGTCTAGCTACCACGGTTAATGAGATACAGCCTGGTAACTAACAGACGGACAGACAGACAAACAGACAGACGGACCGCGGTAATAGGGTCCCGTATTTACCTTAAGGGTACGGAACCCTAAAAAGGAGCTTCTCATAATTGATCTTTATATGTGCTGATGCTGATGCAGTTTTCAGAAAAGTATTTGTTACATTCTGGAGAAGGTTTTGGTGTACAACAAATGAATACCCTGTGTCGTCGTCCGCATGGATCCGTTATTTTTAGTGATAGGTACTAAAACTAAAAAGAAAGAAAAATATAAACTGTTTCACAAATAAAATAACCGACTATAAATGCAAAACACTAAAACAGAATAGAAAATAAATTTCGGAAGTCGGTGTCGATAAATGATAAAAAAGAAGTACCAAAGTCACCGACTTCCGAAACGAAAGTTATTTTGCACTTATTAATGTTTTGCATTTGAAGTCGGTTATTTTTTTTGTGAAAAAGTTTCTATTGCCATTAGATAGAGATTACTAGGATAAGAAAAAAGCAACTTACTTGCGGTGGCATCGAAAACTGGCAACCTAAATGTGAAAGTTCGACTCACACGGCACACCCACACAGCCAGTTATTTTAATTTTTATTTCAAACCCACGCAACTATTAAAAAAGTAAATGAAAATGTCTATAAAGGCTAATGCTCACCGATATTGGATATATAAAATGGCTCGAGTTCAATTTCACCGATAAAAAAGGTTTATACGTAAAAACGTACGTAGTGGTTACAAATTGAATTATCGTTGCCACCGATAGCTGTTTGTACATTTACAGTGTGTTCTGAATTGTCGTTTACATTGATGTAGGCTGAAATATTTGAAATAAAAACCAGTCTTACCAAGAGATATCGCGTTACCCAGTTACTGGGGTTTGTAGGGCAGATAGGCAGTCGTTCCATGTGAAATACTAGTAGTCAGCTGAATCCGGTTAGATTGGAAGCTGACCCCGACAGACAAGTACTTCGAGTAAAGTGATTTTATCACTACTTCTCTCAAAATGGCGAAGGAAAACACCGTGAGAAAACCAGTTATCCTATTAACCAAGAAATTCAAAGACATGAGACAACATAATCAACAATATAATAGAATATACATATTTTATGTATAGTTAATGTAAGTCTGAAATAGCCGAGTCAGAGGCCTGTGGGCTTAATTAACTGTGACACCAGAGGAGGCCACATCCTCACACGAAAAAAGAAGAAGTTAGTATATAATGTACTTTATTGTACACCAAAAAAATAAATTACACATATCTTTTACAACAACTTAATACTATGGATACAAAGACGGTCTTATCGCTGATAGCGATATTTATCAGACAACCTTTGGATGGACTTAAAGAACTAAAATAAAACAAGGGGTAGTCTGTGGTGTACTGATACATTAAAAAATAAATTCATTCAAATATGTAGCTAAACAATATACTTACTTATAAACATTATCATCACCATAATTTCAGCCGCAAGACGTCCCTGCTGGACATATTACGCCTATAAAAAAAAATACAATTCGCACTGGGCCATGGTCACAAGAATCACAAGTCATATACGGCCCAGTATCTCTAACAGAGAGTAAGTGTGAGTTACAACAGCGGAAACATATATTTTATAGGCTTTATTGTGCCCTTTTGAATTATTTCATCACCACTGCTCTCAAAACGGTGAAGAAAAACATCGTGAGGAAACCGGCATGTCCTAGAACCAAAAATTCAAAGACATGAGACATCCACCAATCCGCACTGGGCCCGCGTGGTGGATTACGGCTCTTTCCTTCTCACAGAGAGGAGGCCTGTGTCCCAGCAGTGGAAACATTAATAGGCTGATGATGTGTGTGTGTGATGCGATGTGCTTGTGCTGGATAAGCTTATGATGATGAGGCGAAAGTATGGATAGGTTGGTACCGGGACAGACTATTCAGAATGCACTTTTAACATGATTTCATCATGATAACATGGTATCTAGTTCGACAAGTATGTTTGTACGTTTGTATGTTTGTCAACGCATATCTCCGAAACTTATAATCTGATCGTGATCATTATTTTTCTATTGCATTAGGTATCTTTCAACTTATAGAACAATGTAAGTTTCATCAAAATCGGTTCAGCAGTTTTCAAGATATGGAACAATCAACCGAATTACTTAACGATAAACTGCACGAATGTGTAAATTGAGTTATTATGGGTATATTGTCAATCCTTTAGGTACCTTACTATAGCACTTGCTCACTTTATAGTGATGGAATACCAAAACTAAACCGACACTATGCCGAAACGAACGTTAATTTTGCTCTTTTAGTATTTTGCTTTGGTAGTCGGTGTTTTCAAGTACACAAACTGATTAATACATCTTTGTAAAATTTCGTATACATTCAAAGACTTCATAAAAAGAAAACTTTTCCAGAACTTTTACTCATTTCTGTTTATGGTACCAAATCCGATGCACCGCCATCAAAAACGATTATTTCAATCTTTTCACATTGCCTATTATTGTCCCTTTTTATTTCAACATCACCAAGGATACGAAGCTGTAAAATAAGAAAAGATTAAGAGATAAGGCCCCATAGCCCCAGGCAATTTTGTGCCTTGCTAGTCGCTACAACGATGCGAGCAAGTGTCCATTTTGCTGCGAAACATAAATTTTTATGTTTCTCATAGTTATAAAAATATATTCAGGGCTGTTGCCGTTTTATAAGTGAAAAAAGAAACTAGAGAAATGAAATTTTGTTTGGATTTTATATTCTTTTGAATATGAGGATTATAACAATATTTATCATACTAAACAACGAATAAATCTTGCTTATGGCTCCACATGATTAAATTTATATGATACTGAAGATTGCTACTATCTTTGCATTATATAGAGTTAATCTTTCTAGTATTATATAGCAGCATAGCCAGCATTGTGTGAGTACCATGTACTTCAGAGCTATCATTGTCTAGATACCTACGTCTTCTATTGACTTGAATGACTCCGGTGGTTGAGAGTATGTCATGCCCACTCAAATGTCTCGCCGATGGTGGCGCGTGTGTCGGATCATTTAGCTCCCTTCAAAATGGTTGAGCTGAATGGTGCTGATACATGTGTCATGTTCGTGAACGGGCGCTGTCGGTTGGGACTGGTCATCTCTTAGCTGCCATGGTTTATTTTAATTGATTTTAATTTTATTTCTGAATTGTCTTTTTATATTTACTATGGACACTTTTAACTTTCTGAATTGTCTTTTTATATTTACTATGGACACTTTTAACTTTCTACATCGTTCTCACATAATGTGTAATCTCAACATGAATGATGTAACAAATGATTTGTAATAATTACCTAATTGAAAAAGAGTGTCCATGGAGTTTCTTGCCCGTTCTTCTCCATAGAGATCTACGCCTTGGAATGGGCATCTACGGTACTTTCACAGTTATTATGTCTTGTGACTGGGACTGTAGCACCATAATTTTGTAATATTTTATTTTGTCTTTTGACAATTCAAAAGTGCCTGTAACTGGCCTACTTGAAATAAAGTGCTTTGACTTTGACTGATAAGTAATTTTTACTAAGCGAAATTGCAAGTACATTCACATGAAACCAATGCAATACAATTCGACCGAATAGCACGTAAAATAGGCTATGAGCACTAAGAAACTACGTACGTGATATCGTCTATTAACGTAATTTGAATTTAGAGTCATAATAATATGTTTAATCAAATCATCATCATCATCATCATTTCAGCCGAAAGACGTCCACTGCTGGACATAGGCCTCCCCCAGGCGTCGCCACATTGGCCGATCCCGTGCGTCTCGAATCCAGCGCCTAATCATCATCTGCCTAGCCTTTTTCCCAACTATATTGGGGTCGGCTTCCAGTCTTACCGGATTCAGCTAAGTACCAGTGTTTTACATGGAACGATACACCTTGGCGAGACGTGTCAGATCTCAAGCTTCTGAATACCTGTAACGACTGTCAAAGATCTTCAAATGACAGCCGGGACCAACGGCTTAACGTGCTTTCCGAGGCACGGAGGAAACTCGGTATGTTGAAATGGTCACCCATCCACTGACCGACCTCCCTCGTCAAGCGTTGCTTAACCTTGATGATCGACCCGTGCGGCTGTTATTATTTAGCCACGAGCGCATCCGCAGCGCCTAACATTAACATAATTATATACAATTGAGTATTATAACATAAAACAATCTTATCCAAAGGGGAGCGGGCAAAGGGCTCATTGTGCATAAAAAAATACGTCCACATCGATGTCAATGGGCAACGTACCCAGATCGCTGGCAGAATTGCCACGTTGGATGGCAATGTAATTAAAATGTGTCAAGGCATCAGGAAGGTTCTTTATAACACCTATTTAACTATTTGAATGGCAGTATCGCGTCTTCAAGTATGAGGTGAAAATGCATGGCAAAAACGAAAAAATAGTAAGTCGACGCAGCGAACCATAAATATGACAACAATAACAAAAACAAAACCATCAACATCGTACAAACGGCAGGTTGATTTAATTAGTAACTTACCGAGGGTATATAAGTACTAGCATCAAACTGACCAATTAAGTGTCAAGTGTCGACACCCTTGCGCCATCCCATCTTCTTAGCACGGCGGGCTGTGCTGAGGCAGCTGCTGCTGATGCAGAAAACCTCAAACGGCGCAAATACAACAACCTTATTGGAAGTTATATATTTGAGCCGTTTGGGGTTGAAACATTAGGTCCATATTTCGAGAAGTAAGTAAACGGTTAGTCGACTCTTCACGTGACCAGAGGGCTGGGCTTTTCCTTGGTCAGAGAATCAGCATTGCCATTCAACGTGGCAATGCTGCCAGCGTTCTGGGCACTTTTCACGTTGACAGCGATGTGGACGAATTTTTTGACGCCCTATGACCCCTGCCCTTTTATACGCGTTCGTAGTTTTATTTTATTTTTATTTAAGTGTATTTATAGGTAGTTATTGTTAATTAAGTATTTTATATTATGTAAATTTTATTAAGTGCGTGTTTGCAATTTTACTGTCACTTTTAAATTATAGGTAGGAGCATATAAAAAGTAATTTTGAAGAGCACTGCTTTATCCGCAGATTAAACATAAATGTAAAATAGTTTAAATAATAGTCATAAAATTCTAATATTTTCTCTGACCTTTTTCCGAAGATTTCTCGAGACTCTAGACGAGATAACACAGTCTTCATTTTGCTGAACAAACTAAAACTAGTTTAGATTGAAATTATGATTGTAATCTTCTAGTAGCGGGAAATTGTTCCAGCGTAGATTTACAGCATGATATTTTAAACCAACATTGTTTGGTTAATACCATATAAAAGCTAAAGTAGAGTTTTAGCACCTAAAGTTTGTTGAAACGATATTTCCCGATAAAAAACAAACAAATTGTTGTTTATTTTAGCTATCTTTTTATGAAGAGGGTATTTTGTTACTTGTTACTTTTATTTATTAACGTAAATCTCATGGCGCCCATGGCTAAATAATAACAGCCACACGGGTTGATTTTCAAGGTAAAGCAACACTTGCCGAGGTTCTTCCATGAATGGGTGACCATCTTAATAAAGTGACTACCCAGTTGGTCCCGGCTATCATTTGTGCAAATTTGACAGTCGTTACGGATAGTAAGAAGCCATTAAATTTTAACCGGACATCAGTCTTGCCAAAGGGGAATCGAACTAACCAGTTACTAGGTTGAGAAGGTCAGATAGGCAGTCGCTCCAAGTACTCAGCTGCATTCGGTTAGACTGGATATCGATACAAACACAGTTGGGCAAAGGCTATGCAGACTGAGTGAATTATTGATATACCCCAATCAGCTATCCACACAGCTCACAGGATATGCAAGCTAAAGTGGCAAAGGGCTCGCCATGTCGTCGGGGATGTTCGCCGACGCCCGCGTTTACTGTTTCTACACGACCGTGGATGCGAAAGCGTCAGGCTCCGGACTACCTCCAACACCATCCTGAGCGTATTTTCAAACAGGTTTGATTATCAGTACATTAACCATTGATATATGATTAATGTAATGACCAACAAGCAAATTATTCAGAGGCAGGCGTATTATTAATAATTTTTATTTCTATTTTATTATTTTAATTTCATTTTATAATTTAAATTAAATTTTAAGAAAATGATTTAATTTTGTATATATTATTAAATTAATTATTTTATATAGATTTGTTTAGTTTGATATTTTTTTTGTTTTAATTCCTAAAGTACAACGATGATCTAATTGGATTAAAATAAATGAAATTTTAATTTTGATTTCTTGTATCTTACTAATCTTACTTCTTACTAATATTATAAATGCGAAAATTTGGATGAATGTATGTTTGTTACTCAATCAGGCCAGAACGGCTGAACGGATCTGGATGGAATTTGGCACAGAGACAGATTATAGTCAGGCAAAAAGGTAAGCTAAGCATAAGCTAAGCTAAGCTAATAAGCACATAGGATAATTTTTACCCAAGGAATATGTTCCCTCTGTATAATTTTCAAGTTTAACGCGGGCGGAGCCGCTGGCAGAAGCTAGTATTATAAATGCGAAAGTTTGGATGGATGGATGTTACTAAATCACGCCAGAATGGCTGAACGGATCTAGTTGAAATTTGGCACAGAGATATATTATAGTCTGCAATATACTTTTATCCCGGTATAATGTTCCCTTGAGATGTCACCGCTAGCAGAAGCTAATTAACCTTAAAACCAATGACTCCGCGCAGGTAAGCTCCAGGAGACCATGAGTCAGCAATTGTAAAAAATAAAAGATGAAGTGACGATCATCACAGGGTGGGTGATGGCAACTGAAAAATTTTTCATGGAATTGATGAATCTAGCAGTGAAATGCTGTAGCCTGATGAATGTGAAAATGAAGCAGATGGACTATGCATTTGATATTACATTATCAAGATCGTAAAAAAACCGGCCAAGTGCATGTCAGACCTTGCTCCAAAGAACAAATCTGATTTTCAAAATATTGGTATTCGTTAGTAAAAAAAAACGTAATAATAAACATTACAACCTATAAATTTCAAGGTCAATGAAAAGTTTAAAAAAATCGTGGAAACAAAATTGTGAGACAGATGACGGACAGACATTCACGTGAGTGACAGCAATAGGGCTCCGTTTGGACCCTTCGGATACGGAACCCTAAAAATCAACTAGAAATATTACAGAAGATTGCAAAAATAAATCACGCACAAGTTCTCATTTTTGCTTTCTTTTCTATCGACATCCTTACTAATAGCAAAGTACTCTTTGGACTCCCAACTTTAAAATATATAGATCATGACAACACCCAAGCTCAAACTAATAAAAGTTTAAATTCTCAATGCACTTGCAATATTCGAGTTAAAATAATCTATCCATCCTTTTCTGGGACACTGTTAATCTGTACGAGGAAGTGAGATAGATATAGGAACATACCGCCCGATAAATCCTGCTCAAGTGAGAGGCCACTGGAAAATAACGAGCCTCTAAATTCTCTCTGAGATGGGTTAAGCTTGATGACATACGGACAAATGCTTTGGCGTTCTGGTTGAAACTATTCAAACTAAGATAACTGGGTTTAAAGTTCCAGGAAATGTTTTTGAACCATAAAACTGCGGGCTTTACTAGCATGAAGTGTATGGCGTAGATATGATTCAAACTCATAGCTTTTGAATTACTTGTAATGATTTTATCTTAGAGAAAAGTACCTCTTCTTGTAAACATCTGCGTTCATCTCAGAAAGGTGCTGTATTGATGAGATAAGTGATAAAAATATATTTTTTTATTCAGTTTACTAAACCACATAAAACATCATTAAAAAACCGGTAACTTAAAACGAGAAATAAAATGTATGTTGAAAAATCCTCTAGTGGACTTAAGCATAATCATCATTTCAGCCCAAAGACGTCCACTGCTGGACATAGGCCTGCCCCAAGTGTCGCCACATTGACCGATCCCGTGCGTCTCGCATCCAGCCCCTTCCCGCAACATTAACCAGCTCATCGGTCGACCTAGTGGGAGGCCTTCCAACGCAACGTCTTCCGGTTCGCGGTCGCCATTCCAGAACTTTTCGGCCCCATCGGCCATCCGTTCTGCGAGAAATGTGCCCTGCCCACTGCCACTTAAGTTTGTCAATTCTTCGGGCTATGTCGGTAACCCTGGTTCTCTTACGGATCTCCACATTTCTGATTCGATCACGCAAGGAAACTCCAAGCATAGCCCTCTCCATTGCCCTTTGAGTGACTGTAAGCTTCCTGATAAGGCCCATTGTAAGCGACCACGTGTCAGAGCCATATGTACCTACCCTGTATCTTACTTTTCTTTACTAACATAATTTGAATACTTACTAATATTGGATACCGTTAAGGGTTTAATTTAAGATGTCAAAAATTTTGTATGTCGTTTTTGTGGCGAATAAACACTTTTTCTTTCTTTCTTTCTATATGTCATCACTGGCAACACACACTGGTCATAGACTTTCGTCTTGAGACACTGTGGTAAGTTGGACGAAAAGATAATGAAAGCCTGTTTTTTTAACGCTATTATATAACTATATTATGTCTATACTACTATTTATCATCATTATAGACGAAGTACGTCTACTGCAAGTTGAACACAGGCATTTCTCAAATGGCACCACATGTGCGTCTCGTATCCAATGAATTGCGCAGCCTTAGCCAGGTCAGCGGTCCACCTTGTAGGAGGACACCCAACGTAGAATAGAATTGCCAAAAAAAAATTGCTCTTCTCAACCAACAACAGTTGCCAGACAAGGTTCATACTGGTCCCGTCTTCTCTACTAACAAAACAGTCATAAAACATGTGTTACATCTGCAAACTTTTTCTCTTTTAACACAAGTTCACGCCAAACATACGTTTTACTTGCTTCCAAACAGAAAATATATAGCATTTATCCTTCAAACTATTCCACCATATATCACAGTTGTAACTCATTCAAGTTTTGGCACACACCTGTTACCAAATTCCCGCTATGTGAATTTTTCCATGCGAACGGATTTCGGAAATAACCTTCCCTTATTTGAAAATATACCAGCCCTATAGTAAATGTTTTCGTTCTTTATTAGACCGCGAGAATGTTATACGAAAATCTGTTATTTTGTTATGATGGAGATTCTAGTTTACTAAAAGAATACAAGAGTAAATCACGTCAACTTCGGTCATTAATAAAGCGAGCTCTTAAATTGCCTTAACAAACCTCATAAATGGTATATTTGGTTTGTTAAGGTACTTTAAGAGCTCGCTGGTTACGAACTCATAATAGAATTTACAGCACGAAGTTACTTGATAGGAGTTCATGTTATGCAAAATTAAAGTCAATATAAACTTAACAGTAGTACACCATCATCCATGACTAAGTTAGTTTTATTTTTCCCCTCCGTAGGGTATGGGGAGAGGGGTGTTATTAATATGACGTGTGTCACTGATACACACGTTAAACTTTGCTTTTGAACACGTTTGAGTATTTGTGTATATGTCTGTCTGTGGCATTTGATTAAGTTTTTTTTTTGTTTAAAAGTTGACATTATAAGAAATGTTTTTAGCTGTTTGATAAAAATTGGTTCAGGCGTTCAAAATTTAAGGGCGTTTTACGGCTTTAATCGGGGTATTTTCGTGTTATTAGCGTGTGTACTACTAGATAAATTATGTAGTTTAAAATGTATGAAATATATACACAATACCTGTGTTTTGTTTTCAACACAAATTATTGTAAAACAGGACCCACCCCATTCTCGATTGCAGAGGAGCTTAGCAAAATGAAAGAAATCGCTTGACACTGCATGATATAACTATCGCAGTGAATAACCTCTTGTAGTGCTCTCTGTGCAACAACACCTGCACCCTGAAGGACCTTTGTGAGGTAAATGATAACTCTGTCGACGTGGCTGAGCTGATCAAACCATATTTAATTTTGAAATCATCGATACGACGATGAAGAAGTAGATAACCCCCAGCTTTTCATAAAAGTCCCTCATGAAACCAGACACGTGTAACCAAATACACAAATAGCCACAAATATGTCAATATAAATCAAATACGAAGGAAAATGCGATTGCCTCATCAACAATCATCCTTCCAAAATCAAAATACTTCAATGATCCAAGATCACAAGGCAAATGATTAGGAACGAACACGAATCTTGCTCGGCACACGATTGGAATCAAAGTAATGCCCCTTGTCGACAAAGGAGTAATTTTTAGATGACAGGAATGAGGGTCCCACAGAAAATTGGGTCTTTACTTTTGACACGAGAAAAAGAAACACCTTTGTGGAACAACGAAACAATACGAGTCTAGTAAAAAAATTAGGAGAATTGCGAAAATGCGACAACGATGTCTTGTAAAGACGAAATGAGGAAAAAATTTGGGATGTATTTCAATATCTTGCTTTCCTAAATATTTTTTTCATATTTTTGTTGGGATGCTCTTTCAAGATGTTTTGGAGCCTTGGGACTGAATAATCTTTTTCCTCAACTTATTGGCCGATTGATAGCTAATAAAGTGGTTGTAGAAATATCATATCTTGACGATGTTACAGGCTGTCATCAAATTTTGATTCAAATAAATTCTGATGTGATCACTTGACTAAAAACCAATGATATCAAGTTATTTTTGCAATTTATTATTGGGTAATTAAACCTATTTACCACGTCCAATTTTTTTTTTTCTTATATATGCTCGCGCTTGACCACCATCTCACCTGATGGTAAGCGATGATGTGGTCGATGATGGAGCACGCTTGCCTAGAAGTAACCTATTCACTCTTGACTTAAAGACCCTTATGTTGTAGCTATCGGGAAACACAAACTCCGGCAGGGTATTCCACTTCTTAGCTGTACGCATGATAAAAGTATTCTCAAGACGTTTAGTGCGTATGGGTGGGATGTCCACCATGTACCGATGGCGCATCGCCGTACGTCTGGTAGTCCGATCATAAAACGGGCTGGGCGGAATTAGATTATGCTATTCCATCGCACACTCCCCGAAATGTAATCGATAAAAAACCTACAAGCTGGTAACTCGGCGACGATGTTCAACGCCTGGGTTTTAGCAGCATTAAACCTGACCAGATTGGCATCGCCCCATTCGGAGACTGCCTGCAAGGACATGTTCCTGCGCTTCACCATGGCCGCCCGGAGAGACTGGTAGTACGAGCGTTGGACAAATATCTCTCAGCAACAGTGCTGTCGTCTGCTTACCCAAAGGTACCGGGTTTTAGCAGATCGTTAATGTGCAGCCAGTATAAAGTTGGTGAGAGTGACCCCTGAGGGACACTGGCATTAATATCCAAGTGGTCCGACGAGCAGCCATCGATAACCACTAGAATGGACCGATCTCTCAGGAAGTTTGCAATCCAATCACACAGACCACCGGGCAAACCGAATGAAGGAAGCTTACCAATAAGGTTTTCGTGCCAGACCCTATCAAAAGCCTTCGAGATGTCGAGGGAAACGGCAAGCGCTTCCCCATGCCTCTCGATGGCCTCACTGCAGATGTGAATGGCATACGCTAGAAGATCCCCAGTAGACCGATTCCGGCGGCAGCCGTATTGGCGGTCACTTAGGATATTGTTAGTTTCTAGGTATGCCAGGAGCTTAATATTGAGTACGCGTTCCATACTCTTACAGAGTATGGAGGTTACAGATATGGGTCTGTAGTTGGCCGGGTCAACTCGGCTGCCCTTCTTGGGCACGGGCTGTACGTTAGCCTGCTTCCAAGCATTCGGCACTTTTCCAGCCTCATACAAAAGGCGGAATAGGCGTGTCAAGATCGTAGACAGTTCAGGCGCACAGGTTCTAAGAACAATTGCTGGTATTCCGAAACCATAAGTCACGTTCACGTCGAGGTTGCGCATCACCCTACGGACGTCCTTTTGATGGATACGAATGTCCGACATACTCGTCTTGCATCCATCAGGAGAAGGAAGGGGCCGCGCGTCACCAGGATTCAGACGTGAAGATCCACGTTACTCGTCTTACGCGATCGAGCGTCGACCCAAGCCAGGTACGCCGCATGTTAAAGCGCGTCGGCGCGCTTACATTCGGCGCCAAACCATGGCCGGTCTTCGCTTGACATTAATACGTCAGAGAACGGAATGTAGTACTCCATTCCCTGACGCAACACATCCGTCACGGCGTTCGCGCACGGCGATGGATCAGTCGAAGAAAAGCAAGTAGGCTGCCAAGGATAGCATGCGAAGAAAGATCGCAAACCATCCCAATCTGCTGACTTGTACCGTCAAACCCGCCGGGTGCCTCTTGGGCTGGGATCAGGCGGGGAATAGAAGGAATAGAAGCGAAGGGTACCGCTGCTGTGCTGCATCAGCCGCCTCACTGAGGTACTCTGTGAGCCTGGATGTCTCCTGATATCCGCTGTGCGAACGGTAGACACAGGCGTAGATAATTTTGTCTAGACCTGTGTCCACCAGAGCCCATATAGTTGTGAATTTGGAGTCCTCAAGGTTACGGAGACGCCGATAGCAAGTGTCGTCACGAGCGTATATACACACACCCGCGCGCGGTTTAAAATTTTGCTCCAGGGTAAACCCTGGGTAAGATAAGTACGACACGTCTGACGGACTCGCTATCTGCGTCTCATTTCAAAAGCAGCGCTGGTTTCTGCAGTCCACTACAGGTGGTAGTGGACTGCAGAGAGATTTGAGTGCAGACCTCGAATGTTGGTGAGGTGCACTTTGTGGGGGAGGGAGTGCAGCCGCTGTTTAAATCTCGTATTATTCCTTTCCCTTGGTATTATATTTTTAAAGAGTTAATGGAGGAGAGGAGTTTGAAGTGAGACGAGGTTCCACGCTGCTAACCTTCAGACACGCACTGAAAGGACAGCATCATTGGGACACTTTTGAATGTCCATCGGGCCCTCCCCATCTGGTCGCCAACCAGCACGATGGCGCATCCCGGGATTTTTCAATAGTTGGCGGGGCAGCCTTTCATGTGTGGCTGGCACACTACTTGGGCCCCCAACTACCTGCGGTGGCCAGCGGTGCACCGTGCCTCGGATCCCGCTACCCTCCGAGACCAGTCTCCCGATACGCCCATACCAGCGCGCGTCAGGCTGGTCAGCCTGCAGTGGAACAGCTATCTCGACCCAACTCCTCTTGTGGCTACACCGAGCATCGTACCGGAACACGGCTAAGCCACTTGGCGGTACGTCTTTGCCCGGTGGGTGGTCGCAAGCCTTCGGCCGAAACCTACCACCAGTTTTTTTTGTCACCTGATTTGTACCACCCGGGGACCATGTGTAGGGTATCGGAATGGGGTACACTCCTACGGACGTGGGTGACTCAGCCCCCCCAATTCTATACGTTAAGAGCAGTGGTGGCCCAGTGGTAACAGCCCCGACTTACGTATCGTAGGTCGTGAGTTCGAACCCAGGCAGGCGCTATACTTTGTGTAAATTATTTCATCACCAATGCTCTTGAAAAACGGTGAATGAAAACATCGTGAGGTACCCTGTATGTCCTAGAACCAAAAATTCGACTACGTGAGACAGTCACCAACCCGCACTGGGCTCGCGTGGTGGATAAAGGCTTATTATCTTTCTCACAGAGAGGATGCCTGTATCCCAGCAGTGGGAACATTATTAGGCTGATGATGACCACGTTCTATATCCGTGGAATAATCGTTGCTTTATTTATTTCTTAATCACACAATCCACAGCTCTTATAAATACCTTAACGCACTTATTGTACAGCACAACTATTTTCATAATGACCCTCGGCAAACATCGTGTTTCGTCAGGCGTCGGATTTCTATCAGTTGCCCTTTGCACTTGGTGCAGACTATGCGCTCTCAATAAACTTGGAAATAATAGAATTTTTAATATTCTTTTAACTTAATGTAATTTATTTAAAAAATGGGAGGTAAGCTGCTAAAGGAAAATAGTTTTGCAGCTCTATATAGTTTATACGAAAATCAATACAAAACAACAATAAAGTACTTACTTACTTACTTACTTATCTGAATTCAAATTATTATACACGATAAATCAAATAATTGATAGACATGCAAATTAGCATTCGATTATATTCGGAAATGCGAAGATTGCCGAGGGATATTAAGAAAATTGTTGTACTGTACTACTATTAAAGCCAATTACGAATATACAATTAATTAACTTCACAAAAAAATTGCAACAGAAACTTAGAACAACAAAGCATAATTTATTATTATTTGATGACTCGTAAGATAATTTGAAAAATACTTATATCTTAATGATTTCTTAGTTTTGGGACCCATACTATGAGAATTTCTACGGAAATGTATCATTTGCTATTTATTAAAACTTAAAATTTTACCTACAAATAAAAAATAAAAATTCTCTTTACACCACCACCTTATTCGGTGTAAAGTGTAAACAAATTTAATTTACACAAAAGAGAGTATTCCAAAACTGATCTGAGTATGTTGTAAGTGGCTCCGAAGAGCTCTCAAGATCAACATTATCCCAGAACGGGACCCTAATGCGCTCTCCAGTATTTTATCAAGTCGTTTCATGCAGAGGATCGAACAAAAGACGATATAAAAAACTTTTTTACAAAAAAATACTACCGACTTCCAGAAAACTACAAAGTGAAAAATAACTTTATTTTTGGAAGTTGGTGTCCATAACGCAAAAAAATGGTACCTACGAAAGACACCGTATTTTTTTTTTTTTCTCTTTTTAGTTGCACCTACCTAATAGGCAAGTTGTTTAGTAAGTGTCCTATAACGCCAGAATAGATTACCCGAATATCATGAAACTTGAACAAAACCGATCAAATAAGAGATATGCTTACCACTTAAGAGCGTACTGGCGTGATGTTATGTTATGAAATGGTATAAACAATAAACAGACATTCGATTGCAGCAGTCCCGAGAGATTTGCCGTTATTTATTGAAGAGTTCTGTTGTATATCTTCGGAGTTTTTCATCAGATCTTCAACAAATTTAAATGGGACCAATTTCGAAACATACTCTTTCAAACAATTTTTTTTTTTAAATCGGTCCGCAATTGACGGAGATATCGGTGAACATACACAAAAAAATATATACAAGAAGTCGAACATAGAACCTCCTCCTTTTTCGAAAGTCGGTTAAAAAGGGCCTATACAAAGTGACATTCTGTAGAGATAGCGATTTTTTTAATGTTTTTTATTATTGATAGGCTCGCGCTTGACCACTATCTCATCTGATGGTAAGCGATGATGTGGTCGACGGTGTAACACGCTTACCTAGAAGTAACCTATTCACTCTTAACTTAAAAACCCCGAGGTTGTAGCTATCGGGAAACACAATCTCCGGCAGGGAATTCCAATCCTTAGCTGTACGCATAATGAAAGTATTTTCAAAACGTTTAGTGCATATGGGTGGGATGTCCACCATGTAACGATGGCGCATCACCGTACGTCTTGTAGTCCGATGATGAAACGGGCTAGGTGGAATTAGATCATGCAATTCCATCGCACACTCCCCGAAATACAACCGATAAAAAACCGACAAGCTGGCAACCTGGCGACGATGTTCAAGGATCTGGAGCTTTGACTCAACCAGTGCCACATTGCCAATGAGCCTCTTGGCCCGTTTTTCGATAAACTCTAGTGCATCAAGCTGGTACCTGGCAGAACCGTCCCAGAGATGATAACAGTATTCCATGCAAGATCGAACTTGCGCTTGATACAACTTAAGCAGCTGCTCTGGCGTGAAGTACGGGTAATAATGTATGGGTTTGACATGCGTACGTGGTACGTGATCGAAAGTCATTAATGAGAACATCAATCATCTGATTGATCTTCTCATTAGTGTTCTTATATAATGTCACTTTGTCGAAAACTAGTGGTATGAAGATAAACAAGGAATTTTCATAAAGCGAATAAAAATCATAAAAAATATTGAATTATACGTAGAATGCTATTTTGTAAATTAACGCAGTTTAAGAAACAAGAACACTTCCAAATTAAGGTTACACTAATCGATTATTCTTCAATACTAACGTAGTCTAGGGATTACTCCACTGTTTGACGATGCACGTTCAAAATAAAAAAATATATCAATTTGTCTCATCATTATCTAGCCCTGTACGGAAACAAAAAAGTAAAAAAGAAACAGATTTGAAAGTTATGAGCATCGAAAGTTCCATATTTCAACACACTAAATTTAACGCATCTTTGGGCGGCAATAAATACCATAAGAAGAAGGAAAATTGCAAAACGGCCTCCATACAGGAATAGATTAGTAGTTCAACAATGCAAATAATTTTATTTTGAAAATATACATTTAGTAGATTTTTCATGATATCTAGACTCCCAAAGGTCTGTTTACAAAATGTCACGCGCTTTTTTTCGTCCTAAATCATCATCCTTTCGCTACAAACTTGCAAAAGTGCTCATTCGTACGCGAACTAGCTTCTTAGTACTCATCACAGCATCTATCTCTTTCGCACGAGTTGTCGGATGAGATAGTAGGCATCTTAACCCCGCGCACAAAATAGTTCGTACCGTCGACTAGTGTAACCTTAAGGAAAGTATTCACTTACTAAGAATCACATAGTTTATTTATTATTAAACAGTTAAATGGGAGAAGACTAACCTAAGAACATAAATCTACGAGCACCAATTCAAAATTCAAAAATTAAAATTACATTCCATAAACCCCCGCAAAGAAATCCTTCCAACAGCGCGGCAGCGTATGCAAAATCGCAAAGGTACCCCGTTTTCATGACTTATTATTCAACCCAAAACGTGTTACCCAGTTGCCCCTGAGGGTAACCGAGGATAAAAGTCACGTTGCAAATGACAATGATACATCAAAAGGCAACATGCACTACTTTTACCATTATTTTACGAGGCTGAGTCAGCGTGAAACATAAAAGAACCCTACGTGGGCAATAGAGATACAAATAAGCAAGAAAGGCATTAAAGTTTACGGTAATAGTGTATCTACGGGCTATATCCTTGGCTAAACCATGTCGGTCAAGGAAAAACAACCTTTTGTATGTACATAACTACTGCTTTAATGAATCCCTTCGTATTTAATTTTTACCCGACTGCCGAAGGAGGATAATATGTTTATCAGTCTATGTATGTATGTTTGTTCCTATGTGGCGTTCTAGAGACCAAACGCGTTGGCCGATTTTTATGATTCTTACGTCAATCGATTCGTCTTAACCTTGTGAGATTCACTGATGCACGGATTTTGGGTGCCATATTGTAAAGGCTCAATTTTTTTTTCTTCCTATCCCATCGTATAGGGAATCAAAATAAAGGGTTTTAAGAGGTGATTTCAAAAATATATAACAGTTATGTGTTTAAATGTACCTAATTCGAAAAATAAAATGCTAACTAAAAAGTTATAAATAACATAGTTAACTCAAAAAATCAACAAACCCGACTCACATCATATCACATCATCAGCCTATTAATATTCCCACTGCTGGGACACAGGCCTCCTCTCTGTGAGAGGGAATGGGCCGTAATCCACCACGCGGGCCCAGTGCGGGTTGGTGATTGTCACATATATTCAAATTTTTGGTTCTAGGACATGCCGGTTTCCTCACGATGTTTTCCTTCACCGTTTTTGAGAGCAGTTGTGATGAAATAATTTACACAAAGTAAAGCGCCTGCCTGGGTTCTAACCCACACAGTGCTGTGCTGTCGGAAGATACATATTCGCGAGCTGGCTGACCAAAACCTGATGTATCCTCAGACTACACAGCATGATTTTCTTCTTGTTTACGTCTATATAGTTCTTCTAAGGCGGTTTGTTGATTTTTTGAGATAACTATTTTTGTCGCCTCTCTTAAAAGTATGATATTCATAAAAACTTTTCATAATGAATTTATCCCATACCAGCTATTTACCGCGGTTTCGCTCGCATGGACGCACCGTCCATGCGAGATTCATTTTGTGAAAGAATTTTCGTAGTCAGATAAGGACTTGGACTGAGATTTACTCCCCAAAAAACAAGAAAAAAAACTCTTTACAACTCTTTATAGAAAAGTTAAACTTTAAAATATAAAAGTACCCTCCTTTCAATGAATTTCGCCTGTATTGTGGATGCTTTACAAACATATTAACTCACATAAACGAACAGCCAGACAACAAACAATTCTCGCGTCACAAATAATTGTTCCGTGCGGAAACAAAACATGCAGCGGGACAAGCAACCAGTTCTATTTTTTTTTTTTGTTCCGTGGCGGAAAATCCTCATAGGGGGCTGTCAGACTCGTACTGACTAAAAACCACCCTGGTGTTCCATCTCACACCTACGCTGGGGGACGCGGGAACAGCGATACTTCCGCAACCCGACCCGCCGCTGCAGGCCTCGATCTCGGGTTGGGGAGAAGTGAGGTGTTATACTCCACCCGCAACGTCTAAGGGGGGCGCGCGTGGAACACTACGTGCCGCCACCTCGGGTCTTGATGTGTATTGGGGGCTACGGACGTCCCCGAGTCCGTCACCTCTGGACCAATTTAGGACGGCCGGAAGAGGGCGTTGTCCGCTCTCCGCCGACGCCCGAGGCGTCTGCTGCGGATCGGGTGAGCGGATGAAATCTCCCTCTCCCTCTCCGCAGCCTCCTTCTGCGAGACGACTGTTTCGCAGAAGGATACCACCGCGTCCCAGGACTCTTCGCTGCCGACCATAGACTCGACTACGGCTGGCAGCGACAGGTCACAACCTACTTCTGAGATGAGGGCACAACGTGGCTCCTCCCAAGCGGCACACTCTGCCAGCGTATGCCGCGCCCAGACGACGCAGGCAACCTCTGCACCAACCGTGCCAGCACGCAATATGCAATGACCATAATGTCAAATGACAACTAATCGAATCATGAACTTGTCTTGACAAATCATTAGACACAAGCAAACTACCAAGACAGAGCAAAAAATATCGTAAAAAAATCGTCACACAAAATCAAAACATCCCAAGTAGAAAATTATGTAGATATTATTTTAAATCGGAAAAGCTGAAGGGTCGCCGTCGAGTCGGGATAGCCACACTATTGTGTACAAGTTGAGTTTCTCATTACTATAGAACATTTAACACAATAATTTTTGACATACTGGCCGGTGTAACAAAGAGTATACTTAGGTAGTTTGGTCATGTTAGAAGGATGAATGAAAGGCGACTTAGAAAATATGCAGACGTGAGTGTAAATGCCGGAATGGAACACCCCAGAAGGACATATACGAATCTTATTAGTGATGGATAGATGGATAAAAAAACAATTAAACAAATAAAAAATCCCGACTGCTTAAGAAGCAGACTAAAAAGTCGGAGGATACATCTGGTTTTGGTTATCCAGCTCGCGAATATGTATCCTCCGACTGCACAGCTTGATTTTGTTCTTGTTTAGGTCGTTTTAGTTCGCTTCTTAAGCAGTTTACAACTTTTTAGTTATTTTTTTTAGATGTAGGTACATTTAAACATATAAGATTTATAAAAACCCTTTATTTTGATACCCCACACGATGGGTTTGGAAGAAAAAAAATCAGGCCCCCACAATATGGCACCCAGAAGCCCATTTTTCTATTTTCCAATTTTAATGTAGCCAGTGACCGGAGTGACACTCGCAGGGTTAATACCATAGATATAGTATGCGTAGCAAAAAAATTCTAAATCTATGGTTAATACAAATCGATTGACGTAAGAATCGTTAAAATTGGCCAACGCGTTTGGTCTCTGGAACGCCACATAGGAACAAAAATACATACATAATGGTATGTATGGACATAGACTAATAAGCACATTACCCTCCTTCGGCAATCGGGTAAAAAGGCCAGGTGCTTTGTACTCATAACTGACATGTGTGTATGACCACATGTATGAACATAAACGAAACAAAAAGAGTATGTAAGAATTATAGCGTCTGGCGTTCTGCAGTTTCTGCCAACTCCCATAAGCAACCCTGACGAGCAACACTGCGGAATCCAAACTGAAAACCAGCGCTGAAAGCCTGATGCCCAGCAAATGTTGAGTTGGTAACTCTTTCGATGTGGATACGCTCAGCGCAATTATTGATTGCAATTTTTAGGGTTCGGTAGTCAACAAGGAACCCTTATAGTTTCGCCACGCCATGGACAGATGTCCATCCGTCCGCAGATTAACTTAGAGACTCTTAGTACTAGAATGCTCGGCATGGATGTACATATTAATTACGCCGACAAACTGGTAAAACAAAATCATGTTTTTTAGGGTTCCGTACCCAAAGGGTAAAAACGGGACCCTTTTACTGAGACTCCGCGATCCGTCTGTCTGTGTCTGTCTGTCCGTCTGTCACCTGGCTGTATCTCATGAACTGTGATAGCTAGACAGTTGAAATTTTCACAGATGATGTATTTCTGTTGCCGCTATAACAATACATACTAAAAACATAATAAAATTAATATTTAAGTGGGGCTACCATACAACAAACGTGATTTTTTGCCGTTTTTTGCGATAATGGTACGGAACCCTTCGTGCGCGCACTTGGCCGGTTTTAACATTTTTATTTATCTCCAGTACACGTAAAGTGCGGATGTTTTTTTTTCATGATTCAAAAATTTTACGGGCCTTAATAACCATTTTTCGATTTAGGGATCCGTTTGCGTAAAATGAAACTTTAAATTGCAAATTTTAGTTTAAGTGAAGTCTCCCCCCTGTGCCAGCTAAATGGTTGCTGAACAATTTTACGACAGTAGTATATTTAACAAAAATTAAAAGAAGAACTATCAGAGTTAAGTAGGCTTTACAAGTTTACGAGTAAAAGTCGACCAACTTATAAAAAGTGTTATTTTTCTTTTCGTTAGGGCTTTGGTGTGTTCGGTATGTTCGGTGTTTTCATTATTTATGAACATTTACATATACATAATTTTTACCTAATTATTTTGATGAATGTAGATGTTTGTACAGAACCCTCGGTGCACGAGTCCGACACGCACTTGGTCGATTTTTCTTTCTACTGTTATTCTCTTTTACTGTCATCGTGGCTGTTGTATTGACACAATGTCGAATAAATATTTTCTATTCACATTTCAAAAAGGCTTGAGTTTATGTATGTATGTGGCCGGTATAAATGACCAGAAAGGTAGGCGGTAGAATGATACGAGTTGTAGTGGGCGATATTAAGTCGCCTTCAGTGCAGGCGTATAGAGGTCAAGAGGGGCTTAGACTCCGTAGAATGTAGACTTTTACTGCAAAAAATTCTTAGCAGATACTTCGTGTAGACTTAATTTGTATGAGATTATGGTCTCTTTCTCGCCAGAGTTAGCTTTAGTTATGGGAAAATTATAAAGTCATTCAGTTGGGTTAGTAGTGGGGTTAGAGTGCGCGCAAGATAAGTCTGCGCGCGGCCAAAATCGGTACTAATCGTTTGTCATTTATGTCAGGTGTCAAGAGAGTGTGTTTTATTCCGTGTTTTTATTCGTTTCCGAAGTAAATAATAACCATCATTATGCCAAAAGAAATTTAATGTGCTGGCAAGGATGTTTTCTTGAAGTGAACAAGACAATAAGGGGCCTACGGTACCGTTTTACAAAGATAAAGCCCGCGTTGCTTATTTGACAGGTAACTTTTAGGGATACCATTATACAAAAAATTCCCTAAATTTTCGTACTACCGGTGCCTGACAGTATTGGTTTTTGAGTGGTACATATAATACCAGCGGGACAAGACCGACATCATGTAATATAATGCATCATTGTTAATTTATTTTTTAAGGCGTTTCTGAACGCACCGTTACCCAAATAACTCAAGAGTGTCATGTGGCAGCAGCTTCTTCAAAAATTGTTGAAGAAAAAAGATTCTGACGATTTAACAGTAGGTACTACTAAGTATTCAATAAAAGATTTACAATAATTTAATGAAGCTTTTTTTATCACATTTTATGCAAGTACAAAAAGCTTATGATTAACTTAAATTACTTTAAGTTTCGAGTAATGAGAAATGATTATTGATTAAATGAAGGAAAAAAGATCAGTTATGCTGGCAACATTAAACACGCCACCCGTCGCGCGCAGACTTATCTTGCGCGCACTCTAACTGGCTTTCTAGAGAGTGCCAGAGTGCCGGATTGTCAAAAGTATAGAAGAAGAAAGAAAGAAAAAGAGTTTAATTGTCACAAAACGACTAACATATATTATATGCATGCTTATGCTAAACTCTTTACAATAGTATTGGTCATCATCATCAACCTTTTCAATGTTCCCACTGCTGGGACACAGGCCTTCTCTCTGTGAGAGGGAATGGGCCATAATCCACCACGCGGGCCCAATGCGGGTTGGTGGATGTCACAATCAAGTCATCGAATTTTTGGTTCTAGGACATGGACATTCACCTTTTTGAGAGCAGTGCTGATGAAATAATTTACACAAAGTAAAGCGCCTGCCGGGGTATGAGCCACGACCTACGACAACTACATTTTGTATGAAACAGAAACGAAATAGGATGAAAAATGCCCGGCAGATGCATGTTGTGATTGTGGCAAGAAGGCTTTCACACAGCATAATGCTGTGCCGTGGGGGACCCAAAGCACGGCGTTGATTTTCAGTAGTCGTCTAGGACAGGACGTATGGAAACCAAATTGCAACGAGTATATCAACTGGTGGAGGTTCAATTTAAAAGTAAAATCAAATGGTGGCGAATAAAAAGTCTGTCTCTTTTGTATTGCAGTCGGCAGCATTACTGCTACGAATGAAGTCCTAGGATATCTGAATCGGGTAACGTCTAAATAGGATTTTCCATAAATATGTAATTTTTCAGTAACAATCAGTGATGTTATACATATACTGAGGTAGAAACGTATTACCGACGTCTACGCGGCAATACAAACGCCAGCTTGAGTGAACGCATTCTGACCTGCGTTTGGCCGCGACAAGAACGTGCATTTGAACAGTATGTTTATTTCTGTCTGACAATTGGGTCATATTTATATCTCTGTGATCTTTTAATCTACTCAGTGATAGAAATAAAGTTCCAAATTCCATAGGTCTTATGTAGGTAAATAAAGTAAAATATGGCCTATTTTTTTTCTTTATGAAGAGTATAACGCCTCTATTTGTAAAATCTCATTGGTAACAATATTCGGTATTGTGCCGGGATCGTCTCGTACCTGGGACATAAATATAATCGCCAAAAAGTGAGCGCAGAATGGCCTTTACTTAGCCTTTGAAGAATAAAGGCGTGATTTATGAAGCACACCTTAATGTTTTGTTACCAAATGCTCGACAATACGACAAATTCCTCAAAATTTCAATCACAAATCAAAGTTTTTAATTCACAATGAACATTTTTCAGAGGGTTTTCTAAATGTTTTTGAGAATTTATTGAAAAAACAAGTAGAAAATATCTTCAAGTAATACTAATTCAGGTTACACACATTCCAGACTGATAGATTCTATCTCTCTGAAAGCAGTCAATAAATTCCTTCACAAGAAACTTCAAGGTTCTCTTTATAGCCCATACATTTCATTCTGATGCCCGCCCAAAACCAACAACTTAGCGGTACATAATGGTTACAAAATTCTACTTTATTTTTACATTACAGTCACGTAACAGAATGAAAAACAAGATCTACCCACCGATAGGAGCTACTCGACGTTTTCTTAGAAGGAAGCTGAAAAATAAATCTTTGTAGCACACCCAGAGACGACACTTAAACGTTATCAACCTAATTATTTTCATTAAAATTGGGATGCTCTAAAGGCTGTTTTGCATTTTCATTAGTTAAGAAGCGATTGAATTTCCTACACAACGAAAAACTGACAGTTTTGGACTGATATTTTGTCACAACTTATAAACTTGACTTGCTATGTATCTGTTGTCTAACTTATATTGAGTAACAGCGTTCCAAATATTATTTGTCAACTAAAGTTACTGATTGATTAATTAATCTCTAATAAGACTCTGAGTGCGGCAGTTAATGAAATTTATTTTTAATGAATGTTGTGATATCTTTTTTTGAATTACAAGACCGATGTCCTCTTTGCGGTCAGTTTGATTTCCCTGGGGAGCTTGTTCTTTTCAAATGTTTTTTCCTGTTTCTTTGAAGACAAGAAGTTTAACAAATAAGCTTTCGGCTACGGCGAATAAATACATTAAGTTATTTGGCCTTTTGAGTATAGCCAATCGATTTTCTGATAGATTTAATTTGAGAATGAATTCGCTATGGTTTAGACTTAAAATCAAGCGTGATTATGGTAATATCTCAGTAATCACTAATTTGCCAGTCTCATCAATCACTCCCATTATTATTACAAACTAGGATTATTTATGTAATCCGCTACTTGAATTATCATTTCACTTACATTGTACCACCACACGCGAGCAAGTCATGAAGTGCAATATCTCAGGAGTTCGTTTCTCGGCCCTGGGGAAAGATAGCCTGCAGGTAACAGAATTGCATGGAATGCCTTTGCACTGTAATTGGATCATATACAGGCCAGTTAGATTAGATTAGATTAGACTTTTGCACCCAGTCTTCATTAGGATATCCCGTTCATGAATTTGTTCATCCACGGTCTTTAGCTCCAACAGCAGATCGGTCCTTTCACATGTCACTTGGTCAGCCTAGTGCCACTTTAGCTTATTAATACTACTTCGCACATAAACCATTATCTACTTTACAATGAAAGTGCTGTCATTTTAATAAATAGACTGCTGAAATAAATTAATATTACGCCTCAAATGCATAGCAGAGCCTACAAAATGGGATTTGATTTACGAGTTTTATGCATGACCACGTACGGTATGATTTGTACGTAATTAAATGTACTGGGGTCGGTGTAATAACTTTCAAGTTCAGTAAACTGGCAAACTGTAGCCTGAATGATAGTGCAGTTGGGCGTTAGTGTGATACATTGGGAGATAACTGAAGTCTTTCTTAACTCAAGTGTGTTTATAGCATTAAATGACGTGCCAAGCAAACAAGAGATTTCGAAGTTTGCACCACGTTTACCGACATAGCCCGATGAATTGCCAAATTTAAGTGGCAATGGGCAGGGCACATTGCTCGCAGAACGGATGGCCGTTGGGGCTGGAAAGTTCTAGAGTGGCGACCGCGTATGAAGATGCAGCGTTGGAAGGCCTCCCTCTAGGTGGAGCGACGACCTGGTCAAGGCTGCGGGCGTCCGGTGGGTGCAAAACGCACAGGACCGATCAGTGTGGCGATGCTTGGGGGAGATCTTTGTTCAGCTGTGGACATCTTTCGGTTGAAATGATGATGATGACCCCGTGTAAATGAGTTCTACACTAAAGAAGATTTTTGAATTTTTTAATAAAATTGATGATTAACTCGTTGGACTAGCGGTCGCAAGTGCTACTGCTGAGCATGATGTGTTGGATTCGATTCCCGGGTCGGGCAAAAGGTAAGTTATTTTTTCTATCTGAAGCTTCTTCTCAGTAGCCCGGATTCTGGTTTTGTGCCCGGTTGATGGCAATAGGCTCGTCCCTATTAAATGAGATTTAAACAAAAGTGGCAAAATCTTACTAATCATACTATCACAATTCACACTATAACAATAATATTATAAAGGCGACAGTTTGAGAGTGTGTGTTTGTATGTTTGTTACTACTTCACGCTCAAACGGCTGGACGGATCGAGATAAAATTTGGCATAGAGATAGATTATAGTCTTGAATAGCATATAGGAGTTTTACCATGGGAATATGTTCCCTTGGGCAAATTTTCGTGCTAAGCAAAGACGAGAGATTTCGTGGCTTACGAGTACCAAACTGTTACTGTCCCATTGTAGGACAAAAGTCTCTTCTTATACAAAGAAGTAAAGAGCATTAACCACCACCACCACCAACCACTTGCTCAAGACCGTTTGGCAATTTTATACTTATATCTATACTATTATCTATACTAATAATATAAAGAGGAAAGATTTTTTTGTTTGTTTGTACCGAATAGGCTCCTAAACTACTGGACCGATTTGAAAAATTGTTCAAACATTTTTTTTTTTTTTAAATAAAACATTGCCCCTCACTTGGAATTTCTTCTTGTATCGTAGGTGCGTTTACAAACATATAAACTCACATACACAACACCCAAAGCCGGAACAACTATCTGTAGGTCATACACAAATTTGTTCCGTGCGGGAATCGAACCCGCGACACGCAGCGCAGCAGTCAATCGCTCAACCACTGCGCCAATCGTGCGCCCAAACCAATAGAGAGATAAATTATTCCTGAATGACATAGGCTATTTTTTATTCCCGAAAATGGGTGCTGTGCGGTGTTCCACGGGAGTGAAGCCGCGGGCAACAGCTACTAATATTATAAAGAGGAAATATTTTTTTGTTTGTTTGTTTGTACCGAATAGGCTCTGAAACTACTGGACCGAATTAAAAAAAAACTTTCCCCAATAGAAAACTACACTATTCCTGAGTGACATAGGCTATTTTATGATCCCGTAAACGGGTCCACGGGAGCGAAGCCGCGGGCAACAGCTAGTTAACTACAAGTCCAGGTTTCTTCAAGATATTTACTTACACTGATGTCTAAGATAAACTTAGAAAGTACATTACTATGAATTGGAAAAGTCACATTGGTTTCAAATCCGGGCTAGTAGCCCGGATTTGAACCCACAATCTTAAGCATTGAGAGGCGAGGTCTTAGCCACTGGACCTCCACGACATTTTCGGGGCTTACTACTCGTATCAATTATTTGATAAGCAAAGTTTTCAAATAAAAATACAAGTAACTTTTACCGAGAATTTTAAGAATACCACAGCATTTTTCACAAAGTAATGTTCACGTACATTTTCTAAAATTCCAAGAAATTTACAGAATTTTTCACAATTAAACATTACGACTGTGAAAAAAAAACACTGTCAACTCTTCACGTGACTAGAGGGCTGGCCTTTTCTTCGGCCAGAGAATCAGCATTGCCATCCAACGTGGCAATGCTGCCAGCGTTCTGGGCACGTTTCCCATTGACATCGATGTGGACGAATTTTTGATACACTCTTTTCCGGCTCTTTTCCGTCTCCCTTTTGTATTTGTATATAGGTTTTTTTTTAGTATATTCAATTTATATTTTGTATATATGTTAATAAATATTTCCATAATAAAAAATTAAAAAATCTAATTGAACATTACTATGTAATTTGGGTGCTTCATTAAAAAGAACAAAAGTCCGAGCCTGACCAAAACAGAGAGAGTAAAATTTTGAGAAGTTCACAGCACAATGCTTATTCTAAACCAAAACATTACCTGAAATCTTGCATTCTCTACTGCAAGGATTTTGTGGAAAAGCGGATCGAAAAAATCAAAAATTTTACTAGGATTTTCATTATTTATTTATTTATATATGCTTTATTGTACACCAAGATAAAAAATACAAAAAGAGACATTAAAAATTAAACAAACATACAACAGGCGGCCTTATCGCGTTCTGCGATCTCTTCCAGGCAACCTTGAATGGATAGAGATAGCCTGGACACGATATGGGGTTGCACTTGGTGCAAATTTCAAATTATTATTATTACTAAGTACAATTAGGTACTAAAAACAAACTACAAAAATAGATACATAAATACATCTAACTACACAAACATGAAACAAATACAGCTTATACAAGGACAGGATCACAGAGACAAGTAATGTTCCTTTATAAGTTTTTTAAAGACAGGCAACGACTGAGCATGTTTTATTGGGTCAGGCAATGCATGCCACAAACGTACCGTAACATTATGTACCTCTCCCTCTTTTTAACCGACTTTCTTACCTGTCATTTCTAAAGTATAACATACAGATTTGAAGATTTTTATTATAAGCCGTATATTATTTAAGATTATGACTTGCATTTTACCCGTGGCGTTTCTCCCGTGGATTATCCGCAAAAACGGATAGGCTCTTTTATAATCTCCCACGGAAAAAGCGGGGTGTCATAAGTTTGAAGTGTTTAGCTGTGTTATTTTGTATTTGTGTATCTGTTTATGCCTTAAAGCTCATAAACGGAATCACCGGTTTTGATTTAGTGTCTTTTTGTTTCAAAAATAACTTTTTTGTTGCTCTCAGCTATGATTGATGAAAATCGGTTCAGTTGTTTAAAAGTTACACGCATTTTACTCTTTGAATCGGGGTGTTTTCGCAAGATAACGTGTTTCGATGGATTGTCGATCGAAACGTGTCTATTACTAGATAAATCATGTAGTTTAAACCATGAAATAAAAATTAAATTAATGTTTTTTAATACAGTTTGCTTTTTACAGGCATTTGTATCGCGTTTTTTTTTTTTTTTCTTTTTTTCGGGATATATGATACTAAGCGATAAGTAAGGTTTCTATCAGTGCCTTCTACCTCTTTATAATATAAGTTAAGACTAAACAAACTCCATACAGTAGCGTCTTCCTCCCTTCCTCATTAAAACCTTAAAAGCAATAAAATAACTACCAACCAGAAACAGCTGTCCTCGACTACGCCAATAGTGTCCCTTATTTGTCCCAAATTTGTCCCTCGCCCATCGTTAGGACAATTCTCACGTACCTTTCTACGTATTAAGGGCTCTTAGGCCGGACCAATGTGGATAAAAATCCTTTGAATTTCTATTCTCGCGGGCGCAAAACTTTGGTTAGACGCGGTCGAATTGATACACCCGAAATTTCTTCGTCGTGGTCGTCCCACTTTCTTAAAAAGGGTACAGAATTACATTTTGATGGGTAACTTGTTTTCATATGGAAAAGGTTGGTTGGTTGTTGTGTGGAAGTGGGTCGGTACGCCAGATGTTTACTTTAAAAGAAATAGGGTGAAGCTAAGATAAATGATGATGATGAGGGCGGACTGCTTGAAATGTTTGGTGATTTTTGGATGGATTGTAGAAACGTAAAATGAGATTTTAAAGTAATGTAAATGATTAGAGAAGGGAAGAGACCGTAATGCCTTGGAAGTTGGGTAGGCCTTTGGTGTGGGATGCAACATGTGTCGACCCTTGTGCCATCCCGCGCGTTCTTAGCACGGCGGGCTGTGCTGCGGTGACTGCTGCTGGTGCAGAAAACCTCAAACGGCGCAAATATAACAACCTTATTGACAGTTATATGTTTGAGCCGTTTGGGGGTCCATGGGTGCTCATCAAGTTTTTCGATTCATAAGTAAACGGTTAGTCGACTGTTCGCGTGGCCAGAGGTCTGGCTTTTTCTTCAGCCAGATAATTAGCATTGCCATTCAACGTGGTAATGCTGCCAGCGTTCTGGGCACTGGTTTCCCATTGAAATCGATGTGGACGAATTATTTGATGCGCAATGAGCCCTTTTCTCTCTCGCCTTTTTATTTGTATAAAGGCTTGTTTTGTTTTTAGAATATTCATTTGATTAGATAATTAAGTCTTTCTCAATCGTGAATATAAAATTATTTAAAAGTAGGACGCCTGACCACTTTTCTTAGACAAAGAAATTGTATCAAAAAAAATTATCTCAGGTTTGTAACCCTTATCAATAAAGGAACTAGGAATTGAACCAACAATGAAGAAGACATTCAGCAGGATTTTACATATTTCAGGGCGGAACAAAAAAAGAAAGCTTTTACTTGTTGCAAGGTACTGTGAAGATTGCCTGTACCGTGAAGCACAGCGTAAAAGATGGCAGAAAATAGATACAGTTGGATTGCCACATTCCTCCAAATTTTGAAGGTTCAATGAAAGGTCCTTTGTTGACAGGAGATTTGGCATAATGTATTAATAGCCCAATATTAAGGAATATATTCCTAATATTGTGAATTAATGCGCACAAATTGTTTGTCCCGGTACCACCGAAGGGTTTTTACAGCTATGTGCTGTAAACAAAACTAATCAGAAACTCCAAGAATATATCCTAATATATCACACTTCACACTAATATTATGAAGGTGATAGTCTGTGTGTGTGATTGTATGTTTGTTACTTCCTCACGCTCAAACGGCTGGATGGATCTGAATGAAATTTGGCACAGAGATAGAATATAGTCTGGAATAACACATAGAATACTTTTTATCCCGGGCATATGTTCCCTTGGGATAATTTTCGACATTCACGCGGGCGAAGCCGCTGGCAGAAGCTAGTACAAGTATTAATTAAAATTTAAGAACCACCGAGGCTTATTAATTCATGATTGAACTACATAATTTATCTAGTCCTAGACACGCTTCGAACGACATTCCATCGAAACACGTATTTATAACACGATATCTTGCGAAAATACCCCGCTTCAAAGAGTAAAATGGTCATAACTTTTGAACGGCTGAAGCTTTAGTTAATGAACACTCTTGATAAAGTCATCAGCCTTACCTACAAAACTTAATCAAAATCGCTTCATCCATTTAGGAGCTACGATGCCACAGACAGACACACAATAAACATGTACACAGCAACACACGTTAAACCTATTTATCAATTTAATTAATTTACCTGTTAATGCTTTTATTACTTTATACCTGTACGTAGTGTTATTTTTGGGAGCATCGTCCTCACATATATGAATTTATTAATGTATGTACTAAATATTGTAAAACACCAATTTTTTAAAAAGTATTATATAAGAGTTTCTTGTGCGTTCTTCTCTATTGATTCTACCGTGCATTCGGAAAAGTTGCTTGTTATTACAAGCAACTTTTCCGAATGCACGGTAGAATCAATTTTTATTACTTGTTATATGTATGACGTTCAAAAGTGCCGCTTACTGGCCCAATTGAAATAAATATATTTGACTTTGAAACTTATAACACCCATAATTTTTCGTTGAAGGTTAAAAACAGACATACAACGCTAAAACATTTCACAAAAGGAACAGTGAGCAATCAAATAATTTAAAGCTAATTCAACCGAGCTTTATGACAACTGAAAGGAAATTGAACAACTTTTACAAAGCGGCCCCTGTTAACCTCCCTAATTTCTTTATGGGGCCCATGGTACCCCCGAACGTCTTGGCATTCAAGCAAATGTTACAGATGCCGTTAAAGTAATTGCTTCAGGTTCTTTTTTTCTTTAGAATTTTTGACCATTCTGAGGTTTTGGATTGAGTTTAAATTTGTTATAGGGTGAAAAGTTGAGGTAATTGTAGCTTGGGCGAAATGAACAGCTACGAGTATGATGAATCTGGTACGAATATGTACTAAAATAATAAACTGTCGTTCTAAAAACTAAAATCGCTAATCCTGATGATCTTGGTGAGGCTAATAGGACAAACTATTTAAACGCGCACGGTAGAATCAACTTTCATTACTTGTAAATTTGAACCAAGTTGAATAAACATATTTGACTTTGACTTTGGCTTTGACTAAATTATTGCATTGTCATCGGTCCTTGATAAGTGTGCAAAGTTTCAAATCAATCCCACGTTTTGAAGGTGGTGAAAATCACGTTCAAAGATTCCGTTACATTGATACATACCAAGCTAATAAAAGCGTGTTAATATGATTATGTCGTGGAGTGTGCAGCACGGAACTGGTCAGGGAAGTAACGCTTCGGGGCGGCCTATGGCCCAGCAATGGACTATTTTAAGTTTATGATGGTGATTCGGCCATTCTACGAACCTATTTTCTTTTTTAAATAAAAACAAATTCAATGATTACATGTTTTTATTGAGGTAGGAAGAATTATAATTAACCATAATTTAATCTAAAAATAGTTTTAGAGATCATCAATCACAAAATTAGCATTTATGGCACTTTTAATATATTTGCCTGTCGACAGGTGTGACGCCATTTTCGACAGAATAGACAATATTACAAAATAACGAAAAAACATACAATTCTAGAAAAACAAATTAAGTGTCTTCTCACTTGCCAAGTCATAATTATCATGAAAATAACCAACGGTGACAGATTAAAAAATATTTAATCTAAGTCTACAGATGTGACTTCACTTCTGTAGATATTATAATGAGCAATTATATTATCTACAGAATAATTATATAGTTTTTTTTTTTTTTTTTTTTTATTTGCGATGGGTTTGCTCTTGACTCTAGTCTAGGTCAATACCGCGGCCCTGGCTCAAGCAACTGAAGGAACACGGGTGGGTTTTTGATTTCCCACCCAAAAGAAAAAAAAAAAAGGTCAAAGGTGACAGAGACAGAGTCGACGATGGAGTGAGCTTACCCAGAAGAAACCTGTTCACTCTAACTTTGAAGAGATTCGGAGTTTAATAATAATTTCAAAAAAATAAGAAATAAATCAGGTAATAGGATAAACAATAATTTAGAAAATTTCCATATCATCATTGCTGTTCGAAAAAATCCTTTTCCATTTTTATTTACTCCATGAATCAGCGAGTTCTTCCCTTTTTTGTTTATCAAATTATCCTCAGTAATACTATAATCATCACCAGAAGTGCTGCCCAATCGAATTCGTCTTCATCTTTTCTTCTCAATCACTTCACATGGTGGATTAAATTACATTTCTGATTCATTTTCGGTATCAGATGAATTGCCGTAGCACACTCTATAAAAGTTGTGACCTTGCAAAGTATTGGTCAACATTCTGGGCTCTGAAAGCTCTTTTTGAATCGGAGACGGTGGGTTTGACTCATTCTGATTCGAATGAACGTCTATATTAGGTTCCACAGGCAATGGGGTTGCAGAGTTTATCTGGACTATCGATCATCACATTTCCATTTGCTGTTTCTTCTTTGCCTTTACCAAAGTGACTACAAACTTGGTCTGGGGAACAATCAGCAAAGCTTAGTCGCGTAGCATGAATGATCTTTTTAAAAAACACATTAAAAATTACATGAGTGTCATCAATAGGGAAAATGCGTATGCCTTTACAATTTTCTTGCAAGCTGTTTACAACGGCTCCGAAATTTGAAACATCATTACCATTTGCAACACTAGTTCTGCAGACCTGTTTAAGTACCCTCCAACTCCATCAGACGCTCCTTTTCCGTGCCCAGCCTCACTGAAGTGCCATAAAATGTTTTCGACCACCAGCGGGGCGAGCATGGCCTCTGTGATAAGCTTGTGTCACGCATTTTATCACGGTTTTTGGTCCCAAACTGTGATAAAAATGTGTGATTCAAGCCTATCATAGTAGGCCGTGCTCACCGGTTAGTTCTCGGCTTATGAGTTTAACAAACATTTTCTGTCTTCCTTTTCTGTTCTTTACGGCGCTTCTTCTTTTCTTCTTCCAAAATATTTTTTTGTTTCTTGCCATTTTTCCGATCAAATACGAACTTCTGGAAAAAAATAAGCATCAATCGCTGACAGACGTCATTTCTGTAGACCGATGTTAATTTGCAGATGTTTGGCATCAATTTAACTAAAGGTTGAATAATGCTTCAATTAAACCAAGCGGGATCAGATAAAATTAAAATTTTGATAACTTTTAGAAAACATTAGTATATAAAACATATCATAAAACCACAAAGAATTATCCGTAAAAATACGTCACTTCTGTAATGAAATTTGTACTTTGTACTAAACTCAGCAAAAACCGCGTGTATTGAGCTAAAAAAATAATTATTTATACAACAAAGGTTTTCTTAAATGAATTTTAATCTTTATCAAATAGCAATATGATTTATTTCGCAGAAGCCTCACATCTGTAGGTATTCGTCACATCTGTAGACAGGTTGTCGACAGAAGTGAGTTCGACAGAAGTGATGAACAAATACTTTAGTCCATGCCAGGGCGAATATTTGAGGTTATAAAACGCGGCTTCCGTCACGTTCTATCATTTTACCGCTAATTAACAAGACCAATATAAAATAATATTTTTTATTTAAGGACTTACTGTATTTTGGCTGTTTTAGAAGTGACGCACCAACTTTTACACTTTGTAGAATCACTCAAATCTTAGTAAAAACTAGGAAATAACGTCTTAGAGCCAACAAACAAACAAATAGCCGATGTCGGCTTACTGTTTCAGTGTTACTAGCGAAAGTAATAGTGTTGTTATACAAAATATTTAAAAGAATACCAGATTTTTCATGTTTGTCTACAGGAGTGATTAGTTTTTTGCGAACACTGTAGAATCTTTTGTAACTTGATATATGTAAATGTCGTTTTTTTTTAAATTACCCGAGAATTTACTAAATTATATTTGCAATAAGATAGGTTCACTTTTGCTACTTTAAAACATGAGAATGTATTTTTAAAACATCTCTGGATCTGGCAACCTATGTCGCGAACAGTCTACAGGATGTGATTTGGTCTACAGGAAACGCGCATAATCTTAATAAATGAAAGTATTATGTTTGAATTGAAATACGTGATGATAGAAAACATTAAATAAAACAAAATACACACCATCGTTAAAATGTAGCTATATTTAAAATGGAGATATGTAGAGCGAACAGGATTTTGGCCACTTCGTAGAATGGCCAGATTACGTCTCTCGCAGCTATATGAAACAGATCAGACTGAACTTTGCAGTTAAGCTACTTAAAAATGTTGGTAAATGGCCGACTGTCTGACACAAACAGTTGACTTTCAAAAAAATATGAGCGCTGATAATGCTATGACTCTTGTCTTTCAATAAAACTACGTTTACCACTTTCTCAGGCAGAGCAGATCCATTTTTATCTGACTGCCGAAGGAACGTAATGTGTTTAGCAGCCTATGTATAAATATACATAATATTTGTTGGTATTTGTCGTTCTAGAGACCAAACGCGTTGGACGGTTTTGATGATTCTTACGTCAATCGATTCGTCTTAACCTTGCGAGTGTCACTGGCTACATTAAAATTGGAAAATAGAAAAATGTTTTTCGCTTTTGGGCGCCATATTGTGAGGGGCCAATATTTATTCTTCCAAGCCCATCGTGTGGGGTATATGAAGGGTTTTACGAGATGATTTCAAAAATATTATAACACTTGAAGATACTTAACTCAAAAAAAAAAAAAACTAAAATGTTATAAATAAAAAAAAAGTTAATTCAAAAAATCAAAAAACCCGTCTGCTTAAGAAGCAAACTAAAAAGACGAAAACAAGAAGAAAATCATGCTGTGCAGTCGGAGGATACATATTCGCGAGCTGGCTGACCAAAACCAGATGTATCCTCCAAAAGTAAAGCATGAGTTTCTTTTCATTTACATATGTCTTTTTACTTCGCTTCTTAAGCTGTAAGGGTTATTTGAATTTTTAATTAACTTTTTTTATTTAATGTATTTAATTATTTATTTGAATAATTATGTCACAAAACAATATAATTATTATGGTGAATTCAAGATTACTTCACAGAATTTAATAAGTTATACCTAGTACTTGTTTTTCTCTTAGTTAATCATTTTTTAGTATTCGGGTTTTTTGTTTTTATATTTTTTTTCAACCTTTAACTATTTTATTATTTTATATGTGTGTCAGTAACGAAGATGGTATCAGAAAAAATAATTATTTCTAATAAACAATCAATCTGCCTAGCCTTTTCCCAACTATATTGGGGTCGGCTTCCAATCTTACCGGATTCAGCTGAGTACCAGTGTTTTACATGGAGCGACTGCCTATCTGACCTCCACAACCCAGTAACTGGGTGACACCGTACCCCTTGGCAAGACTGGTGTCAGATCTCAAGCTTCTGACTACTTGTAACGACTGTCAAAGATCTTCAAATGACAGCCGGGACCACCGGATTAACGTACTTTCCGAGGCACGGAGGAAACTCGGTATGTTGAAATGGTCACCCATCCACTGACCGACCTCGTCAAGCGTTGCTTAACCTTGATGATCGACCCGTGCGGCTGTTATTATCTAGCCTCGACCTCCACTCAAATTATATCTATTAATTATTTCTAATAAACAAAAACCAGATAAACAGCACATCAAACACTTTTACTATACCAAAGAACAAAGTAAAACAAATATCACAATACAAAATAAAGACAGTTGATTTTGAATGGCACCAGACAACGCGGTGGTGTAAAAAGATTCTGCGTTCATCAACTTGGCCAGTGAATTGCCTGAGGGACGAGGATCGCCTCCAGGACAGTTTGTGTACATCATGTTATTATCGCAATCCTGGGGAAAGAAATATAAGTGTTAGTTTTTACAGATATATGAGAAATAAAGAAAAAAAAAGTGTTTATTTGCGCCAGGCACGACGCATACCATAAAAAGAACGAAGACACAGATGGTAGAAGCACACGTCATGTCATGAATTGAGCTTCATAAAAAAAGTATGACATATTTATAAACCCCGACGGAAAAAGAAACTTATAATACTCATCTAATTGTTACGTGTAGTACCTATATTTAGTTTATTTGTTTTAGTATTTATTGTATAATTGAAATGTATTCATTTATTGTTAATAGTTATGCCTTGTATTTAAATCCATTTTACTATCGTTATTACACCTACCACTATTTGTATCTCCATCACCCAAAGGTTGACTGGTAGAAAATGCGTAAGGCTTTAGTCCGTCTCTGTACGTTTATGTGCTTAAAAAATAAAAAAAATGTTTTAAGTTTGACGTGTGTATCTGTGTCTTTGTTTGTTTGTGTATTTGTTTATAACTGTCTGTGGTAGCTTAGCTTCTAAACGGATGAACCGATTTTGTGACTTAATCTAGAGTGTTCTTAGCTATGTTTGATGAAAATCGGTTATGCCTTTCAAAAGTTATGCGAATTTTTGACTCTTTAAATCGGGATATTTTCGAAAGATATCGTGTTATAATTAGGTTCGTTGAATTATCGATCGAAATTTGTAGACTACTAGATAAATTATGTAGTTTAAATAGAGGACTTTTTAATTTTAAATATACCTTTTTTTAACGTCCGATTGTTAAGCAAAGGCCTCCCCCAAGTTCTTCCAGGAAGTTTTATCCCACGCCTCCTCCAACGGCGTAATTAGCTTCTTTTTTATGCTCTCAGTGAGGTCTGTTACTGTTTACACATGAAAGCTGTGGTCAAACTAAAGTGAATCCCGCGCGATGAATGAAAAAACTTCACTCGCACGGGTTGTGTTAATTCTCTTGTATAGAGCTGCCAAAACTAAGGCGAGTAGAGTGTTAAAACTTTGCTCGCACGGTTTGTGTCAATTCTCTTGTATAGAACTGCCAAAACTAACGAGAGTAGTTGCGCTACTATAAATGATTAAAACAGCTGACGCAAATCCCATGGAAGAACTGGGATACTACTGTGTGTTACATGAGATTTGCCTCAATTTGAACGGTCATTTACCCATCGTGCGTCTAATTAGCAGACACAATAGCTTACGCATATATGACGTGCGAACGACGCGTCACGGCTCAGTGAACTTACAAAAGAACAAATAATAATTTTACTAGCCTTTCTTATTTAAAAACACCAAGCAACAATGAGATTTCGTAAGTAATAAAAAAATGAGGATTAGGACACTGTATTTAATTCCAGAATCTAGAATAGATGCCAAAATTCTCTTCCTGCAAATACATTAAATTATTAATAAACAACAAACTAAATTACAAACGAAAGCGTCGTATAAACAATACAGTAACAACTTCACATTGCAACGAACTTTCACATTTCAAAATACAGCCCTAACATGAAGTTGACAAAGCAAAAAGCACCAGAAATATTTCAAATTGTTCAAATTGTAGTCTCTTTCACAACAAAATTGTGGGCCATTTGGAAATTGCCAGGAACGCTGACGAGCCGTGGACGGACCGCGGACGGAACAAATGAGATTGAGCGGTAGAGTGGCGTGAACACATGTTATTAAGGTGTAGGTTGCATATTAAAAACGGAAGGTCCAAAGGTCAAGGTCAAACGTGTGAGTTTGTGAGGTTCAACCCTATCGGATTTGTTATTGATGACTAGCTTTTTATTTTATGGGTTAAAGTTATAAAATTAATATTGTGGTGGCCCAGTATATGCCGTGGTGGCCCAGTAGCTAAGACCTCGACTCCTTTTTCAAATTTATATGTACTTTATAAGTTTTTTATGTAAATCACAGGCAACGGTGAACGAAAACATCGTGGACTAGAAACCTGGACTTCTATAAGTCTAGTATGTATTTAATATAAGTCTAAAATAGCCAAGTTAGAGACCTGTGGGGATCCCAGAGGCGGCTTAATTAACTCTGACACTAGAGGTGGCCACATCCTCACACGAAAAGAAGAAGAAGACTGGGTGGTAAAATATTCTGTATCAAATCCAGACGTAAAACTGATCTCAAATTGCCCTAACCAAAATATTAGAATATGTTTTGCACTGAAAAATAAAGTCTGTAGTAGTAGTAGTGTCGTATAACTTATGAGTATCAGTTTGGTTAAAACTAATTTAAAGCAAAACTTGAGTTACAAACGCGTAGATAAAGGCGGGTCGCGTCTCAAATCAACGCTAAAAATAACCGTACACCAGTTTCATACATTTTGTAAGAACAATCGCACGTTATAAACGGATCATATTTTTTCGTACTAAAATGCGGCCCATAGCCTCTGTAATATCTTGAACTTAAAATTCTGAGATTCAATAAAACTTCAAACCAACTGAAATTATTTAGTGGTCCCGCCAGCTCAACGCACACCGTATGGTACAATATAAATGGAGAACAAGCGAAACTTTGCTCATAACTTCATTTGCTAGTCAAACAAGAATGTAATGCATAGGAAAGGTAGTTTTTGTCAAACTTAAATGTAGAACATTGTCATATTAAATGCAAATGAGAAAGAATTGTTAAGCGCAGCTCTGGAAACGAGTGATGTTTTTAAGGATTAAATTATTAATTTCGGTGTGTTGTTTGCTTTAGTTACCTACGACATTTACGTAAAAATAAAAATAAACGGGTGCGGTCAGGAACGATATTCCTCACTCCTCACGACTTTTCTTCAACTCTGAATGTAATTTAATATGAATCAAAATCACATTCAACTACACAATCATGATGTAAAGAAGTATAAAGGCCAGAGTTTGATAATAATATCTGAACAACGCTGGACGTAACCGAACGTCTCAAGTTGTGACATAACGCTTTTTCGTAACGTGAGGATTTCTAACAGACAAATCCTACCGCAAGCTACGTTAAGGTTCCCCTAGTCGACGGCACGAACTATTTTGTGCGCAAGGTTAAAATTCATGCTATCTCATCCGACAACACGTACGAAAGGGATAAATGCTGTGATGAGCTGTAAGAAGCTAGTTCGCGTACGAATTAGCACTTTTGCAAATTTGTATCGAAATGGATGATGATTTAGGACGAAAACGAGCGCGCGAAATATTATAAACAGACCTTTGGGAGTCTAGATATCATGAAAAACGACTAAATGTATATTTTCAAAATAAAATTATTAGCATTGTTGAATTACTAATCTATCCCTGTATGGAGGCCGTTTTGCAATTTTCCTTCTTCTTATGGCATTTATTTCCATCCAAAGATGCGTTAAAATTTGTGTTGAAATATGGCACTTTCGACGCTCATAACTTTCAATTTTTTTTTTTTTTCATACAGGGCTAGATAATGATGAGATTAATTGATATCATTTTTTATTTTGAACGTACATCGTTAAACAGTGAAGTAATCCCTAGACTACGTTTGTATGGAAGAACTATCGACTAGTGTAACCTTAAGGAACTTTGTTCCAAAAAAGAAAACGTTAGTTTCTTTGCAGAAAACCATGACAAATTGTTACAAAAAGTGAACTGTTTATCATCACTTGGAAACAATTCAGAGATTTTATGAATAGAAATCTATGCTATATCATTTTTGCAAGTTTTAAAACATTTCGGATGCAACGTGGAGGAGTGAAACAGGTGTCGAGTATAGGTTTGGGATGTATATTGCATAAATTTTGTTGCATCTTCTGTATGTGCATATTTTTGCAAGTGGGATGATTCTGCATTCCAGCCTGGATCTAGTTTTTGGCGGAATACAAAGTATAAAAAAAATAAAAAAACACAATAATAAACGATAAAAGTAAATCGAAAAGTTTGTCATCATCTCAAGGCGTACAAGGGTTAAATTTCAAAGAGTGGTGACCCATCTAAAATCTAATTGCGGTGTTAGCAGCTTAACCTTGTCAATCGATTGAAATTCATTGGCATATGGCTGTACACAAAGGTTCACTTCAAATATTCACCCAAAACACAAAGCAAATTTAATTGATAAATATTATCATTCAGTGATGAAAATTTATCAAAAAACGAACATTGTTGTCAACAAAAATATACAATGAAATAAAACTACTGATCCGTTCAAAAGGCGTGAATAAAATATTTGTATTCAAATCCTGGTCGTGTTGATAACTATCATAAATAATAAATTGTAGTTCTAAAAACTAAAAAACACGCTTTAATGGTAAGGATAATGGGACAAACTGTTTAAATTATTGCATTGTCATCGGTCCTTGATAAGTGTGCAAAGTTTCAAATCAATCCAACGTTTTGAAGTGGGTGAAAATCACGTTCAAAGATTCCGTTACATTGATACATTGTTACATTGATACATTGATACATAGATACATAGATACATACATACCAAGCTAATAAAAGCGTGTTAAAAATAAAAGAGGACTAATAAATAATCACGCTTTACCGATCCTTTGTTTGATACGCTGAACACTGACGTGAAATCAAAAACATTTTTCACAAACAGAATACATTCAACAGACAGAGCTGGATTATGACACTCGCATGCATAGGTACCAAGTAATCAGTGCTAAGCCGGTTGGGTTGACCGTTGAGTTGAGTGAGGTTGACATTTTACACATGTATCAGTAGATTAGAATATAAACTTTTTTTTTTAGACATGCCTTCCACACTATACTCAACCACAGCAACGCCTGCAAAACAGAACCAGAAGAACATTGGCAACCACCAGAAAAGCAACGAGTCAATGAAGCTCGACGAGTTTTGGAGAAACAATCTTAGATCCAGCAATCAAATAACAGTGGAGGAGTAACAAAAACATTATTTTCACTTTCCTCCTTATCAAGAAGAACAGACCGACTGTATATGAAATTATGAACTACACGCTTGCTACAAAACATGCATTTTGGATCGAAACTTAATAATAGGGATTCTAACACCTCAATTTAAATGTCTATGAAGGAAGTTTAATTTACTCCACCCGACTCTGTCGCCATGACATCGGAAAAATCCTCGATTAATGGTAATGAATAACAAGCTATAAGACTCAATTCGATTAAAAAAAACTGAGTTGTGGTTGAGTCGAGTAGAGGAGACATATTTGAAAAGGGAGCCCGCCCGGAAAACACATACATTGGCAGAACGAAAAGGTAAAATAATTTCAAATATAGAGCAGCACTGTTAGTGAACAATAAGATTGTAGACTTTGTCAATTTTCATACTGAATATTCTCTGGTTCCAATTTATTATCCTACGGACTAGATAAGATTACGGCAGTATACATTTCTTTATTGCATCGAATTATCACTCATTAAGATTGGCAGTACCTGAGTAGTTGGAAAAATAATAATAATTCTTATAATAATTATTTTTTTGTACAAGTAACTACTCTTAAAAAGTGTTTTA
This sequence comes from Orthosia incerta, assembly GCA_948252205.1. NCBI lineage: Eukaryota > Metazoa > Arthropoda > Insecta > Lepidoptera > Noctuidae > Orthosia > Orthosia incerta. The sequence goes on along the minus strand of OX411764.1, from coordinate 14,281,355 downwards.
CCTTTTCCCTGCTTGACAGTTCATTTGCCGTCATAATTATGAAAAGAGCCTAGTCTTACAAAGTGAACTTAAAAACCATACCTGAAACACATCTCCTTCGGAGACAATTACCGAAAATTTCTGCAACGTCACAGCCTGTTCATACCCACAGATTTCGGGCATATCAAAAAGTACATTCAACGTACATCGCCTGAATTGAGCTCGAGCACTGTGAACAGAAAAAAAAAGAAAAATTGCATTTGTCACCCGCTTTAGGATTTTTTGTTAAAATATCTGGTAGCGATGTGAAGCGCTGGTAGCACTGTCGATTTGAATTCGTGTTTCATTGGTACAGCGGTTAGGGTGAACGGTAGAATAGCTTTTTTTCAAAGGATTAGATAGATAAATGGTGGTATCTATCTTTTTTAGTTGCATTGGGTTTTAGGAGGACCAATGTATTTTTTTATTTGTTTTAGTCTCTCGTTTGACCATTATCTCGCCTGATGTTAAGTGATGATGTGGTCGAAGGTGACGCACGCTTGCCTAGAAGCAACTTATTCACTCTTGACTTGAAGACCCCTAGGTTGTAGCTATCAGGAAACAAAGACCAGCAGGGAATTCCACTCCTTAGCTGTACGCACAATGAAAGTATTTTCAAAACGCTTTGTGCGTATGGGTGGGATACCCACCATGTACTGATGGCGTATTGCCGTACGTCTTGTAGTTTAATGATGGAAAGGGCTATCCGGAATCAAATTGTGCAGTTCCATCACACACCCCCCGAAATGTAACCGATAGAAAACCGACAGGCTGGCAACTCGTCATCGGTGTTCAAGGCTCTGGAGCTTTCAGTCGACCAGCGCATCGTTTCCGATAAGTCTCTTGGCCCGTCTGTCAATCGACTCAAGTGCATCAAGTTGGTACCTGGCAGATCCGTCCCAGAGGTGAGAGAGAACTTGTGCTTTATACAAGTTAAGCAGCTGTTCAGGCGTGAAGTACCGTCTCACCTTCGCAAGGATCCCCAACTTTTTTGCAGCCAATTGAGGCTTTGCCTCAATGAATGGACCAAAATTGTGGGTCGATGTCAACGTAACACCAAGAAGGTCGAGATGGTCTGTTATTGGCACGGTTACACCACGGAAGGATGGAGCCGGGTGGAATTGGTTCTTTTTTGCGGGAAAAAAGACACACCTGGGTCTTAGCAGCATTGAAACTGACTAGATTGGCATTGCCCCATTCGGAGACAGCCTCCAAAGACAGCTTCAAGCGCTCAACCAAGGCCTCCCGAAGAGACCGGACTTTAGGCCCGGTAGCCCGTGCGCCAGACACATATTTCTCACTAACAGTGCTGTCGTCTTATGTGAACGTGTTCCGGAAAAGTTCAATCGTAATTTGCATAATATACGTTAAGTAGCAAGCAAGAATCCTACTATCACACAGCACCTCTGCGCCAGTCAAGAAGTGACTAGCCTACCTACTATTATCGATCAAGACACGTTAACTTTTTATATGCGGCGACATATTCATGAATTAATCATTTGATCGCTAATTGTCCTCACTGCTAGCGAAAATACGCTCTTCACTAAAATGCAGCAGCGAGAAGAGCTATCAAAGCAAAATCTCGCTCGTTTGGCAAACAGATTGCCAGTTGGCAATCTACGAAAGCGAATAGAGCTAGCTACTAGAGTTCTAGTAGCTAGCTCTATTCGCTTTCGTGAATCGTTGACGGTGGAGCAGACGCCTTAGTATGACCATTTTAAGACCTAATTTGGTCACGTTAGTATTCCAAGCTCTTTCTCCATGCCAGTTAGTGAGTATCATGTAATACAAGCAATTGCCATCACCAAAAATTCACAAATTCAAACTCTGAAGTTGCAATAGCCTAATGTTTAAATCGAGTATCAGTTGGACCGTTGCAGTAGGTTTCTGATAGCACACCAGTTTCATTAACGATCAAATGCCGTCGTGGCAGAAATCAATAGTAGAAAGATTGTGTCTACAATACATTGTAATAAGCAATTACAATGTATTGTAGACACGATCACATCGTTGTCTATATAGCCAGATTTCTGTTTATGTTTTTTCTGTGAACTAGCCAAGGTATGGAAGGCAGGACTACTCTCCGTCCAGCCAATAATTTAATATTTGACATAAGCACGCCTAAGAAGTTCCATAGTTATGAACAAGCAAACATATATAATAACATGCAATCCTTCATAGACGCTTACAATAGTGAAGCGACGTGATATGTAACCACAATATTCCGATGATTTAAGGCGCAGAAAACCCTGAGTAGCTAATTTAAAAATGAAAATCACTTCTAAACTAGCCCGTCTTAATTTTTGATAAAAATATATGTTACATTAAACCATTTTCTTAATAATTTTGAGATTTATTCGTATAACATAGTGTAATTAATTTGTAAAGTTATGTCTAACACATGCATGCGAGCCGATTGTTTTCGGGTAAAACTAGGTCTAGCCTTCATCATGCCGGCTACAACTAGGTCCAGCCATTCCCTGTTGGATAAAACTAGGTCTATCCGATATCATTCCGGCTAGAACTAGGTCCAGACAATCCCTGTTGGATAAAACTTAGATGCGTGTCCCGCCAAGCCTTCCGCCCCGCGTCACACTCATGACTCACAGCATCTGCAGCAGCGGCGCGGGGTGGAGGGCATAGCGAGGCACGCCCTCTGCAGGTTGTGAGCGCCAGGTGCTGCTGATCTACTGCAGGTCTACTAGCGAGTGTGACTCACAGCGTCTGCAGCAGCAGCGCGTGTCTTAGTTTTATCTAACAGGGATTGGCTGTACATAGTTGTAGCTGGCATGCTATCGGCAGAGCTTTTTTAGATATTAAAAAAAACATCCAATAAAAAGAAACGTAGAGAGTTTTTTTATTCTTATAAATCACATTGTAATAATTAACACAAATTATTAGGAGTACAATTTTTAATATAATAGGAACAATCAGGAACATTTTTTTAACAACAGACAATAAGTAGTTGCATATTATAATTTAAAGAATGTTATTATAATTAATGATGATTTGATGTAATTATAAATCACACTTTTATAAAGTAACATAACCTATTTATTAGAACAACTTAAACTTGAGTGACATTTTGAGTTGCACAAAATACCAGCAGCTTTGCAGAGGCACTTTTTGTTGCCACATTTGGTTTTGCAGTGGCATCTTTTATAGCCTTGCCCACCAGAGGTCGATTGTGCATTGGCTATTTGGCGTAGTGATTTCTTTTCGGGTGAAACCATGTCAATATCTAAAAATTTTGAGTATCACACAGTGAACTGATTTCTTGAAATAGTTCTGTTATAGTGCCGTATTTGTTTCCTAATTTGTATAACCCCTTGTCGTTACATTCAAGTACAACCATTAACACATTGGGAAAGTCGCCTCTACCTCTGTCCACGTCAGGAATTTTTACTCGGACTGTATCACCGACTTTACATGGGGGAAACTTTTCATTTGATGAAGCCGTCATGTTTATAGCTTGTTTTACCAAACCTTCCTGTGCGCTTTTCCTGTTAGTGTCAATTTTTATTTTCTTTTCACACAGCTTACATTTTTCTCCTCATTCTGGTCACAGAGCCCGCAATATGTCATTTCGATTTCTTTCTGGCAACTTCCTGATGTTGATGGCTCATTTTCTTTAGCAGCTTCGTCACTCTCATCATCAACTAACTCTCTAAGAATTTTCTCAAGATCTTCCTCACTTTCTATATTTGCAAGAACTTCAGGTGGTAGATCAGATGATTTCAGCCCGACCTTTACATCAGAACCGAACATTGCCTGGTACGGCGATCTTTTAATTCCGTGATGGTAAGCTCTATTTTTCATTAGCTGAATAAATCGTAAGCCTTCTGACCATTTTTGGCAGTTCTCGTCAGCCATCCAAGTCATAAGCATTTTTTCGATGTCTTGATTGGCACGTTCAACACTACCTTATGACTGGCTGTGTCGTGGTTTCCCATGCACAATCTTCAAACCTGGCCACATCTGCGTCAAACTTTCCACAACTCGATTCGCGAACTCTCTGCCATTGTCGGATTGAAGTATTGAGGGTGATCCAAAGATACAAAATATATCAAGTAATTTCTTTGATACTTCTCCCGCAGTCTTACTTTGTAACGGATGAAGTTGTACGAATTTCGTGAGGTGGTCCTGATAAACTAGTATAAACTTGTAGTCACCATCTGGGTTTGTCTTCATGTCTATCAAATCTACTTGGCAACGGCTGTTTAGCTCGCTGGCTAAAATAGGCTTTACAACAAGGCCTTTTTTGGTAGATTTTTGTTTCATTTGACATGGCTTACATAAACGAAGATACAAAAGAATCGCCTCCTGAGTAATATTTGCATACTTCTTTTTAGCTTCTGCAACCATTCTGTTTCTTCCGCCGTGCCCAACACACAGATGTATTTCATGAAGAACATCAAACAAGTCTTCATTCTTGACAAAATATTTGATATTTTCGGAATTTTCGGTGCTCGACACAGGAGAAATTAACTTTTCGATGTCGCCAATACAACAAACATCGAAGCGCTTCAAACGGCGATATTGTAACGTAGAACGTTTCGTGGATATTTTGGCAGCTTTAACGTCTTCTATAAACTTGGAATACTGCACATCATTCATATAGCTTTGATTTTCACCATGTTTTGTGGCTAATAAACACTGAAACTGTTCCAAAAAACTTGACTTCATAGTCTGTAGGTCTTCATTCATAGCCATTCTGAATTCGAACGTATGAGTGCGCAAAAACAAGAAAGTACGTCTGTTTTGTACAACGGCACAACGCGTACTAAACTCAAAGCGCAAAGGCAAACGCGGGTGTACGGGAGGCGGGGCGGCAGGGGCGCGCGAGCGCGACGCGTCTCGCGTGATCCAGGCGCCTGTTACTTGTTTCAACTTGTTTGCATCTAGTTTTATCCAACAGGGAATGGCTGGACCTAGTTGTAGCCGGCATGATGAAGGCTAGACCTAGTTTTACCTGAAAACAATCGGCTCGTACTAGGTTTAACCAAGAGTAAGTGGCTACACCTAGTTCTAACCGGCTAAAACTAGGTGTAGCCGCATTTCGGGTATTAGCCGTAACATATATATAGTATAATAATAAGGAATGTAAAAAAAATACTGAATTTTAGGTCGCGCGGGTGTGAAACGAATGCGCGTTTTGTTCCCTCAAGGTCGTTGGCGACTGCCGTCATCGATATTGTATGTTTTGAGTGAATAAATAATAAATAAAATTCATAAATTAAACGAATTATCTAGCAGTAAATAAACCAGTTAAAATTAAGTATTTACATTTTACTATCGTAAAACATAATAGGTAATCTAATTATCAATAAGGAGTAAGGATAAATATTGTAAAAGTATTATTGGATAAGTGTAGAATATATATTTAGATAGATAAAAGTCACACAAAATTATGTAAAATATTTATTACATAAATCATAGCCATTTAAAGTCTTGGGTATGTCCATAAAAATACAAAATATTAAGCATAAATTAAATACTAATGTGTTCGTAAAATTTCTTCGTAAATAAAGTTGATTTTCGTAAGAAATCAAATCGGTGACACATTAACACATCACTAAATGATACGTTTTTGAGCTGTCAAATGTAAAATTACAAGCTGGAAGGAATTATAATTAAGAATATGCTAGATGTTAATCAGTTCAGAGACCTGAATAAATAAGTCTGTTACTGCAGCAATTCTCACACTGTCTTTCCGTGAATTAGCCGAGGTATGGAAATTGGCAGGACTAGACAGAGACTGTAATGATTTTAGACTAAGATGCAATTACTATTAATAAAAGAGGCGACATAACATGAGATTTTGAAATCAGAACTAGCCAGAAGGCCAATTCTTCACTCAACATTCAAATTCAAGTCACAGTTTCATCTCAGCGACAGTCTGAGTCAAAACCTTGTCAAACTATAAGGCAATCAGAGGTATTTTTAAGACGGACGTTTTAATGCGAACGTTCCTTAAATATACAGTTTTTGCCCCTTCCATGTGTTGACTGAAATCCATCACATACAGCGTCTAGATTCTGAATGGTAGATGTATTACGCAAACTGGAATCAAACGTCGTTTGCTTAAGGTACACTCGCTGTTAAACAAATATGCAAGCATTCTGCTCCTTTGGCCATTATTCTGTTCGACTAGTTGTAGGAAATACGTAACTACAAAGAGATGGATTGTCCTACTATATTGGTTGCGGAAAATCAATTCGAAAATCATTGATTGTGGTGGTTTGGTGCCAAATGGTGTTGACGAGAATCAAATTTGGAACGCAATGATTTATAGGGTTCCGCACCCAAAGGTTAAAACGGGACCCTGTTACTAAGACGCCACTGTCCGTCTCTCTGTCTGTCACCAGGCTGTATCTCATAAACCGTGATAGCTAGACAGTTGAAATTTTCACAGATGATGTACTTTTGTTTCCGCTATAACAACAAATACTAAAAACAGAATAAAATAAATATTTAAGTGGGGCTCCCATACAACTAACGTGTTTTTTTGCCACTTTTTGCGATTATGGTACGGAACCCTTCGTGCGCGAGTCCGACTTGCACTTGGCCGGTTTTTCAATGAGTTAATGATTTTTCAATGTCCATGAGATTGTTTTCAATTATCACACTACTTAATAAAATCCAATATGACAGATACATTTAAAAGTTCAAAGTTATAATATGTTCTAAAGTTCTATTGCCGAGTCCCTGAGTTCAACAAATCAAAATGTTTTGGGTCTATTTTACATACAATATCTCAGTAGCCCCAAAAATCTGGACTTATGCTCGCTTGATAACCATGCTCGCCCTATTTTACGTGGGACTTAAACGTTATATTATGTTAGGTAAATTCTTATTCTGTTCTCCTTCTTCGTACCGGAATGCGTAGCGTTGGAAGACCTCCCTCCGGATGAAACGTTGACCTGGTCAAGGCTGTGGGAACCCGGTTGTGAAACCGATCAGTATGGCTACGCTTGGAGGTAGCCTATGTCCAGCATTGAACGTCTATCGGCTGAGATGATGATGATGATGATGGAATTCTATTGTTAACTGCCTCGTTTGAATTAATTATAAATGAGACGCATTTGAATTTTTACAGTAGTGTGGGCAGTTTGAATTTATGCCCGTTTAATAGCCGGGCTTTTCCCTATTACCATTTGACTTAAACGCCAAATTATTCACTTTCGATTTTAGATTTAAAATGATAAATACGAGAAGTGGCAAATATTCACCCAATGCAATAGCTTAATCATTGAATACGTCCGAACCAGAGCACCAAAGTACACACGATTCCATGCACTCTTAATTGCACTAAGCTTAGCAAAACAGGAAGCTGTAATATTCGGGTCCAAAATAATCAACCAACGTTATGCAATGGAAAATATTTTGAATGCATACGCTAGCTTAAATATTGAAGCTTCGAGTGGCAGGCAAATATGTAGGTACTTCAATCGAGCTGTGAAGATGGATCCTGTATGCATGCACGGACACTACGAGAATTTGCTAAAATCCCCTTGTGATGCTCTAAAACTGACATGTTGCAGATTTGTCACATTGCACACGATGTATGGTTGTTTAGAACAGCATTCAGGAGCTTATGCATGATGGGTCCTTTTGAATTTGGTATTGTGGAATTGACTCAAGAACTGTTTTTTTTTTCTCAAATTGCTAAAACAAAGATATTTTGCATGACAAAGACATTTTATTTCAAGTAGGCCACTAAGCGGCACTTTTGAACGTTACATTAAAATTTACAAGTAATAATAGTTGATTCTACCGTGCATTCGGAAAGTAGCTTGTAATGGAGAAGAATGCACAAGAAACTCCATACTTACTCTTCTTTTTTTTTTTTTCTCAATATTTTAGTACATAAGTACATACCTTGATGAATGAAATTGAGTTTATACAAAACAAATATATTCATACAGTCTTCAGAAGGTTCAACAATACTTCAAAAAAATAATGTTCTGCATATCACTTGTTTTCGCGCCCTAGCGGGGCGCCCATGTGAAAAATTAATATGACAATGTCTGCAACTAATTCACATGTATAGTTAAAAAGCGAAAGAAATTTTCAAACATTCTATTCTTACATAGCAAGTGTCCTTTTCAGTTAAAATACTTATAGAATAGAATAGAATAGAAAACATTTATTCGACATTTTTTTTTTTTTTTTTATCTTATATAGGCTCGCGCTTGACCACGATCTCACCTGATGGTAAGCGATGATGTGGCCGATGATGGAGCACGCTTGCCAAGAAGTAACCTATTCACTCTTGACTTAAAGACCCCTAGGTTGTAGCTATCGGGAAACACAGACTCCGGCAGGGAATTCCACTCCTTAGCTGTACGCATAATAAAAGTATTTTCAAAACGTTTAGTGCGTATGGGTGGGATGTCCACCATGTACCGATGGCGAAACGGGCTGGGCGGAATTAGATTATGCAATTCCATCGCACATTCCCCGAAATGTAATCGATAAAAAACCGACAAGCCGGCAACTCGGCGACGATGTTCAAGGCTCTGGAGCTTTGACTTAACCAATGCCTCATCGCCGATGAGCCTCTTGGCCCGCTTTTCGATCGACTCTAGTGCATCAAGTTGGTATTTGGCAGAGCCGTCCCAGAGATGAGAACAGTACTCCATGCATGATCGAACTTGCGCTTGATACAAGCTGAGCAGCTGTTCTGGCGTGAAGTACCTTCTCACCTTTGCAAGGATCCCCAGCTTCTTGGCAGCCAGCTGAGCCTTTGCCTCAATGAATGGGCCAAAATTGAGAGTCGATGTCAACGTAACGCCAAGCAGCTCAAGATGGTCAGTTATTGGCACGGTCACACTTCGGAAAGTTGGAGCCGGGTGAAATTGACTCTTTTTTGCGGAAAAAAGACACGCCTGGGTTTTAGCAGCATTAAACCTGACCAGATTGGCATCGCCCCATTCGGAGACTGCCTGCAAGGACAGGTTTAAGCGCTCCACCATGGCCTCCCGGAGAGACTGGACCTGAGGCCCGGTAGTACGAGCGTTGGACAAGTATCTCTCAGCAACAGTGCTGTCGTCTGCATACCCAAAGGTACCGGGTTTTAGCAGATCGTTAATGTGCAGCAAGAATAAAGTTGCTGAGAGTACTGACCCCTGAGGGACACCGGCATTAATATCCAAGTGGTCCGACGAGCAGCCATCGATAACCACTCGAATGGACCGATCTCTCAGGAAGTCTGCAATCCAATCACACAGACCACCGGGCAAACCGAATGAAGGAAGCTTACCAATAAGGCTTTCGTGCCAGACCCTATCAAAAGCCTTCGAGATGTCGAGGGAGACGGCAAGCGCTTCCCCATGCCTCTCGATGGCCTCACTCCAGATGTGAATGGCATACGCTAGAAGATCCCCAGTAGACCGATTTCGGCGGAAGCCGTATTGGCGGTCACTCAGGATATCGTTAGTTTCTAGGTATGCCAGGAGCTTAATATTGAGTACGCGTTCCATACTCTTACAGAGTATGGAGGTTACAGATATGGGTCTGTAGTTGGCCGGGTCAGCTCGGCTGCCCTTCTTGGGCACAGGCTGCACGTTAGCCTGCTTCCAAGCATTCGGCACTTTTCCAGCCTTATACGAAAGGCGGAATAGGCGTGTCAAGATCGGAGACAGTTCAGGCGCACAGGTTCTAAGAACAATTGCTAATATTCCGTCAGGGCCGCTAGCCTTGTTCACGTCGAGGTTGCGCAGCACCCTACGGACGTCCTTTTGATGGATACGAATGTCCGACATACTCGTCACGCATCCATCAGGAGAAGGAGGGGGCCGCGCGTCACCAGGATTCAGACGTGAAGATTCCGCAAAAAGAGAGGCAAATAAATTTACCTTATCCTTAGCGGAGTGGGCCAGCGACCCGTCGGGTTTTAGCAGTGGTGGTAGTGAGGGACGGCAGAAGTTCGACTCGACCGACTTAGCCAGAGACCAAAACGCTTTACTACCTGCTGGGTAAGAAGCAAGTTTGGTCCTATTCGGCCAATGTGGTCGAACCGAGCCCTTCGCAACACTAACTTGCAGGACTTGGCAGCCCTGTTGAAGGCCCTCTTCTTCAGACCCACGTCACTCGCCTTACGCGATCGAGCGTCGACCCAAGCCAGGTACGCCCCATGTTTAAGCGCGTCGGCGCGCTTACATTCGGCGCCAAACCATGGCCGGTCTTTGCTAGACATTGATACGTCAGAGAACGGAATGTAGTACTCCATTCCCTGACGCAACACATCCGTCACGGCGTCCGCGCACGACGATGGATCAGTCGAAGAAAAGCAAGTAGGCTGCCAAGGATAGCATGCGAAGAAAGATCGCATACCATCCCAATCTGCTGACTTGTACCGCCAAACCCGCCGGGTGCCTCTTGGGCTAGGATCGGGCGGGGAATAGACGGATACAGACTTCACCAGACAGTGGTCGGAACTACCTAAGGGTGAACCTATCGACACAGAGTATCTGTCTGGATCTGTTGTCAGCAGAAGGTCCAAGCAATTTGCTGTGTGCGAATCAACATCCGGTACCCTCGTTGCCCCCTGGACCAGCTGGGTGAGGTTTAGCGCTAGCGAAAGCTTACGCATCTCCCGTCCAGCATGGTCAGTGCACTGGTATGGGAAGAGCCACTCCTGATGGCGGGCATTAAAGTCCCCCAGTAATACTAATTGGGCGGAAGGGTACCGCTGCTGTGCCGCATCAGCCGCCTCACTGAGGTACTCTGTGAGCCTGGTTGTCTCCTGATCTCCGCTGTGCGAACGGTAGACACAGGCGTAGATAATTTTATCCAGACCTGTGTCCACCAGAACCCAGAGCGTTGTGAATTTGGAGTCCTCAAGGTTACGGAGACGCCGATAGCAAGTGTCGTCACGGGCGTACATACACACACCCGCGCGCGGTTTAAAATTGTGCTCCAGGGTAAACCCTGGGTAGGATAAGTACGACACGTCTGACGGACTCACTATCTGCGTCTCCGTAAGGAAAAGCAGCGCTGGTTTCTCAGTCTCCAGGTGGTAGTGGACTGCAGAGAGATTTGAGTGCAGACCTCGAATGTTGGTGAGGTGCACTTTGTGGGGGAGGGAGTGCAGCCGCTGTTTAAATTTTGTATATTTCCTTTTCCTTGGCATTATAAAGAGTGAATGGAGGAGAGGAGTTGGAAGTGAGACGAGGTTCCACGCTGCTAACCTTCAGACACGCACTGAAAGGACAGCATCATTGGGGCACTAGTCCGGAGACTGCGGGGACGCCCGAGCCCCCCCGGAATGTCCATCGGGCCCTCCCCATCTGGTCGCCAATCAGCACGATGGCGCATCCCGGGATTTTTCGACAGTTGGCGGGGCAGCCTTTCATGTGTGGCTGGCACACTACTTGGGCCCCCAACTACCTGCGGTCGGCCAGCGGCGCACCGTGCCTCGGATCCCTCTACCCTCCGAGACCAGTCTCCCGATACGCCCATACCAGCGCGCGTCAGGCTGGTCAGCCTGCAGTGGAACAGCTATCTCGACCCAACTCCTCTTGTGGCTACACCGAGCATCGTACCGGAACACGGCTAAGCCGCTTGGCGGTACGTCTTTGCCCGGTGGGTGGTCGCAAGCCTTCGGCCGAAGCCTTCCACCAGTTTTTGTCACCTGATTTGCACCACCCGGGGACCACGTGTAGGGTATCGGAATAGGGTACACTCCTACGGACGTGGGTGACTCAGCCCCCAAAACATAGACACAACACAACAACAACAATCACAAAGTAACAGAGAAGAACAGTAAAAAAAGTACAAACAAGGTTTAAGAATGATTGCGCCGAGCGCGCCCACACCGAAAGGGTTACCAACTCAGCATTTGCTGGGCACCAGGCACCCAGAGCTGATTTTCAGTTGGCACCCCGCTAGTGACACACGGACGTGGGTAAATAAAATAGATATTTAAAATAATGTCATAACGTGAATATGTAGGTGCTTAACTTATAAACTTAAAAATATGTAAAATAGATAATATAAAGGAATAGAAAAATATATAATGTATTATAATGTAAAGTATAATAAATGCTACAATATGGTGGTTACATTTTTCCTCAAAAAACCCCAAATGATAGTGTTGCATAGACAACCCGCCTATCACATCCAGCCAACCTCTTCCCGACTCATTTCCTAGAAATATAGGCACACCACTTATAAGCAATCCAAAATAAATAAGGTGCAACTACAGTAATGTTTAACATTTTTATTCCTTGACTCTACACACAAATGGATTCTTTATTCCACCAAATCATTTAAAGGTAAAACATCATAATCTTTCGTATTTCATTCTAAAAGGCGACTTTTTTCTTTCTGGCATATCTTAGGATTCCACCACAATGAAAATCACATCATCATTTCAGCCGAAAGACGTCCACTGCTGGACATAGGCCACCCCCAAGCATCACCTCACTGATCGGTCCTATGAGTCTCGCATCCACCGGATTCCCGAAACCTTAACCAGTTCATCGGTCCACCTTGAGGGAGGCCTTCCAACGTTGTGTCTCTCGGTTCGCGGTAAATATATACCAATAAACAAAAACTACCAACCAGCACATTTGAAAATGGGTAACAAAGTGAGTCCATTCATGCGTCGTATTCTTCTGGTCGTCTACCAACTTTTTGAAAGTTGTGTAGCAAGATTCCCAAGCGTCACCGGCGCCATCTATGCATCCTGGCAATGCGTCGTATCCTGAAACAAAAAAGGTGATAATATTTTGTGGTGCATCAGTGGCTAAGTCTCTCTCTCATGCTTGAGGATTCAATTTTAGACCAGAACAAAGTGCCTTTTTCAATTCATGTGTATGTATTTTTGTATGTCTACGGGCACTTTATCGTTTGTCTCTTTTTCATACGTAGTTATTTACCAAAATTTTATTTCTGGTCGCTAATAATGCACAAAATTACTTAAAACATGCCTGAAGTGACTAGTACACTCACATTGCAATGGATTATGTTTACGAAATGGTTGGCTAATCAGCAGCCTACTACTGAGAAATTCACGATGAAATAACCCAATAACACGACCCATCCTAGGAATCAAACCCTACGCTTGGCAGTTGCGCTTGCGACTACAGATTTTGAGAGGTATGCAGAACAGGGTGGAAAGTCGCATATCTCCATTGAAAAGAGAGGGTCCTCCGACCACACGGTTGTCGTGTCTTGAATGTGACAATGGCACTGATCAACGGCTGATGTCAGACTGTTGTATGAGTTAAAATTGCGCCGAAAGCTCTGCTTGTGCGATGCAGGATTTTGTGTGACGTCAAGTCATTAGTTGGTATGTGGATACATGGCTACAACACCAACGGGGCCGTTAACATATACTGGGTTATTATAAAGTAATCATCATAATTATCAGGAATGAAAAGAAAGCTTACAACAAACAGTTACTAACCGTACATATAGTGAAATACTTACTAGACAGAAACCAGTCGTCATCACAGATATTGTTAACAACATGCATGTGTCCACGGATACTCTCTTCATTGAAATGACTGTCTGTCACGTCTTTACAATCTGAGTTCCAGTCTATGGCACAATTTGTGAGGTGGCGTATTGCTCTGAAAGAAAAAGAGTTATCTGTAGACTAAAGCTAGTCTAGTTTTTACTAAATGCCTTTGTTAAAACTAGAAATACCTAGTCAAAACTAGAATTTACCATTGATATATTATTCAGATAAAACTAGTTGTCACGCCGAGCTTTAGCTAAAACTAGCACTAGATAAACATTAGTTTGGACATGGACAAAATGCACTAAATGTAATCTTCGGGCGTTATGAATCTAGTCAAGTCAAAACGGGCAATGTAATGAATACTGATTTGAACTTCTATATTTATCACATTGTCTGATCATTATGAATATTACTAAGTAACGGTTGGGCAATTTGATAATTATGGTCAATGTATTAATCCAAGAGTGAGCGAAGCGAGTTTGGGAGCTAAGGATACCCCGACACGGATAGGTTAGGTTCGAAGGAGATGACCGTCATCTCTTTCATACTAGGTTACTTTAGACCCTGCAGACAGAAATAGGAACCCCGCGCAGCGGTGCACCGTCGACTCTGTTGCTTGAATAGTAATCGTACTTACCAATTCTATATTAAAACTATATAACATTAAAATAGTTTTTATCACATTGTCTACTTATATTGGGTGGCATTTAACTCATATTCTATTTTGAGCATTAGTTAATTCTAGTTTTAACAAAGGCATTTAGTAAAAATTAGTTCTAACTAGGGAAAACGCGTTCTATCTAAAAACTGGTTTTAACTATAACATATACATTAATTCATGTACGTGAGGACGATGCACCCAGACTAACACTACTATACTACATAGGTATAAAGTTTTACAAGCATTAACATGTAAAATTATTTTCATTTTTCATCATTTTATAAATAGGAACATGGTTCTCACATACTCGCAAATATTGCACACATAGGTAAATAACCTAATTTAAAAACATCGGAACAGTGTGTGAGTAAATTTCTTAAACAAAAAGAAAGGGAAAAAGCAATATTTTGACATCGCCATACGTTTGCATTAATGTGTCCGTGCACCTGTTTTCAGTATGAATGTATATTTAACGAGGTTTTGTGAATGCTTTGTGGGATTTTCTTCTAAGTTTGTCATGATAGTGGGCTATCATGATTAAATACTGGTTAGCTGTTTCAGTTGACATAACCAGTGGCAGACAGTAAACGGCTTAGTTTTATTAATTGAAGCCCACTTTCATTGAATACAGCCACGAATCCACTGGGCAACATTTGACGAGTAACACATGACGATCAACATGGCAACGTTGACAGCCGGCGCCCAACATGACAACAAAGTTACTAAGCAAAAGTGCCCCGTTGGCGTTCGACATGTTGTACATCATTGTCTCGCGTACAATGTTGTCTAGTGGCTTATGAACCTAAAAAGAGCAACAAAACTCACTTGCACCAATCAGAAACTTTAGCGGGCATGGGCGGAGACTTTTTACTAGTATTATACATCAGTGCAGCTTCAAAGGTACAATTCATTGAGTATTTTGAGAAATCGTCACAGTTTATATTCCTCACTACTATACTTTTCTCTTTATCTTTCGTAAGTGGTATCATGGGTTCAAACTCTAGGTCTTCACTTGATGATAAGTTTACCGCATGCTTAGCAAGCATTGGATCTTCTTCTTCGTAAAAATCTGTAATAGAATTGAGAATGTTATATTAGAACTGATAGCGATTTTATTAATCGAAGGGATGCTTAATACACCCGTATTTCGTCAGTTGTGTTTTAGGCTCTTTCAATTTAGATTTGGTGTCGGACTGCTGCCACGCCGCAACGGTGCGTTGTCGTACTGCGCACGGCCAGTTGATTTTTCTATACAATGGGGTTGTGAACGCAAAGCTGAGCGCAGATGTCGCTGGCGGCGCAATGGCTGCTGTCAAATCATTTTTGCTTTGTTTACATCACGTTTTTTTGTTGTTTTTTGTGTTTAAACCGGTCTACCATCGTTATTTATAATATGTATTGTCCCTGGAAGCTTAGGGAATTGAAAGAAGAAAGAAAGCAAGGATAACTAGAAAGAAAATAGATCATATTGAGTGGCAGACTTTTATATAATGAAATATTTTTCATCGGTGATATGTTCTAGATTTGGCAATTCTTTTTGTTGTAACGAGTTATTTCTGACTTGACTCATGGTAGGAAAATTTACAAAAAATGAGAGAACATTACTTTAATGTGTTGGTATTCTTTAAGTTTTAGGTTAGAAGTTTAATTGTGTTTTCGGCAATCTAAGCCCTCAAGCTTCTGAAAGCCAAGCAAATGATATTCCTGCTGTAGAACTTTATCAATACGTTAAGGCCGTACCCTGACCAAAAAATCTGCATGAGATATGAGCATTCCTATTGGCCTAGCGGCACTGGTGGCGCATGAACTACAGTAGTGAATACGCCCAGATTTTAGAATAAAATCTATATAAAATCGAATACAGGTCATTTGAAAAAAAAAAATTACAAAATGTTCGTTATCAAATTGTCTATCCATTAGTGTTAGTACAAAAAATAATTAATGAACACTTTACGAGGAGATGCATGCTATCAATAATTATTTCTCATTTTTATGGTTTTGTTGAAAGGAGATTAGTGAAATATTTAATAAACCTCTTTAATAAAAAAGTATACTACCATTTTAGAATCAATATTATGTAGAAATTTAATGTACTTTTAGTAATTGATATTTCTTTATAAATAAAGAGTAGATAGCTCTTAAAAACTGCACAAACGGCGTTTTGCTCGGGGAGGCGCCTTAATAGCTTCACTATATCGCCGAAGATTACAAAGCAACATAATCACAGTTACTTTGACAGGTACATAACATAACCTGTAAATATGTATAGCCTGTTCCCCGTTTTTTTTGCGTTGTATCATTTAGGCAACAAATGAACACCGGGGTTGGTACATCCTGGTACAGCACACATAGGCATAATTCGAGAAAATTTACTGAATGATAGGTTACAAAATGTATGAATTTGACAGCTTTCAATAGCCATAGCGACGATGCGCCACCTATCGTGAAAAAGTGACACATATTCGTCTTGCTGTCGTTGCGCGGCACCGGCGCCACACTGCGCTCTTAGTGTAAAAATTTTCAGTCCGAGACCAAACCTTTATCTCTTTCTGACAACGGGGTCCTATTTATATCTCTGTGATCTTTTAACCTACTAGTGATAGAAATAAAGTTCCAAGTTCCATAGATGCTATGTAGGCTAAAATAAAATATCGCCTCTATTGGTAAAATCTCATTGTGTACACACAATCAATCAATCAATCAGTTCATGTAATGGGGGGCGAATAAAAACAACACTTTGGTTGACGAACAACCCAAAAACACTTTGGTCGACCCGGGAATCGAACCCAGAAGCTCCTGCTCAGTAGTAGCACTTGCGAATATTTAGGCCTTGTGAGAAACTTCACAGTAATTCGAAAGAGCTTGGCCATGGCAACATTACTTCCATACCTAATTTGCCGCCAAGCAGCATGGCTTTAACTCCTACAAATTGAAATATTGATGTCAGTATATTAACAGGCGACATAATACTTTACCCGTTAGGTTTTTGATTGGCAACGGATCCCAAGTGTCTTTATAATTGAAGTAGTCCGAATATAACCACTTACCATCAGGTATGCCGTCTGCAAGATGCCCATCCAATTACATGGAAAAAAGAAATAAGCCTGACGGCTTTATTCTGTAACAAAACATGCCTAGTACGGCTAGATTTAATAACATTGCAAATTTAATATGGACCAAAGAGGATAGATACTCCATATCAGCCATTACTAACAACGACATTTCACAGGACATGTTTTTAACAATTAATTCTACCTAAGAATATTACGACGTTAAAAGGATACAAACAGGCAGACAGAGTTACTTTCGACATTATGATCATGGATACTCAACGATACACATTTTTAAAGCAGGCAAGCATCTAACCTACACTTGCTGCATTGCAGGCAATCATAACACTCTCGTTCGTGCCTTAACTACAGCTAACTAAAGACACATTAAGATTTTTGTCAATCTGGTAGGAGGACCGCGTTGATAATAAAATAGAATAGAAAGCATATTTGCAATACTTGCAATTCTCTAGACAAATATGTTAAGCAGATAACCCGTCCCTAAGATAAAATTCTGATCCAATCCAATTCAATAAAAATAATTCTACCTACACAGTCACCCAAAGGGCAATGGAGAGGGCTATGCTCGGAGTATTCTTGCGTGATCGAACCACAAATATAGAGATCCACAAGAGAACCAGGGTTACCTGGAAGGGTATGATCCCGAATCGGTCCCATTTAAATTTGGTGAAAATCTGATCATGAAGTTCTGAGTTATTAAATACTGCTTGCTCAATAATACAACTTGCCGTTTTTTGGAATACCGCAAAGTGTAAGGCCGCAATTCCACCTGTAAGCAACTTGCATGCAAGTTTTATTTCTTTTCGGGGCAAGATTTGGTGTTTAATAACATTATACCCCGTTAGCTTGGTATATTATAATGCAACTTGCTTGCGAACTGGTTGCATGTGGAGACGTTGGCGGCCTAAAGCTTTCTTCCAAAACTTCTCAAGCACATAAACAAGAACATCGCACTTCATTTTTGGACATTTATGTAAAAACTACAAGCTAATTCTACTCACAGGCGACAAGGAAACATTCCAGAAGGATTGTAACGACGTAAAGAATTACCATTTCTCATTTACAAATGAGTTTTTCTATCATTTCTTTGAATTTTACATTGCTTTGGTTAATATTATCTAAGGTTCATAAATACTCTTGTCAAGGTTGACATGACAATGCGACTTTTTGTAGAATCGTTCTACCTCCTTTATGGTTTTGTGTTAAAACTCTTTGAAAAAAATATAAAGAGTATACTTATATCATTATCATCACCATATCAGCCGAAAGACGTCCACTGCTGATTATAGGTCTCCCCCAAGCGTCGCCACTTTGATCGGTCCCGTGCGTCCCGCAACCAGTGGATCCCCGCATCCTTCACCAGGTCATCGGTCCACCTGGTGGGAGGCCTTTTAACGCAACATCTTCCGGTTTGTGGTTACCACTCCAGAACTTTTCTGCCCCATCGGCCATCCGTTCTGCTAGCAATGTGGCCTGCCCACTGCCACTTAAGTTTGGCAATTCTTCGGGCTATATCAGTAGCCCTCTCCATTGCCCTTTGAGTGACTGTAAGCTTTCTAATGAAGTCTATTGTGAGCGAACACGTCTCAGAGCCATAGGTTTTTACAGGCAACACATACTGGTATGCTTATATGGTTGATTCATGTTAAGAGGATGAATGAAAAGCGAATTACAAAATATATTGTGATGATGAATATGTATGATACAAGGCAGATATCAGTGAAAACACTGGGAATGTACTTCAGAAAAGTCCTAGATTAGTGATGTAGAAAAGGTCAACCACTTTTTAACCCTGACAAAAAAAAAGTGTCAAAACTCGCAAACGCACAAAGCGTTTTGCTAACACTTTCATTGTGCGCATAGCTAAGGAGTGGAGTTCCCTTACGAAGTCTTTGTTCCCTGATAGCTACAACCTTGGGAAGAAGTATTTTTCAAGAAGTATTTTTGGTATGGCACTGGTTATTTTTAACCACATTCCTAATACCATAAAAGTGGAATCAGTAAAAACTTTCAAAAAGAAACTAACTTTACTTCTATTAAATAAATGTTACTATTCCGTGTCGGATTTTCTAGCTGATAAATTTTAGTTTTGTTGTTTAGATATCAATGTTTGTATGTTTGATGATAAATTGCATCAATGTTTGTGAGTTTCATGATAAATTGCATCAATGTTTGCATGCCAAAATGGTAGAATGTACAAGGATTCTTGATATTATTGTAACCACCTTATTGTAAATACCTACATTCTGAGCAAATAAATAATATTCTATTCTATTCTAAGAGTGAATAGGTTTCTTCTAGGCAAGCGTGCTTCACCATAGACCACGTCATCGCTTAACATCAGGCGAGATAGTAGTCAAACGCGAGCCTATAGATTATATAAAAAAAGGTGTGTTATAAGTTTGATATCAGACGATAGTACTGTAGCTAAGAGATAACCGTCCGACGCACAGGCTACTGGGCCTCAGACCCGGTCGCTCTGGGAGGTCATGGCTGAGCGCTTGAACCTTCATTGAAGACAGTCTCCGAATTTTCGTAAATATTTTATTTACATATTTTGTGCTTAATAGTACATAAGCGTCGGAAGAGTTGGAAAAAAGACGAATTATGGCTTGAGACGAGTTGGGAAACTGACTACATTTGTACAAACTGGAGTGGCGTATTAGTGAAAGAGATCTATACGAGATAACGACGAGATAGCTAAAGTGACGAGTTGTCATCACAACCGTGTATTTGTGTTTTGACCTCCTAAGCGGATGAACCTATTTTTATTTAGTTGTTTTTGTTTGAAAGTTGACATAACCTGGAGTGTTCTTATATAGCTCGGTTTGATGAAAATCGGTTCAGCCGTTCAAAAGTTATGGACTAATTATTGTTTGAATTGGGGTATTTTCGCAAGATATCGTGTCATATTACGTGTTCGATAGATTGTTGATCGAAACGTGTCTACTACTTGATAATTAATTTGTTTAAAAAGTATTAAATAAAATAAAAATGTCGTGGCCTTTGGAAATTTTAAATTCAACTTTAAAATTTTAAATTTATTATTGATAATAATAAAAAAAACAAAAATCCCGATTGCTTAAAAAGCGAACTAAAAAGACGTAAACAAGAAGAAAATCATGCTGTGCAGTCGGAGGATACATCTGGTTTTGGTCAGCCAACTCGCGAATATGTATTCTCCGACTGCACAGCATGATTTTCTTCTTGTTTACGTCTTTTTAGTTCGCTTTTTAAGACGACGACTAACGCCAAGGATCTTCAGGGAACAATACGCGCACTCGTTTCACACCCGCGCGACCCAAAATTTAGTGGTTTTTTTGTACTTTCCTTATTATTCTATGACTTAAAAAAAAATCTCATATTGAAATTTAGATAATTAAATTGTCTTTGAGATGGTGTCGATTTCAATAAAATACGCTCAGCGGTTTTGGTGTGATTGCCGTGTTTTTGTCCGTTTTAGACTTAAATTTACAAATTAATTACACTATGTTATACGAATAAAACTCAAAATTTTCTTAGATCAAATTATTAAAAAAATGGTCTCATGTAACATATTTTTTCCAAAAAATTACGACTAGCCGTTTAGACGTGATTCTCATTTTAAAATCAGCTATTCAAGGGAACCGGCGCCTTAAGCAGTCGGGTTTTTTTATGTTCGCACTGCTGGGATACAGGCCTCCTCTCTGTGAGAGGGAATGGGCTGTAATCCGCCACGCGTTCCCAATGCGGGTTGGTGGATGTCACATGTATTCGAATTTTTGATTCTAGAACATGCAGGTTTCCTCACGATGTTTCCTTCAACTTGCTTAAAAGGAGGCTTCAATCTCATTTTTTTTGTACAATTATGGTTATCAAATAAACTATTTTTATTTCTTCTTTTTTTCACCGTTTTGAGAGCAGTGGTGATAATAATTTACACAACGTATAGCACCTGTCTGGGTTTGAACCCACGACAAAACGAAAAACAACTTGTTTACTTATAAGTCGCGCCCAATACGAGTACTTATAAGTTGCCATTGGCTGATTACAATGTGTATAGTAGATATCTACAATGTTTTTTGAAAAGTGATTGACCTCCTTGGAGAAAATTGTTCGTTAAGCTGTATAGAGACACACTTTACTGTTGTTATACAGAGGTATAGTTTGTAAGGTTAGATGTAGGAGGTATTCTCTCGAAGTAATGACCGGCATGTCCTAGAACCAAAAATTCGAAGACATGTGACATTTAACCCGCACTGGGCCCGCGTGGTGGATTACGGCCCATTCCCTCTCATAGAGAGGAGGCCTGTGTCCCAGCAGTGGGAACATTAATAGGCATACAAAGTTGTCATTATCATCATCAGCCTTTTTTATCCGACTGCCGAAAGAGGGTAATGTGTTTATCAGTCTATGTATGTATGTATGTTTGTTCCTATGTGGCGTTCTAGAGACCAAACGCGTTGGCCGATTTTGATGATTCTTACGTCAATCGATTTGTCCTAATTTGTCCTGCGAGTGTCACTCGCTATATTAAAATTGGAAAAGAAAAAATGGCGGATTTTGGGCGCCATCGCCATTTTGTGGGGGAAAACATTTTTTTTCTTCCAAGCCCATTGTGTGGGGTATCAAAATAAAGGGTTTTAAGAGGTGATTTCAAATAATAAAAACTCTATGCGGCGGGCTGACGTTGGAGTTAAAAATTAAAAAAATACAGGCAAGTAAAAAGCACTAGTAATTTTTGCAACTGGGCATATTTTTTGTACAACGTTAACAGGTCTATACAGCCTATTAGATTTTTGACAAATGTTGATGTGAAAATAATTAAATTAAAACTGGTAATTAAATATATTAAACAACTATTTAAAGATTTTTGAGAATTCAATGCTAAAACGTACGGATTCATTCATTTTTCCTCGTATAAAATCTATCCCATTTTATTAACCGACTTCGCAAAAAGGAGGAGGTTATCAATTCGATTGTATTTTTTTTTTTATGTGTCTTACCTCAGAACTTTTTATTGGGTGAACCGATTTTGATGATTCTTTTTTTATTCGAAAGCTGGTGTTTGTCATGTGGTCCCATATAATTTTCATCAAGATTTAATGAAGAACTTCGGAGATATACATCAGAACTCTTCAATAAATTACGTCAAATCACTCGGGATAGCTGCAATCGCATAACTGTTTATATCATTTCATAACATAACATCACACTGGTACGCTTTAAAGGGGTACACAGGTGTGAACAGTTCACCCTGGTATACTCTCATGCCACCGGTTTTGTTTCTTTAAGTTTCATGTTATTGGGTTAATTTATTCTGGCTTCACTTTGGGCGTTATAGGTACCTAGGCTAGGTACCTATAACGCCCAAAGTGTTCCATTATGTACCACAACTAAAAAGTGAAAATAAAAAACTCTTTTACAAAAATTACAACCGACTTCCAAACAAAAACACTACAAAGTGAAAAATAACTTCAATTTCGGAAGTCGGTGTCAAAAAACGAAGAAACGAAAACAGGAACACCGACTTCCGAAATTGAAGTTATTTTTCACTTTGTAGTGTTTTTATATGTATGAAACCTCTTTGCTACTAAACTTTTTCAAATTGACTTATAAATAATGGCGCGTTTTTGCAACTGGACTTTTTTTACAACGAAAACAGCTTAAACAGCCTATTCGATTTTTGACAAATGTTGATGTGAAAATAATTAAATTAAAACTGGTAATTAAATATATGAAACAACCATTTAAAAGGTGTTTTGAGAATTCAATGCTAAAACGTACGGAATCATACATTTTGCCTCGTATTAAATCTATCCCATTTTATTCTAAACACATCAACACGGTCTAGGGATATTTCATACTCAATTAAATAACTCGAAAAGTACTGGCCGCATTGGAATCTTTTATACACCGATTTGTTTGTTATTTATCTCAGACTAATTCCAAATTCAAATTTTTGAAAATTCTTTTGTTTCGGTGGCATAAAAATGTCTTCATGTGTAGGAGAGGGAATTTTCATTTGTGCGAAATTTAGAAAACAATACGAATTACGTTTGGTTACAGTTTTTTTCATTTTTAAACGAAAGATAAAGTTAAAATTGAGGTATTGTAGCCATGCAACGCCAACATTTGACGAGGGCGGAGATGTTACGAGCTGTGGGAATGCTGGAAGCTGGGTCTGTTCAGCGTAATGTTGCTGAGGCCATAGGGACCCACCAAAATGTAATTTCAAGATTGTGGACACGCTATCGTGCCACAGGTGAAGTAGCGGAGAGGCACCGAGGGCCAAGTCGCATCACTACCCCCAGACAAGACCGATTTTTGCAAATTACTGCGCGAGCTCAACCAAATGCAACGGCGACTCAATTGGTCCAAAGGCTGCGAGTGGAACACAAAGTGCTTGTGAGTGACCAAACTGTAAGAAGGCGACTGCATGAAAGCAATCTACGCTCTCGTAGACCACTCCGGGTCCCACCTTTACGAAGAGGCAATCGTGGACGACGATTAGAATGGGTTCGGAACCACGTGGACTGGGACCGTGAGCAATGGTCCAATGTGCTGTTCACGGATGAATCCAGGTTCGGCTTCCATCCAGATTCACGAAGGACGCGTGTTTGGCGAGTTCCTGGACGATGGAGCCGTCTTCAGTACCCTCAGGAAGTTCACCCATACCAAGGAGGAACAATTATGGTTTGGGCAGGAATTCGTCTTGGAGGACGGACGGATCTCGTTTGGGTGCGGGGCAATA
The DNA here is from genome assembly GCA_948252205.1 of Orthosia incerta. Classification (NCBI taxonomy): domain Eukaryota; kingdom Metazoa; phylum Arthropoda; class Insecta; order Lepidoptera; family Noctuidae; genus Orthosia; species Orthosia incerta. Next base: position 14,257,398 of record OX411764.1, on the reverse strand, counting down.
TGACGGCAGAACGATACGTCCAACAGGTGCTGGGGCCCGTAATCTTGCCCCACATAACACAAATGGGGCAAGATTTCCTGCTCATGCACGACAATGCCCGGGCACACACGGCGAGAACGGTAGCAGCTTGGTTACATACACACAATGTTAGGGCCTTAGACTGGCCTGCTCAATCGCCAGATCTAAATCCCATTGAGCATGCGTGGGATATGCTGCAAAGAAGAGCTCTGAAGGAAGTTCCTGAAAATCTGGCTACAGAAGATCAACTTTTTGCGCACCTCAGAAGGACATGGGACAATATTCCGCAGCAAGACATTGACAACCTTGCTCTGAGCATGCCGAATCGTTGCCGATGTGTTATGAACATCATGGGCGCTTTCTCAGACTACTAACTTCAAGTTTATAAACACAAATTAAATGATTTTTCTATTTTTTTCAGTTTTTACTCATAAATTAAAAGTTAATTCATATACGTTGTCCGTCTATGCTTAATTTTTTTCCATAAAATCCTGAAATTTTAATCGAAGTACCTTAACCATTATTAAAAAATGGTAGAATATTAAATAACGTATCTTTTAAATATATACATGTCATATAAATAATTAACACATTGATAGTAATTCGCTTTTTTTTAAACATCCCTAGACCGTGTTGATGTGTGTATTTATGAAAACTCTTTGCTACTAAACTTTTTTAAATTGATTTATAAATTTAAATCTCAACTGCAAAACTAATGATCGAGCTCGTAAACAAAAGTCACGACCGCGTAATAGAAAGATGCCTGTGCGTAAGATTTAATTTTCGAATCATAATTATAGCCTATGAAAGTACGCCATGTTTAACAACTGTATTGAAAATGCTTTTTCAATACAGTTGTTAAACTTCGCGTTTTCTATTACGCGGTCGTGACTTTTGTTTACGAGCTCGATCATTAGTTTTGCAGTTGAGATTTAAATTTATAAGTCAACTAGCTGACCCGCGGGGCTTCGCTCCCGTCAACTGGCTACCCTGCCTATCCAGTCTACCCTGCCTATCCAGTCTACCCTGCCTATCCAGTCTACCCTGCCTTTCCAGTCTACCCTGCCTATCCAGTCTACCCTGCCTACCCAGCCTATCCAGGTATACCTACTCTACCTGCTCTACCTACTCTACCTACTCTACCTACTCTACCTACTCTACCTATTCTACCTACTCGACCTACTCTATCTACTTTACCTAATCTACCTCCTCTAACTACTACACCTACTCTACCTAATCTACCTACTCCACCTAATCTACCTACTCTACCTACTCTAACTACTCTAACTACTCTACTTACTCTGCCCACTCAACCTACTCTACCTACTCTAGCTACTCTACCTATTCTACCTACTCTACCTGCTCTACCTAATCTACCTACTCTACCTACTCTACCCACTCTACCTACTTTACCTACTCTACCTACTCTACCTAATCTATCTATTCTACCTACTCTAGCTACTCTACCTATTCTACCTACTCTACCTAATCTACCTACTCTACCTGCTATACCTAATCTACCTACTCTACCTACTCTACCTACTCTACCTACTCTACCTACTCTACCCACTCTACCTACTCTACCTACTCTACCTAATCTACCTACTCTACCTACTCTACCTACTCTAACTACTCTACTTACTCTACCTACTCTGCCCACTCAACCTATTCTACCTACTCTAGCTACTCTATTCTACCTACTCTACCTAATCTACCTACTCTACCTGCTCTACCTAATCTACCTACTCTACTTACTCTACGTACTCTTCCTACTCTACCCACTCTGCCTACTCTACCTACTCTACTTACTCTACCTACTCTGCCCACTCAACCTACTCTACCCACTCTACCTGATCTACCTACTCTACATTCTCTACCTACTCTATCTACTCTACCTAAACTACCTACTCTACCTACTCTGCCTATTCTGCCCACTCTACCAACTCTACCTACCTACCTACCTACCTAATAATTTTCTGTATCATCAATAGTTTTCTCAGCGCACGCCAATAAATGAATTTTATAAGCAACATTTTGCTACCTTGTTTTCTTTGTAAAAAAAATATGTCCAGTTGCAAAGACGCGCCATTTTCTGATAATTTTATTTTTTGTGAATAAACAAATCTAATTCTTTGATTTGTTTTTACTACTTTCCACAACTGTATTGAAAAACGTCGTGTGATACACGGGTGTGTAGGTTATTGCAAACTCGTGTCATTAAAAACCCTCGCCTTCGGCTCGGGCTTGTTAATAACAGCTCGTTTGCAATAACCTACTTTCCACCCTTGTATCACAATGTACTATTCCATGTCAGGTTGCCTACGGTGAGTAAGCATACCTGTAACATTTCTTTGTACAATAATGAACGCAAGGTGCGTTCATTATTGACCTCACTCATCATTCACGCTCGTGCAAATGCTCGATAGAATGTTACACCAACACCCTCGTTAGTTTTTAAAATCAGGTTGTAACAAAACGTCTAGCGTCATGTTCGAAGTTTGGTTCGAGTAAATTTAAAAACTGGCCAAGTGCGAGTTGGACTCGCGCACGAATGGTTCCGTACCATTATCGCAAAAAATGGCAAAAAAATCACGTTTGTTGTATGGGAGCCCCACTTTAACATTTTTATCTTATTCTGTTTTTAGTATTTATTGTTATAGCAGCAACAGAAATACATCATCTGTGAAAATTTCCACTGTCTAGCTACCACGGTTCATTTGATACACCCTGGTGACAGACGGACAGACAGACAGACGGATCGTGGAGTCTTAGTAATAGGGTCCCGTTTTTACCCTTTGGGTAGGGAACCTTAAAATCAGCGAATGCTCGATGTTCTGTTACAAGTACAATACCTTCGTCTATACTCACCTTAAAACATTCATGACATATATTTATTGATTTAAATTACATTGTTTGACTGGCAGATATTTTGAGAACTGGGACTGTGAAGGTCAGGTAAGCTGTAGTTCCATTTAAAGTACTAGTATTCAGATGTATTTGGCTACACAGGGAACAGTCCCCAGTAGGCTAGTTAGATGACGATAGATTTATTGCATAATTTCTTCCTTTCCCTTCTCAGTTATAACTCGAAGCAAACGACGCCAGGCAAACATAGTCTCTACTAAACTAAACATACACTTTGAAACATTATATTCCCAAAACCATTTACATAATTATGACATTACCGTAGTTGCAAATCACATGTCACATATAAGCTTATACGAATCCCGCTACCGCGAAATTGCTTTGTCAGTTACTGAGCTCATTAATATTTCATTAGTAGTTAACTTGATGTGTGGTATAGGATAAAACGTGTGTTGACGATTATATGTGCCTATCGTTATAATAGTCGTTCGAGGAAGTGAAATTTACTTGGAAATATGTCAAATCACACCCATTTTTAGCTGGTCGTATATAGTAACAATCTTCCTCGTCTACAAAATTGAAACTCATATTATTTGATGATATAGGCTTTAATACGAAACAAATTAAATTGAGCAGTACTTTAACCTTTATCGTTTTGCAAACAACTATACACTATAATTTTAGTGCAATCCGAGTTACAGATTGCCGCCTAGTTCGGATGCAGAAAGTCCTATATGTACCAACTCCTAATCGTCCATTCTCATTTAATTTTTCTGTAATATCTTTGTGGAATAAATATTATTTGATTCGATTTTGATTTGAGTTACAAAATCTTTCAGAATTTCACTTTTACTTAGTGATAACAAGAAAACACTGAACAACCCAATTATGATAAATTATTCCAATATTGTAAAGTCTTAAATGTATTTGATAAAGTAAAATTTGCTGTTGCCTCTGATTACTGTGAACTCAATATAAATAAGTTAGAGAAAATAAGTAGACCTACTTTTGTTCGTAACCTGTCGTACTTGCCTCTGTATAAACTGCCGAAAGTTAATAATGAATACGGTAAAAGGATATGGACGTATGCTCTTCCAAGCATTCTAAATAAATTACCTAAAGAAATAGCCAAAAAAATGGAAAACAAAAAACCTCGACAAATAAAAAACATCCTGAAAATCTACTTTACCGTTGAAAAGTTTAGAATGGGGGAAGGGCCTACGTGTAGGTCCACTACCAGATAAATTGTGAGCGAGTAACTGTAAGCCTAAATCGATAGCGCACATAACCTTGCCTCAAAAAGATTGAGCGTTATTTACAATGTAAAAATTTTATGAATGCATGTGGAAATAAATAGTTTGAAATTATAAATTTTATATTTTAACTAGTATTTGCTTGGTGCGCGAGCTGCAAGCAGCTCGCGGTTTCGTCGTGTTTTTGAGAAGTATTCCTTAACCTACCCTACACCTACCCTACACCTACCCTACACCTACCCCACACCTACCCAACACCTATCCTACACCTACCCTACACCTACCCTACACCTACCCTACACCTACCCTACACCAACCCTACACCTACCCTACACCTACCCTACACCTACCCTACACCTACCCTACACCTACCCTACACCTACCCTACACCTACCCTACACCTACCCTACACCTACCCTACACCTACCCTACACCTACCCTACACCAACCCTACACCTACCCTACACCTACCCTACACCTACCCTACACCAACCCTACACCTACCCTACACCTACCCTACACCTACCCTACACCTACCCTACACCTACCCTACACCTACCCTACACCTACCCTACACCTACCCTACACCTACCCTACACCTACCCTACACCTACCCTACACCTACCCTACACCTACCCTACACCTACCCTACACCTACCCTACACCTACCCTACACCTACCCTACACCTACCCAACACCTATCCTACACCTACCCTACACCTACCCTACACCTACCCTACACCTACCCTACACCTACCCTACACCTACCCTACACCTACCCTACACCTACCCTACACCTACCCTACACCAACCCTACACCTACCCTACACCTACCCTACACCTACCCTACACCTACCCTACACCTACCCTACACCTACCCTACACCTACCCTACACCTACCCTACACCTACCCTACACCTACCCTACACCTACCCTACACCTACCCTACACCTACCCTACACCTACCCTACACCTACCCTACACCTACCCTAAACTTTGTTCCAAAAAACATAACCCTAATGTTTGCTTGTCGTCGCCAGGGACTGAGTTTCGCTTCACCCACTCAACCTTCGTTACGCTACGGAGGTCGCCGGCTTGCTTCGCTCGCCACCTCCCCCCTGCGCTGCACTCGGTCTCGTAGGTTCGCTCCACTCGGGATCCCTACGCTGAATCCGTAAAAAAAACAAAAAAAAAAGATTCGCCAAATCGGGGGGGAAAGGGGGGCGAGGGGGTCAACTTTGAAAAATGGTTTGTTTGTGACTATAGCATTGCCCCTTTATATGAATCTGAAAAAAGAAATGTTCCAAGTCTCTCAACTTCCGAGATCCGCTTAAAGGGGGGGGAAAGGGGGGCGAGGGGGTCAACTTTGAAAATGGTTTTTACTTTTCCGAGCCTCCTCTAAACGATTCCGTAAAAAAAAACAATAAAAAAAAGATTTGCCAAAACGGGGGGGAGGGGGGAGAAGGGGAGCAAGGGGGTCAACTTTGAAAAATGGTATGTTTGTGACTATAGCATTGCCCCTTTATATGAATCTGAAAAAAGAAATGTTCCAAGTCTCTCAACTTCCGAGATCCGCTTAAAGTGGGGGGCGAAGGGGGGCGAGGGGGCCAACTTTGAAAAATGGTTTTTACTTTTCCGAGCCTCCTCTAAACGAATCCGTAAAAAAAACGAAAAAAAAAGATTCGCCAAAACGGGGGGGGAGGGGGGAGAAGGGGGGCAAGGGGGTCAACTTTGAAAAATGGTTCGTTTGTGACTAAAGCATTGCCCCTTTCTATGAATCTGAAAAAATAAATGTTCCAAATGTTCCAACTTTCGAGATCCGCTTAAAGGGGGGGAGAAGGGGGGCGAGGGGGTCAACTTTGAAAAATGGTCTTTACTATTCCGAGCCTCCTCTAAACGAATCCGTAAAAAACAAAAAATACGGGTATCTTAGTTTCCGAGATACGATAGAGGGGGGGAGGAGGGGGGAGGAAAAGGGGAGGTTTGGCACTTTTCCCATACTCACGGGAGTTACTTGTTTACGAATCTGTCAAAATATACCCACCTCCCCATCCACCATCTGGGAGAACAATTATGTCAATGAGTGAGTGAGTCAGTGAGTCAGTGAGTGGTAATGCAGTTTTATATATTATAACTAGTATTTGCTTGGTGCGCGAGCTGCAAGCAGCTCGCGTGTTGTTGTCCCTGCACCTACCCTACACCTACCCTACACCTACCCTACACCTACCCTACACCTACCCTACAACTACCCTACACCTACCCTACACCTACCCTACACCTACCCTACACCTACCCTACACCTACCCTACACCTACCCTACACCTACCCTACACCTACCCTACACCTACCCTACACCTACCCTACACCTACCCTACACCTACCCTACACCTACCCTACACCTACCCTACACCTACCCTACACCTACCCTACACCTACCCTACACCTACCCTACACCTACCCTACACCTACCCTACACCTACCCTACACCTACCCTACACCTAGCCTACACCTACCCTACACCTACCCTACACCTACCCTACACCTAGCCTACACCTACCCTACACCTACCCTACACCTACCCTACACCTACCCTACACCTACCCTACACCTACCCTACACCTACCCTACACCTACCCTACACCTACCCTACACCTACCCTACACCTACCCTACACCTACCCTACACCTACCCTACACCTACCCTACACCTACCCTACACCTACCCTACACCTACCCTACACCTACCCTACACCTACCCTACACCTACCCTACACCTACCCTACACCTACCCTACACCTACCCTACACCTACCCTACACCTACCCTACACCTACCCTACACCTACCCTACACCTACCCTACACCTACCCTACACCTACCCTACACCTACCCTACACCTACCCTACACCTACCCTACACCTACCCTACACCTACCCTACACCTACCCTACACCTACCCTACACCTACCCTACACCTACCCTACACCTACCCTACACCTACCCTACACCTACCCTACACCTACCCTACACCTACCCTACACCTACCCTACACCTACCCTACACCTACCCTACACCTACCCTACACCTACCCTACACCTACCCTACACCTACCCTACACCTACCCTACACCTACCCTACACCTACCCTACACCTACCCTACACCTACCCTACACCTACCCTACACCTACCCTACACCTACCCTACACCTACCCTACACCTACCCTACACCTACCCTACACCTACCCTACACCTACCCTACACCTACCCTACACCTACCCTACACCTACCCTACACCTACCCTACACCTACCCTACACCTACCCTACACCTACCCTACACCTACCCTACACCTACCCTACACCTACCCTACACCTACCCTACACCTACCCTACACCTACCCTACACCTACCCTACACCTACCCTACACCTACCCTACACCTACCCTACACCTACCCTACACCTACCCTACACCTACCCTACACCTACCCTACACCTACCCTACACCTACCCTACACCTACCCTACACCTACCCTACACCTACCCTACACCTACCCTACACCTACCCTACACCTACCCTACACCTACCCTACACCTACCCTACACCTACCCTACACCTACCCTACACCTACCCTACACCTACCCTACACCTACCCTACACCTACCCTACACCTACCCTACACCTACCCTACACCTACCCTACACCTACCCTACACCTACCCTACACCTACCCTACACCTACCCTACACCTACCCTACACCTACCCTACACCTACCCTACACTTTGTTCCAAAAAACATAACCCTAATGTTTGCTTGTCGTCGCCAGGCACTGAGTTTCGCTTCACCCACTCAACCTTCGTTACGCTACGGAGGTCGCCGGCTCGCTTCGCTCGCCACCTCCCCCCTGCGCTGCACTCGGTCTCGTAGGTTCGCTCCACTCGGGATCCCTACGCTGAATCCGAAAAAAAAAAGATTCGCCAAAACGGGGGGGGAAAGGGGGGCGAGGGGTCAACTTTGAAAACTGGTTCGTTTGTGACTATAGCATTGCCCCTTTATATGAATCTGAAAAAATAAATGTTCCAAATCTTTCAACTTTCGAGATCCGCTTAAAGGGGGGGAGAAGGGGGGCGAGGGGGTCTACTTTGAAAAATGGTTTTTACTTTTCCGAGCCTCCTCTAAACGAATCCGTAAAAAAAACCCAAAAAAAAGATTCGCCAAAACGGGGGGGGGAGGGGGAGAAGGGGGGCAAGGGGGTCAACTTTGAAAAATGGTTTGTTTGTGACTATAGCATTGACCCTTTATATGAATCTGAAAAAAGAAATGTTCCAAATCTTTCAACTTTCGAGATCCGCTTAAAGGGGGGGAGAAGGGGGGCCAGGGGGTCAACTTTGAAAAATGGTTTTTACTTTTCCGAGCCTCCTTTAAACGAATCCGTAAAAAACAAAAAATACGGGTACCTTAGTTTCCGAGATACGATAGAGGGGGGGAGGAGGGGGGGGGAAAAGGGGAGGTTTGGGACTTTTCCCATACTCACGGGAGTTACTTGTTTACGAATCTGTCAAAATATACCCACCTCCCCATCCACCATCTGGGAGAACAATTATGTCAATGAGTCAGTCAGTGAGTCAGTGGTAATGCAGTTTTATATAATATAACTAGTATTTGCTTGGTGCGCGAGCTGCAAGCAGCTCGCGTGTTGTTGTCACTACACCTACCCTACACCTACCCTACACCTACCCTACACCTACCCTACACCTACCCTACACCTACCCTACACCTACCCTACACCTACCCTACACCTACCCTACACCTACCCTACACCTACCCTACACCTACCCTACACCTACCCTACACCTACCCTACACCTACCCTACACCTACCCTACACCTACCCTACACCTACCCTACACCTACCCTACACCTACCCTACACCTACCCTACACCTACCCTACACCTACCCTACACCTACCCTACACCTACCCTACACCTACCCTACACCTACCCTACACCTACCCTACACCTACCCTACACCTACCCTACACCTACCCTACACCTACCCTACACCTACCCTACACCTACCCTACACTTTGTTCCAAAAAACATAACCCTAATGTTTGCTTGTCGTCGCCAGGCACTGAGTTTCGCTTCACTTCGCTTCGTTCGCTCCACTCGGGATCCCTACGCTGAATCCGAAAAAAAAAAACGCCAAAACGGGGGGGGGGGGGAGGGGGGAGAAGAGGGGCTAGGGGGTCAACTTTGAAAACTGGTTCGTTTGTGACTATAGCATTGCCCCTTTATATGAATCTGAAAAAAGAAATGTTCCAAGTCTCTCAACTTCCGAGATCCGCTTGAAGGAGGGGAGAAGGGGGGCGAGGGGGTCAACTTTGAAAAATGATTTTTACTTTTCCGAGCCTCCTCCAAACGATTCCGTAAAAAAAACAAAAAAAAAAGATTAGCCAAAACGGGGGGGGAGGGGGGAGAAGGGGGGCAAGGGGGTCAACTTTGAAAAATGGTTTTTTTTGTGACTATAGCATTGCCCCTTTATATGAATCTGAAAAAAGAAATGTTCCAAATGTTCCAACTTTCGAGATCCGCTTAAAGGGGGGGAGAAGGGGGGCGAGGGGGTCAACTTTGAAAAATGGTTTTTACTTTTCCGAGCCTCCTCTAAACGAATCCGTAAAAAAAACAAAAAAAAAAGATTAGCCAAAACGGGGGGGGAGGGGGGAGAAGGGGGGCAAGGGGGTCAACTTTGAAAAATGGTTTGTTTGTGACTATAGCATAGCCCCTTTATATGAATCTGAAAAAAGAAATGTTCCAAGTCTCTCAACTTCCGAGATCCGCTTAAAGGGGGGGAGAAGGGGGGCGAGGGGGTCAAATTTGAAAAATGGTTTTTACTTTTCCGAGCCTCCTCTAAACGAATCCGTAAAAAACAAAAAATACGGGTACCTTAGTTTCCGAGATACGATAGAGGGGGGGAGGAGGGGGGAGGAAAAGGGGAGGTTTGGGACTTTTCCCATACTCACGGGAGTTACTTGTTTACGAATCTGTCAAAATATACCCACCTCCCCCCTCCACCATCTGGGAGAACAATTATGTCAATGAGTGAGTCAGTGAGTCAGTCAGTCAGTGGTAATGCAGTTTTATATAGTATAATAACTAGTATTTGCTTGGTGCGCGAGCTGCAAGCAGCTCGCGTGTTGTTGTCCCTACACCTACCTTACACCTACCCTACACCTACCTTACACCTACCCTACACCTACCCTACACCTATCCTACACCTACCCTACACCTACCCTACACCTACCCTACACCAACCCTACACCTACCCTACACCTACCCTACACCTACCCTACACCTACCCTACACCTACCCTACACCTACCCTACACCTACCTTACACCTACCCTACACCTACCCTACACCTACCCTACACCGACCCTACACCTACCCTACACCTACCCTACACCTACCCTACACCTACCCTACACCGACCCTACACCTACCCTACACCTACCCTACACTTTGTTTCAAAAAACATAACCCTAATGTTTGCTTGTCGTCGCCAGGCACTGAGTTTTGCTTCACCCACTCAACCTTCGTTACGCTACGGAGGTCGCCGGCTCGCTTCGCTCGCCACCTCCCCCCTGCGCTGCACTCGGTCTCGTAGGTTCGCTCCACTCGGGATCCCTACGCTGAATCCGTAAAAAAAATTCGCCAAAACGGGGGGGGGGAGGGGGGAGATGGGGGGCAAGGTGGCAACTTTGACAAATGGTTTGTTTGTGACTATAGCATTGTCCCTTTATATGAATCTGAAAAAAGAAATGTTCCAAATGTTCCAACTTTCGAGATCCGCTTAAAGGGGGGGAGAAGGGGGGCGAGGGGGTCAACTTTGAAAAATGGTTTTTACTTTTGCGAGCCTCCTCTAAACGAATCCGTAACAAAAACTGAAAATATAAGATTCGCCAAAACGGGGGAGGGGGGGGGAGAAGGGGGGCAAGGGGGTCAACTTTGAAAAATGGTTCGTTTGTGACTATAGCATTGCCCCTTTCTATGAATCTGAAAAAATAAATGTTCCAAATGTTTCAACTTTCGAGATCCGCTTAAAGGGGGGGAGAAGGGGAGCGAGGGGGTCAACTTTGAAAAATGCTTTTTACTTTTCCGAGCCTCCTCTAAACGAATCCGTAAAAAACAAAAAATACGGGTACCTTAGTTTCCGAGAAACGATAGAGGGGGGGAGGAGGGGGGGGGAAAAGGGGAGGTTTGGCACTTTTCCCATACTCACGGGAGTTACTTGTTTACGAATCTGTCAAAATATACCCACCTCCCCCTCCACCATCTGGGAGAACAATTATGTCAATGAGTGAGTCAGTGAGTGGTAATGCAGTTTTATATAATATAACTAGTATTTGCTTGGTGCGCGAGCTGCAAGCAGCTCGCGTGTTGTTGTCCCTACACCTACCCTACACCTACCCTACACCTACCCTACACCTACCCTACACCTACCCTACACCTACCCTACACCTACCCTACACCTACCCTACACCTACCCTACACCTACCCTACACCTACCCTACACCTACCCTACACCTACCCTACACCTACCCTACACCTACCCTACACCTACCCTACACCTACCCTACACCTACCCTACACCTACCCTACACCTACCCTACACCTACCCTACACCTACCCTACACCTACCCTACACCTACCCTACACCTACCCTACACCTACCCTACACCTACCCTACACCTACCCTACACCTACCCTACACCTACCCTACACCTACCCTACACCTACCCTACACCTACCCTACACCTACCCTACACCTACCCTACACCTACCCTACACCTACCCTACACCTACCCTACACCTACCCTACACCTACCCTACACCTACCCTACACCTACCCTACACCTACCCTACACCTACCCTACACCTACCCTACACCTACCCTACACCTACCCTACACCTACCCTACACCTACCCTACACCTACCCTACACCTACCCTACACCTACCCTACACCTACCCTACACCTACCCTACACCTACCCTACACCTACCCTACACCTACCCTACACCTACCCTACACCTACCCTACACCTACCCTACACCTACCCTACACCTACCCTACACCTACCCTACACCTACCCTACACCTACCCTACACCTACCCTACACCTACCCTACACCTACCCTACACCTACCCTACACCTACCCTACACCTACCCTACACCTACCCTACACCTACCCTACACCTACCCTACACCTACCCTACACCTACCCTACACCTACCCTACACCTACCCTACACCTACCCTACACCTACCCTACACCTACCCTACACCTACCCTACACCTACCCTACACCTACCCTACACCTACCCTACACCTACCCTACACCTACCCTACACCTACCCTACACCTACCCTACACCTACCCTACACCTACCCTACACCTACCCTACACCTACCCTACACCTACCCTACACCTACCCTACACCTACCCTACACCTACACTACACCTACCCTACACCTACCCTACACCTACCCTACACCTACCCTACACCTACCCTACACCTACCCTACACCTACCCTACACCTACCCTACACCTACCCTACACTTTGTTCCAAAAAACATAAACCCTAATATTTGCTTGTCGTCGCCAGTCACTGAGTCACGGGATCCCTACGCTGCCTGGTCAGGGGAGGTTGGGGAGAGGAGGGGTGAAGAGAGGGGTGAAGGGGGGGAGAGTGGGGAGTTTTGAAAAATGATTCCAACTAAAGCATTGCCCCTTTATATGAATCTGAAAAAAGAAATGTTCCAAGTCTCTCAACTTCCGAGATCCGCTTAAAGGGGGGGAGAAGGGGGGCGAGGGAGTCAACTTTGAAAAATGGTTTTTACTTTTCCGAGCCCCCTCTAAACGAATCCGTAAAAAAAACAAAAAAAAAGATTCGCCAAAACGGAGGGGGGGGAGGGGGGAGAAGGGGGGCAAAGGGGTCAACTTTGAAAAATGGTTTTTACTTTTCCAAACCTCCTCTAAATGAATCCGTAAAAAAAAACAAAAAAAAAAGATTCGCCAAAACGGGGGGGGAGGGGGAAAAAGGGGGGCAAGGGGGTCAACTTTGAAAAATGTATTGTTTGTGACTAAAGCATTGCCCCTTTATATGAATCTGAAAAAAGAAATGTTCCAAGTCTCTCAACTTCCGAGATCCGCTTAAAGGGGGGGCGAAGGGGGGCGAGGGGGTCAACTTTGAAAAATGGTTTTTACTTTTCCGAGCCTCCTCTAAACGATTCCGTAAAAAAAACAAAAAAAAAAGATTCGCCAAAACGGGGGGGGAGGGGGGAGAAGGGGGGCAAGGGGGTCAACTTTGAAAAATGGTTCGTTTGTGACTATAGCATTGCCCCTTTATATGAATCTGAAAAAAGAAATGTTCCAAGTCTCTCAACTTCCGAGATCCGCTTAAAGGGGGGGCAAAGAGGGGCGAGGGGGTCAACTTTGAAAAATGGTTTTTACTTTTCCGAGCCTCCTCTAAACGATTCCGTAAAAAAAACAAAAAAAAAGATTCGCCAAAACGGGGGGGGGAGGGGGGAGAAGAGGGGCAAAGGGGTCAACTTTGAAAAATGGTTCGTTTGTGACTATAGCATTGCCCCTTTATATGAATCTGACAAAATAAATGTTCCAAGTCTCTCAACTTTCGAGATCCGCTTAAAGGGGGGGGAGAAGGGGGGCGAGGGGGTCAACTTTGAAAAATGGTTTTTACTTTTCCGAGCCTCCTCTAAACGAATCTGTAAAAAAAATATACTACGGGTACCTTAGTTTCCGAGATACGATAGAGGGGGGGAGGAGGGGGGAGGAAAAGGGGAGGTTTGGGACTTTTCCCATACTCACGGGAGTTACTTGTTTACGAATCTGTCAAAATATACCCACCTCCCCATCCACCATCTGGGAGAACAATTATGTCAGTGAGTGAGTGGTAATGCAGTTTTATATAATATAACTAGTATTTGCTTGGTGCGCGAGCTGCAAGCAGCTCGCGGCTTTGTCGTGTTTTTGAGAAGTATTCCTTAACCTACCCTACACCTACCCTACACCTACCCTACACCAACCCTACACCTACCCTACACCAACCCTACACCTACCCTAAACCTACCCTACACCTACCCTACACCAACCCTACACCTACCCTACACCAACCCTACACCTACCCTACACCTATCCTACACCTACCCTACACCTATCCTACATCTACCCTACACCTACCCTACACCAACCCTACACCAACCCTACACCAACCCTACACCTACCCTACACCTACCCTACACCTACCCTACACCTACCCTACACCTACCCTACACCTACACTACACCTACCCTACACCTACCCTACACCTACCCTACACCTACCCTACACCTACCCTACACCTACCCTATACTTTGTTCCAAAAAACATAACTCTAATGTTTGCTTGTCGTCGCCAGGCACTGAGTTTCGCTTCACCCACTCAACCTTCGTTACGCTACGGAGGTCGCCGGCTCGCTTCGCTCGCCACCTCCCCCCTGCGCTGCACTCGGTCTCGTAGGTTCGCTCCATTCGGGGTCCCTACGCTGCCTGGTCCACTCCAACCGGATAGGTTTCGACGACCGATATTAGGTAGGTGAGGTTGGGGAGAGGAGGGCTAAAGGGAGGGAGAGTGGTGAGTTTTGAAAAATGATTTCGACTCAAGCATTGCCTCTTTATATGAATCTGAAAAAAGAAATGTTCCAAGTCTCTCAACTTCCGAGATCCGCTTAAAGGGGGGGAGAAGGGGGGCAAGGGGTCAACTTTGAAAAATGGTTTTTACTTTTCCGAGCCTCCTCTAAACGAATCCGTAAAAAAAAAACAAAAAAAAAAGAAACGCCAAAACGGGGGGGGGGGAGGGGGGAGAAGGGGGGCAAGGGGGTCAACTTTGAAAACTGGTTCGTTTGTGACTATAGCATTGCCCCTTTATATGAATCTGAAAAAAGAAATGTTCCAAGTCTCTCAACTTTCGAGATCCGCTTAAAGGGGGGGGCGAGGGGGTCAACTTTGAAAAATGGTTTTTACTCTTGCGAGCCTCCTCTAAACGAATCCGTAAAAAAAACTGAAAAAAAAAGATTCGCCAAAACGGGGGGGGGGGGGGGGGGGAGAAGGGGGGCAAGGAGGTCAACTTTGCAAAATGGTTTGTTTGTGACTAAAGCATTGCCCCTTTATATGTTTCTGAAAAGAGAAATGTTCCAAGTCTCTCAACTTCCGAGATCCGCTTAAAGGGGGGGGAGAAGGGGGGCGACGGGGTCAACTTTGAAAAATGGTTTTTACTTTTCCGAGCCTCCTCTAAACGAATCCGTAAAAAAAACACAAAAAAAAGATTCGCCAAAACGGGGGGGGGGGAGGGGGAGAAGGGGGGCAAGGGGGTCAACTTTGAAAACTGGTTCGTTTGTGACTATACCATTGCCCCTTTATATGAATCTGAAAAAAGAAATGTTCCAAATGTTCCAACTTTCAAGATCCGCTTAAAGGGGGGGAGAAGGGGGGCGAGGGGGTCATTTTTGAAAAATGGTTTTTACTTTTGCGAGCCTCCTCTAAACGAATCCGTAAAAAAAACATTCTACGGGTACCTTAGTTTCCGAGATACGATAGAGGGGGGGGAGGAGGGGGGAGGAAAAGGGGAGGTTTGGGACTTTTCCCATACTCACGGGAGTTACTTGTTTACGAATCTGTCAAAATATACCCACCTTCCCCTCCACCATCTGGGAGAACAATTATGTCAATGAGTCAGTCAGTGAGTCAGTGGTAATGCAGTTTTATATAGTTATAACTAGTAGTTGCTTGGTGCGCGAGCTGCAAGCAGCTCGCGGTGTCGTGTTTTTGAGAAGTATTCCTTAACCTACCCTACACCTACCCTACACCTACCCTACACCTACCCTACACCTACCCTACACCTACCCTACACCTACCCTACACCTACCCTACACCTACCCTACACCTACCCTACACCTACCCTACACCTACCCTACATCTACCCTACACCTACACTACACCTACCCTACACCTACCCTACACCTACCCTACACCTACCCTACACCTACCCTACACCTACCCAACACCTACACTACACCTACCCTACACCTACCCTACACCTACCCTACACCTACCCTACACCTACCCTACACCTACCCTACACCTACCCTACACCTACCCTACACCTACCCTACACCTACCCTACACCTACCCTACACCTACCCTACGCCTACCCTACACCTACCCTACACCTACCCTAAACTTTGTCCAAAAAAACATAACCCTAATGTTTGCTTGTCGTCGCCAGGCACTGAGTTTCGCTTCACCCACTCAACCTTCGCTGATTCGCTTCGGGATCCCTACGCTGAATCCGTAAAAAAAACAAATAAAAGATTCGCCAAAACGGGGGGGGGGGAGGGGGGAGATGGGCGGCAAGGGGGTCAACTTTGATAAATGGTTTGTTTGTGACTATAGCATTGCCCCTTTATATGAAACTGAAAAAAGAAATGTTCCAAGTCTCTCAACTGCCGAGATCCGCTTAAAGGGGGGAGAAGGGGGGCGAGGGGGTCATCTTTGAAAAATGGTTTTTACTTTTCCGAGCCTCCTCTAAACGAATCCATAAAAAAAAACAAAAAAAAAAGATTTGCCAAAACGACGGGGGGGGAGAAGGGGGGCAAGGGGGTCAACGTTGAAAAATGGTTTGTTTGTGACTATAGCACTGCCCCTTTATATGAATCTGAAAAAAGAAATGTTCCAAGTCTCTCAACTTCCGAGATCCGCTTAAAGGGGGGGGAAAGGGGGGCAAGGGGGTCAACCTTGAAAAATGGTTTTTACTTTTCCGAGCCTCCTCTAAACGATTCCGTAAAAAAAAACAAAAAAAAAGATTAGCCAAAACGAGGGGGGGGGGGGGGCGAAGGGGGCAAGGGGGTCAACTTTGAAAAATGGTATGTTTGTGACTATAGCATTGCCCCTTTATATGAATCTGAAAAAAGAAATTTTCCAAGTCTCTCAACTTCCGAGATCCGCTTAAAGGGGGGGAGAAGGGGGGCGAGGGGGTCAGTTTTGAAAAATGGTTTTTACTTTTGCGAGCCTCCTCTAAACGAATCCGTAAAAAACAAAAAATACGGGTACCTTAGTTTCCGAGATACGATAGAGGGGGGGAGGAGGGGGGGGGAAAAGGGGAGGTTTGGCACTTTTCCCATACTCACGGGAGTTACTTGTTTACGAATCTGTCAAAATATACCCACCTCCCCCTCCACCATCTGGGAGAACAATTATGTCAATCAGTGAGTCAGTCAGTGGTAATGCAGTTTTATATATTATAACTAGTATTTGCTTGGTGCGCGAGCTGCAAGCAGCTCGCGTGTTGTTGTCCCTAGACCCGCGTGTTGTTGTCCCTTCACCTACCCTACACCTACCCTACACCTACCCAACACCTACCCTACACCTACCCTACACCTACCCTACACCTACCCTACACCTACCCTACACCTACCCTACACCTACCCTACACCTACCCTACACCTACCCTACACCTACCCTACACCTACCCTACACCTACCCTACACCTACCCTACACCTACCCTACACCTACCCTACACCTACCCTACACCTACCCTACACCTACCCTACACCTACCCTACACCTACCCTACACCTACCCTACACCTACCCTACACCTACCCTACACCTACCCTACACCTACCCTACACCTACCCTACACCTACCCTACACCTACCCTACACCTACCCTACACCTACCCTACACCTACCCTACACCTACCCTACACCTACCCTACACCTACCCTACACCTACCCTACACCTACCCTACACCTACCCTACACCTACCCTACACCTACCCTACACCTACCCTACACCTACCCTACACCTACCCTACACCTACCCTACACCTACCCTACACCTACCCTACACCTACCCTACACCTACCCTACACCTACCCTACACCTACCCTACACCTACCCTACACCTACCCTACACCTACCCTACACCTACCCTACACCTACCCTACACCTACCCTACACCTACCCTACACCTACCCTACACCTACCCTACACCTACCCTACACCTACCCTACACCTACCCTACACCTACCCTACACCTACCCTACACCTACCCTACACCTACCCTACACCTACCCTACACCTACCCTACATCTACCCTACACCTACCCTACACCTACCCTAAACTTTGTTCCAAAAAACATAACCCTAATGTTTGCTTGTCGTCGCCAGGCACTGAGTTTCGCTTCACCCACTCAACCTTCGTTACGCTACGGAGGTCGCCGGCTCGCTTCGCTCGCCACCTCCCCCCTACGCTGCACTCGGTCTCGTAGGTTCGCTCCACTCGGGATCCCTACGCTGAATCCGTAAAAAAAACTGAAAAAAAAGATTCGCCAAAACGGGGGGGGGGGAGAAGGGGGCAAGGGGGTCAACTTTGAAAAATGGTTTGTTTGTGACTAAAGCATTGCCCCTTTATATGAATCTGAAAAAAGAAATGTTCCAAGTCTCTCAACTTCCGAGATCCGCTTAAAGGGGGGGAGAAGGGGGGCGAGGGGGTCAACTTTGAAAAATGGTTTTTACTTTTCCGAGCCTCCTCTTAACGAATCCGTAAAAAAAACAAAAAAAAAGATTCGCCAAATCGGGGGGGGGAGGGGGGAGAAGGGGGGCAAGGGGGTCAACTTTGAAAACTGGTTCGTTTGTGACTATAGCATTGCCCCTTTATATGAATCTGGAAAAAGAAATGTTCCAAGTCTCTCAACTTTCGAGATCCGCTTAAAGGGGGGGAGAAGGGGGGCGAGGGGGTCAACTTTGAAAAATGGTTTTTACTTTTCCGAGCCTCCTCTAAACGAATCCGTAAAAAACAAAAAATACGGGTACCTTAGTTTCCGAGATACGATAGAGGGGGGGAGGAGGGGGGGGGAAAAGGGGAGGTTTGGCACTTTTCCCATACTCACGGAGTTACTTGTTTACGAATCTGTCAAAATATACCCACCTTCCCCTCCACCATCTGGGAGAACAATTATGTCAATGAGTCAGTCAGTGAGTCAGTGGTAATGCAGTTTTATATAGTATAACTAGTAGTTGCTTGGTGCGCGAGCTGCAAGCAGCTCGCGGCTTTGTCGTGTTTTTGAGAAGTATTCCTTAACCTACCCTACACCTACCCTACACCTACCCTACACCTACCCTACACCTACCCTACACCTACCCTACACCTACCCTACACCTACCCTACACCTACCCTACACCTACCCTACACCTACCCTACACCTACCCTACACTTACCCTACACCTACCCTACACCTACCCTACACCTACCCTACACCTACCCTACACCTACCCTACACCTACCCTACACCTACCCTACACCTACCCTACACCTACCCTACACCTACCCTACACCTACCCTACACCTACCCTACACCTACCCTACACCTACCCTACACCTACCCTACACCTACCCTACACCTACCCTACACCTACCCTACACCTACCCTACACCTACCCTACACCTACCCTACACCTACCCTACACCTACCCTACACCTACCCTACACCTACCCTACACCTACCCTACACCTACCCTACACCTACCCTACACCTACCCTACACCTACCCTACACCTACCCTACACCTACCCTACACCTACCCTACACCTACCCTACACCTACCCTACGCCTACCCTACGCCTACCCTACACCTACCCTACACCTACCCTACACCTACCCTACACCTATCCTACACCTACCCTACACCTACACTACACCTACCCTACACCTACCCTACACCTACCCTACACCTACCCTACACTTTGTTCCAAAAAACATAAACCCTAATGTTTGCTTGTCGTCGCCAGGCACTGAGTTTCGCTTCACCCACTCAACCTTCGTTACGCTGCACTCGGTCTCGTAGGTTCGCTCCACTCGGGATCCCTACGCTGAATCCGTAAAAAAAACAAAAAACAAAAGATTCGCCAAAACGGGGGGGGGAAGGGGGGCAAGGGCGTCAACTTTAAAAAAGGATGGTTTGTTTGTGACTATAGCATTGCCCCTTTAAATGAATCTGAAAAAAGAAATGTGCCAAGTCTCTCAACTTCCGAGATCCGCTTAAAGGGGGGGAGAAGGGGGGCGAGGGGGTCAACTTTGAAAACTGCTTTTTACTTTTCCGAGCCTCCTCTGAACGAATCAGTAAAAAAAACAAAAAAAAAAGATTCGCCAAAACGGGGGGTGAGGGGGGAGAAGGGGGGCAAGGGGGTCAACTTTGAAAAATGGTTTGTTTGTGACTATAGCATTGCCCCTTTATATGAATCTGAAAAAAGAAATGTTCCAAGTCTCTCAACTTTCGAGATCCGCTTAAAGGGGGGGAGAAGGGGGGCGAGGGGGTCAACTTTGAAAAATGGTCTTTACTATTGCGAGCCTCTTCTAAACGAATCCGTAAAAAAAACATACTACGGGTACCTTAGTTGCCGAGATACGATAGAGGGGGGGAGGAGGGGGGAGGAAAAGGGGAGGTTTGGGACTTTTCCCATATTCGCGAGAGTCACTTGTTTACGAATCTGTCAAAATATACCCACCTCCCCATCCACCATCTGGGAGAACAATTATGTCAGTGAGTCAGTGAGTGGTAATGCAGTTTTATATAGTATAACTAGTATTTGCTTGGTGCGCGAGCTGCAAGCAGCTCGCGGCTTTGTCGTGTTTTTGAGAAGTATTCCTTAACCTACCCTACACCTACCCTACACCTACCCTACACCAACCCTACACCTACCCTACACCAACCCTACACCTACCCTAAACCTACCCTACACCTACCCTACACCAACCCTACACCTACCCTACACCAACCCTACACCTACCCTACACCTATCCTACACCTACCCTACACCTATCCTACATCTACCCTACACCTACCCTACACCAACCCTACACCAACCCTACACCAACCCTACACCTACCCTACACCTACCCTACACCTACCCTACACCTACCCTACACCTACCCTACACCTACACTACACCTACCCTACACCTACCCTACACCTACCCTACACCTACCCTACACCTACCCTACACCTACCCTATACTTTGTTCCAAAAAACATAACTCTAATGTTTGCTTGTCGTCGCCAGGCACTGAGTTTCGCTTCACCCACTCAACCTTCGTTACGCTACGGAGGTCGCCGGCTCGCTTCGCTCGCCACCTCCCCCCTGCGCTGCACTCGGTCTCGTAGGTTCGCTCCATTCGGGGTCCCTACGCTGCCTGGTCCACTCCAACCGGATAGGTTTCGACGACCGATATTAGGTAGGTGAGGTTGGGGAGAGGAGGGCTAAAGGGAGGGAGAGTGGTGAGTTTTGAAAAATGATTTCGACTCAAGCATTGCCTCTTTATATGAATCTGAAAAAAGAAATGTTCCAAGTCTCTCAACTTCCGAGATCCGCTTAAAGGGGGGGAGAAGGGGGGCAAGGGGTCAACTTTGAAAAATGGTTTTTACTTTTCCGAGCCTCCTCTAAACGAATCCGTAAAAAAAAAACAAAAAAAAAAGAAACGCCAAAACGGGGGGGGGGGAGGGGGGAGAAGGGGGGCAAGGGGGTCAACTTTGAAAACTGGTTCGTTTGTGACTATAGCATTGCCCCTTTATATGAATCTGAAAAAAGAAATGTTCCAAGTCTCTCAACTTTCGAGATCCGCTTAAAGGGGGGGCGAGGGGGTCAACTTTGAAAAATGGTTTTTACTCTTGCGAGCCTCCTCTAAACGAATCCGTAAAAAAAACTGAAAAAAAAAGATTCGCCAAAACGGGGGGGGGGGGGGGGGGGAGAAGGGGGGCAAGGAGGTCAACTTTGCAAAATGGTTTGTTTGTGACTAAAGCATTGCCCCTTTATATGTTTCTGAAAAGAGAAATGTTCCAAGTCTCTCAACTTCCGAGATCCGCTTAAAGGGGGGGAGAAGGGGGGCGACGGGGTCAACTTTGAAAAATGGTTTTTACTTTTCCGAGCCTCCTCTAAACGAATCCGTAAAAAAAACACAAAAAAAAGATTCGCCAAAACGGGGGGGGGGAGGGGGAGAAGGGGGGCAAGGGGGTCAACTTTGAAAACTGGTTCGTTTGTGACTATACCATTGCCCCTTTATATGAATCTGAAAAAAGAAATGTTCCAAATGTTCCAACTTTCAAGATCCGCTTAAAGGGGGGGAGAAGGGGGGCGAGGGGGTCATTTTTGAAAAATGGTTTTTACTTTTGCGAGCCTCCTCTAAACGAATCCGTAAAAAAAACATTCTACGGGTACCTTAGTTTCCGAGATACGATAGAGGGGGGGAGGAGGGGGGAGGAAAAGGGGAGGTTTGGGACTTTTCCCATACTCACGGGAGTTACTTGTTTACGAATCTGTCAAAATATACCCACCTCCCCATCCACCATCTGGGAGAACAATTATGTCAATGAGTCAGTCAGTCAGTCAGTGGTAATGCAGTTTTATATAGTATAATAACTAGTATTTGCTTGGTGCGCGAGCTGCAAGCAGCTCGCGGCTTTATCGTGTTTTTGAGAAAAATTCCTACACCTACCCTACACCTACCCTACACCTACCCTAAACTTTGTTTCAAAAAACATAACCCTAATGTTTTCTTGTCGTCGCCAGGCACTGAGTTTCGCTTCACTCGGGATCCCTACGCTGAATCCGTAAAAAAAACAAAAAAAAAAAGATTCGCCAAAACGGGGGGGAGGGGGGAGAAGGGGGGCAAGGGGGTCAACTTTAAAAAATGGTTTGTTTGTGACTATAGCATTGCCCCTTTATATGAATCTGAAAAAAGAAATGTTTCAAGTCTCTCAACTTCCGAGATCCGCTTAAAGGGGGGGAGAAGGGGGGCGAGGGGGTCAACTTTGAAAAGTGGTTTTTCCTTTTCCGAGTCTCCTCTAAACGAATCCGTAAAAAAAACAAAAAAAAAAGATTCGCCAAAACGGGGGGGGAGGGGGGAGAAGGGGGGCAAGGGGGTAAACTTTGAAAAATGGTTTGTTTGTGACTATAGCATTGCCCCTTTATATGAATCTGAAAAAAGAAATGTTCCTAGTCTCTCAACTTCCGAGATCCACTTAAAGGGGGGGAGAAGGGGGGCGAGGGGGTCAACTTTGAAAAATGGTTTTTACTTTTCCGAGCCTCCTCTAAACGAATCCGTAAAAAAAAAAAAAAACGGGTACCTTAGTTTCCGAGATACGATAGAGGGGGGGAGGAGGGGGGGTTGAAAAGGGGAGGTTTGGGACTTTTCTCATACTCGCGAGAGTTACTTGTTTACGAATCTGTCAAAATATACCCACCTCCCCCTCCACCATCTGGGAGAACAATTATGTCAATCAGTCAGTGAGTGAGTGGTAATGCAGTTTTATATAATATAAATAACTAGTATTCGCTTGGTGCGCGAGCTGCAAGCAGCTCGCGTATTGTTGTCCCTACACCCGCGTGTTGTTGTCCCTACACCTACCCTACACCTACCCTACACCTACCCTACACCTACCCTACACCTACCCTACACCTACCTTACACCTACCCTACACCTACCCTACACCTACCCTACACCTACCCTACACCTACCCTACACCTACCCTACACCTACCCTACACCTACCCTACACCTACCCTACACCTACCCTACACCTACCCTACACCTACCCTACACCTACCCTACACCTACCCTACACCTACCCTACACCTACCCTACACCTACCCTACACCTACCCTACACCTACCCTACACCTACCCTACACCTACCCTACACCTACCCTACACCTACCCTACACCTACCCTACACCTACCCTACACCTACCCTACACCTACCCTACACCTACCCTACACCTACCCTACACCTACCCTACACCTACCCTACACCTACCCTACACCTACCCTACACCTACCCTACACCTACCCTACACCTACCCTGCACCTACCCTACACTTACCCTACACCTACCCTACACCTACCCTACACCTACCCTACACCTACCCTACACCAACCCTACACCTAACCTACACCTACCCTACACCTACCCTACACCTACCCTACACCTACCCTACACCTACCCGACACCTACCCTACACCTACCCTAAACTTTGTTCCAAAAAACATAACCCTAATGTTTGCTTGTCCTCGCCAGGCACTGAGTTTCGCTTCACCCACTCAACCTTCGTTACGCTACGGAGGTCGCCGGCTCGCTTCGCTCGCCACCTCCCCCCTGCGCTGCACTCGGTCTCGTAGGTTCGCTCCACTCGGGATCCCTACGCTGAATCCGTAAAAAAAACAAAAAAAAAAGATTCGCCAAAACGGGGGGGGGAGGGGGGAGAAGGGGGGCAAGGGGGTCAACTTTGAAAAATGGTTTGTTTGTGACTATAGCATTGCCCCTTTATATGAATCTGAAAAAAGAAATTTTCCAAGTATCTCAACTTCCGAGATCTGCTTAAAGGGGGGGAGAAGGGGGGCGAGTGGGTCAACTTTGAAAAATGGTCTTTACTTTTCCGGGTCTCCTTTAAACGAATCCGTAAAAAAAACAAAAAAAAAAGATTCGCCAAAACGGGGGGGGGGAGGGGGGAGAAGGGGGGCAAGGGGGTCAACTTTGAAAAACGGTTTGTTTGTGACTATAGCATTGCCCCTTTCTATGAATCTGAAAAAAGAAATGTTCCAAGTCTCTCAACTTCCGAGATCCGCTTAAAGGGGGGGAGAAGGGGGGCGAGGGGGTCAACTTTGAAAAATGGTTTTTACTTAACCGAGCCTCCTCTAAACGAATCCGTAAAAAAAACATACTACGGGTACCTTAGTTTCCGAGATACGATAGAGGGGGGGAGGAGGGGGGAGGAAAAGGGGAGGTTTGGGACTTTTCCCATACTCACGGGAGTTACTTGTTTACGAATCTGTCAAAATATACCCACCTCCCCCTCCACCATCTGGGAGAACAATTATGTCAATGAGTCAGTGAGTGAGTCAGTCAGTGGTAATGCAGTTTTATATAGTATAATAACTAGTATTTGCTTGGTGCGCGAGCTGCAAGCAGCTCGCGGCTTTATCGTGTTTTTGAGAAAAATTCCTACACCTACCCTACACCTACCCTACACCTACCCTACACCTACCCTACACCTACCCTAAACTTTGTTTCAAAAAACATAACCCTAATGTTTTCTTGTCGTCGCCAGGCACTGAGTTTCGCTTCACTCGGGATCCCTACGCTGAATCCGTAAAAAAAACAAAAAAAAAAAGATTCGCCAAAACGGGGGGGGAGGGGGGAGAAGGGGGGCAAGGGGGTCAACTTTAAAAAATGGTTTGTTTGTGACTATAGCATTGCCCCTTTATATGAATCTGAAAAAAGAAATGTTTCAAGTCTCTCAACTTCCGAGATCCGCTTAAAGGGGGGGAGAAGGGGGGCGAGGGGGTCAACTTTGAAAAGTGGTTTTTCCTTTTCCGAGTCTCCTCTAAACGAATCCGTAAAAAAAACAAAAAAAAAAGATTCGCCAAAACGGGGGGGGAGGGGGGAGAAGGGGGGCAAGGGGGTAAACTTTGAAAAATGGTTTGTTTGTGACTATAGCATTGCCCCTTTATATGAATCTGAAAAAAGAAATGTTCCTAGTCTCTCAACTTCCGAGATCCACTTAAAGGGGGGGAGAAGGGGGGCGAGGGGGTCAACTTTGAAAAATGGTTTTTACTTTTCCGAGCCTCCTCTAAACGAATCCGTAAAAAAAAAAAAAAACGGGTACCTTAGTTTCCGAGATACGATAGAGGGGGGGAGGAGGGGGGGTGAAAAGGGGAGGTTTGGGACTTTTCTCATACTCGCGAGAGTTACTTGTTTACGAATCTGTCAAAATATACCCACCTCCCCCTCCACCATCTGGGAGAACAATTATGTCAATGAGTGAGTGAGTGAGTGAGTGAGTGGTAATCCAGCTTTATATAATATAATTTAAACAAAAAATATTATTTTTTAACCACTTTTAATACTTGTGTTAGGCTCGTGTCTGTCCATTTTCTCGCCTGAAAGAAAGCACTTTTGCACTTTTTATATGTCCTTTAGCAAATCCATGATGACCTTAAGGTAGAGAATCACCCCGAGTACTTTTAACGTACTTGTGTCCATAAAAACGGGAGCCGCTTTTTCAATTTACACTTCAAACAAGTATATCTATTTTCCGTTTCTGTTAGGTGCCGTTTCCGTCATCACCTATAGCACATTCATTGATCTTCAGAGCAACGCTTGCAATACTAGGAAGTACCACCGGCTTCTTGAGCCATTGTTTGCAGACTTCTTAACATTTTCAAGCACTTCTTGGCACGGTCTCTATTTTCCACAATAGTCTTTGCGACTCATTTCAGAATCATTTATTGGACACTGAACAGAAATTAATTATTGGCGTTGATTTCTGACAGTGTTATTGGGTTTTCCTATCTGGAATTTCTCAGCAGCCTGATGTCTGGATTTTACTGGCATAAACATAACTGGTGAAATGCGGGTCTACTATTGACCCTGCTTATTCCTTGGTTATATTGGCGATCTTACCACGCCGCTGCCGTTAGGAGCTAAAGTTTGATCAGCTCTTCTTATACAATTTCTTATTCTTTTATACGTTTTGTACAACGCATACGAAATACATATAGAGACCTTTATAACGATAAATATTCCCAATACTATTAAAATAACAGGAAATCTTTCAGGTTTTTCTTCAACTGAATTATCTTCAGCTTCGTTAGGTAAAACTAGTACATCCTGTGGAGTTGTGAGTCTCATTTTATTTTCTGTTTCTTGGTTGGCTCGATCTTGACCACTTTTTCCTTCTTGTGTTTAGGGAATAAGCGGTCCGGTTATAGTGCACGCTTGTATAGAAGTTTCCTCTTGAAAACCTTAGGATTATTTTCTTGTTTGATATTAGTCACCATACAATTGTTTGATTCTGAGCAGTTGCACTGTTTCTTGATATTTTGTGTTTGTTTTATTTTGAAAATGAATGTAACTCGAAAAAGTAGACTCCGCAGTTTTGTTTTTTGTTACCAAGTGAACCACTGTTTTAGAATCTAAAATCCTTTGACTTTATTATCCGTTTTGATATAAAAATAATCACAATTAACGTCAGTAATTTCAAAACACTACTGAGCTTTATTTAAAAAAAAGCTTTGATTTATATAATGTTAGAACACATTAGCAATGACGTCAGACCACTACACAACACGCAGCTTTCATTCAGAGATAAGATAAAAACAATAATATCGGCATGTTAGTTTACTAAATTGCATAGGCCGCTTCTTAGATAGAGGAGGAACAAATTTTTATCAAAATTGGCCTACATGATGGTGATTTCTGACCAAAAGTATGGATGCCAAATGATATTTTTCTAGGTAAGCGCGCTACATCGTCGACCACATCATCACTTACCATCAGGTGAGATAGTGGTCAAGCGCGAGCCTATCAATAAAAAAAAAAAAAAAAAAACAATGTTCCATGTGGGCCATGTGGCATCTTAAGTTTATTTCCTTCTGACGTATTTCAGAGAGTTACAACATGGATTTTGGCTTGAAACTAAAATTGAAAGGATAACCAACAGAACTTATTTCCAGCATTTTTGGAATTGTTGTCTGTTTGTCTGTTTATTTGTGCACGCATCACGTGAAATGTACGAAACCAATGTAGATAAATTTTATACATAAAAATTGTGCGTAACTTGAAGAATTACTCAGTTTTTGTTTCATTTCAATCGGTTCACTCTATCAAAAGTTGATGAATTTAAAGTGTTCAAGAAGTAAAATTAACATAACACACGCAATTCAGATACTTTGACAGTAGAACTCGGTATTCGATAGATGGCGTTGTGCATTTGAAGTCATTTTCTGAATGGCGGTGTTAAGATTCTCCGCGAAACAATGATGACTATAGAAAAAAAAATTGTTAGGTAGGTAAGTAGGGTAAGCGGGAAGGTAAGTAGGGTAGGGTTGGCAGACAGGTGACGGGAGCGAAGCCGCGGGCACAGCTAATATATAATATAATTTGAATCTCGGAAACGGCTCCAACGATTTTCATGAACTGTTGTGTGTTTCGGGGGCAATAAATGATCCAGCTAGGTTTTATTTTTAGAAAACGTCGTTTTCTCTGTTTTCACCCGAGCAGAGCTCGGTCGCCCAGGTACTTAATACTTTACATGGCTCATTCCATTCAATCCCGCATTACAATCGGAGGATACATCTGGTTTTGATGAACATGTATCCTCCAACTACACAGCATGATTTTGTTCTTGTTTACATATTTTTAGTTCGCTTTTTAGTCGGGTTTTTTTACCTTTTTTTATTTCATCATCATCATCTTTGTGCTCTTGTCCAATGTTACTTGGTGTCGGCGCAACAAGTTTTCTTCCTCTATTCTTCCCTGTCAACAGTTGTGCTATCAGTCACTCCCATTTCTTTATCATTCCTCATACAATCTATCCGTCTTTTATACATCTATCATACACGGTAATTACATTATAGTTTCACAACAAATGAGAATTGTGGTGTCATCACTTATAGCAGACATGAGAATCCCATTAGCGGAAACTGAAAATCCTCTTTTGCGTAAAATAGATTCTGAGGTACTTAAAGAAATGCCAGGTGTAAAATAACCTTCAAGTGGTGCTATTTTATGATTGTTCAGCCGAGGATTTGATTTATAAAACTTGAATTTAGGTTTAGTTTTGAAATAAATTAAATGTGCACATCAATTCTGGCGAAATAAATTATTTTATTTTTTAGGGATCCGTACCCAAAGGGTATAAACATCTGTCTGTCTGTCCGTCTGTCACCAGGCTGTATCTCATGAACCGTGATAGCCAGGCAGTTGAAATTTTCACAGATGATGTATTTCTGTTGCCGCTATAACAACAAATACTAAAAACAGAATAAAATAAATATTTAAGTGGGGCTGCCATACAACAAACGTGATATTTTTGCCGTTTTTTGCGGTTATGGTACGGAACTCTTCGTGCGCGAGTCCGACTCGCACTTGGCCGGTTTTTTATACATGTAGTTATATCTCTGGTGAAATAGTTATTTTATTGCTTCACAAATCTGTTAATTACTGATTTTAAGTCAAACACTGGTAAACAATATAACTCAACATTTCAATTTGTGTTAAATCAATATTGTATCAGTTACTAGACAGTGAAATGTGCGAATGGAATGGAGTCCTAATAAACGCAAAACAATATATTTTCAGCGATAATAAAAAACCTCTATTTACCCGACATTTTTATGAACATTCGTCATTTATTGGTTATTGTTATTTTTTTTTGGCTTTAAAAATGTTGTGCCTTCGTGTCAATGTTACAGAAGGCAGTGGTGTCTCATCTCGTACAAAGTAACCGTCCCGACGTACTGTACTGATTATACTGATTATTTTTTGTACATCGATCGCGTTCGCTTCCGTTCCACGGATATAGATGGTGATCTATCTATCGCCTGATCATTTTTTGTTGGATTGGATATCTTTTAACATAGGGAATAATGTAAGTTTCATCAAAATCGGTCCAGCAGTTTTCAAGATACGAGATACGAGCATACAATCGAACTCCTTACCGACAAACAGCACGAATGTGTAAATTTAGTTAATGTGGGTGTTTTACCAATCTTTTATGTACCTTACTATAATAGAACTTGCTTATTTTTAGTCATGGTATACTAAAATTAATAAAACCGGCCAAGTGCGAGTCGGACTCGCGCATGAAGGGTTCCGTACAATTATCGCAAAAAACGGCAAAAAAATCACGTTTGTTTTAGTGCCCCACTTAAATATTTATTTTATTCTGTTTTTAGTATTTGTTGTTATAACGGCAACAGAAAAACATCATCTGTGAAAATTTCAGCTGTCTAGCTATCACGGTTCATGAGATACAGCCTGGTG
The DNA here is from genome assembly GCA_948252205.1 of Orthosia incerta. Taxonomy (NCBI): domain Eukaryota; kingdom Metazoa; phylum Arthropoda; class Insecta; order Lepidoptera; family Noctuidae; genus Orthosia; species Orthosia incerta. The sequence continues at coordinate 14,227,335 of OX411764.1, read as the reverse complement.
ACAGACGGACAGACAGACAGACAGACGGATCGCGGAGTCTCAGTAATAGGGTCCCGTTTTTACCCTTTGGGTACGGAACCCTAAAAAGAGAGAAATAAAAACATTATAACAAAAAACCTTGGTTCGGAAAGTCGGTGTCGAAAAATGATAAAAGTAGGTCACCTGTACACCAGGTGGACCGATGACCTGTTGAAGGTTGCGGGGATCAACTGGATGCGGGACGCACGGGACCGGTCAATGTGGCGATGCTTGGGGGAGGCCTATGTCTAGCAGTGGACGATATGATGATGACTGTTCCTAGTATATGGAAGTACGCGTACATAACACCGGTACACAAAGGTGGGAATAAGGGTGATATTAATAATTACAGACCCATATCCAAATTATGCCTGTTTGGTAAAATACTTGAACGTATCATATACACGCAAGTTTACAGCACTTTTTCTACGGCTTTCATTCCTGAACAGCACGGCTTTCTTAAAAACCGATCGACCACTACTAACCTACTGTCTTTTGTCGACTTCACTACATCCTGTATGGACGATGGCGGTCAGGTAGACTGTATTTTTACAGACTACAGTAAATGTTTCGACCGTATTGACCATAATATACTTTTACAGAAGATTTTTAGTGCAGGTATTCATGGTAACTTATACCGATGGATAACATCCTACATAAAGAATCGTTCCCAGGCTGTCGTAATCAACGGTGCTGTGTCGAAGCGGCATGTAGTCCCTTCAGGAGTTCCCCAGGGATCGCTTCTTGGGCCCTTATTATTTAATATTTTTATAAATGACATTCACACATGCTTTCTTAATTCACTATTTTTGCTTTACGCAGACGACATGAAAATCTTCAAACACATAAACAATGTCGAAGATTGCGACTCGTTGCAACAAGATCTCGAAAGACTAGAAAACTATTGTCACCTGAATAATTTGGAACTCAATGTATCTAAATGTTACACAATCACGTTCACTCGCAAGGCCAACAGCATATCCCACAAATACACTCTAAGGAAAGCCCATCTAAAACGAGTAGATTTCATACGGGATTTAGGTGTGATACACGACTCCAAACTTACCTACGAGAAGCACATAGATCACATAGTTAATAAAGCTAATAAAGCTATGGGGTTTTTAAAAAGATCTTGCTCCCAGTTCAGGGATGTCAAAATAGTTAAAATATTGTACTGTTCCTTCGTCCGTAGTTCACTTGAATATTGTTCGCAAGTTTGGAATCCCATGTATGCTGTTTATATCTCAAGATTGGAATCTGTTCAGCGAAACTTTACAAGATACCTGCAGTACAAGTGTAGCACCCGCGATCATAATTACGAGTCGAGATGTAAAAGGTACCATTTACTTCCACTTAGGGAGAGAAGGAGTATATCAGATATCTCCTTACTCGTTAAGTTAGCGCAATCTTTCATCGATGCCCCGCAACTTCTGTCTAAGGTTAATTTGCGCGCCCCTACCAGATCTGCTAGAATACCCTTTCTTTTTCTTAACGTCCCCCGCTGCTGCACAAATTATAGACAGAATTCGTTCTTTATAAGATGCGCTAAGTCCTACAATAAATTGGTTGACTTTTCTGAATTTGACTTATTCACTACTAAGCCGCATGTATTCATTCGAATACTTACTAATCATTGGTTTGAATTGGTTCAATAACTGTTTTTTTTATTTATTTATTTTTATTGCACCTCATGATGAGGTATTGCTGTGTTTGTGTGTTATTGTTTAAAGTACATACCACCATTGTAATTCCTTTTTTTTTTCTCTAACATGCTTGCTTTCATAGTAAATTAAATGCGAAAACATGTAATTGGTTACTAGTTGGTTAATTTGATGTAAAATTTGTTAGTTGTTAATACTGTTTGTTTTCCGATTATAATAAAATAAAATAAAAATAAAATAAAATGATGACCTTAGGAAATGTTGATATCTACAAAAGATAAAGCAATAATTAATTACAATCTGAACTAATATTATGAAGAGGTAAAATTGATTGTTTAATCGCTGGTTTAATTACCTACTGACCCGACTACGGAAAATGTTGCACTAATTAAAAAAATCTAGAGGTTCGCGCTTGACCACTATCTCACCTGATGATAAGCGAAATAGTTTTTTTTTGTCACAATAAAATGAACGGCTACTATAAGCCAACTTCAGGGTGGCCAAGAAGTTAGGCGAGAAGTCGCCTAACTTCTTGGCCACCCTGAAGTTGGCTACAATGGCAGCGCATATAAAAACAGCACCGCGCCGTGGCTTGCACATCGGAAAGCCAACTTCAGGGCGACCAAGAAGTTTGGCGAGTCCTATACACGGTGGAATAAAGGATGGGACCAAAGCCGCGAAAAAAGTTTACATCGGTAGACTGCTTTGTTTCAGAGCCGGAACCCATAAATTGTGTACATCAGAATCGCGGGTGCACTTTTCAGATTTGCCTAAATTTATTGCAGTTATTTGATTCCTTATGTGTACCTTAACGTACCTCTCCTGAAAATCTGTGTACCTACACCCGTAAAATGATATTTAAAAATTAGGTACACCCGCCATCCTGATGTCAGAACCGCGGGTGTACTGCTAACCAGTATATGTATCTAAGTGCGCTGTATAAGTAAATTTGGTACCTCTTGTGTACCTGCAGAAACACGTATTTAATAAACAAAATACTGTAAGGTTGCTGCGAAAAGTAAAAAACCGATTTTCTTTCTTTGACGTTGTTACTATTTTATAATACTTCCTCATGATTATAATCTCCTGGTACTTAAGTTAGCCTTAACTGGTAATGATGCCACCCTCGCAAATATTACTACTTCGTCATGATTACTTCGACAAGGTTATTTTTAACCGATTTCCCAATAAAGTTCTCCTTTTTGGGCAGTTGGTTAAAAATAACAATCTTCAGTATTAAAAACTAAGTTAAATATTAAAAAAAAACCTAAAAGAAAAACAAACAACATTTTGCCTATTTTTGAACATTGTTGAATTGAACATTAGATGTTGAACATTAAAAGCATTTATACCCAAACTACCAGGAGGCCAAAATCATGACGAAATTTTTATAGATGCACCATATATTGAAAAACAAGGAATAGATCGCTGTTGTGAAAACGGCTGGAGGTTAAAATATACCCATGTTTTCATTGGCAACCGACAAAAATAGCGTATCAAAGAACCATTACTACCTCAAAAGCTTCCTATTAAAAGGGGCAGCAGAGTACATTTTAATTTATTTTGCTTTTAGTTTATTTAAACAAACCCAGATGAACTAATTATGTCCAAATAAATGTAATTTGCACCTCATTTGTGTCATCTCGATATGTTTGTTTTTACAATTGGATAACCATTTTAATTGGCTACATGATTACCACAAACAAACTGAATAATAAAATTTCAGTTGAAAAACACCACATGAGTTCAAGTTTTTTTTCTGTTCGCAAATCATTGGATTATTGAGTTCCAGTCTTTTAAAAATGTATTCGAAACTTTATTTTTCACGGCTACTAGGGGTGCCACAGTCTAAATAAATATTGCTGTAGATCAACTGAACCGTTTCACCAACCGTGCAGAGCTTGTTATCTGTGGATTCTATGTCCACAGTATCTCGGAATGTGACATTCACGCATGTGACCACGTTTATCTTGGATACTGTGTAAGTTATGTAACCTATGAGTTGACTAGAATTGAGTAAAGTGTCCCTTAGAGTAATAATTTATTAAATCGATATTCAGAACGTTGAATTTTCTTATGGTAAGACCTAATTGAAATTTTATTGCAAGCAATGGCAGTTGCGTGGATGAGGTGAAGCGGCGAATGGCGATGTCTAGAGGGGCAATGGATAAGTTAAGGAAGATATGGAGGAATCGCAGTATAACGAAAGCCACTAAGATATGGCTCGTCCGTGCGCTTGTTTTCCCCATATTTCTGTACGCAGCTGAGACATGGACACTACGAGAACTGGAACGGAAAAAAATAGATTCTCTAGAAATGTGGTGTTGGAGAAGAATGCTTGGCATTTCTTGGACAGAATTCCGAACTAACGTCTCCATACTCCAAGAACTCGGCATCAAGCAGCGTCTATCAGCAATAGTACAGTCTCGCATACTGAAATTTTTTGGCCATGTCTCAAGGCGGAATAACGACTCCATTGAGCGCCTGGTGGTGCAGGGTAGAGTGGACGGTAACAGGCCACGCGGGAGGTCACTGATGAGGTGGACCGACCAAATTAAATCTGCGATAGGAGGTCCAGTAAATGAATGCGCTAAACTTTCATCTAACAGAGCCAAATGGAGAGAGATCGTGAGGCGAGTGACAAGAACACCAGTGATCGGACAAAATTCATCGTGACCACGACAGCTCTGTCAAGAGCGAAACGAATAAGAAGAGAAGACCGAATTTCTGCTATGATTTAAGACGGGATTATTTTCTTGTTTCATAGTTTTTAGATGGTTTTTCCCATGGGTTTTAGTTTTTATGCAACTTTTTAACCGACTTCAAAAAAGGAGGTTCCTAGTTTGACCTGTATGTTTGTATGTATCTATGTATGTATGTTTGTCCGCGATTTTCACACGTTTGGCCGAACCGATTTTGATGCGGTCTTCAGAAAAGTATTTGTTACGCTCTTGAGAAGGTTTTGGTATACAACACATGGATACCCCGTTATATTTATGTTTGTTTGTATATATGTATGTATCTTTTTGCACGCATTTCTCCGAAAGTAGTAATCGGCAATATTTTTTTTTAATGGACTTAACTTAGGTCATAGTGCAAGTTTTATCATAATCGGTTAAACAGTTTTGAAGATATGTAGCATACAACCAAATATTTGCGACAAACAGCAAGAATGTGTAAATTGAGTTATTATGGGTATTTTGTAAATTTTTCAGGTACCTTGCTATGGAACTTGTTCAATTTATAGTGATGGTGAACCAAAACTAAAAAAACCGGCCAAGTACGTTTCGGGCCACGCGCAGTAATAGAGTTCCGAAGTTGCATAATAATGCGGACTAAGAAGGGGGTATTGTTGTTGTTACATGAACGTTAAAACGGTTTCAGCGGCACACAACGTCTAAAAACGGGCCGACATAGTATGTTGTTTTTTTTTAATCTATATGCTCGCGTTTGACCACTATCTCGCCTGATGGTAAGCAACTGTGATGGTGGTCTACGGTGAAGCACGCTTGTCTAGATGTAACCTATTCAGTATTGACATAAACTAAATAAGGACTAACTGATAACTGAAGGAGTTAAAAAACCAACTTCGCAACTGAAGTTAGAAAGATATTTGAGTACCACCACGGGTACGAGTTGCGAAAGGAGCTGATACGAGCGCGCGTTAGAGCCACGGGGAATGGTATGGCTCGTTCCTGGATCCTTGCACGCACGCTCCTCGTTTATATCTCTTTCGGAATTTAGAAAAAAATCCGAAATTCCGATGTATTGACATAAAGTCAAAGATGGATATCGACAAAGGAAAATAAGCAATTTGCTTGGAAATCGAATCAAATTTGACTTTAGTTTACAAAACGTGGAAAATACTTCTGCACTAACACAAAATAGACTCCCCCGCGCAGGCGCCGTTTGGACTACGGACCGGTACTGCCAACGACTCCGGCCACTCCAATGCGTTAGTCGAGCTTAAACATTATTAATTTAGAAATCATTATTATTAAGGATGTTATAATTTTATTTGTGTTTATTTATACATGGTTCATAAGCATATATTTACTCTGTTTTACACAGCTAACAACGTTATTTAAGTAATTTTCAATGGCATTTGTTCAAAATTTTTACTGTTCCAAGTACATTTTTTAAGTTGGTCGACTATTACTCGTAAACTTGTAAAGCCTACTTATCCGTGATAGTTTTCTTTTTAATTTAGTTATATTTACTACTGCCATGATTTTTTTTTTATATAGCCAAGAGCAACCATTTTGCTGCCAGGGGGGGGGGGACACTTGACTCTAACATACATTTGAAATTCAAAGCTTAATTTTACGCAAACGGATCTCTGAATCGAAAAATGGTTTTAACAAACCCAATATTTTTGAATGGCCTATCCAACGATACCCCACATCATGGGACAGATGAGAAAAATAAAAACATGTTCCATGATTTTATTTTACCACTTTGTCGGAATTATTAACATGCCAAATTATAGCTTTCTAGTACTTAGATTCTTTGAGCTAAGCTGCAGACGGACAGACGAACAAAGCGAAACTATCAAGGTTCCGTTGACTTCGGAACCCTAAAAAAGAGAAACAAAACTTCTTCGCAAAAAAATTAACCCACTTCAAAAACATTTTTTTTGCGGAAATGATTTTTTGCTATGCTTCTTTCTTAATGTAGCATTAAGAGACTGAAGATATTAATATGCTATTATATCGATAGTTAACAGTTGACCACGTGACGATTCGGTAGTGCATGTCAATCACACATAATTTTGACTTTTTGGTAACCATTACCGCTGATGCTGGATTTAAATAAATCTAAATCCTGTTAGCGATCTTTATATTTAATTGAGCACACTAAGTGATTTTTCTATGTTGGCAATAATTTGTCTGATATTTTTATGCTTGCAACAAAGATGGACTGTTTTTTGTCAGGTTGGTAAACGACAAGCTTGCACTTATCGTTTCCCGCCCATTTCGAGAATATAAATATTGTAGCTCTTGCCATCAAAGGCAGTCTATTTTTGATCGAGGCTACATTAATAAGTATTAGGGTAAGTGCTTTATAAACTGTATTCTATAAACCGTGTTCTATAAACTATGTTCTATAAACCATGTTCTATAAATTATTTTCCATAAACTGTGTTCTGTGTGACTGTGTATTTGATATGAGAATACACTGGGTGAGTAAACCCTTTCTAAGCATTTTTATTTACATCGCCATCCCCGCCAAAATACCCACACAAGATTTTGGTCTTTTAAGTAAAAGCCGACATTTCAGAAGTTGGATGAGCCCAATTATTTTTTTTGTGTTTTGTACATAACACGTTTGCTAAACGCTCACTTTCAAGGATTTATAATGAGGAATATGAGTACGAATAGAGATAATTTGTTTGATATTGTTATGTTGGTTGCATGACATTGCACATTGGTTCAGGATACTCCCTGATAGTGTGTAGTTTTGTGTAGATAGTGTGTAATTCTGTGTGGGTACGTGGCCGGAGCTACTCTCCGGTAGTACTATAACTCAGATCATTGCACATTCTAGGCGAATATATTCTGTGTTTTATTGGGGCTACCCTCCAATATCGCAGAATGTTTAGTCTGGCCAAGCTCAATCGATAAATATGATTTCTCGGTAGTGATGTTGGTGCCGCATATTAAGTCAGGGTGAGTTACCCTGAAGATGTGCAGTAAAATACTCAGGTGTATAGCGTTTTGTGTGAGTGGTTGGCTGAGGCTACTCTTTGGCAATACCATAGCGCGAAATGATGTACACCACGACTGGATTTATCGTGTGCTTGATCGGGGCTGCCCTCTAATGGCGCGGGATATGTCTTGGTCGTATTGTATCTTTGAAATCATATCTAATTTTTCAATTTTTGCTACAAGTATGGTTACGTACTCATAAGCTTCTATAAGGTATTTGAAGGTGCAAAACTTTGACTATCTAGTAAATTAAAAAGTAAGAATCTGTGCGGGTATGGTGATGACATGTACTCATCTTTACTCTTAGGCTCATGTTAGAAAATACTTATTGAAGTAGGGTACCTCAATAAAATTAGAGTATAAAACTTGTTGGTAAGTACCGTCTACTGCTAAATATTCGTGTGAAATAAGATATTCGTTGTTTTTAAGTTTATATTTAACAAGCCAAGTATTTTAGTTTTTGTGTTTCGTGTACAATAAAAAAATTAAAATGAGCTTTACCCTGTTAGTTTCGTAAACGAAATAGCGATTTGAATTTACAAAAAAAAAATAGAGAATTAATCCTTTTTATGGCCGGGCTTTACGCTTCGCAGCTGTAAGCTGCACCAGCAGCCATAGCTTACTATGCTACTATCGTATGATGAGATACAAAGCTAGTTGGAATTTGTTTTTACTTCTTGTTGATTTTATTTAATGAGAATGCAGGTGTAATATGTGTAAAGTTGTGTGAGATTTAGCAGGTTCGTTTTTTTCGTATAGTTTTTTTGTTGGATATAGATAGTGGTAGTGAGATAATACTTTAATAATTTTGTTTTGTGTTCTTTGTAGTGGGTTTAGATTAGATTTAGCGGCTGATCCCCACACTTCGATTAGGTATTCGATTTTAAGAATGTGGGTGATGCTACATTGTAAGAACACCTTAGAAATATTAATGTATATCATAAATCAAAAATTAGAGTTCATTTTACAAGAAATGAAGTTTCAAATTAACTGTCGTTCAACGTTGTATAGTTATGGAAGGAAGTACAGAACCTAATGTCGGTTACAGAAGCTTATTATTAAGCAATTAGATATTGAAAACATTAAAATAACAAAGATATTTATTAAATCGATTTTTTGCTAAAGGAATGTCGGTTGGAAAAATTTGCTTATGGTGGGTCATAAATTAATCCAACCGTACCTATCGATCCTTGACATTTCGTTCGTAGAGGTTTATAGCCCTACTTTCGAGGATGTGTATAGATTATGTCGATTTGCTAAGGTTCTCATCTTGGTTATTAGTTTAAAATATCAATTAACATAAACTTTATAACCTTGCCATTTCTTGGATACTGTTAGAACTATTTCAATATTTAGTTACGGGGTGTTTATATAAATAAGGCCAAAAAGTAAGTACCTTTTAGATGGTCTGATTGGAATGGATTATTGCGTTTGGATTTGGTTTCGGATTCGGATTCGTATTGGAATTCTTATGCAGAGTTTGATGATGGGTTAGAAAAGTTCGAAACAGAGTTGAAAGAGTTTGATATTTGAGGTTGAGTTAGAAGAGTGGGAAACAGCGTTAGAGTTAGAAGAGATAGAACGAGTATAAAAAAAAAAATATTTGTTTGATATATAAATAGTGAATTTGATAAATATAGATTGAGATTGATGAATATAGATTGAGATTGATGAATATAGATTGAGATTGATGAACATAGATTGAGATTGATGAATATAGATTGAGATTGAAGAATATAGATTGAGAATTGATGAATATAGATTGAGATTGATGAATATAGATTGAGATTGATGAATATAGATTGAGATTGATGAATATAGATTGAGATTGATGAATATAGATTGAGATTGATGAATATAGATTGAGATTGATGAATATAGATTGAGAATTGATGAATATAGATTGAGATTGATGAATATAGATTGAGTTTGATGAATATAGATTGAGTTTGATGAATATAGATTGAGTTTGATGAATATAGATTGAGTTTGATGAATATACATTGAGTTTGATGAATATAGATTGAGTTTGATGAATATAGATTGAGTTTGATGAATATAGATTGAGTTTGATGAATATAGATTGAGTTTGATGAATATAGATTGAGTTTGATGAATATAGATTGAGTTTGATGAATATATATTGAGTTTGATGAATATATATTGAGTTTGATGAATATATATTGAGTTTGATGAATATATATTGAGTTTGATAAACTTAGATTGAGTTTGATAAGCTTAGATTGAGTTTGATAAACTTATATTGAGTTTGATAAGCTTAGATTGAGTTTGATAAGCTTAGATTGAGTTTGATAAGCTTAGATTGAGTTTGATAAGCTTAGATTGAGTTTGATAAGCTTAGATTGAGTTTGATAAGCTTAGATTGAGTTTGATAAACTTATATTGAGTTTGATAAGCTTAGATTGAGTTTGATAAACTTAGATTGAGTTTGATAAACTTAGATTGAGTTTGATAAGCTTAGATTGAGTTTGATAAGCTTAGATTGAGTTTGATAAGCTTAGATTGAGTTTGATAAGCTTAGATTGAGTTTGATAAGCTTAGATTGAGTTTGATAAGCTTAGATTGAGTTTGATAAGCTTAGATTGAGTTTGATAAGCTTAGATTGAGTTTGATAAACTTAGATTGAGTTTGATAAACTTAGATTGAGTTTGATAAATATAGATTGAGTTTGATAAATATAGATTGAGTTTGATATTGATTGAGATATATAGGGATAAAGAGATTGATAGATAGAGATAGAGATTGATAGATAGAGATAGAGATTGATAGATAGAGATAGAGATTGATAGATAGAGATTGATAAATAGAGATAGAGATTGATGGATAGAGATAGAGATTGATAGATAGAGATTGATAAATAGAGATAGAGATTGATGGATAGAGATAGAGATTGATAGATAGAGATAGAGATTGATAGATAGAGATAGAGATTGATAGATAGAGATAGAGATTGATAGATAGAGATAGAGATTGATAGATAGAGATTGATAGATAGAGATAGAGATTGATAGATAGAGATAGAGATTGATAGATATAGATAGAGATTGATAGATAGAGATAGAGATTGATCGATAGAGATAGAGATTGATCGATAGAGATAGAGATTGATCGATAGAGATAGAGATTGATCGATAGAGATAGAGATTGATCGATAGAGATAGAGATTGATCGATAGAGATAGAGATTGATCGATAGAGATAGAGATTGATCGATAGAGATAGAGATTGATCGATAGAGATAGAGAGATAAATAGAGGTAGTTTGATAAATAGAGGTAGTTTGATAAATAGAGGTAGTTTGATAAATAGAGGTAGTTTGATACATAGAGGTAGTTTGATACATAGAGGTAGTTTGATACATAGAGGTGGTTTGATACATAGAGGTGGTTTGATACATAGAGGTGGTTTGATACATAGAGGTGGTTTGATACATAGAGGTGGTTTGATACATAGAGGTGGTTTGATACATAGAGGTAGTTTGATGCATAGAGGTAGTTTGATACATAGGGATAGTTTGATACATAGGGATAGTTTGATACATAGATATAGTTTGATACATAGATATAGTTTGATACATAGAGGTAGTTTGATACATAGAGGTAGTTTGATACATAGAGGTAGTTTGATACATAGAGGTAGTTTGATACATAGAGGTAGTTTGATACATAGAGGTAGTTTGATACATAGGGATAGATTGATACATAGAGATAGTTTGATACATAGAGATAGTTTGATACATAGAGATAGTTTGATACATAGAGATAGTTTGATACATAGAGATAGTTTGATACATAGGGGGTTTGATAAATAGTTTGATTAATATAGATAGCGTTTGGTGAATGAATATAGCGAGTTTGATTTATTTATATAGATAATATGTAGAGAGTTTATTATACCTACCCGTTTGATACAGATTATGATATACAGAGTTAGATTTTAGGGATAAAGAGAATGTAAAATGTAAAATAAAGCATATAATAAATAAATGTGTGTACGTTAGAATCAGTTAGAATTATGACCAGGTTTCAGATGTTAGGGTTTTAATGACCAGCTACTAGATATTGGTTTAAGTCTCAAGACTGTTTTTACACAGCAGTTTAATAAATACCACTTTGGTGTTTATGTATTGTTGTGTGTTTAAAAGCTAGATGGCGGAAGGACAGAGGATACCTAATGTCAGTTACTATCAGAATGGTATACAAGAAATGATTTTACCTTTGGTCATATCGTTGAGATTATTTTAGTTTATTAGAGAAAAGTTAATTTGATAAAAATTTCCAGCACTCGAATGAGGCTTGTCATTACAATGCAATAGTTGATAACGATGCAACTTGAAATTCTAGTGATCCTGAATTCTAATTTACAAAGACTTAATTTAGTTCTGAATGAAAGTCAAAATGAATCGTTGGTATTTTGTTTATTGCCATAGATAATTTTAATACATTATCTCAGTTGATCTGATTTAAGTCGGAGAAATTTGCTACAGTGAGCCATTGCATGCTCGAATTGCAATGAAATAATAGTGAGCAATAGATTGCCATTTATTAAAAAAAAAAAAAACATTTCGAGATTCTTTATATCAGTATTTCTTTATTTATATAAATTGTCTTAGCAGGTGTAAAGATGCCTATCGAATTATATAAAATTGATTATTCTGTAACTTGCTGTGTGTGATTAGTTTTATCTTACCGCAATGAAATTAGCATGTGCAGCTAGATTTTATTTGGTGTCCGATATCACCAGCAGTTGATGAATTTGACTGAAATTTTAAAGAATCTGGTAGACAGTTTTGATTATGACTGATGGTGACCACGATGTCTTGCAAGTCGCATTGTATATATACCTGATTATAATTGGATGCTACATTTTATAAACATTAAATTTTAATAAAAGTGACAGAAGTAGTCTTGAGACACTGCTGAGCTGGGATCTAAGCTCTTAAGTAAATTTTAGAATGGGAGACCGTTCTCCGCAGTTGTGGCAAATGCAAAATGAAACCTTGAACATCCTCACAAAGAGGACATAGTCTAGTTCTAGTGAATATATTGATCGGTAGTTTCGAAACTGGATATTTACGCTTGACATTTTGTATTGGTAGAATTTGAATTGGAATTGACATTGTATTTTTTACCTTTGACATTTGTATTACCTAGTGGAATATGAATTGAATTATATTTTTTGTTTAATCTTGACATTTGTATTAATGAAATCTAAATTGAATTTGTATTGGTAGAATCTGCATTGAATTGAATTATATTTTTACTCTTGACATTTGTGTTGATGGAATCCAAATTGAATTGATTTGATTTTGTATTTCTCTTTCTTCACATTTTTAATTGAATATTATAAAAGTAATAAATAGTTGAGATAGTAATTTGGTTGATTAATCAATATTTGATTGTTTTGTAATATATAATATTTTTTTGGAAATAAATAAATGAAATGAATAGTCGGGCCAAAAGAGGTTTCAGGATGTGTGTAGATTATAATGTTGTTTACATGTTATAACTATTATGCTTATATTTAGTTTTTCTTTCTTGTTGTTGTTTGTCACGTACGAGGTCGTACTTAATAAACGGATGGCCGACTGTTAGCGATCTTTATATTTAATTGAGCACACTAAGTGATTTTTCTATGTTGGCAATAATTTGTCTGATATTTTTATGCTTGCAACAAAGATGGACTGTTTTTTGTCAGGTTGGTAAACGACAAGCTTGCACTTATCGTTTCCCGCCCATTTCGAGAATATAAATATTGTAGCTCTTGCCATCAAAGGCAGTCTATTTTTGATCGAGGCTACATTAATAAGTATTAGGGTAAGTGCTTTATAAACTGTATTCTATAAACCGTGTTCTATAAACTATGTTCTATAAACCATGTTCTATAAATTATTTTCCATAAACTGTGTTCTGTGTGACTGTGTATTTGATATGAGAATACACTGGGTGAGTAAACCCTTTCTAAGCATTTTTATTTACATCGCCATCCCCGCCAAAATACCCACACAAGATTTTGGTCTTTTAAGTAAAAGCCGACAATCCCAAGCTGGTTTCCAGCTAGAGTACTAAAATTTTTCCAGAATACTAAAACTTTCTCACTCGGGAGGTGATTTAATACTCATTCAGTTAGTCTGTGACAACAATAGCGTATCTTTTGTTTCGACGAGTCACAGATGTTCGATCGCGGGTAGAAATGAAATTCCTCCGTCACCCGCTTCGGTTGACATTCTCAAGCGACGTGGCCTGAATCTTGATTGGCTGAAATGTATTTTTCACGCTACAATTTTAGGGTTCTGTAGCTGTTAAATGGCCAAAGTGGATACGTTATAATTTTCACCTTGTACATCTGTCTGAATATTTCATACATCAGTCATTGATTCATTGCAGTCGAAAAATGTTTGGACTCAATGAATCAATTTTGAAAGGAATATATAGTTAAGGTTGGCGCTCCCGTACATGTAACTAAGGAATGGAAATACTCTGTGCACGGAACCGGATCATTGAGGTTGATCGTGGAATCCCATAAGTCAACAGATTATAAGGCTTCTAAAATGTGTTTTATTTAAGAGTCCCTACAATTTTCACGAGCTAAATCAGAAAACAGCTACTTTTTCAGGGCAAATTTCTCAATAACTACAAGATATATGATAAATCTTTTAATGCAACTTTTTGCGTCACATAGTTATCTAGTAAATGAACATTACATATTTTTGATAACTGCTCAATTTAAATTAGAAAAAATAAATTCCTAACACACGTTTTTACGTAATCCCGAAACACCAGGTTTTTCAATTGCTTTTTCAGCTTACGGGTGGCAAATAACAATCTGCAAAAAATGGTGTGGACTGGGCATATAGTATACTAGTGAGCTATCAATTTAGTTTTTTAAAGTTTATTGTATTTGTACTTTAAAAAAATATTGTCCACGCGGAAAAAAGGAAATTTTATCATGTGCGAAAGCGTCACCTACGTGTAAGAATATGTTGAATATAAAAATAACTGGTAAGTAATTTGAAATTTGAGGTGTTTATCAATCGAATCCAATTTTTATATTTTATTTTTGAGTACTTATTTTATTTTAATAAATTGTCTTGCCTTATAAACCGTTGCGCTCGCGCGTGGTATTCAGTTTCGCTCAAGGGCTTGTAGACGACGGACCTGTGTCGTTTTTATTTTTGTCATTATATTTTTATCATATATCTTGTGGTTATAGAGAAATAGTAGCTGTTTTCTGTTTTTGGCTCGTGAAACTTGTAGGGACTCTTAAGTTAATGATTAGGAATGCACTTTATAAGTTACAATCGTAATAATATTTTTCGTGGTTTCTTTACGAAATACTATGAAACACAAACCTTTTATTGCAGTCAATAAAACAATATTGTGCACGCGTTAATACTCGTTCCAACTGCGGAACCCTCCACATGGTCCGACACGCACTTTGCCGCTTTCTAGTACTGCGTAGCTTTCATTTTTCAAATCTTTGCAGAGTTCAACGTTAGATGGAATAAAAATTGTGGGTGCGCTGAATTGACTGCGATGTAGTTATGGGGCAGTCTTTCTGAAGTATTGTTTGATTTCAGTGGATCTTGGAATTATGTGCGGCCTAGATATTTGGGAGACATTGATTCTCTCTGCGACCGACTTCAGATACAGGTCCCGTCACGTAAAAAGGACGCTGGCCTTGAATCTGCGCAGTGAGCGATTTATCGATCAAACTGGTGGTATGAAGGGGGCGCGACGGGGGAAAGCTTCGCCAGTGTTTCTGTGCGCGCACGCTATTGGTTCGTCAGTTGACCCATGCTTCCCGCGCAGAGATCACGCTTCGTTGGCTCCCAAAATACAGTCGCACACACAACATATTTTGCACGACGATGGTTTTAAAATTTAAGAGAAGAAAAGTGATTTATAGTATTTATTGTTTTATGAAGAAAAAAGTTGAAAAAGTTATAATATATAGTTATAATATTATCTAATTTAAATCCAGTCTCTTCCAAAGTACTAAGTAGCTAGTAAGTACCTATTTTGATTCTACAATAAAACAATTACTCTTATATTATAAAACCAATGTCCTAGTACTTTAGAACGCGACGGTACCCATGCGCAGACACATCCCCTCCACTGTCGCTCATCGTTCTTTTTACGTGACGGGACCTGTACTTAGGAATTATTTACTTGAGAAGTTGAGAACATACACCCGCGCGTGGCTTGAACCTGTGCTCCAGGGTAAACCCTGGGTAAGAAAGATACGCCACGTCTGACGGACATCCGATCTGCGTCTCCGAAAGGAACAAAAGCGCTACTTTATCCGTCTCCAGATGATGGTGGACTGCATCAAGGTTAGAGTGTAGACCTCTGATGTTACAGAGGTGAACCTTATGTGACAGTGAGTGCTGCCGCTGTACAGCTTTTTTCCCTTTGTTCCTTATGGCCATAGTTGAGAGAATAGGAGAGGAGAAAGAAGTGAGATGAGGTTCCACGCTGGCATCCCACAGACACGCGCCGGCAGGACGCCATCATTGGAGGACTAGTCTGGAGACTGCGGGAACGCCCGAGCCCCCCCGGAAATGTCCATCGGGCACTGTCTTCTGGTCGCCAACCAGCATTTTCACAGATAAAGTGTAAGAATAGAATAGAAAATATTTATTACAGAACAGCAATAAACTCAAAGTAAAAGAGAAGAATTACTTATACTTACCACCTAGTCCCCGGTTTTTAATTTAATTTAAAGTTGATTTATTTTTCAAACTCTTCTTTAGCCCGAAAAACTACATCAAACATTAAAGGTATCATTTGGCTCGTTTTTTACCCGACTGCCGAAGGAGGGTAATGTGTTTATCAGTCTATGTATGTATGTTTGTTTGGCGTTCTAGAGACCAAACGCGTTTGCCGATTTTGATGATTCTTACCTAAATCGATTCGTCTTAACCTTGCCAGTGTTACTGGCTACATTAAAATTGGAAAATAGAAAAATGGCGGCTTTTGGGCGCAATATTGTGGGGGCCCAATATTTTTTTCTTCCATACCCATCGTGTGGGGTATCAAAATAAAGGGTTTAAGAGGTGCTTTCAAAAAAATATAAACCTAATATGTATAAATGTACCTAATTCGAAAAAAAAACATAACTAAGATGTTATAAAAAAAATGTTACTTAAAAAAATAAAAAAAACCCGACTGCTTATGAAGTGAACTAAAAAGACGTAAACAACTCGCCAGCTCGCGAATTAAAATTGGAAAATAGAAAAATGGCGGCTTTTGGGCGCAATATTGTGGGGGCCCAATATTTTTTTCTTCCATACCCATCGTGTGGGGTATCAAAATAAAGGGTTTAAGAGGTGCTTTCAAAAAAATATAAACCTAATATGTATAAATGTACCTAATTCGAAAAAAAAACTTAACTAAGATGTTATAAAAAAAATGTTACTTAAAAAAATAAAAAAAACCCGACTGCTTATGAAGTGAACTAAAAAGACGTAAACAACTCGCCAGCTCGCGAATATGTATCTTCCGACTGCATAGCATGATTTTCTTCTCGTTTACGTCTGTTTAGTTCGCTTCTTAAACAGTCGGATTTTTTACTTTTTGAATTAACTTTCTCAATTCATAAACTTGCTGTACATAAGTTGGAAACCTTACCTATAAAACATCTGCAGCTTAACACCTGAAATAGTTGGAACATGTGTACAAACTGGAACATCAATGCGACTGTAGCATGGCCTAGGATTAGCCTTTAAATATGACCAAAATAAAATAATTAACGATACGCCGCAGACGTGACATGTATAACAAATGACGACAGATACGAAAAGAAAACTAGCGGCTGTTGACCCGTAATCAGCTGTTGCTACCTGAAATTCAAAGCTTACAAGTAAGTATATTTGAAATCACTTACTCTCTACTCCACACAAACTCTTTAAAATATTATATTTATGTGGACTAAGTGATTAATACCCAGTCAATTTGAATAATGCCCACTAAGACTAGGCAATATGATAAAAACCAATGAAATAACGGCGAGAAAGCTTACTATACAGTCAATGAGTACCTGGAAGACAAATTGTAATCTTATTACATTTTATTTATTAATTTTTTAATGTACTATAATTTCTTACCAATTATTAATTATAATTTGAATATGTGTACGTCTTTGACGGCAAGAAATAGCGTTCATTTTACTAACATTGACATCTGTACCTTTTATTTACCTATGTTCTACAAATAAAAATATTTGAATTTGAATTGAATAATTAAATTGACCTGGCTTTCTCAGCAATGCCATCAGTTTCAATTATTTTAATGTTGACATTGATTTTAATATAGGATAGATAAGTACGATTACTATTTAAACAACAAAATCGACGGAGCCCCGCTGCGTGGAGCTCCTATTTCTGTCTGCAGGGTCTAATCTAAACTAAACTAACATGAAGGAAATGACGGGGGCTGATATCTGTGTCGGGGTGCCCTAAGCTCCCGAGCTCACTTTGCTCGCTATTGGACTAATTCACTGACCATAATAATCGAATTGTCCAACCTTAACGTAGCAGTATTCATAATGATCAGACAATGTGATAAATATAGAAGTTTAAATCAGTATTCATTACCTTGCCCGATTTGACTTGAATTGATTCAAAATGCCCAGGCACTATGAATAATAACTTGTTTGCATTGATTAATCACTTGGTCCATGATATAATTATACACAAACCTTCCTCGTTTAATGCTCTTTCTATTAGTATATACCGTATTAACATCCGTTGCATGTTTCAGAATAAGTAAGCGTAAAAAAGACACCTACTTTGTTTTATACTATTGAGACATAAAAATTAATCGATAGTTTTTAAATCCGTTGACATGTTACATATTAAAAATCAATGCAAACAAGTTCAGAGTCTCATGGGGTTACAAGCTATAAAAAAACTTCTCCCTATCACAATCTGACCACACCATTAGACCCGATACTGCCATTTTGCAAATCCCACCGTTCTTACCCACATAAGTAGTTTGATCACGTCCTGCCGACTGCACAAACCTCCTCGTTAGATATGCAACCAGGCTGCAAACTTGGGACTATCTTCTGCACAAAAGGAAAAACTCCGGCGATCCTTTGTGCTAGTTTTGTATGAGAAGATCTTGATAGGAGTAGAACTTGTGGGTCTGTTAAGATAATATATTTTTATTGGTGAAGTTTCTTTCTAGCTTATCGTGCGGTCAAAGAAAAATTAAAGAAGTTGTTCTAATTCTATTTTCAAATCAAACAGACATAGATATAAATTTAAATAGTAAAGATACGACCGTCGGAAAGTTTGCTTATACATGCGCGTTCACCTTATAAGAAACATTTTAAATGTTGCATTGGATTTTAAATGTTTTGAGCACACATTCGCCTCTGAAGATAGCCGACTGCGTGGTGACTTCGCTTCGCTCTAGTCTAAACTATGTATAAAAACATTATGGCGTCATAAAAACGCGCGTGTCGTTTTAATACCGCCATTATATGCTTGTTTAGAACTGATCAAGTCTTGCAAATGTTGACTATGAAAATTTTACAGAGAGGAATCAACATTTATAGGAACATAATGAGAGTAGGAGAAGCAAATTGTGTCCTTGCCAGGTCTTTACTAGATCTATGAAATTCAATGATTCCTCTTTTCACCCCTTAGCTCTCGATGGGCAATGATCAGCACGATCTTGCCCTTCGATGAAAAATAATTGTTTATAAATTGCAGTTTGGAATGAGGCTCTTTTTTTGTTACCAAAAACCGACAAAGTAAGACTCATTCAAAAAGGATATCTTAATTAGGCCCACTTGCACTAAAAACTAAACTCAGAGTTACTTGCTAACACGCGGTTAAATTGACATGTTGTCATAAAAAATTGACAATTTAACCTCGTGTTAGCAACTAGCTCTGAGTTAAATTATTTGTGCAAGTGGGCCTGAGTTATTCTTTTTGTGCAAGTGAGCCTCAGAGTAAGTTGCTCATTAGCTTGGTTAGTCTTAATTTTTTCAATAAATCTTAGTTAAAACAAGTGGGTCATAGTGCTGTAGGTGGGTATCGATAGTCATTGATTCAAACCAGCCCCCAATTAAACTGCCTTGACTTTCCAGAACTACATAATTCTGGGGTCAGCTTTTAGTTTAACCGGATGCAACTGAATGCCAGTATTTTTAACCAATTTCCCAAAAGGGAGCAGGTTCTGAATTTGGATGTTTTTTTTTAATGTATGTTCGAGCAAAACTCCGGCAGATATAAACGGATTTGAAAAATTCTTTTTTATTCGATAATAAATTTATTTCAAAATGGTCCCATTTAAATTAAGTAAAGACTAGCTGTGCCCTAGGATTTGCTCCCGTTATCTGTCTGCCAACCCTACCCTACTTACCTTCCTGCCTACCCTACTTACCTACCCACCATTTTTTTTTTCTATAGTCATCATTCTTTCGCTGAGAATCTTAACACTGCCATTCAGAAAATGACTTCATCACAACGCTATCTATCGAATATCGAGTTCTACTGTCCGAGTATCTGAATTGCGTGTATTGTGATAATTTTGCTTCTTGAACACTTTAAATTCATCTAACTTTTGATAGAGTAAACCGATTGTGATGAAACAAAAACTAAGTAATTCTTCTTTAGTTACGCACAATTTTTATGTATAAAAGTTATCTACATTGGTTTCATACATTTTACGTGATGCGTGCACAAATAAACAGACAAAACGACAAAAAATCCAATAATTCTGGAAATAGGTTATGTTGGTTATCCTTTAACACCCTGGCAATTTCTTTGGAAACATACTCGATGAACAAAAATTACTTTTCTACAGATTTATTAAATATATTGATATTGATGATCTGATGAAGTACTTCAGCGATATTTAACAGAATTCTTCAATAAATGACGGCAAATCTCTCGGGGTTGCTGCAATCGCATGTCTGTTAATTGTTTACACCATTTCATAACGTATCATTACGATAGTACAATCTTAACGGGTACGCAGACGTTTACAGTTCACTCTGGTACACTCTCATTCCACGGGTTATGTTCAAGTTCCATGTTATTCGGGCAATCTATTCTGGAATCTGTGTGGTCATTATAGGTACCTTACTATAGAACTTGTCCATTATGTACCACTAAAAAGGGAAAAATAAAAAAATACAAACGACTTCCAATTAAAAACAGTGCAAAGTGAAAAATAACTCCAATTTCAGAAGTCGGTGTTCCTGTATTTGCTTCTTCGGTTTTTGACACCGCCTTCAGAAATTGAAGGTATTTTTCACTTTGTAGTGTTTTTATTTGGAAGTCGGTTGTATATTTTTGTAACAATGTGTTTTATACATGGAACGATTGCTTATTTGACCAACACAACGAAATAACTGGATTACACGACATGCTTTACCGTAATGTTTTTCAAGTATGAAAAATTTAGCTTTGTTTTTAGCAAAGCTCCTTTTATTAAATAATAAACTTTTTTACAAAAAAATACCCGCCGGTGTCCATAACGCAAAAAAATGGTACCTACGAAAGGCACCGACTTCCAAAAATAAAGTTATTTTTCACTTTGTAGTTTTCTGGAAGTCGGTAGTATTTTTTTGTAAAAAAGTTTTTTATTTTGCACTTTTTAGTTGTAGGTACCTACCTAATAGGCAAGTTTTTTAGTAAGTTTCCTATAACGCCAAATAGATTACCCGAATATCATGAAACTTGAACAAAACCGATCACAAATGAGAGACAAAACGACAAACCCCTTAAGAGCGTACTGGCGTGATATTATGTTATGAAATGGTATAAACAATAAACAGACATGCGATTGCAGCAGTCCCGAGAAATTTGCCGTTATTAATTGAAGAGTTCTGTTGTATATCTTCGAAGTTCTTCATCAGATCTTCACCAAAGTCAAATGGGACCAATTTCAAAACATACTCTTTCAAACAAAAAAATAGTTTTTAAAATCGGTCCACAATTGACGTAGATATCGGTGAACATACATAAAAAAACATACAAGAAGTCGAACATAGAACCTCCTCCTTTTTCGAAAGTCGGTTAAAAACTAGCATCTCGAGTGTCAAAAACACTTTCTCTAATAGCCTAGGGCTAAGTTAGCTTACAACATCTGTAACACACGGCAAACAAAAATAATATTCCACAAGACTTTGAGTTCGTTAACATCTTTCATAGACCTCAAAAATCAAGTGAAACGATCTTAGTGGAATAATTGTGTAATCTTTACACACGAATAAATATCGTTGCTCATCCTTTTGATGAAACTCTTGTAAGACCCTCGAGCGATGCTCTCAAAGAGTGGATGTATTTAAGTTCTGTGTTTGACGGGAAATTGATGGCCGTAGGTTGGCTGAATCACGTGCTCATAAAAGCATTTTATTTATGGTTTAAGAACTTTATTTTCCTCATAAAGAATTAACAATAATTCACTTACTGAGAAAACATTTTTAACATAAAAACATTATCAAGCGTAGGTACAGAAAGTATTTTTTTTTTTTTTTTTTTAAAAGTGGGTAAGTGCAAATCTTATGCGTAAACAAGTCATCAGGCGACCCGCTCGCCGTACGAGCGAACACGGATCCAAAGATAATTTACTAGATGTGGCATCGATGGCAGCGTAGTAATGTATTTGTGCAAGAAGTAGTTTATTATAATTTAGGTAAACATTTTTATATCTATATTTAATAGCAGCGTTATTTTACTATTATTTATTATGGTTTAGCTTGTTTTTTTTTTTTTTTTTTTTTTTTTGTTTTTTGATTAAAGATTCTATTTTTTAACATAGTATTTATTTGAGTTCAGTATGTAATGAGTTGAGTATGTGTGTATGTATTTGATATATATATATATATTTTTAATGAATTACCTAATTGATTATTATATGTTTTTTTAATCGTTTTTTAAAAGCCGAAATATTTTTAGTGTCTTTGATTTCTGATGGTAATTTATTGTATAAAGTTACACCTTCAAATTCTATATTCTTTTTGCCGTAATTAGTTCTGGGTGGACGTGTTATTAGATAACTTGGGTTCCGTAGTTGCTTTTTGTATATTTCATGTTTTTTGGTAAATTTTAGTGATGTATGAATGTCTTGGTTTAAAATTTTACGTATTAATATGCACGTATAGTATTTATAAGTTTGTGTAATATTCATTATTTTCGTATCTTTGTATATTTTGTCAGTAGATGTACGGAACTTGTAGTTAAATAAGATTTTAATGAGTTTATTTTGCACTTTTTGTATGGGGTCTAAATTTGTTTTGGCTGCAGTCCCCCAGATTTCTATCAAGTAGTCGATATGGGATTTAACTAATGAATTGTAAATTATATAACGGACTTTTTGGGGTAAACATTTTTTTAGGCTTTGGAGAATTCCTGTTAATGCTAATAGTTTTGATCTTATTTTCTCAATATGAGGCATCCAATTTAAGTGAGTATCTAATATAAGGCCGAGATATTTTTCTTTGGTTTTTCTTTGAATTGTTTCATTGTTTATTTTTAGTTCTATATTATTGCCTATTGTTTTATTTTTTGCTGCAAATATTACGTAGTTTGTTTTAGTTGTATTAATAGTGAGCAAATTTGATTGGAACCATTTATTCAATAAATTCATTTTATTTAAGCTTGGACTTACAGTTAAAACAAGTCTTAAATCGTTAAAATACTTTTGTGCCTTCTATGTATGAGAAAAGGCGCTAAATTGGAACACATTTCACATTTTTTTCACATTCTTATTACAGAGGAAGTTTAAAAGTGGCGCACGTGACAGAAAAGTTGAAAGGTAACCGTTTGTCCTGGTATGGTCATGTGATGAGGAGGCATGAAACGCAAGTTACCAAAAGAGTTATGAATATAAATGTAGATGGATGGAGAAGGACGGGATTGCCAATAAAAAGGTGGATGGACTATGTGAGGAGTGATATGAAAGAAAAGGGAGTCAGTGATAGCGTGGGGGGGACAAGACGGTATGAAAGAAGAAAACCTGTTGACAACCCCAAGTAACATGGTATAAGGACAGGAAGATGAAGATGATGATGTTATCATTATTAAATTTAATCATTAAAATCGGTTCATAATTGGCAGAGTAATCGCGTAACAAACATACAAACAAACAAACATTTGAATTGAGAACTTCCTCCTTTTTGAGTTATTTTCGCATTTATAATTTTAGTAAGGGTTATCTTTACACACGAGTATCAATTGACTCGTTTTTAGGGTTCCATACCCAAAGGATATGCAACCCTGAAGGCTGTCTGTCTGTCTGTCCGTCTGTCACAAGGCCGTATCTCATGAACCGTGATAGCTAGACATTTGAAATTGTCACAGATGATGTATTTCTTTTGCCGCTTTAACAATAAATACTAAAAACAGAATAAAATAAATATTTAAGTGGGGCTCCCATACAACAAACGTTTGCCGTTTTTTGCGATAATGGTACGGAACCCTTCGTGCGCGAGTCCGACTTGCACTTGGCCAGTTTTGTCAATACGTTTTGTTTGGAAAATTTAAATAAATAAACAAGAATAATGCCAATTCTGAGCCAATGGTATTACATTCCCCTTAATTACAATTTTACTCCTGCCTGTACCTTTTGACCCAAATCAGGTTTGGTCCCATTCAAGATAATTTTCTCTCGGTAAAACCAAGGCTTTTCAAATGGGCATTGTTCGCAATACAGAACCGAACGCAAATCCTACTGAATTTATTTGTTTTCGTTACGGTGACCCGTTTCGGTGTGGGTCCATACAAAATTATACTGGTTTAATTTCAATGTAAGTTTTTGGGTACTTTTTTTTTCGTTTGTATTCTCGAAGAATAATACGTACTCTTACTCTGACATGGCTCGAGTGTTGGAAAGAAATAGAGCGATAAAAAACGTATAGCACTATCCCCTTCTTACAACGGAATCATGTTAGCATTGATACGCCATAGAACGGCCCTTGACCTCCACAACTCATTTACTGACCGTTGATATCCATTGACGAGTCAAAGACAAAGACAAAGACAAATATATTTTATTTCAAGTAGGCCACCAAGCAGCACTTTTGAACGTTAGGAACATTAAAATTTACAAGTTATAAAAGTTGATTCTACCGTGCATTCGGAAAGTAGCTTGTTATGGAGAAGAATGCACAAGAAACTCCATACTTACTCTTTTAAAAAAAAAAGTTTTTTTTACAATATTTAGTTACATATAAGTACATTCATTAATAAATTCATATATGTGAGGACAATGCACCCAGAATAGCACTACACACTATACTACGTACAGGCATAAAGGAATAAAAATACTCACACATGCACTGTGCAGTTATATAATAGAAGCTAGAAAAAAAAAGCATTAACATCCGAAGCAGTTAAGTTATGACCAATCCCAACTGACGGCGTCCGTTCACGAACATGACGCATGAATTGGCACCACCCAGCTCAACCATCATGAAGGGAACCGGTTGATCCAACACACGCGCCACCATCAGAGAGACATTTGAGAGAGCATGACACACTCAACTGCCAGGGCACACACAAGTCAACGAACGACACACGGGTACAGTAAATGGTAGATTTACAGTTGGGTACATAGAACTCACACACGTGCTTTGCAGTTATACAATAGTAATCAGTTAGTAGTCTTGTTAGTCTTGTTAGGTATAAGTAGTCAGTTGTTAGGTATAAGATTTCGAGGCAATATATAACACAAAGTTAATTCAAAAAATCAAAAACCTGACTGCTTAAGAGGAGAACTAATAAATTGTAGTTCTAAAAACTAAAAAACACGCTTTAATGGTAAGGATAATGGGACAAACTGTTTAAATTATTGCATTGTCATCGGTCCTTGATAAGTGTGCAAAGTTTCAAATCAATCCTAAAGTTTTGAAGTGGGTGAAAATCACGTTCAAAGATTCCGTTACATTGATACATTGTTACATTGATACATAGATACATACATACCAAGCTAATAAAAGCGTGTTAAAAAGACGTAAACAAGAAGAGAATCTTGCTGTGCAGATGGAGGATACATATTCGCGAGCTGGCTGACCAAATCCAGATGTATCCTCCGACTGCACAGCATAATTTTCTTCTTTTTAGTTCGCTTCTTAACAGGTTTACAGTCCAACCTGTTAATCGTATTGTTTTATGACTGTGAACCTGTTAAGCAGTCGGATTTTTTGATTTTTTTAATTAACTTTTTTATTCTTCTTCTTTTTTTTTATCTTACACCAGTCTTGCCAAGGGGTACCGTGTTACCCATTTACTGGGTTGTGGAGGTCAGATAGGCAGTCGCTCCATGTAAAACACTGATACTTAGCTAAATCCAGTAAGACTGGAAGCCGACCCCAATATAGTTGGGAAAACGCTAGGCAGAAGAAGAAGAGAGATTTAAAACTTTTTAGATAAAAATTTTTTTTTCGTATTTGGTACATTTAAATATATAAGTGCTACATGTTTTTGAAATCACCTCTTAAACGCCTTGATTTTGATACCCCACACGATGGATGCGGAAGAAAAAAGAAATTGGGCCCCCAAAATCAGCCATTTTTCTATTTTCCAATTTTAATGTAGCCAACGGCACTCACATGGTTAAGACAAATCGATTAACAAAAGAATCATCAAAATCGGCCACCGCGTTTGGTCTCTAGAACGCCGCATAGGAACAAACATACATACATAGACTGATAAACACATTACCCTCCTTCGGCAGTCGGATAAAAAGTCTACGTATCGAAATACAAATTGCCATAAAAAATCGGTTCCATTCTGTTAAACAAATAAATGATGTATGTATGTTTTATTGGATGTTTAAATAAAAACATATTTTTGTATGGACCAGCAACAAACCGTACGTATCCAAATGCTGGTAATTCACACCTTACATTACCCGAGTCTACTTAAGCGCCCGCCATTTTGCTACTTTCAGTTGTTTCAAGATTAACCTTCACAGCTAGTCTTCTGCAAACAAAGGTTTTCAGCATAGCTTTTGCTTGTACCACATACGTTGGTAAAGCTCGTAAATGTTACAGTCTTTTGTCTAACTTATTTATTTAAAAATAAGGTTTGTTTTGATAAAATTATGCAAGAGATTTTTGTTGTTGGAGCATATACCTATGTCTTCTTAGCAAGAGTGCACAAGCATCTTCTGGGTTCGTTCGCTCCATCATCGTAGATATCATCCGTCGCGGTGAGCGATTATTGAGGTCAAGAGGCACCTAATTAATAAAAAATACATAATTATTAAAAAAAAAAAATTGGTTTAAATTAATAAATTATAATTTATCAAGCAAATTCCCGCAACTTACCGTAACTCGTATGTCGAGACAGATATCTTTGAGTCACGTTTTATTTTCTGTGTGAGCCACCACAGAACAAAACAAAAACGCTGTGAGCCACCATGTCCACTGTTTGCCGGTTACGCTTCTGTAGCAATTTTGTTGAGCTGAAATGAGCATCCCAGTTTTTTTATTCGAAATCAGCGAGAGCAGAATTCATAACAAATATTGAGTGTTTAAATCAACACCTACATACGACAATTCAATCGGACATCCCGGAAATTTTAACAAAATAAAGAAGACCTGCAACATCACAATGTCGCATTGTGATGTTGCAGGTCTTCTTTATCCATTTTATGAATTTAACGCTGAAACAAGCGGTGACAAGCTGACGTCTGTGAAAATGTGACGTCATTCCAATTTTCCGCTTATCTTTTTCGAAGTAAACTGATTCCCTCTGGATTATGCCGTGTTTTTGTTCTGTTCAAGGTTTCTGTCACACCGTAACATACCAAGATAAAGGATAACTTCTCGGGAAACACTGGTTTTGTGACACCCTACGACTTGTAACTTCCACGAACCCGCTTTGAGTAAATGTGGTAGAATAGCCCGATCCCTTTTAGGGCGTGTTTATCTGAGGCAAATTCCGTTCGTGGCGTCAGTGCGGCTGTTACGCGGTCGACTTCGAATACCTGCCCGGAAATCAAGTTATTACAGCAAATTAGGCAACCATATTTTATAGCTAAGATTTAAATTAAAATGCCAAAGCAACTACACACAAGAAATAAATGTACTTGCATCCGTACTGTTGCAGTCCTCAGATGACATGAAAACTTACTGAGGCCTATGGCTTCGTATCGTCATACTGAGGACTAAGGCTAGATCGCTAAATAAATTGAAATTTATCAGCAGTAGCGATTGCAGAAGCGTCCAAAATGTGTTTCATTTCTATGCACTACCAAAATGGCACATGTTACACACCTTGCATTTTGACTTTATGACAATCATTATAGCAGATAGAATGTCACTTTGACTCTGGAATCTAGAAGCTGATATGTATTCATCATCTTCCTGCCCTTGTCCCATGTTACTTGGGGTCGGCGCAACACGTTTTCTTCTTCCATACCGTCCTGTCCCCCGTCACGCTATCACTGACTCCCTTTTCTGTCATATCACTCCTCACACAGTCCATCCATATTTTCTTTGGCCGTCCCCTCCTTCTCCATCCATCCACATTTATATTCATAACTCTCTTAATAACATGCGTTTCATGCCTCCTCATCAGATGACCATACCAGGACAAACGGTTTCCTTTCAACTTTTCTGTCACTGGCGCCACTTTCAAGCTGATATGTATTACAATATCATAATATATCTAGGATCATCGATCTATGAGCTATATATGATAGTGTAATATAAACATATGAATCATATCGTCTTAATATAAGATTACAAAAATTACAAAAAAACTACACATCTCTTTTACAATAAAAATTTAGGATAATACTAGGACTTGGACTTAAGGTATTATATATAATCATAAAAACAGATCTCGGTATATTTTTTTTTTCCTGATACAAAATCCGTCCATATTCTAAATTGTAAGGCAATTAATTATTTTGACGGTTTTATTGACGGAATAAAGTTAGCACCTAAAATATAATTTTGGCGTAAGTTGACATCATGCTTAGTGAAATTCCTAAATTATATTTGGCAACTCTGGTGAAAAAAAAATACAAACTGCTGCCAGACGGCCGGGAATTCATTGCAAAATAAATATGCCAAAAAAAACTTTTTCACAAAAAAATAATACCGACTTCCAAATAAGAAAACTACAAAGTGAAAAATAACTTTATTTTTGGAAGTCGGTGTCTTTCGTAGGTACCATTTTTTGCGTTATGGACACCGACTTCCAAAAATAAAGTTATTTTTCACTTTGTAGTTTTCTTATTTGGAAGTCGGTAGTATTTTTTTGTGAAAAAGTTTTTTTATTTTTCACTTTTTAGCTGTACCTTCCTAAATAGGCAAGTTGTTTAGTAAGTTTCCTATAAAGCCAGAATAGATTACCCAAATATCATGAAACTTGAACAAAACCAATCAAATGAGAGATCTGTTTACCCCTTAAGATCGTACTGGCGTGATGTTATGTTATGAAACGGTATAAACAATAAACAGACATGCGATTACAGCAGTCCCGAGAGATTTTCCGTTATTTATTGAAGAGTTCTGTTGTATGTCTTCGAAGTTCTTCATCAGATCTGCACCAAATTAAAATGGGACCAATTTCGGAACATACTCTTTCAAACAAAAAAAGAATTTTCAAAATCGGTTCACAATTGACGGAGATATCGGTGAACATACATCAAAAAAAAAAAAACATACAAGAAGTCGAACATAGAACCTCCTCCTTTTTCGAAAGTCGGTTAAAAATAGGATCACAGAAATATGATCGTGTAATACGAAGATATGATTCTGGAGGTCATATATAAGAAGATAAGATATAGGATCCTACGTATGATCCTAAATATATGATAGTGTAATGCCCCTCCATATTTATTTATTTATTTAATACTTCAAGCACACAAACGTACAGAGGCGGCTTTAATGCCATAGGCATTTTCTACCAGTCGACCTTTGGGTGATGCAGAGACAACTAGTGGTAGGTGCAATATTGACAGTTACACGAATCAGGTTTATGCAAAAATATATACATATAATTATAAATCCTATATAATTATACCATATATACTCAAAAATATAAATTAAATATATAGATATACTTAAACATTAGTAATATCAGATTAATAATTGAAAAACATTAGCGTTGTGACGATACTTCTGCCAACTTCTTGCGAATGTGCTCGCGAACTTTAACTTTGAAGGTTAACCGGTTGATTGCCATCCTGATTTCCTGGGGGAACGCATTCCACAGAGAAATAGACTGAACGAAGAAAGAACAGTGAATGAAGTCAGTGCGGTGAGTGGGAAATTGAAGAAGACGGTTATGGGTAGACCGTAGATTTTTATTGTGGTTGTCGCAGATGTATTGAAAGTGAGGGACCAGATAACTAGGGGAATTAGAAGAGGCGAGAAATGAGAACAAGGTGGTAAGTGCCCTTTGCTATCTGCGCTGGCGTATAGGCAACCACTTTAGAAGCGATCGATGCGTTGAAAATAAATCGAATGCGGTAGTTTAGAAGACGGTCAAGTTTGTTGAGAAGATCTGCATTCAAATCATAGAAGCACACATCACCATAATCGATGATAGGAATAATTAGGGCCTGCACAAGCATTGCCTTCGTGTTCGATGGTAATAAGCTTTTCATACGATACAGAGCTCGCAACGTTCCAGTGACCTTCCGACTCACACTAGCGACTTGAGTACGCCAGTTAAGGGTATTATCGATGTGCAAGCCCAAGTCCTTTACATCAGTGCTAAAAGGAACAATTTTACTGTCAAACAAAGCAGGTGGCAAAGTTGTACCATCCACTTAAGCGATGCTTCGGTGACTCCCAATGATAATCGCCTGACATTTATTGGGGTTTACTGCCACACCGAATCTATCGGACTAGGTTTTTATAGCAGATAAGTCCCTGTTTAATTTACTGATAACGTCAGGTATTTCGTCAATACTCCCCTGACAGTACAGGTCATCTGCATACAGATGATACGCAAACTGAAGTTCGAAAGTAATGATGAAAATAGAAAAAAGAAGAGGAGAAAGAATGCCGCCTTGAGGAACGCCAGTTTCCAAATTACACCAGTGAGATGATGAATCCCCAACGTGAACCGACTGCTGACGTTCCCGAAGGTAAGAGGTAAACTATTCCAGTGCTTCGGGAGAGACCATCAAACAGGACAGAATGGCTAATAGGATGTCGTGACTGACGGTATTGAAGGCGTTCGAGAAATCGACCAACACTAGTACAGTGACTTTGGTGTCTTTCAAACCTACCCTCATATCGTCAGTCACTCTAAGGATGGCGGACACAGTGCTGTGCCCGGGCCTGAAACCAGATTGAAGAGGGCTAATGAGTGAATTACACTGCACAAAGTTTGAAAGTTGTTTGTGGACACAAGCCTCAAGCACTTTGGATAGGAAGGGTAGGATGGAAATTGGATGGAAGTGGGTTGGCAGAGTGGGATTGGAAACTTTAGGTAGTGGACGAACATAGGCTTTACGCCACAGGGAGTGGAATACTCCGGCAAACAAAGTAAAAATTATAATGTGGGTGATAGGAGGTTGAAGGTGATCCAGAATAGCTGTTATCATATCACGCGTGATATTATCACAGCCCACCGCTTTGGATTTGAAGGAGAGTATGATTTTTCTAATCTCGCCCGGCTCAACTGGGGCGAAACGAAAAGGATTTATGAGTGGACGCGTTAGACCAGAGATAAGAGACAGAGTTGGTTGTTTGGTTAGACGATCCATGGTAGGCACAGTGGAGAAATGACGGTTGAGATCGTCTATGTCAATAGAATTTGGAAGGTCTAAATGTCGCGGTTTGCCTATACTAAGTGTTTCAAGGAACTTCCAAATATCGGCAGAAGAACAAGAAAAAATATTTTCTAGAATGTGGCGGCGTTTCGCATTGCGAATCATCTGGTTACATCTATTGCTTGAAGTCTTAAATAGCGCCCAGTTCTCATCAGTACGATCCCTTTTATAATTTCG
This sequence comes from Orthosia incerta, assembly GCA_948252205.1. NCBI lineage: Eukaryota > Metazoa > Arthropoda > Insecta > Lepidoptera > Noctuidae > Orthosia > Orthosia incerta. The sequence goes on along the minus strand of OX411764.1, from coordinate 14,195,987 downwards.
GAACGCACGGTCCCTGCGTCGCATGGCCATCTGTATTCCTCTGGTCCTATAAACCGATTACACTTAAGCCTTATCCGAAACCGCATTAAAATGCAAGAAAAAAACATTGTATGGAACACCCACTAGACTGATCTGTCAGTGACCAACAAGACAGTATTTAGGTACACCATACTTTTTCATGGCACATACGGTTTCACCTCGGTCAAGGTTCGGTGTAATAAGATGAACACGACCAAATAAATCTCATACCATGTGAAATGTCGAACAAGATTGACTGAGGATACGGGAAAATAATAACGGGATTATTTTCTTTACGTATTTGGATTAAAAAATATTGTGTGTTTTCTTGTCAAAAGCCGGATATGTTTTGTTTGTTGTTTGTCATCACGGAAAATGTAAGTCAATAGGCACACAAAAAATATTAAATCTAGGTATATTTTCCTATATTTTATTTGTTTAATCACACTTAATATTATAAAGGCGAAAATTTGTTAGTCTGTGTGTCTGTGTGTATCTTTGTCACTTCTTCACGCTCAAACGGCTTGACGGATCTGGATGAAATTTGGTACAAAGATAGATTATAGTCAGATATAGCGCATGTGATACTTTTTATCTCGAGACACTAATATTATGAAGGCGAAAATTTGTGAGTCTGTGTGTGTTTGTATGTTTTTCACTTCTTCACGCTCAAATGGCTGGACGGATCTGGATTAAATTTGGCACAAAGACAGATTATAGGCATATAACATTGTCAGGAATAGCACATAGGATACTTTTTATCACGAGAATATGTTCCCTCGGGATAATTATAAAAAATCACGCGGGTGAAGCCGCTGGCAGAAGCTAGTGTCTAGATAAAGCTTGAATCTGCTGAGTTGGCCTCAGCAGATTCAGTCGTGTTAAGGACCCATTAATATAAATGATAATTTTTATCCATGGTGCTAGGCAACTGGGCTTATCCCAGTTGTAAACGATTCTTGGTGCCTAATGGCCTTGTTGTTTCTTCTTTCGCCTGCTTGGTATGGAGCGAAGTGGAAATTTGTATTTTTTCCTACTCCTCCGTTATTCTTTTCTGATTAATTTCGTTGCGGGATCCAAGACAGTTAAATTCATTCTCAGGGAATTCGTCGAGCTTCATTGCCTCGGCGCTTTTCTGGTGGTCAACACTGTTGTTTCTGGCTTTCAGGAGTTGCAGTGGTTTGGGAATAGTGCGGTGGAATTGTCCCAAAAAATATTCAATCGTGTGCTGAAAAATAATCATGAAAAATAGACAAGGAAAATACCTTTTACCATAAACTTTATAACATGGCAACAGTGATCCAAATTGCTACCAAGATAGATTAAACTAAACTTCATCTTTAACCAATTTACATCAAGTAGCCGATAAGAGTCTCCTGACAAAGTGTCATTCTATCTAGCTGTGATGGCGATGATCGATATGCGATAGCGCTTGGCATAGGCACTTGTCCTACACGTCCGTCGTCCCCCACACGTCAGGACCCGAGGTGGTGGCACGTAGTGTTCCACGCGCGCTCTCTTGGACCTCGCGGGTGGAGTCAAATACTCCACGCCCCCCAATCCGAGGTCGAAGCCCGCAGAGGCGGGAGGGTTTGTGGAAGTATCGTTGTTCCCGCGACCGCCCCCCCCCCCCCCCGTGGCGTAGGTGTGAGATGGAACAACGGGGTGGTTTTTAGTCAGTAGGAGTCTGACAGACTTCGCTAGGGTGGAGGACATCCAATGAGGAGTTTACACCCAGGAACAAAAAAAAGGCACTTTTTCCACCGCCGACGATCAGCGAGCAGCGAGTAGAGCTAAAACTTAGATGCCAAATGGCGAGCAGCGAGAAGCAAGTGTGTAGTTCCTACAGTTTTTCTGCTTGGCTATGTGCGACGGGGGATTACTCGCGCCACTCACTCGGGCAGTCAGTCCTGCACGCGTTAGTTCATTGGTCTCTAGGCGTGTGTTCTGACCGCCAAGCGAGCATCGCCGAGAGAGTTATCGCTGAGCGAGTATTATCATTGATAGCTCTTGTCGCTGCGACAAAATTGGGGTGAAATAGAGTACTCGCCGGCAGTGTGAACAGCCAGCGATCAACTATTAATATCCTTTATTGAAACTGGGTCCAGTATCTTTTGTTCGTTTCGTCAGCGAGAATATAGTCGAAAGCTAATCGCTTCGTCGCCGGTGGTGGGATAAGAGCCCAAATTATTTTCATCACCACTGCTCTAAAAACGGCGAAGGAAAATATCGTGAGGAAACCGGCATGTCCTAGAGCCAAAAATTTGAAGACGTAAAATGACGTGGGATCGTAAATGGTTGATGATAATGATGACATTCTGATACTATTCTAACATTTTTCGAATCGCTGTCGCGACGCTTTCGATGATAGAATGTCATCACTTTTCACTTGTTGTTTGCTTCAGTTTTGATTGCTCGAAAATAGCATCGATTTTTTTATTCCCGTTGAACCCGACCTGAATTGTCTCTTGACGCAACAAAATTTTGCCCAATCTGTGGATCAAAAGACCAGGGTGACCATAAGCTCAGAGCGATATCAATTTGAGATCAAACAAGGGACAGATGTATCTGACGTGTATACATCTGTCACTTACTCGATCTCAAATTGATACCGCTCTAAGAGCTAATGGTCACCCCTCTGGACTTGACGCTTACCAATCGCGGTTTTGATCAATAAAACTACAAACAAGATACTCAAAATGCTTTATTCTATTTATAGCTACAACCAATATAATGTTTGGAATGTGTCCTTCCGCCCAAAATGAAATAGGCCATCCACGAAAAAGGTCAAATCGGATTAAGGAACAAAATATAAGATACAATTTGCCATATTGCCATTAGGATAATAACAAAGCAAATGATACGTCCACGTTATGTCTATCCTTCTTCTTGCTCCACCTTTTTCATGTATGGATAATAGATTACTAATGATAAGCATAAAATATTAGTCATAATTTACATTAGCAAAACGAAATTCAGCATAATGATCATTACATATAATATTATTTGCCATAAATGTTTTGCCATAATGTTTATTGCCATACTGTTGCCATAATAATAATGAAGCATAATTTTATTAATTATATTGTTTTAAACGCATAATAATATTTCCGAAATAACTCATATAAAAACAAACATGTTCGCGCCTCGACTTTTACGACGGTTCTATGTTCGGCTGTACCTATGTATGTTTTTTAGGGTTCCGAAGTCAACAAGGAACCCTTATAGTTTCGCTATGTCCGTCCACAACTTAGCTCAGAGACTCTTAGTATTAGAAAGCTATTATTTGGCATGGATATATTTATTAATAAAGCCGACAAAGTGGTGAAATAAAATCAAGAAAAAAAAAAAAAAAAATCCTCCTATAGACGTGGGATGTTTTTTTTTTCTCGTCTATCCTATGGTGTGGGGTATCGTTGCATAGGTCATGAAAAAATATGACGGGTCTGTTAAAACTGTTTTTCGATTCAGAGATACGTTTGCATAAAATTAAGCTTTAAATTGTAAATGTATGTTAGAGTCAAGTGTCCCCCCCCCTGCCAGCGAAATGGTTGCTCTTGGTTATGTGAAAAAATTCACGGCAGTAGTATATATAACGAAATTAAAAAGAAAACTATCTCAGCAAAGTTGGCTTTAAAAGTTTACGAGTAATAGTCGACCAACTTACAAATTGTACTTGCAAAGTAGGAGTTGTGTACAAATTCTTATATAAGGTGGTTAGTTGTGTTAAACAGGTAGTAAATGTACGTTTATGAATCATGTAAAACATACAAAAATAAAGCCTTCTTCTTAGTCCGCATTATTGTGCAACTTCGGTACGCTATTCTTCTGTATCGTTCTTTTACGATTCAAGCAGTTCGGTTGTGGAATGCATTACCTATAGAAATAAGACGCGCTCAAACACTGCCAACGTTTAAGAAAATGGTAAAGGTGCATTACCTCTCACTATAATTTTTAGTCTTTTCGTTTATCTGTCACATATTCGATATTTATTAGTATATTAGATATGTATGTATGTATTTTATGTTATAATGTATAAGTAAGTAATATTATTTATGATCTATTGTACACTGACAGCCCTAAATTCGTCTCCTATCGTTCAGTCCATCCAAAGGTTGTCTGTAAGAGATTGCCATGTGCGATAAAATCGCCCATTGTACACTATGTTTTTGAAAATGTATTTTTTGAATGTTTTTTTTATTTTGTGGTGTAAAATAAAGTTTATAATAAATAAATAAATACTGCGCGTGACCCAACTGCCGTAATAGGGTTGCGTGTTGCGTGTTGACGCACTTGGCCGGTTTTTAATTTATTCACTGACAGACGACGCACAGCAGCAACAGCTAGGTGTAATATTGCACAAGAGAACATAACAACAGAAAACTAACTTCATTGTGGTCACATAGATGGCGCGCACGCGGCGCACGTAATAGTTGTAGTATATCCTCCTGCGCATAGATGTCGCTTTTTATACACTTCTAGGGGGTGAAGTTTCTCTGCAGCTGTTTGTACCTAAGTGCATTACTGGCACCATCCTGTTATCGTCACATACATAAATGACTAAGTTATTTGAAGAATTCTTTGTGTCTGTAAAATATCTATTTATTTACTCAGCTATCTATGTGCTGAATTGGTCCCTGGGGTGGTCACGGCGTACAGTGTATTCTGGCGCGCCGGTGATGGGGGGTACTCCCCCGAGGACGGTCCGGTGAAGGACAGCCGCGGCGGATTCGCGGTGAGTGCTAACGCGTGCCCGTGTTCCCACCATAAGCGGCACTGGAGGACACCGTGGAGTTTTAGTGGGTTAGAGTCCCACATAACAGCACTATCTCCCCGTGGTAGTGCAGTATGCATGAGCATTTATCCAGGAAAAAAAAAAAAAGTATAGCGGCACCAACGCCGCCACTTATGAACTAATGACATGACGTCACACAAATCCTGCATCGCGAAAGTAAAGTTTTCGGCGCGATTTGAACCCATACAACTGCGGTTTGCGGGATTTTCTACCCTGTTTCGCATGCCTCCAAACCGGTGACCCTCAAACATGAACATCAGCGCAACCTTCGAGCAGAGCTACTTAATCGTAACGTCATCGTCACTTCGTCAAGCTTTCGAGCAGTGAGTCACACAACCAGCCCGTACCCACGGCATCTACGGGGTATCCTGACCACCATCATGCAGCGGACACGAATTCCTGATCATCACCCTCAGCCTCTATCATCACCCTCAGCAACATCAATTCGACCCACTGGAGCCAGAAGCACTATCCCGACTCACTGGGACATCATCACCGCTCCGACCCACTGGACCCAGCAGCACTATCCCGACTCACTGGGATATCATCACCCAAATTCACTGGGGCACAACCGCATACAGTTCCGACTCACCGCGATCTCTGCGACTGCCGGTTCCGACTCACGGGAACCAACCTTCCACTAGCCTGGCACGCATCACGAGATGTACGGACGACTCAACCTGCTATCGACCTCCGATCTCCGGAGGGGAGTGATGTAGCGGCACCAACACCGCCACTTACGAAAAAATTACATGACGTCTCACAAATCCTGCATCGCGAAAGCTCCATATAGGTAAGTAACTATCAGTTTAAAGTCTATCTTTAAGTTAAAGTTACTGTAACAATGAACGGTTCCAAGTTTCTGTCCGGAATATCCTTCTAGTATCACTTCCTAAGAGTTTCCAGTTTCCACTTAAAAAAGTTCTTTCACCGTTAAGAATAAAGTTTAATTTATTATTTTGTAATAAAAAGCTTCCGTCTTACGGAAAGGGACCTACACATTTTTGGTTCTAATTTGAAAAGAATGACAAGAAATATTAAACTTTCGTTGTAAAAGTAAAATCTATCTAATATCTTTAAACGAGCAATTATTGTATATATGTACTTTTTTTTATCTACAGGCTCGTGTTTGACCACTATCTCGCCTGATGTTAAGCGACGATGTGGTCTACGGTGAAGCACGCTTGCCTAGAAGAAACCTATTCACTCTTGACTTAAAGACCCCAAGGTTGTAGCTATCAGGGAACAAAGACTCCGGAAGGGAGTTCCACTCCTTAGCAGTGCGCACAATGAAAGTATTAGCAAAACGCTTTTTGCGTATGGGAGAGATGTCCACCATATACCGATGGCGCATTGCCGTACGTCTTGTAGTCCAATGGTGGAAAGGGCTAGGCGGAATCAAATTGTGCAGTTTCATCGCACACTCCCCGAAGTGTAACCGATAAAAAACTGACAGGTTGGCAACTTGGCATCGATGTTCGAAACTCTGGAGCTTTGAGGCGACCAGTGCATCGTTGCCAATAAGCCTTTTCATCCCAGAGCTGAGAGCAGTACTCCATGTATGACCTAACTTGCGCTTTATACAAGTCGAGCAGCTGTTCAGGCGTGAAGTACCGTCTCACCTTTGCAAGAATCCCCAACTTTTTTGCAACTAACTGTGCTTTCGCCTCTATGAATGGACCGAAGTTGAGGATGGATATCAACGTAACACCGACAAGTTCGAGACGGTCCGTTAATGGCACGGGTACACCACGGAAAGATGGAGCCGGGTGGAATTGGCTCTTTTTAGCGGAAAAAAGACACGCCTGGGTCTTAGCAGCATTGAAATTGACCAGATTGGCATCACCCCATTCGGAGACCGCCTTAGTGAAAAGAGTGAAAGACCCTCTTACTCACATCAACAATAAGAACCTCCTAAAAGAGTTTTGTATCCATGTGTACGCCTAGATTTTTTGCGCTTTTGTAGTAATTTATGGGCACTGAATCATACGCTACCGGCTGGAGAGACTGGTGATTCAATAGGTTGAGCATGTATATACCAACAATGAGCGCTTGCGATTTGTTTGGCTTCAGTAAGAGCCCATAGGGTTTAGCCCATTTGCTAATATTTTCAAGGTCATCGTTGATGTCAGACAGCCTCATCGAGTTCACCAACATTTTTTTTTGTAATAATAACGTGGCCCTACACTAGGAATTTCTTTCTGTATCGTGGGTGCGTTTACAAACAAATAAACTCACATACACAACACAACACTTTATAAAAAACTTTTTACAAAAAAATACTACCGACTTCCAAGTAAAACTACAAAGTGAAAAATAACTTTATTTTTGGAAGTCGGTGTCCATAACGCAATAAATTGGTATCTACGAAAGACAGACAGACTTTGTAGTTTTACTTGGAAGTCGGTAGTACTTTTTTGTAAAAAGTTTTTTTTTATTTTTCACTTTTTAGTTGTACCTACCTAATAGGCAAGTTGTTTAGTAAGTAACCTACTCGTATAACGCCAGAATATATTACCAAAATATCATGAAACTTGAACATAACCGGTGAAATGAGAGATCTGCGTACCCCTTAAGAGCGTACTGGCGTGATGTTATGTTATGAAATGGTATAAACAACAAACAGACATGCGATTGCAGCAATCCCGAGAGATTTGCCATTGTTTATTGAAGAGTTCTGATGTATATCTTCGAATTTCTTCGTCAGGTCTTCACCAAATTAAAATGGGACCAGTTTCGGAACATACTCTTTCATACAAAAAATAATTTTTGAAATCGGTCCACAATTGACGGAGATATCGGTGAACATACACAAAACATACATAATGTCGAACATAGAACCTCCTCCTTTTTGGGAAGTCGGTTAAAAATGACGATATAACTGCAAGTCGTCTGCACAGGGATTATAGTTAGAAATTAGGACCTTAGTGATAGCAGTTATAAAAATTGAGAAGAGAAGAGGAGAGAGGAACGCCCGCAGTTAAGTCACGACATTCAGCGGAACATTCATCGGTTTGAACAGACTGGGAACGGCCCCGAAGTTAAGATTTGAACCACTCAATTACCGGAGCAGAGACATTAAGAGAGGAAAGGATGTCAAAGTCAACTGAGTTGAAGGCACTGCTGAAGTCCAGTAAAACCAATACAGTCAGAGATTTATTCTCCATAGCCAGTCTTATGTCGTCAGTTACTTTAACAAGAGTTATTACAGTACTATATCCAGGTCTAAAACCAGATTGGTAAGGACTCAGCAGGCCATTAGAGGACAAATAACAAGACAGTTGCTTCTGCACAATACAGTCGAGGCATTTGGAGAGGATTGGGAGTATGGATACATCATCACCATCATCAGCCTTATATTGTTCCCACTGCTGGGACACAGGCATCCTCTCTGTGAGAGAGGTAATGGGTAAATCCAACACGCCTGCCTATGTTTGGGATTACAGCCCATTCCCTCTCACAGAGAGGAAGCCTGTGTCCCAGGAGGGGGACATTAATAGGCTGATGATGTGATGTGATGTGATTACACAGTGCAAAAAAAACTCTTGTATGCATTGATTATACATATTGTTATTGTTTTGACAAGTTAAATCCGTTTTAAAGCTCCGATGTTTGAGGTGTAAGTTAAGTTAAGACGCGCTGGTGCCTGCAACTCCACGTCTAATCGCGTATTTTGCATACGTGTGGGATTCGTCTTCCTTACTCGATCCAGAGCTGAGAGGAGCTGGGGTTTGTGCCCCTATGTTGTTATTTTTGATGATACATTATCTTTAGAAGCAATATAAACCTAAAAATGCTCAAAATTGCGCTGTCAACAGAGGCCTAGTGTACAAATTTGACAACAATAAATAAAAAAAGGAAAACATGGGGCACAGTATATATCTTTCTTTTTCAGTTTATCGAATATCTTTTAAATTGGTCCAATATTGGAGTAGGAAATAGGCGAGAGCAAAACCTCGAATTATGCCTTTTTACTTAGAAAATTCAGTCATATGTCTGCGACCGCATTTCCTCCTAACCTCCCTGTCTAGGATGGCAGAGGCTGCCATGGTGATGCCCAAATACTCGGTTTGGAACACCGTGTTATGGACCCTAAATAACGTGGCTATGTGGATGTTGAGGTACTCTGAGAACACCCCCGTACCTGTTCCAGTACCTGTTTTGGATCCGTCTGTGAAGATCCTTAGCTCGTCAGGGCGTAGTCCTTCGTGCGTGGCGTGGGCGTGTTTGGGGTGTAATAAAGTAATCGGTTTTATAGATAGTTCAACTCATCTTTGCGCGCGGCGCTATGTGTGGGCATAGATATGATAATATATTTATATGTGTGTGGGTAACCTTGTTTGCTCGGAAGACGACTGCCGCGTTATTGCCACACATAAGAAAGCTGTACAATTACAAGCGCACTCACACATGGCGCCGCGCGCAAAGATGAGTTAAACCATATATCATATATCAAACGTATGAAAATAAAATACACAGCTTCTTACATAACATGTAGACCCTTGTGTAAACATACCCCTTACTATGCACCTGACCTTTTTGAAGGACATGAGCAATAAGGTCAGGGTTTGTTTTTCTAGGTCGTCCCTTCGTAGGTTACTGTTAGTCAGCTTCGCTGTGGCTTTTTAGGGTTATCCTCGAGGAAATCAATAGACTGTACTACCCCATATATGTTTATCAGAATTTGGTTAGCATTGGGGTTTGGTAAGAGGTAAACAATTAAAGCTTTCCCCGAATAAACGTTACTATAGCGTCTATCAGAATAGTTTAAAATAAAAAAACTTTTTTCCAAAAAAATACTACCGACTTCCAAATAAGAAAACTACAAAGTGAAAAATAACTTTATTTTTGGAAGTCGGTGTCTTTCGTAGGTACCATTTTTTTGCGTTATGGACACCGACTTCCAAAAATAAAGTTATTTTTCAATTTGTAGTTTTCTTATTTGGAAGACGGTAGTATTTTTTTGTAAAAAGTTTTTTATTTTTCACTTTTTAGTTGTACCTACCTGATAGGCAAGTTGTTTAGTAAGTTTCCTATAACGCCAGAATAGATTACCCGAATATCATGAAACTTGAACAAAACTTATCAAATGAGAGATCTGTTTACCCCTTAAGAGCGTACTGGCGTGATATTATTGTATGAACTGGTATAAACAATAAACCGATATGCGATTGCAGCAGTCCCGAGAGTTTTGCCGTTAGTTATTGAAGAGTTCTGTTGTATATCTTCGAAGTTCTTCATCAGATCTTCACCAAATTAAAATGGGACCAATTTCGAAACATACTCTTTCAAGCAATAAAAAAATTTAAATCGGTCCACAGTTGACGGAGATATCGGTGAACACACATAAAAAAAAAGAAACATACAAGAAGTCGAACGTAGAACCTCCTCCTTTTTCGAAAGTTTGTTAAAAAGTAGACAAAGCTAACTATGCATTTTTGGTGTACGGAACCTTGCTTATGGCCTGTTTTTGTCCAGACTAAACTTGCCTTAAGCCTTTTTTTATCGAGCATAATAGATTACTTTCGACATTATTATTTTCAGCAGTATCTAGTTACAGTACAGCCTTTTAACTTTCCTACTGCTAGAACATTAGGCCTCTTCTCTGTAAGAGGGAATGGGCCGTAATCCAACAAGTTGGCTCAGTGCGGGTTGGTCAATATCATATGTTTTTGGAGTTTTGATTCTAGGACATGCCAGTATCCTCACGATGTTTTCCTTCACCGTTTTTAGACCAGAGGTGATGAAATAATTTACACAAAATAAACCTACGACACATAAGTCGGTGCTGTACCACTGGGCCACATGCTCTGCTCTCAGCAGTATCCAATCACAACAAAAACAAATGATTATTCGAAAGCCTCTACATCCTTTCATTTACACGGAAGCTAATTTAGTAAATGTGGAAGCGGGCTTCCGTGATATTAAATCTGCTGAGTTGTCACTAGTCACGGCCTGCTGAAATTATCACTCTCATTTTGTAGGGGCCAATTTCTGTCAACGCTAGCCGGGAATGTTAAACATTGAGTTGGGGCATTGAGACCGCGATTGTCAAAGTAATGGGTGAACATACGAGTAAATATACCATGGGATTTATGAACGAAATTTTGCTGTACTGCGTGGTGTTATTTATTTATTAAATTCAATACATACAGAAATTTTCAGAGGCGGTCCTAAAGCCTTTCCAGAGGCGGAATTAAGGCATTTTCGTGACAATATTTAAAATTTGTGATGCTGTACTGAATACTGAATCTTATTGCATCTGAAATTTCTTCAACTAAACTCTTATACCAGTATTTTGTCAACCTTTACCTACGTATACCGAAATAGTTGTTGTCAGAAAACCTCAAGAGAACTTTTGGAATAATACAATTAGTAATCATTCTAAAATTACTGGCTAAGGGGTGGTTCATCTTTCTTTTCTTGAGAGGATGTGGCTACCTCTGGTGTCAAAGTTAATTAAGCCACCTCTGAGAACCCCACATACCTCTGACTTGTCCATTTCAGACTTATATTAACTATATATATATATGTTCAGGTTTCCTCACAATGTTTTCCTTCATCGTTGCCTGTGATGTCAAAGATAAACTTAGAAAGTACATTTATGAATTTGAAAAAGTCACTTTAGTACTTGCCCGGATTTGAAGCCATAACCTTAAGCACGAGAGGCGAGGTCTTAGCCATTGGGTCACCGCGACGTTATTACCACCACGATTCATGAATTGTTTATTTGGAGTTTAAAACGTGTCAAACCCCAAATTGGAGCTAAGTTTCAAGCTAATATTTTCACTGATCCTTGAGTATTTAGAAGTCCCAATCAGTCCGTTCAACTACTTTTATTGGATAAAAACTTCTATGCCATCTTCAATATACCTCAATTTATTAATCAGAATAAAATCGCGCCTCTCAAAGCCCCGTCTAAAACGTAAATTGTAAATCTTCCTCATTTTACTTAGCAGCGGGCACAAGGTGGGCTCGGAATTGTTTTGCAAATTGTTTACACTGAGAACGGTACTGATAGCACCCTGGACTGATCTCTTCCTGGAATGCCATTAACTAGAATTATAATAATTCCTTCTGCATTGGTAATGTATAATACGGCTGATATGCCCCGCAAGACTAAGTAGAGGTGTACCTTTTTACAAGCTTTTATTAACTTGATATGTATGCGTATGTATGTGTGTTCGGGTCAAATCTTGCAACTGAATTTTGAAGCAGTTGTCCTCTACCGATTAAAATTAAATTTTGCATACACCTTTAGTTTATATGACAATGCATGGTAAGCTAAGTGACGTCATTCTATATCCAATATGGCGGACGGCCCAAGATAGAGGACTAGTTATTTTTTGTGCACTGCCATAATATGGGTGTCAAATGAAAGGGTTTGCTGAATACGAAAAAAGCTTGTTCTTTTTTTTTTATGAGAATGTTTTTTTGGTTAACGTGAGGAACCTTCAAAAGGTGCCTGAACTTTTGAAGAAAGACCAGGGAGTGTGGGATTTTTACACTAAAACCACTCCGGTAATCACCATCAGCACGACCACTTGGGCTCCGTGACCTCTTAAAAGGGCAAACCAGAACCCCTCTATACAACGCCTGTTAGGTCACATCCTTGAGGATACAGAAACCTAATAGTCCCTAACTTTTACTAATTCAGTATCAGTCCCATGAAATAAGGGGTGATAAGATTTACATCAACCAGGCACACATTCAGACACCAGACTGCTACGAAGAAAATCCAAATGGAAAATACTAATGAGACTTTGTCAGTCCCGGAAATCGAAACCGGGGCTTTTTTATAAGCAGTAGCTATTTGATCAACCAGGTAGGTAGCTGTAGGACTAATTGGTATTCAGCACAGTATCTTAATAATGATACCAAACTTTTACTATCCCACTGTAGAACAAATGTTTTTTTCTTAACTTTCTCTTTTTATTACTCACTTTATCCATTTTCGTCACACCGCATAATACACATCCATGTGACATCCATCTCAACATCGGTCTAAAGAAACTTTATTCCCAATAAAGAGATATGTCACTTACTTGAGAACAATATTATAAAAAAACATATAATAGATTACAATAAATTGTAGTACTAAAAACTAAAAAACATGCTTTAATGGTAAATAGAACTAAAAAGCACGAATCCTGAAGATTGACGCGCAAGGTAGAATCAACTTATATTACTTATAAATTAATTTATGTTTGACGTTCAAAAGTGCCGCTTATTGGCCTAGTTGAATAAATATATTTGACTTTGGTTTTGACTTTGACTAAATTATTGCATTGTCATCGGTTCTTGTGCATAAGTGTGCAAAGTTTCATATCAATACCACGTTTTGAAGGGGATGAAAATCACGTGCAAAGATTCCGTTACATTGATACATAGATACATACATACCAAACTAATAAAAGCGTGTTAAATAGTTCGTCATCAGTATTAAAATTTTATAGTTATATTCATTTCTCCAAAAGTGATTGATCCACAATTATGTGCTATTAGTTGAATCTTGAATGCATTGAAAGAGTGCAGATTTTTATACAGGACGGTAACTTATTATTGAGTTGTGCTCCTTCAAATATACATAATACAAATAAAAGTGACACACTTAACATACCTATTTCAATTAGTAGATAGGTATAGTGGTTAAAACAGTGCGGTGTGCGCCTCGGTTGCATCAAATGGGAGTCTAGCTCAGCATGTGCCAGGCAAATATACCTGTAATAGCAGTAGCTGATTTTAAAATGAGAATCACGTCTAAACAGCTTGTCGTATTTTTATGGAAAACATATAAATATGTGACCATTTTCTCAATAATTTGGTATATGAACATTTTGAGTTTTATTCGTAAAACATAGTGTAATTAATCTGTAAATATGGGTCTGTGTGTTTTGTTTCCTCAAGTCTTAACTTTCGCCCTATAATTCCTGGTTTCCTCACAGTGACATTGCTGTAAAATTCTAGGGTAACCCCAGTATCTGAATGGCTAATGTACATCTCAATAAAAATCTAGGCTTAGGGTATCCTATCTCATTGACTTACATAGTAGCTTAGAAAGTAAGGTTTACTTAAGGCTTAGGGTCCCAAACAGTACTTAATACTTGACGGATTGTTTGGGTCGCATTTAAAATTCTGAGAAGGATCTCAAGTTTCGGGTATTATCCCTGAAGTAAGGTAAAAATAACCACAGGAAAGTTTTAATAGCCATTAGGGATTATTTTGCTTCAAAATATTTACATCTAAGTGGAATTTATTAAAATCCTATCATATCCTTATAAACTTATTTATCCTTTTTTCTTCCTACTAATAAATGTGAAAGTTTAGATAAGATAAGATACATTTATTTTGTAAAACATGAGTACAGTATAAAGTTCTTATATTAATATGAGGTGGCTACATGTTTTGCCATTTATGGCGTACAAAATTAGTTGCACTAGAAAAACAATACAAAAAAATAAAATATCAAAATTGAAATTAAATTGAAATTACAATGTCAAAATTTAAATTCAATAAAAAACCACTATGTCAAAATTTTAATTAAATTGAAATTACAATGGCAAGATTTAAATTCAATTAAAAATCACTATGTCACAATTTAAAATTCAATTAAAAATCACTATGTCAATTTTTTTACTCAATTTGAGTAAGACAAACTTTAAACAGTTTGTAAATCAATCAGGCCTCGACAACTGAACGGATTTGGATAGAACTTGGCAAATGGGTAGACCAAGACCTGGACCTGAACTAGGATATAATCATCATCTTCCTGCCCTTGTCCCATGTTACTTGGGGTCGGCGCAACACGTTTTCTTCTTCCATACCGTCCTGTCCCCCCCCATGCTATCACTGACTCTCTTTTCTTTCATATCACTCCTCACACAGTCCATCCATCTTTTCTTTGGCCGTCCCCTCCCTCTCCATCCATCCACATTTATATTCATAACTCTTCTAGTAACATGCGTTTCATCTCTCCTCATCAGATGACCATACCAGGACAAACGGTTTCCTTTCAACTTTTCTGTCACTGGCGCCACTTTCAAACTTCCTCTAATATACTCATTTCTCACTTTACCATTCTCGTCACTCCGCACATCCATCTCAACATTCTCATCTCAGCTACATGCAATCTCTTTTCATCCATCTTTTTCACAGCCCAACATTCTGATCCATACAGTACGACAGGTCTTATCACGGACTAGGATATAATAATATTTGAATTTCGTAAATGTGTTTCCATAGAACAATTATCGATTGTAACACGGGCAAAGACGTTGTCAAAAGCTAGTATTAAAAATAGTGATTACACCTACTTTTACTCCGAAACCGCCAAAGGAATGGAACACCAATAAAGATCTCAAAAACCCTCCTGTCTTTGCTGAGGCAGAATTAGTAGTTCCCAAATGAGGTTTTTTCATTAGGAGTACTCACTAGAACTCCGGAGTCAGGATTTATGCAAGTGTGGTGTAAACAAATAAACACTCCACCCCTATTATAGCACATACATAACTGGCAAAATGATGGTGCGTACTCTGCTTTCTCTCTTGAGAAATAAAAGCGTGATGTTAAGCAAAAGGTATTTACCAAGATTTTCACACGAAAAACAGGCGTCTATTACATAACTAGAGGCAAACGAAAAGGGCTCGCCCTTTCTACACCCTCATCCAAAACAAATTAAGGACGAGATAGTGTAAAACACAACAACCGCCAACGATCTAGCGCAAATATGAATTTTATTACCAGTTACACAGGTTGACTGGGTAAACTTGGGACCTATTATTAAAAGATGTATCAAGAGATCGCAGATCAAACGTCCCTTGTCAAAGACGCTAGCTATCTCGCCTCTATTTTGGAATAACATAACATTTCGGAAAAAGTTTTTTTTTTAATTCGACAGTCAAAATTGCCTTCTTCAACTTCTGCAAAAACTGGTAATTTTTAACAAAGAAATAGCGACTGTTTGAGCGAAAGGAACAACTCTACTGTGGTACATTATGTTCTCGTGTTGTCTTTTTTAAATTTGCTTCCTGATTACTTGGATTTTTCGAGATAGCAGATAACACGTTGTTCTAGCAAATAAACGATTGTGTATGAAGACCAGCAGCCTACTTGCGTAAGTGAATTCTGCAAAGCAAACAAGTCGATACTTTCCCAAAAACGACTTAGAGTATTGCATATAAATATATAAAGTCGTTTTTGGGAAGGAATCGACTTGTTCGCTTTGCAGAATTCACTTACGCAATTAGGCTGCAGGCTCTGTGCAAATGAGCAAATTTTTAAACCTTATCATAATGATACCAATATGTTTTCTTACCCATTCGCAAATTATTGTTCTACAAAGCTCCAAGCTATACAGTGACGTTTGAGCAAACAGAAGTTTGCTACGTTAACAGCAAAGTTTGATTTAGACGGAGAGCTTTCCAAATCACTAAACATGAATTTGTATTTTACTTTGTGACAGATACACGGAGCACCGAAATTGCCATTGTTAGAGACGCCATTGTAAAACTTTCAACAAACCAAGCATGTCAATGAGTGTCACCGTTTATTTATAGAAGCTGACGGCCAATGACAATTTTGTTTAATGCTATGATATCAGAAGCTTGCACTAATAGTAATGACATCTCTAGTCACTGTCTCCTCTACTATCCTACATCATCGTCATCATCATCCTGCTGAGGCCTCCTCTCTGTGAGAGGGAATGAGCCGTAATCAAACACGCAGGCCCAGTGCGGGTTGGTGGATGTCATGTCACATAACTTTGAGTTTTTGTTTCTAGAACATGTCGGTTAGCAATTCTAAAACATAACGGTGAAGGAATATATCGTTATCCATCATATACGTAGCCAAATTATTAGACACTTAAGGTTACACTAGTCGAAAATTCTTCCATACAAACGTAGTCTAGGGATTATTCCACTGTTTGACGATATACGTTCAAAATAAAAAGTTATATCAATTTGACTCATCATTATCTAGTCCTGTATGGAAGCAAAAAATAAAAAAATTGAAAGTTATGAGCGTCGAAAGTTCCACATTTCGACACTAATTTTAACGCATTTTTGGGCGCAAATAAATACCATAAGAAGACGGCAAATTGTTAAACGGCCTCCATACAGGGATAGATTAGTAGTTCAACAATACAAATCATTTCATTTTGAAGAAATAGATTTAGTCGTTTTTTCATGATATCTAGACTTCCAAAGGCCTGTTTATAAAATTTCGCGCGCTCGGTTTTTCCTAAATCATTATCCATTTCGCTACAAATTTGCAAAAGTGTGTATTCGTACGCGAACTAGCTTCCTACTGCTCATCACAGCATCTATCTCTTCCGCACGTGTTGTCGGTTGATATAAAATGCATTTTAACCCTACGCACAAAATAGTTCGTGCCGTCGACTAGTGTGCCCTTAAGTCCCTCGTTTATCCAATCTCACTATATACGAGCTTTCTGTAACTTCAAACCAAGCGTGGAAGCAACTAGAAAAATCCAAGAAATTATTATCGAGTTCGCACTAGCCAGTGAAGTTACGGGACTTGTTTATAGAAGCAATGGATACAAAAATGTCCGGCAAATATTAAACTGTTTTCGAAAGCTGAAGTAGAAAGTTCGGGTAGTATATTTTTGAGTTTGGTTCCTGTTTGAGCGTTGTTGGTGAAAAGTGGTGGTTTATTACTGTTTAGTTTGTTATAAAGGGGGATAATAGATGAATTTCGGATTCATTCTTGTTAAGTATTTATTATAATTTTAGATCTTTGGGATACGATTCTATTACCAGTGTTGTTTATAAAAAAACCCATGAAAGTTATGTGTAAATTCCTAAATTTTGCTCTTTCCTTAAAATTTTAGGAAATGTAATAAAAGTTTGTGAAACTTTGTTTAAAAATTGACTAAAAAATGATGATCAGTAGGAAGCTAGTTCGCGTACGAATACACACTTTTGCAAATTTGTAGCGAAATGGATAATGATTTAGGAAAAACCGAGCGCGCGAAATTTTATAAACAGGCCTTTGGCAGTCTAGATATCATGAAAAAAACGACTAAATCTAATTCTTCAAAATGAAATGATTTGTATTGTTGAACTACTAATCTATCCCTGTATGGAGGCCGTTTAACAATTTTCCGTCTTCTTATGGTATTTATTTGCGCCCAAAAATGCGTTAAAATTAGTGTCAAAATGTGGAACTTTCGACGCTCATAACTTTTTTTTTTTTTTTTTTTTTTGCTTCCATACAGGACTAGATAATGATGAGACAAATTGATATCACTTTTTATTTTGAACGTATATCGTCAAACAGTGGAATAATCCCTAGACTACGTTTGTATGGAAGAATTTTCGACTAGTGTAACCTTAAGTGTCTAATACTTTGGCTACGTATATGATGGATAACGATATATTCCTTCACCGTTATGTATTAGACTTGCTAACCGACATGTACTAGAACCTAAAATTCGAAGCATCATATACGTAGCCAAAGTATTAGACACTTAAGGTTACACTAGTCGAAAATTCTTCCATACAAACGTAGTCTAGGGATTATTCCACTGTTTGACGATATACGTTCAAAATAAAAAGTGATATCAATTTGTCTCATCATTATCTAGTCCTGTATGGAAGCAAAAAAAAAAAAAAAGTTATGAGCGTCGAAAGTTCCACATTTTGACACTAATTTTAACGCATTTTTGGGCGCAAATAAATACCATAAGAAGACGGAAAATTGTTAAACGGCCTCCATACAGGGATAGATTAGTAGTTCAACAATACAAATCATTTCATTTTGAAGAATTAGATTTAGTCGTTTTTTCATGATATCTAGACTGCCAAAGGCCTGTTTATAAAATTTCGCGCGCTCGGTTTTTCCTAAATCATTATCCATTTCGCTACAAATTTGCAAAAGTGTGTATTCGTACGCGAACTAGCTTCCTACTGATCATCACAGCATCTATCTCTTCCGCACGTGTTGTCGGTTGATATAAAATGCATTTTAACCCCGCGCACAAAATAGTTCGTGCCGTCGACTAGTGTACCCTTAAGTCCCTCGTTTATCCAATCTCACTATATACGAGCTTTCTCTAACTTCAAACCAAGCGTGGAAGCAACTAGAAAAATCCAAGAAATTATTATCGAGTTCGCACTAGCGAGTGAAGTTACGGGACTTATTTATAGAAGCAATGGATACAAAAATGTCCGAAAAATATTAAACTGTTTTCGAAAGCTGAAGTAGAAAGTTCGGGTAGTATATTTTTGAGTTTGGTTCCTGTTTGAGCGTTGTTGGTGAAAAGTGGTGGTTTATTACTGCTTAGTTTGTTATAAAGGGGGATTTTGGATTCATTCTTGTTAAGTATTTAAATAATTTTAGGTCTTTGGAGAACGCAGCAGAATTTTAGGAAATGTAATAAAAGCTTGTGAAATTTTGTTTAAAAATTGACTATTAAGTCTCAATACAAACATATCTTGTCTTTTGTGTATTAGTTGAATATTTTTTTAGATTCTTTATGCTAAAATGTACGCCACTGTGAGACTTACATCCAAAGTTATGGTCGTTAGACTATGTGAATATCGTCATAAGTACGACAGATACTAAAATTGCTCTATCTTTAATAGTGTCGGGCTTTTACCTTTTATGGGGTGTTTTGATCTTATTTAGCGAGCTTAATGTTCTATTTCTGCAAAAATAGATAACTTGTATAATAAAATATAAGTTCATTCACAATTTTTCAGATAAATCTGCATTTTTTTTTAATTTTCATCCTGTTATACAGCTTCTCATACAGACTTTATAAACAACTAGCTTCTGCCAGCGGCTTCGCTCGCGTGATATGTTTTTTATCCCAAGGGAATCTCCCCTAAGACTAATGCCGCCTTTGTACTTGTGCATAAAGTTTAAATAAATAAAACAAAAAAATAACATTATACTATCACACATCCATCCAAAGTTTCGCATTTATTTATTTACTAGCTGTTCCCCGCGTCTTCATCTGCGTAGTTTTAGTACTTCAAATAGTCTATTTTTTTATATCGCGCAATAATATTGTAAGTGTGTGGGCTGCCTTACTTGAGAAATTATTAGTTCACCATACGAACTTTCTCCGCAAAACGAATGATTTCCGGGATCAAAACTATCATATGTCCTTTCCAGGGTCTCAATCTATCTCCATACTAAATTTCATCTAAATCAATTCAGCGGTTTAAACGTGAAAAGGTAATCGACAGACAGATAGACAGACAGACAGATAGACACAGTTACTTTCGCATTTATAATGTTATTATGGATTTATTTGGAAAAATAAACGATTACACACTATAGCAATACATAATTTATAATCTTTACTACTATTATAAAAAGGAAAGATTTTTTTGTTTGTTTGTTTGTACCGAATAGGCTCCGAAACTACAGGACCGATTTGAAAAAAATCTTTCACCAATAGAAAGTTACATTATTCCTGAGTGACATAACCTATTTTTTTATACCAAAAAAATGGGTCAAAAATGGGTCCTGAGGGGTGGTCCACGGGAGCGAAGCCGCGAGCAACAGCTAGTATTAGTATGAAGTAGGATGTGTGCCTGAGCAATAAGATACGCAATGTGTCGCGTAAGTTTTCTGATACAACACAAAGGTTGCAGGCACAAACAAATTTAAATTTTCCTTTTTCCCCGTTCTGCGAATCTTGCGCTCAAGGAATTAAGGATTATGAGGAAAATTCTGAAAATACAATGTGCCTACGACGTAAATCCGGATTCCGTACAATGACGATATAGAAGCAAGGATGTATAATAAATTACGAGCTTATAAATAAAAACAACATAAACAATTTATACCTACATTAACACAACTGAGTAACATTGCTATTAAAAATACAGTAGGCGCATTGTAAAAAATTAAATACAATTTTTTTGCATATATCAGGAAAATGCTCAAAAAAAGGTTTCAGAGTATCATCTTAGTCACCAAGTTTCTAAGTTAAATTTATTATAATAACTCTCCTATCCTTACCAGCATTTATTTGATCGGCGCAACCAGCATTTGTCTTCTTCGATACATCAGAATTCAATTTGCCGTCATATCCATGGGCGCGGGCAGGGGGGTGCCAGGGGGTGCACTTGCACCCCTTGGGAATCTCGGGATCAACAGGAATTATTGAAATAAAAAGCCGTCTGTTGGAAATCATTTTTTTATTCACAATCATTAGTAGGCAGTAATTACACAATTCTCATTTAAAAAGCAATTGCAGCCGGCGGGGTTTTTGACCGAACTTATTAATGACGTTTTCTATAAAGTTATCTTTATTGTCCTTGGTTATCTTGCCTCGGTGGACACTTAACAAGCATAATCCAGACAGACGCTCGTCACCTGTTGTGGACCTATTCCAAGTTTTAACTCTTCTCAGTGTGCTAAAAGATCTTTCTATTGTGCACGTTGTGACGTAGACTAAGGCCAATCTTGATCGCTTCTGCTACTGAAGGAAAGAAATCTTTTGCCTCGTCGATGTAGTCTATAAGATGTTTTTCATATCGATCAACTTCACTCATATCATTTGCCGCTGGCTGTGGATATTTCCACATTTCAAACCAAGTCGTGATTTCTGAAATAAAATTAGGTAAAAGATCGCCATACAAATTTTCAATGTCTTTTGCAGCTCTAAGAAATTCTTCTTTACTGAGGCCTTTTATTATTTTTGGGTGTAGTTGTAACAGAGAAAATGATTTTTTATGTGTTTCAGAAAATCTGTCTTGTATAGAAGAAATGATCGAATCAAGGTATGGGATGTATAAAGCTCTTCTGTAAAATTCTTCAACGTTTTCGGATGGGTGGTTGGATCGATGAGCCTGTTGTTTCGTAACTCGTTGGCATTTAATCTCAATATTAAGGTCTTCACAACTTTGTTTAGCTTCTCTAAATATAGCAGAAAATTCCTGCGATGCGTTTTGTCTGTGACCCTCTATTATTTTAGTGAGTTTGCAAATGTGGTCATTCACTGAATTAATGTCAATATCCACTTGTTGAAGCTGGTTGCAGACAGGCTCAAGCTTTGCCAATAGTGAAGACATTCAATCCAAAATAAACTTTATTTTAATCTCGTAAGGTTGATTTTAACTAGACGTTTTATAAAATTATTAGTAAATTTAAATTAACTAAGATTTTATTAGAAAACAAATGAAATAGTTTTTACCGATGATACGAAACAACTCCATTTTCAAGATTCTTTCTCCTACATTTGGGAAAGAATCGATTCTTTCCCAAAAACGATTTCAGTTACGCAATTAGGCTGCTGGCCCACCAACTTAGAATTTTTAAATTTCGATCGTCGTGAACAAATAGGTGTGAGCCGTGACGACTGGGTACCTATAAAATAAATTCATAATGAATAGTCAGAAATGTGTAAATGTCTCGAACATTCCGACTAAAATTTCATCTTTTTATTAACAATCATATTTATACGGCAAAGATTGTAAGAAATCTAAAATCTGCACCACCTGGAAATTATTTCTGCCGGCGCCCATGGTCATATCAACAACTTTGTTAAACAAAGTAAACTACATAAATCTGAATTTGCTTTTTAGAATAGAATAGGATATCATCGTCACATCACATCCTCAGCCTATTAATGTTCCCACTGCTGGGACACAGGCCTCCTCTTTTTGAGAGGGAATTGGCCGTTATCCACCACGCGGGCCCAGTGCGGGAATTTTTGGTTCTAGGATATGCCGGTTTCCTCACGACGTTTTCCTTCACCGTTTTGAGAGCAGTGGTGATGAAATAATTTACACAAAGTAAAGCGCCTACCTGGGCTCGAACCCACGATCTACATCTTGTAAGCCGCGGCCGATACCACTGGGCCACCACTACTGCGAATATCATCATCATTTCAGTCGAAAGACGTCCACTGCTGGACATAGGCCTCCCTCAGGCGTCGCCACATTGACTAATCCCGTGCGCCTCGCATCCAGAGCATTATCGCATTCGAATAAATAAATTTTTTTTTTTTTTTTGTTCAACATCAAATATTGTATTATGAAAAAAAATGGTAAGGATATTTTCAAAGCAACGTCCTTTAGAGATTGGCTGCCATAAGCCCAACTTTCAAAAAAAATCGGCCAAGTGCAAGTCAGGCTCGCGCACGTAGGGTTCCGTACCATTATCGCAAATAACGGCAAAAAAACACGTTTATTGTATGGGAGCTCCACTTAAATATGTATTTTATTCTATTTTAAGTATTTGTTGTTATAGCGGCAACAGAAATACATCATCTGTGAAAATTTCAGCCATCTAGCTATCACGGTTCATGAGATACAGCCTGGTGACAGACGGACAGACAGACAGACAGACTAACGGATCGCGGAGTCTTAGTAATAGGGTCCCGTTTTTACCCTTTGGGTACGGAACCCTAAAAACCTTTTTAAACAACGAAACATTCCATTCCCACGAATAGCATACTTATCATTAGAACCGACAACGAAAAGGAGGAAATTCAGGAAACGTCGAGAATAAAACGCAACAAAAATACAAGCAAGGAAGCAACTAAGTGACACCAAAAAACTGAGGGTCAGAAAAAACAAAATGAATTACTTCACACTCCCATTTTAATGTAACATTTTTCATTGCCACGGTTACCCTTTGACAAATGAAAGAAATATGCTAATGTGGACAAAACAAAGGTTTACGAGAATTTTTTTCATGGAAGGCTTTTTAACTAATTTGTTCTTTTTCGCTGTACGCATATTTTTGGGTGATAACTCGGTTGTTACATTGTTCTTACTGGGGAATATGAAATAAAAGAGCATATTTTTGTGGTTATTTTTTTACTATAGTGGATTGATCTCTTTAATAATTGTACGTAGAGAACCAAGGATTGAGAAGAATGATTACTACTGTTTAAATCTATGTTTAATACTAATAATATTATAAAGAGGATAGATTTTTTTGTTTGTTTGTTTGTACCGAATAGGCTCCGAAACTACTGGACCGATTTTAAAAATTCTTTCTCCAGTAGAAAGCTACATTATTCCCGAGTGACATAGAATATTTTTTAATCCCGAAAATTGGTTCTGTGGGGTGGTCCACAGGACCGAAGCCGCGGGCAACAGCTAGTTACTAATAAGATTTATGACTGATTTAGCGGAGGGTATGTCATGTCGTACACCTTTCCCCTACAAATGTAATTATTTCAACGAAAGCCTCAAGATAGCGATTGGAAAAATGTCAAGAATTAAGGTCAGACCGCACTACGCGTCAGCGGAGCGACGCGACGCGACATGACCAAATATACTTTGTATGAAACTGTATGAGGTAAACCGCACTACGCGGCAGCGGAACTACGCGACGCGACACTTTATCTCATACAATATATTTTGTCGCGTCGCTCCGCTGACGCGTAGTTACGCCTAGTGCGGCGTTGTCGAAATGCCGCGTGATCAATCCCTAACATTTTGAATTTTTGGACCATCGCCATAGCTGATAGAACCCATGTTACAGCCAAGGGTTGCTTGCTCAGGGCCTCTGATGGAGTTTAGATGGCCAATGAATTGGTAATCGAAGGATCATCATTATTACCTACATGAAGATAAAAGTACATTTAACGACGGCATAAAAATCAATTACTTTATGAACTATATGATAATACATGATATATGATATGCAAATAAACAGTCACTAAAAATATCCTTCACCACAAAGCTTTTAAAAAAACGAATTCCTGAAATAAACGCTGGTCGAACTACATGAAACAAACTGAAAAAGAAAGTATATTAGCACAAACGATTAGTGGTCGGATAAAATCGAAACTCAAACGCGTTCAGAGAATTGGTACACAAAATAATGGCCAAGGATTTTTTCAATTTGTCAGATAAATAGACCGAGAGTTAGGTCTGACGCAAAATAGATATGTACAGAAGGTTGGCTCCATACAACGAGGGCAAACTCACGCACACATAGACACACTTCACGTACAGCTAGTGCAAGCGCACTCGTGACTTCGTGATAATCATGACCAGCATTTGTTTGAGATCGCCGTAAGTACGCGTCTATGTGTGCGTGCACCTGTTTTCACTCGTTGTATAGTCGACCTTCTGTGCGTAACCTTTGGTGGTTCTCAAATGTGTGTAACTACTATTGGGACTAAACATGGTTCAACAGTTCAGTATTTGTGAAGTTCACTGGATAGCTACTCGTATCTTTTTGATTTTTTATTGTTTTGATTGGTAAAAGTACTAACATTGTTTTGATAAGCTTTCATTCTTGCAAGATTAAGTCTTGCAAGCTATATTATCAGGTAAATGTGTACTCGTTTAGTTTCGATCATAGAACTATTTTATTGTTATATAGTGCACATAATAAAGAGTATTTCTATTCTATTCTATTTATTTTGTAACTAGCCTTTTCCCGCGGCTGCTTCGTTCGCGTATCTTATCCTACAGGACCCTATTTCCTCCTTCAATATTGGATAAATTTAAAAGTTACTCCATAAACTGAAAAAGAAAGATATATACTGTGCCTCTGTTTTCCTTTTTGAAGATTTATTATCTTTAGAAGCTCTAGAACCCTCGAAATATGCTCAAAATTGCGCTGTCAACAGAGGCCCAGTATAAATTTTACAACAATAAATGAAAAAAGGAAAACATAGTATATAGTTATATAGGCACAGTATACAATCTTGTCCGTTCTTCTCCACGTAGGCTTATTCCGAACGGATGATAGAATCTCTTTATTAAGATCCAGCCATAGTTGTCCCCCCAGCGACGCCCTGAGCCGAGGTTCGACCCCACAGGGGGTAGCCCTCAGCGTTGTCGCTTAGGATTAGAAATTTGTGCCTGGCTGGAGGCTATATAGCTTAGTCTCCACAGGGAAGCCCGGTTAAGTAGTTGTCGGTCACTTTGACCGAACTACGAGACGCCATATAGAAAAAAAAAAAAACAGTATACAATTATCTTTCTTTTTCAGTTTATGGAATATCTTTTAAATTGTGCCAATATTGGAGGAGGAAATAGGCGAGAGCCAAACCTAGAATTATGACTTCTTACTTAGAAAATTCAGTCGGATGTCTGCGACCGCATTTCCTCTTAAGGGTACACTAGTCGAAAATTCTTCCATACAAACGCAGTCTAGGGATTATTCCACTGTTTGACAATGTATGTTCAAAATAAAAAGTGATATCAATTTGTCTCATCATTATCTAGCCCTGTATGGAAGCAAAAAAGAAAAAAAAATGAAAGTTATGGGCGTCGTAAGTTCCACATTTCGACACTAATTTTAACGCATTTTTGGGCGCAAATAAAAGTCCGAAAATTGCAAAACCATACAGGGATAGATTAGTAGTTCAACAATGCCAATAATTTTATTTTGAACAGATACGTTTAGTCGTTTTTTCATGATATCCAGATTACCAAAGGTCTGTTTATAAAATTTCGCGCGCTCGGTTTCGCCCTAAATCATTATCCATTTCGCTACAAATTTACAAAAGTGTGTATTCGTACGCGAACTAGCTTCCTACTGCTCATCACAGCATCTATCTCTTCCGCACGTGTTGTCGGTTGATATAAAATGCATTTTCGCCCCGCGCACAAAATAGTTCGTGCCGTCGACTAGTGTAGTTAACGCCGAAGAATCGGCTACCCATGTCATTCTGGAATGCGGGTCCGTGGTTTCACAACGTGCAGACATCCTCGGAACAGTGAGTTCGCTCTGCAAAGCATGTGAAGCCCGCAGGAAGCTTTTGTGCTTTTGGGCGGTGATAGGCTGGCTATATTACCCAGAACCACCACTTACTTGGACTCCTACAGGAATCATGCATTTTCCAGGAACAATAGTAGCTTCAGTAAGTTCCGGAAAAGCGACTGCATTATGGAAGACACAGCGTTGGAAAGCCTGATAGACTGGGTAGCCCGATGACTTAGTTAAGGCTCCGGGGATCCGCTGAATGCAAGATGCACAGAACTGCTCGATGTTGTGACACTTGACCTGGCCTACGTCCAGCAGTCGGACTTCAGCTAAAATGATGTTGATGATGCACAGTAGCCTAAAGGAACTATGTAGCTTAAAATGTTCGAGATAAAAGTAGTGTATCAATGCCACTGTAGTTTTTACCAACTTCCCAAAAAGGAGTTTCTCAATTCGGATGTTTGTATGTTTCTTTTTATTTATGTGGCGTAACTCCGTCATATATAATCAGATTTGCAAATTTTTTTTCGTCGAAAGAAGTTAATTCCGAAATGGTCCCATGTAATTTAGTAAAGATCTGATGAAGAACTTCGGAGATATACAACAGAACTCTTCAATAAATGATGGCTAATCTTTCGGGATTGTTGCAATCACATGACTGTTTATTGTTTACACATTTTCTTATCATACCATCACGTTAGTATGCTCTAAGCGGGTACGCAGATGTGTGCAGTTCACCCTGATACACTAACATTCCACTGGTCATGTTCAAGTTACATGTTATTCGTGTAATATATTCTAGCATCACTGTGGGCATTATAGATACCTTACTTTAGAACTTGTCCATTATGTACCACTAAAAAATGGAAAATAAAAAGCTTTTTTACAAAAAGAAATACAGCTAACTTCCAAGAAAATAACTTCAATTTCGGAAGGCGGTGTCAAAAAACTAAGAAACGAAAACAAGAACACCGATTTCCGAAATTGAAGTTATTTTTCACTTTGTAGTGTATTTTTTGGACATCGCTTTTATTTTTTTGTAAAAAAGTTTTCTATAAATAAAAAGAGTATTTGCAAATGGATCATTACTTCCAGAGACTGCGAAACAGTGCTGTCATTAGCCTTCGTTAGTCGCTGTACTGCGTTTGCAATATGATTCAGTTCAATCTACAATATTCACAAAGAGACAGGTTCAGTCGTGTACACATTGGTTCCAGCGAAGCACGTGCTTGGTGATTTGACGAAAATATTTCCAAATTTTGAAATTGTATCTACCAATTTTCATTTTAATTTCAGTATTATTTAGTACAGTGTAATGGCAAGGTAAGATAAATTGAATAGGGTTTTGTTTTTCCGCAAATCTAAAATTCACATTTTGGTAAAATTAAAGGAGACGGTATCACAATTGACCCAGAAATTGATACGAACAAACTGTATGCCGATCGATTGTTTAGAAAGAGTGATTTAATCCTACCCAAGTCACATATCCCAAATACATGGGGATCGGCTGACAAAGTATGCATGGAAAATCACTATCTACTAAGGATTTTCTTAACACTGTACCGTACCAAAATTATTAATGGTTGAACATATTTATTTTTTACCCGACTGCAAGGAAAGGGTTATGTTTTTCGCGCGTATCTTGTATGTTTGAAATATTCTTTATTACCTCATATCTTTTTTTTTTTTTTTTTTTTTTTTTTTTTAAACTTTGCCCCACACTAGGAATTTCTTCCTGTATCGTGGGTGCGTTTACAAACATATAAACTCACATACACAACACCCAGAGCCGGAACAACTATCTGTAGGTCATACAAATATTTGTTCCGTGCGGGAATCGAACCCGCGACACGCAGCGCAGCAGTCAATCGCTCAACCACTGCGCCAACCGTGCGCCCAAAGCTATCTTGCAAGCAACTAGACGGATTTACATAATTAAGACATCGCTAGATACCTCTTGTCCGCCCCAGTGTTCTTAGATAGGTATCGTTAAAAAAAAACACGGCGGATTTTGGGCGTCATATTAGGGTAAATTTTTTTTTGCCATACTCGTCGGGTGGGGCATCAAAATAAAGGGTTTTTAGAGGTGATTACAAAAATGTATACCATTTTTATGTTTAAGAGTAATTCGTAAAAAAAATCACAACTAAATGCTAAATAAAAAAAAATAAAAAAAAACAAACAACCTGATTGCTTAAGAAACGAACTAGAAATATGAAACAAGAAAATCGTACTGTGCACTCGGAGGATACATTTATGGTTTTGGTTAGCTAGCTCGGAAATAATTATGTACTTGTTTACATCTTTTTAGTTCGTTTTTTAGGGCTAATTTCAACAATTATACTAATCGCGATTAGTTCAACTAAACTCAGTTTATGCAAATACAGTGTTCTGATTGGTAGTTTCTCAGCAGTCTTAACAAATCAGAACGTTGTATTTGCATAAACTGAGTTTAGTTGAACTAATCGCAATTAGTTTCATTGCTGAAATCAGCCCTTAAGCAGTCGGGTTTTTAGATTTTATTAACTTTTTTTTTCATATTATTTTTAATGTCTTTACTATAGATAGTTTCTATAGTGTCATCAGTGTGTCTGTACAGTCAACAGCATGACTGATTTGCGCTTTCTTAACTTAAGTACCAAAATCATTCATGCTGGAACATAATTTTTATTATTTTATATTATTTAATATTTACCATCGATAGTTTCTGGAGAGCTCGTGGCAAAATAATAACAGCCACACGGGTCGATCATCAAGGGTAAGCAACGCTTGACGAGGTCGGTCAGTGGATGGGTGACCATTTCAACATACCGAGTTTCCTCCGTGGCTCGGAAAGCACGTTAAGCCGTTGGTCCCGGCTGTCATTTGAAGATCTTTGACAGTCGCTACAGGTAGTCAGAAGCTTGAGATCTGGCACCAGTCTTGCCAAGGGGTACCGTATTACCCAGTTACTGGGTTGTGGAGGTCAGATAGGCAGTCGCTCCGTGTAAAACACTGGTACTTAGCTGAATCCGGTAAGACAGCCGACACCAATATAGTTGGGAAAAAGGCTAGGCAGATGATGATGAGTTTCTATAGTGTCATCAGTGTGTCTGTACAGTTGACAGCATGACTGATATGCGCTGCGCATCACATCGCTTTTAACTGCTCTGATTGATGAAGTACAACCCTTATATTCATACAAAGCCTTCCTTTATAAGCTCTAATCATACTTCACCATTTCACCAAACTTGATCAGTTACACTATTATCCTTCCTATCACTGTTACCACAATCCTGAAACGTCCAGCACGTTACAATACTGCACACACAAACAGACTAACAATAATAAAGGCAAGCTTCCATCTTAACTTAGGCCTTGTCCAGAGTGAGCGCGGGGTGACAAGAGCAGGTGCGAGCGCGATTGCCGGCGTGGTTAGGTGGCCACAGTGCATCGCGGGTTGTTGTAGCACTCTGAGATTCTAGACAAATGGCAGTCAGTCAACGAAAGCTTTGTCATAATGATTGAAAATTATCACAAGTGAAATTTAAAAAAATGAGAACCCACGACAATTTTTTATTCAATGCTACATAATTTATCTATATGTTATCTATCTTGTCCTATAAGTAGACACGCTTCGATCGACAATCTATTGAACACGTAATTATGACACGATATCTTGCGAGAACACCCTAATTCATACAGTAAAACGCCCATAACTTTACAACGGCTCAACCGATTTTCATCAAACATAGCTAAGAATACTCTCGATAAAGTCACTTTCCAAAGAAAAATAAAACCGGCCAAGTGCGTGTCGGACTAGCGCAGGAAGGGTTCATTATCGCAAAAATCGGCAAAAAAATCACGTTTGTTGTGTGGGAGCCAACTTAAATATTTATAACTACCTGTGCCCGCGGCTTCGCTGCCGTTATCTGCCTGCCAACCCTACCATACCTACCAGCCTGCCTGCCTACTCCACATACTCAAAAAAACTTTTTACAAAAAAATACTACCGACTTCCAAATAAAACTACAAAGTGAAAAATAACTTTATTTTTGGAAGTCGGTGTCTTTCGTTGGTACCAATTTATTGCGTTATGGACACCGACTTCCAAAAATTAAGTTATTTTTCACTTTGTAGTTTTATTTGGAAGTCGGTAGTATTTTTTTGTAAAAAGTTTTTTATTTTCACTTTTTAGTTGTACCTACCTAATAAGCAAGTTGTTTAGTAAGTTACCTACTCGTAAAACGCCAGAATATATTACCCAAATATCATGAAACTTGAACATAACCGGTAAAATGAGAGATCTGCGTACCCCTTAAGAGCGTACTGGCGTGATGTTATGTTATGAAATGGTATAAACAACAAACAGACATGCGATTGCAGCAATCCCGAGAGATTTGCCGTTATTTATTGAAGAGTTCTGTTGTATATCTTCGAATTGCTTCGTCAGTCCTACACCAAATTAAAATGGGACCAATTTCGGCACATACTCTTTCAAACAAAAAAAGATTTATTGAACTCGGTCCACAATTAACGAAGATATCGGTGAACATACACACAATATAAAAAAAAAACATACATAATGTCGAACATAGAACCTCCTCCTTTATGGGAAGTCGGTTAAAAAATATACATGCTACTTTTTTTTTTCTAGGGTCATTCTTTCGCGTAAAATCTTAACACCGCGATTCAGAAAATGACTTTAAATGCACAACGCCATCTATCGAATAGCGAGTTCAACTGTCCGAGTAACTGAATTGCGTGAGCTGTGATAATTTTACTTCTTGAACACTTTAAATTCATCTAACTTTTGATAGCGTGAACCGATTGCTATGAAACAAAAACTAAGTAATTCTTCAAGATACGCACAATTTTTATGTATAAAAGTTATCTACATTGGTTTCGTACATTTCACGTGATGCGTGCACAAATAAACAGACAAACAGACAAAAATTCCAAAAATGCTAGAAATGGGTTCTGTTGGTTATCCTTTAACACCCTGGCTATTTTTTTAGGAATTTTTTTCGATGTACAAAAAATATTTTTCTACATATTTATTATATGTATTGATATTCTGTTTTTAGTATTTGTTGTTATAGCGGCAATACAAATACATCATCTGTGAAAATTTCAACTGTCTAGCTATCACGGTTCATGAGATACAGCCTGGTGACAGACAGACGGACCGCGGAATCTTAGTAATAGGGTCCTGTTTTTACCTTTTAGGCACGGAACCCTAAAAAATCGGAATCAAAAACGGCTCATCCGTTTAGGAGCTATAATGATACACACAGATACAAATACATAAACACAGAAGTACACACGTCAAACTTATTACACACCTCTTTTGCCGTCGGGGGTTAAATATGGGAATGTCAATTGTAACATTCACCAATCAGAAGGTAGTCTGCCATCCTAACTTCTAATTGGTGATTTGTGGTATCGTCCTTACAGAAATGTATTTTCGTTCTTACTCAGTTTAGTATGGATGCAGACGGTTATGTTTCAGGCCCGCCTCAGTACCCGCTCAACTCCTCACCCTGGTCGGTCTTACGTGATGTTTGCCTTGATTTCTACGGTACGGCACTGTGACTGGTACGATGGTTAGGCCGAAACCTAGCCTTTGTGAAATTGCACAAAGACTAGGTCTTGGCCTAAACATTTATTAGCTGCACTGGTTTCGGGTTCCGTTTCCTTTGATACAGGAAACAGAAACCAGATAGGGGGTGTAAAATGTATGACATCTGGATAGATTGATTGTTTGTTTGTCCTGTACACATAGTGAGCATTTCTAGTATACACTACCAGAAGAGCTCTATTTATGTAGGTACTCGAGCTCAAAGCAAAGCCACACTGATCGGATATTGTGCCGGATTAAAAAGATGGCTACGATACTCAATGACGATGTAGTTTCCTATAAGTGAAAGCATTTTCCCTATCGTATAAAAACATTTACCGAGATTATCTTCTGAAAAAATTAAAATATTATAATATTAGCTTAGATAACTAGATATACTCTTTACGGAATACCAAAACAACTACAATTAACCCAAGACGCGTGATTTGCACACCATGTGTGCATCATCAACATCAACAGCCTTTTTTTAAATGTTCCCATTGCTGGGACTCAGGCCTCGTCTTGTAGAGGGAGTGGGCTATAATCCACCACGCGGGCCCAATGCGGATTGGTAGATGTTACATGTCTTCAAATTTTTGGTTCTAGGACATGCCGGTTTCCTCACGATGTTTTCCTTCACCGTTTTGAGAGCAGTTGTGATGAAATAAATTACACAAAGTAATGCTCCTGCTCGGGTTCGAACCCATGACCTACAACTCGTAACTCGGGGCCGTAACCACTGCGCCACCTCTGCACCATGTGTGAATAAGCTATTGTTTTTCTATTGTCTCTGTAATTATACGCGCAAAGGGTAGAGTTTAAGAGGAAACGGGGACAGAGAGCGCCGACTGAATTGCCTGAGTAAAAAGTCATAATTCGAGGTTTGGCTCTCGATCTTTCCTCCTCCAACCAATATTGGACCAATTTAAAAGATATTCCGTAAACTGAAAATTAAAGATATATACCATGTCCCTATGTTTTCCTTTTTGATGATACATTATCTTTAGAAGCACTAGAGCCCTCAAAAAATGCTCAAAATTGCGCTGTCAACAGAGGCTTAGTGTACAAATTTGACAAAATATAAATGAAAAAAAGAAAACATAGGGACATAGTATATGTCTTACTTTACCAGTTTATGGAATATCTTTTAAATTGGTCCTATATTGAAGGAGGAAAGAGACGAGAGCCAAACCTCGAATTACGACTTTTACTAAGGAAATTCAGTCGGCGCTCTCTGCCCATATTGCCTCTTAAGAGTTAATAGGGTGTTACACCCTATTAACAATGTCTTATCGCTAAAAGTGATATTCGGTAGATAACCTTTAGATGGATCTAATGGTTTCGTTTACAGGCCAATGATCCAAAGGAAATTAGTAAAGATTTTATTTAATAGCTGCAAAGAGATTAACAATGAGTTCCATATACTTAATTCTAATAAGCAACGCTGACTGCATTGCTAACATCGTTCTGGGCACGTTTCCCGTCGACAGCGATATGACGCTCAATGAGCCCTCTCCCGTTTTATAAGCGTTTGTATATAGTTTGTGTATAAATATGTTATGTTTTAATATATAATTTTATTTGAGTGGCAATAAATAACATGATTCTAGAATTAATTCTAGTTCTTTTAAGAAAGGAACTAAATATAAAACAATGTTTTAGTTCCTTTTCATTGCCTCATAACAAAATGGTCAAACATTTTAACCCTTAAGTCTCCTTCGACAAACAAAGGAAATAACCCAACCGAAATAATTTCACTTGCAAAAAAACGCCAGCCTCTTCACGAAATTTGTCACTCCTATCTCATTGTTTTGACTAAATTATTCGAAACAAGACGCAACTGACAGCCAGATGTAGAACACAAAATAATTCCGGCCTAAATTACCTTAACAAAGTATTACTTAACCACAGAATTACGTCTCTAGTGATGTAACGTGACTTTATTCGAGTTATTCGATACTTTTTTGCTCGGTTACGTAATCGAGTCAAGTGTATAATTTGATTTGGATCGGGTTGGGAGAATGTATTGTTAGGGCTATTGATTTTATGGTGAAGCGTGAGGTTCTTATCTTTTTTGTTATCGGTTCATTTTATTAAACGTAATTTCTTGAAGGTTCCGGAAGACCATTAGATATTTAAGCAATCGGTTGCAGGGTTAAGGCGCCTCCCCGAGCAAAACGCCGCGTTAGTCGAATTTTGTGCAGTTTTTAAGAGATATCTACTCTTTATGTAAAAAAAATATCAATTAGTAAAAGTACATTAAATTTCTACATAATGTTGATTCTAAAATAGTAGTACACTTTTTTTTTAAAGAGGTATATGTTTCACTAATCTCCTTCCAACAAAACCATAAAAATGTGAAATAATTATTGATAGCATGCATCTCCTCGTAAAGTGTTCATTAATTATTTTTTATACTAACACTAATGGATAGACAATTTGATAACAAACATTTTGTAAGTTTTACTTTTTTCAAAAGACCAATATTCGATTTTATAAAGATTTTATTCTAAAATCTGGGCGTATTCACTGCCGTAATTCATGCGCCAATAGTGCCGCTAGGCCAATAGGAATGCTCATATCTCATGCTGATGTTTTCGTCAGGGTACGGCCTTAAGGCTTCGCATGACTTACTATTTCTTCAATACTCGTTTTATTTATTATTTACAAATTCATTTCGTAAGTAGAATTATGAGAAGCTTTTTGTTATATTTAAGGTGGTTCCTATACATGAGAAGGTCAAGTACTTGTTGGTTCTCGAGCAATTCTACAACGACCAATATAAAAACTATGAACAGAACGCTAACAATACTCGAAGTGTTAGAGAACGTAAGATCGTGCGAGCACCACCAAATACTAACTATGGCAAGAGAACCAACAAGCATTTGTATTGTGTCTCCCACAGTGTTTAATAGAACGTATTGGTTGAGAGGAGCAAGTGGTGGAATTACAAAGAAACATTGAAAAGAAGACTTATTAGATGTGTTGCTTGATGATGTGGCCGCTACCTGTGATAGTGCTAAATAATATGCCTAGTCAATCTTTTTGTTGTACAGTCGTGAGTGATTATGACATTCGCGCTACAATCTACTTGCCGCATCCGGGCTGGCCGATAGATGTAAACCATCGGGAAGTCCTGATGTATTACCTTAGGTTAAGACATCGTGTGTGGGCAGGTAGGTGGGTCAATCGTGAAAATGAAATCACACAAATAATTCGATACACTGAGTATATTCAAATAGATACAAGTTACATTATTGCTTACTAATATTACGGATCGAAAATGATTCTACGACGTCTTAGTTCTAGGGCTGTCGGTACTCAACTCTACTGCCATATCCTGCTGACCCCACCGCGCAAGCGGTTAGAAAAATCGCGTCAATGCGTAGTTGTTCTTGCTTTGCCGCCAGATGGCGTGCTTGCGATTTGTTTCGACGTCCGTACTATTGACTAAACCCGACATACTTTTAAGCATTGCGCTGACGCGCGCACGTATGTATATTGTAATGTTGTGACTTTGTATATATCTATATGTATTAAAATGGCGGCCGCCACCACAGCACCAGCGAATAGGCGGATGGCGCGGCGGTGGCCCGCGTTGTGTTGCCATCTGCCACTGAATAATTTTTGTGGGTACTCATTTACCCATCTAAGTGCAAGTGTCGTAAAACAATTGTCATACAAGCGCTAATCCCGCCGACAAACAGCCATGAGGTTAGATGGGTTTGTAATTATATTCAAGAACAATAAATTGTGTTTATGAAAGTAAAAGATTGTTTTATCTCTTTCTGATTGATCTCTTTATGTTGTCTTCTATCTCGGTTATCTTCTAGATAATTTGAACTCGGTTATTTTTTGGTTTTATATTTTTCACGCAGTCGAAGTCGCGGGCAACAGGTAGTAAATAAATAATCTCAACTTAACTCAATTCAACTTTCAAACTTGACCTACTTGACTTAAGATCCTATGGCCCCTAGCTGGGGCAGAGAGCTTCCACAGTAGTCTTCCATCGAGACCGGTTTTGAGCTTCACCTCGCTCCACGTCATTCCGATACTCGCTTCAGCCAAAACGGTGCGTCGCCATGTTTGACGGGGACGGCCTCGCTTCCTTTTTCCTTGAGGATTCCAAGGCCTGTTTAGGAATGTGATTGGAATCCCTCCGGAGCGTGTGACCAATCCAACACCATTTACGCCGCTTGATCTGGCGGTCGATCGGGGTCTCGTGGCATCTCTCCAACAGCTCTACATTAGAGATGATCTCGGGCCAGTAAATTCAGGACATCGGTTGATAAGACCTGGATTTGGCGTGAGATGTCCTTTGTTACCTTCCACGTTTCACACCCGTAGAGCAGCACGGATTTGACATTGGACCCGAAGATTTTGAGTTTAACCCTTCGGTTCAGTTTCCGTGATTGCCACACAGGTCTCAGCTGTGCGAACGTAGCTCAAACGGCTTTCAAAAGGTTGTAGATAATTCATTAACACGTTCAATATTTAAGGCACAATACAGAAAATATTTAACGATACAATTTAATGACAGACTTCGGCCATATTCTTTTATTGCTCAGTTGTACCAAACCGTAATTCTACAAGTATTATCAATCTAATCTCTATCTGAATGTGTCATTCCTTCTCTATACACACAACGACAATAAGACAAAAGCATGTATTTAAATAAAAATCTGGCTCTGAATATCGTATATATTATAGATAGTAAAACGTGGTAGAAAGAAATATTTCCATTTGTATTCAATAATTACATTCCAACTAGAGCATTCCAAATTTATTCGAATTGAAATCGATTCGGGAACGATTGAAATTTTGTCATTCGACGAAAATCTAATAACGACATCGTTTGCAATGAAACCGGATTTTTTTCTTATTCGATTACCAAGCTTTCGAATTTCCTATTGTCTTTATTTTTTAGGCGATTACTTTAATCGAATATTTCGGGATGTTCAGAACATTAGATGGTATTTTTAATATGTTTCAGAAACGGGTGGAACGTTCAACTAGCTTCATCTGCCTGAATGACCGTCTCCCTGACAGTTCAAAAGTGCCCGTAAATGGTTCAATTGAAATAAATGCTTTTTTGTTTGAGTTTTAGTGTCGTATTAGAGTTTTCAAGTCAATTTCGATATACGATTTGAGGATATACTGAATAAATATTAGTTATCATTATTTATATTACATTTACCCGTAAGAGCTGATCAGCAAACTTGCCGAATCTTTGATTTTGTTTTGATGTATTTTCATCCCAAACCCATCAATCATAATTTTTGACAGTTCAACCCTTCGTTTCTGGATATAACCAGAAAGTAATTAAGCGGAGGCGCGCCGCAGACAGAGAGACCACTACGAATAAAGCGACATTTCGCACGCACACATTGACATTACGATTTTACAGAGATTCTTGGGCATTATTGGAAAAGCTCAGCCAGGGCTGTCACGAGTGCTAGCGCGGGCTTTTGTAAAATCGTTCAGTTTTTTGGAAGAAGTTCAAAATCATACTAATATTATAAAGTATATATAGTTTTAGTGTCGTATTAGAGTTTTCAAGTCAATTTCGATATACGATTTGAGGATATACTGAATAAATATTAGTTATCATTATTTATATTACATTTACCCGTAAGAGCTGATCAGCAAACTTGCCGAATCTTTGATTTTGTTTTGATGTATTTTCATCCCAAACCCATCAATCATAATTTTTGACAGTTCAACCCTTCGTTTCTGGATATAACCACAAAGTAATTAAGCGGAGGCGCGCCGCAGACAGAGAGACCACTACGAATAAAGCAACATTTCGCACGCACACATTGACATTACGATTTTACAGAGATTCTTGGGCATTATTGGAAAAGCTCAGCCAGGGCTGTCACGAGTGCTAGCGCGGGCTTTTGTAAAATCGTTCAGTTTTTTGGAAGAAGTTCAAAATCATACTAATATTATAAAGGCGAAAGTTTGGATAGATGTGTGTATGTCTGTTACTTAATCACACCAGAACAGCTGAACGAATCTGGATGAAATTTAGATAATTTTCAATAAGTTTCAACGACGTCAGTACTTACGAAGAAATAAAAGGTGAGAATTTTCTCCCTATTCTCGTGGTATAAGGACACATGTTAAACATTATTTCTTTTGTCTCCTTGTACGGGACATTTATTATTGTTGTAGTCCTAAAACCTGTTGTTTTTCGGGGTCGGTAAAGTGTGTGAAGTTTCGTTGTAGGTTTTTGAACTTGGGTTCTCATTACATTATGCTACCTCCATGTGATCTATGTATATATCTGACTAGTAGTTTTGGAGAAAAAGGGCAACATGGATTTGCACAAATAATGTTTGCTGCAGCGGCCCCTGGTGAGTTGTCACCGTAACACCTATCTGAGAACATGCACCAATCAAACCCGAACCCATAACTGAAAACTGCATCGAAATAGGACTAGTAGTTTTGGAGAAAAATGGCAACATGGATTTGCACAAACATCCTCTCACCCCAAACGCGTAAACTGTCTCCGTTCCGTCGTGGGTAGTAAAATAGCTAACAATATAGTCTCGACGACTAATATATTTATGAATAACTCTTCCCACGGCTTTGCTCCCACCCTCTTTCAACAAAAACCTTACATTTTCCGGGATAAAACTAACCTATGACACTCGGTTACAGAACTTTCTAAAACAGAAAAAAAAACCTTAATCGGATCAGTAGTCGCAAAGATAACCTACCTTCTACAAACAATAAATAACTGTACCTCTACCTAATATAAGTTCACATTAGCTAATATTGACCAAGGTATGAGCGGGTGCCAAAAGAATTATCAGAGGCGAATAGAATCTTATTTTCCTGGTTAAACTAAGACCCTCAAGTATAAAGTATTGTATGGAATAGTCCATTTACTCTGATAGAACCGTAACATCTTTGAACAGGATGGTTGGAAAAGGAGAAGAAAAGAACCTTTACTTAGAACTACCCTTTCCCGTTGGTTTGGTCTCGTGGCCTAACCTGCAGCTGCAGGTATTCGGAACTTTCGTAATTGGATTAATGCTGGAATAATCTGCCTCACACCATACGGGATAGCTCTTCGTTAGAGATCTTCAGAAGAACTAGGGAACAGTTCCTGTCAACATGTGTGCTGTACGTATTTGTTTATTCTATTTAGTTTAGTAAAATTGAAATGTTTTTGTGTATTTGTTAACTGTCCTAATTGTGTAAATCACTCTATAACACTAAGCTTGCTGAGTTTGCCATGAAAGAACCAAATTATGGGTAAAGCTTGCCTTTGTGCATAAATTGTCCTACTGTATTTACCCGGCTGCAAGGAAAGGGTTATGTTTTTCGCGCGTATCTTGTATGTATGTCATATTCTTTACTACCTCGAATCTTTCAAACCACTTGACGGATTTTTATAATTAAGACATCGTTAGATAGGTTACGGCTGACCAAGTGTTCTTAGATAAGTGCCGTTAAAAATAATGAACATGGCGGTTTTTAAGAGCTATATTGTAGGGGTTGCAATTTCTTTCTTCGGAACCCATCGAGTGGTGTATCAAAATGAAGGGTTTTTAGAGGTGATTACAAAAATGTATACCACATGATTCAAAATAATTCGTAAAATAAAGTGTAACTAAAAAGTTGTAAAAATTATAATTAATAAAATCAAAAAACCCGACTGCAAAGATGTAAACAAAAATAAAATCATGCTGTGCAGTCGGAGGATACATATTCGCGAGCTGGCTGACCGAAACTATAAATTAGGTTTGTTTTGTGTACAATAAAGAATATGAATATGAGTGCTTCCTTTTACAAACAATGTTACTTTATAATATTACAAACTTTTTCCTGCAGGATTAAAAAGAAAAATGTTCCGTGAAAGAATTTTTGTCACGTAGTACTTCCAGAGACATACGAGTATCTATTATTATTGTGCCAAGTAAAACGAGGTTAAATTGATTAATTTTGTAATTAAAATTGAAATAATTACTTCAATTATATTTTGAAAAAAAATACAGTGTTGGCGACTTTACTTAAATATTTATATTTTCTAATAAAAATATTTTTTCCTTAGTTTGGGAGCAAATAAAAATAAAATAAATCTATCAACGTTAAAATAAAATGGGGTTACTTTGATACCCTATTGTTTTTTCATTGCTATATAAAGTAACCCCAATTTACTATTTATTTTTAATAAATTCATACTGTACCATTTAAATTTTTATGCAACAGTTAAACGTATTCTTGCGTTGTCGTTAATGCAAAACATGGCAGTCATGTCAGTGTTGCAAATTTTGAGGTACGTTCTGTTTTCACAGAGTTAGCTTTAAAAAACAACAAACAATTTTTTTATTTTTTTTTATAATTGATAGGCTCGCGCTTGACCACTATCTCACCTGATGGTAAGTGATGATGTGGTCGACGATGTAGCACGCTTACCTAGAAGCTATTCACTCTTGACTTAAAGACTCCCAGGTTGTAGCTATCAGGAAATACAGACTCTGGGAGGGAATTCCACTCCTTAGCTGTACGCATAATGAAAGTACTGCCAAAACGTTTGGTGCGTATAGGTGGGATGTCCACCATGTACCGATGACGCATCGCCGAACGTCTTGTAGTCCGATGATGGAACGGGCTAGGAGGAATTAGTTCATGCAATTCCATCGCACACTCCCCGAAATGTAACCGATAACAAACCTTGACGCCGATGTTCAAGGCTCTGGAGCCTAGACTCAACCAATATCTCATTGCCGATGAGCCTCTTGGCCCGTTTTTCGATCGACTCCAGTGCATCCAGCTGGTACTTGGCAGATCCATCCCAGAGATGAGAGCAGTACTCCATACATGACCGAACTTGCGTTTGGTACAAGTTGAGCAACTGTTCTGGCGTGAAGTACCGTGTCACCTTTGCAAGGATCCCCAACTTTTTGGCAGCCAGTTGAGCTTTTGCCTCAATGAATGGACCAAAATTGAGGGTCGATGTCAGCGTAACGCCAAGAAGCTCAAGATGGTCCGTTATCGGCACGGTCACATCACGGAAAGAGGGAGCCGGGTGGAATTGGCTCCTTTTAGCGGAAAAAAGACACGCCTAGGTTTTAGCAGCATTAAACCTGACCAGATTGGCATCGCCCCATTCGGAGACTGCCTGCAAGGACAGGTTCAGGCGCTCCACCATGGCCTCCCGGAGAGACTGGATCTGAGGCCCGGTAGCACGAGCGTTGAACAAGTATCTCTCAGCAACAGTGCTGTCGTTTGCATACCCAAAGGTGCCAGGTTTTAGCAGATCATTTATGTGCAACAAGAACAGTGTTGCTGAGAAACTAATTTCATCTATCTATAACATTATATTTTGGTTGTACCTACTTCGTACAAAAACTAGCATACACTCGCAGTAAAATTATGGAGCATTCATGGTTCATTAGTAATTTTCAGTCACGTTCAGCACATCCCTGGTTCTGCGATCTAAGGTACTACTTAGTGTACACGTGCGGGTATTGTGGTACAGTGGCGGACAATATTAATGACACACTCATGATTAAAATATATTCGTGTGTTTTTTCATGCTTCACTGTCGACCACATCATCACTTACCATCAGGTGAGATAATGGTCAACCGTGAGCCTATTAATTATAATAAAAAAGAGGTTTTTTTTAAATGTACCCAACAATGACGGTAGGTTTTGACGATAATTAAATATAATAAAATTATTCATTAAAAAGTATTTTTAAAGCAAGCTTTTTTCGTACTCTTATCAGCAAACCCTTTCATTTGATACTCATATCATTTCAGTGCACAAAAAAAATACTATTCCGCCATCTTGGGCCGTCCGCCGAATTGGATTTAGAATAACGTCACTTAACTAACCATGCATTTTCATCCAAATTAAACGTGTATGCTTTAAAATTCAGTTGCAACATTTGACTCGAACACACATACATACATTGAAAGTTAAAAAAAACTTGTAATAAAAGCTTGTAAGACATAAATTCATGCGTTTTCCACTCCTTCTACCTTTCAGCAAGCGTGGGAAAGGTGGCAGAAATTAAGGTCTTTGTCCATGAGTGGACCAGAACAGGCTAGCGTGAAAAAAAATAATTATTCATTTTTAGCCTGTTCTGTCCCACTGCCTCCTTAAAGGCCTTCCTTTTCTCTTTCCAACCCGTCCAGTTTATGGCAGTTTTGGACGAATACGGTCGATCAGCTTCAAGCTCGTCTCACCATCTTACCTAAAAATATTTTTCCCCGATTGATAAGTGGTGTGCAATATAACTTTTTTCTTTACTTCGTGTTTCGTCTGTCTTTCAGTTTCTTTCAGTTGCCCTTTGCACTTGGTGCAGACCGGACGCTCTCAATCAACTTGGAAGTAAGAGTTGTTAATACTTTTATAACCGAACGTAATTTATTTAAAAAAATAGGAGGAAACTGCTAAAGTCCATGACTGCATTAAGAATATTTATATAGTATACTATATGTACAATAGTTAGAATGAATCTTAGCTGAATCCGGTAAGACTGGAAGCCAACCCCAATACAGTTGGGAAAAGGCTAGGCAGATGATGATGACTATATGTACAATAGTTGTATTGTACATATAGTATACTCACATTTCACAGTTACATTTAAGTTTATCTAATTAAAGTAAGCCTATCGCCATTATCCGAGCACAAATAATAACCACAAAGGAACACTCTGACTTGAAACAACAGCTATCCATTAGCCATAGAAACATTATTTTATTCGTATGGTATCTTTTCTGAGTGTAGATACCAATCACACAACTTTTTCTCTATTTCAGCCGTCAAAAACTGTACTTTATTCACTCTCATAGTAAAAAACATTTATTTTATTATTAGCTGTAAAATAGGAAATAAAATGGAACAAACGTGTACCGTTTACTCCACATTACAGCTGTTCTGAGTGCACCAGACGTACACTGGAGGACAATTTAATGACCCATTTAGTCCGTAATATATAAACCTACTTAGCAACTAAGTATGGCGTGAATGCTACTGTAATGTTGTGGTCCGTTACAAACAATTACTCCGCAGTTGTTTTAACGATAAGGCCGGACATTGTATCCCAATATTTACTGCAGTATTAAGTGAGACCTAAAAGGGTGTCTTTGAAAATTTGCACAACTGTTTTTGTGCTGTAAATGCTTCATCTCTTTTCTTCATCAGCAACGCGCTGGGTTCGTTCTACCTAGCCTTTTGCCCATTGATGCACCTGAGTATTTTACATGGAGTGATGGCCTATTTGACCTCCACAACCCAGTAAATGGGTAACATGATACCCCTTGACCACATTGCTGTTAGATTTCCTGGCTTCTACTATCAGTAACGACTGCCAAAGATGTGCAAATTACACGAACACGATGACTACGAACGGCTTAACGTGCTTGCCGAGACACGGAGGAATCTGCTTATGTTAAGATGGTCACCCATCCACGGACCAACCTCAGCAAGCGTTGCTTACCCTTAAAGATCGACGTGTGATTACTATTATCGCCAAAACACCATTGACCCGCGCAATTCGGGTTCTTAACGATCTTCATGTCAAGATCGATGTATTTACATGACAGTTGAGTGAATTCGCAAAAATACTGTTAATTATTTTATGTTATAACTAGCTGTTCCCCGCGGCTTCGCTCCCGTGGGCCACCCCACAGGACCCGTTTTTGGGATTAAAAAATAGCCTATGTCACTCAGTAATAAAGTTTAGGGAACTTAGTTATTATTTTTAGATGTTATTATAAGTACTATTAGTTTTTTACGTTTTCATAGTTTTATATTAAATAAGTTATTTTTAAGACCGCGCTATTGCAGTAGGTATAGGTACCTGTAATGATAGTTGTAAGGGAGATTTTAATAGTAATTAATAATAAATATGACGGCACTTGTAAATATTTCGTTCTGAAGAGAGCTATGGTTTTGAATGACTCTGACAGATGTCAACTTGACGTAACACTAAGCACTAGTTTTTGGCGCGAACAAGAGAGGAGATCGAGTAAGAATATGGCGGGTTGGATTGAGTTGTGAATTTGTGACAAAACGTAAGGAGAAATACAGTGGGAGTTACTGATTGTTCGTGTAGATCAAACTACGTGCTTGGTGGAATGTCGTTTACGTTATTCTCCAATACATAACGTGATTAGTTTCATTGTAGGTACATACAAGCAAAGAAGTACGTTTGATTAACATCTAGCTCGAAAAGAACCCATGCAATAATGGCTTTTCCTGACAATTACACAGTCTTCCCTAAAAATAAATAAATTATTCAGCCACAAGCTCAAAATTTACTGCAGTACTACGTAAAATGTAAAAGAGTTTCTTTTAAGGTTGGCACAGTAATATCCATGCTGTAAATGCTTCAAAATGGGCATTTGGCTTGTGTGCTATCCGGTCCGGCTCGTCCAAATATTTGTATGACTATATTTCCCGGCACTGGGTGTTAGTGAATTTAAGTATTCTGTTTGTGTTTTACAAACAGAATTTTTTAATGCAACGGAAT
This sequence comes from Orthosia incerta, assembly GCA_948252205.1. Taxonomy (NCBI): domain Eukaryota; kingdom Metazoa; phylum Arthropoda; class Insecta; order Lepidoptera; family Noctuidae; genus Orthosia; species Orthosia incerta. The sequence goes on along the minus strand of OX411764.1, from coordinate 14,151,418 downwards.
TCTTAGTGTGGATTATGGTTTTGATAACACCAATATAAATTTTTTAAACGTCTTTTGTAATAAAACCACATTATAACGAGAAAAAATTACGGGATTTCAGCTCAATTGAACACCACTATCGGCAAGTGGGACGATTGGAACTTTCACAACACAACATCTTAAAAAAGTAAAAGCTTTGAAAGACAAAAAATATTCAGAATGTAAAAAAATACATTTCTTTTTTTTGTATGTCCCATTTAATTTGTCCCCAAGTTCACGTCTCAAGAGACAAAACAAGGTTCTCTGAACTCGACACATGCAAATGCGAAATGTCTGCGTCCATGCTTTGAAAGAAAAATTAAAAAGTTACAATTCTGTTCCCTTAGGATGTTATTAGATAAAAGGTTGAAGTTAAACATATTTTGCAATAGTTAGAGTTATTTGTGAAGTTTTATTTTGACTAGTAGGCGTTTTTTTTGTTCTGTGATTTTGACGATTGGTTTAATCAGAGTTATTAGGAGAAAGAGTCTATATTATTGCCAAAGTAAGCTAAGGCTATCGACTTGGACATGTTTATGAGTATTTTCAGGTGGTGAAAATAATCATGAATAATATGAAAATAAAAAATACAATTTAGGGAATAGCTGATGTTTTTTCAGCTATTCCCTAAATTGTCAATTTTTTCGTATTCATGATTATTTCGCGGTTTCAAAGTTGGTTTAATAGTAAAAGTTGTTTTATTACTTTTCATAAGTCCTGAAAGATTGCCAATGAGTTAAAATAATGATCTACTTGATGGCTAGGTGTTTCCTTCTCAAAATTGTTGGAATGTATTATAGCAAACATAGATTGGCAAATAAACCGACAGCCCGATAAATGAGAAATAGCTACCAGCAGCGGTTACACAGGCTAATACCGATGCACTACCAATTCAGAGACAATATCAAAATGTTTCCTGAATTCCAATGCCTGTAATTTCACAGATTGATGCCGTTTAAATTGAAACTCAACTGAGTAAGTGTTTGCTGTTGTTTTGCCGCAGAGATGGTCGATATTTTTAGAACTTATTTGTCCGATTCTGAAAAAATCCTGTTTTTAAGGTTCCGTACCTCGAAAGAAAAAAACTGAACCCTTATGGGATCATTTTGTTGTACGTCCGTCTGTCTGTTAAGACCCTTTTTCTCAGGACAACGTGGAGGTATCAAGCTGAAATGTATATCAAATACTCAGGTCGACTGTCCCTTAAAGCTGTGAAAAATCAAACTTCTAAGCCAACACAATCAAAAGATACAGCCGTTTATGCCGCAAATTTTCGACACTCGCAATGGAATCAATACCTACAGGGTACTTCCCTTGAACTCAGAATCTTGAAATTTGGTACAAAGCAACGTCTTATAGCACATATAAAGGAAAAATTGCGAAAACCGTAAATTTTTTGTTACATCATATAATAAAAATATTTTTAATAATTTTAAACTTACTACCCATTTCCTCATGAACGCGTAGAGGTATTAAATTGAAATTCATATCAAATACTCAGGTCTATAATACTTTTAAGCTGAGATTTGTACGGAATCCTCGGTGCGCGAGTCCGACTTGGCCGGTTTTTTTTTATTATGAGTACCTACACTTAAAAGTTTGTATTTCTATCGTTATTCTTCAGACTTTTCACCACCTCTGTGGATGCCCTCTGCTCCATCTAGGGGACATAGCATAATATGTCCTTAGGCATTCTCTTCCAGTCAACCAAGACTTGGTAGAGAAATAATACGAGTAATTATGGCAGGTGCATAAAAAACAATGATAATTTTTTTTACAAAAACGGTACAAACGGCACTTAAAATTTTTGTAATATATACTTACAAAAATTTTAAGTGCCGTTTCATAGTCAAACTGAAATAAGTGATGACTTTTTCAGTTCATCATTTTTATTTATTTGGCTTTACCTTCATCTTGCCTCTACATTCATGTCCTAAAGTTACTTCAGAAAATGTCCCTTTTGAACCTTCTGCAATATGAAGTTAATACAAATAGAAATACAGTTGGCAGTCTAATAAGAGTTATATTGAACATCATTACTGCTATATCCTATGCGCTGTCAGATATCAGAGGAATATTATGATGCCGACAGGGATGTTGATGACTGGATGTGACATTTGTTTACGTGATATTATGTTTTATTAATCTAACCTTACTTATTTTATTTATGACTTCTTACAGACATTATAATAACGTAAATTGTTTTTACAAACAAAGTTAACTGCGATTATATGGCTTTCGTGAACAATATTGAAATTTGGCTCCGTAAATCAAATAAATCTGTAGACCTGTATATAAGCCAATTTTTAACTTTGAGGTGCCTCTCTATGTCTTCTGGTGTTAAAGTGTACCGTAAGATAAATATGGTCATTCGACGGTTGAGTCTGAAATTACATAACCATTTATTTAATTTCAGACTCAACCGTCGAATCCGAATCGGCTGGGCAGCGTCCGAGAAGTTACGCGGTATCTTCTCGTCCGACTTACCGCAGCGTTTTAAGACGAAAGTCTATGGAATAGTGTGTGTTGCCAGTGATCACATACGGACCCAATACGTGGTCGCTTAAAATGGGCCTGATCAGACGGCTTAAAGTCACCCAAAGGGAAATGGGGCTTACTCGGCATTTCCTTGCGTGATCGAAGAGATATCCGCAGGAGAACCAGGGCTACCAACATAGTCCGAATAATTTCCAAACAGTGGCAGTGAGCAGGGCACATTGTTGTACGGATGGTCGATGGGGCCGAAAAGTTCAAGAGTGGCGACAGACAACCGGAAGATGCAACGTTGGAAGGCCTCCCATAAGTGGACCGATGACCTGGTCAAGGATGCGGTAATCTTATGGATGAAAGACGCAGAGCATCAATCAGTGTGATGACACTTAGGGGAGGCATATGTCCAACAGTGGACGTCTTTCGGCTGAAATGATGAATTTCAGTTCGATGTAGATTTTTTTGTTTCATATGCTTCAAAGTGCATTTTCCAATTATTTTAGGAACAATCTATCTATGTTTCTAGGAAAGAAAGAAAGAAAGATAGAAAGAAAAAGTATTTATTTGTGACCCGCACAGGAGACACGAGAAATCAGCTTAAAATTAAACAAAATAAAAAATAAAAACCCCGTGCGAGACCAAAAAGGCTCCTATCTCAGCATGTGCAGCGATATCCAAAAAAGGAAATAACGCTGCGCTGATATTCTGATAAGACCAACTGTTGATGCCACGGACACACTTACGGAAACGGAAAATACTTAAAAAATACAATAAAATAGAATGTATAAATAACAAACAAAATAAAATAAACACAGAAGGTGGGTCAGAGTATGTGTAAGTATTATACAAATATAAAACATATTAAAATGTAGGTAGAGCTATGTAGACCGACGTCCGCGATGCTCAATAATTATTTGTCGAAACCATAGACAAACGGTATTTATTAAATACGGCAGAAATCTATGGTCGGCTGTCAAAAGAAAAATGTTGTTAAGAAATAAAAAAATAACATAATTAAAAGAGCACCGACATAAAGTATATCTTTCTTGAATCTTGACATACTCTGAAAAAGTTATTAAAGCAAATTGATATCCTATTACGATCTTCTTAATTCCCATTCTTAATATAAAATAACGAACGAACACGAACTTCTCGAAAGCAGCAAAATACTACCAAGCCGCTTCCATTTCCTCTCTTAATTCTTCGTGACTGAGAAGGTACCTAATAATAAAACATGGGGCTGACAAATTAATATTCCTTGCACTGTAAGCCTGTTTCACTACCACATCCCGTACTTGGCGTGTTATTAGCTGTACCCGGCTGTACGTCGCTGTACAGTCACAGTATGAACAGATTCGTCACCTTAAGGTGAGTTGGTGTCATTATGTTGTTGTCACAAAATTAAATTCAGTTACTAATAGAAAATGTGATTTGAGAATTTAATAAAGCAGATTGAGAGATTGACCCGCCCCGGCTTCGCTTGAGACAAACTATATAGTTAGGTTCTCGTTCATCACTGTTTCTATAAGTGAAAAAACTTTTTAACAAAAAAACATTACAAAGCGAAAAATCATTTTCTTTTTGAAAGTACTTACCTATTTTTATTCATTTTTGACACCGACTTCCGAAAAGAAACTTAGTTTTGGAAGTCGGTATTTTTTTTTTTTTTAAAGTTTTTTTTTGTTTTTATTCTTTTATTCATTATAATATAACCGTAGCAAACGCATTATTAAGGATAACTTAAAAACTATTCGTCAGATATTGATCAAAATTGAAACGTGAGAAACTGTATGTATGTTTTCTTACTTTTTTGTTCACCGATTTCTCCGTCAATTGTGGATCGTTTTTCAAAATTGCTTTGGCGTTTGAAAGGATAATATCCCAAGGAGATCCCATTGTCACCGAGTCAGAATCTGTTGATGGGATCGCATGGAAATAGAGGGAACTCCGCATATATTATAGTCATACATGAAGCGATGTTGGTATATTCATCAACAATGCAATCATTTACACTCAGAAAGTATATCATTTGGTGAAGCGGAACGGATGAAGAAGACGACAGATGGCCTCTGGAACTCATTAATGATACGTATGTCACGGGTGTAAGGTATCTTAAATAGTTAACTAAAAAAAAAAATACTTATGAAAATGGTACGACCGAACTGATCTGATGATGAAGCCGGAAGGATAGGTACTGGTACTCCGAAATAAAACATTGTATCCTAGTCGTGTTTGGGCTTATTTGAATTGTCATGAAATATACTTTGGTTATAAATGATGTTCATGGTAATTTAAAGTACCTGCTAACAAAAAAAACCTTGTTTAACCAAAAAAATTAAACCGACTTCCAAAACAAAACACTAGAAAGCGAAAAACAACTTTCTATTCCAAAGTCAAAAACAATAGGTTCCAAAGACAGCGACTTCGGAAAAGAAAGTTCGCTTTGTATTGTTTTGTTTTGGAAGTCGGTTTATTTTTTTTGTTATTAGGTGTGTTTTTCTAGCTCAGTGGCATAATAATATACAAAAGGTATGTGTCCTGACTCAATAAACGGATTAATTTGTAAACTGACGAAGGTAGAAACGCAAGACTGTACCTGGGTATTTGATACAACGTTATTAGCTGTTACTAAAAGCTTAGTAACTAAGTTAGTAAGTGGGTGTTTATCAGCATATTAGTGCAGTTTGGTGTTTAGGAAAATTAACGGTTTTGAGTGTGGAGTTATTAAGAAGTAGAGACTATTAAAATGTATTCTGAGTAAGGTAGGAGTTGATGTGGTGAATATCTAATATAAATGCGAAAGTTTGAGAGTGTGTGTGTTTGTTTGTTTGTTACTTATTCACGCTCAAACGGCTGGACGGATCTGGATGAAATTTGGCACAGAGATTGATTATAGTCTGGAATAGCACAAAGGATACTTTCTATTCCGGAAATATGTTCCCTTGGGATAATTTTCTACATTCACGCGTAAAAGGTAAAACAAGTAACTAACATTATAGAAACTTTATATAATCTACTATGGCCCAGTTTTTTGGTACACAGATAACTCAACCATTATTATTGGTTAAATATGGTAACCAATGGTTTCAGAATTTGTTAAAATGAGTTTTTTTATCAATTGCCAGCCTCACAAATGGTCAAATAAGTTGACCATTTTTTGCACTAAAAATGTTCAGTCAATTTTAATCAATCAGCATTATATTTATGTATCTCCATTTCTCCCTATTATTCAAATGAATTTATCCTGAATTTTTTTTCACACCATTAACACACATCAAAATATTCTCTCGCAACATTTTGCACCAATTACTCCCAGCTGAAGTTTACTCAGCTCGCTCATACAGCCGCATTCACAAACATGTTTTCGTAATAAACAATTTTATTTCATCAGTGTTGATCAGGCACAAAAGGTAACGACCCACATTCTGTTGAAATAGCAGGAAGCGAATACTAACTCACTTACATAAAGTTTTTATACTCCCTGCATTACAATTGCTTTTGTGAAGTTTGTTATTTTCTTTGCTACGGCTACCTTTTCTTTGTTAAATCACGTGGAAGTTTGTTTTCTTTTAGCTTTTTAGATGCTGCGGGTGGAATGAGTTTCCAAAATTATTAACAGTTGTATAGTTGTTCTATCTCACGAAGGCGAGTAACGGGACTTGTATGACGTGGAAATAAGAGTCATTTTGTGAGAACAACACTATACCTTACTGCCTTGTTAGTACAAAGTACGAAGGGATGTCGCATGCGCGCTGGAGAAAAATCGCACTCACGCACGAAGGGTTCCGTACCATTATCGCAAAATAAACAAAGAAATCACGTTTGTTGTATGGCAGCCCGACTTAAGTATTTATTTTATTCTGTTTTTAGTATTTGTTGTTATAGCGGCAACAGAAATACATCATCTCTGACAATTTCAACTGTCTAGCTATCACGGTTCATGATATACAGCCTGGTGACAGACAGACAGACAGACGGACCGCGGTGTCTTAGTAATAGGGTTCCGTTTTTACCCTTTAAAACGTACGGAACCCTAAAAAACCAGGAATCCGATGCCCGACATCCCATCTATGAACACACAGCCCCGGGTAGATTTAAGAGCCGGCAGAGTTTTCTCCGCTGCTTTTTTTCTCTTTTAATTAGATTTTTTACAATGTTTTTCAATCATCTTTATAGCCCTTTGCTAAGAATAGTTACAGCACGGATAACAGTATTTGTGCCACATGTTAAATTTAGTGTTGTTATTTTTGCTTTTTCATTACTTAATTTGTTTTTTTTTACCTTTGTATAGATTCTTTTACCGATTGTTTTGTGAATGTGGCTTTTTAGATTTCTAGATGATTGTTAACTTTTTATTTCGTTTTACATTATTTTTGTTTGTTTTTTTTTTTTTTTCTTACTTATTGTCGGGGCTACGTTGTCCCGCCATATCCAAGTACTAATGCTGTAACATGGAAATATTGTAAACACAAGCAAATTTTTAAAAGAGTAACCATGGAGTTTCTTGCCGCTTCTTCTCCATAGGAAACGACTAACCCGAACCGTGCACCTTTTGTCGACGTTTTATAAGTGCCCATCTAGGCCTATGTAAAATAAAAATAAATGATTTTGATTTTGCACACAGCCCATTCAAGACCAAAGGTCAACAAGCTATCTGTTATCTTGGTGCTTGCTTGAAATTGGATGAGTATAAGAACTTATCTAATTGTAAGTAGCCAACCGGTATCCATCGCCCAGTGTCAATCGGCAAATAAGTAATGCACGATGTGCTTACCTGTAAGAAATTGGTACACTGGTCTTTATGTATATTTGATGTATCTCATATCTTTGTATCTGTGTATTCAATTGTTGGTGAGCCAAATAAATAAAATAAAATAAAATAAGCTGTGGCAAAAATTTCATTCACCACCACCTAACTTCTTGAAACTTCAGGAACACCTGCCAACTGCCTGGCCGTGAACTGCAGTGGCCTGTATGGAAAGCACTCAATCGATTGCGTACCTAGGTAGGCCGCTGCAAAGACAATTTGGAGAAATGGGGTTTTATAGACTCGTCTGACACGCAATGTGAGTGCGGTGCCCCTGTGCAGAATATGACACACATGCTGGAGTGCCCCAAGTGCCCACACACTTGCACTTTGCAGGACCTATAATAATGAACGCCACTGACGCTGATATTGGTGTTGCTGCTTACTGGTCCCAAAGTATCTAAAGAGATTTCCATCGACTCGAAAAGGGAAGAAGAAGACTGCCTCGTTGCTCTAGTGGTTGCAAGCCCTACTGCTGACCATGAGGAGTTCGATTCCAGGATCAGAAGAAAGTGCTATTGGATTTTTCCATCTGAAATTTCTAATTTAAGCAAGTTACATTTTAGGCCAATGTAATTTTCGGAAATGTCGGTGGCTCTGCTCATCCTTTCGGAACTGTTAGTTATGTACAAACAATCCTCTTCTTGTTATACTAGTAACGCCATATATTGATACTTTCTAAGTAACTTGTAATATTGGCTGTGTCTATGTATACACTATAGAAATAAAGTCTGTTTTGCTCAAATCACGAGCAACGCATTTTTATTACAGGTTATGTGTCCAGAAAAACAATACAGGTGTGATGTTTATTTTACGTATATTACTATTTACAGAGGTTGGGTGGCCACACAAGACTAGAAATGATATTCTATCAGTTACAACGAATTCCGAAAATTCTAGTGTTTTAGAGGATAGGATAGGACCCCTTTTGTCGCACTTAGACGCCTATTTGCTCCGTTGTGCGTGCAGACCACTCTGTGAGAGGGAATGGAATCCACCACGCGGGCCCAGTGCGGTTTGGCGGATGTCACATATCTTCTAATAGGCTGGTTTCCACACGATGTTTTCCATCACCGTTTTGAGAGCAGTGGTGATGAAATAATTTACATAAAGTAAAGCGCCTGCCTTGGTTCAAACCCACGACCTACAACTTGTAAGTCGCGGCCGTTACCGCAGGGCCACCACTGCTCTTGTGTTAGGAGATTGATATGTCGTACCGAAACGCATTGTTTGACAACAATAATCGATGTTAGAATTGATTTCAGCTACCTGCTTTTTATTTATTTTTATTTTGGGAAATCATCCAATGACTTCTCCCGCTCTGGGTAAACGGGAGGGCCTGTCAAAAATTTTACTGACTAAAAACCACCCGTGTTCCTTCACTTGCTTGAACCAGAGCCGCGGTAATTCTTTATCAAATTTGTCCGCGATTTATTTCTGTTATTATTAGGAGGCATTTTCTTTGTCTACGTGCGAAGCAAAAGTACACAAACTCTTTAGTGTTGTTAAATTGAATAATCGCAATGTAATAGACGAGCGTCGAACTTTTTCATTGATCAAAAATAAAATTAATAACTCCGTTTTAACTTTCATAATTACGGGAGAAATAAACAAAGACAACAAAGTAAATCTTTAACAATTGTAAAGTATAATCAACATCATACAACAACAACAATAACAACAGTAACAACAATAACATTCAATAAATAAATCAACTACAACATGAACACAGTTGAAAATGACTTAAAATTAACAACAAAATATTTACAAGGCACTCAATTAAAATTATTCTTCGAAAAACTTAACAATTCTTTCCTAAAATTTTATATAAACGGGTCAACATAATAATATCTTCCGTCGAAGCTTTCCAAGTGAAAAATCAGACTTATGTTTGTGAAATTAATGAGTCAACAAAAAAAAATTCGAAATGAAAGTTACAAATAGAAACAAAATTGTTAATTCCTCCAAAGAACATCATTCGTTACTACTCCTTAATGATCCTTATGGTGGTGAATGGTTTTGTACACGGGAATCTTAACAGGGTAAGGTTGAGGCACGTGCACTGTCACAGTCTTCTCGACCTTAATTGGCACGTGCTTTTCAACGGGGTAGGGGACGTGCTTCACAACTGGGTAAGGTACAACCTTCTCAATGGGGATGGAAATTTCAGTCTCAACTGGAACGGCAACAGGCTTGTTGACGGGAACCTTGACAGGATAAGGATGAGGTACACCGATAAGAATAGGTTTAGGTACATTAATATGGACAGTTTTAGGGATGGCGAATGTGACATGTTTGTAGTTGGGTACTTCGACTGGGTGTTCTTCGTCAACGTGGGTACCAACAGGGATGGCTTCAGCACCGCCGAAATCGTGGCCGTCTCCGTGTCCGTATTCCTGACCACCGTCATGAAGGGTGAAAGAGCCGGGGCCGAATCCATGGACGCCTTCGCTTTGACCGCCGAATCCGTGACCTTGTTCCTGACCGCCGAAATCATGACCACCCTGTCCTTGACCACCAAAATCATGACCACCCTGTCCTTGACTAGTGAAATCATGTCCACCTTGTCCCTGAGAACCACCATCGTCATGTCCCTGATGACCAGATTCTTGAGCAGCTAACAGATACGAATCTCCGCTAAAATCTTGACCGCCATGGTTTCCGCCGTCTTGGATAGCAAACTGGGCGTGACCACCGCCATTGCCGCCTCCGAAATCTCCGTGGAACTGGCCACCGAATCCCCCAAAGCTTTGTCCGCCGTCATGTCCTTGGGCTAGAGCGAGAGTGTGAGATTGGCCGCCTGAGAAATCATGTCCACCACCGCTGCCTCCAAAGCTCTGTCCTCCAAGTTCAGCTAGGTTATGTCCTTGGCCTCCGGAGAAGTCACTGCCTCCACCGCCGCTTGGGGCGGTATATTCGTATCCTGAGCTACCTCCCCCGTGTCCACCATCTCCTGCTATTTCGTTGGAGTAGCTGATTCCGGCCTTGCATGAGGCCACTGCCAGCAACAAACACACCTGGAAAGAAGTAAAAATGTGATGAGTACTGACATTCTTCTTTAAAAATTAATCGTTAGAAAATATGACTTTTATTGATATCTTCTTGGGTTCATAAACCTTTTATTAGAATTTCATTACTTTGTTATTTTTTTTTTTTTATTATCTATAGGCTTGCGCTTTACCACTATCTCACCTGATGGTAAGCGATGATGTGGTCGACGATAGAGCACGCTTGCCTAGAAGAAACCTATTCACTCTTGACTTAAAGACCCCTAGATTGTAGCTATCGGGAAACACAGATTCCGGCAGGGAATTCCACTCTTTAGCTGTACGCATAATAAAAGTGTCCCCAAAACGTTTTGTGCGTATGGGTGGGATGTCCACCATGTACCGATGACGCATCGCCGTACGTCTGGTAGTCCGATGATGGAACGGGCTGGGCGGAATTAAATCATGTAATTCCATCGCACACTCCCCGAAATGTAACCGATAAAATACCGACAAACTGGCAACTCGGCGACGATGTTCAAGGCTCTGGAGCTTTGAATTGACCAGTGCCTCATTACCGATGAGTTTCTTGGCCCGCTTTTCGATCGACTCTAGTGCATCAAGCTGGTATTTGGCAGATCCATCCCAGAGATGAGAACAGTACTCCATGCACGATCGAACTTGCGCTTGATACAAGTTGAGCAGCTGTTCCGGCGGTTTTATTGGGATCAAGGGATTCAGGTTTAATACCCAACTTCACATTTTAGACAGTCGTATATAGCTCTTAAAATTGGCAGAGTATGTAATATAATAATTTTATATTACATACTCTGCCAATGTCCAGCTGTGGACGTCTTTCGGCTGATATAATGATGATGATTTAATAGTTTTGCATATATTAAATCTTTTATTTTTAGTTATGAATGATATTGTGATGGTTGACAATGGAGAATGGAAGAAGAAAACATATTCCACCGACCCCAAATATTTGAGAGAGACGAGGAGTTTGTTCAGTCCATCCAAAGGTTGTCTGGCGGACCGATATCCACAGTGAAACCGATCATAAGACCGCCATTGTAGCAATATAATTAAGAATATCTATCTATGCGAGAATTGTAGCAATCTCTCATTTAGCTTTAGTTCTCCCAGTTCTTTTAAACCAACTTAATTATTTTTAAAACAACTTCGGTAACACCCAAAAGTAAAAACATTAAATTGACTTGATTTCTATCATCATTTTTGTCTATTACACCGAAACGAATATTTTAATGAAATTAGATGCTTTGCTCTGTTCTCAAATCAGCATAACAGCTTGCTTTTATTTGAATTCATTCAGGAATTTTCCATCGGTTTCTTGAAACACGGTGCACGAATTTAAAGTAAACTAATTTGTATTTGATCAGTTTTGATAGAAGAGTTCATAATTCGACATGCTTGATGAATAAGTTACCGAATACAACGCTTGATATTTTTATACTTAATGTTGATAAATTGGAATCTTTTACTGACTGCATTAGTGAATCTGTTAAACCGGTAATATTTTCAGTCTTCCCATCTTCCATTGGATGTAAAATAGGATAACGTGACACTCAAAAGTTGATAGTTTATCAGCAATACTCAAAAGTTAACAGTAATATATCAATAAAAATTTAATATTTCTCAAGGTATGACTAAAAACAAAATCAAAGTATATAATTCAACTAACTTCTGCCAGCGGCTCCACCCACGCGAAAAGTGTTTTCTTATCCCAAGGGAACATTATACCGAGATGAAAAGTAGCCTACGGTCTATTTCAAACTATAATCAATCTCTGTGCCAAATTTCATCCAGATCAGTGCAGCCGTTCTGGTGTGATTGAGTAACAAACATACATCCACACTTCCACACACACATCCATCCAAAGTTTCATATTTATAATATGAAACTTTAGTAAGATTTAAAAACATTTTTGAACAATGTTGAATTGTCAAGGAGTTGACTTGTCGAATACTCGTAGGTGAAGATAATTACACGTTCTAACGTTTCTCTATGAAAAAAAAACGTGCTAGAATCTCCAACATCAATGAATGGGGAATCCCAATATCGGTAGACACTTCTAAAACTAATAATGATGACGCCGATGCAATGTGAATGTGAACTTGTTACGTTACCACAATTACTTTCAGAACCGCTCTATTTTATAGCATGTTTAAAAAAAAGGATGTATTAAGTGTCAAACAATCTCCTTTCACTATACGTTCACTGCCTTTCTACCTACTTCTTTATTGTTAAATTAATTGATTCTATATTTATAAGAAGAGTTTGTGTTACTTTAAGTGGTCTTATGTTTATGCTCTTATGATAAGCAAAAAAATGTGGCTACAAAAACATTACTACTGATTCCGTATTACGATTATTCCGGATGTCTTTAATCGTTCTGGTTTTCCAGTCGTTACCTAAAGTAAGTCTTGTTTATTCATTTGTGTTATTCTTATAATAAGATTCTGGTTTAGAAAAAGCATTATTATGAAACCTTAGGTAATAAACTAAACTAACATTAAAATTCTGTTTAAACTTTTTTTTACAATGACGAATAAGAAAGAGATAAAATTGTTTGTTTGTATTTATTATTATTGGCACTACTAAAATTACTACTGTTACTGTTAGTACTGACATGATAATCAAAAACAACATTGTTGGAGCTACCCTAAAAGATACACTATTAATAAATGCCCTAGGTTAGTTTATCGTCAGTTACTGTGTAAAAAGGTAGTTCTAAATAGAAGTAGTCTATTTTCTGATCAAGAAACTACGATAATTGCTAGAATATTCTTTGGGTAGACTAAGCTACTAAATTGCTAATTACCTTTTACACTTATTAGCTGAAGTTTCATAATAACCTCACAATCTACCACATTATCGAGCTATATAACGTCAAAAATTATAGACACAAACATCATACAAACACTCTTATCCTGTCATTACGTATAGTCCATTTCTCCGTGCAATCAGGATTTACGAACATTGATGTAAGAGTGAACGATTTAATGATCTTTTAATGTACACCTTCGCTGTTTTGTTACATTACGTGTTTCCTTTTCCTTATTGTGTTGGCTGTTTGTCTTTCTCTGGTGACTCAAATCGTTTCCTACCACTGGCTTCTGTGTTTTTAGCATTGGGTTATATTTTGAGAATATTTTATTAGAGTTTGATATTCTAAAATATACACACAACATATTTTCAAAGGTATCAAAAAAAGTAAATTTGTCCGAGTCCAATATTATTATCGTACTCACTCCATGTTAACGGTTCCTTTTATTTGCTCAAAAGCTCGCCCGTATTAGTACACACTAATGACAAAGTTAATTCAAATTACCCACTAACCCAGAAATATAATTACCGTCTATACGCATCTGTACTTTAGTTTAGTTTTATATTTTTATTTCTCCTCGAGAAATAAAGAATTTTAATATCAAACCCTACTTAAAAGCCAAAATTCGATGGCTTGTTAGGCTAAAGTAGAATTTCGTAAATTCTTAATTGAGAAATCGGGAATCGTCTGATAATGGTTTGATATGGGTCTCAAGTAAACTAAAAGCTACGGGACAATTATATAAAATGTAATGGAAATAAGAAAGAGAAACAAAATGTAAAATTATCAAGACAATACATAGATTATTGCAAATCAGAAAGAGAAGTATAAAACTCAGAAAATGTAAAACAATGGCACAATCATTTCAATATAAAAGAATGGAAATCTTCCCATTTCAAGCAAATCAACGAGAACACTGCCGTATGCCATATTTAAATTTAAAGAACAGAAACATACATCGGTGAACATTTTGCAATAAATAATGAAGCAATATTCGCACATGTATCCATGGTTGATTAAACAATAATTCTGAGAAATATGACATACTAAAAATGTGTAAATACTGAATCTGACAACTAGAGCAAGTTTCAATGAACTCCAAAGGGATAATGTACTAGAAGAACTAAAAGATGTCAGAGCATGAAAAAAATCTATATACATAGACGAATTTGCATAACATTATTTTAAGCACACTTCACTATGCAATCATTGGAATGGAAACACAAAAAACGCTCTCGTAAAAACCACTCGTTCACGGGTTGTTGATTCCGCCTTTGTGCCATTGAACTTTCAGATTTAACACAATGTCATATTTATGTAACACAACGTAATAAATAACGAATTATGTTGCAAGTAAATTGTGTCACAATCGGTTTTGCAATTTCCTTAGCGAAGAGAAAAAAAGGCAGAATAGTAACAGAGTTGTTCTAGCGTAGAATTTCTCAATGTTCTGTACTTTTGTATGCTGAACGTAAGCTTTTCTTTATCGGCCTGATTTCCGCACTTGTTCTAGTTGTAAATAAAGTGGAATGGGAAAATGCTGTTGAGAAGTTTGGATTCCGTGAATTCAGGCATTCGAATTCTAAGTCCAATATGTTTGTGATCTTTATCTTAGTCTTACTGATAGCAACTTTGCGTATAATGTCCGAAAATAATTTAATTTATATTTTAAATTTGAGGTTACGTAATAAACTATAATTTAGTGTCTAAAATATCACAAACAGATCAGTGACCGTTGTTTCTTGCAACTAATAAACATACAGATTCTGCTGCCTATCATTGCCTTGTACGGAATCTATGAATGGACTATTCATTACACACATGACATAAGGAAACTTACGTAAGTAAAGATAATCTACAGCTTCTAGATTGTGAGTGTTCGCAATGTACATACATGTACGTCCTAAGTCCAAATTTATTTTCTTTCCAGTATCCATGATTAAAAAAAATGTTAGAATGGAGAGACATAGAGACATTAAGAAACCAATTTAAAAAAAATTGGGAACCGTTCTCCCGTCAAAAAAAATTAAAAGAAAATATCAACGTAATAATCTCTACTCTACCAACCCATTTCATAAGGAATCTTCTTAATACACCCACGAAATAGTTTCGGGCACTTTGCCAGCAGACATGATCAGACGACTAAGGTACGCCAAATGAGGTGTTGAAATTGTTGGATAGGGTAACAAAAGTTTGGAACAATACCAACGTGGGCGCTAAATGAGGCAAAGGATAGAACAATGGATTTAGAATACTTTTGACTGCGGTTTAAGGCTTTGTGAGAGAGTTAAAGGAATATAAAATAAATAAATCTAAATTACAAAACCGATAGATTTAAAGACGGATGTGAAAAAGCTTCATCGTGTGTAACTTAGATATAAGGACTTTATGAAAGTTTACACAAGTTAAGTAACAAAATAACGATGAAAACAAAATTTCCTAGAAAACAGAACCAAACTAACTACACGTACAACAACAAAGTGCCAAAGCTCATATTAATTTCTTCGAACAATATTATTACAACAGAAAGTCTAACAAACAAACAAGGAAAGGTTCTTTGTCTTCCAAAAAACCTAGTAGAGGATACGTATAATAAATCAGTGTATTTTCTTCATACGCTAAGAACATGGGTAACTTTATGGACGATATATCCCGTGAAATGCTCCGGTAACTAGGCAGAAAATGTAAGGGAAGAATGCCAAGGTTATATACGGAGCTATGTCTATGTAGCCCGAGTTATAGCTGTCACAAATTATCTTAAGGAAATTCCAGGTTTACGACGTAATAGATCCCTGCTATCTGGACTCATAAGTGTAGGAAGTTTTGGGCCGAAGTAAGACAGGACTGGAGTTCATTTACATTTCGCTAATGAGATAAGGTTCGAGCCCTGAGTATATTTTTTATGTAAGATGACATCTTTCTTAATTTGAGAGAGTGTTCTACCATCTATGAAAATATTTTTGTGGCACTTTCAAGCCGTGCAGACTACCGCCCATAGAGAGGAGCTTTATGTCCTAGCCGTGGGATATTATACACTGATTAAGCTTATGTTGTGCAGACTGCCAATGAGAAGGTATAAAACATGGTAAATAATTGCACATTTCTTCAAAAGGAATTCTTGCAAACGAATCTACAGATTTTTTAATGGCAAAGCATGGAGAGAAATACGCATGTAATGAAAGAGAAAGGTAGCTTAAGAGCTTTAGATTCAAAAACTGGTCTAACAGATAGTGAAGGTGTTATCCCTTTTACTTCCTCCTCGCAGAACCGGTTCAAGTTCGATGCACTGATTTGTAAATGAGATTAAAAGTTATCTTTACAATCAGTATTGGCATTTGTATCAAAATTATTAAAAACTTAATTATGAGAAAGTTCTTATAGTCACCTGGTTTGTGATTCCTATCAAAATTAATATATAATAATAACTGCCTGCAGCTTCGCCCGCGTGAATAGTGTTTTATTACACCAAGAGAACATTATAGTGGTATAAAAATAATTCTATTCAGGCTCTGGTATATCTTTATGGCAATTTTCATCCAAATCCGTGCCGTTAAGGCTTAAAATCATAACAAACAAAAAAAAACACATTCGAATTTATAATATTAGTTAGGACTAAAAGGTGTGCATCAAGGCAGAAAAGGTCGGTTAATTGATCATTAAGAATGAGTGTAGTGATACATTCCCTCTTACAGAGGAGGTTATGTTCCAGCAGTGGGAACATTCAAAGGCTGATGATGATGATGGAGTGTTACAATCAAAAACTATCTTGTCCTGACAAAGGTAACTAAAGGTTTGACAAAAACTAGGACGAAGAAAACAATAATGAACTACCCTTTAACAAAGTTCAAAGTTTGATATTAATCTCCACTTTGTTAATCTAGTAAAAACTTTTCTATTTCTAAAGGGCAACAGATACAATGTAAGTCAGACATTGATTACCATAAAACTAGCGTATATATACCGTACAAAATTGAAAATTCATTGGATTTTGAACTTTATGACGATCAAAACATGGTAGTCCTAGTTGTTTTTGATGAGCAAAAATTTCTTGTAGTAGCCAATAAAATTACATTAAAAGTTGTCTGCCACGAACTATGAAATTGATTGATGATGTGATTATGCTAATTTAATAACAGTTCTTGTTCGTTGAGTCGCTTCAATTACCTTCTGTTTAACATTTTGTTGCTACTACATGACTCATCGAAATTATTTACGGTTTCTGAATCAATCTTTCAAATCTCAATTTAGTTTTAGACGTCGACTGTTGACAGTATGATTTTACCACCATATATTTTTGATTTTCGTAGATTGGCAATCTAATGAAGGTTGATAAGTTATCTTGGTTTTATTCTAACTTTATATCAGTATTCATCCCATTCTTAGCCAGACTATGTTTCACTCAATTATCTCGGACAGTGATATTTGTCCGGTTTGGGCATTCCTGATATTAAGTATGGATGGCTTATGCTACACCAACCGCTGATAAAATACGATATCGGCAGGAGGATGACCTATAATCGCATGACGCGACACTTCAGCGTAAAGTTTTTCTTTATCTATTTTAGCACCGTACCTTTTATTTAATCTGCGTTATATCCTGAACTTAATTAAAACTAAGATCACGGTTGTCAGAACGGAACAGTGCTTTTATATATATTATTGCGAGTATTCCTCAAAAGTTAAGACAGAGTTGTTCCTTTAAAACAACCGCATTTCTCTAGATACAGATACTTTGAATGTATCAACTAGAGAAAGTCTATATGGAAAAACCCAAGAAAACTTTGATCAATCCGGGAATTAAATACAGGACCTGATGTTTAACAGCACACAACATTGTCTACACTATAGCCCCTGTTATCTGGAATCTCTAAAACAATTTTAATTATAGCAGCTTCTACATCATTATCAAGATGGGTGTTACGATTGCCTTCATCACACGTAACAAAAAGTTTGCTAACAAAAAGGTTATTATATCTTTATCGTGACAAAACTGTAATTTTGATTGTCTATTGTGATAGTATTTTATAAGACAAAGGAATTAATGTGGTGGTCTAACCGTGTTGCGGTTTAGCGGCGTTTGTTCTTTGATATCCTTAGTAGATATCGGTTTTGTGGTTTTGATGTGTCTGCGTGTTTGTTTGTCACGAGTTTGTGCTAGTTTTTTTAAGTTTTCGATGCACTTTAATTAAGATTTAGTCGCTTTAGTATTTTTTTACTAATAGTGTGTATTGTTTAGTACATATTTTGTTTAATTCGAAATTTAAGTTGCACTTTTTATATTAGTTTAATTATTTGATAGCAATAATGCAAATCAAATTGTTTTGACTTTTTTTTTATATGTAAAAATATTTCACTGAGCTTTTTTAAAATTACGTCACAAAAACTGTTGATACAAAATTATAAAACATTTGCTTGGCAGACATCATTTAACTTCCTAAAAACAAAATCACAAAAAATCCAAGATCACGAAAACAATCCAAAATCCACTACCGCCATCTATGATTCACATCACGCACTGTTATTTAACACTTTAGAGAAAAATAAATATCGATCACTTACGAAAGTCTTCATGTTTCTAGAGCTTGGGTATGGCGTATCTGCCGGCGTTGCTTGCAGTGATAGCTTCAGACAAATGCACAAACATTTTTATAGAGACCGGAAGTGACTGTCTCGGAGAGGAGTGCGGTAGAAAGGTGGAGGGAATTCTATAGAGTTGTTGTTACCGATTTTTTTTTAATCTTTTTGTTGACACATTTTTTTTTGGTTTAGGTATTTGAGTTATTAAGTGTGTAGATTGATTTTTGGTAGTAATTATTTATCTTGGCAGTGTGAATTCTACATAACTTCACGACTGACTTTGAGAGAGATGGTAAACCCATTCTAAAAGAACAAAACCTATATTTTAGAATTTAAATTGCAGTACATTTATTGTGAACAAAAAACACACCACGTGGGTAACGTCCCATCTTCTCTCACAGCGAGGAGGTCCCAGCTGTGGCAACATTAATAGACTGACGATGATGATGATGATGAGTACATTTATTGTTTAGTCCAATTTATATCCCACGCGGCTTTGCTTCCGTCAACTGGAAGCCTGCCTACCCTACCCTACCTACCCTACACATGAATGTTGCGTAACTTTAAACGCTTACGAAGCTCTCAAAAAGGAATCATTCTGCCCGTTTTTGCAACATTTTTCATTTATGCTCCGCTCCTATTGGCCGTAGCGTGATGTTATATAGTATAGAATTGTAATATTAAGTTTAGATTATGTTTTTTAGCATACACGATCTCACTACCTTTTTGTGTTCTTTTAAGAAAAACTTAAATAAAGCCTTACTCAACTAATCTTAACAAAACGGCGCTCAACTGTTTTTGTGTCTTTGTATGTTTTTTGTATCTTATTTTTTTTAGTTATTTTTTTTATACTTTTATTTCGTTGTTATTTTTAATTGACATCGCTTCTCAATTATAGAAGAACATACGATAGTTACAACATGTCTTGACAACACTACTATTCAATAAAACATTATCTCAGTACTTTTTTCCAACAATGTCTTCATAATAACTTACTAGACGAAAATAAATAAAAATACAATCATAATCAAACGACATGATTCATGGATCTTACAAAGGAGACAGCAATTTACTCAATTATCTCAGAAAATATCGTCACTAAGCCCTCATCAGACCTTTGTGTCTAAATTTTTCTTAGAAAAATATGTTTTGCTTCGTAATAAAATAAATTGTCCTTTATCATACATGTAATAGACATGTGTAGGTATTTATTATCTTTGTAGCTTATGTTGTCTCCAACATAAAGCGTGGACATCACTTTCTTTTTTTTGTCGGTTAAGTTTTGATTAACTTTTTTAGAAACATCATAATTTTTACTATTTTACTGGACATGGGCTTCCCCGAGTGTCCCCTCATCGACCGTTACTATGCGTTTATCATCCAGATTCTCATAGCCTTCACTAGGGCATCGGTCTTCCTTGTGGAACGTCTTCCGACACTGCGTCTTACGGTACGCGGTTGCAACTCCAGAACTTTTCTGCCCTATCATCCGTGTAATCAAAGATACAATAGCGATTTTCTTAGAATATGATAGTCCATAGTCTGTTATTTGAAGATCTTTGACAGTCGTTACGGGTAGTCAGAAGCTTGAGATCTGACACCAGTCTTGCCAAGGGGTACCGTGTTACCCAGTAACTGGGTTGTGGAGGTCAGATAGGCAGTCGCTCCATGTAAAACACTGGCACTTAGCTAAATCCGGTAAGACTGGCAGCCGACCCCAATATAGATGGGAAAAGGCTAGGCAGTTGATGATAGTCCATAGAACAATTTCCATGAAATCACGTCATCGCATTCTCATGTCGTGCATATATGTGAAGTTGTGAACCTTAGTTCTGTAAAACAAAAAAATCTTTTGTAGGTATATAACCCATGGTTGAATATGACCCACATAAAAGTTACATTTCACTCATTACTCAACTTCATCACAACTATCTAAAAAGCAGCCCACCAAACCGCAATCTTTATCTAAATGAAAAACAAATACGTAATCAAAATGAACAAACTTATTAAAACAAAATCAATCATGAATCCGCCCATAAATTCGCTGGAAATGGGGAAACCAGCTAAGTAATTAACTTCCGAGAAATTTGAGAAATACACAAACCAAAATATCCTCGGGCCTTGGTAATCAAAGTTTCATTATCTATACAAACTAATGAATATAAATAAGATGGTCAAATACAAGGGCCTTGATAATTTCAGGCCGGTCAAATAAATTTGTGATCCGAACCATTTGAATAAATTCCGAGTTTCAAGCCTTGTCCCTTGACAAATTATTGGATTTCCCGGAATTTTAGATAGACCATTCGGTCATTGGACTTGGATATTCAAGTGTAATGATATTCTTGTTAAAATACAGAAATCCGTGTCTCCTTTGGGAGATTTCTCTGAATTTTTGGAGCTGTTTGTCTTCTAGTCCAGCTAGATCTAGTTAAAACAGTTTTGTAATTCAGAGTAACTCCTATCTGTCCTTTTAGCACTAAACTAGTGAAATATGTTAGTTTACCTGAATTTAATAATATCATCATCATTTCAGCCGAAAGACGTCCACTGCTGGACATAGGTCTCTCTGTTGGTGTGCCAAACCCCACGTTCCTGCGCCAGCCTCACCCAGGTGCTACCGATGGTAACAATTTCATCTGCCCATCTCGCCGCCGGGTGAATGATACGCTGAACGAAAAACTATCATTGATACGCTGTGTAGCTATACTATCGTTGAGTGTTAAACACTAATTATTAGTCTGAGGCCTCATTAGTGCGTTGCGTTGCGTTGTCGCAACGTCAACGCTGCGACTTTACATATATTTTTAGTAACATCATTATGGGGTAATGCGCTGTGCTGTCGGTGCTCCAGCTCTGGTGCGACGACGGACAGATCCATTGACAGACATTGTTCCGATCCATTGACGAATATGCAATCCACACTGAGACGCTGCGCTGCGATGACGACGACACTAATGAAGCCTCAGCCTTATCTCGAAAAATTTACAATTCCTCTAGTATAGGCCAAGGGAGCGAGGCCGCAACGAAAGCTAGTTTATTTACTTCGCAGGTACAACAAACTGGCTATACTAATATTTTGATAAAAATATATAAGGTGTACAAAAAGCGAGGTTATTACTCGGAACAAGAACTTAGTCAATAGACAGAAGTTTGTTTTAATGTCTGTACAATAAATTATATTTACTTTCATGTTATTATTTTCTCGGAAGGCTATTTACTTTCCTATTCTTTTAGGTATCTGTTCTTTTTTTCTTATAATAAATTAATAAGAAATTGTTTACCTGGTATACCTTAAATACGTTGTAGCTCTTTTTTTTTTGTTTTGAGTAGTTTATATATGAATCTATGTATTTAAGTATATTTTATTTGTTTCTTCTATATTGTCATCATTCTCTGTCACCCTAAGGTTTGCTGTAAGAGAACTCAACATTGAGTTAAGCTCGCCTTTATACTTCTACTTTATTACCACATTGATTTAATGTTGAATGAATTAGGAAGTAAAGTATAAGACAATAATAGGACGCAATGTTTTTTTTTTATGTTTACAACTGAAACGATTACGATCATTCACTGAAAGAAAGCTGTTTTATCCTGGAAAAAAATACGTATCCTGTGGGATACGCCACTGGAATCACGCTGCGACAAAAAGCACTTCAAAAAATTTAACCAAACCATTTCGATGTGCGGTAACAGCAACTCTTTGCACATACCGCGGCTACCTTCTTTAGTGCCAATTACCTTTACTTTTTTTATTTTTTGGGCGCAGTCTGTGTTATAATTTCGTCGTGCAGGAACTAGTTCTCAGTTCGGACTTGTTAAAGCTTTCGATTTGAAAGGGTTGCAGGACAAAACTGGATTTGTAACTCATTGGACGATGTTTTTTTAATTACGAAGACGAAAAATGCTGCAGTGTGAATGAAACGATGAAGTCAAGACTCAAATGAAGCTAAAGCGTTGATTTCTACGTGCATGGGTATCTATGATAGAAATCCGTGATGAATTGATTTGAATAGAATCAGTTAACAAAATTTCTTATATGTTCGTCTGATTTTTATATCGTGAGCTATAATACTTGTAGAATAGCTTTAGATGCAGTAAAGCTATTTTTGAATGAGCTCGTCTGAAGAAAAACCTTAGTTACCTCACCACTATTAGACACTTTTCTTTGTCCTATTCAGCTTATTCTACTAAATGAATATTGTTCCTTCAACTGGCTAACCGGCTGTAACAGCCTGGCGATTCTGATATTGGAAACTTCAATTCATAACATAACTCTAAGCCAGTTTTACCTAAAGGGGGAGGCAATGATGTATAGTAGACCTCTGAATCAACTCTGTTCGACTTTTTAGGAAAAAGTTGAAGTGTAAACTTGTGTTATGTGCTGCGTGTCGCGGTTTCGATTCCCGCAAGGAACAAATATTTGTATGGCCTACAAATTGTTATTCCGGTTCTGGGTGTCTTGTGTATGTGAGTTTAAACGTTTGTAAACGCACCCACGATACAGGAAGAAATTCCTTGTGTGGGGCAACGTGTAAAAACTGAGTTATTTTGTTGAATTTGGCAGGTTATTAACTGATCATTTTCAGATCCTTCCAAATAATTTAAAATCTTTTAGTTATTCGCAAATATGGAACTTGCTATAAAATCAACGACAAAATTGTTTCTAATTGTTTTGATATATTATACAGAAAAGTAGAAAAATAAACAGAATACAACTAAGAACAGAGATCAAGTTATCATAGAGTAAGTACATAAAAATTCCTCAACGTTTATAAGTCCTTCATTGAGTGTATAAAGACGAAGCGTACCATATATGTTTAATTTGTCTAACACCACATCTCGGCTCATTCGTGCGTGTGGCTCAGGTAATTGATCTCGGAGCTAATCATGTTATTACTCCCTATCATTAACAAATGTATCGTAACTGTAAACAGTTCCTACTTGTTCGCTTCAGTGATTGCTTGTAAGTTTATGGCATAATCAGTTAATCGCCACGCTTGGAAATGTTACCTATAACATTTTACAGTCGGAAGAAAATAAAAGGACAGGAAAAGAACACAATTACGGGGTGACCTGGATGAGATTTGCACAAATCAAGTATATATGGTACGAAAGGGAAGCTATAATCACTAGTGGGAAGAACAACGCTGCATACGATGATGCGGACGATTATGAGCCACCCTTCATTGAACCTTATAGAACTGAGAGTGAAAGACATTGTCACATTGGCATCTTGCTGATTAGTGTATCTTTTCACGAAGGTTTGCCAAATTTTTTTGTTGATATTCCTGTTGATGACAAATAAAACTGATGGGAGTCTGGAATCCAAGAAGGATAGCAGGATTTGCAGTTCGCTTCCAAACTATCTGCTTCCTGATATGTACCTACAAAATTGAACACTGCAAGGTAACTCGCACCTTAAAGTCAGAGAGGCAAGTCCCGTATTTTAGGAACTTTCAAATTCTCAAAACCAATTCCAAAGACTTATCTTAAATTAGAGGTATTTTTGACAGATTGAGACTAACATGCAGTCTAGCCAAAAATAAACTTAATTTGCATTTCGAAGCTAGCTCCCCAATCCTCCATTTGCTCTTATTGCAAGAGGTTTATTGAAAGTAGATACGTTATATAAAAGAAAGTGATTTCGTCTACCGTCGAGTGCATATTGACATAATTAATGTAGACGAACCAACAAGTTATAAGAATATTACTGTTAAGTAATGTATGTATGTACATTGTCCAGTTTGATAGAAAGAATGTCAGATCATATTTTAATGGTTGTTATAGCTCTATTGTTGTCTTTCTTCATCTGACTTCAGCTAAGACAAAGAAAGTGTAATTTGCAACTATGTAAACTAGTTGCACTTACTATGTATATGTCGTTGTCAGAATGTTGAAATGACTATTTCATGAAGTAGCCGGTCACAACATGAATGTCAAATCACATCAAATCATTTATTCGCATAGAATGTACAATAAAGTTGTTATGAAAATAGGGTAGAATTTAAATGCTCACCAGTACCAAGACTAAGTACCAAGTAAAATAAGATGTTTTATTAATGTATTTTTTTATGTGTTATCTTCATATAAAATTAAACCCACTCCATACCGAGGTGACTAAAGTACAAAGTTTTAAGTTCCAAAATAAATATAAATTCATCAGAATATTGTACGATATATATTTATATTCTGTTTGCTTGCCAAAACGGATAAATGCTTACCAAGTATTGTTTTACTGAAACAGTAACATTAATACCGAAAATTATAGTTCTAAATAGTAATCAAATTATCTAATCTGAATCCAAAATATATTATGTTCAAACTAAGGTTACAGTTGTTTCCCTTTATTTATTCACTATCAAACTAATCGAATGATAAAAGACAAAAATACCTTGCGGGCGCTTCATTGTCACGCTTCCTGGTGGTAGCGAAAGATATGGTGACAGAGTGTTCTAACATTATGTTAGAATAATTAATCCGTTTCCCAACAACCCACCTACTCTCAAACAATGGACTGAAGTGTACCACTGAACTGAAGCGAAGCTGAAGCGTACCACTGTCCTAGGCGACCACTGAAAATCAGCGCCTTGCAGTGGGTCCCCCACGGCACAGCATTATGCTGAGTGGATGCCTTCTGTATTTATGAGTCCTTGTCTTTAAAACCCCTGACGGAAAAATAATGGTGTTATAAGTTTGACGTGTGTGTGTGTATTTGTGTATGTCTGTGGCATCATAGCTCCTAAACGAGTGATCCTATTTGATTTCGTGTTTTTGTTTGAAAGGTGACTTTATCGGGAGTGTTGGAAAATTGGTTCAGCCATTCAAAAGTTATGGACGTTTTACTGTTTGAATTTGGGTGTTTTCGCAAGATATCTTGTCATAATTACGTGTATTGTCGATCGAAGCGTGTCTACTACTAGATAAATTATGTAGAATAAAAATAAAAATGTGTCGGGGTTTTTTTAAATTTAACTTGTCTATTAAGCCACGATTCACAAACGGAACCATCATGATACATTCACAAAATTATTGCCAATCAGCCACGAGCCACTCAATCGGTGCCCATTAATGGCTTCTAATTCTAATATTTAGACAGGCTAGATCCGCTCTTCAGACGAAGAGAATGTGCTTCGTCTTTTGTTTGGTACATTTATTTCAAGTGACGGGCTAACCGCAACGGAACTCGAACGTTGGGCGACTGATTGACAAGTTGTTATTATTTTACTATGTATGCCTTGAGGCTTGGGAGCATGAGGATTATTTTATTATTATTTATTATATACTTTATTGTATACCACAAAATACGTACAGGACAAACGTACGCAATAGGCAATCTCTTACAGACAACCTTTGGATGGATGAACCTTTTGAACCGTAGAACTTCTGCGCCACACCGCTTGCATCCAGCGGATTGTTAATAATTTTGTGAATGTATCATGATGGTTCCGTTTGTGAATCGTGGCTTAATAGACAAGTTAAATTTAAAAAAACCCCGACACATTTTTATTTTTATTCTACATAATTTATCTAGTAGTAGACACGCTTCGATCGACAATACACGTAATTATGACAAGATATCTTGCGAAAACACCCTAATTCAAACAGTAAAACGTCCACAACTTTTGAATGGCTGAACCAATTTTCCAACACTCCCGATAAAGTCACCTTTCAAACAAAAACACGAAATCAAATAGGATCACCCGTTTAGGAGCTATGATGCCACAGACATACACAAATACACACACATGTACACACGTCAAACTTATAACACCCTTATTTTTCCGTCAGCGGTTTTAAAGACAAGGACTCATTAATATCGATGATCCAGATTGGTTATTATTGATCCATTAAAATAACTAAGATTAGTTTCTGACTTCTCTTGTGTAATGTATCCATGTACCAACTTACTTTCGCGTCATCACTCTATACTTAACATATGGCGATCGTGTATCGGAAAGCATAGCGCAGATTTGGCCTCCCAAGAGGTTAACGGAAGACACAGCCGATTTGTGCGACCTTCACAAGAGTTCGTGCAAACAATTGAGTGTTGACAGTTGTTGTGGTGATGTGTGGGAGAGAGCTTTTTTTTTATTTGTGATGGGTTTGCTCTTGACTCTAGTCTAGGTCAGAGGTGACAGAGACAGAGTCGACGATGGAGCGAGCTTACCCAGAAGAAGCCTGTTAACTCTAACTTTGAAGAGATTCGGGTTGAATGCGTTCGGAAACACAGACGCAGGTAGTGAGTTCCATTCATTTGCTTTGCGCATTATGAAGAAATTTGGAAGCGCTTGGTGCTATGTTAAGACAGGAAGTAATTCCACTGAACGATGATAATAACGGTGTATGTAAATATCATAAAAATAATTTATGCAATGACAACATAATATTTAGTCTTAAAGTTTGTTGTCTTCTTGGGATACTCTGCTGTACTCCAATGATTCGAAATGGAAAAACACTGATTGCTAAATAATAATTTAGTCCAATTATTTAATTAACTAAAACGTGAGATCTCGATATTGCTTCAAGCGTGACGGACGCGTCGTTAGCTAATTCTGATCTCAATTCCAATTCACTTCCGAATTATTTTGTCGAGAATGCGTTCTACCTACACCATTGTCTGTCGGTGATTGTATTGAGTTGGGCAATATACCCGTGTAATAATAACAGCTTTTTAGGGTATTGTTCATGAAAGGAAAAAAAGGAACCCTTATACCTAGGATCACTTCGTTGTCTGTCTGTCCGTGTGTCGTGACATTTTTCTCTGGAACGCCAATTACGCCGCGTATTTATTTGAAAATTATATGATATACTCAGATTGGAAATCCCTTGCAGCTGTGAAAAAATTAACGCGATCAATAAATACAAACCGTTCATGTCGCATATTTGAAGAATCATAAGGAAATCAAAACAATGAAATTTGAAGGAAAGCACAAGTAAAGGAAACAATCTGAAAACTATAAATTTGTACCAACATAAAAAAAAGATTATTTATTTTGTCGAGAATACGATCTACAACATTCTAAAGCATACTCCTTAGTAATGGCTAGGTTAAAAGGTATGAAAAAAAATAATGTTATTGTTTCATGTATATTATTTTTAACATACAAATAGTTTCGCTTTAAAAAAATAATTAACAACACGCTATTTTTTCGCTACTTTTGGATAATCCTCCAAAACGACTTGGATGTTTAAAAATATTTTTACACAGAAAAATTGATGGCTGGCATTTCTTCCTAACTAACATAGGATAAATAGTAAAAAATCAAATAATATTTTGCAAATAAATCTGTTCAAAAGGAGGTAAAAAAAAAGATAAAGTCAACTACCCTAATGGCGGTGTGATTTGATTCAATTATTAAACCAATAAGCGCCACAAGAGCTTTATTGTGGTGTTAATTATTACTTGCAGCTTCTGTAGCGCTTTTATGCCACTGTTATGAAGTTCTAATGGATCTGTAGGTTGCAAAAAGTTGTGCCCCTTTGGCTGCAAAGCGGCTGCATAAGGTCTGCAGTGAGTATGGCGCCTTTGGGAATAATCGGATTAGCTCCAAAGCTTTTAAGCAACTAGTTTGTGCTACTTGGGAAGAAACCAAATAATAAGACGCGACGCCCCGCCCGTTGCCAAGGCGACAGTTGCGAAGGGTGTAGAATAGGCCTCCTGCGTCCCGCAGCCGTCATAAAATACAGTTTCTATGTGACATTTATTGTTGACAATTTGATATTTCTATTTGTGTTTTTCTATTATGTTTTTAATTTGTAAGTTCTAGTATGTAATAGTGTGTTTAGTTTTATATTAGGGTAAGTTTTACTTTTTTCTTTTCTTTAATGAACAATGCAGACTGTAGCGAGGCCGGAACCTGTAGCAGTCAACCTGCTTCATCCGTTGATGTTCAGCTGGTGAGATGTCCCCATTGCTCACAGGCACGCTTTTTTAAAGGCAAACGGGGACTTAGGATACACTATGGGAAGGTCCACAAACCACATAGTGTACCTTTGTGCCCTCCAGCCACCTCCCAACCTTTGGAACAAACCCTTTGGAAGACGCTGTCAAAATTAAAAAAATCTACACCTGTTTTAAAGAGGATTCCGGGGTGCAAGACGGTCTGTCGCACTAAGTTTGGCGCGTTGCGTCCGTCTTGCAACCCAGGAGAACTCACAAAGTGCCTGGGAGGACTTGCTCACCTTCCCTTATAGGATTCTACATGTCCAAAAAAATTTGGTTACAAAAAAAACATTAACAACTCAAATTAAAGACTATTGCAACGATTCGACCTTTATTTTAGATTCAAATTTAACAGCATATAACCACCCAGAAAGGCGTGTGTCCGCATGTAGAATCTAAATTAAGTGTAGGTGACATTAGGGGAGTGGCCAGGCTATCGTTCAGCAGTGATGTGGTGGCGCCTTACTCTCCAGAAACTATTTCAGCCTTGGAGAGTAAACATCCAGCGCCTGCGGATGATCTTACCTTTCCCGACCCACCCGACACCCCCGATCTAAATGTATCCTTTTACCAAATTTCAGCTCCCCAGTTGATTGCAGCCGTGAGCTCCTTCCGGAGTCCGCCGGCGGCCTCGACGGCCTGACACCTCAACATTTAAAGAATCTTATAAGTTCAGGCGCCGGGGACGCTGGTGAGACTCTTTTGAAGGAGCTTGCGGCTCTAATCAACCTAATGCTCTCTGGCGGTATAAACGATGCCGTCGTCGATGTCTTGTACGGGGCCAACTTATGTGCCCTGCGCAAGAGGGACGGCGGCATTCGTCCTATTGCCGTTGGATGTACCTACAGGCGTATGGCAGCCAAAATTTGCTGCAAACTCTACGGCCAAAGACTCACAAATAAGTTCCAGCCCCTACAGCTTGGCTTTGGCTCTAGGGGAGGCTGTGAGGCTGCTGTACATGCCCTTTCTACTTTTTTAAATTCTGACAAGGGTGAGGTCTTCCTCAAGGTTGACGTTAAGAACGCCTTTAATTCTGTTAACAGGGACACTTTGTTGGCGGAGGTAAAAAAGGAACTTCCTGAAATTTTCGGTTTTATTTGGCAGTGCTACAGGCAACCTTCTAAATTATTATGTAAAGAAAATCTTTTGCAATCTGCAGTAGGATGCCAACAAGGTGACCCTCTCGGGCCAGTCATTTTCAGTTTGGCTATTCATCCTATCATCAAACAATTAAATTCAAAATTCAACTTATGGTATCTAGATGATGGCACACTAGGAGGTGACGTAGATTCAGTTTTGAAAGATTTTCAATTTCTGAAGCAGCAATTCCAATCCATTGGCCTAGAACTCAACCACTCCAAAAGTGAAATTTTCATCTGTGACAATACGGACTGACAATTGACCCTTCAAAAATTCAAAACAATAGCACCAGAGATCAAAATTGCAGAAGGTAGTTCACTGCACCTCCTAGGTGCTCCAATTTTAAAAGATAGTTTTTCTCCATTCATTGACGCCAAAATAACACATTTCAACAATATTTCGGACAGACTCTCTAAAATTAATGTACATTCGGCTATCACCCTCATTCGTTATTGTTGCTTTGGTCCAAATTTCATGTACTTTCTTTGCGCTTCGCCATTATGGAAGCATACACAAATTCTCTTGGACAAAATTGATCAGATTATTCGTCGCACACTATCATCTATCCTAAATGTGGCCCTGGATGACCAAGCGTGGCTACAAGCTACTCTACCCATTCGCTTCGGTGGGCTCGGCATCCGCAAAATTTCTAGTTTAAGCCTACCGGCGTTCCTGTCTTCGGTCCACAGCACTGAAAAGTTAACCAGAAAATTTTTGTTGCCATCACTGGTTAACTGTGAAGTGCCGTACTCAACCGATGCAGTGAATGCCTGGAAAGTGGCTTGCCCGAATACAGCGTTGCCCGAGACCCCTTTTTCCCAGAGACAGTGGGATGAGCCGCTCTGCAGGTTGGTACGGAATAAACTTATAGATACGTCCACCAATACTGCTGAGCGTGCGCGACTGCTGGCTGTGGGAGTCGGGCCTCTGGCTACAGGCACTACCGTCACCCAACATAGGTACTATGTTGAGTGACAACAACTTCTGGATCGCTACATGTCTGCGTTTGGGTGCCCCTAGCGGAGCTCCACATCGTTGTCAATGTGGTGAAGCAGTCGACCGCCTCGGACACCATGGCCTATCCTGCAGTAGGAGCGCTGGTCGGTTAGCACGGCACGCTAGCATTAATGTCATCATACGTCGGGCTCTTGTCACCGCCGGGGTGCCAGCTGTTTTAGAACCCAATAGCTTGGCGCGCGACGATGGGAAGAGACCAGACGGGATGACCATAGTGCCTTGGAAGGTGGGTAGAACTTTTGTGTGGGATGCAACATGTGTCGACACCCTTGCACCATCCCATCTTCTTAGCACGGCGGGCTGTGCTGGGGCAGCTGCTGCTGGTGCAGAAAACTTCAAACGGTGTAAATACAACAACCTCATTGGAAGTTATATATGTGAGCCGTTTGGGGTTGAAACATTAGGTCCATGGGGTCCGAGTGCTCTTCGAGTATTTCGAGAAGTATGTAAACGGTTAGTCGACTCTTCACGTGACCAAAGAGCTGGGCTTTTCCTTGGTCAGAGAATCAGCATTGCCATTCAACGTGGCAATGCTGCCAGCGTTCTGGGCACTTTTCACGTTGACAGCGATGTGGACGAATTTTTTGACGGCCTATGACCCCTGCCCTTTTATACGCGTTCGTAGTTTTATTTTATTTTTATTTAAGTGTATTTATAGGTAGTTATTGTTAATTAAGTATTTTATATTATGTAAATTTTAGATTACTAAAAAGATGTCTATAAAATTAAGGTCTGTAAATAAAGGAGGTTCAATATTGATATTTTGACATCGAGCGGGCGCACGGCCAGAACTGCGTTAACATTGGGGCGTATAATTATATCGCCTTAACTTATTTGCAGTTGGTAAACTGACCGCGACCTATATATATACATCGACCTATATATAAGTAGAATGGGGAGAACAGTTTTCGAACGGCAAAGTTAATTTTGTCCCTTCGTTAGAGCAATATTTGGAGCTTTTATTGTTTATAAATTAAGTAATGTTACCTATTTTGGAGAAGTAGCTCTTTGTACGGAACCCTCGGTGCGCGAGTCCGACTCACACTTGGCCGGTTTTTTTTATAGGTGGTTTTTGTTATTACACTATTTTACCATATCGCCTGGTGGTAAACAATGATGTGGTTGACGGTGATGCACGCTTGCCTGGAAGTAACCTATTCACTCTTGACTAAGACCCCCAGGTAATTTTACAGCAGCTCGTTGTCTGATTTTGCCCTAGATTTATTTGTGATTACTCTGTTGCCAACAAGCTTGCCCTTTATTTCAAATTGAACTCTATCATTTTATTGTAGCTATAAAATGTGAGTGTATTGACTGCCTCTATATTCGAGAAAATTTAGCAGTGGTTGTTAAGGGTTAAGGGAAGGATTTTTTTATTTTTATTTATTGTTAAAATTCTTCAGCCACTTATTTTGACACCCACGGATTCAATTTAGAAGCTAATTTTTAACCAAACTTTAAAAAGGCCGGGTTGGAAATAGCCTCGAATCTAATTTGCATATTCTAATTTTAGAAGAGCGAATGACTCAAAGAGGCTTATTTTTTCTTTTTTGTGAATGTCTTTTTATGCTAACTGTTGTTAGGTAAGCACAAGTAGTGAGTAAAAGGTGTTTAAATGTTTATTCGGAACTGTGATACGGTACAGTACAGTACAGTATGCTACAAATCAACTTTGTCAAGAATTTGTATCGCCTCCGCAACTTTTAACGGAGGTAAAGAAAATCGGCTCGAAATAGGCTAATACCCTTTATATGGCAGTGGTTCTTATTGTGGAACTCGAAGATCAAGTGTTTACTTCCATGTCTCTGCCACCGCCAAGTAAAAAACATGTGAGCTGTTTAGTGTGCTCTAAGAAATTGCATAGTTTACCCCTTCTAGACCACTTGACGAGGATTTTTTTCTATATTATTTTATATATTATATGGATATTTTTCTTTTTTAGTCAGTTCCACCTCCGTTTGTCTCTGCATCCGCTAGTCAAGGTCCGATACATCCTTTTTACAAATGAGCATACCAATGTCATTTAACTGTAAAAATTGTCAAGGTGAGCTTTCCCTAACAAAAAATACAAGTACCATGTTATATACAGATGTGGCTTCTGAGTCATTCATAACCGCGGTTTAAGTATTCGATTGTGCTATTGGTCCGTTATCTTGACTTCTTCTTTCGTGTGAGGTGTGGCCACCTCTGGCGTCAGAGTTAATTAAGCCGCCAGCCAAACCCAATGTGTGAATCCCACAGGCCTCTGAATAATTGCGTTTTAGAAAACAATGAGTGTTTAAGGAACAAATTTGTAAGCATTTGCTGTTGATTCTGGCTTTCAGGAGTTGCGACATTCTCGTTACTAGGATCCGTAAACTAATATATATATTCAAAACATTAAGGCATGTAGCGAATCTTAAAACTACAAAAATGGTGTACTTTGCTCTCTGCCAGTCACTTGTCAACTACTGCATAACCTCTTGGGGAGGGGCAGGAAGAGGGTACCTTATGGAGGTGAAAAGGGCACAAAGAGCCATTCTCAAGGTTGGAGCTGAACTACCTTTTCGTTTTCCAACCTCTGATCTGTATAAGTGCTGGGATGTATTAACGGTCAGGCAGACCTTTATACTTACTATATTGATTAAAAAACATACACAAATAAGATATGACCCAAATCTCATGCAGAATAAACGAAGAAGAGGAAATGTCTGTCCTGCTGACTCTTTCCACACTAGTCTCTCGCAACGTTTTTACTGTTTTCTTGGAGTATACCTGTATAACAAAATTAATACAATACTCTCAATATACCCTCTTCATAAATCAATCTGTAAACTAACTGTATCTAAATGGCTCAAAACTCTTGATTATCATGCAACTGAAGGGCTACTGATTCCTATCCGCTAAGCCTCAACTCTACCCCCATTCACACCCTCAAACACTCGTATGCCTACACCTTCCCACACATACTTTCACATACTCACATACACACACTCCAATACCTACTTACAAGCACTCACTCACATACACCTGCACACATACACCTACATACATTCACTTACTCACAAGCACCTGTACATGTGTATCTATACTAATATTATAAAGAGGTAAAATTTGTAAGTTTGTATGTAGGGGGTAATCTCTGGAACTAATGATCCAATTCTAAAATTTTTTTCACTGGTAGAAAGCTACATTATTCCTGAGTGCTATAGGCTATATAACATCACGCTACAACCAATAGGAGCGGAGCATTAATGAAAAATGTTGCAAAAACGGGCAAGAATATTACTTTTTGAGGGCTTCCGTTGCGTGCGCTACGTAAACAGTTTCAGTTATGCAATCATGTATGTAGGGTAGGTAGAGTAGGTAGGGTAGGTGTAGGGTAGGTGTAGGGTAGGTAAAAAAAATGAGGAGAAATTAAATAAGGGCCGCATGTTTCTTAACAAATGTATTTTTTTGCCGTGAAATTGTTGAATTTTCGATCACTCAGGAATCGACACTATTTTTATCTATACTAATATTATAAAGAGGTAAAATTTGTAAGTTTGTAAGTTTGTATGTAGGGGGTAATCTCTGGAACTAATGATCCAATTCTAAAAAATTTTTCACTGGTAGAAAGCTACATTATTCCTGAGTGCTATAGGCTATATAACATCACGCTACAACCAATAGGAGCGGAGCATTAATGAAAAATGTTGCAAAAACGGGCAAGAATATTACTTTTTGAGGGCTTCCGTTGCGTGCGCTACGTAAACAGTTTCAGTTATGCAATCATGTATGTAGGGTAGGTAGAGTGGGTAGGGTAGGTGTAGGGTAGGTAAAAAAAATGAGGAGAAATTAAATAAGGGCCGCATGTTTCTTAACAAATGTATTTTTTTGCCGTGAAATTGTTGAATTTTCGATCACTCAGGAATCGACACTATTTTTATCTATACTAATACTAATACACTAATACTAATATACTAATAATATTATAAAGAGGTAAAATTTGTAAGTTTGCAAGTTTGTATGTAGAGGGTAATCTCTGGAACTAATGATCCAATTCTAAAAATTTTTTCACTGGTAGAAAGCTACATTATTCCTGAGTGCTATAGGCTATATAACATCACGCTACAACCAATAGGAGCGGAGCATTAATGAAAAATGTTGCAAAAACGGGCAAGAATATTACTTTTTGAGGGCTTCCGTTGCGTGCGCTACGTAAACAGTTTCAGTTATGCAATCATGTATGTAGGGTAGGTAGAGTAGGTAGGGTAGGTGTAGGGTAGGTGTAGGGTAGGTAAAAAAAATGAGGAGAAATTAAATAAGGGCCGCATGTTTCTTAACAAATGTATTTTTTTGCCGTGAAATTGTTGAATTTTCGATCACTCAGGAATCGACACTATTTTTATCTATACTAATATTATAAAGAGGTAAAATTTGTAAGTTTGTAAGTTTGTATGTAGGGGGTAATCTCTGGAACTAATGATCCAATTCTAAAAATTTTTTCACTGGTAGAAAGCTACATTATTCCTGAGTGCTATAGGCTATATAACATCACGCTACAACCAATAGGAGCGGAGCATTAATGAAAAATGTTGCAAAAACGGGCAAGAATATTACTTTTTGAGGGCTTCCGTTGCGTGCGCTACGTAAACAGTTTCAGTTATGCAATCATGTATGTAGGGTAGGTAGAGTAGGTAGGGTAGGTGTAGGGTAGGTGTAGGGTAGGTAAAAAAAATGAGGAGAAATTAAATAAGGGCCGCATGTTTCTTAACAAATGTATTTTTTTGCCGTGAAATTGTTGAATTTTCGATCACTCAGGAATCGACACTATTTTTATCTATACTAATACTAATATACTAATACTAATATACTAATACTAATAATATTATAAAGAGGTAAAATTTGTAAGTTTGTAAGTTTGTATGTAGGGGGTAATCTCTGGAACTAATGATCCAATTCTAAAAATTTTTTCACTGGTAGAAAGATACATTATTCCTGAGTGCTATAGGCTATATAACATCACGCTACAACCAATAGGAGCGGAGCATTAATGAAAAATGTTGCAAAAACGGGCAAGAATATTACTTTTTGAGGGCTTCCGTTGCGTGCGCTACGTAAACAGTTTCAGTTATGCAATCATGTATGTAGGGTAGGTAGAGTAGGTAGGGTAGGTGTAGGGTAGGTAAAAAAAATGAGGAGAAATTAAATAAGGGCCGCATGTTTCTTAACAAATGTATTTTTTTGCCGTGAAATTGTTGAATTTTTGATCACTCAGGAATCGACACTATTTTTATCTATACTTCTATACTAATATTATAAAGAGGTAAAATTTGTTAGTTTGTAAGTTTGTATGTAGGGGGTAATCTCTGGAACTAATGATCCAATTCTAAAAATTTTTTCACTGGTAGAAAGCTACATTATTCCTGAGTGCTATATAACATCACGCTACAACCAATAGGAGCGGAGCATTAATGAAAAATGTTGCAAAAACGGGCAAGAATATTACTTTTTGAGGGCTTCCGTTGCGTGCGCTACGTAAACAGTTTCAGTTATGCAATCATGTATGTAGGGTAGGTAGAGTAGGTAGGGTAGGTGTAGGGTAGGTGTAGGGTAGGTAAAAAAAATGAGGAGAAATTAAATAAGGGCCGCATGTTTCTTAACAAATGTATTTTTTTGCCGTGAAATTGTTGAATTTTTGATCACTCAGGAATCGACACTATTTTTATCTATACTTCTATACTATCTATACTAATATTATAAAGAGGTAAAATTTGTAAGTTTGTAAGTTTGTATGTAGGGGGTAATCTCTGGAACTAATGATCCAATTCTAAAAATTTTTTCACTGGTAGAAAGCTACATTATTCCTGAGTGCTATAGGCTATATAACATCACGCTACAACCAATAGGAGCGGAGCATTAATGAAAAATGTTGCAAAAACGGGCAAGAATATTACTTTTTGAGGGCTTCCGTTGCGTGCGCTACGTAAACAGTTTCAGTTATGCAATCATGTATGTAGGGTAGGTAGAGTAGGTAGGGTACCTACCCTACCTACTCTACCTCCACCTCCACCTCTACACCTGTAGGGTAGGTGTAGGGTAGGTGTAGGATAGGGTAGATACGTAGCCAGTTGACGGGAGCGAAGCCGCGTGGGACAGCTAGTATGTATATATATATTATATCCATTCTAGAATCAGCATTTTACTTAATGTCATAAATTATGCATTGTATACCTTAACATCATCACATACGTAGTTCATGCTTGATCTATTACATACAAGGTCTAACTGTAAGAATTGGGGAGCCTGGTGACCCGTAACACAGGTATTCAATACCTTCTTCGGGCACCAGTCTCTCACAAATGTTTTCATTTTTTGTATTAGTTTAAGTATTTTCTGTACCTTCAACATTTGTGATGAGAAAATAAATTTATTATTATTATTATTATTATAGCAGTAGTTTGGGAATAGTGCTGTGGGATGGTCCAAAAAAAGAAAAGAAAAAAAAGCACTTTCTCGTATCTGAACATGCATGCATGATTTAGTGAATAAAAGCCAGACTCACACATGTTCCATCTAGCATGAAAACTACCTGGCCCAATAGAATATTTATGTTAAGAGTTAGAGAAATCGACCGCAAAAACGAGATACGAATAATCTAGGATTCAAACAGATATCAAATCTATTTCTTGTAGTAAATCTCTCGTTATGTCCATAGAGATTTACGGCTACCTAACATCAGTTAAGAGAGCGGTGTAACCGCCTCTTTGATACTTACATTCACTTATGTAAGCCTGGTAGACGATAATGTTCTTTAATACAATTTTCAGTGCAGACTAATTTAAGATTGCAAATATTTGACAGTATATAATTCCAAGCATTTATTACCTTGCTATCGTATGAATGTCTTGCTACTAGTAATCCATTTTCAAGCTCTTTCTGGCATTTGATTAAGCTGAAACTTTGAGTACTCATTTATAAAAATAAAAAAAATATGAAAAACCATTTATGGCAGACTAATTTACATGTCCATAGTTGTTAGTAACAAAGGTCTTAAAACTATGTTAGTCAACTTATTGTAATAGTGTCATCTCGTCACGTGAAGCTGGATGACTCTCCCCAGCATCTCAGAGTCAGGCCTCTCAGAAAACATCCTTAGAATTCCGTTGTCGCATAATGGCATAAAAGGCATCGACTCTTGCGTCAGCAAATATGCCCGACGCGCTGCAGAATCGGGGGAGCCTCACCAGAATCCTAAAGGCGTTATTATATTGTACACGAAGAGTGTGTGTAATTTTGAAATAATCTGGTACTATGGAGCTGGTTTCATGATGGAGCCGGATGGCGGCCATATGTTTATCCAGATTTACGGCTATTTAACATCAGTTAAGAGAGCGGTGTAACCGCCTTTTGATACTTACATTCACTTATGTAAGCCTAGTAGACGATAATGTTATTCAAATTCAGTTTTCGCCACGAACATAGGTATAACTGCAATGAAGAGTAATTTGTTTTTTTTTTTTATAAACTATGAAAATTTTGACAATGATTTTAAATTACGATTTTGACTTAATTAACTTACATATGTACGATTTTGTATTTACGTATAGAATATAAATGTGGATGGATGGAGATGGAGGCGGCCAAAGAAAAGATGGATGGACTGTGTGAGGAGTGATATGAAATAAAAAGAAGTCAGTGATAGCGTAACGGGAGACAGGACAGTATGGAAGAAGAAAGCGTGTTGCGCCGACCCAAAGTGACATGGGATAAGGTCAGGAAACTGGTGAGTTTGACCCATGTTCGGAATGTAGGTAACTAAGATAATCTTCCCCACCGCATCTCTCCCACAGTGGCCAGTCTCAAGAAAGATTAGCACCTAAAAATAATTAGGACACAGGTACACTCTTTGTTACTTTACTATCGAGTTACGATCGAACGATAATACGACACGACCGGGAAGAGATCAGGCACAGCCGCACAGGACCCATAACTTAACCCAACCCGCTTTCGAGACACAGGATCGTCCCATCAGACAACATTGTAGTAGGTGAACTAGTAGAAATTTACACAAGTTAAATGTTATGAATTACGGCTGCTTTTATTGACCCTTTTCAACCCCCAAATACACCAGTGATGGCCCAGTGGTATCGGCCGCGACTTACAAGTTGTAGATCGTGGGTTCAAACCCAGGCAAGCGCTTTACTTTGTGTAAATTATTTCATTACTACTGCTCTTAAAACAATGAAAAAAAACATCGTAAAAATTCGAAGACATGTGACATCCACTAACTCGGACTTGGCCCGCGTGGTGGATTATGGTCCAGTCCCTCTCACATAGAAGAGGCCTGTTTCCCAGTAGTGGGATCATTAATAGGCAACCACTGTAGAAAAGTTCTTCATTTTCATCACCTGTGGCAAGACCCTTGAATTTTAAGTGTGTGGAAAAAGTGACTTGGAATCCATATTTTTTTTGGAATCTATTGAGTTTGTTCTGCGATTTCACGTTTATGACCAAATTCTATGAACAATTTTTTTAAAACAACGAGATAGGTATTTATTAATCTAGCCTGAATAAATATCTAGCCACCTAAAAGTAGCCATATTTTTGTCATTAAATAGGCGTAAACAGAGATTAGTTGCGGTTAATCGATTTATTAGTGTAGCGAAGACATGCTCGCACCGATAAAATCAATTTTCTGAAGATATAAATAAAAGCTGTATAAGTATGCCTTTCTGTCACTCCTATTGCAATTTGACTATGGTGGAGTTGTTTAAAAGCGTATCGGCCTGGTTTTCTATCAATTTGTAGGTCAGCCTGATTTGTTATGTTTTTTTTCTGTTGTAATTAGTTTCCTTTAGCTATTTATTGCATGCCATCTGGTGACCACTGATATAACTTTCACAGTTAGTTTTAAGTTAGCGCCATCTAGTGTTGTTCAATATAACTAGCCTCACCTGCGCGTTGATTTGCTAGCGGTGTAAAAAGTTCTTTGAATTATTTAAAGATGGCGTTGAAACTTGTCATTTTTGTTTATTCTTGTTCTGAAAATAATAATTAATCTTTTAAACAATTTTTGTTGGCTATGAAATAGTATTGTATTTTTCAATTTAAAATCATGTTTTATTCTTAGCTTATTTTTATTATTTCATGAAACTCATGTGTAAGTACCAACTCCAAGTTTTCATTTATAACGCAGTTCCACATATTTGGAGCAGATGGCGCTGTAATAAGCTTTTCAGTATTCTCATTTTTGTAGAGATGTAGACAATCTGCATCATCTTTTCCGGTTAAACGAAACATACATTTTCAGATGATTTGCTAATAGAGAAACGGGCTATCATCGTAGCCCAAGTGTAACCTCTTATTCACACAATTTATTTAGGGTCGGTGCAACATAAATGTAGGTAGGTTATACCGTATACAATAAGCGAACCAGAGTGAACCCAGTATTTAGGCCATTGCCCTCTTGCTTGGAAGATCTAGTAACGTGAACAGTAGCGTTTTAATAGCGTTGACACGATCAAAGCCCGTAAGCACTTAGTGCACTTTCTTAGTGATTGCTAGGTTCAATCAAATTGGAATAGTGCCCTACTAGTGCCAGACTAACTAGCTAGTTAGGTAGTATATGTAACTACCTACCTAAGTACAGGTAGCAAGTATATCTGTACTTACAGTATGACATGCAGAGTAGAAGATAAGCGACATAGCCTGAAAAACCGACTCAATATCAGTAAGGACATTGCTCACAGAACGTGTGGTTATTGTGGCTGAAAGGTTCTGAAGTCGCGGCCGCGTACCGGAATACGCAGCGATAAGAAGGCCTCCCACAAGGTAGACCGATGACCTCGTGAGGGCCGTGGTAGGCCACTGGATGCTAGAAACAAAGTCCAGTGTTTATAGCTTCGTTTGGAGGAGGCGTATGTCCAGCAGTGGACGTCTTTCAACTGAAATTATGGTAATGATGACTAAACCACAAACTTTCTAATTGGAAACTCGGGACCTATTTCCCATTTATCTTATTTATTGAGACTTCAAGCACAAAAGGAACAAAGACGGACTTAATGCTTTAGGCATTCTCTACCAGCCAACGAAGGGTGGTGAAGAGATAACAAGGCAGAAGCAATGTTTAAACAAAATAAAAATAAAAACGTTGTTATTAACATACTAAAATAGGTAAAATACACGTACATATTGTCTATTGAATATAATTATATATTAATGAATTAACAGAAAAGAAGAAAGTGAGATGTGAGAACTCTCCTTAGTTGTGTTGAAAATAAATCCGCAATTTCCGCTTGAATGCAAACCGACTTAAGTAACCGTCCTGATTTTTGAGAAACGCGTTCCAGAGAAGAATGGACTGAATATTGTGAAGGAACAGTGAACAAAATCAGTAGTATGAACGCAGATGCCGAGCATCTTCATATGCCTATTGAATATGTAGTGATTATTCTTTAACGTAAATTGTAACGCTATTTTATTTCAGTTCAAATACATTCTTACCGCTGCAACAAAAACAAACAATTTCTCTACTCGGAATGCTAGTAATTATCAAAGTTTTGCAGTTTGCTGAGCTCGCCCGAGTATACCCGAGTATCCACGAGCATCCCCGAGTCTCGACGGTTGAATAATTAAATAAGTTTGGAAGTGAATGTATGTAGATAAATGTGGAGGGACTCTTGGGATTGAAGGGTAGTTGCAACAAAGATCATAGTAGGTAGGTACTAAGGTTTGTGGTGAGAGGTTGACGTGGTTTGTCCTGTTACATGAATTTAAACATGCTACAAACTCTCTAGTCATAATGTTGACACTTAAGCCAGTGATACCTTTCCATCCTTGAGTACCTGCACATCAGCTAGTCTCATTGTAAGGCAAATCCGTCATCTCAAACAAAGGACTAACAAATATTTCACTACTTTGTATGTCATTATGTTTGCGATTTCAGAATTACAGTTACTGTTTTTTTGTCAATGTTACTCTGTTATGAGTATGACATACGTAGTGTAACGTTATAAAAATAAAAAAAACCGGACAAGTGCTTATCGGAATTCGCACATTTAGGATTCCGTATCAAACCTTTAAACACTTTTTTTTAATGACAATTTGTATGGATTTATATACTGTGAAAATTTGAAGAGATTTTGCTCCAACCGTTTGGCTGTAAAACCTGTGTGACAGACGACGGACAGACGCGTATGTGACAGCAATAGGGTTCCGTTTGGACCCTTCATGTACGGAACCCTAAAAAAACGTCACGTTATTACGTTTAATTTTGTTTTAAAAATAAAAATGCAACGAAAATCTATAATAGAATACAAAAAGGTAAATCATATTATTAAAAATTGTTTAACAAAAAAACTAAACCTACTTCCAAAACAAAACACTACAAAGCGAAAAATAACATTCTTTTCGGAAGTCAGAGTCTTTGGTATCTATTTCTTTTTCGTTTTAGACACCAACTTCCAAAAAGAATGTTAATTTTCGCTTTGTGGTATTTTGTTTTGGAAGTCGGTTTGTTTTTTTGTTAAAAAGTTTTTCATTTTTATCTTTTTAGTTTTTGTACTATATTAACATGATAATTATTTATAGGATTCGGTCATTTATAGCTATGGTCTTCTCATAACAATTCCAACAAGCCTAAACACGGCTGGGATACATTGTTTCGTGAATTGAAAAAAAGAATTTTCAAAATCGGCCCGTAATAATTGACCGGTGAAAACATAAAGTCGAACATAGAACCTTATCCTTTTTGGAAAGTGGTTAAAGTGGTTAAAAATACGGACAAAACCGCAGTTAACGAAAAACATATCGTAAATGTAAGCCGAAAAACGATAAAAAAGAAGTACCTAAGACAAAGATTTCCAAAACGAAAGTTATTTTGCACTTTTTAGTGTTTTGCTTTTGAAGTCGGTGTAGTTTTTTGTAAAAATGATTTAATAAAGTGATTTACCCTTTTGTGAATAAGTTGTTAAAAATGTGAATTACTTACCTTTTTAGGGTTCCATAGCCAAATGGCAAAAAACGGCACCCTTATGGACGTCATGTCTGTATGTCTGTCTGTCTGTCCGTCCGTATGTCACAGCCATCTTTTCCCGAAACTATAAGAACTATGCTGTTGAAACTTGGTTAGTAGATGTATTCTGTGAAGCGCATTAAGATTTTCACACAAAAATAGAAAGATAACAATACATTTTGGTGGGGAACCACCAAAATGTATAATATTTAGAACTAAAGAATAAGTAAGAATACTTAGAACTAAAACTCAAAATTGTTTTTTCATCAAACCCATACGTGTGGGGTATCTATGGATAGTTCTTCAAAAAATATATTGAAGTTTCCAATGTATATTTTTTCTAAACTGAATAGTTTGCGCGAGAGA
Source organism: Orthosia incerta (assembly GCA_948252205.1). Lineage (NCBI taxonomy): Eukaryota > Metazoa > Arthropoda > Insecta > Lepidoptera > Noctuidae > Orthosia > Orthosia incerta. The sequence continues at coordinate 14,108,242 of OX411764.1, read as the reverse complement.
CACTTCCAAAGTGGTAAAATGTGTCCCCCGCGTCCCCCCCTGTAACTTCTAAAATAAGAGAATGATAAAGAGAGATCTAGTAAGTAAGTAGTTTTTTTTTTAATACGTCATATATCATAAATCGCAATTTACCAAGTACGGACGCCATCGTGCGCGAGCCCGACTCGCTCTTGGCCGGTTTTTATCTTTATATTCTTGGTGTGTTTTATTTTAATAACAATATTATACGTGTTAACGTTGCGTTACGGGATTTTATTTTATTTTATAATGTTACAGTAGGTAGGTATATAGGTATTAGGGTCGCGAATAAATTTGAAAGAGAGTTGCCGCGGCCCTGGCACAAGCAACTGAAGGAACACGGGTGGGTTTTAGTCAGTAAAAGTCTGACACGCCCTCCCGCTTCACCCAGAGCGGGAGAAGTCATTGGATGATATCCCAACCAAAAAAAAATTAATAATAATAGTAAAAAAAGTAGGTAGGTACTAAAGTCATACACCATACTTATCTCTAACTTACTCAAAGTCGATGTAAAGAAAAGAAAACTTTTGACCAAATGTATTTTATTTACAAAAATTAATATTAATATTTAAAATGTTATACTTATTTATCATAATTTACTTACAATACAAAACAGTTTGGCATGATATTAAGATCTACTATTAAGTAAAATATAATAAATAATTTAGAAATGAACACAATCAAATCGCCTACAATATAATACGCCTAAATTCAGAAAAGGATATAATTATTGAATGATGAATACTGCAAGCCAGATCTAGAAATAAGAAAATGAACTAAGCGACAATAACTGCCAATTGATTTGATGACTTATCTAACTGTACAAAACAAGTCTTTTTAATTGACGCTACTTAAAAGTCATGTTCAACTTTAACTTGAAGTCCAACTTGAGGCTTGTCATGTCCAAAGTTCTTCTCCACGGTACCTCCAGCAACAAGCCTGGTGTCCTTGTCTACTTTCCATACTCCATCACCAGTCAAGGTAGCCTGAAATGAGAAGAATTCTTGCGTTAGTCTTATGTCTAACTTTGGTTGTTTGGTTGGTTATGCCTTGCTTCTGGGCCCCATAGAGCTCGAATGTGGCACCAAATAAAATTATTTAAGAAATATAAAAATACAAACTCGTGACAAATTAAGTAAATACTAATAAAGTATAAACCTGATTTCTAATATTTCTACTGATCAGATAAAGTTTTCAGTAATATATTAAAGAATAGTTTTATAGTTCAGCAAATTATGTAACACTAACCTAGCGAATAACTGAATTTCAATAGAAAAAGATGCCAGTTTACACCGGTTTGCTTTTCACTGACTTGAAAGCTACTGTACTCTTTCATTCTTTAGATACAGATAATGAGAAGTTTTCTTTCCAAAGAAGTGAAACACCACTAAGTTTTTAAAGAAACGAATTACGGTTGACCATAAAACAATTCATTTGAGCCCTAAAAAACCGAGCTTTGGCAAAAACTCTGACACCTCGAAGGTGCCTTAGAATAAGACAATAACAACAAGGCAACACTACACAACAGAAATAACAAGAGTAACAATTTAATACTTACGCCACTACCGCCTCCAATCTCCTTATGAACATCAAGAGAAGCTCTAGCATTATCGTTAGCATTATGCCAGTCCAACTTGGTGCCTAGAACACTACTGTCCCCAGCAGGACCGAGCTGTCTCTCACCGTAGGCTTGTCCTTCGAAACGACCGCGTTGGTCATTGAAGATATCTTGCTTGTAGCCGCCTCGACCCTACGGAAAGACAGTTTAGTTAGTTTTTTTTGGATATAATAATCATCATAGTTTTCCTTTTTTCCAGTTTTTTTGGGCTTGTATCAGAAATTTTATCGTATGTATAATATCAGTTTAGATTACAAAAATCTTTCTCTCACAGGAGGGTGTCCCAGCAGTTGAAACATTACATAGGCCAATTACTTAATGCTTTTATGTAAATATTTGCTGGTCAACAAGTTTCGTATCTGAGCTGACTGAATAGGTTACATCCACATTTAACAGAGGTATTTTTATGAAAACCTGTTGTTTGTGAATTTAAACCATAAGTATAATAAGGGTACTCACGTATAATCCAGCATCATTGCTGCCCAACTTGCCAAAGACATAGCCTCCACCAACATTGTGCTTAAAGTGTAAGTCTTTGAAGAACTCGTTTTCATCCAGTCCTGGTAGCCTGTAGACTTGAGCGTAGGAGCAAGCAACGAGGGCTGCGAAGCACAAAAGGATTGTGGACTGCATGGTGAAGCTGAAATCAAAAGAAAAGATTTTGAATATAATATTAAGATTATAATCTTCGAAGAAGTAGGCAGAAGTGCAAACGTAGTATATAAAATGCCGATTAAGTACCATATTATATAATCCAAACTACCTTTTTCTGCCTACAGAGAGAGAAAGAGAGGATTGAAAATTTCTGAAACACAGCTCTTCCCAGAGATCTAATTCAGGAACTCATACGATGTAACGCTTGCAGATATAACGGCAATCAAATATGAATTTATAACTCAACTAAGTCGCACTGAATTGGAAGATGTTATTTAATAATTTAAGATTGATTACAATCTTTATACAGTTTAGGGCCAGGACAAAGCGAAATTTTATCATCTATGACCAAATTGTCAAAAAATCGAAAATATATTATGGGATTGATAAGTGCTAGTTCACGTGTTCAATCCCGTACATTTCAAACTTTTTACAATCTTTATTGCTGATAGAGCCCCTTACATGCCGTAGTTAAACACACCTTTTTGGAAACTATAACTTCTTCTCTCCACAAAGAACTGCTGTAACCTGTGCTATTCTCAATCTCAAGCCGAACATTTATACTAGCTTCAACATCTGAGGTAAATTCCCTAGACCGAGAGCATAGGGGACTTATTTGAGATGACGTCGTGAGTCAAACGGAGTTCATTTGTTTTTAATTGAGTGGTTCACGGGACGATTGCATAGTAGAGTGTGTGTGCGTAGTAGTACGGAGATAAGATTGAGTAGTAAATAGTGTATACTATGATAATTATTGCGACTGTTTTCGAAATTGGGATTGGTAGTGTTTATTGTTGGGTAGTAAGATTCGTCAGCTATGTTTGTATTTTCATCATTTATCCCGATGATTTTATTATTTGTCATGCGTTAGGTAGGTTTTTGACCTATATATTCGGCATCAACTGTAACATTGTAATATAATATTGTCAAATGTAATGTTAATTGCTGTGTGTGAAACTGCTTGATCGAAATTGCATCTGTCAATACATATTTTTATATGAGATGATAGATATTAAAAAATATTTTGTACGCATGTATGGGCTGCTACCCAACAATATTCATTATAATTATGGCGTTCATAAGAAACCGGGGTTGTCTTAAGGCATTATGAAATCAATCAGACCACAAAACAGGTTAAGCCTTTTGTTAGCAAACAAAAACCCTGTACCGAAATTACAGTGGGTATAGTTTTAAAGCCTAGCTAATGATCTGGGGCCGATTTCTAAATTGAGTATTAGAATATATGTAATGAGTGTCAAATTTTAACAGGTTTTCAGGCTAAAGTATAGTTTGACAAATACCTACTCAACTTCAAATGCTCAATTCCGGTCTAGACATTGATCGTGTCTGTTCAATAAATTTTTCATGCAATACAGGCCTTCGTTAATGCTAAAACTGATAAAAACACTACTTGACATAATAATAGTAACTGAAGAAAAAATGAAAACGGGTACTAATGTTGCTAAGCCATGTCTTTTCTGACGACGCAGAACTTTTTGTTGCGCAAAAACGCGATCCTCTTTTATTTTGCCAATCAACCGAGCATGAAATCTAACCCAGTGACAATTATAATAGGATAGGTTCCCTTCTTTGCGATAGGTTCATAACGCTGATTGAATGTTGTGTTTAAACATTCCCCTTTTCGGATATACAAATTAAATAAATAAAATGAGTTTATTTCAAGTAACAAGACTCATATACAAAAAGATAGAAGGATACAGACAGGTTGTTTAGTATAGGCCTGCGGATCACAAAGCCACGAGGCGAACGCTGGGGCCCATGGCAGCGCTGCGACTTCTGGATCCTACCAGGACCAGTACTCACGTAACTGCGACTCGCAGCAGTGGAAAGCTAGGGGTATGTTCCTTATTGGGGAGAGACACTGGTTCCTGTCTGACAGGTGGGAAGTGGGACAAGTACACTAATTAACACTAGTACTCACCTTGATCCCCGCGGTGAGCTCCTGGGGTCGTTAAATACCGTGCCAGGTCGGGAGATTAGGGATAGGAGAATATGTATAATAAAGGGTAAGGGGCGTGGTCTTGGGGCAAAGATTCCCTGCGGACACCTGGACACGCTCCCGGCAAAATCCCCTCGCTGTGCGCGAAATATACACAATAACCAAAGCACAAGACTCCGCACAATACAAATCGCGAATCGCGGATGCAATTCCGATGCAGCTGAGGTTGATTATTTAACGTTTATATATAATCACAACGAGACCTCTATTTCGCGTTGCACGCGATCACACCAAATTTTCTAGACTAATGACACCTATCAACCGTCAACTAACAACTGTCAAAAATCAATGACAGCCGGTTGACTCAGTATTGCAACAGACGTGTTGGGACGAAACACAGGTTAACAAGCACAGACAAAAACGAACACTCACAAGATAACAATATGTCTGCTGCAGCATTGCTGGATATATGGGCAATCCAGTCTGTTGGCAATCAGCGCCAGGACAGTGTTGGCGCTGCCCCGCAATCTGCGCACCGTTTGCCATCGTCACGTAAAGGGCGCCACCGCGAACATGCCCGAGGCGCTGCAGTGGCGGGGCAGCCCCAAAACCGTCCTGTATTCGTTTTTGAACTGGACGCGGAGGGCGCTGCATGCCGCACGAGTATACTTTACCCGGAGGCTGCAAATGTAGAGGGATGTCAATAAGCTCTAAAAAGCGTTATTTTTATCTCCCTCGAACAACGCAGAAACCTACACGCATATTACCTCTGACTGACAACGCCCTCCGCTACCGCTTAATGTCCGCATCATCTTTTAGGTAAGCTGTAACTATTTGACCCATATTTAACTGTTCCACTTTCTCAAGCAGTGCATTATTTATACACACAGGGGATACACTACCCTCACTCCTTAGACTAGCCCCAAACACCATGACGTTACTCTGCCCGACATTAAATTTCAATCCATTGCTCATACTCTTCACAGATCCCTATCAATTTCCTAAGACCGCAGACCTATGCGCTCAGCAGCACCATGTCGTCAGCGTAGCTCAAATTATAGACGCATACTCTATCCGCATGGCAACCAAAATGCTGCTGCTGAGCCCAACGATCAGGGCGTTCAAGCATAGAGGTTGAAGAGCGCAGGAGAGGTCAACCCCCCCGTCTTACCTCGCACTCCAACTCATAAGGTACCGACATTACACCCACCCATCTGACGCTATTGGTCTGGTGTATTTGAATATGTTTGAGAGTTCTGGGGTCAACTCGATACTCTAAAATTTTTCCCACAGGATGTTATACATTACATCAAAGGCCTAGAAAAGATCCAAGAAACACGCGTACATGGGAGTTTTGTGATCCGTATAACATCCGACGACTTGCTTAAGACTCAAAATCGCAGCTTCAGTGGACAGTTTGGGCCGAAACCTAAACTGTTGCAAGTGCTGCTAAAATTGTTGCAAGTGAAATAGGCCTGATGCTATTTACGTCGGTAACATGGTCTTGTTCTTAACTACAGGCATCACAACAGTTTTCATAATATCGGCACGTAGGTATGAATGGCACACACATAGAAAATAAAACATTGCCAGCACTCTAGATATAATTATGCGGGCCATCGTGCTGTAGGTGCTCAATGCTGAGCCATAGTGGCCGGGGGGATGTACCTTTAGTCATAGCTTTTATGGCAGCTACATCTTCTTTAGTTAAATATATACCGTTTTAATTTTACCGACACGTTTTAACCCTGACGTAAGTTCTCTAACAAAATCACCAAATATCACGCGGGCAAAGCCGCTGCCCGAAGCTAGTGCTACATGCACTACATAAATTTTGTATAGCCTGCAAAAGTGGCGGTTCAGAAAGAAATCCTCGGAACAGTGAGGTCGCTCCGTGAACCCTGTGAAGCTCCCAGGAAGCTTCTGTGCTTTTGGACGGAGCTAGGCTGGCTATGTTAGCCAGTACAGCCCCTACGCACAACGGACCAAATGGGAGTCTAAGTGCGGAAAAGGGAGTCCCTACCACTACCACTACTACTAGTGGCGGTTGTCATACTGAATGTTATGTAGCCCGTAATACAGACTTTAAGTAATAGCCTGTGAATAATGCTTCGGGAATGTTTGTCGGAGTCTTTGTAGAAACACATGCGTTCTGGGTATTCAGGGCAAATGTTATGGTCTGAACTTGGACTAAATATGGGTATGGTATGGATATGGGTTATGGGAGAAAAGGATTGTCCCGAGGGAGACCAATTGTATGAAACACACCGAAATAAATATTTTCTTGTTGTAATAAACTGGTAGGTTTTTGATAAGTGTTGTACAATTATTTCAACTAATATAGTATAGAGGTAAATTTTAATTTGTGTGATCTCTAAAAGTACTGACTCGAAAACGAAATTACTTAATTGATAGAAGGCCACATTATATCATTGAGTGGTATATTAAGAAGCTATTTTTTATCCCAGCGCGGCGATTTCAAATTCAAATTAAATTTATTGCATCCATAATGTAAATACAGGTGGTAAATATAAGTTACAGAAATAACTATGGAACCTGTCGGGCACAGCAACATTCTAGATACAATCAGTGTCAGATTTCTACGGGATAGCGCCACGGGAGCGAAGGCTCTGGCAAAGACTAATAATATAAAAGGGTGGCGCCCAAATATTTACGAACTAGGTACTAAGTAGATATATGGTTTACCTAGATAGAAATCAACAGTCAAAATGTAGATGAAGAAGAAGTAAGAATCAAAATTCAAGGAAAATAATTTATACAAACACCTCTAGCCAAAACAATAGCAGTCAATGAATATTATCATAAGGAAAACGTAACACTAAATACCAAAATGTTTCCCGCGAAACTCTTCATTAGGCACGTTTGACGTGACTCAGACCACAGAGCATCGAGACGTTTCGGTGGACACGGCATGAGGGTCACTTTTTACTTACAGAAATTGACAGCCCGTGTCAATTTTGAATTTGGCTATGACACTATGACAGCTGAAACTTGTGCTGAGCTTACGAATATATCTAAAATATACTATAATATAATAATCTTTACTAATATTATAAAGAGAAAAGATTTTTTTGTTTATAACGAATAGGCTCCGAAACTACTGCACCGATTTAAAAAATTCTTTCACGAATAGAAAGCTACATTATTCCTGAGTGACATAGGCTATTTTTAATCCCTAAAACGGCTCCTGTGGGGTGGTCCTCAGGAGCGAAGCCGCGGGGAACAGCTAGTTAGTATTAATATAACAGACGCATCATCAAAATCGATTTTCAAGATAAAGCAACGCTTGCCGAGATTATACAACGCTTGTTGATGTCCTATCCAGATTTACCAATTGTTGTTATAATAAATGTTTCTATACTTTTAACGAATCATCTCATAAGTTTTTAATGATAAATATTGTTATTCCTAGTCTTTCATAGTACATAGTAATCTTTTTAATGTATTAACTCTTTCAACTTAGGAAATACATCGTTATTTTTTTACTTTACCTCTATGCTTCGAAAGTACTCCTTAAGGCAATTCGTTCTGCCGCGGGAAAACAACCACTTAAATTTCACGGTGTATATTGTTATTCGACGTAAGGTGTGTTTAATTTTTATCGCCTCACAAATACAATCTGGCTAGTCGCATCGAGACTACTCGTCTCGATGTCTCGGCAAGCATGATAAGACGTTGATCCTGCCTGTCATTGTAGATTTTTTATAGTCGTTAGCGCAGACGACTTAGAGATACTACGTATGTCGTTAGATAAGAAGCTAGAAAATCCGACTCTTCTTACCAAAGAGTATGCGTTACCTGCTAAATGGGTTCACATCATCAGCCTATTAATGTTCCCAATGCTGGGACACAGGACTCCTCTCTGTGAGAGGGTATGGGCCGTAATCCACCACGCGGGCCCAGTGCGGGTTGGTGGATGTCACATGTCTTCGAATTTTTGTTTCTAGGACGTGCCGGTTTCCTCACGATGTTTTCCTTCACCGTTTTGAGAGCAGTGGTGATGAAATAATTTACACAAAGTAAAGCGCCTGCCTGGGCTCGAACCCACGACCTACAACTTGTAAGTCGCGGCCGATGCCACTGGGTCACCACTGCTCAAAAACTCACTGGTAAATGGGTTGTGAAGGTAAAATAGGCAGTATCTTCATGTATAATACTGGTATTCAGCAGCATCTAGTTAGATTGGGAGCCGACCCGATAAAGTAGTTGATGCCAGCTCGCATGATTCCGTGCTCTGTGACTCACCATAACGAATCGTTGACTGAAGAAAAGTGAATCCCCCTTATCAACAAAGGTGAACACGGCTGACCTTGTTATCACTGCATTTGAAATTAGCACGTAAATGTTTATATTTGGGTTCGTAGTGTGATCAGCTGAGAGACGATAAAGGGGGTTTCTGGGCTAGTTTTGTTTTTGATAACAGCTGACGATGTGTGGGTATTGCACGATGCACCTTACTGGCGGGAACGGGGAATACAGAGGCAAATTACGTTAGCTAGAGAACTTCCGCACACGTGATTGGTATTGATATCTAATGACAACAATGTCAAGTAAGTACAGCTGACTACGGGGTCAACGGTCGTCGCTGGTAATTTATCGCCATTAAAGTCAATACAATGTAGAACAGTGTATGCACTACGCAACTGTCCCCAAGGACAATCCCCGGTTGGTGCAGGACTATTGCAAATTATGGAGAAAAATGTATTGAGGTATGGATTTGGTAAGTTTAGTGGATTGATTGCCCAAAACTATAGGAGGACTACCCCCTGCCCGACCACTGTTGAACTACACCGATATAAAATGGCAGGGGGTGACTTGCGCACCCAATTAAAGGGCCTCCGTAAAGGGTCGCTAGCACTTTAGTAACGTAGCGCCAAGGGGGCAACATATCCGGAGGTGCTTGAGTAGTGGAGAGGTATACAGGACAACCCCAGTAGTACGGCAAAATCCCTACCAGCATCTTACTGGGTTAGCTGCCTTCCTCCGAGTACGTTTGCTCTTGCGAATCTCCAATCAAGCCGGCCAAGTAAGGTAAGAAAGAGCTCTAGTCCCCATCAGTTTTCACTCCAACCGGCCAATAAAGGCAAGCTAGAGATGAGGAACAAGACTTCTCCCTGGAGATTAGGTGCGTGGGGCGCCACTGCCCACCAGCTCGCCACAAAGCTGCCCTGCGGATTGTATCTCTCTTAGTCTGACTCCTCACCCTAGGCATGTTGCGGCAAAGTAGAATCTACATAAACCGGCATAAACCTAGGGATCATTGAAGCGCGCAAGCGCCACAATGACGTCAACGTAGAGATACTGCGGTGGAATCATTATTTTTATTATTACAAGCTTTATATAACCTTGCTTTCGTATGTGTGTCCTGCTAATAGTAGTTAATTTTTCAACCACTTCTTGGCATCCAATTATGCTGAAAATTGACGTACTTATGTAACTCTGTTTTTTCTTTTGTATTATTATTGATAGGCTCGCGCTTGACCACTATCTCACCTGGTGTTAAGCGATGATGTGGTCTACGGTGTAACACGCTTTCCTAGAAGTAACCTATTCACCCTTGTAATGTAATCGATAAAAAACCGACAAGCTGGCAACTCTTACCAATAAGCATAATGCTCTTTACCATTTTTTTAAACATTGGTACTGTTTGAGCGCGCCTTATTTGCTTGAATCGTAAAAGATTTGTCAAAGAAGGAGGTGAAATGCATACGAACACTCAATTTTAAATTCTCCGATGATCACAAGAACTTAGAATGGGTGTCACAGAGGAACTGAAAACGTTCTTTAAGATAAAAAGGAGTAAAAGGATTAAAGAGCACATTATAAAGCAAAGAGAGTATGTGGGCATTTCGGCGAAGCCGAATAGGAAGCCATCTGAGCTTAGTACGGAATTCAGAGACATGATTACATTTGCGGCAGCCAAATATAAATCTAATACAGAGATTTTGAAGTCGCTCAAGCTTATCCAATTAGTCTTTGGTGAGATCAAGATAGCTGGCATCAGCATAGTCCAGGATAAGGAGAAGAAGAGATTATGCTATCGCATTTTTAGTGGTGATGGAAAGAAAATTACGAAGACATCAGTCTCAGGGAGCCCGTAGAAGCAAACAGTTTACGACTGACTTCCTGCAGCTGTTTGGTCCAGACAAGAGTTCTGTCGATATAAATCCCCAAGTTCTTCACACTATTAGCTATAGGAATAATGGTGTTGTTGAAAGAAACCTGGGGAAGCGGCGACCAATCAATCCTAGAAACAGTCCGGGAACTACCAACAACAGTCACCTGAGTCTTCGTTGGATTAATCTTCAGCCCAAACTTAGCATTCTAGTCACCTATTTGAGCCAGGTCTATATTAAACGTATCAATGGCATCAGGTAACTCTCCAAGAGGGTATACATCTGGAGATCATCAGCATACAGGTGGTAGAAAAAAACCAAGCAAAATGTCGAAGTCAACGGTATTGAAGGCATTGCTAAAATCAAGCAGAGCAAGTACCGTTAACTTGCCCACTTCCATGCCTGATGTGATATCTTCCGTTATGTGTACAAGTGCCGAGGTCGTGCTGTGTCCGCGTCGGAAACCAGATTGGAAAGGATTTAGCAGATTGTGTTTGGTATGGAACGTACTGGAATAATCAGGTATTGGAAGATTTGAAAGATAACTAAGCGTAGTAGCTTTAGTGGCCCTATCCAATACGGGCGAAGGAGAAAAATTCCTGTAAAGTAAGTTGAAGTCCAAGTCTTTAGGAACCGTGTCATGAGACTTTTTCCGATACCTAATGATTTCAGAAATTTGCACATCTTGGCTGGATCACCGTTTTGAACAGAATTATGGATATGTTGGCGTTGTGCGATCCTACACATCTTGCTGCATTGGTTCCTTATTGAGACATGTTTCTCCCTGTTGACGTCGCTAGCCCGAATTTTAAACTTAAACATCGCAGCTGCCTTTCTGCCTAGTAAAAGTTTAATTTCATTAGTTAACCATGGCGCTGGAAGATGCTTAACTCTTACAGCTCAAATAGGTGCATGTGCGTCGTAAACCTGAATGAGGGTAGACATCAATATATCAACTTGTTCGTCAAAGGACGAGGATGTGACCAACGGAGTCCTCTTGCAGACGATCAACGTCCATGCCATCAAAATTGCGAAGTAGGAGAGTTTTGAACTTATGCTTAGGAGGTCGAATTTTATAGGAAGTGTAAATTAGTTCATGAAAGGAAAATGCGACGGCAGAACATTGACCATGTTTAGCGACGTGATCGAAGGATGAGACAATAATAAGATCAAGAAGCGAGGGAACAGAGTTAGGAGAATGGTGAGTGGCACCAAGATCAAGAATTATGAACCGATTCTTCATCGCTTCTCATGTGATCCCATTTAAATTTGATCAAGATCTCATGAGTACATTTTAAGTTATCCTTAATTATGCGTATTTTCACGTTAGTGATAAATAGAAAACGGTAACCAAAAAAATTAAACTGACTACCAAAACAAACAAAACACTACAAAGCGAAAAATTACTCTTACTTATTCTTAAGTAATAAATTACCTTTTAATCAGATCCGTAGTGGTAAGCCGTGGTGGTACCAACGTTTCTTACAGATAAAAACTAGCCCAGGGGATTTTCTAAACACCAAGTTCATTCAACGTAATGAACCTATCTCAAAAAATAAAGCTAGGTTAGATATCATAGTCTGTCGATTAATAAAAATAAAAGAGCATCGTTTTTTGTGCTTCAACAAACTCTAAAGCGTTACGTCACTTAGGCCCATTGAGATAATATGTAGTACGTATACATTATTCCTTCAATGCTTAGGCCCAATTTTTTTATCCGTAGTTAACTCAACTTATGGTTAAATGGGCTAACGAATTATTAAATTTTCGCTTATATGCGTTTTTATCAATGTTTTTAGCCTAACAAATGGTCACATAAGTTGGATAGTTAATTATTTGCCCATTTGTTATAGTAACATTATTGATGAATAAACTCGTTTATTTCGAAATTTTGAACTATTTGGTTGAGGATAAAAATATGAGCCTTAGCAACACGCAGAAAAGTTGTGACTTAGCAACACGAAGTTGAAACTTAAAAAAATTGTCATTATTTAATCTAAATTAATATAAAGAGGTTAAATTATTTCAAAATGAACGTTCCCTGTAGCAAAGGCTGCGGGCAAAAGTTAATTATTTTTCATAATAAGCATAGATAAAACCGTCCCACTAGATTTAGTTTTGACAATAAAGGCTAATTCAAAAGTGTGAATTCGGTATACGGACACGTTGCAAATTCGCTTGCAACATGAATTTTGATACTTGCAACAAACACCAATTCGATCAAATTTTTGTCCCTCAGGGAGAAATTTAAGATGATTAATGTAATGACTGTGCCTTCTCAGTATATTTATGAAAATCTTTTATATGCCCATAAAAATATAAATTGATTGAAAATACAAGGAGATATCCATAACATAAATACTAGAAACAAACAAAAATTTGTAGTACCTACAACAAGGCTCAAGAAAACAGGTCGAATATGGAATGATAATGTTACTTATTTAAAATAACTTAGAGCAGTGGTGGCCCAGTGGTATCGGCCGCGACTTACAAGTTGTAGATCGTGGGTTCGAACCCAGGCAGGCGCTTTACTTTGTGTAAATTAGTTTTATCACCACTGCTCTCAAAAACGGTGAAGGAAAACATCGTGAGGAAATCTGAGGCATGGCACAAAAGGCATGTCCCAAATATTCGAAAACATGTGACATCCACCAACCCGCACTGGGCCCGCGTGGTGGATTACGGCCCATCCCCTTTCACAGAGAGGAGGTCTGTGTCCCAGCAGTGGGAAAATTAATACCTATGAAAAATAATATAACTTAGAACTTTGTTACGTCGCTTCGGCTTATGGCTGGACGTACGTCACCGATGCAGTTTCTATGCGCTTGGCGTAAACATGAAGGCTGCACATGCCTTCATGTGCATATCAGCAATATCCATTAGGGATCCGTACTTTATACTGGCGAATGTGGGTTTATCTAAATACCAAACAATAAACAATTCTGCTCATTTCTATTTCAACAACAACCGTAATATTACATAAAGACACGTTTATTTACTACTTCATCTTATCGCCGTACTTCTTACGCATCCAAACACACACACACTACCGTCCAATCATTCCGTTCTGTTCAATTCACAACAAATGAAGTCCGTATGTATGATTCACGTCATCTTAAATAAGTCCTCTGTGCTATCGGTCCAGGGATTCACCTCAGATTTTGAAGCTAGTATAAATGATCGGCTCGGGATTGAGGAAGGCACATTTTACTTCAGTTCCTTGTGGAGAGAAGAAGTAACTAGCAGTTAATAAGGTGTGTATTATATAATTAAAAACACTTAAAAAGGTATGGAATTTCTACGGCATAAAAACTCTTATGGTGATTATTACCATTTTTTTATTGCCAAACTTCACTTTTTGGGTTTAAGTTGAGTTGAAGTCATTCATCAACAGTAGCAGCATCTGAATGTGTACAGACAGTCCTGGGCTCTAGACAAAATTACATAAAGTCGGCGAATTTTCTACATTTCAAAATGTTTGGGATTGACCTCGTGGCATTTCAATTATTTTAAACTGTTTGAATTTCATTATTGCTGATAGAATCGTCGAATCCGACTCGGCTGAGCAGCGTTCGGGCAGTTGCGCGGTATCTTCTCGTCCAACTTACCACAGTGTCTCAAGACGAAAGTTTATGACCAGTGTGTGTTGCCAGTGATGACATATGGTTCTGAGACGTGGTCGCTTACAATGGGCCTCATCAGAAAGCTTAAAGTCATCCAAAGGGCAATGGAGAGGGCTATGCTCGGAGTGTACTTGCGTGATCGAATCAGAAATTTAGAGATCCGTAAGAGAAACAGGGTTACCGACATAGCCCGAAGAATTGCCAAACTTAAGTGGCAGTGGGGGTTGCGGGACGCACGAGACCGGTCAATGGGGTGACGATTGGGGGAGGCCTATGTCCAGCAGTGGATGTCTTCCGGCTGATATGATGATGATAGAATACTCTCTATCTCTCTCAAAATTTGGAGCTGGATCAGATATCTAGTGTTTCAATTATTATTACGGGTCTTGGTATTGGGCAATTCCCTTCCTGTAATATTAACAACAACTGGTGATATGAAGGATTCTACAACCATTAGGGGCAACACTGTCAGCCGTGATAACAGTTGATAATATTTTATCTTCTTTCTATTTCAGTTAACCATGCAGTCCTCAATCATGTTGTGCTTCGCAGCCCTCGTTGCTTGCTCTCACGCTCTAGTAGCATACAGGCTACCAGAATTGGATGAAAACCGGTTTTTGAAAGACTTGCACTTTCAACGCAATGTTGGTAGAGGTCAAGTCTTTGACACTTTGGGTGGCAATGATGATGGATTATTCGTGAGTACCTTAACTATTTATTAAATGTGTGTATGTGTTGATGCTCTCTCACTTGAACCAAAGTTTGGTTCAAACACGGGCAACAAACGAACGGATAAAAGTCCTTTTTAGCATTGAAACCACAACGAAACTAAGATATCTTAAACAGTTTTATTTTTCAGAAATAAGGGATATATATAAAAGTAAAAAGCATAGCGCCAATCCCAAATAAAATAGGAGAAAGGCATAATTATGATGATTATTATTTCCAAAAAGTTACTAACCAAACCAAAACTCTACAGGGTCGAGGTGGCTACAAGCAAGAGATCTTCAATGACCAACGCGGTCGTTTCCAAGGACAAGCCTACGGAGAGAGAGTGCTCGGTCCTATCCTGAGTGGTCGGGGACAGCAGTGTTCTAGGCACCAAGTTCGACTGGCGTAATGCTAATGATAATGCTAGAGCTTCTCTTGATGTTCATAAGGAGATTGGTCGCGGTAGTGGTGTAAGTATTGACTTTATTACAAGATATCTAGATAACATAGATATAAGTTCAGATACTATGAGTTAAAACATTCGCGTTATTGTCAACTTTAGCTTCTGTTTCTTTAAGGAATAAGTGACTGCTATATTTCGAAAAAAATATCAGCAAGTAAAATCTGAGACAGTGAGTGTCAACATCGAATATATGAAAGAGCACATTAGGCTGCAAGTCATTCATAGTAAAACCAGTATAATGGCTTCTTTTTTCATTAAAGTCTGTGTTTCTTTTGACCAAATGTATCTTTAGCTAAAGACACGATCTGATTCATTGAAAGATTAGATATCATGCTTAGATTTATTAACATTTACAAACAATCATTTTATTTTAAGCCGTATTCGATTCTAGCGGATTCAACCAAAAGAAGAAAATTTAAACAAAAGATTAACGGCAAAATTCTCCTCATTTCAGGCGACACTGACCGGTGATGGAGTGTGGAAAGTAGACAAGAACACCAGGCTCGTCGCTGGAGGTACCGTGGAGAAGAACTTTGGACATGACAAGCCTCCAGTTGGACTTGAAGCTAAAATAGAACACGACTTTTAAGTAATGTTAAGTGAAAATAGTTCTTCTGTACAGAAGAAGATAAGTCATAAGATCAATTGAAAACAATAGTCACTTAGATCATTATTGTTCTATCTAGATCTGGTTTGGTATACTCATCATTAGAATCTCCTTTTTCAGAACTTATCTTACCTGTGTAATTTTTGGGTAAATTGATACTGTTCTTTACTAATACAGTAAGTACTTAATTTTTTTTCTACTTAACTTTTTTGTATTGTAAGTAAATTATGTTTTATTTGTATAAAATTGTAAATATTAGTAGTAGTTTTTTTGTAAATAAAATCCCTTTTGTGAAACTCGCTTTCTTTTCTTAACATATCCTCATTTGATCTATACATATAAGAGCGAAAGGTCATTCACTAATCACGAAATATCGAAAACCGCTTGACGTATAAAGATGAAATTTGGCAGGGAGGTGCCTCAAGTGACGTAAGTGCGCACAAAGAAAGGATTTTTTGAAATACCACCCCTAAGGGGTTAAAAGGGGGATGAAAGTTTGTGTGAAATTTCGACGCTTTTAAGTGAGACACGTGAAATTAAAGATATACGCTTTTAGTTGATAAAAGGAATTCATGTTTTTATTAGTTTTTGCAAATTCTACCCCTAAGGAGGTGAAAGGGTGGAAATTTGTTGGGCTTATATAATTGAAACTTGGCTTAAATACTAACCTAATTAAATAGTAAAGGTTTTCATTATAAGTAAAAGACGATTTAGGGGTTGTTCAATATTTTACTGATTTTTGGAAATGCATCCTCAAAGGGGGTGAAATTAAAAAGTCATCTGTAGGATAAAAATTAAATATGGATCACGCGAACGAAGACGCGGGCGAAGTGCTAGTTTAGTATAAAGTAGTGGATGGAGTAGGTTGGTATTTACCAAAAAATATTAGTATACTGTATAACATTCCAAAAAAAACTACAAAGCCTGTAATCGCAAACACACAGGGATGGTTTCTGAATTGAGAGTTTGAAGTTAGGAACAAGTCTACTTTTGTGCATAATTTTGACAGCGTTCCGTCCGCTGACGTAAGTACAGTTTGGAAAATTCTCAAATTCGAATGCTTAATTGCGAAACCGGGGGATAGTGATTTATTTAGTGGTGATAGACGCTTGTGTTTTTAAACAAAAAAGGATATTACAGTAAGTAGTGAAATAAGCGGATAACATAAGTACTAAAAGACTGAAAAAGTGACACAGTCTTTAACATTTTGTCAATCACAACTTGAAGGTCGTCTTCATCATCTTTCTGTATAATAAAATGCGTTGGTTGACGGTTATCGAATGAGATTTATTTTTCTTAGACAAACTCTCAATGAAATAAGTTAGAAAGGAGACACGTTACTAAAATAGAAGTAGTTTTCATCGTAGACTCTGCCTCTGTCACCTATGACCTAGACTAGAGTCAAGAGCAAACCCATTACAAATAAAAAAATAAAAAAAGTTTAGGTTAGGCTACAATTTTGATATCTGTTTTAAACACTCTGTTTATCCTAATTTGTTTGGGATCGACGCAGCTTTTTTTCTTCTTCTGTATCTTGCTAAATTGACTACAGAAAAGTGTATACCATGCAAAACATAAATCTGAAAGTAAGCCAATTTCACTAGATATTTTTATGCAAAGCGTATAGGACGGTTAGTACTGAGGCCTTACCGGTACTTGCTGGGGTACTGCCGGTCGATCTTAAACTGCAACGACGTGCTGCAATGTACTATTCCTCAAGAGAGACTTTGGACGCGGACTTTTTAACGCAGAGTGACCGTGTTAAAATCTCTAGATTATTTACACCACAGATTGACTCCTGGGAGGACCTTTTATACGAATAGCAATGTAGGTGGGATACTTCCATCAAGAGCCGAAACCTCCACCAATTCTTTCCATCCGTTCGTGAGCGGATGGCCAGGACGGGGCTGGAGGTGGATCACTGTGTTGCCCAATTTCTCACAGGACGTGGTAACTTTAAAAGTAAATTATTAATATTAACGTTAGTTTTTATCCGTGGTGCTAGTCAAATGGGCATATCCCAGTTGTAAACGTCTTTTTGTGCCTATTGGCCTTGTTTGTTCTATCTCCTGCTTGTTAAGGAGGTAAGTGGAAATTGTGTTTTTGTTTTCCTCTTCCTTTATTCTTTTCTGATTAATTTCGTTGCGGGATCCAAGACAGTTAAAATTCATTTTCCGGGACTTCGTCGAGCTTCATTGCCTCGGCGCTTTTCTGGTGGTTGCCACTGTTGATTCTGGCTTTCAGGAGTTGCAGTGGTTTGGGAATAGTGCGGACGGATTGTCTCAAAAAAAGCCAATTTCTTGATGACGGCTTCGCTAGTAAAAGAAGTGAGATCTAACTGTAAACCAAGTTCTCTTGAAGTTCCTTGAATCATTTCTGGTCTAGTCGTGCACATTGTTCGTAACTCTGGTGATTTGCTTAAAAAAAATACACACATTATGACTTAGGAAAATTTTACCCATTAGTCTGTGTCAAATTGCTTCAAAAACCAACTTTAGGGATTTCCGCACACATATCAGCTCGTAAACAGATCATCACCGTTATCAACTCGAGCCGTTCAGTATTCAGAGTATGAAATTCCTTACTGCAACACAAACTAATCAGCATCGTTACGGCATCGCCTCGCCTTGGGAAAAGCTCAAGAACTTCAAGCGGTGCGTGGTCAACTCGCAGTCCTCGCGCTTATGATAAGTCGTCACTGCGCGCATACGTCTTCTTCCCATCGCTGACGCTGTGCGAGTCAGACTCGCGCAAGAAGAGTTCCGTACCATTATCGCAAAAAACGATCTGGATATCATGCTTCATGAGATACAGCCTGGTGACAGAGAGACGGAACGCGGAGTATTAGTAATAGGGTCCTGTTTTTACCCTTTGGGTACGGAACCCTAACGATTCTTTAAAGCATCTGAAGAACGTTGCGCATGACAGGAGCAGTATGTCAAGGAACTTCGAGAGAACTTGGTTTACAGAAAGATCATACTCCTTTTATCAGAGAAGACATCATCAAGAACTTGGTTTGCTTTCACATTTATGTCTTAGGTGGGATTCTTAAGTCAATAATAAGATACGGAAGAAGAAAACATGCTGCGCTAATCCCAAATGAATTGGGATAAGGTCCAGTGTTCTATTTTAGTAATGTGTGCAGTACTCGCCAAACTTCTTGGCTGCCCTGAAGTTGGATTGCCAATGCGCACGGCACGGCGCGGTGCTGTTTTTATAAGAGATTTACTACTGCGCAGCCATTGTAGCCAACTTCAGGGTGGCCAAGATGTTTGGCGATAACTGTTTTGGTTAAAAACACAAGCGTCTATCACCATTTAAGTCACTATCTCCCGATTTCTCAATTAAGCATTTGAAGTTGAGAATTTGCCAAATTGTACATTTTCCCGGAAACCTGTTGAAATGCAGCACTAAAGTAGGGTTTGACACATTCCTAACTTCGAATTCTCAATTCAGAAACCATCCCTATGTGTGCGATTAAAGCCGTTGTGGGGTTTTTGTTTTTGTAATAAAATACAGCATACTAATATTTTTTTGGTAAATACTAACTTACTCCATCCATTAATTACTCTACTCTACCAAATCAAAAGATAAGTGAAGAAAAGAAAGCTTTTCATAAAACGGATTTTATTTACAAAAATCTATTATTAATATTTACAACATTTTACAAAAAAAAACAATTAACTTACAATATATACACAGTTTGGCACATATTAAACTAAACGTTAAGTATAAATAAATAAATAATACAGCAGTGAACACAATTAAATTACCTACATAGTATACAATGAATATAAATGCAGAAAAGGGAGTATCTAATGATGATTATTGCAACCAGATGTAGAAAGAACAAAATGAACTAAGTGACAATAACTGCCAATTGACTTGATGAGTTTTCTAACTGTATAGAGAAACTATTTTTACTAAACACTTAAAAGTCGTGTTCAATTTTAGCTTCAAGTCCTACTTGAGGTTTGTCATGTCCAAAGTTCTTCTCCACGGTACCTCCAGCGACGAGTCTGGTGTTCTTGTCTACTTTCCATACTCCATCACCGGTCAGGGTCGCCTGAAATGTGGAGAATTATCTCGTCATTTTTTTTTCATACTTTTGTTTTGATTTGTCTCAGACAGGACCCGTACAGCTCTAATATGCAGACTAAATATTCTTGTTTGTGACATTTGAAGAATTCCAATTTATTTAACTAATCAGATCTAGACTTTATATAATTGAATGAAGAATAGTTTTGTAGTTCATCAAATTTTGGCTTTAACCTGGAGCTGGTCTAGTGAAGTACGAAAATATGCAAAAAGGCCACTTTATTGTGATTTTACTAGTGACGTACCTTTTAGTCTTTAATTAGATGAAGGCAGAGCAAAAGGATTCCACCTTCAAGGCATTTTAAAGTAAAACAGCCACTGATTTCTCAAAGAAATGGGCATTTCTGTAGGCAGGCTAAAGTTAGCAATAATTCGTTTAGGACTTAGAAATCGAATCTTTAAGGTACCTTATCAAAAGTTTATACTTACACCACTACCGCGACCAATCTCCTTATGAACATCAAGAGAAGCTCTAGCATTGTCGTTAGCATTATGCCAGTCGAACTTGGTGCCTAGAACACTGCTGTCTCCAGCAGGACCGAGCACTCTCTCGCCGTAGGTTTGTCCTTGAAAACGACCACGCTGGTCATTGAATATGTCTTGCTTGTAGCCACCTCGACCCTGTTGAAAGATGGTTTGATAAGTCAAATGTTTGGAAATATTCATTAATCTCCAGCCCTTGTACCGACTTATGTGAGGTCAGTGCCTACAATTCTCTTATACCGTCAAATTTTTATTATATGTAGATAAATACACATTTTTAAGGGTACACTAGTCGACGGCACGAACTATTATGTGCGCGGAGTTAAAATGGATTTTATATCAACCGACAACACGTGCGGAAGAGATAGATGCTGCGATGAGCAGAAGGAAGCTAGTTCGCATACGAATACACACTTTTGCAAATTTGTAGCGAAATGGATAATGATTTAGGACGAAACCGAGCACGCGAAATTTTATAAACAGACCTTTGGCAGTCTAGATATCATGAAAAAACGACTAAATCTATCAGTTAAAAATAAAAATATTTGCACTGTTAAACTAGTAATCTATCCCTGTATGGAGGCCATTTTGCAATTTTTCGTTTTCTTATGGTATTTATTTGCGCCCAAAAATGCGTTAAAATTAGTGTCCAAATGTGGAACTTTCGACGCTCATAACTTTCTAATATTTCATTTTTTTACTTTTTTGCTTCCATACAGGGCTAGATAATGATGAGACAAATTGATATCACTTTATAGATATCATTTTTTTTGAACGTACATTGTCAAACAGTGGAATAATCTCTAGACTACGTTTGTATGGATGAATTTTCGACTAGTGGAACCTTAAGACGTTCATCCAGTGTGGATGTGATCCTTAAAAATAATGGCTTTTCCATATCTGTTTGCAACTGGAATAAGGCTATTCCAATAGTAAACATTCATTGCTAGCTATTGCTGATACATATTCATATTCCAACTGTATAACTGCATTTTTAGGGTGCCGTACCTATAGGGTAAAAGCGGGACCCTATTACTAAAACACCGCGATACAATTTTCATTGATGATGTATTTATGTTGCCGCTATAGCAACAAACACTAAAAACAGAATAAAATAAACATTTAAGTGGGGCTCCCATAAAACAAACGTGATTTTTTTGCCGATTTTTGCGATAATGGTACGAAACCATTCGTGTTCGAGTCCGATTCGCACTTGGCCGGTTTTAGTATTTCTGAGTTTAATATTTTCATTATTTACCTAAATAAAATGTTACATGATGTGACGCGATGACGCGATTTTGGTAGCGTCTTTGACAATAAGAGATCATTGGACATGTTAACCATCTTTAAGATTGCTCTTCATGAAATAATAAATAGTAAAGATATACTCACGAATAATCCAGCATCATTGCCGCCCAAAGTGCCAAAGACTTGGCCTCTACCAACATTGCGTTGAAAGTGCAAGTCTTTGAAGAACTGGTTTTCATCCATTCCTGGTAGCCTGTAGACTTGCGCGCAGGAGCAAGCCACGAGGGCTGCGAAGCACAAGAGGATTTTGGACTGCATAGTGAACTGAAATGTAAGGAAAATATTGTTAACACAACATGTCAAATATAGTAACTGAAAGAGTAAGAAAAGCTGCATAATTAGCATATAAACACAGATATATCGCCAATAATGTGCCATGTTATAGAGAGCGAGGGCAATCCAGAATAGGTGCCAACAGAGAGAAGAGATTACAAGTTTCCGAAATTCTGCTCGACCAAAGGATCTAATCCGATTCAACCTAGGAACCCACGCAATCTTCTAAATTTTAGTTGGCTTTGACGATAGTAACAGATGAAGTTACGATTGAACGCTTGTAACGGGATGATTGGATGGTAGTAAGTCAAACCGGTTGTACGAAGTTCGAGGATGTTTTTTGCAAATGTATGATTGGTAATAATTTCAATAGACTTAACAAATACAAAGTATGTCATTATCCATAACAATTTGTCGAAGAGTTCAAAATGTATGGCATTAACAAGTGATAGCAAAAAATCACGATGTCAATGCCACAATATTTCTAACTTTTGACAATTGTTATATTATCGCTGATAAATATTCCTTAGAATACCCATACTATTACACATACCTTTTTGAAACTGTAACTTCTTCTCCCCACAAGGAACTGTAGTAAACTGTGCGTTCCTCAATCCCGAGCCGATCATTTATACTAGCTTCAAAATTTGAGGTGAATTCCCTGGACCTCTCGCACGGGGGACTTATTTGAGATAACGTTGTGAGTCATACATGTTTCATTTGTTTTTAATTGAACGCATGTATTGAGATGATTGGGTGGTAGTGTGTGTGGATGCGTTGGTACGGAGATTGAGTAGATAATTCTTGTATACGAAATATGGATTGGCAGGGGTGTTTGTTGTATAGGACAGTAAAATTTCGTCAGTTATGTTTATAATTTTTCACAGTTTCTTCCACCAGTTTTTTTTTTAATTTGTCATGGATTTGACAGGCTTACACTGAGTTTCTAAAATATCTAATAAATTATCAAATCCAATATCAAGAGCTATTATTATTAAAACAATATGAATAAATAGCTTGGTATTGTGACGAGGTCCTTCACTTCCATACTCTTTCATTCTTTTATTACTGGCCACTTTTTATAGCAGGCCACTTCATCATTTACTTTTCACACATTATCATTCGATTTTTAATTCAAATTCTGTACGCCACACATGCACTCTCATTCCGCCCAGCGTTCACTTCATCTTGAGAGCCCGCGGAGGCTAGTTACTGTCTGCAATTATAATCATCGTCTTATAATCTTAAATTCTTGTAATCTTTTGAAACACTGTGAATCCTTCTAATAATTTGGTGCAAGTAATAAATATTCTCCGGCCTATTCTGTTCTTTCACTACAACAAATAACGTGGTCCGGTGAGGCTTCCTCAAATATACAGCAGCTGGCAAGAGGGCAGAGGGCCTACCGGTACAGTATGATGTAAATGAGGCAAGTCAGGCGTAATTCCCGTATTTATTTGGAGCATTCGCATTGGCAACGCAGTCGCAACCTGTTTAAAAATACTACATATAATTTTTGACATTGATTGTAGCATTGTTGAAGTTTATACTGTGACTGAAATTCGAACGTTTTTTTAATACGGGAATAGGCTTTCTGATAACGTTTATAAGACTTTCAATTGAATCCTGTAGCCAATTCTTTGCAGTATTTATAAATAAGTCTCTAACAATAAGCTATAGGTAGATACCTAGCTTAGATCAAAATTTCAACACCAGTTAATTCAATGACCCAGACATTGATCATGAATCATGAATGTCCAATTAAATAACTGGCTTTGGAATAATACAACTCATAAAAAATATGAGCGAATTGGTATCGAAATTAATATTCAAACGAAGTTTCAACCTACAAATTCGAATGTTCAAACACAAAATTCTTCACACTTATGAATTGGCATTGATAGATAAAAATAAATCTAATAACATAGTTTTTATATTCTATACTTATTATTAGTAAGCTTTATCCCGCGGCCTCCCGAGCCTGATCAAGAGAACGTCCATTTTTCAAGAATAAACAATAAAAAAGAGTAATCCTTATTATAAGCACCTACTGCCAGATAATACTTTGCTCATACATAGACAATTTTGCCGAGTTTTTTTTTTTGGAGTTTATATTTGCATAAACCATTCTTTGATTGACACCTAATTCCTGGGAAAAAATTGGCTGGTCATTGATAATTAACCCATTGAATAGTGAAGCTATTATTTCTTTTTATAATAGTAGTTTAGATTAAATAATTACCTTATATGTTATAGATAAAGTTAAAGGAACGCTACGTGTTGCTAAGTCACGTCTTTTTAGATGACGTAACGCTTCAGATTTTTTAAGCACAAAAACGATGCTCTTTTATTTTGCCCAATCAACAGACCATGAAATGAAACATAGTGATAGCTACAGGTTTATTTCATTAGGATAGGTTCATTACGCTACCGCTGACTGAGTGTGTGTTCTTAGGAATTCCCCTGCTTTGGATAGAGCAGTTTCTATTTGCAAGTAATCTTACTTTCACTATTTTTAATCGCTAGTTTAATTGATCGCGCCACTGCGTGCTACGATGCTAAATCAAGGTATGACTTCTTAGTATTGGAAGTAAGATGATAACCATCTATTCTGTAGTAAATAAATGATGATATAGGCTTCCTAAGTATTCTTATTTTGAGAATAAGATATAACGCGTGCATGATAAAAAGCTTGGGTAAGGCACAGATAATATAATACTAGCATACAGATGCCTCGTCCCCTACAAAAAAACCGTGCCGACGTAACTAGCGTTTTTGCGGACTAATCCGACTATTTTACTAACAGTACATCGAAAGCGGTCGGTACTCCTAAGCGATAGATGGCATTAGCTGTGACTTGCAAGTTTTTCTTTCTTTAAATACTGTGACGGTTTGTTTTATAGTATTTTTTGCAAGTTTTACCGTTTCATTGTACCAAAATGTGTTACAATACAAATTTTAAAAATCGAGTGGAATACCTCATAAATTTAAAGGCGCGTCATTTTTTGGAATGGATTTTAAATTTATTAATCATGGGTCAATCTTAATTTCAATCCCATACATTTTGGACATTTTAGCAATCGTTATTGTTGTTAACATTTCACTTTGTTTAGGCTTTCTAGTGCACGGGAATGCCTCTGTCTAGTTTTCGAAGTATGATTAAATAAGACACCTGTAGGTTGAGGTCACCCCTTTTGCATAGTGGACATAATATATCTTTTGCTTTTATCACAAACAAATATAGGACAGAAATCCCCTTTATCACTACTCAGCTGATCACACTACGAAACTAAATATAAACATTGATGTTATAATTAATTACTGTTTTGATAACAAGGTCAGCCGAGATCTTTTTTGTTGATAAGTGGGATGTAGAGACACGGCAGTGCGTCAGACAAGTTCGCGAAGCAAAATGGCGAGACACCGGCAGCGGCAGTGGCAATGTGGTTTCAATTTTATGTGTATATTAAAACGCCCATCCTACTACCAAATCCAAAATCGAATCGGCTGCTGCGCTTTGTGTCGAGGGTTCTATTCCCGCACGGAACAAATATTTGTATGGCCTATATGTGTATCTGAGTTTATATGTTTATAAATGCACCCGCAATACCGGAGAAGTTCCTAATAGAGTTCTTAAAAAAACAATTCGAATTAATTAGATCATTACATTCAAAAATCGCTATTTTTATCACTGATTCACTCATCAAAAGTTTAGACTACTTCCAGGTGACTAAGGCTCAGTTTTTTGATCCGTAACTCAACCAATGGTTAAATATACCAACCAATGATTTGAAATTTCGGCGAAATGCGTATTTTGATCAATTGTTTGCCTCGCAAACGGTCAAATAAGTTGGCGAGTTAATTATTAGACCATTTGTTAGACTAACAATCCGCATAGAAGCAAAAGTTATTACCTAATGCGGGTATTTTCGAAAATTATGTATGGAACTAAATAACCTAGAATGTGTTTGTTTATGAGTGCGTTAGCGTTATCTTTGTTGACTGGACCTGGTCTCATTTGTTGATTTCCCTTGGGTGTACTCCACCCTAGGGTGAGTGCCTGGAGGAGGCGGGACGGGAGATCACTGGCCATCACCGTTTCTTTTTCCGCAGCCTCCTTCTGCCAGATGACTTTCTCACATAAGTATGTAGCAACTTGCCAAGTTGATTTAAGGAATTTCGAGAAAACTAGATTTACATTTAGAACTCATAATATCAGAATATCAAGAACTTGGCTTGCTTTCTTATTTATATTTTGGGTAGAATTCACTTTTCTTTCGTTAAAAGAGCAAGATACGGAAAAAGAACACATGCTGTGTCGACCCTAAATAAATTGGGATAAAGGCAGGATGATGATGATGAGGCACTTTATTGTTATGTTTAGAAACTATATGCATTTGCAAATTTGTATATGAAATTGCATATTATATCTAATATCTAGTGATGATGTATATTTTCGCTATATCTATACTATACTATTACTATATATTATTATATATTAATATTATAAAGTGGAAAGATGTTTTTGTTTGTTTGTTTGTACCGAATAGGCTCCGAAACTACTGGACCGATTTGAAAAATTCTTTCACCAATAGAAAGCTACATTATTCCTGAGTGACATAGGCTATTTTTTAATACCGAAAATGGGTCTTGTGGGGTGGTCCACGGGAGCGAAGCCGCGGGTAACAGCTAGTTTATTATATTTTATTTTCGGTAGGTTACCCTATTGATAAGTAAGTGTACCATGTAATAAAAAAAATCTATTAACAAAATTTCACCAATATACACTAATAATTTTCACATATAAAACTATTTTGGTAATTATGTTTAAAAATGTTAAATATTTTTTCATTTTAGTGCATTATTATCGTCTACAAAGTTACATTTTGGTATTGATAATTGAATAATTCTATGCTGCATTAGAAATAACTCTCTCTGGGCTAAGTTACGGACGGACGGACAGAACGAAACTATAAGGAGAACCCTTGTTGACTTTGGAACCCAAAAAAATTAAAAACTACCACATTTTGCCTCTTATTGTTTTCTAAAACTTTAATGTTGCATATTTTCGGGAAGTGTGCGATGGAACTGCTCAATTTGATTTCACCTAGCCCTTTCCATCATTGGACTACAAGACGTACGGCAATGTGCCATCGGTACATGGTGGACATCCCACCCATCCGCACAAAGCGTTTTGCGAATATATTTATTGTGCGTACAGCCACAGATGATATAATACTAGCATACAGATGCCTCATCCCATACAAAGAAACCGTGCCAATGTAACTAGCGTTTTTCATCTGATTAATCTTGTTATTTTTGTAAGTACATCAATCGCGTTCGATTCCGTTTCACGGCAATAGATGGTGTTAGCAGTGTCTTGCAAGTAAAAGGGTTTACTAGGTTCGTGAATATTTTTTTCTTTAAATACACTGAAGTTTCGTTTTATAGTATTTTTTTTGCACGTTTTACAGTTTTTTTTCACCATTCCGGTGCAATGCAAATTTTAACAATCGAGTGTAATGCCTCAGAAATTAAAAAATGCGCCATCTATTGGCATCAATTTTGAATTATTCAATAGAATTGTGTGTACATGTCGCGCCATCTAGTGAGATTTATTTGAACCAAATTTTCTTTCTTAGCAATGAGACCCTGTGGTACAGCTAAGGAGTGGAATTCCCTGCCGGAGTCTTTGTTTCCTGATAAGTACAACCTTTGGGTTAAGAGTGAATAGGTTATTTCTAGGCAAGCGTGCTTCACCGTCGTCCACATCATCACTTAACATCAGGTGAGATAGTGATCAAACGCGACCATTTTATTTTTTAAATTATATTTTATATAAATTTTCATGCATATTTTACGCACTTATCATGTAAAACACTAACATCACAATTACAACATGCTTAGACAGGTTAGTACTAAAGTCGTACTACATACCTACTCTAGAATACTCTTTTGGTTAATACCAACTTACCTAACCAACACTATGCAAACAGGTGCAGGAAAAAAAACCAAGGAAATGTAAAGAAAAGAAAGCTTTTGACTAAACGGATTTTATTAACAAAAAACTATATTTAATTTTTACAATTTCATACAGCACTTTATAGTCTGTTTACAATACAAAACAGTTGTCACATTTAAACCTAATGTTAATAAAAAAATACATAATACAGTAAAGAACACAATCAAGTTTCGTACAAATTATACAAAGGAAGTAAATATAGAAAAGGAATAATATAATAATGAGTATAACAAGCCATACGCTCACGTGTCAAAACTATCATGCAAGGACAAAGAGAAATATCACTTTTTCACAGCTGCATTATGAAGGCTTTATGCACGTTTAGGCACGTTATGGCACGGTCACAGATCTAGAAAGAACAAAATGATCTAAGTATCTATGGCTATCATTTGATTTAATAACTTATGTTACTGTACAGAAAAAAGTATTTTGGCTTAATACTACTTAAAAGTCATGTTCTATTTTGGCTTCAAGGCCCACTTGAGGTTTATCATGTCCAAAGTTCTTCTCCACGGTACCTCCAGCAACGAGTCTAGTGTTCTTGTCTACTTTCCATACTCCATCACCTGTCAAGGTCGCCTGAAATATGGAGAAATTTTTCGTTATTTATTTGTTAAACTTTTCTTCTTTTGAATGGATTCTCTAGAGCTCAAGTAATATGACTTGAAACGAAATGATTGTTTGTAAATGTAATTCTAAGCCCAATTGCTAATCAATTTCAATGAATCAGATCGTGTCTTTAGCTAAAGATACATTTGGACATAGAGATGGGCAAAAGAAAAAAGAGTTGTAATGAAAAAAGAAGCCATTATACTGGTTTTACTATGAATGGCTTGCAGCCTAATGTGCTCTTTCTTATAATCGATGTAAACACTTATTATCTCAAAGTTTACTTGCTGATATTTTTTTTTAAATATCAGCATGTCCCTCATTTCTAAAAGAATCAGAAGCTAAAGATGACAAGTTCAGTTCAGTTCTAGGACCCGAACTGATTTCTATAATATCTATATATCTTGTAATAAAGTCAATACTTACACCACTACCGCGACCAATCTCCTTATGAACATCAAGAGCAGCTCTAGCATTATCGTTAGCATTACGCCAGTCGAACTTGGTGCCTAGAACACTGCTGTCCCCTGCAGTACCGAGCACTCTCTCTCCGTAGGCTTGTCCTTGGAAACGACCGCGTTGGTCATTAAAGATCTCTTGCTTGTAGCCTCCTCGACCCTGTAGAATTGTGGTTTGGTTAGTAACTTTTTTGAAAATAATAATCATCATAATTATGTTTTCTCCCATTTTATTTGGGATTGGCGCTATATTTTTTACTTTCCCTTATTTCGAAACAATAAAACTGTTTAACAAATCTTAGTTTCGTTATGGTTTCAATGCTAAAAAGGGATGGTGTTATTCGTTCGTGTTTGGCCCTGATTCTCTCTCTTGAACCAAATTTTGGTTCCAGTGAGAGGGCATCAACACATACACACATTTAATAAATAGTAAAGGTGTACTCACGAATAATCCATCATCATTGCCACCCAAAGTGCCAAAGACTTGTCCTCTACCAACATTGCGTTCAAAGTGCAAGTCTTTGAAAAACCGGTTTTCATCCATTCCTGGTAGTCTGTAGGCTACTAGAGAGTGGGAGCAAGCAACGAGGGCTGCAAAGCACAACAGGATTGAAGACTGCATGGTTAACTGAAATAGAAAGGAGATATTATTAACATAACATTCACGGCTGAGGGGTAGGCAGTGGTGCCCCTAATGGTCGTAGACCACTTCATATCACCAGTTGTTTTCAAGGAAGCGAGCCATTTCCCAATACCTAAATATCTAAATACTAAAAGACTAACAATTCTATTAGCAATAATGAATTTCAAACAGTTTAAAATGCCACGAGATCAGTCACAAACATTTTGAAATGTAGAAAATTCGCCGACAAAATGAAGTTTTATCTAGAGCCCCAGGACTGTCTGTATACATTCAGATGAGTCTACTATTGATGAATGATTTTAACTGAACTTAATAGCACCGAAGGGTGATGTTTGGTAATACAAAATTCGTAATAATCTCCATCATCATCATCCAAGTCGAAATTCCATACTATTGTATAATACACACCTTATTAACTGTTTGATAGTTCTTCTCTCCGCAAGGAACTGTAGCTAACTGTGCCTTCCTCAATCCCGAGCTGATCATTTATACTAGCTTCAACATCTGAGGTGAATCCCTGGACCGAGAGCACAGGGTACTTAATTATGTAAGATGACGTCGTGAATCATACAGAGTTCATTTGTTTTGAATTGAACAGAACGGGATGTTTGGACGGTAGTGTGTGTATGCGTAAGAAGTACGGAGCTAAGATTAAGTAGTAAATAAACGTGACTTTAGGTAATATTACGCTTGTTATTGAAATAGAAATGGACAGAAGTGTCTACTGTTTGGTATTTAGATAAAACCGCACTTGCTTGTATATCGCTGCAATGCAAATTCCTTCATGTTTACGCCAAGCTCATATAAGAAACTGCCACTGTACACAAGCCGCCGCCGCGCCGCAGCAAAATTCGATAGTAGCCCAAGTTATTTAAAAAAAGTAAAATTGTCATTCCATGTTCTAGCATATCGTATAGGTTTCACCAATTTTATTGTATTTATTTTTGTCTGCAGTTTACGTAATTCCAGCTGTTTTGTTTACCATTTGCCCACCAAAATTATTTAAGACGACGACTGTCGCCAACCACCTTGCGGGAACAAAACGCGCACTAGTTTCACACCCACGCGACCCAAAATTTTGTAGTTTTTGTACTATCCTTATAAATGATATAAAAAAAAGCCTTATATCAAAATGTTGATACTTAAATTTTCTTTGAGATGGTGTCGATTTCATTAAAATACGCCCAGCGGTTTTGGTGCGATTGTCGTGTTTTTGTCCGATTTATACATATATTTATAAATTAATTACACCATGTTATACGAATTAAACTCAAAATTTTCTTAGATCAAATTATTAAGAAAATGATTGTAGCTGCGCGTATCTGCTACGGGGATTGAGGCGACAAGAAAAACGGTTGATGAATTTTTATATTTTACTTTTCGAAATTAATTACAGAGTGAGACGTGTCGTTTCTTGGTACAATTTTGGAATTATTTTTTTTACATTTGCACTGTCATTACGCACTGATTGTCTACTGCTTCGCGTCGTCCTCTAATTGGTCCGCTGACCGTCGCACCACCACAGCACTAACAAATCACGTCGGCAAGCCAGGGTAGGCAGCACGATGCAACATGGCCCTCGGCCAATCGCTGTGGTGAACTGCGCCACGCAGCACGTCGAGTCGCGGTGCCCGATCAATCACAGCCAGCGGTTCCATTCAGCAACATGCTCCCGGCCTTGGAAGCATCAGGTTCCAATGAGAAGAAGGACGCCCGGCAGCTTCAGCGCAATGCCATTAATCCTGCATCAGAGGAAGCGGACAAATTTTGGAAAATGCCCGTCTGACTATGCCGTCCGCTTTGCGTATATCAGCTACTCTTGAAATTCCATCTTTCCCCGGATAGGTTTTGAGAACTCTTCCTAGGCTCCACTTCAATGGCGGCAAGTTGTCGTCTTTTAGGAGAACGAGCATATTCTCTTGGAGGTCAGTTTTATGCTCTTGCCACTTGCTCCTGGTCTGCAGTTCTGACACGTACTCCTTGGCCCAGCGACGCCAGAAGTGTTGTCGTATCTGTTCCACCCTCTGGTATCGGGTAAGTCAGTGCTCAGGCACATCGTGGATGTCAGCAGATACAGGCGCAGTCAGTGGACGACCAACCAAAAAATGAGCTGGACTAAGAGGAAGGAAGTCTAAAGGATCTGTGGACATAGGAGTCAAGGGTCGGGAGTTCAGGATTGCTTCAACCTGTGTTAATACTGTTGTGAACTCCTCGAAAGTTAAATGCGCATTGCCCACTACACGTCGCAGGTGATGCTTACAGCTCTTCACCCCGGCCTCCCACAAGCCCCCAAAATGGCTAGCATAAGATGGAATCATTTTAAATTTTATATTTTGCGAAGTTGCGTATTCCTTTATGTCATTAGAACAACATTTTAAAAATTTTGCGAATTCATTCATTAAACCAACAAAGTTTTTTCCATTGTCAGAGAATATTTCAATTGGCTTACCGCGTCTTGAAACAAAACGTTTGAGAGCTAATAGATAAGCATCTGATGAGAGATCTCCAACAAGTTCTAAATGTACAGCGCGCGTAACAAAACATACAAATATACATATGTATGATTTTTGCAATTTCGCTCCCCTACCCTTTCGGTTCAAGGTGAACACTGGACCTGCGTAGTCCACGCCACAGCGCAGAAAAGGATACCCGGGATCCAGACGTTCTTGCGGCAGATTACCCATTATAGGAACCAATGTGGTTGCGCTCAGTCGTGCACACCTTACGCACGTATGCACAACCTTTTTCGCAAGATTCCGACCACCGACCGGCCACCACGCCTCTCTTATAGTAAATAGAAGCAGCTGTGGCGCAGCGTGTAGCGTATGCAGGTGTTCATAACGAAAAAGCAAAACTGTAAAACAATGTTTAGCAGATAACAAAATTGGATGTTTTTTATCGAAACTAAAATTATGGGAATCCTGTATGCGCCCACCGACTCGTATTAAATGATTTGCATCTATAAATAAGTTTAATTTCAATAAGTGAGCATATTTCTTTATGCTTTTTTTATTAATAAGTAAATCATAAACATCAGGAAATGATTCCTGCTGACTCAATCTTGCTAACGTTAATTCCGAATATTCAAGCTCATCTACTGTCAATAAACCCGTCCGCCGATTGTTTTTATTGCGCGTATTGTGTATGAAACGAAAAACATAAGCGGCAGAACGCTTCATCCTTAAATACTGTGAATATTTAGAAAATGGAAATAGACTACTCTCAATTGACTGGTTCATTACGTGACACAGAATATTTGATTTTAACTCAGGCAAGTCGTTATCTATTAAGTTGTTACTATTTGATAACTCAGACATCTCAAATTTAATATCGTGTAAATATTGCGGACCTTCCCACCATAAAGATGAGGTTCTAAGTATATCTAGGCTTACACCTCGTGACACTAAATCAGCTGGATTATCTTTGCCAGAAACATGCCGCCATGAATGTTCCTTAGTTATGTCATGAATCTCTGCGGTTCTATTCTGAACATACGTTTTGAGTAAATTAGTCGGCATACCTAGCCAACCCAAAACAATAGTGGAGTCTGTCCAGAACACGACCTTATTGACTTTAGAACGGAGAGATTCAATCACCTTTGAATACAATCGCGCGCCTAATACTGCACCACACAACTCTAATCTAGGTATAGTTGTGGGTTTTGTAGGCGCGACCTTGCCCTTGGAACATAACAAGCGCATAGTCACAGCGGATTGACTATAGTTAATTGTGCGTATATAAGCGCAAGCGCCGTACGCCGTCTGCGAGGCATCGGTGAACATATGTAGTTCTACGTAAGTAGGATCGAAGCACATAACATAGCGAGGTATGCGTAAACTACTAAGTAAAGATAAACAACTAATAAAACGGTTCCAGACTTGCGCGACGTCACTCGGAACCGGTTCGTCCCATTCTAGTTTTAATAACCAACATTTTTGTAACAATGTTTTAGCAATTGTGATAGCCGGACTAACTAATCCTAGAGGGTCATAAATCTGAGATGCATTCGATAAAATAATACGTTTTGTAAGTACACTTACATCGGTTTTAATCTGCGAATAATAGTTTAATTCATCCGACTTATTGTTCCATCCAATACCTAAAGTTTTGTTTTGAATGTTATCACCCAGCGCACGTTGTTGCGTAACGTCTTGTGACTCGTTAGGGTTCGCGCGGTCGAAATTAAAAACCCATTTACGCAAAACTAGACACGCCGATCGTAACACTTGACTAGTACCTTCGCAAATTTCATTTAATTCTGAGACACTGTTTGCCCCACAAATAAGATCGTCAACGTAAAAATTATTATTAATAGTTTCCTTTACGTACGGAACCTCACATTCTTCAGCCAGTTGTTTTAAACACCGGCAACTAAGAAACGGTGCTGAAGCGGTACCGTACGTGACTGTATTTAGCTGGTACACCTTCAGTGTCTCAGACGGATTATCCCGCCACAGGATCAGCTGAAGATCCCGTTGATCTTTATCTATTAATACTTGACGATACATTTTTTCGATATCAGCGCAAGCTACATATCTGTTTTCGCGAAATTTAAGTAATATTGAAATTAAATCGCCTTGTATAGCTGGACCGACCATCTGCAGGTCATTCAACGAAACACCAGAACTGGAAACCATTCCAGCATCGAAGACCACACGCAATTTGGTGGTTGTGGCGTGTTCGCGAAACACACCATGGTGTGGTAAGAAATAATGCGGTGTATTGTAATTGTTTATGAGACTCATGTGCCCTAACTCAATATATTCGTGAATGAAATCACTATACATCTTTTTATAATTAGGGTTACGTTGAAGTTTTTTCTCTAAAGCAAAAAACCGACGTTCCGCCTGTGTACGAGTTTCACCTAACTTTTCCGGTAAATGCTTCAACGGGATTCGAACGCTGAATCTTCCGTCTGCAACTCGTTTAGTTGTTTGAATAAAATGCTCCTCGCACGCGAGCTCCTCGTCGCTGCCGAGCTTATTTATACTATTGGGTAACTCTTCTATCTCCCAAAATTTGCGTAATAATTGATCTAGTGAACATGCATCAATGTCTTTTGATTGCGTAAAATTACATTTTACATGTTTCACTTTATTTTGCGTAATAGATTGAATCGAACCTGACACTATCCAACCCAATTTCGTATTTTGAAGGTAAGGGCCATTTTTGAGACGCATCTTACCTTCATTAATTAACTCCCAAAACAAATCCGCACCTAATAACAAATCTATCGGCTGACTGTCATAAAAGTTCGGATCAGCGAGAGTAATATTATCTGGTATACTGAACCAAATAGCACTCAAAGTTGTCGTAGGTAACTTTGATGTTATTTGTTGCAGAACCAAACACTGAACGCTTGCAGTGAAGATACCGTTGCGCGATCTTAACTCAATATTACAGGATTGCGAACACTGTGTTATTGAGTCTCCTACGCCGTGAATTTTGTGAGTGGACTGTATAATTTGCGTATTTAATTTGTCGCAAAATGATTGCGTAATAAACGAACGTTCGCTGCCGCTGTCGAGAATCACACGCGCTTTATGATAAACACCCGACTGGCTACGAATATCTACGATTGCAGTTGACAACAGCACATGTTGTGCCGAAGCCGTATTTTTATTTGCGTAAACATTATGTACCTGAAATGAATTACTACGTGTATGCGAATTATTATTGTTCAAACTATAACTAGGAATAGCTGTCTGCTCGCGAGTCGTAAACGTAACTACACTTGAGTTAATTTTGTTACTGTTAACTGCTTCACAAATTAAGGAATTATGTTTTTGTTCGCATTTTCGGCACGGACCAAAAACACAAGTACCAACCTGGTGACCAGGACGCATACAATTTATGCACAAGTCTTTATCTTTGACAATCTTTAATCTATCTTCTACATTTAAGTCAAGGAATTTTTGGCACGAATATAAGGGATGTTGTGCGTCACACATAAGACAAGCTTTATAAAAACGTGGGGTTTTACTTTGCGATTTGTTATTAGATTTATTAGTAACTACGTTACAGTGAACCTTAGGCGTTGTCACGTTATTATTGGCCTGTTTCTTATGGTCACTCCCGCTGTTAATATTAAATTTACTGTGTGACACTATAAGTGTCTCCAACATATCCGCCTTGTTCCTAAGAAACTGTAATAAATCGTCTAATTTAACTACCGATTTTGACGAACTAGTAGTCTTCAGTAACGTACATTTATGTTGTTCCCAATCGCGTTCTGTAATGGGATCTAATTTTGAAACTACAGTATAAATAATTAATGTATCCCAATACTCTGTCGGCTCACCTAATAATTTTAATGCACGTAAACTCTTAAGAATATTATCAATAAGTTTGCGTAATAATCCTGGAGATTCTTTGGTTAGCGCTTGAATTGAAAATATAGACTTAACATGGTTATGAACCAGCAAACTTGTATTGTCAAATCGATTGGTCAACAATTCCCATGCAACTTCGTAATTGTCTGCAGAAAATTCCAGAGAATCTATGACAGACTTAGCGTTACCGTTTAAAGATGATTTTAAATAATGAAATTTTTGAATTTGCGTTATTGTTTTACAGTTGTGCACTAATGACGTGAACGTGTCACGAAACTCCAACCAGTGTTCATAAGAACCGTCAAAGTTGGGAATAGATTTAGTAGGTAACTTGATAGAATGGTTTGAACTGGTCGCAGGTAGTTCAGAAATACTGGTAGATTTCTCATCAGTACTTGTCATACATTCAGCAAGTGCAAGAACAATGTAATATTCCCTTTCAAAATCTTCACGTGATTCGAGTTGTTTTTCAATATCTGATTCAGGACTTATGTCCTCTATTTTACTTTGAACTTGATTAAAATCGTTCATTAGGGTTTGCGATCCTACAACGCGTAATTTTAGTTCTGTTCGCTGGTTAATAGATAAATCGACATCTTCAAACGAATTCACATACTTTTTAAAATGAGTTAACCGACATTTGATCGATGCTCGTTTCTTTTTGAGATCTTTCATCAGTATTTCTACTTTTGCATCTGATAAAGCCATTGTGGGAATGCGGAAAGGCGAAAGGTTTATATTAGATGATACTTACAGTTGAATCACTGCACTTTGTGATATTCTGATGAGCTAAAGCGTCAGCACCACACCACGACGTGCAAGCGGGCAAGCGAAATGGCAAAGCACTGAAATTGATAAATGCACAGTATCACACAGGTGAAGAAAAAAGGTTTTGGAGATTTTAGTTGGCACGTCTCACCGAAAGAACTGTAATCCACCGTTGTATCCACCATAGGTCTCTCAATCGTCCGGTCTATTTGCGTAGATGATCCGGCTCAAAGGTCCAAATTATGTAGCTGCGCGTATCTGCTACGGGGATTGAGGCGACAAGAAAAACGGTTGATGAATTTTTATATTTTACTTTTCGAAATTAATTACAGAGTGAGACGTGTCGTTTCTTGGTACAATTTTGGAATTATTTTTTTTACATTTGCACTGTCATTACGCACTGATTGTCTACTGCTTCGCGTCGTCCTCTAATTGGTCCGCTGACCGTCGCACCACCACAGCACTAACAAATCACGTCGGCAAGCCAGGGTAGGCAGCACGATGCAACATGGCCCTCGGCCAATCGCTGTGGTGAACTGCGCCACGCAGCACGTCGAGTCGCGGTGCCCGATCAATCACAGCCAGCGGTTCCATTCAGCAACAATGATCTAAAGTAACTTATATATTTTCCAAAAAATTACGACTTGCCGTTAAATCAGTTACTCAGGGGTATCTGCGCCTTAATTTTTGTAGTAGATGTTACTACAAAAATTAAGGCGCATCTTCCAAAATAATACGTTCACATTGTCATAATTATCTTATATTAATTGTTGTTGTACTTTGACCGAAATGATAAAACTAATAATTAATTGACACAATGCAACCGATTACATTTTTTATGCTTTCAAAAGAAACAGCGGTATTTGATACTTCTTTAAAATTTATTTTTACAAAAAATAAACCGACTTCACAAACATACAAACATTAGAGCAGTGGTGACCCAGTGGTATCGGCCGCGACTTACAAGTTGTAGGTCGTGGGTTCGAACCCAGGCAGGCGCTTTACTTTGTGTAAATTATTTCATCACCACTGCTCTCAAAAACGGTGAAGAAAAACATCGTGATCGTGAGGAAACCGGCATGTCCTAGAACCAAAAATTCGAAGACATGTGACATCCACCAACCCGCACTGGGCCCGCGTGGTGGATTACGGCCCATCCCCTCTCATAGAGAGGAGGCCTGTGTCCCAGCAGTGGGAACATTAATAGGCTGATGATGTGAAACCGACTTCTATAGTAAAACACTAAATGTGCAGAAATAACTTTCGTTTCGGAAGTCGTTGTTTAGTAGGTACCTCTTGTTTTCATCGTTTTAATCACCGATTTCCGAAACGGAAGTTATGTTTGCAGTTTTTTGTGTTTTAATTTAGAAGTCGGTTTACTCTAACCGACTTCTAATAAAAGGAGGTTATCGATTCGACCCGAATTTATGTTATATTGTTGGAATTGCACAATATTCATATGTGTTACTCTATGCGGGCTTCTAATTCTAAACACGTGTGCCAAATTTCATGAGTGTATTTTTGTATGGTTGTATGTTTGTCCACGCATTTCTCCAAAACTAGTAATTGGATCGTGATCATTTTTGTTTTGATTGGATTAGGTGTCTCAACTTAGGGAATAGTACAAGTTTCATCAGAATCGGTTAAGCAGTTGTCAAGATATGGAACAAATACCCGAACTCCTTAACGACAAACAGCACGAATGTGTAAATTGAGTTATTATGGGTATTTTTTCAATTCTATAAGTATCTTACTATAGAACTTGCTTATTTCTTTCACCATCAGTGTTCGAAAACTAAAAAGAGAAAATAAAAACTTTTACAATGCATGTCCTCGAAAAGAGCGTTTTCCGAGCAGCCAAACTGTGCGGAAAGTGTCACTTTTTTTTACTAGTGCTTTTTACTTTCCTGTACTTTTTTAATTTTTAACTCCAACGTCAGCCCGCCGCGTAGAGTTTTTATTATTTGAGAAAAGTTTTAAAAAATAGTTAAGTACAGATTATTATTTATATAAAGGTAAAACAAAACTAATACTTCATTTAAGGCGTTTTTAATTACTCTAGATTTAGATTTTGATCAATAAATTAATTTTAAATATTCATTAAATATGTTTGGCAGAATGAATATACTCGTGCCTTTTTGCGTTACGACGTGACAGCTATATGCACATGCGCAGTAGATATGCCCTACCCGAAGAACTATGAACTATTAGTTAATCTGTGGATATGCTGAGCGCCCTTGAATAAGCGCCATTTTTATTAATTTCTTGCTTGCTTCAGATATATTTTTTATTTCCTCGCACAATGCATAGTAAAATGTTGTATGATACACGTGCGTAGGATGATTTCCGACTCATGTCGATTCGCTCTCTCGTGAATAAAAATACCACTCATCGAAAATCACCTACTTGCCGCACTTGTAGCATAAATAACTATTTTACAAAAAATAAACCGACATCCAAAGCAAAGCAAAGATAAGTGTCAAACGCGAGCCTATCGATTATAGAAAAAATACACTAAAAAGAGCAAAAATAACTTTCGTTTCGGAAGTCAGTGTCACAAAACGACAAAACATATAAGAGGTACCTACCAAAGACTTTTTAGTGTTTTGCTTTGGAAGTCGGTTTGTTTAGTGAAAATATTTGAATTTGTTAAAAAATGTAATCTTCTCTTTTTAGTTTAAGTACACATTCGTGCTGTTTAACTGGCTCTAGGTGTTGTGTATGTGAGTTTATATGTTTGTAAACGCACCCACGATACAGGAAGAAATTCTTAGTGTGGGACAACGTATTAAGAAAAAAGGAGATAATCAATTTGCATGTCTTTTAATGTACATTACTATATAAACTTCCACCGAAAATTGGTTCGAACAAGATCTAGTAAGTAATTTTATCTTTTAATACGTCATAAACCGTAAACCGCAATTTACCAAGTACGGAACCCTTCGTGCGCGAGTCCGACTCGCACTTGGCCGGTTTTTATGAAGTCGGTAAAAACAACCTATATACAAACAAGTTACCAATGCTAACAAAAAGCTTAGCTAAGCTTAAAATAGAAGAGTCGCAGGATGCTATAGGTATCTTCTGCCACCTGTCGAAGGCGTTTGATTGCGTTAATCATGAAACGTTACTTCTGAAACTTGAGCATTACGGGCTAGGTCAGTCAGCGTTAAGTTTGGTTAAATCTTATTTGAATGATAGACAGCAATTAGTTCAAATAAACGGTGTGAATTTGTCCGGGTTAAACGTGAAAATGGGGGTACCCCAGGGCTCAATTTTAGGTCCTTTCTTATTCTTAGTTTACATAAACGATTTACCCCGTTTATTGGAAAACAAACTAAACATGGTGTTATTTGCTGACGACACATCTTTAATTTTTTAAATAAATAGACGTACTTGTCAGGTTGACGACGTAAATAACGCGCTACGGCAGGTTCAGGATTCTTATCTTATCTTATGGAGGGGCCGAGAAATACCTCGGACACTTCGACCCATTGGGATCTTTTGTGGTCCCCTAGATAACTTACTCCTCCTCCTTCTCGTTGAAAACTGTTTTCATGAGTTTTACAATGAGACTAGGAGATATGAGCCTATAATCTTCTGGTTTTGGGTATCTAACCCCTAGGAGACTCATTCGCTTACCAGCCAGTGCATCGCATGTGCACAGTAGGTGCTCCATGCGTTCCGTATGTTCCCCACACAACCTGCACATGGGTGTCGCGGTTAGACCCATCTTCATGAGCATGTCGTTGGTTCCAAAGTGCCCAGTAAAGGCCCCAAGCAGGTAGCGGATTTGCCCCCTGCTCATGTTCCAAATGCAATCCCGGGCTTTGAAAGTGGAGCCCAGGAATCTCTTGGAGTGTTGTAGACCGGTAGTAGACAGCCAACAAGTTCGTTGTCTGTGATCTGCAAACTCCCTAAATGCGGCTTTTACGAGACACGTCGAGATGCCTACACATGGTTCTGGACCCACAAAATCATTCGCTGAGCC
Source organism: Orthosia incerta (assembly GCA_948252205.1). NCBI lineage: Eukaryota > Metazoa > Arthropoda > Insecta > Lepidoptera > Noctuidae > Orthosia > Orthosia incerta. The sequence continues at coordinate 14,067,469 of OX411764.1, read as the reverse complement.
CTCCCTTGCCAGTTCATCAGCCACTTCGTTACCATGGAATCCTTTGTGCCCAGGGACCCACATCAGTCTTACCCTGTTGTGCTTCCCAAGCCTGTTTAGGGTTTGGATAGCATCCAGAATGAGTCCGGAGTCCACTTTATAGGATGCCATGGCTTTGATTGCAGCCTGACTGTCACTAAGAATATATATGGATTTACCTTTGGTCCCTCTATCTATATTCTCTTGAGCACAGGTTATAATGGCATATGTTTCCGCTTGGAATACAGTTGCCATCTTCCCTAAGCTTTTGCTACATTTGTAGCCTTTTGCGTATATTCCCGCTCCTGTACCTGATTCCATTTTGGATCCATCAGTGTACCACACCAGACTATCTTGTTCTGGTGGATCAAGTCCCTTCGTCCAGTCCTCTATTGTAGGGATTTGGACCTTGAAAGACCTCTCAAACACAAACATAGTTTGCATTTTATCGGATAACATGCTTGTTACCCGATCCAGGTCTTCATTCTCATCGAACTTTGTATGGTTAGTCTTTGGCTTAGAGGCATCCCATAGTCCAGCGACAGCGAGACGATGTAATGTCTTCCTTGCCTCGAATTCAACCATCATATGCAGAGGAGGGATATTGAGGTATCTCTCAATCGCTGCCGTAGGTGTTGTCCTGAAAGCACCCGTGATGCCGAGACACACTGTTCTTTGTAACCTGGTGAGTGGCGCTTTGCACGAGGCAAGCTTTGTTCTTGGCCACCACACTATGCTGCCGTATGTGATAATAGGTATTATCATTGTCCGGTACAGCCATCGTATCACTTTGGGCTTTAGCCCCCAAGTTTTACCGTAGGTAGAACGACACATGCCGAACACTCGTAAGGCCTTTGTCGTAATATTTTCCACATGAGTTTTCCACCTGAGTTCTTTATCAAGCGTTACACCCAGATATTTAACTTCGGTGGACCAGGGCAGTTTTATTCCATTGAGGGAGAGCTCTCCTAGGTTTCCTAGTTGTCTCTTCCTCGTGAAGGGAATAATGACTGCTTTGCTTGGGTTGATAGAGAGGTGGTTCACTGTACACCATTCCTCTGTCATCCTCAATGCCTGTTGTAATAATCCAGACACTATGTTCGGGAATTTACCATTGACCATTATAGCTATGTCATCCGCATAGCATACTGTGTAGAATGGTCCGGTATTGAGTTTGGTTAGTAGCGAGTCTACTACCAAGCACCACAATAATGGTGACAGCACTCCGCCTTGCGGACAACCTCTTGTTGTTTTTGCACTAAGTCTGTCTCCCATTAGTTCCGATCTGACTGTTCTGCTTCTCAGCATATAGTCAATCCAGTTGCACGTGGTATCATTGATGCCATGTTCCTTTGCAGCAGTGCGTATGGACTCAAATGTTGTCTTGTCAAAGGCTCCCTCTATGTCGAGGAAAGCCCCGACACATATTTCTTGTCCCTCTAGCGCAGCCTCGGCTCGACTCGCAACATAGTGCAATGCCGTTTCCGTAGATTTGCCGGGGCTGTAGGCGCATTGTAGTTTATGTAGAGGGAATACTTTCAGAGGACCCTCTCTTAAGTACCTGTCTACCAGTTTCTCCAGAGTTTTCAAGAGAAAGGATGATAGACTAATGGGCCTGTAAGCTTTAGCTTCTTCATAAGACGGTCTACCCACCTTCGGTATAAAGGTGACTTTGACCTCCCTCCATGCTTTGGGTACGTACCCAAAGGCTATGCAGGCTCTGTAGAGCTTACTCAAATGGGGTATCAAAACAGATGCCCCTTCTTGCAATAGTATTGGGTAGATGCCATCTGGACCAGGGGATTTGAGTGGCTGGAAGCCCGCTAAGGCCAGCTTCAGTTTATTTTCATCTACCACTTTCTTTGCCGTGAGCCAGTTATTTTTGGACGTGTGCCTTGTAAGCTCGTCCCTTGTGACTGGTTCCTCTTCATCGCTATCGCGCAGTATACATTCTGGGAAGTGGGTCCTGAACATCACGCCCAGAGTGTCCTGTCCAGTTTCCGTGAGTTGCCCATTCTCATCCCTTACAGATGCTAGTGGGTTTGTCTTGGTCATGGACATTGCTTTGCACAACCTCATCCCATTTGGCAGAGTTTCGATGGAAGTGCAATGCTGCCGCCAATTAGTTCTTCTGGCCTTGCGTACCGCCGTGTTATACCTTGTTAGCATGCTATGATAGCCAGAAAAGTCCTTCCTGGCTTTAGCATCATTAAAGGCCTGTCGTGTTTCCTGACGTATTTTGGCTATTTCAGGAGTCCACCATGGTACCTTTTTGCCATAGGCCTTCTTCTCTGGGCAGTTATCTTCCCATGCACCGATGATGCCTGCCTTGATTCTGTCCGCTTCAAATTCTATATCCAGTATGGAATTGAGCTTACCTTTAGGGCTCCCCAAATTTACTTTGAGGTCCCTCCTGTATGAGTCCCAATTTGTATACCTTGGGTTTCTCCTTCGTCTAGTTTCGGCTTCTCCCGCCGTCCTAAACCTAAAGCATATATAATTATGGTCAGACAAAGAGATTTCGTCCGATACATGCCAATTTTCAATATGAGCGCTGTCCCTGTTTGAAGCCAGCGTAAGGTCAATAACTTCAGTCCTCACAGAAGTCCTAAAAGTAGGTTTATTGCCTACGTTAAGGATTTGTAAAGAAGAGCTTACCACAAAGTCCAACAAATCCTCCCCTCGTTTGTTGACATCCGAGCTGCCCCAAACGACGTGGTGTGCGTTCGCATCGCAACCAAGTATCAGGTCAAGGTTCTTTTGGTTGCCGTAATCAACCAGTCTTCTGATTAGTGGTGTTACTGGTTCTTTTTGTTCATATGGGAGATAGGCAGAGGCAAGGATGATTCTCCTTTTCTCTGTACCCGTCCCCACTTGGATCAAGGTTGTTGTGAGATCCCTGTAACAGAAAGTACGTAAGGGCATTGCCTCTATACCGCCCCTGATATAGATGCAAGTCCTCGCGTCATTAGTTGGACAGTCATAGAGCACTATGCCTCCTGTCCCACCTAAGCCTTTTATAGTCCCCTTATACAGATAAGGTTCCTGTATCAAGGCAACGTCGTATGTGTTAAGCTTCAGTTGCCGAGCCAGAAGGGCAGTAGCGGCTCTGCAATGATGCAAATTAATTTGTACACACCTTAGTCCCTCCATCTTGGATGATTTTGATGGGTCTGTGTTGATATGGGAGGGCCTTAGTCTTGAGGCCCCTCCCTCCATCGCCTGGCTCTCCTCGAGAGCAGTCGGCGACTCGATTCCCAGGGTGTCGAAGTCCCCGAGGATGTCATCCTCGTGGTCTGTCTCCGACGCTCTGGTCCCAATCTCTGTTGCCTGCGCTGCGCCGTCAGCAGAGATTTCTTCAATGGCCTCCCCATGTTGTGGTGGTCCATCCTCGGAGGGCTCCACTTCTGCTTCCGCAGCAGGCGCCTCTCCCTTGTCTTCTTCCAGGAGCTTGAACGAGTGTCGTTCAATCCCTCCTGGAAGAGAGTAGCCCGCGGCCTTGATGACCCCAGCGGACACCCCGTCCATGAGGACGATACGACGGATGCCGGTCTGCTCAGTGAGCGTATTCACGACCTTCCAGTCGTTCGTCCTCAAGGTAGGGTTGAGTCGCTGGAGCAATCGAATGGCCCGGGCAGAGTCTTGCAACGCCAAGTTGCGACTCTTTCATGCCATTTTGACTGGCTTTGGAAGGTCCCTGGCGTCAACAACCTTGAGTTTCAGGGTACCAAGTTCCACATTGTGGATGGCACCCCGAAACCAGTTGGCTGCATCAGAGTTGTCGCAGGATACATGAATTGCACCCGCAACGACTCCGGGAGCAACCGTTAGGACAGGCAGAGGATCCGGCGCCACTTCCAGTTTCTCAATTATGAGCTCCTGGATCGGCACCAAGTCCTCCGCCTTCAAGTACTCCTCCGGGTACTTGACTGTCACGACAGCGAGTTTCACAGCCGCCACCGCATCCCTAAAGGATCCGGTTGAGGATGATTGCCCTTGGGTCTTCATCCTCTTGGCCGCCATGTCCCCGCTGTCCCCGCTGAGAGCAGCACGCGGTCTCTTTGATGGGCCCTCCGTAGGAGTCCCCTCCAGAGCCGCCTGCTGTCTCAGCTTTTGGCGCTTTTTCCTGCGCGCCCCAGATCGTCCAACCGGAAGCCAGCCTGATTCATGCTGGCCGCCGGGAGACGACGAGGTGTTGTCTTTGCCGGTCGCGTCCGGGGCCGCAAGGTCCGAGGTCATACGATCTCTAACGCAAGCGTCCCGTATCGCGCCAGCTTTGGCAGTACCCTTATGCCCGGTGGGCTGGTTTGCAGTTCCGCCCTTCGGTGGTCCCGCAGCAGTGCCGGCCCTCGACAGTGCCGCGACAGTCCCGTCATTTGACAGTCCCGCCACAGCCCCGCCTTGAGACGATCCCACTGCAGTATCACCTCTGGACGTTCCTGTGGAAGATGCAGTCCCGGCTTGCGCCGGTCCCGCCGTCTGGTGTGCAGTCCCAGCTTTCGCCGGTCCCGCCTTTTGGTGCGCAGTCCCAGCTTTCGCCGGTCCTTTCGCCTTGTGGTTTTTTTTAATTAAATGGTCCATTAAAACCCGATAAAAACAATTTTCATCCCTCGACTATCCCCACCCGCCATGGAGTGCCCAAGTGGCGATGCTACGGTAGCACCAGGGATTAGTCGAGGGATATAGCCCCCCCCCATTAGTTGCCCACGAGACTGCACGACACCAACTCACACCGCTACCACTAGCGATGCGAGCGAGCGCCGCCGTCTGCAAGCCCCTAATGGGAGTGAACTCGCCTGGGGGCCGTCTGACCGGACCCCGCAGCCGATTGACCGTAGCTGGCTAGGCTACGGCCACCCGTGTGAGAAGAAATCCGGGCCAAAGTGGAGTGTTGCCTCAGAGACGTTAAACCGCCTACGCTCATCGGCTCAGCCACCAGGATCCCATCATCCTTCCGTACGGGTCCCTGCGCACGGCACAAACACGCAGGAGGTCATTACTATCCATCATCTGATTTTTTCCGATGGTGGACACCCAGGGGCATGACCTCGCCACCCCTGTGATAGGGCGCCCGGTGATTTCTGTTACGTCTATTTCATAGGGAATTAGACCAAAAACAGGGCGGCAACCACGAGAAGGAAAATCACCGAACTTGCCTTGAGGATCATCACGACCGTGCGCTCTCCCTCAAGACCACGCCACCTTGCCGTCTCTGAAGGAGTCAGGTTCAGGATTGGTTCACAGCCAATAATTTAGTTTTAAATGGTAAAAAAACCAAGTGCGTAAAATTTTCATTGCCGAATGTCAAAAGTACTGATTGTGACATTATGTTAAACAAGGAGAAGCTAGAATTCGTCGATAAAACGGTTTTCTTGGGGATCACGCTGGACTCAAGGTTGCAATGGGGTCCTCATTTGGTATCCCTTGCGGGGCGGCTGAGTTCGGCGGCTTATGCTGTTGGAAAGATTCGTCGGTTGACGGATGTGGATACCGCGAGACTGGTATATTTTAGTTATTTTCATAGTATAATGTCTTACGGTATCTTACTATGGGGAAGGGCTGCAGACATTGAGTCAATTTTTATTCTGCAAAAACGAGTCATCAGAGCAATATATAATCTTCGCCGGCGCGATTCTCTAAGGGAACTGTTTAAGGACATTAACATCATGACGGTTCCTTGACAATATATTTATGAAAACATCATGTACGTGAGAAAGAATTTACATCTTTTTAGTAAAAACGGCGACAGACATAATTACGTTACTAGAAATAGGGACCAATTAGTTCAACCAGGTTTCAGACTGGCAAAAGTAGCTTCATCTTTCATGGGGTACTGTACAAAATGTTACAATAAAATTCCTCCCCACATTCTTGAGCTGAACGAGACGAAATTTAAAACTTGTATAAAACGCACACTATGCAGGCTGGCATATTATAAGTTGGGGGATTACATCACTGATAAAAATGCTTGGCTAAATGCTATTCCTGCTCAACATCCACTAGGGCGCAAAAACAAGTGATATGCAGAACATTATTGTTTTGAAGTATTGTTGGAACTGCTGTAGACTGAATGAATATATTGATATTGTATAAACTCAATTTCCTTAGTATTGTATAACTGCACGGCACGTGTGTGAGTACTATGTACCCAACTGTAAATCTAACATTTACTGTACCTGTGTGTCGTTCGTTGACTTGTGTGTGCCCTGGCAGTTGAGTGTGTCATGCTCTCTCAAATGTCTCTCTGATGGTGGCGCGTGTGTTGGATCATCCGGTTCCCTTCATGATGGTTGAGCTGGGTGGTGCCATTCATGCGTCATGTTCGTGAACGGACGCCGTCAGTTGGGATTGGTCATAACTTAACTGCTTCGGATGTTAATGCTTTTCTAGCATCTATTATATAACTGCACAGTACATGTGTGAGTACTTTAATTACTTTATGCCTGTACGTAGTTTGTGTGTAGTGCTATTCTGGGTGCATTGTCCTCACATATATGAATTTATTAATGTATGTACTTATGTAACTAAATATTGTAAAAAAACATTTTCTTTAAAAGAGTAAGTATGGAGTTTCTTGTGCATTCTTCTCCATAACAAGCTACTTTCCGAATGCACGGTAGAATCAACTGTTATAACTTGTAAATTTTAATGTACCTATCGTTCAAAAGTGCCGCTTGGTGGCCTACTTGAAATAAAATATCTTTGTCTTTGTCTTTGTCTTTGAATATAAGTAAATAGTCAAGTTAATGACCTCGACATTGATCATGATAGTCCAATAAAATTACTCCATGTGTGCCCGAAACATGGATCCACGCGAGTCACAATGGCTTTTTAATTGTTTCGGTAATTACGGCATTCAACAGATTAACATTAAAACTGATAAAAACGTGATCATATTGGTGTTTGTTGCAAGTATCAAAATTTAGGTATCAAGAGATTTGCAAGCTGTTCCAATACCGAATTCTTTACACTTTTGAATTGGCCTTAATAGTCAAAACTTCTTGTGGGACGGGTTTTATCTATACTTATTATAAAAAAATGATTTGCTTTTTCCAGCAGCTTTTCCTACAGGCAAAGTTCATTTTGCAATGAAATAATTTTTCTGTACGTACAGTAGGCACTTTCAGAAACTTTTACTCTTTGTAAAGAAACAAATGAAAAATTTAATTTCTTTACATTAATTTAGATGAAATAATGACTATTTTTAAAGTTTCAGATACGGCATACTACGTATAGCTAAGTCACGACTTTTCTGCGTGTTGTTAAGGCTCAGTTTTTTGATCGATAGTTAACCCAACCTATGGTTAAATATGTTAACCAATGGTTTTAAATTTCGGTCAAACGCATTCATAAATTTTTGGCATCACACATGGTTAAATACGTTGAGAAGTTCTAAATGACCATTTTTAGATAAAGAATTGGTTCAAACTTTTTTTACCGAAATTTTAAACCATTGGTTAGCATATTTAACCATTGGTTGAGTTAACTACTGATAAAAAATGGGCCTAAGTGACGTAACGCTTCAGTTTCTTGAAGCACAAAAAACGATGCTCTTTTCATTTTATTAATTGCCAGACCATGAAATCTGACCAAGTGACAGCTACGCGATTTTGGGGAAGGTTTATAACGTTGAATGAACGTGGAGTTTAGGAATGCCCATCGGCCAGAGCAGTTTCTATCTGTAAGTAATCTGACTTTCATTATAATTGTTGGTGTACTTGATCTTGCCACTACGGTTCTGATCCATCATCATCAGCCTTTTAAAGTTTCAACTGCTGGGACTCAGGTCTCTTATCTGTGAGAGGGAATGGCCCTTAATCCATCACGCGGGTCCAGTGCGGGTTGGTGGATGTCACATGTCTTCGAATCTATGGTTCTAAGTCATGCCGGTTTCCTCACAATGTTTGCCTTCACCGTTTTTAGAACAGCTTTTATGAAATAATTTACACCAAGTTATGCGCCTACCTGGGTTGGCGCCACGGCCTATGAATCGTAAGTTGGGGCCGTTACCACTGGGCCACCGCTCATTCTGTGATTCTGATTAAAAGATATAGAAGTATGTTCTAGGTATATAAAACAATAAAAACAGGTAGGTTTACAGACCTTATATTACAGATCTTTCTTCTATTTTTTTTCTAAACAAGCAATTTACCTAACGTATCAACATTCCACACTGGCTTGACTTTGGGTATAGAATATTATTTCTCCTTTGACACTCTTACTGCTTACCTCATCATCAGCCTTTTAATGTTCCCACTGCTGGGACACATGCCTCCTCTCTGTGAGAGGGAATGGGTGGATGTCACATGTCTTTGATTTTTTGGTTTTAGGACATGCCGGTTTCCTGACGATGTTTTCCTTCACCGTTTTTAGAGCAGTGGTGATGAAATAATACACAAAATAAAGTGCCTGCCTGGGTTCAAACCCAAGACCTACAGCTTGTAAGTCACGGCCGTTATCACTATTGCTCTACATCGTATAGATTTTAATGGCGGTAAAACAAAGAAAATCATGTCAAGTAAGTAAATTACCAGCGACGACCGTTGATCCCGTAGTCAGCAGTAGTTACTTGACATTGTTGCCATTAGATATCAATACCAATCACATGTGCGAAAGTTCTCTAGTTAACGTAATTTGCCCCTGTCTTCCCCGTTCCCGCCAGTAAGATGCATCATGAAATACTCAGACATCGTCAGCTATTATCACAAACAAAAATAGCCCAGAAACCCCCTTTATCGTTTCTCAGCTGATCACACTACGAACCCGATAACAAGGTCAGCCGTGTTCACCTTTGTTGATAAGGGGGATTCACTTTTCTTTAGTCAACGATTCGTTCTTGTTTGACTGTGTGTGAGTCACAGAGCAAGGAACGGCGCGCACTGGCATTGACTAGAGACATTACTAATATTCAATCAATTTACCTTGTTTTTTTTTCAACTATGTTACGAGTATTTTACATGAACCGATTGCCTATCTGATCTTCACAACCTATTAGCTGGGTATGCAAGACTGGTGTACAATTTTCTGAATTCTGACTACCCGTAACGATCGTCAAAGATTTACATATAACAGCTGGCACTACCGATTTATAATGCTTTCCGAGACATCGAGACTCCTCGTCTCGAACCAATTTCGGCAAGCATTGCTTAACCTTGAAGATTGACCCGTGCGGCTGTTATTACTAAGTTAAGAGGGAAATCATTACTTATCATATTCTCCGCCAACGTTGACCACATCATCGCTTACCATCAGGTGAGATAGTGGTTAAAGGCGAGACATTTTTTTTAACAAACGAAAATCGTAAGCTAAGTACTCGGTTATTATAGCCCAATTCATACTAAGTAAACGGTGACACTCACTGACACGCTTGGTTTGAAAGGTAACTTTTGACAATGCTGTCTCTAGCAGTGTCCACCGAGACGTCTCAATGCACTGTGGTCTGAGTCACGTCGATCGTGCCTAATGAACAGTTTCGCTGGGAATATTTTGACTTTTAGTGTTGTTTTTTCATTATGCTATTATTAATTAATGGTTACTATTTTAGCGTTTTAAAATTGTTACTACAAACATCTGTGTTTGTAGTTACAATTTTCCTTGAATTTTAATCCTTAGTTCTTACCTACTTAGTACCTAGTTCGTAAATATTTGGACACCACCCTTATTTGCTAGACTTCGGATTATATAAACTATCAAAATGGCGAAATATGCATGCAAATATGCACTAAAAGCCAAAATACGAGTATGCACAAAATATGCACTATCAAAATACTTTAAACGTAAATTCTAATGCCAAAAATACATTTGCATGAATTAGAATTCACGTTTATTGTCAGAATATATTTAATTATCTATTGTCATTTCTATGAAAATATACAAGCAAATATTATTCTGATTTTCTAAAGCAAACTTGTGACGTTTTTTAAGTTTGTAGGCGTATACTGATGTTATTAGAAAGAACTTGAGGTGTCGTTTCTGCAGATTTTTTTTTAGGCCAAACCTGGTTTTTATATAGAACAGCATTTAATTAATAATACAACACCGCTAACACATGTAACTACTGAAATATGCACTACCAATTTAAAAGTAGTAAAACATGCAATAAAGCTACAAAATTAGGGTTTTATGGGTGGATGTCACATGTCTTCGATTTTTTGGTTCTAGGACATGCCGGTTTCCTCACGATGTTTTCCTTCACCGTGTTTAGAGCAGTGGTGTTGAAATAATTTACACAAAATAAAGTGCCTGCCTAGGTTCACAGCCGTTATCACTGGGCTACAATTGCTCTACATCGTATAAATTTTATTTATTTATTTATTTATTTAACAATTTTGTACACACACATAATACAAGGACAAGAACAAGGAACAGAAAAATAGGTACAGAGGTACCTAGGTTTAATGGCTGTAAAACAAAGAAAATCATATCAAGTAAGTAAATTTCCGCAGAACAGCATTTAATTAATGATACAACACCGCTAACACATGTAACTACTGAAATAACGCTACAAAATTAGGGTTTTATGCATTTGCATATGCAAACATGCAAATGCATATAATCCGATATCTATTTATTACTGGTCTTTTCTAGGGGTTTCGCTCACGTGGCCCTATTCTGTAGAAACCACGTATTTCTCATAAATAAAAGGTAGCTTCTTACTATACTACTCAACGTAGGTTGGCTTCTATCAGTGAAATAAATTCGTTATCGTGTCAGTACTTTTAGAGATCACCTGTAACCAAACAAGGAAATTAAAATTTACCTCTTTACAATATTTGTTGCATTTTTTTAGACTACCTCATGCTAGGCATTTCTTTCTGTATCGTGAGTGCATTTACAAACCTTTAAACTCACATAACGATCCAGATCCGGAACAACCGTCGCTTGGCAGCTTTTAAAGGTAAACTCATTAATAAATTACCAATTTTGTCAATTCATGCTGATCCTAATCATCTATATGATGAGTTTTTTAGTATATATTGTAAACAATTTAATTCCACATTTATTCCCAAAAAATCTCCGTTAATAGTAACGCATCATTCAGTGATTGGGCTACCGTTGGTATTCATAAAAGTAGAACACGGCTTTATGAGCTGTACGCTGAAAGGACTTATGTAAACACTGCTGAATTTAATTTATATGTTAGAAATTATTCAAAATTATTTAAAAAACTTTGTTGGTTGGCCAAGTCACGTTATTTGAGTTCTAAGATTAAAAATAGTAGTAATGTTATTAAAACGACTTGGAATATTATTAATAGTGAAACGGGAAGATCTGGTAACCGAAATATTGACTACAACCTGTCTATTCATGACAGCATCATAAAATCAGACTCACAAGTCGCAGTGGCCTTTGAAAATTTCTTTTCAGATGTTCCCATTTCAACGACTAAATCCCTAAACTCATCACCTTCTGTTGCTGAGTCTTTGCTAAAAGAAAATGTTAATGTTTGTGATTCGGAATTAATTTTTGAACATATTACTTGTAGAGACATATTTAAAACCTTTCACACTTTAAATGTTAAAAAGACTGCAGATCTGTGGGGTTATTCTGTAGAAGTTGCTAGGTCTATTATTGACACTGTCGCACCTCGTTTAGCTATTATCTTTAATAATTGTATCGACTGTGGGGAGTTTCCTGACCTAATGAAAAATAGTAAAATAATACCTTTGTTTAAATCAGGTAGTACATCAAACCCTACAAATTATAGACCTATTTCAGTACTACCTACGTTTAGTAAAATATTTGAGAAATTAATGTTAGAGCAATTGCAAAGATTTTTTAATAAACATAAATTAATACATAGCAAACAGTTTGGTTTTACAAGGGGACGTTCAACTACTGATGCCGGTGTTGAGCTTCTAGGACATATTTATAATGCATGGGAAGATAGGTGCGATGCCTTGGGCATCTTTTGTGATTTGTCCAAGGCATTTGATTGTGTTCTTCATGAAACGCTAATCAGGAAACTCCGCCACTACGCGATCCGGGACAGCGCTCTGGATCTTCTTACTTCATACTTGAGTAATAGGATTCAGAGCGTTGACGTTAATGGAAAAAGATCGCCTGGATCTATAGTAACAATGGGAGTCCCGCAGGCCTCAATTCTTGGTCCTTTCTTGTTTCTTATTTATATTAATGACTTGCCTTACCTCATAAAGGATAACCATGATATAGTGTTGTTTGCAGATGATACTTCAGTTTTGTTTGAACTTCAACGTCAGCAGCTGGTTACTGACGATGTAAATAGCGCGATCTCAAAAATAGTTCACTGGTTCAATGTTAACAATTTACTACTTAATGAAAAAAAACCAAATGCATTAAATTTACCCTGCCTCACGTCAGGCAGGTGAAAACTGATGTGTTGATAAAGGGCGAAGAATTGAACCCTGAAAATAGCACAGTATTCTTAGGCTTAACCTTGGATGCTAAGCTTCAGTGGGGCCTGCATACAGATAAATTGTCAAAAAAGCTGAGCTCCGTAGCATATTCTGTTAGAAAAATTCGTAATTTAACTGACATAGAGACAGCCCGTTTAGTGTACTTTAGCTATTTTCATAGTGTAATGTCGTACGGTATTCTGTTGTGGGGAAACGCCGCCGACATCCAGACTATCTTTGTTTTACAGAAAAGAGCTGTTCGTTCAATTTATAAATTAAGCCCGAGACACTCTCTCAGAGAGAAATTTAAGGAGATTAATGTAATGACTGTGCCTTCTCAGTATATCTATGAAAATCTTTTGTATGCCCATAAAAATATAAAATTGTTTAAAAATACAGTGATATCCATAACATAAATACTAGGTACTACTAATACTAATACTAGGTTACTTCTAGGCAAGCGTGCTCCATCATCGACCACATCATCGCTTACCATCAGGTGAGATGGTGGTCAAGCGCGAGCCTATATAAGATAAAAAAAAAAAAATACTAGGAACAAACACAAATTTGTAGTACCAACAAAAAGGCTCAAGAAAATAGGTGACTCGTTTAGATGTCAATGTGTGCGCTTTTATAATAAGCTTCCAAGCCACGTACAAGTTCTAAGTTTTAATAAATTCAAATCATTCATTAAACGTAAGTTGTGCCAGAAAGCGTTTTATACCATTAAAGATTACGTTGAGGACAAAAAGGCTTGGGATTGAGCTGCTCCAATTAAAAATTAATATTGATTTTTTTTATTTTCCACCGTGAATTTTGTTTTATTTTTTTTTTCGTTTTCTTGCAATGACAAGAATATTTACTTTTTAAAGTATTATATTATTTTATTTTAATTATTGTGAATGTGAAGACTATGTGGACATTTTATTTTTTGTTTTCAATTTTAATTTATCTTAGTTTTTAATCGTGGTCTGGCATATTGAGTAGTTTTGCGGCCTACCCGAATGTCCTTTCTTTGGTATTGTTCGTCGAATCGTTGAGCTCCTTAAATTCTGTGTTGAGCTGCTCGGTTATTGACAAATGCGTGCACTGACTGCACAGGTCCACTCAATCTGGCTGGTTCTTTCCTCAAAAGACCATTTCAGACATCAATCTACATGGTCTTCACATGATCTAACCAAGATTTTTTTGTCTGGACTTTAAAGAGACTGTGACCTCTGAGTTTGTTTCGGCCTTTCTTCTCAGAGTAGTCAGACAGGAAACGCCGACCTCATCTAGTTTTAAAAATATGATCGACATGTAAAAGTTTTTGTACAAACCAACTTACAGAAATAAAATCATTTATCATTTATTTATCATTTAACCATCTGTAGACCATAAAAATATTTGTTCCGTGCGGGAATTGCACTCGCGACACGCAGCACTTTTCTTAAAAACCTACCATTTTAAAACATCTTGTAAAGGAAATATTTATGTGTGTCACTTGGTCTTCCTCGGGACAATCTCTTTCCCCCACAAGCCATATTTTTCCAAGTTCGGACAATAATATTTGCCCTGAATACCCAAAACGCATGTGTGTCCCGAACACCCCTCCCCACAAGCTTCCCCGAAGCATAATTCACAGGCTATCACCCAAAATCTGTATTACGGCCTACAAAACATTGAGTATGCCAACAGCCACTATTGCAGGCTATACAATAATTAAGCTGTGCACGTAACACTAGTTTTGCTAGCGACTTTGTCCGCCTGATAGTCGGAAATTATCCAAGTAACATACTCTTGGGAACTCGGCTCTCGATCGGTTGTGGATTCGAATGCAGGCAATTGTAGCCTAAGGGATGAGGTGTTTAAGGCGCAAAAACGATGCGTAAGAGCGATGCATGGTCTTAAGTCCACAGAAAGTTGCGAACCTTTGTTTAAGTCTCTTAAAATTCTTCCCTTTCCATCATTGTATATTATGGAAATATCAATTTTTGTAAAGACTAATGCACACCTGTATACTAAGGTCTCGGACACCAGAAAAGGCCCAGTTAGAAGTCAATATAAAAACCTTTTGAATATCGGTAGCTTTAAAACAACCCTATTAAAAAAAAGTGTTATTTTTATGTATTAAACATACATATACATGATATACATAGACATGATATTTATGAATTCCGAATTTTTATTAATTGTATAATTATGTTTGTTTTATTTGTTTAAATTTTGCATGCCCAATTTTGGGCAGAATGTATGGCTCAACTGTTCTAACAACCAAAAAAAAATACCAATGTTACTTTTGCAGTTCATATTATTATGTACTTTCTAAGTATATCTTGGACATCGCTTACAACAATGAAGGTAACCTTGACTTACAAAAAGCCCCGCCTTGATCAGTCGTGGTGATATTGATCACATCAACCAGCTGCATTAGAAAGGAGGAGCCCTACGCCGTACTCGCGCACATCTTCCTCACTTTCTTTACCAGAAAACAGCAAAGTCATGCCCCTGGACGTTCTCAGCTCACTGAAGCCGTTTCTTCTCACTTCGCTTATACCGAGTATTTGCAGGTTGTAATTTAGCATTACTGCTTCTGCTTGGGCTAGTCTGCTGTCATCGCTAAGCGTTCTTATATTACAAAAAGCATTTAGTGTCCGTGTTTTAAAGCCAAAAGTCGTCGGTAGGGTATCGGTCCGGTTTCTTACTGTTTCAGTTTCCCTGTGTCTTCTCTGCATGAGAAGAGGCATTTTCCTTGCAGTGGGACAGTAGTTGGCTGCATGGTATTATAATTAAGTTCTTTTCAGGAACCAATATATCTCTCAGTAAAATTCATAAAAATCAATTCAGCGGTTTAGGCGTCAAAACGTAAAAAACAGACAGAGTTACTTTCGCTTATAAAATAATAGTATGGATAGCATGTACTGTCGGTTTGGCATAAATGCTGTCGTATATTCATAATGAAATATGGACGTACTGTTCCAATAATTCTGTGGCGATAGTTCGACGTTATTTTGGTTTAATAATAGTCAAATAATTGGCTTATGTTTGAAAACTTCCGAACATATTAATAGGATTGGTCCACAACTGCTCTAAACCGGGAGGAATAGAACATGGATAGGGATGCATTTTCCCTGCAGTGGAACAAATATGCTGAAAGTGAATAATAAACGTCCAGTTTGATGGAAACGCTAACAATATATGCGTGTGATAAAGATTCTGGTGTGGCGACGGAGTATCGGAAGGCGCAGCGGTCTAAGATCCCCAGCGAGGAAGAGCGATGAAATTTCTGGAAGTCGCAGCGTTGTTGGTCCTCCACAAAGTGGACCGATGAAAGTATGAACAATGTGAAAAGCTCTGGACCAGTCAATGTGGCGACACTTTATGAAGACCTTAATCCAGCTGTGGACGTCTTTCTTTATCGTCATAATTTGTTGACATTTCCGTGCCTATACATTTTAGAAATTGCTCTTTTTGTTAAATGTAATGGACATCTAATTTGAACTTTATCGGAAAGCAGATGCCGAAACGTAACTTTGCGATCTCAATACCAAAACTTGTTACGCACAGGTGGATATAGGACTGCTTTGTTGAGGAAAAGGAAAAGTATTTTTAACCACATTCCTAATTCCATAAAAGAGGAACCAGTAAAAACTTTCAAAAAGAAACTAACTTTACTTCTGTTAAATAAATGTATAATAATAATACTATTCCTTGTCGGATTTTCTAGCTGATAAATTTTAGTTGTGTTGTATAGATATCAATGTTTTTATGTTTGATCCTAAATTACATCAATGTTTGCATGCCAAAATGGTAGAATGTACAAGGATTCTTGATATTATTGTAACCATCTTATTTTAAATACCTACATTCTGAGCAAATAAATAATATTCTATTCTATTCTATATTATTATGAAAAACGTGATGACATCACCCACTAAGAAATATTGTTAGTGGTTTTAATTCTCTCTCCGCAGACCATGGTCCACTTTTCATCTGGTGCCGCATGTTCTGTTGCCATTTCACGTGAGGACCTTATGACTGCGTCAGCGGATGGCGTTGGCTGAATACTAGGCCAGGCAAGGTATCTGATAGAGATGATTCTATGTTTGTTTTAGACACGCTAAGATGAAGTGATTTTTGTTAAAAAAGCTTATAAACCCAGCTCACCAGTAACTTAGCCAACCTTTTAAATCGAAATGAAGCTGCAGGTAAGCTGCACAGCTGTAAAAACACTGCCAGACAAGAGGTGTTAAGTTTGCTACAAAATCCTTTTGAAAAAGATTTTACTCCTATACATAAATCGTTCCCAGAGAACATACTACTAATATCCTCGAACATTTAGAACGTATCGATATCAAAACATAGGAACAGTTCGGAACATTAGACAGATACATAATATACTGGTACATACTGTATCTAGCAGTAAATTTGGGCGTTCGCCAAATGCAATGCTCATCCATTATGTTGACTCGGCGCTGCACGGGAAATGGTTTGTTTTCGTTGTCGTACGGCACGAGTTTTTGAAGTATTTTGAGGTTATTAGGGGTCCTGAGGCTCTATAAAATATGATATTCCGCGATGCTAATTGCCAAAATGCCAAAATGTAAGTAGTGTAATGTATGCAATAGCATAAATTTTGTGACATATTACCAAACGCCATCGCGTCGCGTTGGTAGAATGTAATTTTTCTAGAACTTCTGTTCTGACTATGCCCCATTTGCAGGAGTGCTCTAAACGTCCGCTTACTTGCACCCTAAATGACCTGGCCAACTGCTCCAATACTGCAATAAACGTGGCCACCAACACTATGATACAATGTACTACGACACGAAAGGGAGAAAAAGAAGAAATTATCATGAATCATGATGATGCTTGATTTGATGGAACAGGAACTCTGAAATTGGCAGCGGACCGAAAAGTTGCGTGGAAATCGGTTGTCATAGTATGCAGAGGAATGAGGTACATGTCGTGACAAAAGTCTTTTGAATAATGAATATTTCATGGTTATATGGATATGGCCAGATCAAAGAAACAAATGGCTTGTCTGAACTTTGTTATCACTGAAAAAAGGAGGTACTTACGATAAGTAGGTTTATGTATCGAAGAAGACTCCTATCAAAGTCGGAGACTCGAAGTTGTGGACGATTATTAGGGTCATCATCATATCAGCCGAAAGACGTCCACTGCTGGACATAGGCCTCCCCCAAGCGTCGCCACATTGACCGGTCCCGTGCCTCTCGCAACCAGCGGATCCCCGCAACCTTTACCAGGTCATCGGTCCACCTGGTGGTTAACGCAACGTCTTCCGGTTCGTGGTCGCCACTCCAGTACTTTTCTGCCCCATCGGCCATCCGTTCTGCGAGCAATGTGGATAATTAGGGTGGAACGAAATTATTATTTATCGAATTAGTATTTGGAATACTTGTATTAAGTTGCCAATTGCCATCAATTACCTCCATTAAAAATACAAATATTATCAGACAACGGTAAAAGCGCCCGCCATGACATCGAACATCCACAAAAATATTATTATTCTATTACGCGCCTACAAAATAGTACAAAAAATATTAAAATAGGTTACTTTTACTCAAAAGCATATTTAAATATAGTTAACCAGCTGCTGCAATCAAATATTTCATAATTTTGGATGATTCTAAGAAGAAAAGACAAAATACGCGAGCAAATTTTGACAGAAGAAAGAGTAACAGAAATTCTTGCATTATGTTTCGATGGAACGAAAGACAAGACGGCTAAAACTGTTTTCAAAGGATCGAAGAGGTTTAGAGTGATTGTAAAAGAGGAAGATATTTCAATTTTAAAAGTACCAGGTTCTGTTTATGTTGGGAATGTGGCTTAAAAATGTAATTTCAAATCTATGACGAGAGCTCAAGCTGTCAAGCTGAAACTTCCAAATTAAGGGGAGTTATTTACAATTATATAAGGCAACTTTTATCTGGTATTCCAATTCAAAAATAGAATTCAAAAAATAAAACATACAATAGTGTCATACCCTAACGATTATGTCTACCTGGGAGTTAGGTACGGTCGAACTTCGAGAAAGAGGTCAACCGGTTGGGCAGCATTCGGGAAGCTGCGCGGTATCTTCTCGTACAATTAGTTGTGGTTAGCCACAGTGTCTCAAAACGAAAATCTATGATATATGTTGCCAGTGATAACTTACGGGACAGAGACGTGGTCGCTCACAATGGGCCTCATCAGAAGGCTTAAAGAGAGAGAGAGCTAAGCGCGGCGTTTCCTTGCGTGGTCGAATAAAAAATGAAGACATCCGCAAGAGAACCAAGGTTACCGACATAGCCCGAAAAATTGCCGTTGGAGCAGAAAATTTCTATATTGGCGGCCGTGTACCGGAAAACGCAGCCTTGAAAGTTCTCCCTCTAGGTGGAGCGACGACCTGGTCAATGCTGCGGAATTACGGTGGATGCAAAACGCACAGGATTGAACAGGGTGGCGATGCTTGGGGGAAGCCTATGTCCAGCAATGGAAAGTCTTTTGGCAAAAATGTTGATGATGATGTTGTCAATTGAAGAAGAAGGCATGGTACGCTGACCCTAAATAACTAGGAATAAGGGCAGGACGATGATGATGTATGTCAATAATCATTCAGTAGCATGGTTCGACACTCAATGGATGGAGACCGGGATGAAAATGGTAACGCAGTGCTTTATCTATCTACCTAGAGCGACTTTTATGTTAAAGCAACCTGCAAACCCCTTTGCTGACATCGTATGTTTTGAATAAGTAGTGCAAAGGGCGCTTTCTGAATTATTTTCCAAACATCTCACACTCGCAACTCAAGACCAGCGGCGATTGAAATTGACTTAATCAGATGTTATGTACGGTATTTTGAAACAACAGCAAGCAAAAAGACTCTCTCTTCTTCGATTAAACACAATCATTTTCCTACACTGTCTTTGTAAATATAGGGAAATGCCCACCGGCCATAGACACTTTGGCCTGGGGTGCACACCAATAAAAGCATACGGAAATGATAATATGCAATCTAATGAATGAACGGTAATGGAATCGGTTCAGAAAAAAGTCCGGCTTGTCAAGATATTAAATGTTATTTTTTTCACAAATACAGTTTTTTAACAATCATTTTACTGTAATACAAACCTACAATAGCAAAGTTGTCAGAGTCCATTTGTAAGGTAGAATTTTCACCCTTACAAGCTCAGGGGTAGGTATTCTACATGAGACTATAGCAGGGATTATTTCACATGAAGTTGATTGAAGTAAAAGTCACACAGTTTGGTCAACTAATTTAATTCTTCGAGCATACAGCCCGTTATCACAATTTGTAGATGTTCTAAATATAGGTATAAACAACTCACTTTCAGAAGGAATACATTTTACCATCAATTCACAATACTGGAGATATGATTTCTCAAACAGTACCGTTATCCTGTGTAGCTATCTTCAAACTTTGGTAAATTATATCATCAGGAGTGTTCGAAACCTTGCTGTAGCTATTTGTCCTAGTTGACCATTATTTTTCTTAATATAATAACTTATAGGTAAAATACTCCTAAGGAGACATTTGGAGCCCTGCCAAGGAAAAGAAAATTGCATGATAAAATCAAACGCACGTTTGTCACGAATATGGAAATTCAGACAAATTCAAACTAATACTCACAGCGCCCACTGAACCATTGATTCCTTCATTTTGACGCTAGCCAGCCTTGTCCTTCTCATCATCAAGGATATTTATCTATCGGTTTCTTAGGTTATAAAGTTCACAGGTCCAGTGACCTCAAGTGCAACCTTTTAAAAGAATTGATAGTCATGTCAACCACAGACCTTGAACGTTTTATTTTAAACCATAGACGCATTTTCTAAAGCATTTTTTCATGTAACTAATTTGAAAAGAATTTAATAATTTATTATTTTGTATGTTGAATTTGTGTGTTTATTGAATTTAATGATTTCACACAAATAGGATATATTTCATTGATACGTTTATCAATACCATACATATGTGAGCGCCATCTAGTACAAACAGTCAACCAGAGATATATCTGATCAATATTGGGTTTGTCTCAAGGACACCAGATGTCGCTAATATACATTGTGTGTACAAATTTTATCTGTTACACATTTAGAAAGCTTATTCGTTGGTGAGATAAAAAATCCGCAAGAAAACAACAAACAACAAACGAAGTTTGAATTACCAACTTATGACAGACAGCCGCTATGCCGTTATAATTATATATATAGTTCTTTTAGTTTTTCGAATTCAATTTTTATGTATTTTGAAGAACAGATAAGAATGACAGTTGAAT
The DNA here is from genome assembly GCA_948252205.1 of Orthosia incerta. NCBI lineage: Eukaryota > Metazoa > Arthropoda > Insecta > Lepidoptera > Noctuidae > Orthosia > Orthosia incerta. The sequence goes on along the minus strand of OX411764.1, from coordinate 14,046,792 downwards.
TATGTAGTAACATTTTTGTTATGATAAGAATTTATGGTAAATCAACTAGGAATTCGCTTGTTTTATTATCATGACATGATAAATTATCGAAAAAAAACGAATAATATTGGCATTATAATAATTATTACATCATAAAAAATCAATTGGAGAGCATTTTCCTTTAAGCCTTTACCGTATACCAACAGTGGACCCGTACTCCCCTACATACAGAGTAAATACAGCTCTCTGGAGTGTGCTCTGTGATTGAAGCATGTTACATGTCCGCTCGGGTCCATTTCACAAAATGCATGGATTTGGGTTACATAGCCGGCCTGGCCTGGGCTATGATTTCTAATTATATTGAAGAGTATTGGGCGCTCTCTGTCTAATACTTCTTTTGTACTTACTTTACTTAACTATTTCGCATTTTATACGTGTATGACACATATGGAAAATCACAAATTAAACAACTAATGTCAAAAAACTTATTTGCGAGCTACTGAAAAAAGTTTTCTTCTTCGGTCCGATGATTCGTTAACCTTATCTCAGGCCTTGCAAAGGTTTCTCATGGTGCAGGTGTTTTGCATAAGGAGCCCAAAAAGACATGGGCCATCGTTTCTAGAATGGTTCCGCAGTCATATTGTTGGACCCCTACGACGTCTAGTTTTATGGCTCTAATGGTAATTTAGTGATTAGTTATCTCCAGCTCATCCCACTGTTTTCTACAAGCAACTTTGAAAGTTTAATGATGTGTTTTATATGCCTACTTTCAATCACTATAAGAATGCTTCGATACCTGATGAATGTTCCAGTATGAACCACATAAGGGTGCTGTTTAATTTAAATTATAGACTGTAGACAGCTGCAGCAATAAATTAAAACAATTACGACATATATTATGCTACAAATTAATACATTCAACACCCAGTAGCAGTTTCTATTTGAAACGCCACTCTATATTATACCAGCAATAGTTTCAATTTGGAAAGCAAACTTCTCACCCATATAGTTCACGGAGTATTCGCGCTACTTTGATTGAAGCATGTTAGCTGTGGTTCGGGTCCATTTCACAGAATTCACAAGTATATAGCTGGCACATGTAAACGCAGATTGGTGCAAAATTATATATAGGTAGCACTTAATTGCAATATTCAGATAAATTATGCCCTCTACCTTACCGCCGATAATAAAGATGTCGTGTAAGTTTCTTAACCATTCATAAATCATTTACTGGAGTATATTCAAGAAATCTATTATAATAGACATTATGCAATCTCACTACAATCTTATTTTACTCTTTGCTACAATCCGCCCCTACATTACTCACAACTTATTCTGTATTAATGAAAATATGAATAAAACCGGTTCAGCAGTTTTTGAAAAAAACTCACTCATACTTACTCAGAGGATGGTTAAATATGTCTAGTGGAAAGTTATAAATATGAATTAGGATGACTTTAAGAAGTGTAAGGCAAGGCAAAATAAACGATGGATGAACTGTATGAAAAATTATAATAGCAGGGAAGGGGATGACTAAAGACATGACAACATAGAAGAAATGCTAGAAGAAGACAAGTTGCACTTACATCAAATAAATTGGGATAAGAGCAAGAGGATGATAGGGAAGTAGAATTATATTACTCCTCAGTTATTCTTTTCTGATTAATTTCGTTGCGGGATCCATCCAAATTCATTCTCCGGGACTTCGTCGGGCTTCATTGCCTTGCCGCTTCTCTGGTATTCTGCCTTTCAGGAGTTGCAATGGTTTGGGAATAGTGCGGACAAAAAAAAATGAAAAAGGATGATGACATAAACAGGCGCATTTTACTATACGGGGTGGGGTGTCCTCTGACACCGACGCGAAAAAAATGCCATGGATTCAGTACATAACTCTGGACCCACTAGTGTTAGAATTGTTGGTAGGCTTTTTCCTATGAATAATGTACAGGCTGCATCAGGAGTTGTTAATATACGGATATTGTGGGAACCAAAACAAATTTCCGTGCGTTCAAGCATTTTGCCATACCTATTATTGGAATCAAATATAACAGCTCACAATGTTAGGACCCATTAATATTAATGCTAATTTTTATCCGTGGTGCTAGGCAACTGGGCTTATCCCAGTTGTAAACGATCCTTTGTGCCTATTGGCCTTGTTTTTTCTGTCTCCTGCTTGTTAAGGAGGGAAGTGGAAATTTATATTATTTTTTCCTACTCCTCCGTTATTCTTTTCTGATTAATTTGATTGCGGGATCCATGACTGTTAAATTCTTGCTCCGGGACTTCGTCGAGCTTCATTGCCTCGGCGCTTTTCTGGTGGTCGCCACTGTTGATTCTGGCTTTCCAAAAATGTGGGATTGTCCCAAAAAAAGAAGGCTTTTTACTATTAAAAAACAATCTTTAGGTACCAAGAAATAAAAAATAGCAATAAAAATAAAATTCAAAAGCGATAAGTATTAGCTGATTTCCATAAGTTCACGATAGAAATCAACGCCGCTGGCTAGTACCTCGACGCGCTGCGCCGCCCAATCTTTTATGCTTTGTCGGCGACATCCGACATAGGAGAATAATTAAAATCTAATTGAGCTAGATACTAGATAGGAATAACGATTTTGAACTGTATGCAGTTAAAAAAGGCAGTTTCTTTTTTAATTAGGAAACACCGACGAAAAAATCTAACACTAGGGGTCCAGAATCATATTTAGAAACCATGTTATATTTTTTCGCGTTGGTGGCAGACACATTCTGTATACCATCTACACTAATCTATACTTATATTAAAATTATAAGGCTCAAGAGTTTGTTTGTTTGTTTAAACGCGCTTATCTCAGGAACTACTGGTTGGGACTGAAAAATTTGTGATAGATAGTCCATTTATCGAGGAAGGTAATAGGCTATATAACATCACGCTACGACCATTAAGAGCGGAGCATAAATGAAAAATGTTGCAAAATCGGGCATTTTGAGAACTTCCGTAGCGTGCCCTGCGTAAACGGTTTAAGTTACGCAACAATCATGCATGTAGGGTAGGTAGGGTAGATGGGTAGGTAGGTACCCAGTTGATGGGAGCGAAGCTGCGTGGGTTTGGATGTAGTCGGTACCATTTATTTTTTAGAGTTCATGCACAAAAGGTACAAAGGCGGACTTAATACCTTAGGCATTCTCTGCCAGTCAAACAAGGGTGGTGAAGAGACCACATGGCAGGTGCATTGTACTATCTCCGAAACCTCTCATTCGATTACGATTTAAGGCGCCGATTCCCTTGAGTAGCTGATTTTAAAATGAGAATCACGTCTAAATGGCTAGTCGTAATTCTTTGAAAAAAATATATGTTATATTAGACTATTTTCTTAATAATTTGATTTAAGCAAATTTTGAGTTTTATTTGTGTAACATAGTGTAATTAATTTGTAAAGTTATGTCTAAAACGGACAAAAACACGACAATCACACCAATACCGCTGGGCGTATTTTAATGAAATCAACACCATCTCAAAGATAATTTAATTGTCTACATTTTGATCTGAGGTTTTTTAAGTCATAGAATAGTAAGGAAAGTACAAAAATCTACTAAATTTTGGGTCGCGCGAGTGTGAAACGAGTGCGCGTTTTGTTCCCTCAAGGTCGTTGGCGTTAGTCGTCGTCTTAAATACTTAGAATTTCCTAAATTGAAAATAAGCAATATATAAGTATAATATACAGTTAAGAGAGTAAATATAGCAGGGAAGCTGGGAAACAAATCGGGCTCTGTAATTGTAGCTTGTTTCGTATAAACGTCTGTCGAACGGAAACATATCAAGGATTTGGGTTACATGGTGGAGTACTCGTATTGTTTGAGAATTTGATTCCGAATTTAGAGAATTAATTTCATTTATGTGTTGAATGGTAAGCTCCGTAGCAAATTCGTTGATGTATGTAGATATTTTATGTTCCTTCATTTCGTGTCTTATGGAACAAAGTTGGGTCATTAGTGAAATTTTACATACAACATATTTTACAGGAATTATTAGTAGACTGAAAGAAATAGTCAGACTATAGATTGTTGATTATTGATTGAAAAAGAAAAAAACTAAGAAAAATAATCTTAAAATAAAAAACTGGTTGAACGTGATTCGGGATTTCCCGGGACGCGTTTGTAGGACTAATCGGTCACCCATACCTTTCTTTTTTTCTAAGCAGTGTTACGGTTTTCGGTGACTAGTTTTACGGTTCGAAGGTTATGATTTACGGTTCAATTACTGGCACATGAGACATTTCAGCATTGTATGACGCAACTTCGATGCTTCTAGTAGTTAGTCCGCTTGTTTCATCAGTAGTACTCAGGATCATCTTCTAAATACAAGTATAACGGAATATTAGTACTTTACATAAGGCGAATACCTATGTAACGAATAAATCCTAGTTGCTGGGTAGTCAAAGTGATTGTTAGCGATATTCAATAACATATTTAAGAATAATTTAATACAACACATTTAAGACATCTCCCAGTCCATATTTGTATACATAAAAAACTATTTTGCAAAAAAATACTGCCGACTTCCAAATAAATATAACTTTGTTTTTGAAAGAAATGGTATAAGCAATAAACAGACATGCGATTGCGGCAATCCCGAGAGATTTGCCGTTATTTATTGAAGAGTCCTATTGTATATCTTAGAAGTTCTTCAAACACATCTTCAACAAAATAAAATGGGATCAATTTCGGAACAAACTTTTTTAAACAAAAAAAGAATTTTCAAAATCGGTCCACAATTGACCGACGAATTGACGGAGATATGCCAGTTCTATTTCAAAAGATTTTCTTCTCTCATTCTACTGTGCGAATCATATGACACGTCATTTGTCATATCGAATGAGTGGGTTACGAAATTCAGAGCATCCATTTTAAATGACATTTTTTTTGTTAAAGTCTTTGCTATTATTGTCTCTAGGCATTTTATGATTTTAGTTAACACAATAGTTATGTAGACCAGAGATCTCTGATCAATACAGTTAAGAAGTCGTAACCTACGCCAGTTACTAGCTTATCAAAACCTGGATTAGGTACCTTATAACTTTTTACTGTACTTTTCAACCAAATGTTGAACATATTGGTATCTGTTAGTAAAATATACGTAATAATTAAATATTATCACCTAATTTCATGTTCATAGGTCAATGGGAAGTTAAAACTTCTTAACAACAAAATTTTGTGACAGACGGATACGTGAGTGACAGCAATAGGGCTCCGTTTGGACCCTTCGTGTACGGAACCCTAACTAGCATTTATTTGATTGCTAAAGAGCTAGTTATTAATAGAAGCCTTTAGTAATAAAATAATTTAATTGAACTAATATTGGCATTGGCTACTGAATTATTTCCATAATTTAAATTGCCAACATCAAACGCACCAATAAATTCTATGGCCAAACTAATATTTCGATTGAAAACCTCAACAGTGAATTCTAGATATTTAACAAGCAAATCAAATATTAATAAGATAGTCATTGGGTAAATATCTGTAGCAAGTCCAGAATAAGTTTTCGAGAACTTGAAAGTCAATGCTCGTATTCCTTTTATAGTGCGAAATGCTTTAGAAACATAATTCCATGCCTGTATACTTCGATCGGGCTTCGACTTGATGGGATGCCCGGTCAGCGCTTCAAAAACGGGCCGAAAAATATGGCCACAAATAGCGGTACGGTTGTGGACTTATTTCAAATTAGTATGGTCCATTCATAGCCAACATTAAGACGTTAAAAATAGCGCAATTTGCGTTCAAAAAATGTGCAAATATCCACCGTAACACCTTGATTTTGGATGTAATATCTTAATTTCGGTATCATTAAGTGTTTTTTCATAAAGTAAAAACCGAAGTAACTAGTAAATATGAATCAAATAACAAGTATTATGATTGCTTGACCAGATTTGTGAATGCAACTTTAAACATTGCAACGTTTTAAGTACTGGCCTGTAATACTTTATTTAATTTGTTGTATTACTGTGGGTGAAAAAAAAACCGGCCAAGTGCGAGTCGGACTCGCGCACGGAGGGTCCCATACCATTATCGCAAAAAACGGCAAAAAAACCCGTTTGTTGTATGGAAGCCCCACTTAAATATTTATTTTATTCTATTTGTTGTTCTAGCGGCAACAGAAATATATCATCTGTGAAAATTTCAACTGTCAAGCTATGACGGTTCATGGGATACAGCCTGGTGACAGACGGACAGACAGACAGACAGACGGATCGCGGAGTCTTAGTAATTTTTACCCTTTGGGTACGGAACCCTAAAAAAAGCCCGACTTCGCCCACTGCTGAGTGAATACAGGGCTCTCTTTTCTTGTGCCAATTCCCAAGCTCCTGCGCCAACCTCATCCACGTTTTCCCCGTGATGGCAAAGTATCATATTAGCCTAAAAGCTTAAATATCGCAGTGTTGCTTTCGTGCGTCCTATGAATGAAGTGCCAGACTTGGAGTGAAGAGGACGGGTGCCTGCGCCCTACGTATCGGTCAGTAAGTAGGTCCACGAAGTCCACTGGTCTCCATGGGGGTATTTATGTGATAAATATTTTGCTTCACATTTTTTTTTGTAATTTGGAATAGAAGATGGCTGCAAATAGTCGATTATTTATCCACTGCGATAAAATGCTGAGTATGTAGTACAAGACTGGTTCAGATGTGATGATAAGGAATCCAACGATTAAAAGTGAGAGCAACAATGTGAACCACAACATGTAACATGGCACTGGCCAAACGAATTCTGAAGATGTGAGCATGCCGTATGATTATGACTTGAATTCAGAGTGCTCACCTGACTTCAGTCTTATGGAAACAGGATTGTGGTAAGGATGCAAGCAAGAATGATGAAGATAAGAAGTAATCGCTGCATGTTTTTTATTTTTGTATAAAATTATATATTTATATACTTTTAAAAAAGTTGATTATATGAGGGTGACAGTTAACAAGAAAGTTACGTAAATAAAACAAAATGCAATATCTAAGCTTATTAGTGCAATGTTGCTTAATATAATGAAACATTTTTAAGTAAGTTTTTACTTTTATTTTACACAAAATCAATGATTTATAAGAAAAGATTCCCTTGGACTCCATGGGGTAAATAACGTGATTTGAGTTCATCAGGTGAAACTAAGGGTTAATCTTCATGGTCTTCATATTTCTGCCCTTGCCCATTCTTCTATGTCTTCTCATCTATAGTATCCGAAATCTCGGTACACACCACCCTTTCTATCCACATTATTCATGATATTTTCATTCTTAATTCTTCTTAATTCTTTATTGTACACCAAAAGAAACAACATTACAAACATGTAACATAACGCCTTTGTACATAAGCTTACCTATTGTATCTGTTTCTTCATGTTTTTGTGTACAATAAAGAATAAAGAATAAGAATGTGATAATAAAGTGCATGTACAAAGGCGAGCTTAACTCAATGCTGAGTTCTCTTACAGCAAACCCTAGAGTGACAGAGAAATTTGATAATTATAGAGTGCAGGCATCCAGTGTACAGTATTAAAATAACCTATGACGAATTATATTAACACATACATATACTTACTACGTACGTACATAAATAAATATATATATATACATACTAATATTATGTCACTGAGCCAGATAATGATCTTTGATCTTCATCTTAAAGACCTCCAGAGAAGGGCTGTCGCGTAGGGAGTGTGGGAGGGCGTTCCAGAGTCGCACTGCTGTAGCAGAGAAAGAGCCATCATAGCGGCTGGAAGTGTGTCGCGGAGGACGATGGAGAAGAGAAGTGGCAGTGCGACAGGGTTTACCTCTCGGCACAAGGTATTCAAAGCGTTCACGAAGTTATTGAGGGGAATAAGGATTGTGCAGGATACATAAGGATTGTGCAGGATCATCACGGTCATCTCTCTCCTTTTCTCCTTATATTCCAATATCTTCTTCTATACATATCATATTATCCGAAATATCAGTATTCACTACCCTTTTCTTCATTTTTGGTCGGATAATATGAAAGATAGTCAGTTATGGATGTCTCATCATCTTCCATACCATCCGTCAATCATAATCTTTGACACCTAATAATTATGTCAATAGCAAATACATCAGTATCAGGCGCACTTCCAAAATCCACATTACCAATTCTATTGAAAACAGCCTGAACAGTGAAAGCTCAAATTCCCCACTATTTAACAAGGGGATCAAATAGAATGATAGCACCCGTTGAAAGCCAAAAGCCAGTATCTGTATTTTTTTTGTAAATCCATTTTTTTGCATTGAATGGCTTAAAAAAAGCCGCGTCAGATTCGATATGCTTATTATCAACATACAACACGATTGAAGCCGTGTTTAGAAGCTAGTTTTAAATAATCATGTCACTGCCACCCGTCGCTCCGCCCGCGTGATAAGAGAAACATATTTTATTTGTGACTTGCAATAAGTACTATATAAATCTTTTAGCCTTTGTGTATTGTAATATTTAGGTTATATTATTGCAAAGTTTCATCAAGGTCCGTTCAGTAGTTTGCGTGAAAGAGTAACACATATCCACACTCGCAAACTTTCACATTTAAATAAGTTTGAATTTTTACATAATCGGTTTTTCTCTGAACTCACTTTGATTCAGATACCGCATTTTGATTTCCGAGAGCAGTGTCGTTATATTATATACCAGTGTTTGTAAAACGCCATGCGGTGAGCGCGGATCTGGGACACGGTTTGCAATGTTTACTTAACGAATGCAGCGTTGGATGTTTGGGCTTGCAGTGGATTTTGGGTAGAGTTTAACCAGAGTTTAAGTATTGAAGTCCTTGATATGATAATAGAAACACATGTTGTGGTGAATAATAATGCTCATGTAGAGAGAAAAGAAGGTCAAAGAAAAAATGGATGGATTGTGTGATATGAAATGCAAGAAAATAAATTGAATAAACACATGACGGTTGACAAAGAAGAATGGAAGAAGAAATCATAGGTCACCAAGTCACATGGGACAAGGGAAGGAAGATGATGATGACATCACATCATGTTAGATAATTATAATAAATACATTGTCAGGAAGGTTTTGTGGCTACTTTATTTATACCAGTGTGTGCAAAACGCTATGCGATGAGAGCGAATCTGTGACACGGTTTGCAATCTTCACTTAGTGGCAGCGCTGAATTTTTGGGCTTACAGCGGCTTTTAGGTAGGTTTTATCAAACTTATCATCCAAAATCTGTCGTCTAGTAAGGATGCGTAATTGCATATAGCTCAGTACAGAGTTATATGGAACGCATTGGAAGCTATAGTCGGAAAACAAGGTACAAGAGTACGAGAGAAGTCGAGCAAAAATAAATTAACAGTTATAAAGAGAGAGGAAGGCCAAAGACAAAATTAATGGATTGTGAAAGGAAGGACCCACCCATACGCACTAAACGTTTTGAAAATACTTTTATTATGCGTACAGCTAAGGAGTGGAATTCCCTGCCGGAGTTTCCCGATAGCTACAACCTGGGGGTCTTTAAGTCAAGAGTGAATAGGTTACTTCTAGGCAAGCGTGCTCCATCATCGACCACATCATCGCTTACCATCAGGTGAGATGGTGGTCAAGCGCGAGCCTATAGAAGATAAAAAAAAGTACCTGTAAAATAAGGTAGAAGATGATACCATGATGGTTGACAGGGAAAAATGGAAGCAGAAAATGTAAAGTACGAAGTGAAAAATAACTTCAATTTCAGAAGTCAGCGTTCCTGTTCTCGTTTCTTCGTTTTTTGACACCGCCTTTCGAAATTGAAGTTATATTTCACTTCGTATTGTTTTTATTTGGAAGTCGGTTGTATTTTTTTGTAAAAAGTTTTTTATTTTCAGTTTTTGTGGTACATAATAGACAAATTCTATAGTAAGGTTTCGGTTAAATTACCCGAATAACCATGTAACTTGAACATAACCAGTGGAATGCGAGTGTACCAGGGTGAACTGTACACATCTGCGTACGCGTTTAGAGCATACTGGCGTGATGGTATGTTATGAAATGGTGTATACAATAAGCAGACATGCGATTGCAGCAATCCGGAGTGATTTGCCGTCATTTATTGAAGAGTTCTGTTGTATATCTCCGAAGTTCTTCATCAGATCTTTACCAAATTTATATGAGACCATTTCGAATAAAACGACTTTCAAACAAAAAAGAATTTTGGAAATCGCTTTATATATGACGCAGAGATGCCCGAAAAAATATTATAAAGAAAATTATACTCCCACATTGAGAACCGCTCCTCCCTTTTGGGAAGACGGTTTAAAAATAATCAAAAACGTTACTTCTAATCTTTCTTATTTTAAAAGTCATTTATGAGACTGAATAATTTTGCCAAATCTGGTGATTTTGGCAATCATGCCTAAACTACAAATTGCTTTATACCAACTACACCTACGTAACATTTGTGTCTGTAAAACGTCATGGTGAGCGAGGATGTAGGACAGTTGAGTTCTAGCTGGGATGCGATGTTTACTTAGCCAAAGTAGCACTGTGCGTTTGGATTTCCAGCGGCTTTTGATCAAATATTATAGTTGGGCTTAATTGTGTTGATTTCGCTACGGCATCCTCCATTATATGGAGCTTGCTTATTATAGAGGAAAGAACCTAAATGGTACATGCCATAGTGAAGGCCTTGAAAAGACGCTGGAAGCAAAAAACTTAGGGCTGGTAGATGTGGCGAAGCTTGGGAGAGGCCTATGTCGAATAAGGGAAGTGGAGACTATGGTATTTCTTAATCTCCTGTTGCTGTCTATTTCATTACTTTGATGATTAGATAGATAGATAGATAGATAAATCATTTATTTAGTGCACCCAAAAGACACAACACAACACACAAAATCTTAAGTCATATGTCTGAGACTAGTCGACCTTTATTGGCTCAATGATTTTCTAATTTATTACTGTAGATTCTGGCTTACAGAAGCTGCATTTCGTTAAAGTGCGGCAAGCATATTCGGATCCCAAAAATATACGTGGTAAAAAATTACTTATAAGACCGTCGCCGTCGCTAAAAAAATCGATAGAAAAAGCGCTCAAGTTCCATGCAAATCTTGCTCTAAAAATAAACGCCAAGACGAAGAAGATATTAAAACCGAAACGCGATAAATTTTAAAAGCAATAAATTCAGTCATTACATTAAATATAATATCAGGACTAAATTCAGAAGCAATTTGTTAGGAAAACACTCAATGTGACTAAGTGAAGGCTCGCTCAAATTTAATGGGTCTTCGCTCTTCAGTCTTTACATATTTATTACAATCTTTGGTTTTGTTTTCCTTGTGAATGAGAGTTTAGAGATTCTTGAGGTGTTTGAAAACATAATGGTAGCTCCTAAATTATTTTCAATGGTTGACAGTTTCACAATTGGATTGTCGAAGAAGTATAGTTTCGAGTTTCCAAGCAGGTATAGTATACGATCTTAGATCTGGTGCAGCTTCAGACTAAGTTTAACTTTTAAAAGCGTTAAGGACATTAAGAAAATAGATGTACTGTATTTGATAGCAAATACAGTACACCTATTTTTAGGGTTCCGTACCCAAAGGGTAAAAACGGGACCATTACTAAGACTCCGCGGTCCGTCTGTCTGTCTGTCTGTCACCAGGCTCTCATCATCATCACCATCATTTCAGCCGAAAGACGTCCACTGCTGGACAAAGGCCTCCCCAGGCGTCGCCACATTGACAGTCACGCATCCAGCGCCTTCCCGCAACCTTAACCAGGTCATCGGTCCACCTATTGGGAGGCCTTCCAAAGTATCGTTTTCCGGTTCACGGTCGCCATTCCAGAACTTTTCGACTCCATCGGCCATCCGTTCTGCGAGCAGTGCCCTGCCCACTGCCACTTAAGTTTGGACATTCTTCGGGCTATGTCGGTAACTTTGGTTCTCCTGCGTACATCATAATTGCTTACGTGATCACGCAAGTAAATCCCGAGCATAGCCCTCTCCATTGCCCTTTGGGTGACTTTAAGCTTTCTGATAAGGCCCATTGTGAGCGACCACGTCTCGGTCCCATAAGTGATCACTGGCAACACACACTGGTCATAGACTTTTGTCTTGAGACACTGTGGTAAATTGGACGAGAACCCAAGGCTAGAAACACCAGGCTCAATCTCATTTCAACTGTCTACCTAGACAGTTGAAATTTTCACAGATTATGTACTTCTGTTGCCGCTATAACAACAAATACTATAAACAGAATAAAATAAATATTTAAGAGGGCTTCCGTACATGGTACGGAACCCTTCGTGTGCGAGTCAACTCGCAATTGGCCGGTTTCCTTAATGTCCCTCGGCAAACTTGGTGTTTCGTTAATCGTCGGATTTCTATCAGTTGTCCTTTGCACTTGGTGCAATAGTTATACTGTACATGTGTGTCACATGGTCCTGTTTCTAAAACTGGATGGCCGATGGTCCCTATGATGATATCTTCTGCGTGTGTTTCTCCTGTGCTTTCCCAATTTACTTGGAGCGGCGCAGTATATCAATTATTTTACCACATATTTCTATTTGTCGTTCTCTGAATAGTCACCTCCTTTTTAGCTATATATTTTTTCATATATCCATCCATCGTCACCAGACATCATAAAAATATGTATCTGATTAATAGCGAAAACAACCCATGCTGTATGGACACCGGCTCTTTTTCACCGAAGTTGTGTTAAATATTCAGTTACAAGCCAAAGCCGTCATTATATAGTATCAAAAGACCAGCCAAACAATAAAAACTAAATATACCGTTTTAGATTTTATATTCTCTACTAATATTAATTACCACGAAAAGTTTGCCTGTATTAGTTATCTCATGGTATATTAAAAAGCTATTACATTAGTCGTGATGAAAAAAATATATATAGAAAAGATATACTGCCCAAAATGCACTGGAGGTACTTAAAATATTAATCTCTCTTGCTCTCCTCGAATGCATCTCATACCAGCTTATATTAACAGAAATAAAAGAGAATCGTTTAAATATTCTAATGAAAGGTTTTATCATAAACGTTCGCCATTAGAGCTTATTTCGCTAGCGAAATATTAAAACTGAATAACTCTCATAAAGTAGACTTTATTTAGTGGTTAGTTTCACTGCAGCGATTTTGTTTTATAATTCAAATGTGTTAAAATTGCTGTGTGGTTTGTGCTTATGGATTTGGCTACTTTTTATCTGTGGGTGCTAAATGGTATAACTGAAAAGTAAGTTAGCTGAAAGACATTCATTGAGTGATTTTTGTGATATTGACGGAGTTTTACTATCTTCTTAAACAAAAACGTAATGTTGAATAGCTAATCATTTCTCAATATTTTTACTTGATGTATGAATTGCCAAGAGAGACAAATAACAATGTTCCTCATCATCATTCCCTTGCCATTGTCTAAATTTATTTGGACATTTTTTCATTTGCCACAATTTTTCATTAGTGTTCATCTCAGTTTGAGTAATCGTTCTCTCTCTAGAAATTATTATGTTTTACACAGTCCATCCATCGTTTATTTGTGTCCTTCTTCCCATATAGCCATCTAAGTTCTTGTTTAAAAGTTTTCTCACGACATTATGGTATCCATCCGTCCATTTTACATAAATACAAATATTCATATGTTACTTAGCCTTTGCTTTACTTTGTGTAATTTTTTTCACCCCTGCTCTTAAAACGGTGAAGGAAAACATCGTGAGGAACCCTAGAAAATTGGTGATATCCACTGGGCCCACGTAGTGGAATTAGGCCTATTCCATCTCTCACAGAGAGTAGGCCTGTTTTCCAGCAGTGGGAACATTAAAAGACTGATGATGATGATGACTTAGGGTTTTCCCTGCTATATAGGAGTCGCCTTCCAGTAAATCGGATACCGCCGCAATTCCAGTATTTTACATGAAGTGACTACCTATCTTAACTCCACAACCCAGTAACTAAGTAGCACAATACCCCTTGGCAAGGCTGGTGTCAGATTTTAGGCTTCAAACTCATAATCCCAAACATTCTCACCAACGGAACCAGACCTTAAGCAATTTCAATTTGAAGCGGTGCGACTGCCTCTCCACGGATACATTAAGCACTTAACTATCACTGTCTGCTTACTCTCAACTTGTGCCGTGCTGTTATAAAACTCAGCTTTTTTATATATCTGGCCTTTTTCGTTCATTATTTTTCTGGGTAGTTATATAAACTAGTAGATGCTTTGTGCTCTGGTGAGGTTTGTATGTGTTACTATCAAGTATGCCAATAGTTGTGTGAAGTCACTTTGATTTATTTTTGACAGCAACGAAAATCTAGCAAAGTTCATTAGACGTCGAACGTGACTTGGAATGGACACCGAATTTATTGGTGACTTCTATTCAGCTTTCATCACTTTAGGGGTATGTTCCAAATTCCATCCTTATGTTCAACTATCGTTACGTAAGGAACTCTAATGTTTATAGACCCAGCGGTTTAGGTTGTGCATTATCAGTGAATGCATCTTGAAGTATGGGATAACAAGCACAGCTTGCTGGAATGTCGATACCTTTGGTCCGACCGAATCTAAGCGAAAGATGTCTAAAAGAAAAAAATGCATGTCGTGGGCTGATAATAAATATCCAAGCATTTTAAAGATACAAGTTTTAACAGTTCTACAATATTACTTACAGGGTGAACAAACCTCAATTACTCATCGCCCAGTTATATTACAATCAAATTGCATGTCCATTCTTCTTCATTTTCTTCTTCAAACAATTCATCACTACATACCAAGTCAATAGCTTCTCTCAAATCCTTCCATTTTTCATAGCACCTTTCAAATCGGATGAGTTGCTCCATTTAGTTGGACCACAGAGCTACGAGCCACCTTTGCGGCCATGTTAGAGAGTATTGTCCAACACTTCCCATACAAACTAAGAAAATAAAGGATCATTTTTTTTTATTAGTAAGTAACCCACACAGGAGACACAAAAGAAAAAACGAAAAAAATAACAATAATTTTAAAAAAAGCAAAACCCGGCAGCCCTTGCGAGACCAAAAAGGCTTCTATCTCAACATTTGTGTAGTGATATACAAAAATAATAAATAATGCTGCGCTGGTATTCATAAAGGACCCACTGTCCAACCAAGCGTATCAGTAATTGTCACTCGTAAAAACTGGACTTTAACATTTCTGACTAATGACAGCTTGTGGATAAATAATAAATAGATGCACATGACGAGTTTTAAGGTTAAATAACGCTTGCCGAGATCAATTTGTGGATGGGTGACAATCTTAACATACCAAGATATCGCAGCTCGTTAAACCGTTGGTTCCAGCTGTCGTTTGTAGGTCTTTTTTGGAATAGTCAGAAGTCAGGAACTCTGACACAAGTACAGTTTTCCAAGGGGTATCGTGTTTTACAGTAACTGTATTGTGGAGATCAGACAGGCAGTGGCTTCCTATTAAATACCCTTTGTGCCCACTAGTACCACCGAACTGTACCACCAGTGGTACTTGCGGGAACTTTCGTTCTCTATAGTACCACTATTTTTATTAATTAATATTAGTGGTACTAGTGAGACTGTTTGTTCCCAACAGTACTGCCTACCTACCTAATAGAGAAGGCACCTGCACTTTAATAAAGAAATTAAGGTACCCTGTTAGTAATGAAGAACGACCTTTATTACAATATTTTGACATTCAAAAGGCTTTTTAATGGCTTAGTTGAAATAAATGATTTGACTTTGACTAGTCGCTGCTAACGCCGCCGCCGCCTGTGGTCATTCCGTGCTCTGCACGTTGACCCAAGTTATAAAGTTGATATTTCTCATCTTATCCGGTTTAAAATTCCATCGGAAACTAAACTGAGTTTAAAAGCTCTTTTGAATGAGATTAGGGAATATCAGAATATGTTTAGAATGTACAAGTAGTTTGTTCGTAGTGCAAATTTTGGTCTTGTGGCCGTTGATCTCGTGGTCGCTAGCGTGACTGCTTAGTAGTACTGGGTCCGATTTCCAGGTCGGCCAAAGTGTTATTAGGTTTCTCAGTTGCAGTCCGAATTTACTTAATTTATAGAAAAAAAAACCTTTTTACTCTCACTTTGTAGTGTTTTTATTTGGAAGTCGGTAGTATTTTTCGTAAATTTTTTGTTTTTCACTTTTTTGCTGTACCTAATCGGAAAGATCTTTAGTAAGGTACCTATATATATAGTACCTATATAATGCCAGAATAGTTTTCCCGAATATCATGAAACTTGAACATAACCGATGAAATGAGAGTATACCAAGGTGAACTGTACACATCTGCGTGCCTCTTTAGAGCATACTGGTATGATGTTATGTTATGAAATAGTATAAACAATAAACAGACATGCGATTGCAGCAAGCCCGAGAGATTTGCCGTCATTTATTGAAGAGTTCTGTTGTATATCTCCAAAGTTCTATAACAGATCTTCACCAAATTAAAATCGGATCAATTTGTGAACATACTCTTTCAAACAAAAAAAGGATTTTCAAAATCGGTCCACAATTGACGGACAAACCGGCGACACTAAAAAAAAAACAAAGTCGAACATTAACCTCCTCCGTTTTGAAAAGTCGGTTAAAAATAACGTCCTTCATAATATCTATTTAGTTTTTATGAATAATCGGATAAAATAGTCTGACCCATCTAAATAATGAAACAATAACTTATTTAATTATTCTTTCAGTTTGCATTACAAGACATTCGCAATTATCTAAATGAAAAAAAAAAACTTTGCCAAAAAAAGTAATTTTAAATATGGATTCCGTTAAGTACCTAAGTAACATCTGCTTTATTAACTTTCATAATTAAAGAATGAAAAATATCTTCATAAAGATAATTAAGAAAGCGATAATCACACTCCACACTAATATTTTAAAGGCGAAAGTTTGTGAGTGTGTTTGTATGTTTGTTACTTCTTCACGCTCAAACGGCTGGACGGATCTGGATGAAATTTGGCAAAGATAGATTATAGTGTGGAATAGCACATAGGATACTTTTTGTCCCGGGAATATGTGTCCTTGGGATATTTTCGACATTCATGCGGGCGAAGCCGCTGGCAGAAGCTAGTAATACTATAAATGAGAAAGTTTGTGAGTATGTGTGTTTGTTACTTAATCACGCTAAAACGGCTGAACGGATCAGGATGAAATTTGGCACAGAGATAGATTATAGTCTGAAATAATACATAGGCCGTTTTTATCCCGGTATAACGTTCCCTTGGGATAAGAAAACACTTTTCATGCGAGCGAAGCCGCTGGGAGAAACTATTGAAACGTAAGTTCATGAAACGGTCGAAAATGGTCACCCATCTGGACCCTGACCTTGGCAACTACAGTTTTTTGGAGGTTTGCAGAACAGGGAGTAAAAGCCCGCGACCTCCATTGAAAAGGAAGGATCCGCCGTCCAGACGGCCCGGGAAACTGCCCGTCGACGGTTGTTGTCGGACTGTTATATGTGTTCAAATTACGCCGAAAAATCTGCTTGCGTGATGCAGAATGTTGTGTGACGTCATATCATTAGTTGCTATGTGGCTAGATGCCGATGTAGCTTAACTTCGATTACCACTATTATTTGTATTGCCCCACTAAACCCAAGTAATATTTTATCATTAAAAGTTGCAATAAATAGGTTTATAAAAGCATTAAGGTCGAAATTGGTCACAAAAAGGTAACGTCTGGTATAAAATAGACACTCAAGAGTTTTACAACCATTTTACGATTGTCCCTTGATGACGCGAAATGATGGCCGGCTCAATAGCTTCACAGGTCTGAAGAAAACGACAGTTTTTCTTTATTTTTGCTAGCTAAGCCCTTCATAATCGTAATTTTGGCTGCATGGGAGTTAAGTACAGGGGGTGACCATAAGCTCTTAGAGCGGTATCAATTTGAGATCGAATAAGGGACAGATTTATCTGACGTGTTTACATCTGTCACTTACTCGATCATCAGATACATCTGTCTCTTATTCGATCTCAAATTGATACCGCTCTAAGAGCTTATGGTCACCCCCAGCTTTCAAGCAAACAATATTAATATAAGATCATACTGATTTTTCCTATTACAACCAACTTGATTTTGGCGGTCTGGTAGTGTAACCCAAAATTTGCCAAGTCCGACACAAACTTGGCCGGATTTTTATTTAAATACTTCCCAAAAAGGTTCTCGATTCGGATGTTTACATGTTTCTTTTTTGTCTATTTTCGAGCATCAACAGATTTGAAAAATTCTTTTTTTGTTTGAAAGACATTTATTCCGAAATGGTCCCATTTAACTTAAGGAACTTCGGAGATATCTAACATAACTCTTCAATAAATGACTGCATATCTCGGGATAACGGGTACGCAGATGTGTATAGTTAATCCTGGTACACTCTCATTCCACCGGTTATGTTCAAGTTACATGTTATTAGGGTAAACCGTTCTAGCAAAATGTGAGTATTACAGGTATAGGTACCTTACTATAGAACAATGTATGCTGATTTGTTTGATCTAATAATAAATAATTGCATTTTTATTTAGATATGCATATAAAAATATGCTTGAAACTATATTAATAATATGCTTAAGCTTTAAAAATATATTTAATTTATTTTTTAGTGGTACAATTAATTATGTACCACAAAAAAATTATAAAATTAAATACTTTTTTTACAAAAAGATAGACCAAGGTGTCAAAAAACGAAGACACGAAAACAGGAACACCACCTGCCAAAATTTAAGTTATTTTTCACTTTGTAGTGTTCTTTTATTTAAAAGTCGGTTGTATTTTTTTGTAGTAATGTTTTTTTTACAAATGACATTCTATCAACAACAGCGTCGCGATAGGTATTAGAAACATGTCAAAAATGTATAAAGTCAATGATCTTCTCATTTGGCATTTTAACCATCGCCTTTGCTGTCGTCGAATGACACTTCTCTATATTTATCATCTTTCATCATCTGACACCAAGACGTTATCGCTTATCAAATCTAGATATGTCGATACGTCTCAGAGTTCTTTAAACGATAGGGAAGAGTAAATCCCGCTTATCTTTAGTCAAACAATTATAATTGTGCAGTTAAAAGATATGAAATATTTTTAAGTTTGGTTGTGAAGGCCAAGTTTTTTATTCTTCTTAGCGTGTCGATGGTAAGTATAAAATTTTAAATATTATGTTTGACCCAGAATTCAGCTACGGTAACAACATTCGGTGACGAAGTCATAAGATTCTCACACGTACAGTTCTTTGTTTACACCTTCAATATTAAAATGCAAACTATACCTGTACCTTAAGACGGAGAATTAAATACCCATTGCAGTTATATTTTTAAAATTATCGATCTCCAAAAGTGCCTATTTAATGGCTTAATTGAAATAAATATTTTGAGTATGATTTGATCATCATCACCATTTCAGTCGAAAGATGACCACTGCTGGACATGGACCTCCCTCAAAATCGACCAGCATGGTGACTGTGACTTTAAATATAGTAGCAGTAAAACACCATTTACTTTATATCTAACTAGCTGCTCCCCGCAACTTCGCCAGCGGAGAAAAGTGTTTTATCATCCCAAGGAAACACACTACTGGGCAAATATGTTGTGGCCTTTCTAGGGTCTCAAACTATGTCCATACCAAATTTTATCTAAATCGGTTTAGCCGTTTAGTCATGAAAAGGTAAAAAGAAAACAAAAAAAAAAACAAATAAACAGGTTACTTTCGCATGTACTAGTATAATATTAGTATGGATTGATTGATGAGGTATAATGTAGTTAGCCGTATATGGAAAAGTAAAAAAAAACTACATAATGTACCATACTAAAAATATGGTTTAAACATTCAAACTTTGCCATTAACACACGAACATAATTGCATGGTTTAGTTATATAAGCTATAGTTGAGAACCACAATTAAATTATGTGTCACAAATCAGCCTCCGAACTTGGCTCTACTCTTCCATACATCTGTAAATATTACCACACTTATCCTGTTACAAAATGATTTAATATACTCTTTAACTAAGTAGCTACGATAATATTATTTACAAACAATGCCAATAACTCAAGTCATCTCAAATAATTCCCCTGTGCTGTCGGTACAGGGAATTCACCTCAGATGTTGAAGTTAGTATAAATGATCGGCTCGGGATTGAGGACGGCACAGTTTACAACAGTTCCTTGTGTTGTGAAGAAGTACTTAACAATTAATAAGGTATGTATTTGATGATACGAGTATATAATTATAGATTTAGTTTGAAAGTAATAAGATTCAAGTCATATTTTATTCGATTTTCTAATGACATACTTAATCTTTCTAAGTTTTTCTTAAATAATTGCAAGAAAATAGAATTAGGACCAGTTTCTAAATTGAGTATTTAGAGGCTAAGATCGTGTTTTTAGGCTCCGAAGCTTGAAAACTTGGGATTTCTGTATCCCATTACCATATTCTGACAACCCTCTCTTTAACTTCTCCATGCCTTCATGTACACCAATAAAATCCAAGTTTTTCAGTACCCCTTTCTAACTATTCTACTTATTCTTTTTCAGCTCCAGCACCATGCAGTCCCTCCTTCTGTTCTGTATTACTGGCCTTGTGGCTTGTGCTCACGCTAGATACCGTCCACTACCCCCAGGCTGTGTACTAGGCCATCCAGATATAGCCTTTTGCCACCCACGTCCACACCATCGTCACGCCAGGGATACAACCTGGGAGCGTAATGCTGGTCACGGCAAAGTCTTCGGCACTTTGGGCAGTACGGATGATGCATTATTTGTAAGTATATACTGATTTATTGAGCTCTTTAGACTATTTTACTACCATCAACAATCAATCCTACTTAACTTTCCTAGCAGTCGCTTTTTCATTTTAACACGCTTTTATCAGCTTGGTATGTATGTATCTATGTAACGGAATCTTTGAACGTGATTTTCACCCTCTTCAAAACATCGCATCTATTTGAAACTTTGCACACTTATCAAGGACCGATGACAATACAATAATTAAAATAGTTTGTCCCATTATCCTTACCGGGATACCAATCTTCAGGATTATTGATTGAACTAATATATTATAGTTTGTCCCATTATCCTTACCGGGATACCAATCTTCAGGATTATTGATTGAACTAATATATTATAATATTTTTAAAAACAAATAATCACGCTTTAATAGAAAACCAAACTAAAAAGTAGAAAACAATTTAGTTTGGATTTCTAACAAAGCATGTTTTGTTTTGTTTTTTTTTTTAACTATTATTTTTTTAATCAATCTGAAATACATTGCTTAAACGGACATCCTTATACAGGAATGGCCGTCATAATTTTCAATAGGATGAAATTTATTATTAATTGACTATACAATTCGAAAGATATTCTTAAAAGTATACCCGATAATTTTGAAGTCAATGGCCTACCACCATTTTTTATAACGAGAACTTTAGGCCAATAATCTGGCAGCTCATATTTAACCCAAAATAGACAGTTGTGATTGTTGGTTTGTATTTTTTGATATTAACTTGCTCAAGTCCAAGATCGCAGACGCCCCAAACTTTATCGAAATCAATCAACACAAAATCAGTGGAATTGAGTAGTGTTAGTAGGTACTTGGACCGTACATACTTGTTAACATGGACTTTTATTTTCATAATTAACCATAAGGATCTTGCTCTATTGAGTACTCATATATTATGTCAAGCTGAAGAATCATATGCCTATTTCAAGGGTTGTGATTGTTTGGCAGTTGATTGGTAGGTGTGGTCAATTTTGAGTTTGAATCGAGTATGAGCATCCGGAATATTGTCCTTAATTTCTAAAGAAAGAGAGAGATGGAGTGATGCCAGTCAAACTGCACCATACTTTTTTCGTTACAGAACAGTTCAGGCTTTGATCCATACATCCTACATCTTCCTAGTTGCCTGTATTATTTATCTGCTCAACATTTTCCCAATAATGTTAGGGTTTGCTTCTAGTCTAACCATATGCAGCTAAATATTTTTCTGGTTTTCTTTATAGGCTATTCTATACCACAAATTCTTTCCACAGGGCCGAGGAGGTTACAGAGGAGACATCTTCAACGACGGTCGCGGTCGTCTTCAGGGTGAAGCGTACGGCACCAGAAAGCTCGGTGCTGGTGGTGACAGCAGCATACTAGGAGGCAAGCTGAACTGGCAAAATGC
This sequence comes from Orthosia incerta, assembly GCA_948252205.1. Taxonomy (NCBI): domain Eukaryota; kingdom Metazoa; phylum Arthropoda; class Insecta; order Lepidoptera; family Noctuidae; genus Orthosia; species Orthosia incerta. Next base: position 14,024,706 of record OX411764.1, on the reverse strand, counting down.
CAACGAAAACGTCAGAGCTGGACTTGATGTTCACAAGGAGATTGGAGGACACAGTGGTGTAAGTATTTCAAACAGTTTGTATTCAGATTTGTTGTATGATAGTCTGTTGCCTCATTGGTAAAGTAATCATATACACTGGTCGTATCGATTGAGCATAGAGTGGTCATGTAGAGTGGTCAGGTAGAGTGGTCATGTAGAGTGGTCAGGTAGAGTGGTCATGTAGAGTGCTCCTGTAGAGTGCTCATGTAGAGTGGTCATGTAGAGTGGTCATAAGAGTGGTCATAAAGAGTGGTCATGTAGAGTGGTCATAAATAGTGTTCGTATAGAGTGATCATAATTGGGCTTCTGGGTTAGACTCCCGGCTCTGGAATAATGTCATTGGCTTTGCCAATTGATATATTCTTGAAGGCAGATTCTGATCCGGGTTTGTGCCTGCTTATAGCAATAGGATCGCCTCTTACTACACAGGACTTCAACATAACTCCTGAATGTCGGTACTGACTTTTGCTTTTGTCTATATCTATACACTATACTAATATTATAATGAAGAAAGATTTGTATTTTTTGAATGTAACGAATAAACTTAAAAAATACTACACCGATTTCAAATTCTTTCACCGATGGGAAGCTACACTATCCGTTGGTGACATAGGCTATTTTTAATCCCTGTATTCATACGGGAACGGGAACTACACGGGCAAAACCGTGAGTCGTCCGCTAGTCTTCTATAAATAAGTGTGGAAATGCATCAGTTGCGTAGAATTTTATGTCTAGTACAGATGCTTGTTATCGCTTGGGGAGCGCTACTTCCTTGAGTAGACTTACTTCAGTTGAAATGATGAAACGCTATTACAGATAGTGTTACAGTTTTCGAAACATAGTACCTACCTATTCAACACTTCATTAATTTTGTTTTTTCATTAAGCTTTAGCGTAAACATTTTGTCTCAGATGAAGCTGACTGGTGATGGAGTTTGGAAGCTCGACCATAACACCAGATTTGTCGCTGGTGGTAACTTGCAGAAGCAGTTTGGACATCAAAGGCCTGAGATCGGCATTCAAGGAGGCATTGAACATGACTTTTAAATAGACTTTAGTTTTATAACTCTTCCATTTTTCTCGATCTTTTGTAACATATTTCATTTATTTTCGTAATATTTATGCCAGAAAAATAAAACTGTTTTTAAACCTAGCAAATAATATCTTCACACTGTACCTATGTAAAACTTGTAAATATATCTTGTAAATTATTAAAGTAAGTAAGCATTTAAATAAATATTAATATCTCCTAAACTTTATATATTTTTTTTAACCTTGACTTTGCCTTTGTTAACCTACTAATATTATAAATGTGAAAATTTGTGTTTCAATCACACGAAAACGGCTGGACGGATTTGGATGAAATTTGGCACACAGATAGTTTATAACCTGGATTAACACATACTTTGTATCCCTATAAACTTGGCATAATGATCACCTGGGATAATAAAACACACGCAGAAGCTAGTCCGTTATAATTACCAAAAATAATTCACAAAATGAACACAGTTAAGTAATCAAAAACATCGACAAAACAATACTCTCTTCTACATACATACGAAAAGTTCCCTAAACATCAAAATTACAAGGCAAAATTATTACCACCATTCCATCAGCTGTTGCATAGAATAAAATTACCGTGTAGATGCGCAACTCAGTGTAAACTAGGGGTAAGAGACAGCTAGCTTTGGTAAAAAACTGTCAAAGAGTGCCAGAGATATTCAAAAAGTAAAATAGAATCGAAAACCATAACTATATATATATATATAGATAAAAGCTTATTAAATCATCAATTATGAATGGTGTATGACTCGTGGGATGATAGCTTAAATATAAGGATATAAACGCTCTTTATAGTATACTAGCTTCGCATGCGTGAAAGTCGAATATCCCGAGGGAGCTTATTCTTATTAGCTGAGTGTAATCTATCTCTGAGCCAAATTTCATCCAGATCCGTTCAGCCGTTTGAGCGTGAAGAAGTAACAAACACACACACTTACAAAATTTGATCTTTATTATGTTAGTGTGACTATAGTGACTTACAATTAGGAGCATAAGAATTTACAAATAGGCTTTAAAAATAGGCGAATGTAACAAATGGGCTTCTAATCGACATCATCATCATCTGCCTAGCCTTTTCCCAACTATATTGGGGTCAGCTTCCAGTCTTACCGGATTCAGCTACGTACCAGTGTTTTATATGGAGCGACTGCCTATCTGAACTCCACAACCCAGTAATTGGGTAACACGGTACCCCTTGGCAAGACTGGTGTCAGATCTCAAGCTTCTAACTACCCATAACGACTGTCAAAGATCTTCAAATGACAGCCGGGACCAACGGCTTATCGTGCTTGCCGAGGCACGGAGGAAACTCGGTATGTTGAAATGGTCACCCATCCACGGACCAACCTCGGCAAGCGTTGCTTAACCTTGATGATCGACCCGTGCGGCTGTTATAACTTAGCCACAAGCTAATAGACATCATACCAACAGTTTTTTGTATAGTCATTTTCATGACAACTAGCCGCTTCAACCCAACCTTCGCGATGAAAACTACTAAAGTTGCGGGTATACTTACGTGAATAACTCTACGCATAACACTGTTACAACACCAACATATCACGTCTGCTTGGCGACCATTTGTCACTGCAGGGATCCAGCAGAATATCAGCGTCAGGTATATTTGCCTGACACGTGCTGAGCTGGACTCCCATTTGGTGCAACCTTGAGACGCACACCGCACTGTGTTTTGATTGTCAAAATTAATGTTACTGGTGTCACTTTTACTTTTGTTTCGGTTTCCTTTTTCTTTTTATGTTGGCACTTTGTTTTTAAACATACCTACATGAAAATTCTAATAATTTAATTAAGATTTTGTGTGTTGTGTTGTGTCTTTTGTGTGCACTAAATAAATGATTTATCTATCTATCTATATACATAAGCATTTAGAATTCGTTCAGGTGTCGTACGACGAAAACGAGTTTTAATGACATTGTGACTCTAGTTCAAGGAAAATACGAAGCTATGCATGTCTGCTGTGATAGCACCATGCAATTTTCGCTACGGAAATATAAATGGCCCCGAAAGAGTTTCGATTCTCTGCCTAACTTAGTCTTTGGCCGCAGCCAGGATACAGATTAGCGTCACCCCAAGCAAATTAGCACATTAAAAAGGCTTACAATTGGATTCACCCTCGCATACCACTAACAATTTTAGACAATTGCATTAACAATCACGCTTCGGGATGCTTCGAAAAGCTTACGAGTGTTTTGAGGAAGAATTTTATATAGAAAACGATTTTCCTGTTCGTGTGTTGATAATAATGACATGAAATAGGTATGAAGGGGAGAAGTGATGGCCTAGTGGTAACAGCCGCGACTAACAAATTGTAGGTCGTAGGTTCGAACCCAGCCAGGCACTTTTCTTTGTGTAAATTATTTCTTCACCACTGCTCACAAAACGGTGAAGGAAAACATCGTGTGGAAACCGGCATGTCTTAGAACCAAAAATTCGAAGACATGTGACATCCACTAACATGCACTGGACCCGCGTGGTGGATTACGGCCTATTCCCTCTCACAGAGAGAAGGCCTGCACGTACAACGGACTAAATGCGAGTCTAAGTGCGGAAAAGGGGTCCACCTTCCCTATCCTATCCTAGGTATAAAGGGTCTTTTACCAGATGAAAGTTCTTAAGGATCATGGGTCCGTCAAAAAATTGGAGAAAGTTGAAAGACACACATAATTTATATTCATTATTGTATACAAAAAGATAAAGACACAAATATCTACAATAGACAGCTTATGTACAAAGGCGAGCTTAACCCCATCATGTGAATGAAATTGCGAAAATTAAATTAACCTTACACTTGCCGCATTCCCATTAGTATTTTCTTTAATATTCATACATTTCTAAGAGCTCTAGAGAAAAATTCAGATTGATAAATCTCAGTATTAATTAGTTAATGTTGGGAATTCAATAACTAGAAAATTCACAATACTAATTAAGACATAATTCGCAAAAATGGCTGCTGGACTGGTAAACATTCTCAGTAGTGGGTCATAGTGAGATAATTATACTATTAGGAATCATTTACCGTAAAGTATTAACCGAAAAACACTAAGCAAAACCGTCTAGTACGATATATTTCGCACAGATTGCCGCGAGACACCGCGAGTAACTTGATAATAAGTTACTAGACAGGCTTGAATTAATACTACCAAACACAAATAGTCTAAATATCTCTCTATTCTAATCTATCACATAAACCCTAAGGCGTTTTCCGAAAAACGCCGAGCAAAGCCGAAAATTTCACTAGTGCAAAATAATTCACACAAATTGCCACGAGCGCCGCCGCGGGTACTGACGTAACTCGATAATAAGTTACGCGGCAGGCTACAATTTTGCTAATTACCAACATCAAGGGATTAATGCTTGCTTTTTATATTATTTTTATTTGAGGCGTTTAGCTTTTGTGGTGGTTTTGTATTGAAGATTTGTCTGTTAGAGAAAGATTTTACACAAGTCCACATTCCAAGTCCGTTTGAAGGAACTCGAACTTTCGAGGCGTGGTCAAGTTAGAATAATCTATACTAATACTAATAATATCTCATAGTTGGCGCTGGTCTCCTCTACCGACATCCTACTGTCGAACTTTTCAGGGATTGGGATGTCCTTACGGTTAGGTAAACTTTCGTGTTGCGTACGGTGCTCAAGGAGCATGCCTTATTGCAATTCGACCCAAAACTCCAATTGGATAAGCGCCGGAAAGGTAGGGTATGCCAAACCCAAACTGCAAAATCTGCACATTCACGTCAATTCTTTTTCTTCCTCGGACCTTATTTATATAACAAATTGAATGATATCCTCAACATCTATTCCCGGACTAAATATAAATGTAAAGCATTACTAACTACATATCTTAAGGCTTTGGACTACGAAGGAACTGAGAAATTGCTGACCCCTATGAAATAAATTCTAAGGCTTGTCAAGCGAAACATCCCCTCAGCTGCTTTGCTCCCTTAACCGTTCATCATCATCATCAGCCTATAGCAGTCCACTGCTGTACATAGGCCTCTCCAATTGCACGCCATTTGCTTCGATCTTCGGCAACTCTCATCCAGCTGCTACCAGCCACCCTGCGAAGATCCACCTAGCCTGAGGGCGTCCCACCTTACGTTTACCAGTTCGCGGTCTCCACTCAAGAACACGTCTACTCCAGCGGTCATCGGTTCTACGGCTTATATGGCCGGCCCATTGCCACTTCAGCTTGCTTATTCTGTGAGCTATGTCGACAACTTTGGTTTTCTGCCGGATCACCTCGTTTCGGATTCGATACCTTAGAGAGACTCCGATCATAGCTCTTTCCATAGCTCGCTGAGCGACTTTAAATTGATGCACCAGCCGTATCGTGAGTGTCCACGTCTCGGCCCCGTAGGTCATAACAGGTAGGACGCACTGGTTGAAGACTTTGGTCTTCAAGCTCTGTGGAATACGGGACGAGAAGACTTGACGTAGTTTTCCAAATTTCGCCCAGCCCAGCTGTATCCTTCTATTAGCCTCCTTCTCAAAGTTGTTCTTACCAAACTGCAGAGTTTGCCCGAGGTAAACGTATTCTTGAACAACTTTGAGAGCACCGCCATTGACCACAATCGATCCCGGAGTGATGTGTGTATTGAACATAACCTGGGTTTTGTCCAAGTTCATCCGGAGACCGATGTGTGCAGAAGAACCAGCTATATATTATTTTGCAGCGTTTTGGATTATTGACAATACCAGTAGCAATTTCACTCGTTGAATGTAGCATTCCCCATCAGGCTGCCCACCGCGCCCACGAACAGCTTGCCCGTCTGCCCGAACATCTGCACCGCAAAACTAACGTTACGCTAACAAGTGATCGTCTGGCACCCATGTGCTGATTTGGTCCCTGGTGTGGTCACGGTGTGCAGTGTGTTCTTGTGCGCCGGTGATGGGGGGTACTCCCCCGAGGAGGGTCCGGTGACGGACAGCCGCGGCGGGTTCGCGGTGAGTGCTAACGTGTGCCCGTGTTCCCGCCATAAGCGGCACTGGAGGACACCGTGGAGTTTTAGTGGGTTAGAGTCCCACATAACTGCACTATCTCCCCGTGGTAGTGCAGTATGCATGAGCATTTCTCCAAGCAACAAAAAAAAAAGGCCGTCTAGCATCAACTGCAAGTCATGCAGCGACTCTGCCATTATGACGATGTCATCCGCAAATCGCAAGTGTGAGATGTATTTGCCGTTTAAATTAATGCCGCGTCCTTCCCAGTCCAGCGTCTTAAACATATCTTCCACCGCGTTGCTAAACAATTTCGAGGAAATAACGTCCCCTTGTCTAACCCCTCGACGCAGTGAGATATGCTTAGTTTGCCGGTCCTGACTTTAGACGGTCATTGTTGCGTTTGCATAAAGACATCTCAGCACTTGGATGTATCGCCAGTCCACTTGGCATCGCTGCATAGATTCCAAAACAGACCAGGTTTCGATAGAGTGAAAAGCCTTCTCATAGTCCACAAAAGCAAAACACAGGGGCCAATTATATTCTTCGGACTTCTGTATGATTTGCCGCAATGTGTGGATGTGGTCTATGGTGCTGTATCCTCCTCGGAACCCGGCCTGTTCCGGTGGTTGAAACTCGTCAAGTCTTCGCGCCAGACGATTCGTGATGACTCTCGAAAACAGCTTATATACATCGCTAAGAAGCGAAATGGGTCTGTAATTCTTCAAAAGGGTCTTGTCACCCTTTTTGAAGAACAGAATGACCACGCTCCTTTGCCACGCTTCTGGAGTTCTCCCAGAGAACAGGACAGAATTGAAGAGCTCCCCAAGCTCTTTCAGTATCGCACGTCCTCCCGCTTTCAGTAACTCGGTAGTAATCCCGTCCTCGCCCGGGGCTTTTCCATTTTCATCTAACCGTTGCGCATCTCATACTCAGATCATTCCCACATCACAAAACCTCAAGCTCTTAAACTACATCACACACAAACACAAACTTACTTTCATCATGCTAACTCTGTTACTTACTAAAAATCTAATCACTCAACCTTTAGAACTTATTGTTTAATATTTTATCTTTTTCATCGTCTTTCCTTGTATTTCCTTAGTGTAGGTAACTTGTACTTTGAACTGTTATCATATATCTCTATCATCCATGTCTATGAAGCTAAACTTTCTTGTATCCAAGCTGTCACTCAGTATGTCATGATCGGCCTTTAGCTGCGGGGGGGACCTGGTGACCTGTTATACAGGTTCTTATTGAAACCTATCACAGGCACCAGTCTCTCACAAAGTTATACCCTGGTTTAAACTGAAATACTGCATAGAATGTAAGAAACTTTGTGAAGAGAAAATAAACGTTTTATATGTTATATTATAGAGATATCATAAAGAAGTAAAGTTTGTGAGTTTGTGAGGTTGTAGGGGATAATCTCTGGATCTACTGAACATATTTAAATGAAATTTGGCATGGAGATTGTTTGAGACGCTGAGAAGGAATAGGATAGTTTGTATTTCCTTGGGATGATAAAACACTTTTTACGCGAGAGAAACCGCGGGCAGAAGCTAGTTTTAATTATAAGTGTATGTAAAAGCTGTTCTTTTTTTTCTTTTTTTTAAAAAACGTTGCCGCACACTAGGAATTTCTCCTGTATCGTGGGTGCGTTTACAAACATATAAACTCACATACACAAACACCCAGAGCCGGAACAACTATTTGTAGATCATAAAAATAATTGTTCCGTGCGGGAATCGAACACGCGACACGCAGCGCAGCAGTCAATCGCTCAACCACTGCGCCAACCGTGCGCCCAACCGTCAACCGCCCAACCATGTTATACAAAGGCTTGCATGAGGATTGATTGATAAGAGTACATTGTTGATGCATTTCATCATCATTGTCAGGTCCTTAGTCGAATTTATTTGTGGTCCATGCAAAATATATTTTAACACCCGACGGAAAAAGAGGGGTGTGTAGAGATGCACCTAGAATATACACTTTAGTGACACAAATTATGGAAAAAGCAAGTACCGACAAGAAATACCCAAAAAGGGTATGGGTGCAGATAAACGAGTGTACCCCATTGTTGCGAAGTTCATTACCGCGATGTACGTTACTGTGAAAGTTTAATATCGCGACGTTCAATGTTGCGAAAGTTCTTTACTGCGATGTGCGTCACTGCGAAAGTTTAATATCACGACGTTCAATGTTGCGAAAGTTCTTTACTGCGATGTGCGTCACTGCGAAAGTTTACCATTGCGAAGTACGTTGTCACGAAAGTTCTTTACTGCGATGTCCGTTACTGCGAAAGTTTACCATTGCGACGTACGTTGTAGCGAAAGTTCTTTACTGCGATGTACGTCACTGCGAAAGTTTACCATTGCAAAGTACGTTGTCACAAAAGTTGTTTACTGCGATGTACGTTACTGCGAATGTTTACCATTGCGACGTACGTCGTCGCGAAAGGTTATCTAGGAGGGTTGCTGATACTGCTGATAGTAGAAATATTATATTGTTCGACATTACTAACAAATGAGCAAAAAAATATATAGTTAAATAGCGAAAACGAAGCACAACAAATTATTTAAATAAATTGAAAAGTCACTTGTCACGAAAGAATGACATGAATATTGAAGATTATATGGGTGGAATTGCGTACCTATGTTACAAAAAAAAACATAATTAGCATTGATGAAGGTTTTCGGTGTTATTTATGCAGGCAGACTAAGAATCTAGTGTGCGATGGAATTTCTTAAGCGTTCTTCTCCATAACAAGCTAATTTTCTGAATGCACGGTAGAATCAATTTTTATTACTTGTAAATTTTAATTGTTACCGTTCAAAAGTGCCGCTTCATGGCCTAATTGAAATAAATATATTTGACTTTGACTTTGATATCCTTAGATAGGCACCTATATGAATTTGGTTTTTGTTGATTTTTAGACTGCAATCTATCTTCGAATGTTCATATTGCTGAAGTAAGCAGGAGCGTGTTTTCCTCGTTTCGATCTCTGAAGCGGCTCCAGAAGTTCTTGCCTTTCTCAGCTAAAGTTACTCTTGCTCAGTCTCTTCTTATTCCTCTTATTGACTACGTTGATGTCTGCATCCTTGATGAGACTGAGGAACTTCTTGATAAGCTCAAGCGTTTGCAGAATTTATGTATCGCTTCTTTGCACATTTTATTTGCTGTCAGATAACCCAATTATTGGTTAAGCCTTTGTAGCCTTTGCTTTTTTTCCTCTCTCCTACTTTTGCAGTGCCCGACAGGGTCCACAATGGTCTAAATTTGTCCTACCATCTAAGTTCACATGTGGAAGCAATAAATGTATTGAGTACATAAGTTGTCCTTCTGTATTTGTGTATATTTGTTTTGTGAACAATAAAGAATGTGAATATTAATAAGTCGACTTTTTTAAATAGATAGATACATGAATTTTGTTTCTGTTTATTTTATTATTATTATCTATTTGTCCAATTATGTTTTGCTTACAAGTTTTGCTCATTTGTTAGTCATGTCCAACAATATAATATTTCCACTATCAACAGTATCAGCAACCCTCCTAGATGACCTTTCGCGACAACGTACGTCGCAATGGTAAACTTCCGCAGTAACGTACATCGCAGTAAAGAACTTTCGCAACAACGCACATCGCAATGGTAAACTTTCGCAGTAATGTACATCGCAGTAAAGAACTTTCGCAACAATGAACGTCGCGATAGTTAACTTTCGCAGTAACGTACATCGCGGTAATGAACTTCGCAACAATGGGGTACACTCCAGATAAACAAAAACCGAAAATCCCCGAAATAGGGTTTTCACCTGAATCCACTTATTTGAAAAGTCAGAGCAATGGTGCAGAGCAGAGAGAGCAGTGGTGGCCCAGTGGTAACGGCCCCTAATTACGTGTCGTGGGTCGTGAGTAAGAACCCAGGCGGGTGCTTTACATTGTGTAAATTATTACATCACTACTGCTCTAAAAACGGTGAAGAAAACATCGTGAGGAAACCAGCATGTCCTAGAACCAAAAATTCGAAGACATGTGACATTCAAACACATCCAACCCACACTGGGACTACGTTGTGGATTAAGGCCCATTACCTCTCTCATAGAGAGGATGCCCGTGTCCCAGCAGTGGGAACATTATAAAGCTGATGATGTCAGGCAACGGTGAAGGAAAACATCGTAAGGAAACCTGGTCTTATACAGAGTGAGCAAAAAATCGTGGATCAAACGAAACAGGGCGTTAGTTGGGGTGATAAAGTGTACACGATTTTTGGCCCATTCTGTATAGTTAATGTAAGTCTGAAATAGCCAAGTGCCTGTGGGGTTCCAAGAGGTAGCTTAATTAACTCTGACACCAGAGGTGGTTCTTCATAAGAAAAGAAGAAGAAGAAGTCGCCCCTTGTAAAATGCTTGTCAGAAAAGGTAGTCAGATTTATGAAATTTTGGAGACCTTAATACTCAAATCTTTGTAAGTACATAAAAAACCACTTATTTGAAAAGTCCACTCATCAACTGAATATACCCTGGTCTGTGGACTGTATATCTTCATCTTCAAAGGCTGATACAATCCTATTAAAATATTTATATCTAGTATCGGAGAGGTTATCGCAATATCGGGCCGTTTCGCGCACAGTGCAGGAAGCTTCGACAGAACATCAATTACTCTGTGACATACTGGATTTACCCCTACTATTGGTTTGCGATAGCTTAAGATCATGCATTACGTTTGAAGCGGATTTTCATTTCTAAACAATGTACAATAGAAACGAAGCTTAGTATAATACCATAAGAAAAAACTGGAATTGCCATTAAAAACACAACATATTCATAAATCAAATGTATCTCTTCTTCTTATTCGTTTTCTTCATTTCTGAAGGTCGTGCCCGTCTTGAAAAGCTTTGACGGAGTCAACGACGAGCTGCTACCAAGCCACCCTGTCTTCAGCTCTTCTCATAGCAGTGGTCACCGTGAGTCCCGTAATGGCCCTGATCTGGTCAGACCAGCGAGTAGGTGAACGTCCACGTGGTCTTTTTCCGTCCACCTTTCCTACTACCACCAGTTTTTCCAGGTTGTCTGGCTGTCTCCGGGCGATGTGACCAAAGTAACTTAGGACTCGTTGGTAGCAGATCGTGGAGAGTCTAGTTTTGATGTTCAACTGGTCGAGAATGGACTTATTCGTGCGCTTGGCTGTCCATGGTATGCGCAACATCCTTCTCCAGCACCACATCTCAAACGCCTCTATCCTTTTCCGATCCACCGAGCGAATTGCCCAAGACTCGGAGCCGTAAAGAAATATCGAGAATACCAGAGTCAAATGAGAGAAATCAAATGTATACATATAATAAAATCGTAGAGATGTCGAAACTTAACATTGAATATTGTTGAAACAAAGAAAAGCTACGAAGTATATGAATCCTACATATACTTCGTAGCTTTTACTCAAGATTTTTTTTTATTTAGAATTTTTGTCTGTTTGTCTGCTGCTGTCTGTATATTTTTTTTTTTATTTAGAATTTTTTTCTGTTTGTCTGCTGCTGTCTGTATATTTTTTTTTTATTTAGAATTTTTGTCTGTTTGTCTGCTGCTGTCTGTATTTTTTTTTTTATTTAGAATTTTTGTCTGTTTGTCTGCTGCTGTCTGTATATTTTTTTTTATTTAGAATTTTTGTCTGTTTGTCTGCTGCTGTCTGTATATTTTTTTTTTATTTAGAATTTTTGTCTGTTTGTCTGCTGCTGTCTGTATATTTTTTTTTTATTTAGAATTTTTGTCTGTTTGTCTGCTGCTGTCTGTATATTTTTTTTTTATTTAGAATTTTTGTCTGTTTGTCTGCTGCTGTCTGTATATTTTTTTTTTATTTAGAATTTTTGTCTGTTTGTCTGCTGCTGTCTGTATATTTTTTTTTATTTAGAATTTTTGTCTGTTTGTCTGCAGCTGTCTGTATATTTTTTTTTTATTTAGAATTTTTGTCTGTTTGTCTGCTGCTGTCTGTATATTTTTTTTTTATTTAGAATTTTTGTCTGTTTGTCTGCTGCTGTCTGTATATTTTTTTTTATTTAGAATTTTTGTCTGTTTGTCTGCTGCTGTCTGTATATTTTTTTTTTATTTAGAATTTTTGTCTGTTTGTCTGCTGCTGTCTGTATATTTTTTTTTTATTTAGAATTTTTGTCTGTTTGTCTGCTGCTGTCTGTATATTTTTTTTTTATTTAGAATTTTTGTCTGTTTGTCTGCTGCTGTCTGTATATTTTTTTTTTATTTAGAATTTTTGTCTGTTTGTCTGCTGCTGTCTGTATATTTTTTTTTTTATGTTTATGAGCGATTACTCCGGCAATTATGAACCGATTTTGATGATTATTTTTTTGAAAGCTGGTCATGTGGTCCCATTTAAATTAAATTAAATTGTTGAAGAACTGACGTGTAGTTCTAAGTTATCCTTAATAATGCGTATTTTCATGGTAAGGTACCAAAAGTCATCATCTGCCTAGCCTTTTCCCAACTATATTGGGGTCGGCTTTCAGTCTTACCAGTGTTTTACATGGAGCGACTGCCTATCTGACCTCCACAACCCAGTAACTGGGTAACACGGTACCCCTTGGCAAGACTGGTGTCAGATCTCAAGCTTTTGACTACCCGTAACGACTGTCAAAGATCTTCAAATGTCAGCCGGGACCAACGGCTTAACGTGCTTTCCGAGGCACGGAGGAAACTCGGTATATTAAAATGTTCACCCATCCACGGACCGACCTCGTCAAGCGTTGCTTAACCTTGATGATCGCCCCGTGCGGCTGTTATTATTTAGCCACGAGCTACTCAGGTAAGGTACCAAAATAAAAAAATAAAAATAAAAAAACTTTTTAACAAAACATAATAACCGACTTCTAAAACAAAACACTACAAAGCAAAAATACACTTTCTTTTCGGCAGTCACATCACAAACAAAAGAAAAGTAGGTACCAAAGACACCGAAAAGAAAGTTGTTTTTCGCTTTGTTGTGTTTTGTTTTGGAAGTCGGTTTAATTTTTTTGTTATAAAGTTATTTTTTGTAAGAAACTTCAAATAAAACACATAGTAACGCAATGCTGTCACTCCGAAGGTTTTATATCTGGAGCTGGCGACCCGGATTCCAAGAATTTAATCTTGGAATTGCTTGCTTAGCAGATTTAGAACATGAGACGTAAAACAAAAGCGAAATAAAACTTATCTACTTTAATGATCATTTGTTGTACCTAGTGCTTTAGTTTATCGATGGGACGCTGGAGTGATAAAACTTTGAAATATGTGCATTGCCTAGGGAAGCTACTCTGCAGAATTAATTTGGAGTAATTTATGACCAGACAATAAACTCATAGCTTAGTTATCCTCTGCTGGAATTAGGCCTCTTCACCCAGATTTTTTCCTTTCACGTTTAGTCAGTCCAACAGCCTTGTAAGGGTTGTGGACTATCTCTAGCACGGACACGTCCCTAAGTTTTAAGGAGTTAATAATAAAGTTACTTAAAACATTTTATTTTTATTTTTTTATTATTGATAGGCTCGCGCTTGACCACTATCTCACCTGATAGTAAGTGATGATGTGGTCGACGATGTAGCGCGCTTACCTAGAAGAAACCTATTCACTCTTGACTTAAAGACTCCCAGGTTGTAGCTCTCAGGAAATACAGACTCCGGCAGGGAATTCCACTCCTTAGCTGTACGCATAATGAAAGTATTCCCAAAACGTTTGGTGCGTATGGGTGGAATGTCCACCATGTACCGATGACACATCGCCGTACGTCTTGTATTCCGACATAGTCTGAATGTGGAACGAAACCACCGACATGAGAGTGCATTCACATGCTGCTTGTTGGAGGTACCAGCCATTCAAAATACCTGTGAGACCTCTGAGTATTTGCTATTGAATTTTGTTGTAAAAATATAACTCTAACATATCTGTTGACTAAAATTGGGCAGGATAGTTTTTAACATCCTTCAAGTTCAGGAGAGTAAACAATGTCTCAAAACTTATCATTTTTGGCCAACCATACTTATAGTAGATCTTACCTACACATAATTTGATAACAGAACACATTGGCCATTTTATCTCACCGGGTATATTAATTTTGAGTGGGAGTGGGCTGTCAGACGATCACAAAACGGTGCCTAAACATTTTAAGGTAGATCGCCGACCCTATTAAAGATCATAACATACTTATCAACTCGGAAAGGGATCGAAACTGTATCGACTTTCGCCTCGCCGTCAAAACCTTACATAAGTAAGTAACCAAAGCGGATCCAGGTTCAGACGACGAGCCGTAACCGCGGGAACTGCAAGTTGACCACGCAGCACACCGTGATTCGTAAGGGTCCCGAGGTGAAGCGATTGTTGAAATGTGAATCGTACTGGCTGCATTATGTTCTTTATTTAATTTTATGTTTTTTACCTTATGACTGTACTTGTCACAATTGATTGTCACTCTTAATAAAAATTATTACAACAATCGGTTATGGGCCGACAAAAATAAATTGTAATAATTTATTTTGTACATAAACATATTTTAAAATAGCGTAAAATATTTTTTTGCGTAATTAACTATATCAGTTGGTGATAATATGGCTTCTGCTCCCTCTACATACGCCGGTTTCGGAGCATCATTAATGTCCATTAAAAGTTTACATGGAAAGGATGGTTACGCTCAATGGAAATTTAAGATGCGCATGTATCTACTGCATGAGGATTTGTGGTCAGCAGTTGAGGGTTATAGTGCTGAAGATACTACATCGGTTACCCTGAGGAAGACTAGACATTTGAAGGCGTTAACCAAGATGTGTCTTACATTGGAAAGCGGAGCAATCACTCACGTACGTGCCTGTAAAACTGCTAAGGAGGTATGGGATACTCTAGCTAATGCGTACGAAGACAAAGGTATGGGTAGACAGTTGGCGTTAGAACGAAAGCTTTATAGATACGAGTTGCAGAATTTTCCTTCCATCGAAGAGTATATTAATGCTGTTACTGGCACTGCACAAGATTTGGCAGATATAGGCCGAAAAATAGACGATTTATCCATAGGCGCAATTTTACTCGGTGGTCTTCCAAAAATTGATCCCCTTGTGATGGCCTTAGAAAATGCTAATATAGAAGTTTCGTCAGAATTAGTTAAAAGGAAGTTACTCAATGAAAGCGCTAAACGTGAGTCTAAAGAGTCGGCTCTTGCTGCAAATAATGTAAAAGGCAGGAACATTATTTGTTATAATTGTCAGGAGCCAGGACACAAAAGTCCTAAATGTCCACACAAAAGGAAAGTGAAAAAGGTCAAACAAAAAAAACTTCAAAATGTCGTAGAGTCTACACTAATATCAGCCTATGGTGTTGGAGGAAATTTAAGTCCTATGGAATGGTACGTAGACTCTGGCGCTTCCACACATATGACATGTCAGAAAGAATGGCTTACCAATTTTAACCCTACGGTTGACAGCAAAGAAATAACTTTAGCAAATAACAAGAAGGTTATTTCGTCTGGCATTGGTGAAGTGTTGCTTTTAAAAGACAATAAGTTAAAATTAAATGGGATTAAAGACGTTCTATATGTTCCCGAGTTAAGTACCAATTTAATTTCTGTTAACAAGGCTGTTGAAAAGGGTATAACTGTTATTTTTAATGGGGAAGGTTGTTCGATGTACAAACATAACGATGTTAAAATAATTGGCAAAACGATAGGCCACGCTTCATGCAACGTTGGTGGGTTGTATAGATTGGATCATGTTCCCATTTATCCAGAAAGCGCGATGGCTACTGAAGCTTTAGCTAGTTCTTCGGACCTGTGGCATCGCAGGCTAGGCCATCTGTGCCGCGCTGCTTTGGAACATCTGCGACGTGGTCAAGCTAAAGGTATTGTTTTTTCTTCTTTAGATAAAAACCCTTGCGTAGCCTGTATTGAAGGAAAACAGAGTAGAAAACCCTTCAAAACTATTGATTACAAGAAAGGCAGCAGAATGTTGTAAGTTATACATTCTGATGTGTGTGGTCCTTTTGATGTTGTTTCTTCAGAATCGAATAGATACTTACTTATTTTTGTTGACGATTTTTCTAGGATGGTTTTTTCTTATTTTATTCGCTGTAAGGCGGATGTAAAGAAAACATTTTTAGAATTTGAAGCTTTTGTTGAGAATGTGACCTCTCTTAGAATAAAGAACTTGCGTACCGACAACGGGGTGAGTACGTCAATGCTGAATTCGAGGCTTATCTAGCTTCCAGAGGAATTAGGCATCAGACTACTGTACCATATTGCCCGGAGTCAAATGGAATTGCCGAAAGAACAAATAGGTCTTTAGTAGAGAAAGCTAGGTGTATGTTGCAAGACAGTGGCCTACCTAAAACTTTCTGGCAAGAAGCGGTTCGAACAGCTACTTATCTTAAAAATAGAAGTCCACACAGAGCTCTAGAAAATCGTACCCCTTATGAGTTATGGTATAACAGAAAACCTGACATTGCTCATTTACGTGTTTTTGGTTGTCGTGCATACGTACATGTACCCGCTTGCGATCGCCAAAAGTTAGACCCAAAAGCAAAACAGTACATATTCGTTGGTTATTGTGATGACAACAAGTCGTACAGGTTCAGAGATCCTACAAATATTAGGAAATCCATTAAAGGACGGGATGTAATATTTTTAGAGAATTGTTTTTCTAATCCCAAGATGAAGGATGAGTCACCCCGTCACGATATTATTTTCTCTTCTGATATGAATAATTTACAGGTGCAAAGCAGCTCAGCCTTGAATAACGATCCTGTAGCAAATACAAGTAGTGCTGCTGCCGTACCTGCAATACCACCTCTCCTTATTGCCGATCCTCTTCCCGCAACTTCAATAGTTCCTGTCGAGGAAGAAGAGGAGCATGTGGAATCTGGTAGAAGGTACCATTTGAGGGATAGAAAACCTGTAAATTATCGCTGTTCTGTCTGTTGTTCGACGATGCAAAGTGGTGAGTTAACCGATGAACCTTATTCTTATTCTGATGTTTTTTTACGTCCTGACAAAGCTAAGTGGATAGCTGCTATGGAAGACGAATATAACTCTTTGATGACCAACGGTACTTGGACCTTAGTAGAGAACAAAGGTCAGAAAATCATACCGTGTAAATGGGTCTTTAAATTAAAACGTGACTCTGAAGGTAACATCAGTAGATACAAAGCACGTTTGGTAGCAAAAGGTTTTCATCAGAGTTACGGAATTGACTATGAAGAAACCTTTTCGCCGGTAGTTCGTTATTCGTCGCTAAGAGTTTTGATTGCGCTAGCAGTTGAACAGAATTTGAAAATGCATCATTTAGACATAGACACAGCTTTTCTGTATGGGAAATTAGAAGAGAAGGTGTTCATGACACAACCTGAAGGCTTTATAGCTGAAGATGAGGAGAAGAAAGTGTGTCAATTGAATCAAATCACTTTATGGTCTCAAACAAGCCGCTAGAGCCTGGAATAAACGACTAGATCAGGTACTTCTTGACTTAGGCTATAACAGATTACAGTCTGAGCCCTGTATTTATTTGAAAAGAAGTTCTGTTAGTATTGCTATTCTAGCAATTTATGTTGACGATTTAATATTTATTTACGACAAAGAAATCGAGTTATCTTATTTGAAGGACGGTCTGACCAAATATTTTGGTGTCAAGGATTTAGGTGAACTTAGTTATTGCCTTGGTCTGCATGTCGTTAGGCAAAATGAAACTAACGATGTGAAGGTAGATCAAAAGCGATATATATTAGAGACGTTGAATCGTTTTAATATGTTGGAGTGCAAAACTGTCCCTACTCCTATGGACGTTAGTGTTGACCTGCGTTCTCAGTCGGAACCAGCTGTCAATGTTCCCTACCAAAACTTAATCGGTTGCCTTATATTTCTAGCAATTAACACTAGGCCTGATATTTTGTTCGCCGTTACTTTTCTGAGTCAATTTAACAAGAACCCTATGCAGGCGCATTGGACTGCAGCTAAACGTGTCTTGCAGTATTTAAAAGGTACGTTAGATTATGGTCTTACATTTAAAAAGATTGGAGAACCTTTATGTGGTTTTGTCGATGCTGACTGGGCCAATGGTAATGACAGGAGGTCGTACACAGGTTATATTTTTAAATTAGCTAATACACCAGTGTCATGGGAATGCAAAAAACAGCCCACAGTTGCCCTGTCATCCACAGAGGCCGAGTACATGGCTTTAACTAGTGCTTCTAAGGAAGCTGTGTATTTACAGCGCTTAATTGGTGAGATTACAGGTGATTCTTTTGTGGTTACTCTTTATAATGATAATCAAAGTGCACAAAAGTTGGCACAGAACCCAGTTCATCATAATCGGACAAAACATATTGACGTCCGGTATCACTTTATTCGAGAACTTGTCGAAAGTAACAAAATTAAGCTGTCTACTGATAGGATGTTAGCGGATATTTTGACCAAAGGGTTGAATCGTTGCAAACATCAACGTTGCGTGTCTGATATAGGTTTGATGATATCTTAAGATGTTTTTTTTGTACTAAATTGTTTACTAGTGATATGCTCTCGTGTTTTTTCTATGAAATGATTGTAAAGTACAGTCAGATCGATTGATATGTGACCCTGTTAGTACAGTCAACCAAATAATTTTGTGGCCATCTCGATTAAAGGGAGGATGTTGAAATGTGAATCGTACTGGCTGCATTATGTTCTTTATTTAATTTTATGTTTTTTACCTTATGACTGTACTTGTCACAATTGATTGTCACTCTTAATAAAAATTATTACAACAGCGATAACGTTACGATTCCGATTAGTGTGCGATTCAGTAGGGAGTTTCGTACAAAGAATTGCACGGCTCGAGTTGATACGTTGACGATCCCTTTCCGAGTTGATAAGTGTGCTATGACCTTTAGTCTGAGCATTCCTAGGTATACCTACATCTACTTGAAAGTCACACTATGTACCAAGTATCAGTCGCAGATCGTGGTAGAGAATATTCAACAGTCAGTGGGCCCACGTAGCAACAATAGATTACGTCTCGTTGGCAGATGCTGTTACGTAATGGTGTTCAGTAGTGGCATGAATTGTGTAGCAACAGTTAGCAGACACAATGAAAATGTCTGTTTGGTATTATAGGTAAATTGTAAAACTAGCTATCTAAAATTACTTGCCAAAGTATCTGACAATCAGTAAAACGCCTTCAAAAATCACCCACAGCACAAAACTACATATGAAAAGCGAAAGAGTCCTGAAAATGAGTTCGATATCGAATGAAGTCTTTAAATAAATTCAATATATAAACTTGCAGCATTTTATCACTACACATCAGAGTCTGGGTGTGAAAAATGATGCTATCATTAACCCCTTTTGAAGATGCGATCATCAAAAACGATGAACGTTTCCACGGTTTTAGTTGTTCCGATATTTTTTTAGTGAGAAAAAAAATCATTTGATATGAAGTTATTATTATCAACTGAGTTCAAATTAAAACTCTTTTTTGTGGTGGGTAATTATCCAATGATTTCTTCTGAGTGCAGAGGGAGGGCATGTCAGAGTTTTACTGACTGAAACCCACTCGTGTTCCTTCATTTGCTTAAGCCAGGGCTGCGATAACTCTTTCAAATTTATCCGTGACCAAGACAGGCATCGGCCCTAGCGGACCCCGTCAGTTTTGCTGTAACTTCTTTGAGGCGCGCGTGGAACATAGCGTAGCTGTCGTCTCGGGTCTGGTCCTTATCGGACGGCGAGCTACCCATTACTCGCCATCCGCAAGCCTTTTTTTTATTTTTGCTTGGGGAAATGCTCATGCATACTGCACTACCTCGGGGAGATAGTGCAGTTATGTGGGACTCTAACCCAACACCACCGTGTCGCTTATGACGGGAACACGGGAACGCGGCAGCATACATCGCGAACCCGCCGCGGCTGTCCGTCACCGGACCCTCCTTTGGGGTGTAACCCCCGTCACCGGCGTACGAGAACACGTTGCACGCCGTGACCACCCCAGGGCCCAAACCGGCACATGGGCACCGGATGACTCCGTATGTGGCACCCTTGGTCCCCCTGTGGCCAACGCTATACCGACACTCCTCTTTCCCTGCGGCCCTACCGCATCCGCCATCAGACGGTGGCGGCCCGTGCAGGCCGCGGAGGGTAGGGCGAGCGGCACACCGCAATACCGGCACTCCTCTCCCGCCGCGGCATCCAACCTTCAGCCGCGATGCCCACCATACCACATCGCGGCCCGCCTCAGTTGCGATGGCGCACATACGGCACCGCAACCTACTTATTGGCCGCTACGTCGTTGGCTTGTCGGCAAAAGCCCTGACGAGCGGCCCCTCTTCGGGATCCTCTTCGCTTCACCGTGGTTGTCCAAGCCACGGCTACTGAGCTAACGGTAGTCGGGTATCGGCTTGTGACTCCCGACTGGCTAGGGGCGTGCGACCGTCTCCATTGCGTCTCACTAAAGCGTTCCACCTCCTCTTTCGCGAGCATTAATGATTCGCAGAAGGAGGTGACAGCTTCCCATGACATGTATTTGTTTCAAGTTGCCCAAGTTTCGATTTAATTTTGTACTCGGAATAAATATGGAAAAGGTGTAGGTAATTATTCTTAAAGTAACATCGATGGAAGGTCTTCAACTTCGAATACGAGTCCCATCGAGTTTTCTCCGTTACGAACACAACAAAAAAAACATAAACGAAAATGTCTACAATTTTTCCATAGAAATGAAGACCGCTCTAAGAGACATTAACAGTCGGTCGAATTGCTTCGTATTGCGTCCATGTATACTAAATATATAATACTCGCAATTTCGATTAATAAAATCAGGAATTAAGGTCACTAACGTGAAGTGTTATTGTTTTTCCGAGTAAACAGAAAAATTAATTTGTATCCTATTTATATTCAGCCATCATTAGTAGGCACTCATCCATAAGGACCATTCTTTGAAGTCATAATTAGGTAATAATGGAGAGGTACAATCTTTGTGTAGTACTCGTATTTATTCGCGTGGAAATTCAGATGATAAAAGTTATTCAAGTTATTTGGGCATGGTTATTCAAATTATGTCTTGTAGGAAACCCATAGAAATTACTTTGTTATGGATTTGAAGTAAGGAGTATCGTATTTCCAAGATATTGGTTTGGGGACGTCTGATAGGCAGTCTCTCCATGAAAAATACTGCTTTTCAGCAGCATACGGTTTCACTGGAAGCCGACCAGATGGAAAAAGATTGTTAGAATTTGGGTTAAGTGGTTTATAAAAGATACCGCGACTTAAGGTTGCCCTAGTCGACGGCACAAACTATTTTATGCGCGGGGTCGAAATGCATGCTATCTCATCCGACAACACGTGCGATAGAGATAGATGCTGGGATGAGTATCGCCAGACTATGTTTGTATAGAATAATGTTCTTCTAGGGCAAACTTAAACGATTAAAACGCACCCCCCACCGAATAATATGGTAATGTGCTATTACGATAGTTTACGTTTTATTGCATATTCGATATTTAGAGCATTAATTACACCTTGTAAATTTTTTTCGTATTTTTTCTATGCATATTTTGTAAAAGTACAATATTTCCAATGGTCCCGTACTGGACATAACAATATTATTCCCCAAAAATCTCAACACACTTTTTGCACGAATAGTATCATAACACGTTATTACAGATTAAACAATCTCTAACTTTTTCGGTAATCGACGATTACCGTTTTATTCGCGTAAGAAACGCATATCTTGTTCCGCGTAAAGTATAATACAATTTTATTCGTGTATTATTTTTATTCACAGGATTTGGTAATGTGGTTTTACAAAACATGACAGTACATTATGCAAAATCGTAATGTCGTTCACTGTATCATAAAGTTAATATTTTTAAAGCAAGCGGTTTTACAATAAAACATTACGATGGTGTCGGTACGTAATGAATGAATACAGCATTATTATCGTTAGTGATTGATGAGTAAGAGCGAACGCTTAATTTTCATTCTCCACTAAAGAAAGGGACAGAGCGATGCGGCGGTGCCTGTACGAACTCCCCCGGGCGGTGACCAGCGTATCGTCCGCGTAACACGTCAGGTCCACGCCCGGTTGAAGTTCGCCCCTCAGCACCCAGTTATACCCGATGTTCCACAAAGGCGGGCCCAAGACCGAGCCCTGTGGAACACCGCACGACGTGCGGTGCTGGTTTTCGACGCCATCACGTCCCACGTAGGCGACACACCTCTCCGCCAAATAAGCCCCAACGATGCGGCGGAGATAGGGAGGCTCTCGATGATACCGCAGTGCCTCCCGAACACAACACCAGGGTAGGGTGTTGAAAGCGTTGGAAATGTCTAAGGACACTGCCAACCTCACCCCACCCCGGGACACCGCTTCCTCCGCCAGGACTCTACCCTGCGATATCGCGTGGATGGTGGAACGCCCATGCCGAAAGCCGAACTGGCTTTCGTCCAGGTCCGGCCCCTCTCTATACAAGTGGCTGCATGACGAGGCGGGCAGCGATTATCCGCTCGAACAGCTTACCCACCTCGTCTAGCAGCACTATGGGCCGGTACGCGGACGGCGAGTCCGCAGAGCGCCCCGCCTCCCTGAGCAGGACCAGACGACCAGATTTCCACAAGGTGGGAAACTGGCCCCGCTCAAGACACGCTGTGAAGAGTCCTCTCAGCCAGGGCTCTAGCTCCTTCAGAGCGAGGGCTTATACTTGGCCGTGAATCCCGTCGGGCCCCGGAGCCACGTTCCACTGGTACGGGAAAAGCCACCCCTGGTGGTGGGCATTGAAGTCCCCCAGTTACACTTATTGGGCGGAAGGGTCACTGCTGTGCTCACTAAGATAGTCTGTAAGCCTGGTTGTCCCATTGATGACCGCTGTGCGATTGGTAGACACAGCTGTAGACAATTTTATCAAGGCCCGTCTCCACCATAGCCCACAGCACAGAGAACCTAGAGTCCTCAAGGTTTCGGAGACCTAATGATAACAGATGTGGTCTCGGGCGTACATGCATACACCCGCACGTTGCTTAAAATTGTGCTACTGGGTATACCCTGGGTATGTTAGGTACGATACGTCTGACGGACATCTGATCTGCGTCTCCGAAAGGAAAAAGAGAGCCAGCTTATCAGTCTCTAGGTGATGATGAGGCTATGAGGCTATAAGGTTGGAGTGCAGACCTCTGATGTTAGTGGATGTGGATGGCACTTTGAGTGGGTGGGGGTGCAGCCGCTGTTCAACTTTGAACTTTTTTCTCTTATTCATACTTTGTTATGCGAGTGAAGTAAGGTGAGGAGAAGGAAGTGAGATGCGTTCCACGCTGCTAACCTTCAGACACGCCTTTAAACGTTTTGGAAATACTTTCATTATGCGTACAGCTAAGGAGTGGAATTCCCTGCCGGAGTCTGTGTTTCCAGATAGCTACAACCTCGGGGTCTTTAAGTCAAGAGTGAATAGGTTACTTCTAGGCAAGCGTGTAACACCGTCGACCACATCATCGCTTACCATCAGGTGAGATAGTGGTCAAGCGCGAGCCTATCTATAATAAAAAAAAAAAAAAAAAAAGTCTGGAGACTGCGGGGACGCCCGAGCCCCCCCGAGAATGTCCATTGGGCACTCTCGTCTAGTCGCCTACCAGCACAATGACCCATCCCGGCATTTTTCGACAGATGGCGGGGCAGCCTTTCGTGTGTG
Source organism: Orthosia incerta (assembly GCA_948252205.1). NCBI lineage: Eukaryota > Metazoa > Arthropoda > Insecta > Lepidoptera > Noctuidae > Orthosia > Orthosia incerta. The sequence continues at coordinate 14,000,989 of OX411764.1, read as the reverse complement.
GCTGGTACACTACTTGAGCCCCGAACTACCTGCGGTCGGCCAGCGGCGCACCGTGCCTCGGATCCCACTACCCACCGCGACCAGTCGCCCGATATGCCCCTGCCCCATAACAACGCGAGTTAGACTGGTCTGCCTGCAGTGGAACAACTATCTCGACCCAACTTCTCTTGTGGTTACACCGAACATCGTCCCGGAACACGGCTAAGCCACTATTGGCGGTGCGTCTTTGCTCGGTGGGTGTGGGTAGTCGCAAGCCTTCGGTCAAAAGCTACCACAAGTTAGTGTCACCTTATTAGCACCACCCGGGGACCACGTGTAGGTTAACAAAGGGGTACTCACCTACCCATCTCCAGAGCCATGCATGGTTTCAAAACTCACTTCACCGTTGTCATGGGGGACTTCAACGCGAAACTGGGTAAACGAGACGAGGATGAGCTGCAAGTGGGGCAATTTGGAGTTGGACGACGGAACCACCGGGGTCACCTACTGGCCAGTTTTATGGAGAAGGAGGGCCTCTTTATGATGAACTCCTTCTTCAAAAAGCGTGAACACAGGAAGTGGACCTGGCAGAGCCCCGATGGTGCAACGAAAAATGAGATCGACTTCATCATGTCAACCAAGAAGCATTTGCTTCTTGGTTGACACAAGTACTGAGTATACCTCGATCTGAAGTAGGAATTTTCTATTATAAAAGAAAATACCCAGTATACAATTTTACAATTTACAACAGTCTTAACAAATCTGGACACTGTTACGTATGGCACCTGTCTATCGCCAAAAGAGGTTCCATAGAAATTGGTAGTTGCTTGGCTCAATTCATCAAAGAAGAAAAGAGTAAAGGCATCAAGAATTTATCATTCTATTCAGATGGCTGTGCAGGCCAAAATAAAAATCGGTATATTTTTGCTTTATACCTCCATGCGCTAAAAGTCTATGATATGGAAAATATTACACACAGGTTTTTTGAAACTGGTCATAGCCAGAATGAAGGCGACAGCATGCATTCATGCATTGAAAGAGCCTTAAAAAATAAAGTGCTCTACACTCCTGACCAGATTTATGGCGTCATTATAAATGCAAAGGTGGGAGGCAACAAATACTCTGTAAAAGAAATGGAGCAGAAAGATTTCTTTAACATTAAAGATTTAATCATCGGCAAAAACTGGACTGTAGATATCCATGGCCGAAAAATTAAATGGAACCAAATAATGGAAATAAAGGTTTCGTGTTCTAAACCGAACACTATTCAATTGAAGTATAATTTCGAAGATGAATATTCAGAGATGAATACTGAAATTCAAACCCGATCAAAGAGAGGAAGAAGATTACTTGAACCTGAAGTTACTGCTGGAATGCCATTAAAACAAGCTTACTATCAACCAATCCCAGTAAGTAAATTGCTAAAAGAAGATTTTATTAAGTTTATGCAGAACAGAAGCTATACCTCAGCATTATCATTCTTTTTATAATTCCCTCCAAACCTGTGAAAATACCACAGAGCAGTCTTCGGAAACAGAATCAGACTGTAATGATGATTAGCATGATTTATTTTTAATAATAGTTAGTTACCAACTGCCCAATGGGCCAACAAGACTTCCTAGTAATTATTGTTTGTGATTGAAATATTATTTGATTATCATTATTAATAAATAAAAAGACTGATTATGATAAATAACTAAACCTTTGTTTCACTTCATAACTTTCACAAATTCGCTATTTTGTAACAGAACAAAATATAAAAATATAAATTATCCAGTATCACTATCAACTTCTTCTAATATTGTTAAGTTTCTGCCAAATCAAATAATAGGTACTTACTGAATTATTTAATAAAACATGGTATTTGCGACATTATGTTACTTTTAATCTTTGACACTACACATCGACGAATATTATTGTCATGTTACATTACAGTATACACTATCGCTTGGATTTCACCTGAATAATATCGTAATATCATATTACTGGTAGGCTTTTCAGCACCGTATTACAACGAATAATACCGTAATGCATTAATACCAACTACAAAATCTTGAGGTTATACGCGAATAATATCGTAATGATGTGTTGCGTACTATTGTTTTGTCCCACAAATTCAGTAAGTTTATTTTCGTCAATAACTTTGTTTTGTTATACTATTGCAAAAAAAATGCATATAAAAAAACAGACTGCAAAAAATTAGCTTTGTTTTGATGTATAAATGGCCATCGTAGGATTCACCCATGCTGAGATATATGCATAAAACAGTTTTTTATTTTTCCTGTAAAATTTAGAATTGTCGATTACCGGTTTATTCGGTGGGGGGTGCGTAAAGCTTTCCAATCACAGTCATCGGTGAGATATCCATTCTTCTCATCTTACATATTATTGTAAGAATAGTTTAGGATGGCATAAAGTTTAGATCCAGTTAGCAATATCGGTATCGGTAGTAAATTTAAATGCCTATACTATATAGGCATTTAAGTTTACTACCGATACCGATGTAGTAAACTTAAATGTAGGCAGATGTAGGTATTATTTTTGAAGTGGATGACTCGAGTAAACGAAGAGAGATTTTGTGAATAATGATACAGCTAAAATGGTGATGCATAAATTGAATGTCAATTAGAAAGAAAGAAAAGAAATTAGAAGAAAAAAAGTGTTAAATAGCTATATAAGAGCAAGGAATCACTAAAGAAATAATAGATGGACTATATTAATATGATAAATGTCAAGAACGGGGCTGATTACTGAGATGTCAACGAACAGATATTGTACTAGGTTCTAGAAGAAAACATGCGTTTTATTACGTACGGTCTTGAAATTAGGCAGTGGTTTCTTCCTGTACTATTTTATAAAATTAAAGAAGTCGAAGAAAGTGATTCAAATGAAATTTTGGTTGCACTGGTTTTTGCACTAATTTGTATTTTGTCAATATTATTTTGAGTCACTGGGTTCCTGGTTCACTTAGTTTATTTTTTATGAACTATAACACAATATCTTCGAGATTGTTGTTATTTTTTCACTGTTTACAGTTGACGGCTCAGTTTTTTTTTTTCACTTCATTTCATTTTTGTTTTATTTTTAAGATAACATGCACACTTCGTAGTCAGACTAATATGTGTCGTTTTACACTATAGTTAGGTTAAATAAAGTACATTTATAGAAAAACACTTAAAATTATAACAGAACTTTAAACGTTAGTTTTTGAGGACTCAAAACTAAACTACTATAACCTTACTATATTTCATTAGATTCGGCAAGACTCCTTGATCCACACACAAATTGAAAATCAAAGCCAAGTACGGCGCTATAGTCTGAATAATGGAGGTACAAGCTTTGATGGACATTCCCCACAGATCTTCAGTCGGCTTGATCTTGATTTGCTTAAAAGCTTTTATTACTGTTATGGGGTTTATATGTGAAAAGTTAAATACATTCGGGCAGGCTGAAACGTTCGCGTTTAATAATCCGAAAGCAAGCGAGGGCGAAGATTTCAGTAGTTTTAATTGGGATGTTGGTAAAGAAATTTACGAATTTCTTGCGCAACTTATTCCTATTCTTTTCATTGTTTATAATTTTCCAAACCGTCTTAATTTTATTTTCTGCAAATTTAACCTTATTGCTAATGTACAAGGCCTTAGCTGCCTTGCAAGTATTTTTAAAAATTGAGTAAGTAGCAACATACTTATTAAACGTTTCAGTGTTAATACAAGGCTTAAGGCCATATAGCTCGTAAAGTCTTTCCCTACTTTTTCTAAGTCCTGTAGTCGCCCAGTCACTGAATAAAAAATTAGGGCATATAGTTTTAGTTTTCTTCTTAAAAGTGTTATTGAACTCTTTTTGAACCACTGAGAAAACTTCATCATACAAAATATTACCATCATTCACTGTGTGGTCCTTCTTCTTCTTCATCGTGTCGATGATTCCATTTTAAATTTTTATTTAGATGTTGTGCTTCGACCAGAACTCAGCCACGTCCACAGCCCTAGCGTTGGCCTCGCACAGGTCCCTCATGGTGCAGGTGTTTGTGCACATAGAGCAGGACAAAAGATGGGGCATCATTTGCGGTGTGGTTCCACAATCACATTGTGGCTGATCGGAGTACCCCCATCTGACCAGGTTGTACCTACAGCGGCCAACTTGGCTTCGCAGCCTATTTAGGGATTTCCAGGTAGGCCATGGCAGTTTATTCCCAGCTGGGAGCTTTTCTGCAGGATCGATATAGTCAGTTGGAGGGGGGTATTTGAGGAGCCACAGTTTGTGAGGTCCTGATAACTTAACTTACTGATTAAAGTGCTGTTAAATTTATTTAATTTACCGGATGTTATTGGTCTGGATTGAATCTGCACTTGTTTTATTGGTATGTTGGACTCAAATGTTACCAGTATCCCACTATGATCCGAAGGCAGACAATTCATAATGGCTTTGTCTAAGTAGTCGCAGCAACAAAAAACATTATTAATACATGTAGCAGTAGTCACAGTTGTTCGTGTTGGTTCCATAAACACATGTGACAAATTAAATGATTTGAAGAGTTTTAATAATTTACTGCTATCTGAATTATTTTCCAAAATATTTATATTAAAGTCACCACAGATTATGACCAGTTTATTACCATTTGCAAGTTTTGCCAAAACATCCTCCATCACTGACTCAAATATAGAGTAGTTTCCATAATTGGGAGGTCTGTAAACGCACACTATAACATGCTTATCCAGCTCAACGCAGGACAGTTCAACACTATGTTCACCTGATAGATCTACAATATCTTTACGAGGTTTTGATTTAATACCATTTTTAATTAATATAAGTGAACCTCAACGCAACATAATATGTCTATTAAAACAACTGCCCACGGTATAATTTTCATAATTAATTAGCATTGTATGATCTTTCAGCCAATGCTCAGTAAAACAAACAATTACAAACATTGTTTTTTCCAAAAACAGTTCTATTTCCAATTTCTTCGCAGAAAAACCTTGAATATTTTGATGGAATAATTTCAAGAAATTCTGCTTAGCCCCTTTTTTTTAATTAACTAAGTGAGAGCAAGAAGGTACCTTCTTGATGGTGGATGTTCTCGTAACTATTTCGTTGTTGGTACCCTCCCTTGTCCTACAAACTAGCTTAAATTATAAATATTAATAGCAGAAGTGCTAACGTTATTAAACTTATTGACCACCTGTAAATTAGTATTACTACTAATATCAACTACAGTACATGCCTTCGACATACTATTTATGTCTGAGTTTGTAGTAAAAGATAATAGCCTCGCTATTTGACGTCTTACCCTAATAGGCAGATACACTGTATTGCCTGTCGTTTTTAATTTATCAACAAAAATATTGATGTTAAAAAAAACTAATTTGTCACTATAATGGCTGACAAGGAAATGAACATGCTTATTCAGCATGTGAATATAATTATTTTATCTACTAGACAATTTTTCCAAATATGGAAAAGCACACAATATGATTTTATTACAATTTAATTTTAACTCCTTTGTTACACACTTAGTGATGTCATCTTTTTTACATCCAAACTGTTACCTATAAAGACAGTTACATTGGTATCTGATTTATATACATTATTTGTTACAGATTCCATGATATACTTGTAAGATGACCCAGGCATACAATAATTCAAAGTTGAATAACTCTGATTGCTATTTAATAATTTACCTAAACCTCTTCCAATACCAAAACCATTAAGTATCATAATGTATTTATGTAATACACCTCATTACTATGAACCTTATTATTCATGTATAACGTTACTTACAATTAGCGCCATCTGCGTATAAAGCTTTAAACTGTTATCGATTACGATTCCTTTGAGGAACGTAAGTAGTAGAGTGCTCACTTAGTCAACTTCATTGACTGCATTGTAAGTGGTTCGCAGTATTACTACTAGATGTCACTTTTTATTGGTGTATTGATCCTACCTCACGGTGTTAAAAATAACCCCCATTTAATGACTTCGACAGATTATTGTCGTTCATCAATGCAATTCCCAGCTAACAGAAAGGTGCATCTGCGGATCCTCGTCCTATTTGGAAAGGTCACGTAGAACATCCCTGTCAGTTGGATTTTTTAGATTAGAGGGCTAAGTACCCCGCCTTTGTCCAAGCAGACTTGGCTGTGTGTACTACGCCTTATTTTAAATACATAGTGTAAACTAAGCCTGTATAACTTCAGTACTTCAAATAAACACCTGCAAATCATCTCAGTGTTTCCTTCGGACCTGTGACGTCAACACGATCTACACGCCTACACTTGTTTTTTTTGTATCTACCTTTACATACGCTACAACTTTGGTATCCGTATTTCATGTCCTGGGCGACCACTGCGCGTGCAGTGAGTTCCCCACGGCACGGCATTATGCTGAGTGGAAGCTTTCTAACACTATCGTTAAGGATTTAGATTAAGAAAAATCTATTTTCCTGTTCTTGTAATCTACTAAGTCGTTTTGTGGTGATTAAATACTTTTTCTTTCTTTCTAATCTATACTAATATTATAAAGAGGAAAGATTTTTTTGTTTGTTTGTTTGTTTGTACCGAATAGGCTCCGAAACTATTGGACCGATTTAAAAAAATATTTTATCAATAGAAAGCTACATTATTCCTGAGTGACATAGGCTATTTTTTAATCCCGAAAACGGGTCCTGTGGGGTGGTCCACGGAAGCGAAGCCGCGCGGAACAGCTAGTCTATACTAATACTAATATTATAAAGAGGAAAGATTTTTTTGTTTGTTTGTACCGAATAGGCTCCGAAACTACTGGACTGATTTGAAAAATTCTTTCACCAATAGAAAGCTACATTATTCCTGAGTGACATAGGCATTTTTAATCCCGAAAATGGGTCCTGTGGGGTGGCCCACGGGAGCGAAGCCGCGGGCAACAGCTAGTTTGAATCAAAAAGGAGATAAGGCGAGGAGAATGAATAAATATTATGTTCAGCATTTCGGCACTAGGAACTTAATTTCTTTCGGGAACGTATTGGTTACTTAGCTATGTCGGCGTTACGGGAATCGCGAAATGAGTACTTGGTTTACTTCGTGTTGGAATTAGTTTATTCAAGATAAATTACAAAGGGTAAGAGTGCCGACCGACCGCTCCACTAGACCGAATAAGACTGAATACTTTTACACAATTGTTGAAAACTGGGATAACGATCGGGCGGCACGTTACAAACTAAAATAGAAAGGTTTTTACAGCTATAATGGGTTGCACAATAAATATAAAAAGTTAACATTTACAAAAAGAACCGACGGCGTCAAAACAGAAACCTTAGCTAAATTCTTAAAACTAAGACAATGAACTTATCGTTCCAAAGGAGGGTCCCTTGCACATTACAATAAACTATTGTTTAGCTGAAGACAACATAACATCTGTGTGCAGGCCGTGAGAATCCTTAAAGTAGCAATAATTAACAGTTAACTTAAAATACAATTTATTTACTAAGTTCCCTAAAGTAATACCTATTATATTATAAACAATTAATGGAGTCGCTACATTTCCATAGAACTCGATAACTCATTATTTGAGTTTGTCAAACAAAATTTTTCGGCTTCACGAAAACTTGCTCTTTTTAAACAACACGTTTTTAAAAGCCGTATATCAATGGAAACACAATAATAGATTAACCCGGCGCTTGGCAGCGACAGGTCATCCATTATAGAAAGACGATACGTCGATTGACACAGACGTTTATTGAACGTTTCTTACTAACAAGCTTACTTTCAAAATGATCCAATTTCCAATGGAAGACTTTGAGATTTTTGCTAGTTTGTTTTAGAAACATAAAACTAGTAGCTCTTAATATTAGTAACAAAATAATTGACCGAGCAAGCGAAGTGCTTTCGTTTCAGCTTGGGCAAAAATTATTTAGTATATCCGGATGCAGTATATCCTGTTCTCCTCTACAGGTCGCATTTCTCAACAATTTTATGGGCTGGTTCAATATTTATATGGATTTATGTGAGCAGATTGTCAGCGATTTCATATTTCTAATAATGTAATGTTTACAGTCATAATATGGTTTTGCAAAACATACCAACGAACAAATGTGCACCGGAAATAATTGCAAAATAAATTAGACTTTTATAAAAAAGTTAGATCAGTCAATCGCCTCACTTTACTTAAGTTAAATTTAATGCGCTGATGATTCCTTTTCAGGAAGTGGGTGCAATAGTATTGTCATAATTGTGTTTTAAGGTTATACTAGTCGACGGCACGAACTATTTTATCCGCGGGGTCAAAATGCATGCTAACTCATCCGATAACACGTGCGATGGAGATAGATGCTGTGCTGAGCATTAAGAAGCTAGTTCGCGTACGAATTAGTACTTTTGCAAATTTGTAGTGAAATGGATGATGATTTAGGACGAAACCGAGCGCGCGAAAATTTATAAACAGACCTTGGATATCATGAAAAAACGACTAAACATTTTCATAAGAACATTATTTGCATTGTTGAACTACTAATCTAACCCTGTATCGTGACTGTTTTGCAATTTTCCGTCTTCTCATGGTATTTATTTGCGCCCAAAAATGCGTTAAAATTAGTGTCGAAATGTTGAACTTTCGACGCTCATAACTATCAAATATATTTTTGGAACGAAGTTCCTTATCGCGCGTTGCGAAAGGGGGCTAGACGGAAAAAAATCTCACGAAAAGTTGTAACGACACTTTTTGCTATAGTTGTAAGCCGTGCGGCGTGCGCGTGTTTCGTGCGTGTTCTAACCTATACGCTGTTGTGTCATACATATATATATGTCTATGTATGTATGTATATATATGTGTGTATGTATGTATATATATATATGTGTGTATATATATATATATATATGTGTATGTATATATTTAGTTTCTTAACGCCAGACGTACAAAACCCTCCACCACAGGCCGACTCGAGTCGACACTACTCGAAAACCGACCCCGAGCCGCCACTATTAACGAACCGGCGATCAAATCAGAAAACCTTTAGGTTAGAGGTTTTTACCTCCACATCTCGGAAACGGTTGGAGCTAGCTCAATTCTCAGTAAAAATTTGTCCCCCTGCCACCCGCCGCTTCTGGCCGGAGAACAAGATAGGATAACCCCCCCTCCCTCTTAACTGTTCACCTTCCCCCCCGCAATTTTTTTCACCCCATTCTAAAATATCAATATGAAAAGTCTATAAAGTCATGCAACGAACCCCCTCACCCCTGCCCCCTTCACCCCTCACCCGCTCACATTTACTCGAAATCCTTTTCATAAAATAATTTTAAAACATTTTTTAGGTGAGATCGAAAATATATGAACGACCGAACCAACTATTCAAATTGTAAAATTCACATTTGTTAACCGTCACCTAGCGCCATCTGTCGCCATCAGCTGGAATTAAAAAAACATTAATTTAAGAAATAAAATTGTATCTCGGAAACGGGAGGAGATAGGCCAAATCTGACAACAAATTAGAATATACTATAAATATGTAATAAATTGTAATAAATATAGTATATTCTAATATATATGTGTATATATATGTATACATATATATACTAAAGGAACTTCGTTCCATCCGGGTGTCCCTTAACACCTCTCAAGTTTTATTTAGTTTTTTGTTTCCTTTCAGGGCTAGATAATGATGAGACAAATTGATATAATTTTTTAACCGACTTTCGAAAAAGGAGGAGGTTCAGGGTCCACAATGGTCTAAATTTGTACCTACCATCTAAGTTCACATGTGGAAGCAATAAATGTATTGAGTATTGAGTATTGAGGTTCTATGTTCGACATCATGTATGTTTTGTGTATGTTCACCGATATCTCCGTCAATTTTGGACCGATTTTGAAAATTCTTTTTTTTGTTTGAAAGAATATGGCGGTAGGTGCAAATAAAGTATAGACGCGTTTTCGTTGCGCAATTTTGAATTAAATTAAAATTAAGTATTTTTCCACATTTTTAACATTAATATTAGTTGAATAAACCACGAATAAGCACATACCAATATTAGTAAAAGAGTCCATGTAAGATAAATAAAACCATCAGCTGTTCACTAGTACTTTCATAGTAACATTAGAAGATTCCACTAAGAGCCACAGAAGGAAAAACTACTCACATTATGTCTCAGCTAGACGACATCCAATCGGCACAGAAGAACCTAGAAGACTGTTTCCTCAGGAAGATGAATGAGCTTGAGGCGCAGATTCAGTGTGCTGGACCGGCAAAGGACACCGTCGCCAAGATTGCTGAGGAGTTCCGGACGTTTAGGGAGCTGATGTTCGGAATGCTGGGACTTCTTTGGCGGCAGATCACAGAGTGCTCCAGAGCGGTGGACGGATTGGAGACACGCTCACGTCGTAAGGCGCTGATGTTCATTGGGCTGGCAGAGGTTGACAAGGAGGACTGCAAGGCTCTGGTACTGGACATACTGCACAGTAAACTGGCTTTGCCGAATATTACTGGCTCTTCCATCAAAGCATGTCACTGCCTGGGGGCATCGAGCAAAGGCCACTCGCGCAGCAGACCAGTTTTGGTGAGGTTCTCCAGCGTGGAACATAAATCTGCAGTCTGGAGGGCGAAGTCTGCCTTAAAGGGCTCCACGATTACCGTCAAGGAGTTCCTAACCAAGAGTAGACAGACTGTATTTGGTGCGGCGCGTTCACACTTCGGGATGCAGGCATGCTGGACCCAGGACGGGGTCATTGTTGTGAGATCGCCCGACGGAGCAAGGCATAAGATTACAACCATGAACGAGCTCAATGTCACGGTGGCGAAGTACCCAAAGACGGCACGAGAACCATCTTCTACTGCAGGGAGCAGGCCAGTTATCGAAGTGCGTAGAAATTAGTTTTGCAGTCTTACAATGCTCAGTAATCACATTTAGTCAACACATCACCATTTACACTATATTATATTTACACTATTCACACTATTTACACTCATTACACTTATCTTAACTTATTTATTCTCGGATGACATAGTTCACGTAAACATTATGTCTATAGTACACGTCTACCCACTTAATATTTTATATTCATTTGCTTATTCTTAATTATAATAACTTTGAGGGTATTAGCACAAGGAAATTGTTTTGTTTTGTTTTGTGGTTCTATGTTTCTAATTTACAATAATTTCACTGTCGACTATCTAATTTATTAAAAACATTTAAATTATTGTTAATGTGACGTCCCATGTTCCGTTGTTAAATGTTTAAGCTAAATGTAACTTATTTATGTATCATTTCGTTTCACTTTTGTTTTGTAATTTCTCAATTGCGTTTCGTACTTGCTGTATGTGACTGTTTTAAGTGTCGCTTTTTTTTGTTGCTTGTACATACTATGGTATTTGTTTGCGTTAATATTTGTTTCATGTTTGTATTGTTTTCTTTTTATACTGTTATTTGTGTTGTGGTGGTATACGTGTATCGTGCTGGTGCAGCTGGTGGGTGGTGCACAGATAGTGGAGGTGCACCGTCAGGATAAACATTAGGTATTATTTAGTCGCATATTTGTTTGGAATTTATATTATTTTTATTTTATGTATTCTGATGATGATTCTTCTCACTCGGCTATTGAATCCGTAAACTTTTCCGCAAATGCTAGTTTTACTTCGATGTTCGATACCCTTGGCGACTTTTTGCGTCAGAGCTTCAATCTACAAAAAGGTCATTTATTTAATGTCTGCCATATAAATGCCCAGAGTGTGCCAAGCCACTACAGTGACTTGTTCGACACCTTCTCTGACGCCAATGTGCACGCCGTGCTGGTTTCGGAGAGTTGGCTCAAACCTCATCTTCTTTCTACCACCTACCCTCTTCCCGGTTTCATTCTTGTCCGCAACGACAGAATTGGAAAGGGTGGAGGGGGTGTCGCTATCTATCTCCGTAGTGATTTTCCTTTCAAAATCATTGCCTCTTCTCCTTTGCCCTACAGTGCTTCTGCTGAATACCTCTTTTTAGAAATATACATCAAAGGTGTCAAGATCCTACTTGGTATAGTCTACTGTCCACCCGCCGTTGACTACTTTTCCAACCTTGAATTGGCGCTGGAATCGATAGGGTCAGAGTATGCACATTGCGTCATCATGGGCGATTTCAACACAGACCTTAGTCACCCATCCCCTCGTTCCCGTAGACTCCTTCACATCATTGAGTCCGTGAGTCTCTATGTTCTACCACTGCAACCCACTCATTTCAATATCCCAGGCGATGATACGTGGCTTGACTTAATCCTTACTTCCTCTCCCTCCCTTGTTTCCTCTCATGGTCAGTGTCCTGCACCTGGCTTTTCTCACCATGACCTCATTTTCCTCTCATATGTCCTAAAACCACCAAAACCTCTCCCTAAAGTTCTGCGCATGCGTTGTTTTGCTCGTATGGATGTTGAAAAGCTACGTCAGGAAGCATCGGAACTCGATTGGGGACATCTTTCAGAGGCAAATTGCGTACCTTCAATAGGACGATCCTTGCCCTCGACGATCGACATGCCCCTGTGAAGATAGATAAACTCAGGCGTCCACCTGCACCTTGGTTGACGGCGGGGGTACGTATGGCGATGAGACGTAGGGATCGAGCGTTTCGGAAGATTAAAAGCGATCGGAGTGAAGTAAATAAGAACCTCTTCAGAACTGCAAGAAATCGGTGTAATCAGATGATACGCAACGCCAAACGCCACCATATTCTCGAAAACATTTCATCCTCTTCTCCTGCCGATATCTGGAAATTCTTCGGAACTCTTGGTATTGGCAGGAATCGTCATGTGGATTTTCCAAAGACGATTGGCCTGGACGAAATCAACCGTCATTTCACAACCACTTGCCATTTGGATTCCCAAATCTTGTCTCAGACGGTTGATTTCATTACTAGCCTACCCGTTCCTATCATAGAACCATTTTGCTTTTCTCCAGCCACCGAGGATGAGGTTAAAAAGATGATCCTATCCATAAAATCCAAGGCTGTGGGTCATGACGACGTCAGTCGTTACATGGTCACCTTGATCCTCGACTTTCTTCTCCCACCGATTACCCACATCATCAATTTTTCTCTCGATTCCGGACAATTCCCATCCTTGTGGCGTATGGCATACGTACGCCCACTTCCTAAAACTTCAAATCCCTCCCTGCCTAATCATTTTCGTCCAATTTCTATTCTCCCTTTCCTATCCAAAGTGCTCGAGGCCTGCGTACACAAGCAGTTTTCGGGATTTATTTACCGAAACAACCTCATAAGCTCATTCCAGTCTGGATTCAGACCTGGACACAGTACAGCCTCTGCTCTCCTTAAAGTGACTGGCGACATTAGAGAAGCTATGGAGAATACTAAGGTAACTGTGTTAGTATTAATTGATTTCTCAAATGCCTTTAATGCCGTCAGTCACGACATACTCCTTTCTATCCTCTCCCATCTTATGGTTTCTTCCGAGGCGGTGGAATGGTTCTCCTCTTATCTTCGGGGGCGTCAGCAGTCGGTTCGCGTCGATGAGAGTTCGTCGAATTAGCGTGACCTGGATGCTGGTGTTCCACAAGGCGGTATTCTATCTCCATTATTATTCTCAATTTTCATCAATTTTATAACTCACTGTCTTCGGTGTTCGTATCATCTTTATGCCGATGATCTTCAACTGTATACAGCGGCGCGGATAGAAGATTTATCAGACGCCATAGAGGATGTAAACCGGGACTTGAATGCTATTAAGGACTGGTCTGACAGATTTGGGGTGTCCGTAAACCCCACAAAATGCCAGGCCATTGTAATTGGAAGCTCGCGCATGATGGGTAGAGTGGCGGTAGGCTCTCTTCAACCGATCTTTTTCAATGGTTTCGTCATTCCCATTAGTCCTAGCGTGAAAGATCTCGGTTTGCATCTTGACTCGACACTTGGCTGGCAAAGTCAGGTATCTAGTGTCAGTCAGAGAGCCAACGGTACTTTGAGATCCTTGTATCGTTTGAGGCGGTTTTTGCCTGTAAAGACGAAGTCAATGCTTGTGCAGGCTTTAATTTTCCCAGTCATCGACTATGGGGACGTGTGCTACTTTGACTTGAACGCGGTCTTGCTGGACAAACTGGATAGGGTCTTGAACAACTGTATTAGATTCATATTTAATCTTCGGAAATATGACCATGTATCGAGCTATAGGTCCGAGTTAAAATGGTTACCCATTCGCCAGAGAAGAAGATTACGTGCTTTGACCACGCTTTTCTCTCTACTCAATTCGCCCACCCCTCCTTCCTATCTTATCTCTAGCTTTCAATATCTAAGTTCTTCACACGCTCGCAATCTGCGTTCTTCCAATAATCTCCTTTTACTCTGTCCCTCTCATACTACTGATTTTGTTCACTCTTCCTTTCATATCCAGTCAATTCTTTTTTGGAATGCGCTTCCTTCCGAGATCAGGGCGGCCACAAGTCGGTACGCATTTAAACGGCAATTGCGGATTTATTTATTTTCAACACAAATAAGCTGAGTCATCTCACTTTCTTCTTTTCTGTTTCTTCATAAATATTTATAATATGTATATTTATATAGATATATATTATATACAATATATATGTACGTGTATTTTACCCATTTTAGTATAATAACTTCTAGCTTTTTATTATTAAACTATGCACCTGCCATGATGTCTCTTCACCACCCTAGGTTGACTGGTAGAGAATGCCTAAGGCATTAAGTCCGCCTTTGTACCTTTGTGCATGAAGTCTAAATAAATAAATAAATAAATATGTTCCAAAATTGGTCCCATTTTAATTTGGTGAAGATCTGATGAAGAACTTCGAAGATATACAACAGAACTCTTCAATAAATAACGGAAAATCTCTCGGGACTGCTGCAATCACATGTCTGTTTATTGTTTATACCATTTCATAACATAACATCACGCCAGTACGCTCTTAAGGGGTAAGCAGATCTCCCGATTTTGAGCTGCTCGGTTATTGACAAATGCGTGCACTGACTGGACAGGTCCTTTCCTCAAAATACCATTTCAGACATCAATCTACATGGTCTTCACATGATCTAACCAAGATTTTTGTCTGGACTTTAAAAGAGACTGTGACCTCTGAGTTTGTTTCGGCCTTTCTTCTCAGAGTAGTCAGATAGGAAACGCCGACCTCATCTAGTTTTAAAAATATGATCGACATGTAAAAGTGTGTGCACAAACCAACTTACAGAAATAAAATCATTTATCGTTTATCTCATTTGATCGGTTTTGTTCAAGTTTCATGATATTCGGGTAATCTATTCTGGCGTTATAGGAAACTTACTAAACAACTTGCCTATTAGGTAGGTACAACTAAAAAGTGAAAAATAAAAAAACTTTTTTACAAAAAAATATCTTCTTGCACCCATCATGGGTCTTTCGTAGGTACAATTTTTTTGCGTTATGGACACCGACTTCCAAAAATAAAGTTATTTTTCACTTTGTAGTTTTCTTATTTGGAAGTCGGTAGTATTTTTTTGTAAAAAAGTTTTTTTATAAGGAACGTACATCGTCAAACAGTGGAGTAATCGCCAGACTACGTTTGTAAGGAAGAATGGTCGACTTGTGTAACCTTAAGCAGGCGTTATGAAGTTCCTAATAAAGTCCCTATTTTGTCACGTCATTCAATACGTTTTAGAAAAGGATGTGTAGAGATATCGACTACGTTATCATCGTTGGCCATTTCCCTCAGTCAGGCACTTAAGTTTTACGAGTATTTCAGCTCATACCTAATTCAGTCTGAGATCTTAGGGATCAAACGAGACCCATTTTATCAAAAACATCGTTCTCAGCTCATAGAATAGAATAGAATTTACTTTATTGTACACCATAAACGTTACACATCTATAATTATCATTATCATCATCTGTTCAAATTTTATTTGACATGAGGAGCTCGTGGCTAAATAATAACAGCCACACGGGTCGATCTTCACGGTTAAGCAACGCTTGACGAGGTCGGTCCGTGGATTGGTGACCATTTCAACGTACCGAGTTTTTTCATTTGAAGATCTTTGAAAGTCGTTACGGGTAGTCAGAAGCCTGAGATCTGACACCAGTCTTACCAAGGGGTATCGTGTTACCATGTTACTGGGTTGTGGAGGTCAGATATGCAGTCGCTCCATGTAAAACACTGGTACTCAGCTGAATCCGGTAAGACTGGAAGCCGACCCCAACAATAATTGGGAAAATTGCTAGGCAGATGATGATTTATTACTTACAGACTTTTAAACGGGATGTCTTGAAGCGATAAATTTTCAAGAGGGAGGTAGCGACCGTTCGTTTTTCAAACTTAACTCACCAAACAAGTCTATCAAACATAGTGATTACTACTAGTATTTAAACGAGCGAAAAAAAAAACAAATTAAAGGTGTAAAAAATACTGAATATGGCTTACTGAAATACTAAGTGGGCGACAAACAGTGGGCGAATACAAATGTTTAAAACAGCGACTTGAAAATATAAGTTTGTCGACAGGGCTCCTTTTTCTGTCTGCAGGGTCTAAAGTAACCTAACATGAAGGAAATGACGGGAGCTAAGTTCGCTCGCTTTGCTCGCTCACTTCAGCTCCCGTCATCCCCTTCGAACCTAACCTATCCGTGTCGGGGTGCCCTAAGTTCCCGAGCTCGCTTCGCTCGCTCTTGGACACGAATAAACCCGAACTCCCGCACTGCACAGTGATGTCGCCTCGATAGTTGTTCAGCTATTTTCAAAATAATAATATTCTAAAATAGAAAAAATAGAAACCCAAATACAATTAAAGTATGTAACAATATTATTACCGCAGCTCACAAAAATCTCCTAAAAGGTATTACTCAAATCGGATAAATAGTCGCTTACTAAGTATAATAGTCGCCCATTCAGTATATTTTTCGCTCGGTTAATTATTTCCCATTACTATTTGTTTAGGCAAGCGTGCTTCACCGTCGACCACATCATTACTTACCATCGGGAGTGATAGTGGTCAATCGCGAGCCTACCTATGATAAAAAAAACTAGACAATTATTTAATTATCATCTGCCTAGCCTGTTCACAACTATTTTGGAGTCGGCTTTCTCAGTTAACCAAATGCAGTTGAGTATCCGTATTTAACGTATTTTACATGAAGCAACGGCATATGTCCGACCTTCAAAAGTCACAAGCCAGTAACTGCTTTTGACCCGCAACAACTGTTAAAGATTTACGAATTTAATCACTCCATGTCAACCATTTTCTACACATTTACCAAAGTGTTTCAAAAGAAGAAACTTAATTGTGAATTCGAAATGATAAAAGAAGCGAAAAAGTCAAAACATCTCTCGCATAAAATATTTTTATTTTGCATGAAATTCATTTAAAAAACGTATTTCCTCATTGTAGAGCGACGTCTACGTAATCTGATAAAGTCCTCGGCTACTTGGAGGTGAGCATCCAGTGCCAGCTAAGATATCTTCAGCGATCTTCAAGATTTCTTTAGCCGGTGTGCGTGTATTAAACAGGGCAAGATGAACGTGAAGGAAACACAAGGAGTATTTAAGGATCGTAGCAGGTGGGCTTCTGTATTTTTTGTCGACACTTATGGGTTACAGGCATAATTTAACATTGTGATTGTTTTTTTAGGCTAATTTTGAAAATGTAATAAGATGAAAGAAGTTGGAAATGATTTTCCCAAAAAACTGAAGTAAATATACAAGATTCAATTTTGAATACTTTCTTCGGTGGATGGGTTTCAATTACCTCATTTACCTTTTACAATAGCCTCAATTACCAATAGAGAAGTTACTGACATTGCACACTACACAAATTATTTGCAGTTAATCGAGAATGACCCAATTAAGAATTTGGTAGGAATACGCTAAGTCCCATGTTTTAGATTTATTCCGGTCGGATCCCGTGACCTAGTAGTAGTAGTAGTAGTAGGGACTCCCTTTTCCGCACCTAGACTCCCATTTGGTCCGTTATGCGTGGGGGATCATTAAACAGAAATATAGCTTAAACAGCTCGCATAGCTTAACTTTCACAGTCACATCGGCCTAATACATGAAAAAAATAGAAAGTCCAACGTAAGCTTGTTTCAGTATTGCGAAGTAATGCTTTTTGCTGCATAACTTGGATCTTGTTTTGTAAGTTAGTAAGTACTTGTTGTTCACGACTTTAGCTATTTTTATCTCAAGTAGAGTTTCTTGTAAGAAAAATCCGCTATCATACTTTGTAGTGTGGCGTGATTTTGAAGAGAAAATGGATTATTTTATCTGGGTTGACCTATGTTTTAGTATAATAGTTTTTAAATGCTGGGTAAATGACGGATTAAGAGTTTCTAGGAGGACTTGGAAGAGGCCTCAAGTCCTTCCAAGAACTCTAATCCCGTGCTTCCCCTAATTATCTCTCACGGTTTTAAATTTTTTTGGCGTTAGGTAAATAAAATAATAAGATCCAATGATATTGTTTATCACACATCACATCATCAGCCTATTAATGTTCCCTATTAATGTTCCCCATTCAGTTCAAGAATGTGGGGAGGAATTTTATTGTAACATTTTGTACAGTATCCAATGAAAGATGAGGCTACTTTAGCCAGTCTGAAACCTGGTTGAACTAATTGGTCCCTATTTCTAGTAACATAATTATGTCTGTCGCCGTTTTTACTAAAAAGATGTAAATTATTTCTCACGTACATGATGTTTTCATAAATATATTGACAAGGAACCGTCATGATGTTAATGTCCTTAAACAGTTCCCTTAGAGAATCGCGCCGGCGAAGATTGTATATTGCTCTGATGGCTCGTTTTTGCAGAATAAAAATTGACTCAATGTCTGCAGCCCTTTCCCATAGTAAGATACCGTAAGACATTATACTATGAAAATAACTAAAATAGACTAGTCTGGCGGTATCCACATCCGTCAACCGACGAATCTTTCCTACAGCATAAGCCGCCGAACTCAGCCGCCCCGCAAGGGATACCAAATGAGGACCCCATTGCAACCTTGAGTCTAGCGTGATCCCCAGGAAAACCGTTTTATCAACGAATTCTAGCTTCTCCTTGTTTCATATAATGTCACAATCAGTACTTTTGACATTTGGCAAGGAAAATTTTACGCACTTGGTTTTTTTACCATTTAAAACTAAATTATTGGCAGTGAACCAATCCTGAACCTGCCGTAGCGCGTTATTTACGTCGTCAACCTGACAATTTTAAAAATTAAAGATGTGTCATCAGCAAATAACACCATGTTTAGTTTGTTTTCCAATAAACGGGGTAAATCGTTTATGTATACTAAAAATAAGAAAGGACCTAAAATTGAGCCCTGGGGTACCCCCATTTTAACGTTTAACTCGGACGAATTCACACCGTTTATTTGAACTAATTGCTGTCTATCATTCAAATAAGATTTAACCAAACTTAACGCTGATTGACCTAGCCCGTAATGCTCAAGTTTCAGAAGTAATGTTTCATGATTAACGCAATCAAACGCCTTCGACAGGTCGCAGAAGATACCTATGGCATCCTGCGACTCTTCCCACGCATCAAAGATGTGTTTTAAAAGAGTGACACCAGCGTCAGTTGTACAACGTCATCTGGTGAAACCATACTGTCTATCATGCAAGATGTTATTCGTATTAAAACTATTACTAAACTATTCAATCAACAACAAATAATCCGAAATCTAAGCAACTCAAAGTACCTAACATACGTGTAATACGAAATTAACGAGCAATATGTACGTAATATTGTTGGAATTGCACAATATTCAAATAACTAGCTGTCCCACGTGGTTTCGCTCCCATCAACTGGCTACCTACCTACCCATCTACCCTACCTACCCTACATACATGACTGTTGCGAAACTTAAACCGTTTACGCAGCGCACGCAACGGAAGCTCTCAAAAAGGAATATTTTTGCTAAATGTTTCATTTATGCTCCGCTTCTATTGGTTGTAGCGTGATGTTATATATCCTTTAACCTTCCTCGATAAAGGGGCTATCCAACACAAAAAAAAAACAATTCCCACCCGTAGTTCCTGAGATTAGCGCGTTCAAACAAACAAACAAACTCTTTAGCTTTATAATATTAGTAATCTATACTAATGTTAATCTATACTATGTTAATGTTACTCCACGTGGCATTCTAAACAAAAACATTAATGCCAAATTTTATAAGTGTATATTTGCGTTTGTTTTGTTACACGTAATTGTTACACTCCACCTACAGGTGAGACCTACTCAATTCTTCTGCTCACAATAGATGCGGGCCCAAGTTTTTAGCTGAATTCATCAATACCATGGCCAAGTGTAGTGTCCTTGACCCATTCCAAACTCAGTGCCAAAGTGGAACTCCTTCTCAGAGCATGCGTCACCTCTTTTCAGCCCAGCATGCACAACCACCTGGAACTTCTTTGATTTAAATGAAACCAATGACAGAACTGTCCAGGTTTGTGAGTTGTAGTAGTATAAGTTGACACTTCATTAAAATTTTAAATTTTCTTCAAAATAAAACTTCTTCTACCTTATACAGGCAAATAAAAAAATAAAAATAATAGTCTTTAATTCGGACAAGTAACATCCACATGGGTTATTAAACGAGAAAAACTTATACCTATGTTAGTACTCTTAAAATAACTTACAATAATATTAAAATAACTTATTTAGAGACGAGGTTGCTGTTCCGAATGCATTTCAGAACAACATCCCCTAATAACGGAGTGTCGTACCTCCAAGCTATGGTTTTTAGGATGGAGTTGAAGCTAGCCCGCACTTTGCAGAGCAAAGAGGCAGATCTCTGCCTGACGATGGCATGAAAATCATCGACGCGAGATTCCGCGAACATACCTGATACACTGCAGAAACGGGGCAGCCCCATCAACATCCTAAACCCATTATTATATTGGACCCGTAAGGCGCTGATAGCCCGCTGAGTGTAGTTGGTCCACAGGCTGCACGTGTAAAATATTTGGCAATAAGCTTTAAAAAGTGTTATTTTTACTGCCTTGCTACACCGTGCAAAAATGCGAGCCAACATGTTACAGTAAAAAAAAAACTTTTTTACAAAAAAATACTACCGACTTCCAAATAAGAAAACTACAAAGTAAAAAATAACTTTATTTTTGGAAGTCGGTGTTTTTCGTAGGTACCATTTATTTGCGTTATGGACACCGACTTCCAAAAATAAAGTTATTTTTTACTTTGTAGTTTTCTTATTTGGAAGTCGGTAGTATTTTTTTGTAAAAAAGTGTTTTTTATTTTTCACTTTTTAATTGTACCTACCTAATAGGCAAGTTATTTAGTAAGTTTCCTATAACGCCAGAATAGATTAACCGAATATCATGAAACTTGAACAAAACCGATCAAATGAGAGATCTGCTTACCCCTTAAGAGCGTACTGGCGTGATGTTATGTTATGAAATGGTATAAACAATAAACAGACATGCGATTGCAGCAGTCCCGAGAGATTTGCGATTATTTATTGAAGAGTTCTGTTGTATATCTTCGTAGTTCTTCATCAAATCTTCACCAAATTAAAATGGGACCAATTTCGAAACATACTCTTTCAAACAAAAAAAGAATTTTTAAAATCGGTCCACAATTAAAACATACATAAAAAAACATACAAGAAGTCGAACATAGAACCTCCTCCTTTTTCGAAAGTCGGTTAAAAATCTACCTTTACTACTCAAAACCTCCCCCTCACAACAATAGACAAAGAAAACCAAGCTGTTCAGTTATCTAATGTCCCTTATAGCGCGGATAATATCACTCTAACATCCTCCGTGCTTTGTTCCCTCTCTTCAGCGACATTCAGACAGGTTGAAGTACACCGGGGGATGAAGGATAGGAAAGGGCATATTTTTTGACGGTTAGATGTGTGAGTATGATGATTGATGTAAGTAGATTTTTGGTAGTTTTTAGGGTTCCATAAAAAAAAAAAAAAAGGGAAGGGTAAAAACGGGACCCTATTACTAAGACATCGCGATCCGTCTGTCTGTCTGTCTGTCCGTTTGTTACCAGGCTGTATCTCATGAACCGTGGTAGCTAGACAGCTGAAATTTTCACAGATGATGTATTTCTGTTGCCGCTAAAACAACAAATACTAAAATCTGAATAAAATAAATATTTAAGTGGGGCTCCCATACAACAAACATCATTTTATTGCCATTTTTTGCGATAATGGTACGGAACCCGTCGTGCGCGAGTCCGACTCGCACTTGGCCGGTTTATTTTTCTTTATGTCTTTTTACCTTTAAATGGCAGGTTGGATTCCTTCGTTATTTACTTGTTGCCAATAAATACATTTTGCGTAAGTGCGAAGTTTGCCCTACTGTTTTTTTTATTGTGGTCAAAGTGATTAGCGCAAATCTATGAATAATCAAATGGTTCACAATGGTAGACAACCGTTTTATGATTCATCAATTTGTACAGACTGTCTACGATTAACCAAATCGTTCAGGCTGTTTAAGATTAATCAAATCGTTCAGGCTTCATTAAAAAGTAGTAAAGTAAAGTTAGTTTGTACTTACTTCCTTTGAAAACAAGAATTTCGACCACAAAGTCTCTCGACTTACAAACCAGTTGACCTATCAATCTGCCTAGCCTTTTCCCAACTATATTGGGGTCGGCTTACGGTCTTACCAGATTCAGCTGAGTATCAGTGTTTTACATGGAGCGACTGCCTATCTGACCTCAACAACCCTTACTGGGTAACACGATACCCCTTGGCAAGACTGGTGTCAGATCTCAATCTTCTGACTACTCGTAACGACTGTCAAAGATTATCAAATGACAGCCGGGACCAACGGTTTAACGTGCTCTCCGAGGCACGGAGGAAACTCAGTATGTTGAAATGGTCACCCATCCACGGACCGACCTCGTCAAGCGTTGCTTAACCTTGATGATCGACCAGTACGGTTCTTATTATTTGGCCACGAGCCTCAGTTGATCAAAATTATCAAAATTAAAGCTTTCGTTTGTTATTTGTTTAACAAACGCCCGGTGTATCCCAACCGTCCGTAGCGAAGTAAAACCCACTACAACAATGTTTTGTTCCTGTACTAGTGTAAATGAAGTGTTCCGAATCAAAAGAGGACGTGCCGTCTATCTGTGCTTGTGTCGTTGTTACCAAAGAGCTTAGAAGCAAGTCAGATATGGTGTCAATGCTGGGTAGAAGAGATTTTAGATGGCTTCGGTAAGTTTAAGACGGCTGTCTACTTTTAATACTGATTCACGAGGTCAGAACAGTCAAAGTATACCCGCGTAATGAGCTGTGATACTTTTGTGTTTTAATTTTATCTAATAATAAATAAGTGGAATGATTAAGTGATCATCCATTCCATGCCGAGCCCCTCCCTTGTGCCTCGGAAAGTTGGTCCAGATAGTAATTTGTAAATATTTGTTCTGGGTAGTCAAAAGACAGAAAATCGTAAACCAATTTCGCCAACGGGTATCGTGTTAACCAGTTTCAGTATTCACTAACAAAACTTTTGGTCAAAACCAAAGGTTTTGTTAGTGAAACTGTTTGTTGCTGTACACACTTGTAAAAACATTGTAAAACGTAACTTCAGCCTTTGTTGTAAAGGGGTTACTGACATACATCACTATATACACAATGTCTTTGCTTGGTTTGAGCATAATAATATTCAGATGTAAAGTACCGTTTTCAACGTTTTAGGCTCCGAGACGCTTACCTACGCGCTATTGTGGCTATCCTCTGCTTCCCCACGTATTGTTGGGTGTTTAATTGTTTTAAATCTCTTCACTTCCACTCTGTTTGGATCTATAGAACAGACAAATAATTGATATGGGGATGGTAGAGATGTTATCTGAGGGTTTTAAACTGACAGAGAATCTTTTAGGATTTCTTTTGTTTGACATAGGAGTATATTATTATGGATTCATGGGTTGATTGATTTTCGAGGTTAAGGTTGCCCTAGTAGACGGCACGAACTATTTTGTGCGCGGGTTTAAAATTGATGCTATCTCATCCGACAACACGTGCGAAAAAGTTAGAAGCTGTAATGATCAGTAAGAAGCTAGTTCGCGTACGAATTAGCACTTTTGCAAGTTTGTAGCGAAATGGATGAGGACGAAAATGAGCGCGTGAAATTTCATAAACAGACCTTTGGGAGTATGGATATGATGAAAACACGACTAAATGTATATTTACAAAATACAATTATTTGCATTGTTGAACTACTAATCTATCCCTTTATGGTGGGTGTTTTGCAATTTTCCTTCTTCCTATGGTATTTATTTTCGCCCAAAGATGCGTTAAAATTAGTGTTGAAATATGGAACTTTCGAACATTTCTATTTTTACTATTTTGTTTCCATACAGCTAGATAATGTTGAGACAAATTGATATATTTTTTTTTATTTAAACGTACATCGCCAAACAGTGGAGTAATCGCAAGACTAAGTTTGTATGAAAGAATGATCGACTAGTGCAACCTTAAGTGGCTTTTGATGCGGTCGTTCCAAAAATTGTTTTTTTTTTTAATATTTTTAGTTTATGCTCGTATTTGACCACTATCTCGAATAATGGTGATCAATTTAGGAGCATCAACCATCGATCCTAGTCTGAAACAATAAGCATTTACACTGCAACTGGCCAGTAATTGGCAATTTGACAGATTTCAGAAAATTATTGTAATAAATTGTAAATTTTATTTTATACCTCTTACAAATATCGTTTTCTTAAAAAAAAAAGCGTTATTGAAAAGAAAAAAAAAATCCATAGTAATTTGAAAGGCGCGCGAAAACAGTCGGTCACGTGACATTTCGCTATATCGTCATATTTTAATAACGGACTACTCTTTGTTTGTTGTTTAAAATGTGACGTCACACGATGCATCAATCATGGCCGCCCCCGTTTTGGATCATTTATTCCATAGATAAAAAATGGCAAAATTTGTTTTGCTTAAATAAAATATTTACATTTTATATATTGACGAAAAAAAAATTTTACATATATTATTTACCTCATTACCTACTAGCTAACATTTCCAACACATTCCATATTTTATTGAAATATCTGTCAAATAGCCAATTTGTATAATATTGTCGGACTTAGTCCACCTCTATCTATAAGATGCTTACTTTACTATACAGTCATATAATCTGTTAAGTTTGTAAACCAATCCTAACCATAGGTACTGCTGATACTTTAAAGGAAGGTGGATAGTTTAATAAAGCCCGAGAATGCCACGAAACCATAGTGTATTTTATGAAGTTAACATAAGACTGACAGTTGACACCTAACAAAGGAGTTACCCGGCTATTTACCTACTTACTACTAAGCTACTTATTTACGTTAAGGCTTTTGGTTCCAGGATTTATACGTTTGTTTGCTGTTAGTAGGTACCGACAGCAAGCAAGCGTGGTAGCTTCTTACAAAATTAGAGCGAAGTATCAAAATTATTCCGTTTTATTTTTATCGACTTAAAAAAAAGTAGGCAATGAATTCGACACTTATGTCTGTAATATTATTGGAATTGCACAATATTCACATATTTATGTTACTCTATGTGGGCTTCTAAACACGTGTGCCAAAATTAATTTCATAAGTGTATGATTGTATGTATGTTTGTTTGTCCACGCATTTCTCCGATACTGCTTATCGAATCGTGACCATTCTTTTTTTATAGGATTAGGTATCTCTCAACTTAGGGGATAGTACAAGTTTCATCAAAATCGCATCACCAGTTTTCAAGATATGGAACATACAACCGAAGTCCTTAGCGACAAACATTACCAACATTCAAATTGAATTAATAAGGGTATTTTGTCAATGCTTATTTACTTTACTAGATAACTTGTTAACTTTTTAGTGATAGTGTAATAAAACTTAAAAGAGAAAAGTAAAAACTTTTTCATTACTCATACTCTGAAAGTAGGTCTTAAGTTGCCTGAGGAGCGGGTTGAAAGTAATACTTTTCAGCCCTAGGGAGAATCACTTTCAACTGACAGCTGTCAAATTATTAAAAAAAAAAACTAGTTCCTTTTCACATATCTATTGAACCATGTTCCAACTTTCTATACAACCACGAAGTAAAATTGAAATAACTTAAAGTTAAGTATTGATTAAAGAATATATATTTTTAAATAACTTTATTATAATTTAGTTTCAACAATTTCTTTAAAATAACTTAGATTTGGGCAAAATATTTACCATTTTTTCAATGATGAAAATAAAAAATAATGGCTGAATAGCAGGCCGGCCACAGAAAAAAAAAACAAACAAAATAGGCGGGAAAGCGGCAATCATTTTTTCTTTAGCTAATTCATGTTTTTATTTTTATTTCCTTGTATTTGTAATGAAAAGCACAGTGTTTACCTCGGGTTAAAGACTTATTTAGTCCCTCGAACAATTGGCGCCCTCACTTCGTTCCGGGCGCCAAACCCCGTCTCGGGACTAAATAAGTTACTTTCACCCCTAGGATAACAATGTACTATTTAGATAAATATTAACCGACTAAAAAGTGCAAAATAATTTTTACTAGCAACCCGCCCCGGCTTTGCACGGGTAGTAGTCCCGTCATGGATGTGAGTTGAGACCCGCGATTAATTTATTTTCACGCGCTTTAGTTTTTATTTTGCGATAAGATATTCATTTAAATTGTATGTTGTAATTTTTTTTTTATTCAGGTATAATATAAATATATTTATTAACATATATACAATTGATTATTCTAAAAAAAAACAAACCTATATACAAATAGAAAAGGGAGACGGAAAAGAGCTCATTGTGCATCAAAAAATTCGTCCACATCGATGTCAAGGGGAAAAGTGCCCAGAACGCTGGCAGCATTGCCGCGTTGGATGGCAATGCTGATTCCCTGGCCGAAGAAAAGGCCAGCCCTCTGGTCACGTGAAGAGTCGACGAGCTTTGTGCTAATTTCTCGAAAAAGTCGATGCGCACTCGGACCCCAGGAACCTAAAGTTTCAACCCCAAACGGCTCAAACATGTAACTGCCAATAAGGTTGTTATATTTGCGCCGTTTGAGGTTTTCTGCACCGGCAGCAGCCGCCCCAGCACAGCCCGCCATGCTAAGAAGATGGGATGGCGCCAGGGTGTCGACACATGTTGCATCCCACACCAAAGGCCTACCAACCTTCCAAGGCATTACGGTCATCCCGTCTGGTCTCTTCCCATCGTCGCGTGCCAAGCCATTGGGTTCTAAAACAGCTGGCACCCCGGCGGTGACATGAGCCCGACGTATGATGTCATTAATGCTGGCGTGCCGTGCTATCGGGCCAGCGCTCCTACTGCAGGATAGGCCATGGTGACCGAGGCGGTCGACTGCTTCACCACATTGACAACGATGTGGAGCTCCGCTAGGAGCACCCAAACGCAGACATGTAGCGATCCGGAAGGTGTTGTCACTCAACATAGTACCTATGTTGAGTGACGGTAGTGCCTGTAGCCAGAGGCCCGACTCCCACTCTCCCACAGCCAGCAGGCGGGCACGCTCAGCAGTATTGGTGGACGTATTTATAAGTTTATTCCGTACCAATCTGCAGAGCGGCTCATCCCACTGTCTCTGGGAAGATGGGTTCTCGGGCAACGCCGTATTCGGGCACGCCACTTTCCAGGCGCACACTGCGTCGGTCGAGCACGGCACTTCAAAGTCAACCAGAGAAAGGGATAATATTTTTGTGGTTAACGTTTCAGTGCTGTGGACCGAAGACAGGAACGCCGGTAGGCTTATACTAGAAATTTTGCGGATGCCGAACCCGCCAAAGCGAATGGGTAGTGTAGCTTGCATCCAGGCTCGATCATCCAAGGCCACATTTATGATGGATGTCAGAGTGCATCGAATAATTTCGTCATTTTTTTCCAAGAGATGTGGCTGCTTCCATAAAGGGGAAGAGCGGCGAAAATACATAAAATTTGGTGCAAAACAACAATACCGAATAAGAGTAAAAGCCGAATGAAGGTTAATTTTGGAGAGTCTATCCGAAATATCATTAAAATGGTTAATTTTGCCATCAATGAATGAAGAAAAACTGTCTTCCAAAATTGGGGAACCTAGGAAAGTTCACTGCAGAACTTTTATCTAAAATTTTGATCTCTGGGGCTATTGCATAGAATTTCTGTAGGGTCGGTTGTATGTCGGTATTGTCACTAAGAAAAATTTCACATTTGGAGTGGTTGAGGTCTAGGCCGATGGATTTAAACTGCTCATTCAGGAATTTGAAATCTGCTAAAACGGTGTCTACGTCACCTCCTAGTGTTCCATCATCCAAATACCATAAGTTAAATTTCGAATTTAGTTTCTGAATAATGGGATGAATAGCCAGACTGAAAATGACTGGCCCGAGAGGGTCACCTTGTTGGCAACCAACTGAAGATTGCAAAACATTTTCTTTGTACAATAATTTTGATGGGTGCCTATAGCATTGCCACAAAAAACCGAAAATTTCTGGCAGTTCTTTTTTTGCTTCAGCCAACAAAGTGTCCCTGTTGACGGAATTGAAGGCGTAAAGAACAGTAAATAAATAATGTAAATATGTTGTAAAGGATTATCATAATGTGCATTAAATATTTAAGGTAACTAACGTATTGAAGTTGATAAGGATTAATACTGTATCCGTCTAAATAGCTGTCCAATTACCGCATTGTACGTGACCCATTTTTTTATAAGTTTTAAATGATATCATTAAAAGATATGGCATTAATACCATCGTGGTTTCTGTAGACCTATAAAAGAGGAACAATTCCACCATACATAATTTTGTTATATCTCAAAGAGATTAGGCAAAGTATTCGGTGAAATCAGGTAGGCAGCTTGTCTTTTACCGACATTAACAACAATTATCGTCATATTTTAACCAATAATATTTGAGGAGTTCCCTCGATTTCCATGGGATCCCATCATCAGATTCTGACTGTGATAATAGGACCACCTCGAGAGTATACCCTTTCAAACAAAAAAGAATTTTGCGAATCCGTTTATGTATACATGTAAATTATTACAAGATTTATTATTATTCTTTACATATTTTTTTAGGGTCCCGTACCCAAAGGGTAAAAACGGGACCCTATTACTGAGACTTCACGATCCGTCTGTCTGTCTGTCTGTCTGTCCGTCTGTCACCAGGCTGTATCTCATGAACCGTGATAGCTAGACAGTTGAAATTTTCACAGATGATGTATTTCTATTGCCGCTATAAGAACAAATACTAAAAACATAATAAAATTAATATTTAAGGGGGGCTCCCATACAACAAACGTGATTTTTTTGCCGTTTTTTGCTCTATATTAATAACGGCAACAGGTAGACGCTTGAAATATTCACAGAATATTTAGTTGTGTCAAAAATAATAATTATTAAATTAAAATAAAATAAATTAAGGGGGCTCCCATACAACAAACGTGATTTTTTTGCCGTTTTTTGCGATAGTGGTGCGGAACCCTTCGTGCGCGAGTCCGACTCGCACTTGGCCAGTTTTTTTAATATCGCGGTGTTTTACCGGAACATAACACACATTTAAAAAAATATATAAACATCCAAATTGAGAACCTCCTCCTTTTTTGGGCAGTCGGTTAAAAATGCATACAGTTCGAACATAGAATAATATAGAATATTTTTTGAGAATTCGGTTATTTTGAATTGCAATGATTTTTTGAAACCCTATGGGGTGCTTACGAGTACTACTAGAATATATTTTTGATATATTTTATATATTTTGTATATTTTTGACTGCCAAATCAGCAACCATATTTTCGACAATTTATCCTTAGATTCCTTAAGCCTTAAGCTCATAATAACAATTAATATTACCAGACAATTAGTAACAATTAAAAATGATAGAAAACAGTCTAATAATCTAGTTTTATGCTGAGGCGTCTCGCTCATGAATATGCAATGTGTGTCCGCTCAAAGATATTAATTATGCACGGTTTTCGTCCTCCGTTGTTAAGGCGAAGGTGTGTTTTAAAATCCGTGTAGAGTTGCGATTTATCCGGGTCATACTTCATTGGGGGTTTATTTTTGGCACGCTATAATCGCCACGCTTGGCAGGCGGATTGGCGATCGCAGTACGATTGTTGCAATGCACCGAGAATGCTGCCCATTCTCTGATAAGTCTCTTAGTCACCTCTTACGATACCCACGGACAGTTCTAGAGTGGCGCCCGTGAACCGGAAGACGTTGCGTTGGAAGGCCTCCTACTAGGTGGACCGATGCCCTGGTGAAGGTTACGGGAATCCGCTGGATGCGAGAGCCACGGGACCGGTCAATATGACGACATTGTGAGGCCTATGTTCAGCAGAGGACGTTTTTCGACTGAAATTATGATGATGAATTTTTCGTTTCCAATTGATTGGGCGACGGTGGGCTTGGGGGAGGTGTTTGTCCATTACTGGACGGAAGACTTCTGGCTGTAATCATGTTGGTATCCTTTTAAACCCGAGTTTATCAATCTACCTCTTTTTATGCTCTGTTGAAGCCTAATTGGATGGAGTCTGAATACTAGTATTTTGCCTAGAACGACTGTCTATCTCACATCCGTTCTGGATGTTCTAGTAATAGGGAAC
Source organism: Orthosia incerta (assembly GCA_948252205.1). NCBI lineage: Eukaryota > Metazoa > Arthropoda > Insecta > Lepidoptera > Noctuidae > Orthosia > Orthosia incerta. The sequence continues at coordinate 13,970,531 of OX411764.1, read as the reverse complement.
TATCCGCAAAGCTGCGCTCAGATGGCGCCACAGGAATCGGAGTAAACAAACTAGAGAAGGCCGTTTTCGGTTTTTTGGGCAAACGGTTATGTATGTGTTTTCATATCGATATCGAAAACGGTTTTCAGATATCGATATCAGTAGTACAGTTTGCAAAAGTTAAAATGTTATTTAGATGAGCAAACTAACAACGAACGAAATAATACTTAGAAAGATAGGTAGCGCATATGGTTCCTAACGGTTGTGAAGTTTGCGTTTTGTTCGTAGTTCGTACGTTTTCGCATTGTTACGGTTTTAAGTTTTGATTTATTCGTTCTCGCATGCTAATAAGGTTTTTATTAGTTACAGCTTTTTTAATATCGGTTATTTTGATATCGATATTATATGATCTAACACATAACCGATATAAGTTATGTATTGATATATCGGACACAACCCTAAAAAAAAAAAAACTGTCAAAGTCGAGCGACAATATTTCGCAGTTTATGCTTACAAAATATAAATCTAATAGTGAAAGAAAAATGAAGCTAACTAACTTCCCCAATATTATTATTTGGTTTTTGAACACAAGTTATCTTAAAAACAGTAAAAATAGTTCGGTAACCACAAACAGTAGTAGACGCCATGTTGTTATGTTTTTGTTTACTCCGAGCCGTCAAACGCCATCTGGCGGGAGCAATTGGCAGTACTGTTCCCTATTGGGTGACACGATAGCAAGACTATTGTCAGATTTTTTTATGCCAGTATTGTTTAAATTAGTTTATGGGACTTAGCAAAATGTGGCTTAAATAGATATAATACCTTTTCAAACGCTTTGCCCAATACTGTCATTATTAAGGTACGGTATCATGAGATGAAGAAAGAAAGTAATGAAAATTATGAAACACAAATTAAATTAATTGCATCCATAATGTAAATTCAGGTGGTAAATATTATAAGGTACAGAACCAAGTATGGAGCCCAAGAACACACACAAATAAATGTTTTTTTCTTTCTTTGGTTCGTCTCTTTACAAGTAAATGAGAAAGGTACAACAGATTAATTAATAGATACAAATTTAGGCCTACTACTTTAGTAATTGCAGCGTGCCCAAAGAGCTAGCATAACTCTCTGTCTGGCGATAATGAGTTATGGCACCGTTCATCGTTGTCTCGAAGGACCGTTAGTTACTGCGTTGTATTTGAGAGCATAAAATGATAACTACTGTTCACCGTACCTTGGCATAAGTTCCGTTGAAAATCTGAATGAATATTTATCAATGATGAACCTACATACTTTACCATGTAATTATTTTTATTATTGATAGGCTCGTGTCTGACCACTATCTCACCTGATCGTTGATGGTACCTAAACGATTGTGAAACACGCATGCCTAGAATTAATTTATTTACTTTTGACTTAAAGAGTGTCCCAGGTTGTAGGTATCAAGAATTTGCTTCAGACTACGGCAGAAAATTCCGCTCCTTACCTGTTGAGACCCGTTCCTCGCAACACCGTCGCACACCAGCGGCAGTGAACGAATGACGAGGGGCAGCGGTGTGCCAGCCGGCCTACTGAGAGCCACAGCTGACAGCGCCACGACAGTCAACTCAGCTGTTGCACGCCGCCACACACGGCTGCGCTCGCGCAAATTATATTTTTTTCTTTTGTTTACCTTTCAACCGATCGTTTTCATTGATTTCTACTTTTCGGTAATATACTTGCATCATCTTGATCCGAGTATACAGTCTACTCTCATTTATTTACTCCTCCACTACCTATCGTCGCGATCATTAGCTGTATGCACAATGAAAACATTCCCAAAACGTTTAATGCGTGTGGCGAACCTAGGTTAATTTTCAACTTTGGTAGACAAGAAATCTGTACATGTAGTTAAATGTTGTAATAAATACATTTAAATGCTTTGAGTTTGCGTTTTCAGATGCACATAATATTCACCTGATATTCAGCGATGTTTAAAATCCTTGTAAATTGTTTGGGTAACAGGCGAACAAACACTACATTTTATAATAATAATAATGCCATCCTATTATTGTCCCGCTGCAAAGCAAAGGCCTCTTCTCATACAGAGAAGGTACGAGCATTAATCACCACACTCCTCTTCCTCAAGGCGGCCACATAATGTTGATAATTGCTGTAAAAAGTCGTCCACATCTAGAAGACTGTTTTAACATCGCCAACAAAACACTAAAGTGGAGCGTGAAGCTCAAGACCGATCGCGATGGTGTACTACTGTGGACGCCTTCTGCCCTATCCAGGCGACATTGGATATTTATTCTTGTCATCTTCCTGCCCTTGTCCCATGTTACTTGGGGTAGTTGCAACATGTTTTCTTCTTCCATGCCATCCTGTTCTCCGTCACGCTATCACTGACTTACTACACAATAAAATACTTAATTCAATAAGAATAACACTATCACATTTCAATATCCGAAAACCCGGTCAACTGATCCCAAACAAGATCCAATGTAACTTCCCCTTAAGCAGGCACATAACGTTTTAAAGCTCAGATTTTAAGCGGCACGAAGCGACGGAAAGTGCTGAGTGTGCGAAAAAAGAATGTTAGTACAAAAATGTCTGTCCAGTGGAAATATTTTAGAGCTGCAAATATTTTGTTGTGAATACTGGTTTGGGTATGGGGTGCTGTGCTTGTGCAAATGATTGCGTGTGTGATTGTGAGGCAATAAAGAGAGAGCTGAAAACTGCAATACCGACTTATCAAATCCAAGTAAGTTTGTTGTTAGTATATATAATTGTGAGCCGAGAATGAGAGCGATTGTTGTAGAATTGTAAGAGAGAAAAACCCTATAAAGATGTACAATACCTACTTAATAAAGTAAATAAGTAATAAGTTTATATTTCCTTGTTAATTAAGTATTTTATATTATGTAAATTTTAGATTATTAATAAATCCCCCTTGATGATTTTCACTTAATAAAGCCTAAGTTCGTAACTTTATGATGTCATCGCACTTAAAAATCAGCTAGGAAAAACCACACCGCTTATCTTCATGAAATATGGCTTGCTCAGGCATTTTCAGAATGACTTGGGTCCTGATACTGTTAAGAAATTTAGAGGCTGATCTGTGAAGTGTAGAAATATTTTTAACCAACATCCCTATGATTGGTTTAAATGATCATGTCTATCACCTTGCGCGTACCTACGACTTCTTCCCCAATGTGTTGTTTTTTTAAAGGAAACTTGCTTAGTATCGAACTAAGCCAAACACAATGACAGTGTATTCTGCCGTTGCCAATACTACTCATATCAACTTTTTGACAATTCTGCACCATTTATTCCGATGCATTCCATACGACTGTTTCAGCGAAAGCTGTCACCGCAGCAGAATACAGGGCCAAACATATTGTTTTTTTTTTCTTTCTTTATTTAATTAGGGACTTTTATAAACGATATGCGTATGACAGTCCCATCATACCCTAAATACACACTATGCACCTACTATTCATCAGATTTGGGTCATGAACTTGAACAGACTCTTCGCTTCATCACCATTTGGTTGAGACATAAGTCTATGGAACGTGCCTACATCAAGTCGGTTCAACCTCAGGACTCTAAACAAATCAACAACTATATTTACGATCTAGTGGTACAAGAGACCGATGCTTAGCTGTGGGCGAAGTCGGGTTGTCGATGATAGTGTTGACGAACGATACTCCAAGAACAAGACCAATATAATGTAAATTATGTTTATGCTTACATTTTATAAAAAGAATGTCCGCTCACAAAAAAGCGCAGCCCTATCGCGACACTAGCTGCCAAAAATATGCAACAAAGAAAAAAATACTTTCACCCACGACTCCACAGTTCAAAGTGCCCGCAGAATTATACATTTCTGACATTTATTTCATAATGCTCTTTTTGGTGGACCGCCGTCCAGCCAGTGTTTGATAAATAAAAATCTACAAACTCACGTTACTAATGAATTTTGGACCGGCTATGTTTGGCTATTTGCTTATCTGTTCCGATTTGAATTTTTCGGAAAGAGACGCAATACTTTTTCTGTTCTAGGGTTTTTTTTTTTGCTACGAGCACAGTGTGTTCTTGTGCGCCGGTGATGGGGGGTACTCCCCCGAGGAGGGTCCGGTGACGGACAGCCGCGGCGAGTTTGCGGTGAGTGCTAACGCGTGCCCGTGTTCCCGCCATAAGCGGCACTGGAGGACACCGTGGAGTTTTAGTGGGTTAAAGTCCCACATAACTGCACTATCTCCCCGTTATAGTGCAGTATGCATGAGCATTTCTCCAAATAAAAAAAAGGACTGGTTAATGCTGCGACGCTATATAGAGGCCTGTGTCCAGTATTTGACGTCTGTCGACTTAAATGATAGCGATATTGATTACCTAGAGTTTGGGATAAACAAGAAATGATAGATGGATTCTGTGAAAGGATTCATTGCTTGATAGTTCTGAGATGCCTGCTGATTGAAGTCGTATGCCTATACATATATAAAAGTAAGGGCGGTCCTCCCACAAGGTGAAATGCTGACCTGGACTGCGCGAACACGCTGGATGCAAGACGTTCAAGACCGTTCGATGTAAAATAAATAAAATATTTATTTTGGTTTGCTCTTGTTACAGAGACAGACAGAGTCGACGATGGAGTGAGCTTACCCAGAAGAAGCCTGTTCACTCTAATTTTGAAGAGATTTGGGTTGAATGCGTTCGGAAACACTGACGCAGGTAGCGAGTTCCATTCATTCGCTGTGCGCATTATGAAGGATGTTTGGAAGCGCTTGGTGCGAATTGGTGGTATGGCAACAAGGTAAGGATGATAACTTGCAGTGCGTCTCGCTTCACTCTATTTAGGATGCCTAGTTCCTTGGCCGCAATTTGGGCTTTGTACTCAATTGAGGCGCCGAAGTTGACACTGGATGTCAACTCCAAGCCTAGGAGCTCGAGCCGATCAGTCACAGGAACAGACGCACCCCGAAAAGTAGGAATTTGATCGAAAAGACTCCTTTTAGCGGTAAAAAGACACGCCTGTGTTTTGGTGGCGTTAAAGGAGACCAGATTGTCATCACCTCACTGGGAGTCAAGGCTTAAGGTCAAATCTGTCCGCTCCACGAACTTCATCCACGCTGGTTTTTGCGCTGGACAAGTATCTCTCTGAAACAGTACTGTCATCTGCGTACCCAACAATACCAGGCTGAAGAAGGTCATTGATGTGCAGCAGGAAAAGAGTTGCAGAGAGAACAGACCCCTGAGGAACTCCGGCATCAATAGTCATAAGGTCAGAGGAGCAGCCTTAAATGACTACTCGGATCGACCGTTCACTGAGGAAGTCTGATATCCAGCTACAAAAACCAGCGGGGATGCCATAAGCAGGAAGCTTACTGAGTAGACTCGCGTGCCAGACCCTGTCAAAGGCCTTCGAGATATCAAGCGATACAGCAAGTGCTTCGCCGTGTCTCTCGATGGCTTCGCCCCAGCAGTGCGTGACATACACAAGAGGATCGCCAGTTGACCGTCCCCGGCGAAAGCCATATTGACGTTCACTGAGGAGATTATTGTCTTCAAGGTAGGTCAGCAACTTACTGTTCAGTACCCTTTCCATAACTTTGCACAGAATGGAGGTAATGGCGATCGGACGGTAATTGGCAGGGTCTGCACGGTTGCCTTTTTTGGGCACTGGTTGCACATTTGCAAGCTTCCAGAATTTCGGCACCGTTCTTTTTACAAGAGAGAAGCGGAACAAGCGTGTCAACACAGGAGACAGTTCAGGCGCACACTGCCTCAGCACTCTCGCTGGAATGCGTCGGTCAGGTATTCAAAATTTTGATTTACTGGTTACTAATAACAAAAATTCTTTTATTTTCAGGTAATTTTACCCATTGCATTGAAAATCACACAAATCTAATAAATAAATCAAATACTGATGATGGTGATAGGAAGATGATCACGGTCACTTCATGAATCCATACTAAGGGCGCAGTCTGGAGTCAGGATTCCTATGTCTGAAAGTATTTGGTAATGACATTGGGAAGAGTTAAGGTTGAAAATTGCTTGCAAAAACATTTCAAAGCGAAAAATAACTTTTTTTTTCCGAAGTCGGTGCCTTTTGTACCCATTGTTTTCCGTTTTTAGACACCAAAAAAGCCGGAAAGGAAAGTTTTGTTTCGCTTTGAAGTGTTTTGTTTTGGAAGTCGGTTTGATTTTTTGTTAAAAAGTTTTTATTATCCTTTTTAGTTTTGGTAGGTACCTCCAATTAACATGAAAATCATTTATAGCCAAAGTACATCTCATGACGATTCCAATAAGCCCAAACACGACTAAGATACATTGGTTTGTTTCGGCGTTCCAGTGGTCATTGTGGTCTTCTTCATCAGTTCCACTTCAACAAATTAATGATACATTCTGAGTGCAAGATTGCATTATTGATGAAAATACCAATATCACTATAGTATTCCTAAAATGTTTGAGGAATTTCCTCAATTTCTCCAGGATCCCATCATCAGATCTCGGTGTCTTTATCAAGATCACCCTTGGAAAAGCTCCTTTCCAACAAAAAAATAATCATCAAAATCGGTTCATAACGACGCATTTATCCGCGAATCCACATAACAAATAATATACATACGGTCGAATTGAGAATCCTCCTCCTTTGTGGGCGGTAGGTTAAAAAATAACCCGCAGTTTAGTTTTCAACGCAGTCATTAGATTCGCTTCAAAATCAACTAAAGCCGGTTGAAGTTTATCTGCGAACGAACATTGGAGCCTTACTAACAAAATATGAATATTAGTCCAAGCTCAAAACCTATCCTCCTAAATTGAGATGCTAATAGGAATTCTCCATTCGCAAACTGCTTACTACAGCACAATTAAAAATAAAAGATGGCGCTGACGCCGCTGAAAATTTAATCTTCCCTTAAAAGGTCCACGCTGATAATTTTAATAATTGTTAGGGACCTAATATCTTCGGGAATTGCCGCTTTGGGTAGAACAATTTATTTAATGAATTGTTTAAAATAACTCATGCTGGGTTGGAATGCCTTGTGCTTGAGTTATGATAGATATTTTCTTAATCGTGCTCAATTTCGATCGTAATGGATTGGAGTGTTTTGAAAATGATAGTTTAAATGCTAATGAAAAATTTACGTGATGTCCTGAGTTTTTAAGTCAATGATAGGTACTTCTGGTTTTTACCCGGCTGGAAGGAAAGAGTTATGTTTTTCGCGCGTATCTTGTTTATATGTATGTTCGCATGTATGTAATATTCTTTATTACCTTGTATCTTTCAAACCACGTGACGGATTTTTATGATTAATTCATCGTTAGTAGATTAAGTGCCGTTCAAAAAGAAGGCGGATTACGGGCGCCATATTGTGGGGGTTGCAATTATTTTTTCTTCGAATCCGAACAAGCGGGGTATCAAAATGAAGCGTTTTTAGTGGTGATTAGTACCACTTATGTTTAAAACTCATTCAAAAAATAATAAATGATTTAGTATGATATTTTGGTCATGCAGCTCGCGAATATGTATCCTCCGACAGCACAGCATAATTTTCTTCTTTTTAACGTCTTTGCAGTTGGGTTTTTTGTTTTTTTAATACTGGTAAACGGTAAAGAAAACGAGTAAATAGATCCGCAGGAGATCAAGGATACTGATAAAATCCGAAGAATTGCCAAACATATGTGGCAATAAAACAATTCTTGCAGAATGGATGGTTGATGGTGTTGCAAGATCCGGAAGTGATGTCTGCGTACTAGCGTACTGCGTAGTAGCTAGTCTATAAGATGGTTGATCTAACTTAACTTTATTTCTCGTATTACAATTGTGTCTATCACTGACTTTACTAAAGAGGAAAGATTTTTTTGTTTGTTTGTTTGTTTGTACCGAATAGGCTCCGAAACTACTGGACCGATTTAAAAAATTCTTTCACCAATAGAAAGCCACATTATCCTTGAGTGACATAGGCTATTTTTTAATCCCGAAAACGGGTCCTGTGGGGTGGTCCACGGTAGCGAAACCGCGGGGAACAGCTAGTACATAATATTTTCATAAATGAATTGGCAAGAAACTGTCATAATATTAATCTTTTTAAATAGCTCCCTAAGAGATTCTCGGTGACATAACTTATATATGGCTCTGACAGCTCTTTTGCAAAATAAAAATTGATTCAATGTCAGCCGCCCGACCCCACAGTAAAATACCGTATGACATAATGCTGTGTAAGTAGCTCAAAATAGACCAAACGCGCGTTTTGAGGGAATCCGTTAGATGCAAGTCGCATGGGACCGGTCGATATGACGACGCTTGGGTCGTAATGATGATGATAAACGGTAAAGAACACCATTGTTAAAAAACTGACTTTCAGAGTATGAAATTGAGGTGCGTCTTATATCATAAAAAGTTATTTGGTATATTTTGATTTCAATTACGTTCACAAGACATAATAAACGTGAGTTATACCAACTGTTGATATCATTTCTTTAGATATATCTAACATTTATATACTCTAAAACTTATTACGTATAACGTTATTGGATATAACGTTTATTTAATCGAAAATCATTTAAATATATAATATTGATACCATCTTTATGGTTAACACCCCTATTCAAAGCAATCCGACTCAGATGGGTTATATTAGTTTAGAAGGTTAATGCGAGTCCCCTCTATTTTAGTGAATCATTTGGGTTAGTTTCAATAACGCGCAAAGGCGAACGAGTGAAGCGAGCGTGTTGCGGAAGCGGTGTGACAGAAACAAATCGCTGCAAAACCGACTCCACGTAGTCTTGTCTGCCCTACCTCTAGAGTCGCGTAGGCGCGGAGGGACGAGGCGGCCCGCGAGCTGAGGAGTTGGTGGTTTTAACACTTGCGGCTGAGGCTGGCCGGTGAATCCGTCCATCAAGCTGAATCCACGGTAGTGACCATGAAACACATCTGCGACGATAAACTCGCATGGGACCGCCGGAGCCCCACAGCGCCGGAGCCGTGACAGAAATTATGCCTGCTGCATGTTGCATGCTGCATGCTAGCTTGCAAGCATGCAGCATGCTGCATGTTTGGTGTATGCTTATTTGCAATCTGCTGTATGCATGGTGCATGCTTATTTGCATGTTTTTACAGGGAAATAAAAACCATATTAGACTAAATAGGTTTTATGTCTTTTGAGTGGTATATCAAACGATTTTATATTCAATGTATGTTATGCTTATGAAAATTTGTTACTTAAAAATTATATCAATCGTTTATTATATTAACTGATCATTATATGAAATAAAATTATAGATTCAGTTGTTATTTCTCGTAAATATTAGAGATTTTGTAATTATATCATATATTACTTACCCATGAAATTGCCAACATGCAGTAAGTTATCAAGATGCTCGACGGGAAATAAAAGAGGCATATATTTTGCAGTAATAGGCTTTCCTTGTTGAAACAATTCAGTATTTAAAAAAAAAAAAATAGCTTAATATTACCATCGTCATAGCGCAATCATTTTCCAAAATATTGACAATAGTTTTTGAAAAAAACTGGTGTTTTATTACCAAAAACCGAACCGAATCCATCTAGAAAAGTTCCAACATTCGTACTATAAACAGAATTCTAGACGCAGTTCCTACCCAAAGCGAACGTTGGTAAAGGAGAAAAATTCTACAAAATACTGCACTTCAAAAGAACTAGGAATTTTATATAACCGAGTTACTTATATTCCATTTCAAGTAATCCGACGTATGCTAATAGAAAACTTTCAAAGGAAATTTAATTTATGCTATTACTTTCTTTTGCCGGCAGATTTTTTAGGGTTCCGTAGTGAAATACGGCAACCCTTCGGAATTGCTGATTTTTTATGCACGCTTTAGATTCACGCGAGAATCTCGCGACTGGACGAAAAACGTGAATATAGAGCCGATTTACAATTTTTTCACGCTTTTTCGCGCAGTACACGTGTCGTTTTCTGTTTTTTCGGTTTTTCGCCCGCATCAAAGGAGCGAGAACTAATATACTGAAAACCAAGAGTGAAACATTGCGACTTCAGAACCGTCGCCGCTGTGATTCTCATCGGTGTGTTTCTCAGGAAGAGTAACGGCGAGATTTCTGCGAACGAGACGAAATTCTGGAAATGTGGAATGTGGAATCTTTTAAACTGTATGCCAAAGGGCCTATACAAAGTGAATTTTTTTAAGCGATAACGATTGTCTATTAGATCGTTTATGGGATTGGCATGTGCTACCGAAGTCTGAAATGTCGGCAGTGTGAATCGACAGAATGTTGTCACTTTGTTTAGCCCCTTTAGTATTTAGAAAATTCCTACTGAACCCTAAGGTCGTCAGACAAACGCTTCTTAGCAGATTTTTTATTAATTTTGCACAACTGACTGGACGGGAATATAACAAAATTGCAGGGAATTTGTTATGAACATTATTTATTTCTCTTAGATCTACTGCTTCTTTGATGGGATATCGGCAGCATGAAAAGAGGCACCAAGTTCCATCGAATTGTAAATCCACATCAAAAGAAAAACAAATTTATACCCACTTTATGTTTATAAAAGCAAAACCCCGCAACGCCACGAGTTTAACAATGGAGATATCATTAAATTTATATTAACACCCTGACATAGCATGACATTTTAAAACAATCAACAAGATATCGGGTACCATTAGTTAGATAAGAAGTGTAGTTGTATTTTTTGTGAATATGGTCATGCGGGTTATCAAAATAAAGTGCTCGAGGTTTAGATTCCAAAAACGTTGCTCACAAAAATGTGGGCAATTTGAAATGCTAATTTAAAAAACCGGCCAAGTGCGTATCGGGCCACGCGCAGTAATAGGGTTCCGATGTTGCATAATAATGCGGACTAAGAAGAGGGTTTTGTTGTTGTTACATGAACATTAAACGGTTTCAGCGGTACACGTCTAAAAACGGGCCCACATAGAATGATGTTTTTTTAAAACTATATGCTCGCGTTTGACCACTATCTCGCCTGATGCTAAGCGATGATGTGGTCTACGGTGAAGCACGCTTACCTAGAAGTTACCTATTCAATCTTGACTTAAACTAAAGAAGGACTAACTGGTAACTGACGAAGGAGTTATAAAATCCAACTTCGCAACCGAAGTTAGAAAAATATTATCTATTTGAGTACCACCGCCGAAATGCGAAAGGGGCCGATACGAGCGCGCGTTAAAGCCACGGGGAATGGTATATTTTTCGTTCCTGGTACCTTGCACGCACGCTCCTTGTTTATTACTCTTTCGGAATTTGGAAAAATCCGTATGTATTCACCTCTAATCTACGATAATCACTATTTCGTTCTGGAAAATTTTACGCTACTCAATTAGTGATGTAGTCGGGTCGAATATTGAAATATAGATGGATATCGACAAAAGAAAATAAGTAATTAGCTTGGCAATCGAATCTAATTTGACTTTATAAAACGTCGAAAATATTTCTGCACTAACACAAAATAGACACCCCCGCGCGCATGCGCCGTATTGACTACGGACCGGTACTGCCAACGACTCCGGCCACTCCAATGCATTATTCTAGCTTAAACATTATTAATTTCGAAATCATTATTATTTAGGATGTTATGATTTTATTTTTGTATATTTTTACATGGTTCATAAGCATATATTTACTATCTGTTTTACACAGCTGACAACGTCATTTAAGTAATTTTTTAATGGCATTTGTATAAAAAATTTACTGTTCCAAGTACATCTTATAAGTTGGTCGACTATTACTCGTAAATTTGTAAATCCTGTTATGATTTTATTTTTGTATATTTTAACATGGTTCATAAGCATATAGTTACTCTGTTCTACACAGCTAACAACGTTATTTAAGTACTTTTTCAATGGCATTTGTACAAAATTTTTACTGTTCCAAGTACATCTTATAAGTTGGTCGACTATTACTCGTAAACTTGTAAAGCCTACTTATCTGTGATATCATCATTTTCCTGCCCTTGTCCCATGTTACTTGGGGTCGGCGCAACTCGTTTTCTTCTTCCATACCGTCCTGTCCCCCATCACGCTATCACTGACTCCCTTTTCTTTCATATCACTTTTTGGGACACAGTCCAGTCACTGTGTGAGGACACAGTCCATCCATCTTTTCTTTGGCCGTCCCCTCCCTTTCCATCCATCCACATTTATATTCATAACTCTTTTAGTAATATGCGTTTCATCCCTACTTATCTGTGATAGTTTTCCTTTTAATTTCGTTATATTTACTACTGCCGTGAATTTTTCCACATGGCCAAGAGCAACCATTTCGCTGGCTGGGAGGGGGGACAGTTGACTCTACAATAAATTTGCAAGCTTAAATTTACGCAAACGGATCTCTGAATCAAAAAATGGTAGTAACAAACACATAATATTTTTGAATGGCCTATCCAACGACAACCCCTCACCATGGGATAAACGAGAAAAAAAAACATCCCCACTTTACGTCTATGAAATTGTACCCCTAAAAAATTTTTTCATGATTTTATTTTACCACTTTTTCGGAATTATTAATATGTATATCCAGGCCAAATTATAGCTTTCTAGTACTTATATTCTCTGAGCTAAACTGCGGACGGACAGATGGACAGAGCGAAACTATAAGGGTTCCTTGTTGACTTCGGAACCCTAGAAATGAAAGTTTTACTGCCCGAAATATGCGTTAAACTTTGATATTCTTAGATTAGCATTTACGGCACCGTCTTCTTTAGTTATCAGATGAATATCTACAAACAAACATAGTTATGTAAATATCTATCAGTTGTACATTGCCCCTGTGTCGCAGTTGAAGAGGTATATACCTATATCTTCCTAATCTTGTAGTGGAGTATTTCACACATCACTGGCGGTGCTCGTAAACGTTTGTGAGGCGAGACGTTTGTAGTGCTGTTGTAGGACACGACACTTAGTATGAACGTGAAGTGCCTAGCTATTGAGTTTCAAGTGAAAATTACTGTCCGTCAGTCTCTCTACGGGATTTGGCTAGAATCTCCCAGGCTCTTTATGTAGCTATATTTACAGGTAGGTAAATACCGATTATGATCAATTATGACAACCTGTTTCTAACTCTTCGAGGAATATAGGTGAGAGGAATATTTAAGTATATATGGCAGAAAGAATTGTCACATTGTCATTTACTTTTATTATTATTTTTACTTATTCATTTAGGTACTAGACGACCATTATGAGAATAAAAACAACAAAATAATTTTCTATGAAATCTTCTAAAATCAAAACAAAATCAACAACGATAGAACTGGTAATTTAACAGCTAAAAATACAGTAACTATTGAAACTGAATATCCAAGCAGTCATTTTCAGAACCACCCGATCTCCCTCATATGCCTGCCACAAACGCATACACGACACTTCTAACATCCAAATACATATACGTATAAATACAGAACCACAGATAACCTACCTTGTTAGAACGCAGGTTTATGTATCAGATACCCTACAGTAGGGGTGACCAACCTTTTGCCATAACATAAAAAATGGGGTAAAACAGTGAGGTGGACGTCAAATGAGAGATAGAGAGAGATAGTGGTCGAACGCAAGCCTATCTACAATAAAAAAACGTCACATACATAATGATACAATTAACTTCATTGTAACGTTACGATTATAACGTTACAATGAGCGTAACGTAACATTGAGCGTAACGTTACATTTTTCATCCTTTTTCGTACGTGCAGCCGGCGTTCATCGATTTATCAGACGTTGTCACGTCAACAATTGAATTAAGAAGGTTGCTTCAACTAAATAAGATAAAGGCCGGAGTTTGTACCAATTCTCAGATCTAAGTGTTTCTTTTCCTTCAATAATTTGCATACTGCTGAGCGTCGTGATGAGCCCGAATAAAGTTTTTGATAACCTCTCTTCATTTTTGACGATCTTGGACCTGCAGTTGTCGGAGATTTTAGTGTGGATATTGTTTCTTGTAGTGTTAGGTATTGGTGTTTCAGTTAACCTTTTGAACGCCAATGTCGGCTATAGCCGACATGAGCAAGCGTGCCCTGTGCGCCAACGACGGCTATACTCGACAAAAAACAGGTCGCAGAAAAATACTTGGCGTACAGGGCATAGGAATACCGATATGGCGTGGCGGTGAAAAGGTTAAAGTTGTTCTATCTCACGAATAAGGGTTACTTGACTTTTATGACGCCGAAATAAGATTCATTTTGCTACGATTCATCCGTCAGCGTGAGATAGAACAACTATAGCAAAATTTCTATCCGAATTTCCGAGTTGTGCCCGGTTAGTGGCTATAAGTTAGCCACCAATTAATAACTAGTAAAGTCCTGTTGTAGTTACCGGGTATACATAAACACCCGAGTCCACGGGAATACAAAAGTGACAAAAAGATAAAAAAACTATTCTGCCAAAGATTTTCCATCCCTGCCCTACAACCATTTTAGACGTACGGCCGTCGCCGTTGGTAGGTACGCCTCAAAGACACGATATTGGAATACTGTACAAATTATGATCCTGCATGCTTGTAATATTGGCAGTATTGGCTTTAAGGTATTATATTGGATACTAAGCTTGATTTATAACTGGAACACACATACTTAATTATCTGGTATTAAGTATCTGGAATAGGTACTTATGCATGCTCCTATTTATTATAAATATATTTCTCTTAAGAGCAGTGTTGGCCCACTGGTAACTACCGTGACTTACAAGATGTAGGTCGTGGGTTCAAACCCAGGCAGGCACTTTACTCAATGTTCATTATTTCATCACAACTGCTCTCAAAACGGTGAAAGAAAACATGTAGGAAACTAAAAATGTATTATAACCAAAAATTCGAAGACATCATTTTGACATCAACCAAAGCCCAAAGCCTATCACAGAGGCCGTGCTCGCCCGGCAGGCCTCTCTGTGAGAGGGAATGGGCCGTAATCTACCACGCGGGCCCAGTGTGGGTTGGTGGATGTCACATTTATTCGAATATAAATCATCATCATCATATCAGCCGAAAGACATCCACTGCTGCACATAGGCCTCCCCCAAGCGTCGCCACATTGACCGGTCCCGTGCGTCTCGTAACCAGCGGATCGAAGTAACCTTCACCAGGTCATCGGTCCACCTGGTGGGAGGCCTTCCAACGCAACGTCTTCCGGTTCGCGGTCACCACTCCAGAACCCTTCTGCTCCATCGGCCATCCGTACAGCGAGCAATATGCCCTGCCCACTGCCACTTAAGTTTGGCAATTCTTCGGGCTATGTTGGTAACCCTGGTTCTCTTGCGGATCTACATTTCTGATTCGATCGCGCACTCCGAGCAGCCCTCTCCATTCCCTTTTGAGAGACTGTAAGCTTTCTGTTATGGGCCATTGTAAGCGACCACGTCTCAGAGCCATATGTCATCACTGGCAACACACACTGGTCATAGACTTTCGCCTTGAGACACTGTGGTAAGTTGGACGAGAAGATACCGTGCAACTTCTCGTACGCTGCCCGACGGTTGACTACTTTCTCGAAGTTGGCCCTATCCAATTGGGTCGATTGTCCCAGGTAGATTACATGTCGAATATTACATTGGTAGGCAGTTCTGCCTATCTATTCGGGGGATACTGGCGTGATGTTATGTTAAGTTGCTTGAGGTTATCACTGCGCAGATTCGGCCCAACTTTCTTTTTTTTTTTCGGTGTGGAAAATCCTCCTTGGATGTCAGACTCGTACTGACTAAAAACCACCCCGGTGTTCCATGTCACACCTACGCTGGGGGTCGCGGGAACAAAGAAACTTCCGCAACCCCCGGCTAATGCCGGCCCGCCTCTGAGGGCCACGACCTCGGGTTGGGGGGGGAGTGAGGTGTTGGACTTCCCCCGCGACGTCTAAGAGGGGCGGCCCATCTAACTTAACTCCTTGTAATTTTACCCTGACTTTTCAAAATCAAGTAAAATTTAAAAAAAATCCCCCGACACATATTTATTTCATGATTTTTAAACTACATAATTTATCTAGTAGTAGACATGCTTCGATCGACAATCTATCGAACACATAATTATGACACGATATCTTGCGAAACTACCCCGATTCAAACAGTAAAACGCACATAAGTTTTGAACGGCTGAACGGATTTTTATAGAACGTAGCTAGCAACACTCTCGATAAAGTTACCTTTCAAGCAAAAAAATTAAATCAAAATCAGTTTATCCGTTTTCAGATAAACAAAAACACAAGTACAGATATCAAACTTATAACCCCTCTTTTTCAGTCTGGGGTTAAAATTGGCGGGCAAGTGTCTTGACCAGTAATTAAATTGTGAACCCGAAACTACACAGAACTATATTATCTATACTAATATAATAAAGCTGAAGAGTTTGTTTGTTTGTTTGAACGCGCTAATCTCAGGAACTACTGGTTGGAATTGAATTTTTTTTTGTGTTGGATAGTCAATTTATCGAGGCAGGTTTTGGGCTATATAACATCACGCTACGACCAATAGGAGCAGAGCATAAATGAAAAATTTTGCAAAAACGGGCAAAAATATTCCTTTTTGAGAACTTCCGTTGCGTGCGCTGCGTAAGCGGTATAAGTTACGCAACAATAATGTATGTAGGGTAGGTACCCAGTTGGCGGGAGCGAAGCCGCGTGAGACAGCTAGTTACGTATAAAATTGCAAACGTTCAGGAAATGCAGGTAGCAGTGGAATTTTGGTTGCGTTTCTATACTGTGGTATGGGTAGGAATGCTGGCCTTTGCTGGTAACACAGTTATTCCTTTTCTAACTATGCTTGAGTATATTGCATCGTTTTAAAAGTTAGACGTTTTGTTATATGAAGAAGACTATGAATAAACCGTAACAATTGAAAAAAACGAAAAATATATAGTTTTATTTTTAAAAGCCGTTCTTTGTCGCGGGTATAGACTGGCAAAGAACAATCTAAAGTAACACTTTTTACAGACTTCAAAAAAAGGCGGTAAAAAATTCGATACGTATGTAAGTAATATTGTTGGAACTGCAAAATATTCAACTAATGTGGAATTCTTCTAAATAGGTGTGCCAAATTTCATAAGTGTACGTATTTATATGTTATTATGTATGTATGTTTGTCCACGCATTACGCCGAAACTGCTTATCGGATCGTGATCATTATTTTTATTGGATTGAATATCCCTCAACTTAGGCAATGGTGCAAGTTTCATCAAAAACGGTTCAGCAGTTTTCAAGATATGGAGCATACAGTGTACTAATACGAGTACTAGAGAAATTAAAATATCTTCACAAAAAATAAACCGACTTCCAAAGCAAAACACTTAAAAGTGGAAAAATAACTTTCGTTACGGAAGTCGGTGTCGAAAAACGATAAAAACAAGAGGTACCAAAGACACCGACTGCCAAAACGACTTAGAAACTAGACAGCCAATTCAGTGCCAAGCCAATCCGTTGCTGCAGATAAAAATATAGAATTTTAGACTGCGATGCAATTGACAAAAAAGTAGTTGAAAATTATTCAATTCATTACAGCAGCAACGTAAGTGGAAGTGGGCAGGCCTTTTTTTTTTTTTTATTTATTTATTTATTTGGGAAAACAAACGACTGCACACTGCAGCAATACATACAGTTTGGGCACAAAGAAACACAAATATGCAATCAGCGACATTTTCCACATAATATAAAAACATTATACAAAAGTAATGCGACGTGCGCTTACAATATTTAAATTAAAAATAAACAAAATCAAGTGACAAAGATAGAACCAAACAGGCATGCAAGAAATAATAAAACGAAATTATATAGAAATAAATCAAATAATCATTATAGAAAAAATTTAAAAAAAAATTATTATAATTAAATTATTACAAAAAATAAAAAAAACAAACGGAAGAAGTACGGATTAAAATGTCAGCAGAATCAATTTTAATTATCTTACAAACAAGGCGTCAACAAAACAAAATAAATTATAACTGTACAAATTATTAAAATTATTATATTTTCATTAATATCGAAAAAAAAAAAAATGCAATGGGAAAATACAAATCTACGAATTACAAATTGAAATGTCGGCAGAATTAATTGTCTCACAGACGAGGCGTCTAAATTGCCCTGCTGAGACAGCGAAGATGTCAATATTTATTTATTACAAGTTCTTATTAAATTGATCAGCAAGGCGCCGTAACTCGGCATTGCTCGCAGAACGGATGGCCAATGGGGCCGAAAAGTTCTAGAGTCACGACCGCGAATCAGAAAACGATGCGTTGGAAGACCTCCCACTAGGTGGACCGATGATCTGGTTAAGGTTGCGGGAAGGCGCTGGATGCGAGACGCACGGGATCGGTCAATGTGGCGACGCCTGGGGGTCTATTTTCAGCAGTAGACGTAGAGTATTCTTTCAGCTGAAATGATGATGATGATGAATTACAGCAGCAACTTAAGGCGCCTCCCCGAGCAAAACGCCGCGCTAGTCGAATTTTGTGCAGTTTTAAGAGCTATCTACTCTTTATTTAAAAAGAAATATAAATTAATAAAAATACATTAAATTTCCACATAATGTTGATTCTAAAATTGTAGTTAACTTTTTTATTAAAGAGATATTTGTGTCACTAATCTCCTTCCAACAAAACCATAAAAATGTGAAATAAATATTGATAGCATGCATCTCCTCGTAAAATGTTCATTAATTATTTTTTATACTAACACTAATGGATAGACAATTTGATAACGAGCATTTTTTTCAAAAGACCAATATTCGATTTTATAAAGATTTTATTCTACAATCTAGGCGTATCACTACCGTAATTCATGCGCCGCCAGTGCCGCTAGGCCAATAGGAATGCTCATATCTCATGCTGTTTTTTTGGTCAGGGTACGGCCTTAACGCGCGTATCAGAATTTTGCCCATTAATTTTGCGAACGTTTTCATTCCAAAAACTGAGCCCAAACAACTCATCCACCACTCACTAAAAGAAACATTCCAACCAACATATTACTCTAAAGTATCACCGGCATAGTTCTTCCAAAATCCCCTTCCATACAAGCTGGCA
Organism: Orthosia incerta; assembly: GCA_948252205.1. NCBI lineage: Eukaryota > Metazoa > Arthropoda > Insecta > Lepidoptera > Noctuidae > Orthosia > Orthosia incerta. The sequence goes on along the minus strand of OX411764.1, from coordinate 13,951,558 downwards.
CAATAATTCTTTGAAAGCCTAACATTACTTAAATCTTGTCTGCGGTACGTCTTGGAGTGTTCTTACAAAACGTGATGTGATAAAGTGGATTTGTGTTATGTAACTATAGGCGTGGTACTACTATGCTGCCGTTTTATAGCTAGAGGGTGTTACTATATGAAATTTGGCTGATTTTGAGTTTTTAATACCTCCGTAATCTGCAAAAAATATTCTCTGCTAGCTTCTGCCAGTGGCTTCGCCCGCGGGAATGTCGAAAATGATCCCAAGGGAACATATTCCCGGGATAAAAGTATCTTATATTTTATGCCAGGCTACAATCTATCTCTGTGCCAAATTTCATCCAGATCCGTCCAGCCGTTTGAGCGTGAAGAAGTAACAAACATACAAACGCATTCACAGACCTTTATAAGATTAGTGTGATGTTATGTGATTGATATGTCTGCAGTATTTTTCTAGTATAAATAGATTCCATATAAAAAAATAAAAAGCCCCAAATTGCTATATTTACAAAATTATATTTGATAAGATTAAGTTATTGATTTAAAGTAACAATGTATATATTCGAAAGTGCGCAATTAGATTATTTATTGACACCTGAAACTGTCGCATATGATTTATAGTTGAATAATTTACAGCACCTTCTTCTTCTAGCGGCTTTTTCGTCTTTATCTCAAAACATGATTTTGTTAGATAGTGATACTCTCGCTATAGGTCGGTAGTGCGTGACGTCAGGGAAAATGACGGCGTCTATTTGTGTGTTTTGTCTTTATTATATTAGAGGCACTGTGGCGGGTAGTTAGGAAAAGACGATGTGTTTTTTGAGGGTAGTCTGGGAAAATCCTATTTGGTATTTATTTTTGTTTGATAAAGGTGTTTGTTGCTTATTGTATACTTATTGGTAACAACATCAAAGGACTTCAAAATTGACCATATCTATGTAATCTAGACTTTAAATAAAAAACAGAATTTTAAAAATCCCCGGCACTAAAACCTCTAAAGAGCAAAAGAGAGATTCGTATTCGCGTCGGGAAACCGCTAAGTAAATAAAATAATCTACTGTAATCGTTGGCGGTAAATTTTATTTTTATTTTATGCTTTTTAAATTACATACAATATACCTAGTAGTAGATACGCTTCCATAGACAATCTATCGAAACTGCGAAATGTGCGTGGGTGTACTAACAGGTGCGTCTTTGCCTAACCCTTCGGGGAATTCAGGCGTGATGATATTTTATGTTTATTTTATGTTAATAAAAAGCTACAAACCGATTGTCATATACTCCGTAAAATTTTGGTCGTTACAAACCCGTGGAGGGCTGATCAGGTACATGAAAAAAAAAAAAGAACATACAAATACAATAAGACAATTTATCTACAAAGGCGAGCTTAACCTATAACTGAGTTAAACTTAAGTTGCGTAGAGCAATTTTCATATAAGAACAGTACATCCAACTGCACGACAAAACTTAAAAAACTTTTCACAAAAGATAAAACCCGCTTCCAAAGCAAAACACTAACAAGTAAGTTTATTTTTGCACATTTTAGTGTTTTGCTTTGGTACCTAGTCGGCTTATTATTTAACACGCTTTTATTATATGGTATAAATGTATCTATGAATCAATGTAACGGAATCTTTGAACGTGATTTTCACCCCCTTTAAAACATCGGATTAATTTGAAACTTTGCACACTTATCAGGACCGATGACAATACAATAATTTAAATAGTGTTTTTGTTTTATATTTTGTTTATTCTATCTTTTAAAAATCAAATCTGTACTGTTTAATGTACCATATCGACCCTCCACGGCATTGTAGCCTCCAAAATGTCTGGTTGTGCCTACAGGCTTCATCAATAAAAAATTACGCAGATCCTCTTAGATCCACGGAGGTCACACAGGAGCCTCAATAAAGCTTCAATGTAAATACGAAAACGCGATTATGAAAATAAACTTAGTTAAAACCAAGAGATATTATTATGATAGAATTATGATATGGACTACGGACCGACGACTCCTTCATTACAGCGTATTCAGAGATTTGTACGAAAATGAAATTACAGTTCAACATACAGAGCTGAACAAATTACATTTGGTTAGTCTTCAGCATCTAACTAAATAAACAGTTGTGGAAAATGGTTCAACATTTTGGAGGAAATCTATCAAAATATAATTCTGATAAAACAGTTTTAAAACTGGACTTTGAAAAAAAACCGACCAAGTGCGAGTCGGACTCGCGCACGAAGGGTTCCGTACCATAATCGCAAAAAACGGCAAAAAAATCACGTTTGTTGTATGGGAGCCTCACTTAAATATTTATTTCATTCTGTTTTTAGTATTTTTTGTTATAGCGGCAACATTATTACATCATCTGTGAATATTTCAAATGCCTAGCTATCACGGTTCATGAGATACAGCCTGGTGATAGGCGGACATACAGCTGACAGACAGACAGACGGACCGCGGAGTCTTAGTAGTAGGGTCCTGTTTTTACCATTTGGGTACGGAACCCTAAAAATTATCAGCAAAAGTATTGACTTTTGAAGAAGAAAAAGATTGTTCTTCTTCTTTTCGTGTGAGGATGTGGCCACCTCTGGTGTCAGAGTTAATGAAGCCGCCTCTGGGAACCCCACATGCCTGTGACTTGGCTATTTTAGACTTACATCTTCTATCTATCTATCTACATATCAAATAAGTTTGCTTGTGACTTTGACACAAATGTAAAAAAAGTTTTATCTGTATGTAATCAGCCACTTCTTGACACAAAATTGTATGCAGATTTCTCTAATGTCTCTATTCGACTTAGCAAGATAGATGACACATTGATGTATAAAATAGTAAGTAATCTCAATGACAAAAAAAGCCCGGGATTTGATCAGATTAGAGCAAAAAATTTTAAGTTCTTATCTAAAGAAATTACACCTGTTCTTACACACTTGATTAATAGTTGTATATCAAAGTCTGTTTATCCTGATAACTTAAAAATTGGTATAATAAGACCTATACACAAGAAGGGCAGTTATATGGATACCAACAACTATAGACCAATAACGATCCTCTCTTGCATAGATAAAATTATTGAAAAATACTTTGGGAACGTTGTGAGCGATTTTTTGTCAAGCAATGGCATAATTCATGAGAAACAATTTGGTTTTCAGAAAAATAAAAGTACCACGCAATTGCTATCACAGTTTACAGATGAAATCAATGATCACCTTAACAATAAAAAACATGTAATCACAATTATGATAGATTTCAGCAAAGCTTTTGATACGCTAAATTATGAGGTACTTTACACAAAAATGCAGCAGAATGGTATACGGGGTCCAATGTTGGAGTGGTTCAAAGATTATCACAAACAGAGGTATAATATAGTTAGTATAGCGGGGGCGCTCAGCGACAGAGTTCCAACACATCATGGAACGGCTCAAGGATCGATCCTCGGTCCGACTGAGTACCTAGTATATGTTAACGATATGTGTAACTTATTCCGACATGCCTCTGTCTACCAATTTGCTGACGACACATGTCTTATCACAGCTCACAGGGATCTAAGTACTGCAGAGAAACTGATGCAAACTGAGTTCAACCTGCTTTGTAAATGGGCACACGACGTTGGCTTAACAATCAACTATCATAATTCATAATCATTTATTTGCTAATATGGGTAATTACATAAAGTTGTTAAAAATATAGCACAGTCCAACCATATTACACCTTAAGGCATGCAAATCACAAGCTTGATAACACACATTTACTTGTAAATATAATTTATAATTAACAACACAATCTATTTTACCTTTTCAATTTCACCGCGTGGTAAATAACAATGAAACAACAAATGAAGCAATCAATAATGTCACTAGAAAAATTAAATTTAAAATGTCATATATTAAATTAAAATGTCAAGATAATGTATATAATAATTAATTCGTGCATTAGTTTGGTAATTTCACCACAGCAAATAATACTGAAACACAACAATCAAAAAAGAAATGGTAATATCATCAGATTAATTAAAATTGAAATGTCAGGCATAAAATGAGAATATCAAGATAATAATATATAATAATTAAATCAGTGCATTATTTGGTAATTTCACCACGGCAATAATAACAAAACACAACAATCATGAACCTAATAACAATGTCACTAGATCAATTAATAATTAAATGTCAGGTATTAAATGAGAATGTCAAGATATATTTGTAAATAAATGTCAAAGTAAAATCAAAGTAATAATATTAATAATAAAATTTGTGCACCAGTCACATCAACAATATGTCCTTACATCCTCCTTCAAGTAATCCTGAATACTATAATAACATTTACACAGCAAGAATCTTTTTAATTTCTTTTTGAATTCATCGATGGATGGAGTTTCTAGTATGGACTTTGGCAAGTGATTGTATATACGTGGCGCCATACTGAAAATGCTTTTGGCATATAAGGCTGTCTTATAAGATTTGCAACAAATTTTATCACTATGCCGCCTACTTCTGTACTTATCAAAAAGATGTTTGTTAGTTCTTGCAAAGCTAGCAATCTCATAAATGTAGACAGACGGCAATGTTAATATATTATGCTTGATAAAATATGGCCTGCAGCTATCAGTCTGGTTGATATTAAACATATCCCTAATACACCGCTTTTGCGCCTTGAATGCCATATCCTTATTGGTGGAATGACCCCAGAATATAATACCATACTTTATCAAGGATCCCACGTAGCCATGGTATGCTGCAAGTACAGCAGAGGTGTTTACCGTTTTTGCCAGCATATGTAGGGCGTATGATTGCTTATTTAATTTTTGATTTAAGGTATCAACATGTGTCTTCCAATTCAAATTACAATCAATTGACATGCCTAAGAATTTTGTAGTTGCTATCTCATTTATTTTGTTCCCTGTATATAGTACATTAATATCAGTAAATTGGGCTTTACGATTGCGAAATATCATAATTTTAGTTTTGTCAAAATTCATTTTCAAATTGTTGTTATTAAGCCATTTTATAATATCACTTAGAGTGCTATTTATATCTTGTGCTAGGGATACCTTATCTTTACTTGTAAAAACGACAGTACTATCATCAGCAAAAAGTATTGAGGGATGTTTGGTTACTTTTGGAAGGTCATTTATATAAATGATGAATAGCAGTGGGCCCAAAACACTTCCTTGTGGGACGCCTTGTTTGATTTCTCTGTATTGCGATGTGTAGTTTATTTCTTTTCTAGTTTTGGTGCATACTCGAGTAATTAATGTGGACTGCTTTCTGTTGGTAAGATAAGAAGCTATCAGCTCTAATGAAGTACCCCGAATTCCATAACTGTATAATTTATTTAACAGAATCTGGTGATCAACGTAATCAAATGCTTTACTTAGATCCATATACAATGCGCACGCCGGAATTTTATTGTCTAAGCTATTCATAACTGTGCTCAGAAAATCAAAGACGGCCATATTAATGGTTTTATTTTTCCTAAAACCTATCTGCTCTTTAGTAAATAAATCAAAATTCTCAAAATAGTCATTTATCCTGACATAAATAACTCTTTCATAGACCTTAGAAAGCACCGGTACTAATGCTATGGGCCTATAACAATTCATATTGTAGGTATCATCTTTCTTGAATAGAGGTTTAATGACTGTTAATTTAAGTCTATCAGGAAAGTGACCATTTAGGATCGACATGTTAATGACATGACTTAATATGTAGGATATTTTAATTGGTGCTTGTTTTAAAATTTTAGTCGATATATTATCATAACCAGTACTATTAGTATTTTTTAAGTTTAAAATTATTTTGTGTATTTCTTGGGGTGTAGTTGGATACATAAATAATGTTTTCGAGTGATTAGGTAAAGTCCCTGTTTTATCAGCACAACTTATATTCCCTTTTAATTGGTCTATAAAAAAATTATTAAAACTGTCCGCAATGGTCTGCGGATCATCCGTACAATGTTTACCGTCTATATTAATTTGATTGATTTGGCTTTTTGGCACATTACACATTGTTTTACTAATAACATTCCAAGTAGCCCTGCATTTGTTTTGAGCTGTATGGATAAAGTAATTATTCTGAGACTTTTTTGTTAATTTTATAACACGTTGTAATCTAAACTCATGCACATTCATTCACCGTACTTAAAGACTCAAGGGACACCAAGAGTCGTGGCTCATGAACACCAGTGCATGCATCGGTGCTTGGATGTCTGTGACTGTAAGCCGATAGACAATGTTAAAGAACATGTATATCTAGGTCTTAAGATTGATCATAAATTTAACTGGGGCCCACATGTGGACCACGTATGCGTTAAGCTTAGAGCTATCATGTCAAAATTGCGCATATTAAAGTACAAATTGCCTTATAGGACCATGAGATTGTTGTATATGGCATTGGCCGACACTGTTATCAATTATGGTATAACCAGTTATGGAAGAACATATAAAACTTACCTTCAAAAAATATATAATATACAAATACGATTACTAAAGATAGTGGTACCATATAAAATTAAACTCAAACATAAACCCGATTATGATAAATTGTTCCAATATTGTAAAGTCTTAAATGTATTTGATAAAGTAAAATTTGCTGTTGCCTCTGATTACTGTGAACTCAATATAAATAAGTTAGAGAAAATAAGTAGACCTACTTTTGTTCGTAACCTGTCGTACTTGCCTCTGTATAAACTGCCGAAAGTTAATAATGAATACGGTAAAAGGATCTGGACGTATGCTCTTCCAAGCATTCTAAATAAATTACCTAAAGAAGTAGCCAAAAAAATGGAAAACAAAAAACCTCGTCAAATAAAAAACATCCTGAAAATCTACTTTACCGTTGAAAAGTTTAGAATGGGGGAAGGACCTACGTGTAGGACCACTACCAGATAAACTGTGAGCGAGTAACTGTAAACCTAAATCGATAGCGCACATAATCTTGCCTCAAAAAGATTGAGCGTTATTTACTTTGTAAAAATTTTATGAATGCATGTGGAAATAAATAGTTTGAATTTTTTTTTATAAATATAAAAGAGAAAGTATATATGTTTCATATAGACTCCGAAGCGGCTGGTCCGATTTTAATGAAATTTTCAGACAAATCTTTAGATTGACCCAGCGGATAATCCTGTAAAGTTTGGTGGCAATCGGAGCATTTTCTTTTTGAACTTTTAACGCGGGCGAAGCCGCGTGCAGAAGCTATTTAGCTATATAGGTACAGGTTTCCTCACGATGTTTTCCTTCACCGTTGCCTGCGATGTCCAAGATAAAGTTCGAAAGTACATATGAATATGAAAAATCAGATTGGTACTTGCCCGGATTTGAACCTACGACCTCAAGCACGAGAGGCGATGTCTTAGCCCACCACGACTTTTTGTAGCAAAACTCAATGAAAGAAGACGAAGACATCACATTTAAAAATACGATAAGTGTCAGAGTCAGTTATCATCTGCCTGCCAAAGGTTCCATGTTATTTGGGGTCAGTACAACACGTTTTCGCTCTCTTTTTAACAGACTTGATGCACTAGAGTCGATCGAAAAGCGGGCCAAGAAGCTCATCGGTGATGAGGCACTGGTTGAGTCAAAGCTCCAGAGCCTTGAACATCGTCGCCGAGTTGCCAACTTATCAGTTTTTTATCGATTACATTTCGGGGAGTGTGCGATGGAATTGCATGATCTGATTCCGCCCAGCCCGTTTCATCATCGGACTCAAGACGTACGGCGATGCGCCATCGGTACATGGTGGACATCCCACCCATACGCACTAAACGTCTTGAGAATACTTTTATCATGCGTACAGCTAATAAGTGGAATTCCCTGCCGGAGTCTGTATTTCCCGATAGCTACAATCTAAGGGTATTTAAGTCAAGAGTGAATAGGTTACTTCTAGGTAAGCGTGCTCCATCGTCAACCACATCATCGCTTACCATCAGGTGAGATGGTGGTCAAGCGCGAGCCTATGTAAGAAAAAAAAAAGACTTTCCAAAAAAGAGGAGGTTCTATTGTCGGCTGTATGTTAGTTTTGTGTATGTTCACCGATTACTTCGTCAATTATGGATCGACATTGTTTTTTTTTTTTATGAAAGTGTATACTTTCGTGGTGCTCCCATTGTCACGAAGTCAGGATCTGTTGAGGGGATCCTTTGGAAATCGAGGGCACTCTTCAAATTTATAGGCATACATATAGTTTTTTTGGTATTTTCATCAACATGGTAATCATTTGCATTCAGAAAGTGTCATTTGGGCAAGTGGAACTGATAAAGAAGACTACAGATGGCCACTGGAACTTCTTAATATTTAGTAATATATGTTTTGGGTATGAGATATCTCGAATAGTTAAATGACTCTGATGAAGCAAATTTAAATAAATGGTTCTAATGAAAATGGTACTATCGAACTGATCTGGTGATGAAGTGGGAAGTTAGGCACCGGAACTCCGTAAAAAACAATGTATCCCAGTCGTGTTTAGGCTTGTTGAAATTTTAATGAGAAGCCCTCTGGCTATAACTGATTTTCATGGTAACTAATATAAGGTACCAAAACTAAAAAGAGAAAAATGAAAAACAATTTAACAAAAAAAATAAACCGACTTCCAAAACTAAACAACACCACATCATCATCACATCATCAGCCTATTAATGTTCCCACTGCTGGGACACAGGCGTCATTTCTGTGAGAGGGCATGGGCCGTAATCCACCACACGGGCCCAGTACGGGTTGGTGGATGTCACATGTCTTCGAATTTTTTGCTCTAGGACATGCCGGTTTCCTCACGATGTTTTCCTTCACCGTTTTGAGAGCAGTGGTGGTGAAATAATTTACACAAAGTAAAGCGCCTGACTGGACTCGAACCCACGACCTACTACTTGTAAGTCGCGGCCGATACCACTAGGCCACCACTGCTCACAAACAACACCACAAAGCCAAAATTACTTTTGGTCATATTATAATTTATCACCATATAATGTGGCGTACTGTGGGCATTAGATACCGCCTGATTTTTTATCGACATCCAAAGATGTATCATTTGAAGGCACGATGGTGATAAAAAATCAAAATGCTGTTTTAGTTTAGTCCTTAATTTCATGAGTAGGTAACGCAACAAGGAAACCCAAGTTTCAAATGAGCAACATTTCCTCAATCTCAACAGCCTCGTTCATAAAACAGGATTACAGGACGCTCACCTCTAATTTCCCTTACAGAAACTAATTAACATAACAAGGAAATTCCAACGGAGTCCTCAAACATACTACAATGATAAAGTTGTCAAGCGTAACTCCAAAACTTACGTTATTATGTGTCCGTGTCGTCGTAAATTATTTTCAAGTTATGTTATTTCGTTCCGGGTTCGGAGCGGCCATCTTGGAATTTTGCAGTTCGGTTGGTAGTGAGAGATGGCGGGAACGTGCGTGATAGTTTCGAATTTCGAAAATAAATGTCGTTGCAATAAATTTTTTAACGGAATGGAATGGCTAGAGACAGGTTGTGAATTCGATACCACCGTTTGGACTATTACAATCTTTCATGTTATAAAAAAAAACTATTAACTTTAGAACTCGCTCAGCAGATTCAAAATTCTTTACAGAAATAGTACGTTAAGATACAAGGGTGGAAAGTAGGTTATATAATAACTCGTGTCATTAAAAACCCTTGCCTTCGGCTCGGGCTTGTTAATGACAGCTCGTTTGCAATAACCTACACACCCGTGTATCACACGACGTTTTTCAAAACAGTTGTGAGAAACAGTAAAAACAAATCAAAGAATTAGATTTGTTTATTCACAAAAAATAAATTTTCAATATGGCGCGTTTTTGCAACTGGACATATTTTTTTACAAAGAAAACAGCCTATACAGCCTATTCGATTTTTGACAAACGTTGATGTGAAAATAATTAACTTAAAACTGGTAAATTATTATATTAAACAACTATTAAAAAAAAATGAGAATTCAATGCTAAAACGTACGGAATCATTAATTTTTCCTCGTATAAAATCGTATCCCATTTTACTCTATGTATGAAAACTCCTTGCTACTAAACTTTTTTAAGTTGACTTATGGCGCGATTTTGCAACTGGACATATTTTTTTTTTCAACGAAAACAGCCTATACAGACTATTCGATTTTTGACAAATGTTGATGTGAAAATAATTAAATTAAAACTGGTAATTAAATATATTAAACAACCATTTAAAAGACTTTTGAAAATTCAATGCTAAAACGTACGGAATCATTCATTTTTCCTCGTAGAAAATCTATCCCATTTTATTCTATGTTTGAAAACTCCTTGCTACTCTTTTTTAAATTGACTTATAAATTTAAAACTAAACTACAAACATAATGATCGAGCTCGTAAACAAAAGTCACGACCGCGTAACAGAAAGATGCCTATGCGTAAGATATTACTTTCGAATCATATTTAAAGTACGCCATGTTTAACAACTGTATTGAAAAATCAAATTTACTACAGAGTAGAATTTTGCTAATCAGTTGGTTAACAGCAGGGACCGTTTGGGTTAGGTACCCAATGGAAAAATATCCAGTTAGAAATAGTAGATCTCTAATTGGAATGTATACTGAGCTATTAATTAAAACTGTACAGATTAATTCCTACCAGTCAACCTTTGGGCGAAGAGAGACCTCTAAAGAAGAACTGATAATTTTTCCCTCAAAAAATAAACACTCGTAATCCCAAATATGCCTCATGTTAGCCGGTCAAAATAATAAACTAGGTATATCCCAACTACCTTCCTCTGGGAATTCTATAGATACCTACACAAAGTTTAGTGTCAGTAAAAATGAGTACAAGGCTAATAACAATAAATTTTCTTTACATGCCCCTGAGAGTGAGATGGGGCAGCAGAATTATTGTAAGGTTGATACAAGGTAGATGTTACATGCAGAGAACAAATCGTGAACGAGTTATATTATTGGCATATATTTGGAGAATATTGTGCGAAAAGATATCACATAATTACGTTTACAATGCATGTCCTCAAAAAGAGCGTTTTCCAAGCAGCCAAACTGTGCGGAAAGTGTCACTTTTTTTACTAGTGCTTTTTACTTTCCTGTACTTTTTTAATTTTTAACTCCAACGTCAGCCCGCCGCATAGAGTTTTTACTATTTGAGAAAAGTTTAAAACATTTGTTAAGTACAGATTATCATTCATATAGGTAAAAGGTAAAACAAAACTTATACTTCATTTAAGGCGTTTTTAATTACTCTAGATTTAGATTTTGATCAATAAATTAATTTTAAATATTCATTCAATATGTTTGGCAGAATGAATATTTTGCTCGTGACCGCTCGAGCTCGTGCCTTTTTGCGTTACGTCGTGACAGCTATTTGCACATGCGCAGTAAAAGTTAATCTGTGGATATGCTGAGCGCCCTTGAATAAGCCCGCCATTTTCTTAATTTCTTGCTTGGTTCAGATATATTTTTTTATTTCCTCGCACAATGCATAGTAAAATGTTGTATGATATACGTGCGTAAGATGTTTTCCGACTCGTGTCGATTTATCCACTCATCGGAAATCACCTAACTTCCGCACTTGTAGCATAAATAACTATTATCTACTCTCATATCGTAATATTCGAAATATAAACTTCAAAACGAGTTTATTTGACATACTTTATAAACATAATAAAGAAATTTAAAAATGGAATCTTATTATAACACTTTTTCTCTAAGAAAACAATGCTATTTTTTTTTCTATTACGTTACAGGGCAAATCCAAGAAGTTAATGTCACCAAGGAGTTTCCATCAATTATTTTTTGTAATGGAAAGCTTATGCGGAGCGCCCCATTTTTACCCGTCTGCGGGAGGGAAATGTTTTTCGTAGACAGAGCAAACTATTTTAATTCCAATTTTTTATGTGGCAAGTGGCAACGCCCGCTTTAGCACAGGCGCGGTTAATACGGTGATGTGCTGGGTTTTGGCGCCATTAATACGTGTTGCTGTACTGAATTTTTCTTACTATTTTGACTTTTTCTTTTATTTAGTAGGTCCAATCTCAATGTATGAGTGTAGATAAAGTAGTGTATGAAACTGCACATAACTAGGTATTAAAACATTCGTGTGTGTTTAATACCCTTTATTATGCAACAGTTTCAGAAACTAATATTCAAAAGCAGTAGCAAATTGTTAAAGCATGAGGAGAGACCTCTCGGTCGTGGTTTGATTTCTTCCCAAAGCTGTATTTGCTTTTAGACGTTCTTATTGCATAATATTTTGGTCGGCTGAATACTGAGCAAGTATCTAAACGAGAACAGCTAAACTACAGAGATGGGCAATAGAAAAATTAGACCATTTTAGAGGCACTAGACAAGTGTTGTGTTGTATTCGTTTTCAGAAATGGCGATGGTCGAAATACCAGAATGTTAGGGACTGATCACGTAAAATTTTTATAACACTTGACAATTCGTATAAATTGTTGACACTTTTGCAATCGCTATTGTGACGCTTTTGGTGATAATATTCTCTTGGATAGAACTCTGTTCATGTTATGAATAGTTACCTGTTAAGACGACGACAGCCGCCAACGACTTTGAGGGAACAAAACGCGCACTCGTTTCACACCCGCGCTATCCAAAATTCTGTAGCTTTTGAACTTTTCTTATTATTCTAATATGACTTAAAAAAAAAGCTTTAGATCAAGATGTAGATAGTTCAATTGTCTTTAAGATGGTGTCAATTTCATTAAAATACGCGGTAGTTTTAGTGTGATTGTGTTTTTTTGTCCGTGTTAGACATAACTTTACCAATTAAATAATAATATAATATGTTTTGCCAAAAAATTATGAGTTACCGTTTAGACGTGATTCTCATTTTAAAATCAGCTATTATCTGCGCCATAATAATTCAAGTGGTGAGTGAATAGGTTACTTCTAGGCAAGTATCAAGCAGAAGCTTTCAAAACTCAAGCCGACACACACACAAATTCCTTTATCTCTATGTTTTCTCTCGGTAACTACGATTTCACGTCGCACAAAACTAAGGGGTTGAATACACGGTGGGGCCATAAATGTTAGTAACATCGTGTAAATGACTAGTTCAACATAGGGACTCGTAAAGGGAGCGACTGATTTGTTCAAGGACCGCATTCATGATTGTTATTGTTGTAGAGATATATTTCTAGGTTAATTTTAGTAGTATGACTGTTAATATCTTCGAGTTCTTATTAAAGTATACTTACTACTATCATCATCAGGCTTATAATGCTCCAACTGCTGGGACACAGGCATCCTCTCTGTGAGAGAGGTGATGGACCTTAATCCACCACGCGGGCCCAATGCGGGTTGGTGGATGTCACATGTCTTCGAATTCTTGGGTCTAGGACCTGCCGGTTCCCTCACAATGTTTTACCGCTTTAAGAGCATTGGTAAAATAATTTATTTATTTATTTATTTATATACACTTTATTGTAAACCAAGACAAAAACAATATTACATACGGAAACCTTAAAATTAAAACAAATATACAACAGTCGGCCTTATCGCGTTCTGCGATCTCTTCCAGGCAACCCAGAATGGATAGAGATAACCTGGACACGACATGGGGTTGCACTTGGTGCAAGTTTGAATAAAACAATAAGTCACAAACATAAAAAGCACTTATTATAAAATACTAAATTAGATACATAAAAACATACATACATATAAATATACAGTCAAGAAAACAATACAGCTGCAACAAGAAGAAGATCACTGTGACAGGTAGTGCTCCTTCACCAGTCTTGAAGATCGGCAATGATTGCGCGCGTTTTATTGTTACAGGCAATGCATTCTATAGACGAGCGGCCTGGACAGTAAAAGATTTGTCCAGGAAGATAGTGCAATGGCAACCACTTGAGTTTCTCGCGGAATTCTGAAACATGGTCATATTTGCGCAAACCAAATATGAACATTGTAAAAAAAATTTGAAGACGCTCAAGTTTATCAAGTTGTAGTTCAGTGAGGTCAAGATAGCTGGCATCAGCATAATCAAGGATGGGTAGAAGAAGAGAATGAGCAAGCGCAATCTTGGTGGCAGTCGGCAGAAAATTACGCAGTCTCCTCAGAGACCCAGCAGATGCGAATAGCTTGCGGCTAACTTCCTGTAGCTGGGCAGTCCAAGAGAAGTTCTTGTCAATGAATATCCTCAGGTTCTTAACATTCTCGCTAAAGGGTACAACAGAGTTATCAAAAGAAACTAGGGGAAGAGTCGTCCAGTCGTAATAATTTACACAAAGTAAAGCGTACTTACTAATAATAGAATAATGTAAGAAATTTACTCCACTCAGCTCAATCAAATTGACAGTTAGGTATAGCTTGTTATATTAGTAGAGGTTCGTACCTGACTGAACTGATTTGAAATATGGGTCATAGCTTCTTTTTGAAAATCTGCTGCCATCATTATAATTTTCAACAGACTTCAAAATAGGAGGAGGTTCTCAATTCAACTGTATGTTTTTTTTATACATCGTCATCATCTACAACCTTTTCTCAACAATGTTAGGATTAGTTTTAGTCTAATACCAGTATTTTACACGAGGCAACTAACTACCTGATACTTCTACCCATTGACAAGACTGGTGTCAGATCTCAAGCTTCTGACTATACCCGTAACGACTGTCAAAGATCTTCAAATGACAGCCGGGACCAACGACAAAACGTGTATTTTTGAAGTACGGAGGTATTTCGGTAAGTCATGGATGGTCACCCATCCACGTACCGGCCTCAGCAAGTGCTGCTTAACCTTGATGATCGACCCGTGCTGTTACCCAAATTATAGACATGACTACTATTTGGTACATGCGGTATGGAATATGTACGGGTACGCGATAGATTAGATATTTCAATTAGTTATTTCTTCAAAGGTTGAAAGGAATAGAGCAGACGCTGGCGGAAGTTCATCTTTGGACGGCAAAGTTCATATTCCAAGTTACTACAGAATTTGTTAATTAAGTAATTACACAAACTGTGCTCCCATATCTTAATCTTGCTGACCTATTTGACTTCAAAGTTAAAACGGAAGCAATACGTAATGGGTAGGTTTTTGAGACGGGACAGTAACCTTAACCGTGTTGTACTTACAGGAAACCATTCTAAGAAGACTCTTCTTAACTTTATAAGTAGTTGCTTAATGCAATTTGCAAAATAACAGATTAAAAAAATACTGCAAGAAAATAGAAATAAATAATGTTTAGGTAGATAATATATGCTACAAAATTGGTTATTAAGGTACACCAAATCTGTTTGATGCAGCCAATCGATCTTATCAATGCTAATAATAAAATGAAAAAGTAACTCTTTCTATCTGCCTGTATGTTAGCTTTTCACGCTTAAACCGATGAACCGATTTAGATTAAATTAGTTATAGAAATATTTCCCTTTATTCCCTGCCGGAGTCTGTATTGTCTGACTTAGGAGTCTTCAAGTCAAGAGTGAATAGGTTTCTTCTAGGTAAGCGTGCTTCATCGTCGGCCACATCATCGCTTACCATCAGCTGAGATAGTGGTCAAGCGGAAGTCTATCAACAACAAAAAAATAAAATTATACCCTGGAAAGGACAAAGGATATTTTTTACCCCGGAAATCATCCTTAAAGGGGTAGAACGGACCAAACTACAATATTATTGCACTATGTCAAAAACAAGTCTGTGTTTCCCGATAGCTACAATCTAGGAGTCTGTAAGTCAGGAGTGAATAGGTTACTTCTAGGCAAGCGTGCTCCATCATCGACCACATCATCGCTTACCATCAGGTGAGATAGTGTTCAAGCGCGAGCCTACATCAGAAAAAAAAAGTGCGTGTCGAACTTCGCATATATAGGGTACGGAGTTCCCTACCAAACCGCAAAAACAAGTTGGTTGTAATAGGAAAAAAACCGGCCAACTGCGAGTCTGACTCGCGGACAGAGGGTTCCGTCTAAACAGCTACATTACCAAAATAAATAGGTAACATTACTAACGTTCATAAACAATGAAAGCACCGAACATTGCTCTAACGAAGGAACAAAATTAGCTTTGCCGTTTGGAAACTGTTGTCCGCATACATCAATATACAAAATTTTTACTTTTCCAAGTACATTTTATAAGTTGGTCGACTATTACTTGTAAAGCCTACTTAGCTGTGATAGTTTTCCTTTTTATTTCGTTTTAAATATACTACTGCCGTGATTTTTTTCACATAACCAAAAACAAACTGGCAAGGGGCGGGGAGGGGGGCCGTGACTCTTACAAAAATTAGCAATTTAAAACTTATTTTTAAACTAATAAAACATTATTTATCTACTCAACTAGTTTTAAACAACGAAACCCTTTTTTTTTCGCGTCCACCCTTTTGCTGTATGAGAGTCCACTATAATAACGATAAAAAAAATTTTTGACCCTTTATTCGGCTTTGGGTCAACAAGACGTATAAACCAGTGAATTTTTGAAGACTGTAGCTCCAACCGTTTGGAGTAGTATAGTAGAGTCCTGTAAAACCTGTGTGACAGACGACGGACAGACAGATGTAATGACGGACTTGTGAGTGACAGCAATAGGGCTCCGTTTGGACCCTTCGGGTACGGAACCCTAAAAATACTTTATTCGAAGTACTAATGCTACGTAGACGAAGTCGCGAGTAACAGCTGGATCAAATGTATTTTTGACCAACTGAGGTTTGTATATAGTCTTAAATCGGGTCGGTATCGGTAGTGGAAAAAAACCATATTCATCCGAGCATAAAGATTCCGTCCTATAATTGTGTGAAAAATTTGACTTCTCCCTCTCTGGGTGAAGCGGGAGGGCGTGTCAGACTTTTACTGACTAAAAGACACCCGTGTTCCTTCAGTTGCTTGTGCCAGGGCCGCGGTAACTCTCTTTAAAATTTATCCGCGACCCATTGTAGGTATAACCTGAGGCTCTAGATAGACGAAAGACATTCTAATTACAAAAGCGTAGTGACACCGATTGAAAAAACGTCAAAAAATTAGGGGAATGTCAAGCGCTATCGATATGTACCCAGGACGGGAGTTTTTGGCGGGATTTTTTCGAGTGAACTTCAGCGGCTAATATTATTTGCAAATTGATTCCTAGTGGATATTGTGATATAAAAGTGGTGTAGTTTTGTATCTCAACTGTCTACGCAACTGGACAATATGTGAAATCATTGACAGAAGCGATCTCGGTATAGTGGAGCGGAGAATTTTATTGTAGTATTGACTACCTCCGCAAAGCGTACTGGGAAGGCTGACTCGATACAATTTGCTGCCAAATACTCCAAAAAACATTAGAATATGTTACATCCGCATTCTAATGCATACTAAAGAATTCAATAAAAATACTAACTGATGACTAGGCAGCATGGTCTCAGGTCTCAGCCTGTTCCGTAAGGAACAAACAAAAAAAAAAAACCCAGGACGGGACGCTCTAGAAAAGTGACATTCGATGACAGCGAATGTGATAGATTGATTAAGTGATTTTTCAATATCGTTTGTCAATTCCATACAATTTTGCGTTTTTGACAATTACTATTGCCACGCTTTCGATGATAGAATGTCACTTGTCTAGGGCCTGGGATCAATTCCTTACTTTTTGGCATTTCAAACATCGCTTTCGCTTATGGAATTACGCTTTGGCTAGAGTCTGAGGACATTTTGTACTTTTGTAGCCTTCCAACAAATGAACATGCCAATAACATCAGCCCTCGAAACACTAAAAAGATCACCCAACCTCCTCGCATTGTCTCAAAAAATATCTTTCTCTTCAAAAAAATTGCCAGTAAAGAAAATTGGATTCGAATAAGTACAACAGTACGGATAGCAATCAAATCCGGATTGGTCCGGCTCGTCCCGATTCTTGGAGCCAATGTGATTAGATTGGCGGCCATTTCGATTCCAATATGGCGCATAATTGGCGCCAAAATGTTATGGCGTAGTTAGTTAGAAAATGGCGGCATTATTAGCGAGACCAGTTTTCGTATTTTGTTTGGCAATGCTAGGTAAGCCTTAGCTTGAAACCTAGATAATATATTTGTATTTGACCCTAGTTCGATTGAATGGGGTTGAACTAATACCTAAGCAGGTAACCTACCTAGTCCAAATCACTTTTGGCATATCCAATCACAAGTTAGTTTATAAACTCACTAGCTGTCCCACGCGGCTTCGCTCCCGTCAATTGGCTACGTATCTACACCTACCCTACACCTACCCTACACCTACCCTACACCTACCCTACACCTACCCTACACCTACCCTACACCTACCCTACACCTACCCTACACCTACCCTACACCTACCCTACACCTACCCTACTCCTACCCTACACCTACCCTACACCTACCCTACACCTACCCTACACCTACCCTACACCTACCCTACACCTACCCTACACCTACCCTACACCTACCCTACACCTACCCTACACCTACCCTACACCTACCCTACACCTACCCTACACCTACCCTACACCTACCCTACACCTACCCTACACCTACCCTACACCTACCCTACACCTACCCTACACCTACCCTACACCTACCCTACACCTACCCTACACCTACCCTACACCTACCCTACACCTACCCTACACCTACCCTACACCTACCCTACACCTACCCTACACCTACCCTACACCTACCCTACACCTACCCTACACCTACCCTACACCTACCCTACACCTACCCTACACCTACCCTACACCTACCCTACACCTACCCTACACCTACCCTACACCTACCCTACACCTACCCTACACCTACCCTACACCTACCCTACACCTACCCTACACCTACCCTACACCTACCCTACACCTACCCTACACCTACCCTACACCTACCCTACACCTACCCTACACCTACCCTACACCTACCCTACACCTACCCTACACCTACCCTACACCTACCCTACACCTACCCTACACCTACCCTACACCTACCCTACACCTACCCTACACCTACCCTACACCTACCCTACACCTACCCTACACCTACCCTACACCTACCCTACACCTACCCTACACCTACCCTACACCTACCCTACACCTACCCTACACCTACCCTACACCTACCCTACACCTACCCTACACCTACCCTACACCTACCCTACACCTACCCTACACCTACCCTACACCTACCCTACACCTACCCTACACCTACCCTACACCTACCCTACACCTACCCTACACCTACCCTACACCTACCCTACACCTACCCTACACCTACCCTACACCTACCCTACACCTACCCTACACCTACCCTACACCTACCCTACACCTACCCTACACCTACCCTACACCTACCCTACACCTACCCTACACCTACCCTACACCTACCCTACACCTACCCTACACCTACCCTACACCTACCCTACACCTACCCTACACCTACCCTACACCTACCCTACACCTACCCTACACCTACCCTACACCTACCCTACACCTACCCTACACCTACCCTACACCTACCCTACACATACCCTACACCTACCCTACACCTACCCTACACCTACCCTACACCTACCCTACACCTACCCTACACCTACCCTACACCGTAATATTCTTGCCCGTTTTTGCAACATTTTTCATTTATGCTCCGCCCTACTCGCCCTCTTGATCGTAGCGTGATGTTATATAGCCTATAGCACTCAGGAATAATGTAGCTTTCTACCAGTGAAAAAATTTTTTGAATTGTATCATTAGTTCCAGAGATTACCCCCTACATACAAACTTACAAACTAACAAATTTTACCTCTTTATAATATTATTATATTATATATATTATATAGTATAGATATAGATTGACCCCTTCTGGTTATTTTTTTTAGTGTTTATGCATAAAATGGTCTTTGATTGATACTTAAGTAGGTAATACCTGGAAAGATTTTGAAAGGTGATAACAAAATCAGCTATTACCTATAAATACATTAGAAATAAATGAAGATACAAGACATGACAAAATGAAAGCTACTCGCGTACAAGCTACTCCGGTAATAAATCAATCATTTAGGTATCTGCTACCGCACTCTACAATACCTACTAGCCTTTCTAAGAAGAATCTATTGTCTCCAACCAAGAGCTTGTGAGAGCTAATTCAAACGAATGGCTTCTTTATAACTATGTTATATTGCTGTTGTTTTGTGTTATGTGTTGAAGTTGTAGTGGAATAGAACCACAAATTAAGGCGATATATACGCCCCAATGTTAACGCAGTACTGGCCGTGCGCCCGCCCGAAGCCAAAATTTCAATATTTTTTTGCGCAAGGAGGTTCTTGCGCATAAAATACTCGATACAAACTCCTTGTACAAAGAATATTTGACTTTCAAACTTCTTCATCGATTTAATTTTCAGTTTGTTAATATGTATGATTTCAATAATGATTTTCATGATTTTGATTTTAGTCTGGGATGTTTAGTGCATACTTATTTGGATTGAATTCTAATATTAATTGCATTGGTGTTTAATTAATTATAATTATGTACCATATCAGAGGTGGCCACTGGCCCCTGAAACACAGATGCTGTTACCTAGCTCTGCTTCATTTTACAAATTTATAAGGTAATAAAACATTTATTTATTATTATTCCTTGTGCTTTTCGCTTAAATCTTTCTTTTTCTCGTAGTCATGGTATAAAATATAGTATGCAACTCTTGAATAAAACGGATTTATATCGAGGGCCATGAATCACTCGCGTCGCTCAGGATTCTAACACTTGAATCACTCGCTATGCTCGTGATTCATCTATGGCCCTTGCTTTAAAACCGTCCTTTATTCACTAGTTGCATAATATACTATTGTTGTATGGAGCCCCACTTAAATATTTATTTTATTCTGTTTTTAGTATTTGTTGTTATAGCGGCAACAGAAATACATCATCTGTGAAAATGTCAAATGTCTAGCTATTTATCACGGTTCATGAGATACAGCCTGGTGACAGACGGACAGACAGACGGACCGCGGAGTCTTAGTAACAGGGTCCCGTTTTTACCATTTGGGTACGGAACCCTAAAAATGCACTGTACCTATTGAACAGACCACGGGAGCAAAGTCGCATGAAAAAGCTAGTAAAATCAAGCTTGTATCCCCGAAGCGAAAGGCCGTCATTGTTCAGCCACATTCGCCAACTTTTTTCAAACCCTAACCCATATAGCGAGGCAACCTAGTATTAAATCAGACACCAAACCAAACTACGGTCAGGAACTGAGAAAGCATCCGCGCAATATTTTTTTAAATATGGATTGGTCTGCCGCCATCAATCACACATCATATCACATGCGAGATGGAAGACGCGAAGTGGATTTCCGTCTATGTGATTGGTCGATTGATGACAGTCAAACCTTTGCCTTGCCGAGTTCACTTACTTCTAAGTTGCACCTGTTCCGAAAGAGTTGTAGGTATATGTTATGGAATAAGTGATTCATCATCTGCGTAGCCTTTTTCCCAACTATATATTGGGGTCGGCTTCCAGTCTTACCGGATTCAGCTAAGTACCAGTGTTTTACATGGAGCGACTGCCTATCTGACCTCCACAACCCAGTAACTGGGTAACACGGTACCCCTTGGCAAGACTGGTGTCAGATCTCAAGCTTCTGACTACCCGTAACGACTGTCAAAGATCTTCAAATGACAGCCGGGACCAACGGCTTAACGTGCTTTCCGAGGCACGGCGGAAACTCGATATGTTGAAATGGTCACCCATCCACGGACCGACCTCGTCAAGCGTTGCTTAACCTTGATGATCGACCCGTGCGGCTGTTATTATTTAGCCACGAGCTACGTCCACGAGCGCCACGTTATGGAATAAGTGATTAATACGGCATTATTCATAATGCCCGGGTAATGAGATAAATATAGAAGTTTAAATCAGTATTCATTACATTGTCCAATTTGACTTGACTAGATTCATAATACCCGGCAGTTATACATAGTGCCCTGATTAGTCACTTGGTCCATGAAATACATGGCTCCCCAAATGTAAAATGCTTTGCCGGGGTCAATTACCCAACTACCCTTCAAAAATAGTATGCTAGTATTATATTATCTGTGGTATTGGCTTAGAAGTCAAAATCAGAGGCCGTAGACAAATGACATTCTATCAATGAAATAGTGATAGCGATTGGAAAAGATGGGAATGACAAGCACTAACGAAATGACACGTGACCAACCAACCAACCTTACATTTGGGCATTACGAAAATCGAAATCGCTGATATCGAATGACACTTGTCTATAACCTCAGATTCATTAGCCAAAGACAATAGCGATCAACAAGGCAGTCAAAGAAAACGACATGAAAATATTCAATTAATGAGAGTTCAATCCGACAGGAAAGAGGATTGGATTATGCAAGACCTAAAATCGTATGACCCAGAAGCATCCACGTTGCCGCAGTAACTTCTATTCCGGAGTAATACCTACCTACACCTTCCAAGCTTACATAATCCTTCAAATGTACCCTACCCTCCCAGTGACCGAGAAGCTGGGTCTCATTTTAAGCCACATTTAAATCACTTTCCATTCGCCATTTTCATCTAAAACTCATTGATATACAGGGGCCACATGTGTAAGTACTATTGAGGCCCTTAAGTCCCTTTTAAAACTCTTCAACACGGAGTTTCAAAGTTCAGGGACCCAAAATTGTCCGTTGCGGAACTGAGATGGCAGTATACACGTTTGGTGATATCTCTGTCTCGTTCACTGTCTATAGTTTCAGTTCTATTGAGCGGAAATAGAATAAAGTGAGTTTAGAAGGTTCATTCATGTGGAAAGTATGATAAAATAAGCTTATGCACACGTACCTACAAAGAGGTGAGGTCGGTAAAACTGGCAATCCATTTCTGGACAAGTTGACCTAGTTCGACTTTAAAGACAGTAGCAATAGGTTAAATATAGAGAAAAGAAAGAAAAAGGGGTTTATTTGAGCCAGGTATAACGCATACCAAAAACAAAAACTTAAGTAACAAGGAAAATTTAAAAACCTCCGATATCTTGCGCAAATACGCCGATTCAAACAGTAAAACGTCCATATCTTTTGAAAGGCTGAACAGATTCAAACATAGCTAAGAACACTCCCGATAATGTCACAATTTAATCAAAAAAAAATAAACTAAATCAAAATCGGTTCCTCCGTTTAGAAGCTATGATGCCACAGACAGATACACAAATACACACGTCAAACTTATAACACCCCTCTTTTTCCGTCGGGGGTTTAAAATAGGAAAGTAGGTACCTACGCATCACAACCGCGCAAAACGGCCATTACTGAGCATAATGCTGGGACTCTTTTATCACCTGGAGCCTTAGGTGACATTATACTAAACACCAAAATTATGTGCACAGAAATAAAAGATTTACTCTAAAGGTATTTCTTTAGAGTAAATCTGTTATTTCTGTGCAGATTGCAACGAACTGCGTAGCATTTCAGACCTGCGGGTAGTTAGGTAGTGAATGAAAGATTGTAAATTCCATATTCAAGATTGTAAATTCCATATTCAATGTCAATAGTATCACAGACACCAGATTTGCTGAATTTGGAAACAACGTCAAACCGAGAATTTTTTTTTTGGGAACCAAGTTCCTTAATGCGGCTTGCGGTAGGAGTTGCCAGGTAGAAATCGTCACGAAACGAAAAAGGGTAATGTCCCTTCTCGAGATGTTTGGTTCCGTCCGGCATAGTTTAGATATTATCGTCAAGCGCATACTTGTTCACATCATGTAGGTATGTGTCAGTGAAATATTCAAAGTTGAAGAAAAGGCGTCAGGGACTTCGTTCCTGACTTGGGTCCCATAACCTGGCAAGATTTTTCAGAAATGGAACTTCTGTGTAGCACTTAGTTACCTAATGTCACATCCCACAAATGTGTTGAAACTTGAAACAATAGAAGTTTAAGAGTACACTCCGCAACTTGTTCAAATACCACCAGATTGTGTACATCAGAATCGCGGGTGTACTTTTCAGATTTGCCTAAATTTATTGCAGTTATTTAGTACCTTCTGTGTACCTTAACGTACCTCTCCTGAAAATCTGTGTACCTACACCCGTAAAATGATATTTAAAAAATTAGGTACACCCGCCATCCTGATGTCAGAACCGCGGGTGTACTGCTAACCAGTATATGTAGCTAAGTGTGCTGTATAAGTAAATTTGGTACCTCTTGTGTACCTGCAGAAATACGTATTTAATAAACAAAATACTGTAAGGTTGCTGCGAAAAGTAAAAAAGCGATTTTCTTTCTATGACGTTGTTACTATTTTATAATACTTCCTCATGATTATAATCTCCTGGTACTTAAGTTAGCCTTAACTGGTAATGAAAGAATGATGATAGATGCCACCCTCGCAAATATTACTACTTCGTCAAGGTTATTTTTAACCGATTTCCCAAAAAGGTTCTCCTTTTTGGGCAGTCGGTTAAAAATAACAATCTTCAGTATTAAAAACAAGTTAAATATTTAGAAAAAAACCTATTAGAAAAACAAACAACATTTTGCCTATTTTTGAACATTGTTGAATTGAACATTAGATGTTGAACATTAAAAGCATTTATACCCAAACTACCAGAAGGCCAGAATCAATACGAAGTAGTAATATTTGCTTTTTTTCTTTCATTACCAGTTAAGACTGACTTAAGTACCAGGAGATTATAATCATGAGGAAGTATTATAAAATAGTAACAACGTCAAAGAAAGAAAATCGGTTTTTTACTTTTCGCAGCAACCTTACAGTATTTTGTTTATTAAATACGTGTTTCTGCAGGTACACAAGAGGTACCAAATTTACTTATACAGCGCACTTAGCTACATATACTGGTTAGCAGTACACCCGCGGTTCTGACATCAGGATGGCGGGTGTACCTAATTTTTAAAATATCATTTTACGGGTGTAGGTACACAGATTTTCAGGAGAGGTACGTTAAGGTACACAGAAGGTACCAAATAACTGCAATAAATTTAGGCAAATCTGAAAAGTACACCCGCGATTCTGATGTACACACCAGATTTGCATACAGTCCTTACGGTCCTTAGTTTTAGATTGATACCCATTGATTCGCTGGCAACAAATGACTTTGATTTGGCGGTAGTTCGAGCAGCATTGTTTTATTTATTGAAGAGTTGCAGATGTTAGATTTTTGGAGTCGTTGTTAAAAATGGCGGCCATCGATTGACTAGTGATTGTAATTGGCTGGAGTCTATATATTGGAATGACAGTTTTCGACATAGGAAAACGTATTACTGGACACAAGTGTAGAACTGGAAACTATTGGTTTAAATTCCCCTATCTTTTACTGTAGGTACCTATCACGAAACAGACGCCGGCAGGGAATTCCACTAGTCACCGTCACACACATTTTTTTTCTTGTTTTACTTTTTTATTATTATAGAATAGAATGGAATATAATGCATTGTAACCAAAGTCTTCATGTTCCTTTTAGAGAAAAACAACTTTATTTTACTCTACGGTTTTATCCTCGTCGCCAATGTAAAATATGCACATTTATCAATATTAATAGTCGACTCGCCAACGCACCACCGCACAGGCCAACAGACCGATAACGACTGATCGCCCCACTACTCGGACCGGTATTTATAACCGAGCGACGTATGCGTACGAGACAACATTACAATACTGTTATCGGCTTGTAGCGCGATCTATTGACATCTACATACACTACACACACGCACGGCGGTGTCTCGATACCCAATGGATTAGACACCATCCACGGACATCGAACTCGGCAACCGATGCTTTACCTCGATGTCCACGAGATCCTCTTACAACCCCATTCATCTGACAAAAACATTAAAATCCGTGCAAAAATAAATCGTGTTCTACATTATGTCCACCCTTAAGGTAACATCCCCATTTGCCGTCCCACCCATCTTGTTTTTTCCCTAATAAATCGCCCGGGCGTCAGTCTATTAAAATACACAGGACATAAAAGAGGTAAATGACACTGGAATGGACTGGAATGGACTGAAATTGCTTAAATTATTGTTTTTTTTTGTGTTCCATATTTTGGTTATTTTATCTTTTATTTATGGAACATTTTTATTTAGGTCATTGTGTCAAGTATCTTTGTTTACATGACTACATGACCATTTTCACTAACGTCAGGCGACACTTAAATAAAAGCATGGTTAAAAGCGCGCGATTGTATGTTCTACTTTCGGAAACTAATTACTTATTGAAAAATATTATTTGAAAAAATCACATTGGTAAAGTTGCCAAATTAAGGGTACACTAGTCGACGGCACGAACTATTTTGTGCGCGGGGTTAAAATGCATTTTATATCAACCGATAACACGTGCGGAAGAGATAGATGTTGTGATGAGCAGTAGGAAGCTAGTTCGCGTACGAATACACACTTTTGCAAATTTGCAGCGAAATGGATAATGATTTAGGACGAAACCGACCGCGCGAAATTTTATAAACAGACCTTTGGCAGTTTAGATATCATGAAAATACGACTTAATCTATCTATTTAAAATAAAATTATTTGCATTGTTGAACTTACTAATCTATACCTGTATGGAGGCCGTTTTGCATTTTCCGTCTTCTTATGGTATTTATATTCGCCCCAAAAATGCATTAAAATTAGTGTACAAATGTGGAAATTTCGACGCTTATAACTTTCAAATATTTTCTTTTTTTACTTTTTTGCTTCCATACAGGGCTAGATAATGATGAAAAAAATTGATATCACTTTTTATTTTGAATGTACATCGTCAAACAGTGGAATAATCCCTAGACTACGTTTGTATGGAAGAATTTTCGACTAGTGTAACCTTAAAGCCCGTTTTGACAGCTCTAAAAATACTTAATAATTATTAAACTTGATGCTTGCGAATGATACTCGTTGTCATAGTGTATCGGTAACATAGTAATTAATTAGGATTATGAATTTGATTTTTCAATTTCTCACGTAGAAAGTTATCGCGGCATGTAAAATGAGAAACGTCAACAGACTTCTTAGATTGTGAAGACTATTCTTGCTCGAATTTGAACACGCACGAGAGGCGAGTAGGCGAGGTCTTAGCCACTGGGGGACAGCACGACATTTTGTCCTCTCAAGTTAAGTAACTCACCAAAATAATATCAAGACGACCCCATAAAATCTAAAAAGCAAAAAGCTTACGTTATTGAACTGACGTAAAAACCGTCACGGAATAACTAAAAGGTCAAACCTATTTACATGTTATAGGCCAACTAAAAATAAAACCGTACCGACCACTGGCTGTAAAAATAACCCACCATCTATTTTAAAAACAGACAAAGTGTGTGACGTACCACGCACAGGGTTCCGTAGTCAGGACAATAAAAACGACTGCAAAATTTACTTTGCATTTCTTAATACTTTTCAAAAAATCAAAGTTATTTCTACAGTTCTAACTTTAGAAGCGCCTGTATCACCAACTATTGACAAACAAATACATTACTTAGAGGTCGATTCAAACTTAACCGGTTATGAGCCGTAATTACCGAAATAATTAGCGGGCCATTGTGTCTCGCATGGCAACATTTGTTTTTTTTTTAAGTTTTAGGCACTCAAGGTGTTAAATGCAGTTGTGAATTTCACATGAATAACGCTACTGCGGAGCGACTTCCCCAATGTTCCGAGTCCCCCATCTACCTGTACCGAGACTCGGCTGTACTTCTAAAAGCACGATAATCCATAATCATTGGTCCCGGCTGTCTTTCGCAGATCTTTGATAGACGTTACTGTATGAAACCAGTCTTGCCAAGGGGTATCGAGTTACCCAGTTACTGGATTATGGAGGTGAGGTAGAAGTTCGAAAGCTTTCCCTCGCTGGTATTCAGTTATATCTGGTTAAACTGAAAACCGACCCCAAAATAGTAGAGAAAAAAAAGGCTAGGCCTGATTGAAGCTGCGGAACCCTAAAAACTACATGCCGTAACACAGAATAAATAACAGTACAGCCGTAGTAGGAATAATATTTACTTTCTATTTCGCTCTTGAGAGAGAAGAACGAATGGAGTGAGTTTTTATACAGAACGTTTAATCAATTCAGTTTAGAACTTTATTTTTGTTTTTTTTATACTGCGTCTGCGATCGGGAATGGAAGAGAAACATTGGTTACTGCTGAGCAAATGATTGCAAGTTTAATTTCATCTTGTTTTGTTACTTAAAATGCTAGGAGAAGTCGTGTCTAAACAATAACAGCCACACGGGTCGATCTTCAAAGTTAAGCAACGCTTGCCGAGGTCAGTCCGTGGATGGGTGACCATCTTAACATACCGAGATGCCTTCCTGCCTCGGAAAGCATGTTAAGCCATTGGTACCAGCGCCAGAGATCATCAAAACTCCATAACAAAAAATGATCACGGGCAACTGACTGTCGACAGTCAAAAAAAAAGTTAATTAAAAAAATCAAAAAGCCCGACTGCTTAAAAAGCGAACTAAAAAGACGTAAACAAGAAAAAAATCATGCTGTGCAGTCGGAGGATACATATTCGCGAGCTGGCTGACCAAAACCAGATGTATCCTTTTTTTAATAACAATTTTTTTTTTAAACCTATTTAGTTGTTTTTTTTTTAGATTAAGTTACATTTAAACATATAAGTGTTATATATTTTTGAAATCACCTCTAAAAACCTTTATTTTGATACTCCACACGACGGATATGGAAGGAAAAAAAAATTCCCCACTAAATGGCGCCCACATTCCGCCATTTTATTCTTTTCCAATTTTAATGTAGCCAGTGACACTCGCAGTGTTAAGACGAATCGATTGACGTAAGAATCATCAAAATCGGCCAACGTGTTTGGTTTCTAGAACGCCACATAGGAACAAACATACATACATACATAGACTGATAAACACATTACCCTCCTTCGGCAGTCGGGTAAAAATGGCTTTGCCAAATGTATACCCGCGTCTAACTAAAAAACTTATCTGCCTAAGTAGAAATAACCTAAAAATAAACATAGGGTCATTAACGGGCCACACCCTCCTTAACAAACATCTTTTCAACATCAAGCAAGCGCCACAGACAGCCCACTTTGCTGGGGCTGTTTAACGCCAAAGAATCAGCCGCCCACGTAATCCTGGAGTACGAGGCCGAATCTCAACGTTAAGAAATCCTCGGAACAGTGAGGTCGCTCCGTGAAGCCTGTGAAGCTCCCAGGAAGCTTCTGTGCTTTTGGACGGAGCTAGGCTGGCTATGTTAGCCAGTCTAGTTCCGTTGTGCGTGGACCCCCACGCACAACGGACCGAATGGGAATCTAAGTGCGGAAACGGGAGTCCCTACTACTAGATACTACTAGTAGTCACCAGTCTTGCTTGCCAAATTGGTATCGTATTTCCCAATTACTGAGTTGAGAATAGGGTTGCCAGATCGGAAGACAAAAAAATATGGCAAATTTTTTAAAATGTCGAAATTTTGGGGTTGCTGTTGGGAGAAACAAAGTTTATTTTTAAATTAATAAGTAGGCTACAAAAAGACTAAATATTGCAGAAACATAACTGTAGGTACACTAAATTTTTAGGTTGCCACATGTACTTGGCATCGTAATTTACTGAGTCCATTAATTTGGACCCTTCAGTAGTATTCTTAAAAGATTAAATTCAAAGAATTTACTTCAAAGTTCAGTCTCTAAAAAAATATTATTTTGTAGTTACCTATAGAACTTTCCGAGTAGCTGTTTATCTGGTAACTGTGAGTTTTCTCGGGAGTCTGGAGATGATTTCAAATGTCGGGCAAATCCAGTCGGATCCCGACCATCTGGCAACCCTAGTTGTGAAGGTCAGATAAGCAGTTGTTCCATGTAAAACACTGGTACTCGATTTCATCCGATAAGACTGGAAGCAGACCCAACATTGTTAGAAAAAAACTTATGGAAAGTAGCAGATTTCAAAAGTAAATAAAAAAACTTTTTTGCAAAAAAATACTACTGACTACCAATGTTGTTGTTTTTTTATTTGGAAGTCGGTAGTATTTTTTTGCAAAAAAGGTTTTTTATTTTTCACTTTTAGTTGTATCTACCTAATAGGCAAGTTGTTTAGTAAGGTACCTATAACGCAAGAATATATTACCCGAATATCATGAAACATGAACATAACCGGTGAACTGAGAGATCTGCGTACCCCTTAAGAGCGTACTGGCGTGATGTTATGTTATGAAATGGTATAAACAATAAACAGGCATGCGATTTCAGTATTCCCGAGTGATTTGCCATTATTTATTAAGGAGTTCTGCTATATATCTCCGAAGTTTTTCATCAGATCTTCACCAAACTAAAATGGGACCAATTTTGGAACATACTCTTTCTAACAAAAAAATAATTTTCGAAATCGGTTCATAATTGACGGAGATATCGGTGAACATACACAAAATAAAAAAAAACATACATAATGTTGAACATAGAACCTCCTCCTTTTTGGTAAGTCGGTTAATAAAATGAAAACATTTGTCAAAACAATCGGGTATCCAATTTATCACCCAAGGCGTAGGCCACATAGAAATGGCGTCGGGCGCGGACATGGCACGGGCGGCTTCCATTCAAATATCATACAAAATGCATGGAAATAAAGCGCAATTTAGGACACACGGTATGTCGTCATAACCACGTCCGGCCAGCGCCCAAGAAACATAGAATCCATACTAATATTACGAGTTATGCGAAAGTGACTCTGTCTGTGTGTTTGTTTGTAACGTATTCACGCCTAAACCGCTGAATCAATTTAAATGAATTTTGCTTTAGATAGATTAGACCTTGAAGAAAGACTTAGGATAATTAATTTTTCCCCAGGCATGTTTTCCCTTGTAATAGTTTTCGACTTTCACGCAGGCAAAGCCGCAGGCAGAATATAGTATTATATAATTTATCATTTAATGTATCAATCTGTAGACCTCTAACAAAGTAAAAACTTGAAACCCAACTACGGTTTTTTCTTAGTCTATTTTACACGGGCCATAATAACGAATCGATTGACACCTTATTCATCAAAATCGGATGAATAGTTTAGGCACTACGGAGGAACATACGTAGGAAATAGAAAAAGAAAGAAAGAAAAAATATTTAATTGCCACAAAACGACATACAGTCGTTACAGATTTTGAAAACTAAACCCTTACAAGTGTTAATAGTTCTTAAATTATGTTAGAAAAGTAAAAAAAGACAAAAAATAATAATGCGAGTATACATAAAAGCAGATGCATGTCGTGGTTGTGGCAAGACGGCTTCCACTCAGCATAATGCTGTGCCGTGGGGGACCCACTGCACGGCGCTGATTTTCAATGGTCGCCTAGGACATGACGTACGGAAACCAAGGTTTATAGCGCATGTAAAGATAGATACAAATAATACAACAAGAAAAATACAGTAAGATATTTAAAATAAACAAGGAATAAACTATAAATATGTTGTGAATAAAAGGAATAAATACAAACATTCCTAACATAGACTGCTAAAATTATTATCCATCCGCATCGCTGTAGTCGGGTAAAAAACTAGGCAGATTGTTTGGATACCATTAAATGCTCGGTGACATCACGACAAACCAAGATGATGATGGAGGGATAATCTTGACTCCTACCGAAAAGTCTGGCCCACAATGGTAGGACATACGTATAAAAGTGAACTTCACAGTCACAGTTTTTATCGACCATAAAAACTTAATGACGACTGTGAAGTTCACTTTTTAATGCGTAATTTAATAAGTAAGTAACTCTATCTGTTTATTTATTACGTTTTCACTCCTAAAACTGCTGAACCAATTTTGAAGAACTTTGGTATAGGTACCTTGGAAAAGGACATAATTATGTTACTTTTTATGTGGTTAAGTCGTTTTCACGCCTTAACTGCTGAAACAATTTTAATGAATTTTGGTATACATAGATTAAATCCCGGAGAAGGTCATTGGATACTTTTTATCCCAGAAAAACATTATCTTGGGACAATACTGTATTAACTGCGGGCGAAACCGCTGGCTGAAGCTAGTAAAATAAGTTTGCCTATTGCCATTGCCATCAATGGGGCACAAAACCAGATGCCAGGCTGCTATGTAGAAATTTCAGATGGCAAAACCCAATAACATTTAGCCCAACCTAGGATTCAAATCCAGGACTTTATGCTCAGCAGTAGCACTTGCATCGACTAGACCAATGAGGCTGGTCGCTGGTACAGTTATCACAATAAATAATTGTTCGCGACGAAGCGTCATCAACCATACTAAATGGTTCATAGAAATTGAAGTTTGTATGTGTAGACATGTCTGCTTACCACGGCGCGCCACCTGATACTAAGATGAATTTTAGAGGCACGTTTATATTTATACTAAAATTTTACCTACATTTTTTGAGATAGTAGTATAATGTTTTTAGTGTTTGTCAGTATGTTATAGGGTTCAATAGTTCACCCTTAACAGAGTAAAATCATTAGAAAGCATACTGATAAGAGTTATCATAGTAAAAAACATAAATTTCTGTCATACGATACGTCTGTGCTCGGCGACGGATTAGTTCCGAATGAACCGTGAGAGGGAACCACACGTTATTTATAGTTTTGGTGGTTTTTGAAAATATTATAGTAATTAAAATCATGTTTTTAAGGGCTTATCCTATGTACTGGACATGAAATCAGTACATAATGATGAAACTATGTGAAGACCACATAGTTTCTGCTATGTAAATAGGAATATTGACTTGATATCTCAAACACCAAATATATGGTTTTAGGTCATTTTAGGGTATATGGGGGACCTAGACCGGGACAGGAAGCCTATATACACCTCATAGTTAGCGTAGTCTTTTATATAAAGCCCATTTACTTGAGATATCAAGTCAGTATATAATAGAAAAACTGCTGTTTATCTGGTTTTTGGCAATCGCTTACGGTTTTAGGTGCCCTAAGTACCTAGAAACATATAGGTGTACTGGTAAAAGTACTACCATTGGAAAGCCTGCTAAAAGGGCTTCCAGGCGGTTTCTAGATGGGAAGAATCGCTTGGATAGTCAACGAGATAAGCAGTCGTGAAAAATGTAAACAACGTAAAACGTTGAAATTTGTAGACCCTTCAGGTGGAATAACTCCATGAAGGGAATAGATGTACTCATGGTGTAAGTACTTTCGGATGGCTTGCTGGACTAGCTACCAAGCCATCACTTTGGAGCGAAAATCGCTCAAGTAGTTTAAGTACAATTCCAGAAAATAGGTTTCTGGAAATGTAATTTTTAGTCAGTTTTTGGCACTCCCCGGGACTATACACCCCTGGGAATTCCGAAAATAAGGAATTTTTGGGGACCTCCCGATGGCCCGTTAAACGCACCATCGTGTTGTCCCAATCTTATTAGTGTTTTTATATCTAATTTCTCTGATAGCTGGGCGCAAAGAAAGTGACCAGCTATCAAATTTGTACATATCAAGGCACCTTATGTGCATATGACCTAGATAGACTTACATAAACACTAGAAATGTAAAGTGTGGTCTATTGGCTACCAGAATCCCCATAATAGGCGGTGATTGTCTGGTTAGCCTAAGTAGGAAGTCCTAAAGTCGGTGAAATGACTTAGGAATTTATAGATTCGTTACATAAGGGATGATATCCCATAGAAGATTCCCGAAAATAAGCTTTTTCTAGACGTCAACAGACAGCCTGCTATTGGCACCAGCAGGTCAACCCAACCTATAGATATCCTTAGACTAGGTTAAAAGCTATTAAGGTTTTAACTGGGAAATAAAGGGAATTGTCCTTTCATTTCATGGAAATAGTCTAGGGAAGCTATCAATACCTGGAAATTAGGTATATTGATTAGATACATAGATAGGGGGCGTTACTGTGTTACAGTACGAAGGAATCCAGCTATTGATAGCACCATGGAAGGGGTGCGGTAACCCTATTTACCAAATATGTATAAGGGTTTTTTACATAAATAAAAATTATTTTCGGCGAGAATTTGCGGGGCTCTCAATAATGGCACGATGCGAGGGTATAAAGAACCCCCGGGCCCAAAATAGAATTTGTAGTCATCCAAAGCTAGTCGCTTGTACTTGTCTTAGTAAATAAGAAGTAATTCTTATATAGAATCAAGTCTCAGAAATTGTTGAGAGCCCTAGAATCGTGCCGTGTACTGAATAACTTAGTGTTTCATTTAATTCATCGACTTCAACCCTTATGAAGACATCCCTTTTCGATCCTGTCGAGCTGAACCTCGGAACCTGGACACCAGGAGTGCTGATCCAGAAGTAGGCAACCCGGAATCTGGAAATAACTCAAGTACAGCCAACACATCGTTGAATCGTTAGAGTCGATTTGCAACCCTACGTCACTGCTGCAGCTAGGCATCCAAGAACCTTTGTTTTCGTTGATGTGGATGGGGCGTTCAGCGGCAATGGCCAGAAGGTTTACGCCCTTCTTTTCTCGGGGCCAATGAACACGCTACGTCCTGCACATTTAATGGTCCTTCGAGCCGGATTTTGGAGCCTGGCGTCCCGGCAAATTCGACGACGGACACATTTAATGGTCCTATCGAGCCGAATTTTGGAGCCTGGAGAGCCCCAGGACGTCGGGAACAGCAGATCCAGAAAAAACAACTGGGTGCCTGCATATTAAGTCGGCTACGTGCAACACAACGTTGACCCGTTCGAGCCGAAATTCGAAGTCTGGAGCGCCCCAGGACGTCAGGAAGAAACAGTGGTGGAATTAATTTTTCGAATTTTGGAGAAATTAATTTCACAAATAAACCAAAAATCGACGTGCACTGCAGGGAACAAGTCCTACGTGCCCTATTTGCCGCTGGATCCAAGAGGTAAAATTCTGGAGACAGTTATTGAAAATACCCTATTTTTTCAATAATTGTAAGAAAATAGAAGAAATTTTCTGTGAGCCGCAAAATGCTGTATGAAGACAGATGCGCATCCTTGAAGCCCCAAGAATAGTTCCTGAAGACTTATCGCTGAAAACTACCCTATGTTATCAGTGATTTGTTCTAGAACTGAACGCTTGTTTATTCAACCAAGAATACTCGTTCAGAAGATTGGATTACGTCTTTGACGCGGAAGAATAGTTCCTGAAGACTTATCGCTGAAAACTACCCTTATGTTTTTAGCGATTTGTTTAAAAAACGAGCGCCCGTCAGAAAAATACAAGACGTGCGTTTAGAAGGCTGATGTGCATCCTTGATGATTGAAGAATAATTCCTGAAGCCTTATGACTGAAAACAACCCCTATGTTTTCAGGAAAATTTTGAAGACTGAATTTTCGTCAGTGAATGGAAGAAACGTACTCTGAAGACTTAGATACGTTTCGGATGTACTGACTAAGCGGTTCCTGAAGCACTATCACTGAAAATAACTTTGACGTTTCGGTGATTTATTTGAAGATTGAATTTTCTTCAATCAAGCAAGATACGTGCTCGGAAGATTGATGCACGGCTCTGATGCTTTGGACAAGCAGTTCATGAAGCATCACCACCGAAAAGTAACCTTGACTTTTCGGTGATTTAGAATTTGATTGAATTATAGTCAATCAAATAGAACATACACGTTTATGGGAAAAATAAACTTGTATAGCAAATGCCTGAAGTTTCCTGAAGACTTATCACTGACCGTAAGTTTTTAGTGATTTTTTATTTGAAGATTGAATTATAGTCAATCGAAGTGGAGGTTAACTTCTGGAGATCGTCGGTTTGAACGCTGAAGCCCGGAACTGGGACTTATCTTTGAAAACTAACTTCGAGTTTTCAAAAGAAAATATTTCAACAACAATGCCGATAACCAGATCCAAAGGCAAGACGCCGGAGGCATGGACCGTGGAGTTGGATCAGCCAGCTGGCATCAGACATGAGCTGCCGCCGTGTTCACCTTCCACAACCGAAGGGACCGAGCCGTCGGACGAGCAGCGCCATCTAGCGCCTCAAACTGAAAGCACTCCGACGCATCAACCAATAGAAACTGATCAAGCGGTTTCTACCAGAGTAACCAGATTAGAAGGAGCTTCAGACACAACATTGAAACCTTCTCAGAAAGAGAAGATTTCCGAAGAAGACAGACGTACAGCGATGCCGATGACTACCCGGGGTGACGCCCGTATCGAACATAGCCGTCCGCCGTCAACTAGAGTGACTCGGTCACGAAAAAACATAGACAAAGCTCGCGAAGACTTACTCAAAATTAAGTTGGAGCTTGCACAACTGGCACTTCAGAGAGCGGAGGAAGAGGGTTCCGAAGCTGAATACCTGGATGACAGAAACTCGAATGACGAGTACGTGCGTTCATGGCTAGAAGAGGCACCAGAACCTCAGCCTGAGAAGGAGGATAACGTCGTTGAAGGGGGAACCAGAAATTCTATGCATAGACCCCTGACTGCGGCCGCCACCAAATCGCAAATAGAAGGTCAGCATCCTAAGGAGAGAGAAGTGCGAAAGCCTCCAGTTGCAGCGTCAGCTGAGTGTACAGGAGGTCAGAGGGATAGTCTCCGTCCATTCTTGACGGAGTTGACGTCCGCTATAGCGTCGCTAGCCGACAGGAAAATAGAACAGCGGGACCAACCGAACCCCTCTGCGTCGAAATTCGTCATGACATTGCCGAATTTCAATGGTTCTCATACTGAATGGCTATCATTTCGGGCCATATATGAGACAACTCGAGCGTACTTTACGGACATCGAGAATACAGCGAGGCTGAGGAGAAGCTTACATGGACGTGCAATGGAAACCGTCAGCTCAGAACTCATCGGACATGCCAGGCCCGATGACATCATGAAGGAACTCGAGCTGCAGTTCGGCCGTCCAGACTCCATAGCGCAAGCTGAAACAGATAGATTACGCGGACTGCCGCGCTGCAGTGAGTCACCAAGAGACATCTGCGCGTTTGCAAGTCGCGTAAGAGGTGCTGTAGTCACGCTCCGCGCGTTAAAAAAGGGTCATTACCTTATGAACGCGGAGCTTATGCGATTGTTAACAGAGAAGTTACCCAATTCGCTACGAGCACAATGGTACCGATCATATTCGGAGAAGTACCAATCGGTGCCAGATATTTCATTGTTCAGTAATTTTATATCTGAACAGGCACACTTCTGTAGTCCATTCGCCCCACCCGAAGGCATCGCTT
This sequence comes from Orthosia incerta, assembly GCA_948252205.1. NCBI lineage: Eukaryota > Metazoa > Arthropoda > Insecta > Lepidoptera > Noctuidae > Orthosia > Orthosia incerta. The sequence continues at coordinate 13,914,527 of OX411764.1, read as the reverse complement.
CGGCCGAGGCGAACACCAACAGACGCGTCACACAAAGGACGCATATAGCTACGGACCAACCGGTAGGAAAATGCCGTGTTTGCGACGTGGGACATCACTACGCCACTGGATGTGCACAATTCAGGGGCGTAGCTGTCGAGAAAAGATGGGAGCTAGCGAAAAAACACAATCTATGTTATCGCTGCCTTCAACATCGACGAGGCAACCACACTTGTAAGAGAAAACAGTGTGGCCAAGACGGGTGCAGAGATACGCACCATCGGCTTCTTCATAGGAAGAAGCAACAGCAGAGGGAAGCCAACAAGAAGCCCGATGTTCCTGAATCCCGCAAGGATCCTCAGGAAACGGTGGCCAGTTTCGGGTCACCATCGAGCCAGGCGTACCTCAAGATAGTGCCGGTCCGGGTAATCGGACCGGCGGGAGAGGTAGCAACATACGCTCTCCTAGACGATGGGTCCACCGTTTCGCTGATGGATGAAGACATCGCGAGGCAAGTCGGGGCAGAGGGCCCTGTGGACCCGCTCAAGATCGGTGCGATAGGCAACACCATGCTCACCACCCCATGCTCAAGAAGAGTCAAGGTGACGCTGGTTAGCCCGCAAGAGAGAAGGGTACAATTTAAAGCACGTACTATACCTAAACTCAGCTTGGCAAAACAAACAGTGAGCGATAGGGTTGTCGCACGCTGCAAGCATTTAACCGACTTGAGAAAAGAGTTGATGTACAACAATGGCGTGCCAAAAATACTCGTCGGCCAAGACAACTGGCATTTGTTATTGGCCAGCGAGATTCGCAGAGGTCCAAGACACCAACCAATTGCGTCACTTACAGCAATGGGTTGGACACTACATGGCGCGCACAGTAGTTTACTACGACAACAAGTACATCATGTCAATAGAATAACAACTGATGACAATTTGGATCATCAGTTGCGCGAACATTTCGCCATAGAATCGTTGTGCATAAACCCACAGCGACCCGCCTCTGACCCAGCAAGAAGGGCAGAGGACATTTTGAATCGATCAACTGTCCAATTAGAGAATGGACACATCGAAACCGCCATGCTTTGGCGTAATGAGCATGCTGAGATGCCAGATAGCTTTGAGACAGCTCTGAAGAGGCTCGTCTCAACAGAAAAGAAGCTGGACAAGAACCAGGAACTTCTAAGAAGATACTCAGACCAGATGGACTCGCTAATTGCGAAAGGGTACGCTGAAAGGGCACCCGCAATTAGCACGCCGGGCAAAACTTGGTACCTCCCACACTTCGATGTCTTCAACCCAATGAAGCCAGACAAACTTCGCATCGTACATGACGCTGCCGCCAAATCGAGAGGAATGTCACTGAATGACTTCCTGTTAACTGGGCCCGACCTATTACAGTCGCTGCCAGGCGTAATGATGCGGTTTCGCCGCCACTGCGTCGCAATAACCGGTGACATAGCGGAGATGTTCATGCAAGTGAAGGTGCGGAGCCAAGACCGAGACGCGCTTCGCTACCTGTGGAGGGGAAACCGCAGAGAAGGAGCGCCAGAAGAATATAGAATGACGTCCATCATTTTCGGCGCAGCCAGTTCGCCTTGCACAGCAATTTTTGCAAAGAACTGGAACGCAAACAAATATATAGAGAAGCACCCTGAAGCTGTGGATGCTATACTACGTAGTCATTATATGGATGACTACCTAGATAGTTATAGAACTATCGAGAAGGCGGCAGAAGTCGCTAGTATGGTGCGAAAAATACACCTACAGGCGAGGTTTGAACTCAAGAAATGGGTTTCAAATAGCTCGCAGCTCCTAGAAAAAATGGACCCATCGCACATACAAACTGAGATGGTATCCATTGGAGATATAGATACGTCGGAAAAGATACTCGGCCTCATATGGAGGCCAGGCGAAGACACGCTGGGTTTCAACCTCACACTCGCGCGTCTGCCTGAGGGTATCTTGGACCGAGAGGCGCCCACCAAGCGAGAGGCGCTCAGAATAGTAGCGTCGCTATACGACCCACTCGGACTCGCCTCGCCAGTAACCATCAAGGCGAAGCAAATATTGCAAGAAGCATGGAGGCGAGGCGTCGACTGGGATCAGAGGCTAGATGTTGACCTAGCATTACAATGGAAAATTTGGGTACAACATTTACGCCAACTAAAAAACGTTAGCGTACCAAGATGCTATCCTGGATATAGCGACGCTATAGAAATGCAGGTGCATGTGTTCACTGATGCAAGCGAGATGGCATATGCTACCGCTATATACTGGCGGGCCACGACCGTGGAAGGCAAGCACTTAATAAGCCTTGTTATGGCGAAAGCGCGGGTGGCCCCACTGAAACTGCTTTCGATACCGAGACTCGAACTTCAGGCCGCGGTATTGGGAACCCGCGTAGCCGCAGCAGTGATGAGTGAACACGACTGCAAGCCCACGTCAGTAACGTATTGGTCAGATAGCAAGACCGTACTGACCTGGATTAGAAGAGGAGCGAGAGTATACAAACCTTTCGTTGCTCACCGAATAGCTGCTATTGAAGACAATAGCAAAGTCGAAGATTGGCGATGGATACCCACCAAGATGAACATCGCTGATGCAGCAACCCGTGACGTGCCACTGCGGTTCAACTCGGACCACGAGTGGTACTGCGGGCCGAGTTTTTTGTCTCTTGGGCCCGAATTATGGCCCACAGAGAAACCTCCGACTACAAACGACACGGGAGAAGAAAAAACTTTCGTTGTCACAGAAGGGGACAAGAAGAGCTTCATAGAAGCCGTTCCAGAGCCAAGCAGATTCTCCAGATGGGAGCGACTGCTTCGTGCGACCGCCACAGTTCTGCGTTTTATATCTCTTTGCAAAAATAGAACAGAGATAACGTCCTATAAACGGACGAGAAAAAACGCTGAAAAGGACCCAGACTGGCGCAAGAAGCCCGCTGTACCTGCACAGAAGCAGAAGCAGGCATGCAGAGCACCAACCCAGGTCAACAGACAAATCATAGAAGCAGAATTTCTCCAAGAAGCTGAGAAAATACTTGTCCAGGTCGCACAACAACAATCGTTCGCTTCAGAGTTAGCGAATGTTGAAGAAATAAATAAAAATAGCTCGCTGCGACCTTTACAAATTCAGGTCGTCGACGGCGTGCTGCGACTAAGAAGTCGCATAGCAGCTACGCAAGAGGTAGCTGAAGAAGTGATGCGCCCGCCTATATTACATGGCGACCATCACATAACGCAGTTGTACATAGACTGGACACATCGCAGTCTACAACATAGTGGCACCGAACTCACAATTAATGAGGTACGGCAGCACTACTGGGTCGTGAAGATGCGACCAACAGCGAAGAAGGTGATAGCAAGATGCCTGCATTGCCGTATACGCAAGGCACAGCCACCAGTACCTGCGACCGGCGACCACCCGAAAACGCGCCTCGCTCACCATAAGAGGCCGTTTACATATACCGGGCTCGACTATTTCGGCCCGCTATCCGTCACCGTCGGTCGGCAGCATCAGAAGAGATACGTAGCACTATTTACGTGTCTCACATCAAGGGCGGTGCACCTTGAAATCGCCGCCAGCCTTAGCGCAGACTCCGCCATATTGGCGCTGCGCCGATTCGCCGCACGCAGAGGATGCCCAGCTGAGATACACTCAGACAATGGCACCAACATGCACGGCGCCGACAGAGAGCTGCGAGACGCCTTCAAAACAGAGGCAAGTCGTAGAGGCATCGTATGGCGCTTCATAACGCCATCAGCGCCATTCATGGGAGGCGCCTGGGAGCGCCTAGTTCGTTGTGTAAAAAACACACTATACAATGTACTTACAGAAAAACACCCCACCGAAGAGGTGTTGTCCACACTGATTTGTGAGGCAGAGTACATTGTAAATAGCCGACCATTGACACACGTGTCGGTAGATGGTGATGATGATGAATCCATCACACCGAATCACCTTTTACTCGGTGGGTCAGCCAGACTACCTACACCTGGCACGTTCACCGAGCAAGATATAGACAGCAGGAAAATATGGCGACGATCACAGATCCTCGCTGATATGTTCTGGAGTCGCTGGGTCAGAGAGTACCTGCCGGAGCTCCAAAACCGGCGGGAGCCACATAGTAGTGGGCCCAGATTTAAAGTGGGTGACCCTGTCCTGATAGCCGACGGCCAGCTGCCCCGCAATACGTGGCCGCGAGGCCGCATTGTGGCCGTGTATCCAGGAATCGACGGAGAAATCCGGACCGCTGAGGTACGCACGCTTGGCGGTACCTTGAAGCGTCCGGTGAAGAAACTCGTCCCACTGCCCCAGTAACCAGAGATGCCGGAGCGGCGACCGTCCTCTCGGTGGGCCTGGCCGGCAGCCGAGAAATGCCGTCCGTCGCTCACCGAAGGAATGCAGCGCCGCGCCGACAACACTTCGAGTCGACACAGCACTGCACGGCGGGAGATATGTTCGCGACGAAGCGTCATCAACCATACTAAATGGTTCATAGAAATTGAAGTTTGTATGTGTAGACATGTCTGCTTACCACGGCGCGCCACCTGATACTAAGATGAATTTTAGAGGCACGTTTATATTTATACTAAAATTTTACCTACATTTTTTGAGATAGTAGTATAATGTTTTTAGTGTTTGTCAGTATGTTATAGGGTTCAATAGTTCACCCTTAACAGAGTAAAATCATTAGAAAGCATACTGATAAGAGTTATCATAGTAAAAAACATAAATTTCTGTCATACGATACGTCTGTGCTCGGCGACGGATTAGTTCCGAATGAACCGTGAGAGGGAACCACACGTTATTTATAGTTTTGGTGGTTTTTGAAAATATTATAGTAATTAAAATCATGTTTTTAAGGGCTTATCCTATGTACTGGACATGAAATCAGTACATAATGATGAAACTATGTGAAGACCACATAGTTTCTGCTATGTAAATAGGAATATTGACTTGATATCTCAAACACCAAATATATGGTTTTAGGTCATTTTAGGGTATATGGGGGACCTAGACCGGGACAGGAAGCCTATATACACCTCATAGTTAGCGTAGTCTTTTATATAAAGCCCATTTACTTGAGATATCAAGTCAGTATATAATAGAAAAACTGCTGTTTATCTGGTTTTTGGCAATCGCTTACGGTTTTAGGTGCCCTAAGTACCTAGAAACATATAGGTGTACTGGTAAAAGTACTACCATTGGAAAGCCTGCTAAAAGGGCTTCCAGGCGGTTTCTAGATGGGAAGAATCGCTTGGATAGTCAACGAGATAAGCAGTCGTGAAAAATGTAAACAACGTAAAACGTTGAAATTTGTAGACCCTTCAGGTGGAATAACTCCATGAAGGGAATAGATGTACTCATGGTGTAAGTACTTTCGGATGGCTTGCTGGACTAGCTACCAAGCCATCACTTTGGAGCGAAAATCGCTCAAGTAGTTTAAGTACAATTCCAGAAAATAGGTTTCTGGAAATGTAATTTTTAGTCAGTTTTTGGCACTCCCCGGGACTATACACCCCTGGGAATTCCGAAAATAAGGAATTTTTGGGGACCTCCCGATGGCCCGTTAAACGCACCATCGTGTTGTCCCAATCTTATTAGTGTTTTTATATCTAATTTCTCTGATAGCTGGGCGCAAAGAAAGTGACCAGCTATCAAATTTGTACATATCAAGGCACCTTATGTGCATATGACCTAGATAGACTTACATAAACACTAGAAATGTAAAGTGTGGTCTATTGGCTACCAGAATCCCCATAATAGGCGGTGATTGTCTGGTTAGCCTAAGTAGGAAGTCCTAAAGTCGGTGAAATGACTTAGGAATTTATAGATTCGTTACATAAGGGATGATATCCCATAGAAGATTCCCGAAAATAAGCTTTTTCTAGACGTCAACAGACAGCCTGCTATTGGCACCAGCAGGTCAACCCAACCTATAGATATCCTTAGACTAGGTTAAAAGCTATTAAGGTTTTAACTGGGAAATAAAGGGAATTGTCCTTTCATTTCATGGAAATAGTCTAGGGAAGCTATCAATACCTGGAAATTAGGTATATTGATTAGATACATAGATAGGGGGCGTTACTGTGTTACAGTACGAAGGAATCCAGCTATTGATAGCACCATGGAAGGGGTGCGGTAACCCTATTTACCAAATATGTATAAGGGTTTTTTACATAAATAAAAATTATTTTCGGCGAGAATTTGCGGGGCTCTCAATAATGGCACGATGCGAGGGTATAAAGAACCCCCGGGCCCAAAATAGAATTTGTAGTCATCCAAAGCTAGTCGCTTGTACTTGTCTTAGTAAATAAGAAGTAATTCTTATATAGAATCAAGTCTCAGAAATTGTTGAGAGCCCTAGAATCGTGCCGTGTACTGAATAACTTAGTGTTTCATTTAATTCATCGACTTCAACCCTTATGAAGACATCCCTTTTCGATCCTGTCGAGCTGAACCTCGGAACCTGGACACCAGGAGTGCTGATCCAGAAGTAGGCAACCCGGAATCTGGAAATAACTCAAGTACAGCCAACACATCGTTGAATCGTTAGAGTCGATTTGCAACCCTACGTCACTGCTGCAGCTAGGCATCCAAGAACCTTTGTTTTCGTTGATGTGGATGGGGCGTTCAGCGGCAATGGCCAGAAGGTTTACGCCCTTCTTTTCTCGGGGCCAATGAACACGCTACGTCCTGCACAATAATTATTTTATTCCCTATCAAAATGTTACAAACCTATTTACACTTACATAAGTAGTCTGCACATAGTATAATGTTTATCTTAGACAGACTAAAGAGCCAAAGAGTTCATTACTGTTCTTCACTACAACAAGCGGGATAGCTCTAATCTAAACTGTTTGTAACTTATACTAATCTCTCCGCAGGTCATGGCTCACCTTTCAGAGTGCGTTTCATGCACTGTCACCTGTCATGCACTGTCACCTGTCATGGTGTTACCGTAGCTGAATTTCGGGCCAAACATAATAATATTTGGCCTTAACTCACTAAGAACAAGACCATGACAATCTTTCAAATATTATAAATGTGAAAGTTTGTATGGATGTATGTTTGTTACTCAATAACACCAGAACGGCTGAACGGATCTGGTTGAAATTTTGCACAGACAGATTATAGCCTGGTGCAATGTGCTAAACATAGGCTACTTTTAATCCCAGTATAATAATTCCTTGTGATGATAAAATACTTTTCATGCAGGCGAAGCCGCTGGCAGAAGTTAGTTTGTTTTAAACTGAATTAAATATTGTCACAGCACATTAGTACTAGCTTCTGCCTGCTGGTTCACCTGCTCGAAAACTGTTTAATTAGCCTAAGAGAACTTATCACCAGGATGAAAAGTATCCAATGTACGCATACAGGTCTACCAGTGTACCAAGTTTTATGAAAACCCATCCAGCCGTTCATATGTGAAAACTCAGACTGTCAATCAATCTGCCTAACCTTTTCCCAACTAGAATGGGGTCGGGTTCCAGTCTTACCGGATTCAGCTGAGTACCAGTGTTTTACATGGAGCGACTGCTCTGACCTGCGCAACCAAGTAACTGGGTAACACGGTACCCCTTGGCAAGACTGGTGTCAATCTTCTGACTACCCGTAACAACTGTCAAAGATCTTCAAATAACAACCGCGACTAATGGCTTAACGTGCTTTCTGAGGCACGGAGTAAACTCGGTATGTTAAAATGGTCACCCATCCACGGACCAACTTCGTCAAGCGTTGCTTAACCTTGATGATCAACCAGTGTGGCTGTTATTATTTTAGCCACGAGCTCCTCCCTCAGACAGACATTTTCAAATTTATGATATTAGTATATATTGATAAATATAGTATGTAGGTACACATTTATTCATCTACCTTTTTAACATACGTATATATAGTCTATCCTTTTTCCCATGGGAGTAGGGAGAAACTAAAGAATGCCACCTGCTATGCTATCTTTGACATACAGTACTCCCAAATCTTCTTGGCCGCTCTGAAGTTGGCTGTGCAGTAAATCTCTTACTAAAACAGTAGCGCTTCATTCCATGCATATCGGGTAGCCTATTTTCAGGCCGGCCAAAAATATTGGGGATTACTGTAGGTGCTCCTTTTGCTTCATCTATGTTCATACATCCAGTCATAAATGTATGCCAGTTATGAGTACACCTGATCTTTCTGAACGACATCATAAAAATAAGATAAGTACATTTTGTCCTTCAAATATAAATTAAATTTATTGCATCCATAATGTACATACAGGTGGTAAATATAAGTTACAGAAACAATTATGGACCCTGTCGGGCACAGCAAGCTGTCCTGTGCCCTGTCGGCAGTCAGTGTCTAGGAGAGAGGAAAAGCGCTCTTTTTCCTTTTTTTTAAGCTTCTAATGTGTCCTGGCATTTTCCATAAACTAAGTAACTCACTTTTTCTTCCATGTTGATAGTTATTTGGAATAAGAACATCAAAATACTTACAGAACAGATTCCAATCATACTCTTGCTATTGGAATTTAAGAAGATGAAAATACTTAACAGGAGAAAAACTTTGGCTCACTGATTTTGTTCACATTGTATTTTCAGAACCAACTTACTTGGTCGAAGATGTTTGATTTTTCTGATTCACTGTGATCTCAGTTAAAAAACTATTTAAGTGTTTAATATACCTATTGTTTTGTTCTTCCTTCCGTTTATATGATGTATAAAACATAAAGAATGAAAATAACATAAGCTATGACATAGAATGGTTATTTGCAGGCTATCTAGACTGTAATCGCAATAATAATTAGTTACCTAGTAGTACAAATCGTGCATGGTTATCGTGCTGCTTCTATACTATTAAGTTGTCTATTAATCCTGCAATCCTATATATAATGTAACACATTCATTAAACAATATAATTATTTTGCACACATTATCATTCAAATAAATGCAATTAGAAATTAACCTCAAAGTTCAAACCACAACAAAAGTCAATCGAACAAACAGAATGCCAGGTATATTTTCATAACTCACATTGTGAAATGTCAATGGCGCTGCTTGCTACCTAAACGTCAAACTGCAGTATATTTACGTTTAGTTCCAAAACTTACCGCATTGAATGATATACTCACCATTCTAATATATTTATTTATATAGGTACTATGGTACTATTGCATTCTGTGGTATAGAAAACAAACGCTGTGGCTTGGAACGAAGACGACTATTTATCTCGCTCACTCTTACAGCACGTCTATGTTGCTATTTCACTGCGGCCGACCGGTCGTACGCAAGCGCTCTATCTTGCATCTCAGTCGTGTATGTAAAAACACTACATTTCCTTCCTTCTTTCTCAACTAGGCACTGTTTTGTTTGCATGGTATTGGGATCGTTCATTTCATCGGCCGAGTTCCGATATACATAACGTTTTTTCAGTGCAGTGTTTTATTCTGAGTGCAGTGTTTTACGAAATGGCGTCAACGAGCAAAGATAAATCGGTAAGAAAAACCAGAAAATACAAATATGTTGCAAGTGATTCAGTTTTGGATGTGGAATTAATTCAAAAAGAATTCGATGAAAAACTACTTGCACATTTTTTAACAACGAAAAACGCAAGAAAATCCTCACAATTTTCAAACTTAACAAGTCGGCAGTGTCTCGAAACATTGATACAAAAGGTTAAACAAGAGGAACGGAAATCCAGTCTTTGTAATAGCCACATTAATATTTATCAGGATACATACAAGATTGTTGAAACGAGTGATGAAAAAGAACGTTTGTTCTTTAAACACGAGGGTGTCAAATTTAAAGTCGTTTTACCTTGGGAAGACATCTTTGATATTTATTGGGAAGCACATACAAAATATAAACATTTAAAAGATAAGGAGCTGAAAATCTTTTTGCAATATGAATACATAGTAAATGATTTTGCAATTAAAACTATTAGTGAAGTCTGTTACACTTGTTCAGGAGTGAAAAAGCCATATTATAGCTGTACTTTAGATTTGTTGCCAATGGGTGGAAGAACAGACTTTGCATTCAGTCACATTATGATTTACCAAGATATGTGCACTGGATTCATGCACCTGAGACCCCTAAGCGTTGATAACAGGGATAGTGAAATTTGTGTGGAATTGCTTAGAATCTTTATGGACTTTGGACCACCTAAAGTAGTATTTATAAGCAATGACATATTTATAAAAGCTCTTGATCAATTTGAGCACTTAACTAAATTTGCACTTAGTAAACCAATAGAAATTTCTCAAGTGACTCCAAATACAGAGAAACTAACGGGTCTTCGTAAAAAAATCAGTTTATGGATGGCGAAGAACAACTTTCAAAACTGGGGAATCGCCCTTTATGGGGTACAGTTGTATTTGAATAACGAAAAGGAACCTGAAAAAAAGTCACCTTACGAGAGCATTTTCAAAAAAATACCAACTTGTGACGTCGGAGATTTGGATGAAGTGGAATTTGATAGCTTTCAAAGTGCTAGTGGTTTAAGAGTAGATAAAGGGACATCTACAGCGTCACCAGTAGAATTAATTGTTAAGAGTAGTGCAGATCAATCAAGATCTGATTCGCCTTCATCAGTGGAAGGACCAGAAAGAGTAGATAAAGGGACATCTACAGCGTCACCAGTAGACTTTATTGTTAAGAGTAGTGCAGATCAATCAAGATCTGATTCGCCTTCATCAGTGGAAGGACCAGAAACCGAAGCAACTTATGCTGGAGTTGAAATCGAGTTCAGTGCGGCTTCTGACGATGAAATGGTACAATTTGAAGCAGAAGACCCCCTTGCTATGGATTCTTCCTCTCCATAAAATCTGTAGAAGTTGCAAGAGTGCGCTCGAATTGTTTCTCTATGAGAATGTCGTTGGATTTTTTAAGTTGTTTAAGATTTTAGCTGTCAAACCTACATTATAACCTCATCCTCAATTGTAAATTATAAATAGTAGATAAGTAAGCTAATAAATGTCTTTGAAAGAATTTTGGTTTCCATTCAATTACCTTTATTCATCCCTTTAACAGACTAAGGTTCAAAACGCTATTAAAATACTATTTCACTCGGCGCCAGGCCTTCACAAAATTGAATTAATTAGTTGACCGAACGGCCTTTTGCATTTGTCAAGATAGCGCCAGGTTGATACAAATAGCAGTCTTGCCAAACTAAATAATATTGACATTTATAAGTCCAGAAGGAAATCATACAGACAGAGTACCTATGATCGGAATAGACATGATGACTAACAATTATATTTTTGTCCAACAAGTAGATTTCTTAGGTAACAAAATAATGACGACACCTTGAATTTTCGTATTTCGTTTTAGTACACTTTTTACTCAAAAGTGACGTCCCAAGCCCCCACTTTCATGCGGTTTAACTTTGTCACTACGTATTTATTTGAGAAAACAAGAATTACGTGTACAATAATATTTAAAATCACACTGACCAAATAGAATAATCAATTATTATTAATTCTTCTACCCAGGAATCAATTATCAAGCTTTATTGAGCCTGCAGAAAAGATGCCTGCGGGCCTCCAACTGCCTTGGCCCACCGAATTATACGCAACAGCACCCGCTCCTTAAAAGACCTTCGTGAGCCAAATGAAAACACTGTTGGCGTGGCTGGATTCTGGTCAAAATATATTTAATTTTGGAATCATAGATACGACGAAGAAAAATATTCATCAAGTCTTATTTTTTGGCAAACATTTTCATCCTATCAATTGCCAAAATATTAGGGCCAAGCCCAAGTTTCGACACTGCCTGCCATTCACACAGAGTATTCCCGGGCCAATAAAGCGCATTTTGCGTAGCAAAACATTCCTTACGCGAGTTAATTCGATTTTCAATACTCTTCGATTCTCGGAGACAATGACAAGCACCGATTCTGCCTTTTGTTTCTTTATTTTGCTTTGATATTGAAACGAAAGCCTTATAGGAAGGAATGTTATCTATTGTTTTTGCAAAAGGAAAATGCCTAGATTTCAAACTCTCCGATATAATAAAACGCTATTTAAATATTTAGGTACCTACATACCAAGGCCCACTTGTGCCAAAGACTTAACACAGAGTTAGTTGCTTTGCTTACACGAGGTCAAATAACACATTAGTATGTCATACATAATTGGCCGTGTTTGCTTCTAAGGCTTAACACGCATTGCGATTTTTATTCGTGAGAATCCGCAATGCGTGCAGTTTCATTTTTTTTTTTTTTTTTTTATTGTCTATAGGCTCGCGTTTGACCACAGAAAGTCAAGTCCAGTCCAGTCTTTTCCATAAGTCACAGAAAGGGCGGAAAAAAATTCGCGCGAATAAAAATCACCGTGCTTGCTATGCCTATGCTAAGCAAAAACTGCAGAACGTCACCAGCTACGATCCTCAAATATCCCTTTTCAGCATCATCATTTCAGCCAAAAGACGTTCACTGCTGATCATGCTTCAGCTAAATGTCGCCATATTGACCGATCCCACATCCAGCGGATAGCCACTAACCAGGTCATCGGTCCACATAGTGGGAGGCCTTCCAACGTAGCGTCTTCTGGTTCGCGGTCGCTACTACAACAGAAGTTTTTGTCCAAAGTCCGTCAGTGAGATATCGATATCAAATAATACCAAATAATAATTACTTGCACCAAGTGCAACCCCATGTCGTGTCAAGGCTATCTCTCTCCATTCTGGGTTGCCTGGAAGAGATCGCAGAACGCGATAAGTCTGTTGTATTTTTGTTTTTATTTTAAGATTTCCGTACTCGTACGTATGTATTATTGTTTTTATCTTGGTAAAGTAAAGGAAGGAGGAGGAGGAGGAGTAAGGTTGGTCTTGGTTAAGTTTAAGTATAAAGTATATATAAATAAATAATATTGGACCCGTATTTTTTTGCTTTATCAAATAAATGAAAGCAAAGTTCAGGGGGGTGACCATAAGCTCTTAGAGCGGTATCAATTTGAGAACTTGATCTCAAATTGATACCGCTCTAAGAGCTTATAGTCACCTTCCAGGAGTGGAGGCTTGTGACGTCACTTTGTCAGTAAAAAGTGTAGCTCACCGTGACACGATATGTCAACACGATATGTCAACGCTTATTATCGTCGTAATTGTTTGTTTAAGTGGCTAAAAAAAATACGAGTCCAATATTTTTAGAATAGTATTTTTTGTCTTCATCCCCAATTCTGCTCTCATTGTCACTTAAGGACACGCTTACTTAAACTCCTTTTGATATTTTCAGTACTTAAAATGAAAACAGTCAAGACATGCAAATCAGACAGAATATAAACAAACTGAAGGAGTAACAATTTAAATTCTATTAGACAGAGTGTCTCTTTGCTCTTTTTTCGAAGCTCTTCCTATAACAGCGAATTTTAGACATCGCGTCGCTCTGATATCCACAAGATTAGTGTGGATACGCTTGTAACAATTTTATTTATTTTATTCAATTTCTTGGTTGATGGAGACACTCTAGGCAAAATAACATTCTATCAGGAATAATAATTGTCAAAAAGTTTATCATCATCATCATTTCAGCCGAAAGACGTCCACTGCTGGACATAGGCGTCGCCGCATTGACCGGTCCCGTGCGTCAAAAAGTTAAATAAACTCATTACCCTACTTGCCGTCGCGCAGACGGGTAAGAAGAAAGGTTTGCGCTAAGTATAGTTCTCGCCAAACTTCTTGGCCGCCCGGAAGTTGGCTTTCTGATGCGCAAGGCACGACCGGCAGGATTATTACGTATCTTTTGCAAGAGCAAAACGATAGCGATCAAACGCTTTATGTCAAAAAAGTCTGCATTACCTTATATTATTATGGACCTACCATACAGTGTAGGTATGGTAGGTCCTACACAATCGTTTGCTAATCGTTCGCTGTTTGTCAAATGCACTTATTAAAAAAAAAAACCGCCAACAACTCTAAAACGTCTGTAAGGAAGAGCAATTATTGCGCAAAAATCGCTATCGTTTTGCTCTTGCAATAGATACGTAATAAGCCTGCTGGTGCTGTTTTTGTATGAGATTTACTACTGCGCAGCCCTTGTAGCCAACTTCAGGGTGGCCAAAGAGTTTGGCGATAACTATACCACAATGTCACTTGGTACATTTTGACTTGTCGAGAATCGTTATCGCTGATAGATTGACTTCATCTAGATCCTCGGGTTAATTACCTCGTTGATCTGAACAGAAGCATCTTTAGAGTACGTATCAATTGTACGAAAAACAACACAAAGCAAGCGCCTGATAGAAAATTAATAGCTATGTGTCATAGATACACTACTATTGACATTACAATCTAAGTCTAGGGAAATCGATTGGTCCTTTCTTTGTTCAAAGAATCTTTTTATCTAAGACCTAATTCCTAGACCCAAAACGAAATCTTTCGTTGAGCATGGGCACAACGTCATTAACACGCTTTTATTAGCTTGGTATGTATCTAAGTATCAATGTAACGGAATCTTTGAACGTGATTTTCACCCCCTTCAAAACGTGGGATTGATTTGAAACTTTGCACACGTATCAAGGACCGATGACAATGCAATAATTTAGTCAAAGTCAAAGCCAAAGTCAAAGTCAAATATGTTTATTCAACTAGGCCAATAAGCGGCACTTTTGAACGCTAAACAAAAATTAAAATTTATAAATAATGAAAGTTGATTCTACCGGGCGCGTTTAAATAGTTTGTTTGTTGTTTGTTTTGCCTTACTTCAGGATTAGCGACTTTTTAGTTCAATTTACCATTAAAGCGTGTTTTTTAGTTTTTAGAACTACAATTTTTTGAAAGGTGATTCGCTGGTAATAAGATCACAATGCAACGCGTTTCTAAAGCGCGTGTTTCATTGCGTTACCATGGCAACAGGCCTACGACCTAAATTCTATCTTATATATTCGAAGTCGTATCCTCCACAATAATCAAATTGACAGACAAATACACCTAGGTACTTAACTTGTTATTAGTTAAGGGTTTTCTAGAAACACGCATTTACTTAAAATGTCTTGCACACATGACCGCCTCCTAAGAAAACCGCGTGGCGTGGCGTGTTCATTTCGTTCTAGTATGACCAAATTATTTTGTCAGAAAAACACGCGGCTGTCCTTACTCTTGGACAATGTATAACTCTCAATTTTGATGGAGTCGATCGAAAAAAAGTGGCTTTAAACATAGGGGTTGATATTGTACCTATGACCTTTCAAAATAAACAAAGCACATTTCATTCCCGTCTTATCCACACAAAAATATTGTCAACCCCTACTTCCGCACTTGTTTCGCGAGCCCCAGACTAGAGACAGTTTGAAATTGAAAAAGAAAACTCCAACAGAATTCTCTGTGAAGAGAAATGGCTGGAAATATTGTTACACAGCACTGCTGGAAAACGCTATGAATATATTGATGGTACCAACTGATTGGTGGGATCAACTGATTCTGAATAAGGAGTTTGGTTTTGAGCTAGATGGATATTGTTGTGGTATCTGAAGAAGGGTTCTTTCTGAAAACTTAACTCCTTCTAATATATTCAGGATAAAGTAGTAGTAGGATAAATAAATTTAACATCACGCTTATGTTCCGAAGACCTAGGCAGAGCAGTATACCTAACATTTAAATTTTAGCTGTACGTTAGGTGTACGCACAATGATAGTATTGCCAAAATGTTTGGTGCATAAGGGTGATATGTCCACCATAGAGAACGATGTCGATGGCGCACCGCCATACTTCTTGTTTGATTATGGAAATTATGCATACTAAACCGTACCGGGCCATAAACAGCCATGACCCACCTGGAAATCCCTAAACCGGTTACGAAGTCAAGTGGGCCGCTTTAGGCATAACTTAGTCAGATGGGGGTACTCCAATCAGCCACAGTGTGACTGCGAAACCACCCCACAGACAATGCCCCATCTCCTATCGCGCTCCTTATGTAAAAACACCTGCACCGTCAGAATCAGAATCAGAATCATCATTTATTGCTAATAATGTAGGTATACATATGAGATGGTAATTTTTGTAGACAGTCCCGGTACATTTTACCTTACGGCATGCAAAATTGTACAGTTGAATATAATAATTTAAAACAATCAGCAATTAATACAACAATAATTAAAAAACATTCGGAAGTAAATATCACAATGTCAGCAAAATAATTAATTAAATGCAATCATAGTCATTCATCAGGAATAAAATATAACCATGTGAGCAAACTAATAAATTAAAGACTATGATTGTCTCAAAACATTAGGAATTAGAAATAATGTCAACAAAAGAATTAATTAAATACAATCATGGTCATGATAGTGTCATGTCAACAAATTGTGTTAATAAAATTAAGTACAGTCGAAGTCAAAAACATCAGAAATTAAAAATAGTCATGTCACCAAAATAATTACCACAAATAAGTGAGTACATTTCAACTGATAGTTTTGTCATTTAAAAATTCTTTAATTGTGTAGTAACACTTGTCTAATAACAGCCTTGTTAGCTGTTTTTTAAACATTTGGATGGGTAATTCTTTGAGATTCTTAGATAATTTATTATAAATAAGCGGACCCATGGATAAAATATTTTTCTTTAATAAAGCTGTCTTATGACCACCTGTATAAAGTTGTTTTTTTATAAAGATCTAATCGGTCCTGTGCGTTGTCGTATATCAACCATTGACATAAACAAGTGTTTATTCGTTCTGACGAAATACATGGACGGAAATGTAAGAATTTTCAAGGATTTAAAAAGTGGAACACAGCTTTCTGTAGCTTAATGACCTGTCATTGACCTCAGGCAACGTTTTTGGGCCTTAAAGATTCTTTCCCTCTCACTACAGTTACCCCAAAATATGACACCGAATCTTAATAATGAAGCAACTAAACCATGGTATGCTGTCACTAATGTGTCAGTATCTACCGTGCAAGACCTTTGTGAGGCCAGCGCTAAGGCTATCGACGTGGCTGAATACTGGTCGAAGAAAATTTTGTCAAGGCATCATCGACACGAAGAAGAAGATGCATACCAAAATCATCTCTTAATATAAGCATTGTTAAAATTCCGGGCAGTAAGCAAAGCTCTGGTTCGCTCAAACAGAACGGAAAATTGCTTACTAAGATATACATTTTCACACTTTTATTCTAACGATGTGCTGACATTCTGAAATGTTGGCTGCATTGGGTTCAAAAGTTAGGTAGTACTTACGTTTGTTTACAGGTTATACATGCTTTTGTCTAAGTTGCCTTCTTAGGTAGTAGGTGTTGTATATAGCCTTTGTGCTACGATTGTCAGATTTGAAAAATAAAGTTGAAGGCCTTCTGGTTCTGTCATCTTGAATGGATGGTTTTATTTTACAAAAATTTAATATATTAATTTTGTAACATCTCAACTTAACATGGCGCAGTCGGTACCTAAGTGGTAATTAATTCAGGAATAAATGACAGGTGGAGCTGGAGCAGACGCGCAGGTAAAAAGAGATAGGAAGGAAACTTCCGAGCAAATTTTTTTTTCTAATGGCGACGTCAACCACCTTTGGGGCTATAAAACCCCCATGTGAGATGAGTTGGACGGGAAATATGTCCGAGAACTGGAGGTTCTTTCGCCAGAAGTTTGAGATTTATCTTCTAGCGTCAGGAAACAAAGAAAAAGCAACTGACATAAAAACAGCATTACTTCTCAGTTGCATCGGAGACAGAGCACTGAGAATTTACAATACGTTCATGTATGAAAAGAACGAGCATAAGAATGATGTAGATAAAGTTATACTAAAGTTTGATGAGCACTTTAATCCGGAAAAGAATGTCACTTACGAGAGGTACAAGTTTTTTACGAAAAACCAAGGTCACGGACAGACATATCAAGATTATATCGTAGAACTCAGAGATTTGAGTGCGACGTGTGAGTTTGAGCAACTGACTGAGAGCTTGATCAAGGATCGTTTGGTGTGTGGCATAATAGATATCACAGTCAAAGATCGTCTCTTGAGGACAAAAGACCTTACACTGCCGAAAGCGGCTCAGATTTGCCGGGCCTCTCAGGAGACTAAGCAGCAGATGCAAGAAATGTGCTCGGCATCTTCATCATCATCATCATCTTCAACTGGAATGATGATGGTCAACAATATGGAAATTGTTCAGGACCGTGACATCACAGACAATAATAACATTGCAAAAGTTAATCAGAGACAGCAACTACCTAATACGAATCGTGCAAGTGCGAGTGCTTCAGCGTCAAATAGACGACAAAGTCAAACTAATTCGTCAACACCAACAGAGTACCAAAACAAAAGGGTTTGTGCCAAATGTGGTTATAATCATTCAGCTAAAAATTGTTTTGCTTTCAATAAGCAGTGTATGAAGTGCCATAAGTTAAACCACTTCGCAAACATGTGTAAGGCTAAAACGGCGTTTTTACTTGAGGAAAATAGTGATAGCGAAATTATCAACACATTATTTCTAGGTGCACTTTTTGTAAGTTCTGTAACTAAAAAAGTAAAGGACTGGATAATAACAGTTGGTGTTAACGATACTCCAGTACAACTAAAGGTAGACACAGGGGCGCAGGCCAATATATTGGCACTAGGAGCTGTCCAGCTGAGGCATCTTGGGCTGGATCAAAACAACCTCATGCAAAGTAAGACTAGACTTACTACTTTTACGGGGGAAGCAATTGGGTGCTTAGGTAAGTGTTCTTTACCTTGTAAGTTTGACGGAAATATTCATACCTTAGATTTTTTCGTGGTAGCTTTTGGAGGCGCTTGCAACATTATCGGCCTGCAGTCAGCCATCAAATTAAATTTAGTTGATCCAGTTCATAACATCTCTGTTTCAACGAGTATCCTTAGTGATTATAATGATCTGTTTCAAGGATTAGGATGTGTTGAAGGCGAGTATGATATTCAGCTCAAAGATAATGCTGTTCCGGTTGTACATGCATCACGCAAAGTTCCATTGGCCATTCAGCCTAAATTAAAAGCCAAGCTGGATGAGATGGAGAGGATGGGAGTTATAGAAAAAGTTTCACATCCTACTAATTGGGTAAATTCTCTAGTGATTGCCTACAAGCCTAATGGAGATTTAAGACTTTGCATTGACCCTAAAGACCTAAACAAGGTTATTCAGCGACAGCATTTTGATTTGCCAGTTTTTGATGAGATTAGTAGTAAGTTGGCAGGAGCAACCGTGTTTAGTACACTTGATTTGAGCAATGGCTTTTGGAATATAAAGCTTTCAAGTAGTAGTTCAGACCTGTGTTGTTTCAACACTCCTTTCGGGAGGTATAAATTTCTGAGAATGCCTTTTGGGCTATGTAGTGCCTCAGAAGTTTTTCAGCTTCGTATGCGTCAACTTCTTGAAGGTATTGACGGAATAGAGGTATATATTGATGATATTTTAATTTGGGGACGTACACAAGTTGAACACGATAGGAAATTGAGACAAGTTTTGGACAAACTCAGACAAGAGAATGTAAAATTGAACAAAACTAAATGTAAGATTGGTGTTTCTGAGGTCAAGTACTTAGGACACATTATTACTCCAAGTGGAATTAAACTGGATGATGCCCGAATTGAAGCAATTTTATCAATGAAGAGTCCTAGAGACCGCAAGGAATTGGAGAGATTTTTAGGGGTCATTAATTATATTGGAAAGTTTATTCCAAATTTCGCTACAGTAAATGCTCCATTAAGGAACCTGCTAAAGAAAGGCGTAGATTATGTCTGGTTGCCTGAGCATCAGAAAGTATTTCAGGAACTAAAGGGTTTGCTGGTTAAAAAACCAGTATTACAATTTTTTGATGAGAAGTTGCCTTTGGTTTTATCCGTTGATGCCTCAAAAGATGGTTTGGGTGCAGTTCTTTTTCAGAACAACCTTCCGGTAGCTTATGCTTCAAAGGCATTGACTGAGTGTCAAAAAAGATATGCTCAAATTGAAAAGGAGCTCTTAGCGATTCTCTTTGGTTGTGAAAAGTTCAATCAATTTATTTTTGGTAGAGAAATAACCATTGAAACAGATCATGCTCCTTTGGTGAGTATAGTTAAAAAATCATTGAATTCATGTTCACCGCGTATTCAAAGAATGTTGTTGAAACTGCAAAAGTATCAATTCAATTTGGTTTACAAGCGTGGTAAGGAGTTGTATTTAGCAGATACATTATCTAGGTCTTTTATGGAGAGTCAAAGCTCAGAACTTGAACTGGACTCAAGTGAGATTGAAGCTCACATTGATATGTTAATTTCCAACATAAATGCCAGTGATGGGCAGTTAAGAAACATACAAAATTTAACTGAAAGCGATGAGGAGTTGAGAGTTCTGAAGGACTTTATTCTCAATGGATGGCCAGAGCACAAAAACTCGCTGCCTGATATAGTGAGAAAGTACTGGCATGTTAGAGGAGATCTCACTTATAAGTCCAATATTATATTTAGAAATAACTGCATTGTTGTACCTAGTCAGCTCCGAAAAGAAATGTTGTATCGTTTACATTATCCGCATTTAGGTATAAATAAGACGTTGTTACGAGCTCAAGATGCTATATACTGGCCAGGTATTCATTCTCAAATATTAGATATGATTTCAACCTGTGAAACATGTATAGTAACAACAACAAAAGAGAGGTTCTCATACCTCATGATGTACCACTCTTTCCATGGGAGAAGATTGCACTTGATATATTCGAGTTAGACGGTAAAATGTATTTACTTGTAGTTGATTACTTAACAAAGTTTCCGGAGTTAGCTTTATTGAACTCGCTTACAAGTGATTCTATTATAAATAACTTAAAACGGATTTTCAGCCGGAATGGTATACCCAAATCAATAATGAGTGATGGTGGTCCTCAGTTCACATCTCAACGCTTTGCTGAGTTTGCTGACAGTTGGGGTTTTGATCTAATTCGTTCAAGCCCTGAATACGCTCAATCCAATGGGTTAGTAGAGAGAACTGTTCAAAGTGTTAAAAAACTTCTCAAAAAAACAATTTATGAAAAAAGAGACCCATACTTAGCATTGTTAGAATTTAGGAATACGCCTATTTCAAAAGAAATTCCTTCACCGGCTGAAAATTTATTCAGTAGAAAGATAAGGGGTATTTTACCTATGCAACTTAAGCAATTTATACCCAAAGTCAATAGGAATTTAAGAAAGTCTTTATTAGAAAAGCAGCTTATAGATAAATATTATTATGATAGGAACAAGGCTGTTTTGAGACCATTAGCAACTGGTGAACCTGTATTTTTTAAGATTGGCAAAGCTTGGAGGAAGGGGATAATACAGGAGAGGCTTAATGAGAGATCATACAAAATTAATGTTTATGATCGGTTTTACATCCGTAATAGGTTTCACATAAAACCCCTAAGGAATAGTATTCCACAATACTACATTCCTGACGAAGATGTACCTTCGTCATCTTTCTTGCCCGAGTCAAATGCCAATGAGTCTCTTGTGGGGCCAGATGTGCTTCAGAATGTTGTTATGGCACCAGCCACACACTGTGCTAGAACAGGCTTACATCGCAATGAGGATGGCCTTTTAGTGACATCATCGGGTCGAGTTGTGAGACCTCCAGCTAGACTTAATTTGTAGTTGGTCAAGCACGAGCCGTTATGTTTTATTTTTATTATTGTAATAAGTTTCTTAAGTTATACTAATACAATACCTTGACTTTGTTTATAAGAAGGAGATGTTGTATATAGCCTTTGTGCTACGATTGTCAGATTTGAAAAATAAAGTTGAAGGCCTTCTGGTTCTGTCATCTTGAATGGATGGTTTTATTTTACAAAAATTAAATATATTAATTTTGTAACATCTCAACTTAACAGTAGGTACGTATGGGACAAATCTTGCAACTGAATTTTAAAACAGTTATCCTTGGTTATCCCCAACCAATCGAGCTAAAATGCACGTTTAGCTAAGTACCTAACATTATTCCAAATCCAATATGGCGGGCTCCAAAAGATGGCGGTCTTATATTTTATCGGCCGCAGAAATACGAAAAAAGCTTGTTTTTTAGGGTTCCGTACCCAAAGGGTAAAAACGGGACCCTATTACTAAGACTCCGCGATCCATCTGTCTGTCTGTCCGTCTGTCACCAGGCTGTATCTCGTGAACCGTGATAGCTAGACAGTTGAAATTTTCAGAGATGATGTATTTCTGTTGCCGCTATAACAACAAATACTAAAAACAGAAGAAAATACATATTTAAGCGGGACTACAACAAACGTAATTTTTTTGCCGTTTTTTGCTCGATATTAATAACAGCAACAGGTAGACGCTTGAAATATTCACGGAATATTTCGTTGTATATTCACTTAAAAAAATAATAATTATTAAATTAAAATAATATAAATTGAGGGGGGCTCCCATACAATAAACCTGATTTTTTTGCCGTTTTTTGCGATAATGGTACGGAACCCTTCGTGCGCGAGTCCGACTCGTACTTGGTCAGTTTTTTTATTATTACCTAGTCTGTACAATACTAATAATAGAAAGAGGAAAGATTTGTATCTTTGCGAATAAACATAAAAACTACGGGACCGATTACAAAAATTCTTTCACCGTTGGGAAGCTACACTATCCCCGGGTGACATAAGCTACTTTTTATCCCTGTATTCCCACGGGAATGGAAAATAAGCGGGTGAAACCGCGAGGCGTCCGCTAGTTGTTTATATTCTTAAAAACTTAGGTACTTCTTAAACGCTCCTTAGGCTCCTAGACAAAGTGACTTTCTGTTATCAATAACGATTTTAATGGGTAATCATTAAAAACAAAGATAACATTTTTAACACGCTTTTATTAGCTTGGTATGTATGTATCTATGTATCAATGTAACGGAATCTTTGAACGTGATTTTCACCCACTTCAAAACGTTGGATTGATTTGAAACTTTGCACACTTATCAAGGACCGATGACAATGCAATAATTTAAACAGTTTATCCCATTATCCTTACCAATAAAGCGTGTTTTTTAGTTTTTAGAACTACAATTTATTATGTTAATAATATTAGTTAGACCTAATGAAGGGCTAGAGCAGTGGTGGCCCAGTGGTATCGGCCGCGACTTACAAGTAGTAGGTCGTGGGTTCGAGCCCAGGCAGGCGCTTTACTTTGTGTAAATAATTTCATCACCACTGCTCTCAAAACGGTGAAGGAAAACATCGTGAGGAAACCGGCATGTCCTAGAACCAAAAATTCGAAGACATGTGACATCCACTAACCCGCACTGGGCCCGCGTGGTGTATAACGGCCCATTCCCTCTCACAGAGAGGAGGCCTGTGTCCTAGCAGTGGGATCATAGGCTGATGATGTGATGAAGGGCTGGGCAGAGCTGCTTCCTGACCCTTCGGCAAATAAGGCGAAATGTTATGTTATTGTTATGTTTTGAATACAAAACTAGTTATCTCGATCCGATTAATGATAATAATTATTTATCGTGTCACTTTAACGCGGTCAAGCGTAACGAGTTGATTGGCACTGCCGTGAGTCACACATTATGATTGTTAGTTTTAAGTTTTATTTTTAAGTTTATTTTCATAATTGTGTAGGTAACTTAATTTGTGGTACGTGCCAATAAACGATTTTTCTTTCTGTCTTTCTTTCATATTTTATTTAATGATAAGATAAACACTTTAATAAGAGGGTATTCACCTTTACATTTTTCTAATCTTTACGATATTATAGTCTTTTTTCGGGGAAGTACCATGCAGTGCGTTATTGTGATCTAGGCCCTAGACCAAAGCGAACCAGGTGGTTGGATATCTTTGGGAACGGTCGTAAAAGTCCGTGTTTCTTGTTGAACGCGTATTATAAGCAATAGCTCAGATGGCCGTATCTATGTGTAGGTAGCTGTACAATGTGAGAGATAAATTATTTAATATTTTTTTAAGAGATGTCACATTTTATTTTGAACTACCTCCTGTTTATATTTATAGTATTGTAACCGACTATCTTTCCCCCACTTTGCGAGCGAGTTTTGCTGTAAAAAGGGGGCACGGTCTTTCGGCAGATAGCCGTGAAGATACGGCGCTGTAAGACAGCGTCGCGGCGCTCCCACTGAACACATCGCACCCATACGTCTGGCAGGCAGTGTATACACCCTCACCCCACCCAATATACCAACCTCCACATGCCCAAGAAGACAAACATAAGAGAGGATCTGGGCGTATTCACTACCGTAATTCATGCGCCACCAGTGCCGCTAGGCCAATAGGAATGCTCATATCTCATGCTGATTTTTTGGTCAGGGTACGGCCTTAAGCAGTAGCCAATCACTCTACAATGTAATAACAATATATATATATATATATATAAATAATACTTTGTAATTAAACAGCCAGACAAAATCAAAAAACGAAAAAAAAAACACAGAACAGAAGTTGATTCAGTTCTCTGAACTGTCAGGTACGTTTTCTTACATTAATATGTCTATGCTGACTTTTGATATCTTTCATGCATTATTTTAATCGAATCCAACTCGGCTGGGCAGCGTTCGGGAAGTCGCGCGGTATCTTCTCGTCCAACTTACCACAGTGTCTCATGACGAAAGTCTATGACCAGTAAGCGCCGAGGCAATGAAGCTCGACGAAGTCCCGGAGAAAGAATTTAACTGTCTTGGATCCCGCAACGAAATTAATCAGAAAAGAATGACGGAGGAGTAGGGAAAAATAATATAAATTTCCACTTCCCTCCATATCAAGCAGGAGACAGAACAAACAAGGCATGACATGCACAAAGGGTCGTTTACAACTGGGATAAGGCCAGTTGCCTAGCACCACGGATAAAAATTAGCATTAATACATTGTGAGCTGTTATATTTGATTCCAATAATAGGTATGGCAAAAACGCTTGAACGCACGGAAATTTGTTCTAGTTTCCACAAGGTCCGTATAGTAAACAACTCCTGATGCAGCCTGTACATTATTCAACATAATATTGCGTTCATTCTGCCAAAGAATACACTCCCATAAGATATGATGTGCAGATAGTACATATTCGCAGTCAGATGTAGAACACTGACATAAGGCGAGGCAACGAGCTAGAAGGAAAATAATTTACTTTTAAAGTTACCATACCCTGTGAAATCTGTTTAAAACAAGCTTTGAATGGACTAAAAATATGAAATTTAGCAATTACGATGGTGCTATCTTATCTGGTTGAGAAGTTGTTATGCCCACCTTCCGGCTCTATCATGAGACCAGCTGCGTACATAAGTACGATGCCAAGAAGTGTTTGAAAAATTGATTACTAGTTGCCGGACACAGATACGAAAGCAAAGTGATACAAAAGCGCTTGTCATAATAATAATTATAGAATATACTTTATTGTGAACATAATAGTTAATATTATGTCTAGTGCAAGGGCTGCTTCGATATTTTATAAATAAATTAGTTAATCTTCTTCTTCTTAGCGTGTCGATGACAAACACTCTTTTTAGTTAAATGCCTTGCCTGGCCCAGAATTCAGCCACGGCAACGCCCTCCGCTGACGCAGTCATAAGGTCCTCAGGTGAACAGACAACAGGACATGCGGCACAAGACGAAAGGTGGGCCATGGTCTGCGGGGAGACGCCGCACAAGCACCGAAGATCGGAACCATCCGAGAACCCCCACCTATGAAGATTGTCTTTGCTGCGGCCGATCTGAGTGCGGAGCCTGTTCAGAGTTTTCCAGGTCGGCCAAGGCAATGCGTGCCCAGGCGAAAGGGTCTCCGATGGCTCTAGGAAATGATCAGGGAGTTTAAATTTCTCTCGCCAAAGATCGCATCTTTCCGTGGTGATGTTTCCAATAGATGGACTCACGCAACCAAGAAAACTTTTTCGACTTTTAAGCCTCTGGGGCACCGAGGTGTAGTTGTGCATTGGGTGGCGCGAGTCACTTTCTTGCTTTGCCCTTTCTATACGGCTTCCCATAGTCCTACGCACATCCGGGGGCGCGATGCCGATAAGTGGATACAGCAATCGTACCGGAGTCGGTTTAAGGCATCTGGATATTCGGCATGTCTCGTTTAGTGCTGTATCCACTAAGCTCGAGTGGGCGGAACGGCTCCATACTGGACAGGCATATTCACTAGCGGAGAAACAGAGCGCCATTCCAGTAGTTCGCAAGACCCGGGGAGATGCTCCCCATCTAGTGGATGTAAGGCGACGTAGCAGGCTGTTCCTGGCATGCACCTTTCGCTTAACAATCTCACAATTTTTCCTGTAGTTGAGGGACCTGTCCAAAGTGACGCCGAGGTATTTTGGATGGGGACTATGGGTGATTGGTAGCCCCTGCCATGAGATGTTGAGTGTTCGACCCGCTTGTCAGTTACGGAGGTGGAAGGCGCACGACTGCGTTTTTGAGGGGTTTGGTTTCAATGCATTTTCTGTATAATAGTAACTGAGGTCTGAAAGTGCGACGGAAAGGCTGGTTTCAATCTCCTCAAAATTAGTGGCTTGGCAAGTTAATGCCAGGTCGTCTACATACAGAAAGCGGGTCGTGTTAGGACTCACCGGTTGGTCGTTGGTGTATATGTTAAACAGCAATGGAGCCAGCACACTGCCTTGGGGCAGTCCATTCTTCTGGGTCCGCCACCTACTTTTATCATCGAGAAGGCTCACTTGAAATCGTCGGTTACTGAGGAGCTCTCTAAGGATTCGAACAAACTTTGGATCCTCTGTTAGGTTGGTAACCTTCCATAACAAGCGCCTAATGTTAACGGTGTCGTAGGCTGCCGACAAATCCACAAATACTGCACCCGTCACCTTCTTGGTTTCGAACCCGTCCTCAATATGTTGCGTGAGGTTAAGGACCTGCAAGACTTCCCAGGTCTAAATCCTGATTGCTCTGGTATAAGTTTCGGGTCGACAAGGTTTGAGAGACGGGCTAACAGTAGTCTTTCGAAAAGTTTGTAAGTGTGGCAGAGGAGCGATATAGGGCGGAAGTTTTTGGGATCGTTGTGTGGTTTCCCAGGTTTGGGGATTGCAATGACTTTAGACCTCCTCCAAAGACGAGGTATATTCGCAGACTCCAGACAGCGGTTAAAAAGTTTTAGCAACCATAACACCGATTACCAACACATTAGTTAATTAAAATTATTATTAAAATAAATAAATTGAAATTAAATTGTTTATTTTGTCGGTTTAAGAAAAAAATACCAGGAAGGATTTAACTTGGAGGCTTGACTTTTTCCGACATCTTCAACAATTATCGATATATTTAAATCAATTTACACAAAACCTTACTCATGAAACACTCTGGCAGGCAATGAAATATAAAAATTCAGCGAAAAATATAAAAACGAAGTATCTTATTCACCGAAAAGTATGTACAAACAATAAGTACCTATGTAACTATAATTATTATATTATCACCCTAATTAAAAGTTAAAAGCTGACTCTACCTATTCAAACGTCACAGCCTTCTGAATCCTAAGTAATTTAAGCCGTGTGGCTTCCTACATACCCCGTTTAAGTGCCTACTCCATTTTGTATGGCTTTAATCACCGCTTTTGAAGTTGACTGTGTTTCCGAGAACCTAAGGATTTATATAAAGCCTTTAGTTCGATCGTAAAATATTAGAGAAGTTATTACGGCAGGCTTATTACTTATCTTTTGCAAGAGCAAAACGATAGCGATCAAACGCTTTATGTCATTAAAGTCGGCATTACCTGCAGTGTAGGTATGGTAGGTCCTACACAATGGTTTGCTAATCGCTCGCTGTTTGTCAAATGCAATTATTTAAAAAAAAGCCGCCAAAATCTCTAAATCTTTTGTATTGAAGAGCAATTATTGCGCGAAAATCGCTATCGTTTTGCTCTTGCAAAAGATACGTAATAAGCCTGCGGTTGTTTAGTTTTCACATGGCAATAGCGGTCTTTGGCCATCCCTAATAGTCTATCCATATAATTCCTTTCTCGTAGGAACCTAAGCAATGAACTTTGTCTCTGATGAACATGGACACAATGGAAAACTATACCGGAACGCCGTTCCTCACGCACTATTCTATTGCAAAAAAGGCCACAGTACCCAGGTCAATAAATTCCTAAAAATAAAATCCATCAAGAGGCGGTTTTCGAAAATAACTCGAAACGTCTCGAGTGGCATTTTTCGTTACGTGACGATTTCTACCAGGCAACTCCTACCGCAGAAGATTTAATCTGGAAAACTATTATTACAGATTAAATCTTCTAAACTAATGCTCATAAATAGCTAAATGATTGTTTGGTGATCGTTGGTGTTGGATGATTGGAAAAACCGAGTCGATTAAACAAATGCTCGCACTGATTCTCTATCACTGAGTGCTACGATAGGCTACTTTTTATCTTGGCAAATGCACGGTTCTTGTGTACTAAGCTACGAGGGCGAAGCCGCGAGGAAAAGCTAAGTGACAAATATGACCGGTATCATTATTATATCATTGTCATCACAGGCATAAACATAAGCAACCCCCAAGCGTCGCCACATCGACCACCAGGCGTATTACCTAAGAAACCGAATTCAGCAATCATTGCGCGATCAAACGCTTTATGTCATAAAAGTCGGAAATACCTATAGTGTAAGTATAGTAGGTCCTACACAATCGTTTTCTAATCGCTCGATATTTAACAAATGCAAAACTTATTTTTAAAATATCTAAAACTTTCGTATTGAAGACCAATTATTGCGCAAAAATCACGTAATAAGCTTGCGGGACCGGACCCGACTCTTCAGCCAAAGCAGACTCTATTATATATCTATTTCCAAATCAATACCGTACTCAATTTAAAACATTCACAAACATAAAAAAAATACTGAGAACAGATTTCAATAAACAAAAAGAAATGTAGAAAAGCTTTAATAAAACAAGTCGAAGTGAGTAATAAAATAAAACGGGAAAACAAAACACAGGGCAACAGTGGTGGAAATCTGGACCTGACGTGTATTGTACATACGTGCACTGCAAGCCAGAATAATTGGTACATACACGGTGTATGCTTTAAATTGTATTTTGTTGCAGTTTGTTATTAACACAGATACATCTAACTAGATAACGTAAGTCCCTCCATCTGTATGAACTGCATCTATATGAATGCCACTTTTTCACACACAATTTAAAAATAAATGTACTTAACAATGAAAGAAAACATTTCTAATGCCTCGGCTAACTTTTGCTATACAGTTGTTACAGCTCATTATGTCATAAACAGGCATTTTTCTAGATTTCGGGGGATTTTCGGTGGCGAAAATGCTAAATAAAAAGCTCAAATTACGATCATTGATCGTAATTTTACTTCGTTTTTTGAAACGCGAAGTACATCGCGTCATCTAGTTAGATTTATGTCTGTGGTTATTAATGTTTGTTTCTTTTCTTGATTGCAAAGCATTTTATTTGTTATTAATTTCTTTCAGTCGCTTCGCCTGTGTGAAAGTCGGCAATTATATATATACCAAGGGAACAAACTCCCGAGACAAAAAATATTATATGTTCTTCTGCAAGGTCTAGTCGATATCGGTTTACGCGATTAAACGTAACAAACATAAAGACGGAGTTATCTCTGCGTGCACGTATTATTTATTCTTGCATGTAAAAATATATCTTTATTATCTCTCTCTCCCTCTATAGGTCAGTAATGTCGTTTTATTCATATTCATATTCGTTTATTTGCTCAAACATGTGTACACATACAAGAATACAATAACATGCATGCAGCATAATATAAAGAAAAAACACAGGTTCAGACATGTTTGCCACAAATTGTGGCGTGCAAATATATTATGATGACTATTATGATTGTCATAAATTAATTTCATTCAATATCATTAAATTAAAAATGTCAACAGAAAATATAAAAAAAGTAGTAACAAATAAATCCCAATGTCAAAATAAATTCTACAGTCAGAAAAGCATTAAGTTATTAGATCAATTTATCTCAAGGACTTTGGCGTTTTTTGAAAATTCAGCTTTACCTACAAATTTTGTTGATAGCTCTGCTGTCAGCAAGGTTTGATAGACAAACTAATAAGTAGGATACTTTGTTAAGAGCCGATAAGTCTATCAATTTCAGAACACCTGAATATTTATTAATGCACCACTTCTAAAAATCTTCCACAGTTCAGCTATCCGTCTGTTACTCTTACAAATTGAAGGTGGGTCTATTACCTTGTCCTTAAGTGTATGCAACCTCACGTTGTTGAGGCCCGACAGTAAAAAAACTTTTATTAGACGCTTGTCCATTGTTCCCATTATACTTAACGATAAATTATTTTCATAACAAAACGGCTACTACAGAAAAGTTTTTAGTTTCAATCAATAGAAAGTTTATGATCGCGTTTAGGTTTAGGATTCATTAAGGCTTTGTTATAGTATAAAATATTCATCGTCACGTATTTGGTAAGTTCGTAATTTTCGTTCTGATGTGGATAACTTGAATTTAGAATACGAGTGATTATCAAATTTTGGAACAAGAAACTCTGAGTCATACAAGAAAAACGTCAAATTCCATTGTAACTCGTACCTTTTTAAGGCCTTCTTAATTCGCCTCGGCTTTCCGTTCAGTCTAACTGGATGCAGCTTATCACTAGTATTTAACATGGAGCCTCTATCTGACCTCCACAACCCGGTAACTGGGTAACAAGATACCACTTAACAAGACTAGTGTAAATTGCCTGACTTCTAACTATCCGTAAAGTTTATCAAAGATTTACAAATGACTGCCTGCACCAAAAGCTTAATATGCTTTCCGAGGCACGGTGGAATCTCGCTATGTAAACATGGTCACCCATCCACCGATCAACCTCGACAAGCGTTGTTTAACCTTGAAGATCAACCCGTGCGGCTGTTATTGGAACGATGTTCCTTAAGAACGCAGCCTGCGGTAGGAGTTGCCTGGTAGAAATCGTCACGTAACGAAAAACGCCTCCCGAGTTATTTTATTTTTGGGAATTTATTGACCTGGGTACTTGAGGCCTTTAAATCAAGTCTTCTTTTGCAATATAATTCTGCGTGAGCAATGGCGTTCCTGATGCCCCCATCCGACTTGACCGTACAGGTTTTTTTTATTTAGCTACGAGTTTCTATTTTAGTTACAGATAAAATGTAAGCTATACTTTCAGAACATTTGTATCCAATTTTATACACGTCGTGTCTTCTAAATGAAGCGTGCTTGAAACGCTTAATAATAATTGCAATGTTAAAATTACCGCACTAGTGCAGAAACGTAGAAGTTAATCTATTTTATGCTGGTATGACGTGTTCTGCGTCGTCATATGAGATTCAACATAATTTCTATTACATATGAAGAGGACCCAGTTTTTGTTAGGGCTTTGAAATCAGCGATTGGTAAAATATAATAAAAAAATACTAACATGATATTGGAGTGTGTTGTAAACCTGTGATTAGCCTTCGAGATTTTTTATTGATACATTTTCCTTCGTTCCGAAAGGTTACATTCCCGAATGGTCACTTTTACGAAATGTAAAAGTGATGCAAGTGTATGTAAATGTATTTGTCTCTCCACCAGCACCAAAACTAGTCGACGGCACGAACTATTTTGTGCACAGGGTTAAAATGCCTGCTATCTCATCCGACAACTCGTGCGAAAGAGATAGATGCTGTGATGAGCAGTAAGAAGCTAGTTTGCGTACGAATTAGCACTTTTGCAAGTTTGTAGCAAAATGGATGATGATTTAGGACAAAAACGAGCGCGCGAAATTTTATAAACAGACCCTTGGGAGACTAGATATCATGAAAAAACGACTAAATGTATATTTTCAAAATAAAATTATTTGCATTGTTAAATTACTAATCTATCCCTTTATGGAGGCCGTTTCCTTTTTCTTATCGTATTTATTTCCGCCCAAAGATGCGTTAAAATTAGTGTTAAAATATGGAAATTTTGACGCTCATAACTTTCAAATATTTTACTTTTTTGTTTCCATACAGGGCTAGATAATTATGAGACAAATTGATATCAATTTTTATTTTGAACGAACATCGTCAAACAGTGGAGTAATTGACAGACTACGTTTGTATGGAAGAATGATGATCGACTAGTGTAACCTTCTAACCTTAAAGCCTCAGTTGACGATTGTGTAAGAATTGCTTCATTTTCAAGTCCGCCAACTTCATAGCCCCACCATAATGCCATGTTTACGGAAATGAGGGGCAATGAATTTTATCATAATCTTTGTAAGGAGATGAAGAATTAATGAACGTTGAGACAGGCAAATTACTTTACTAATATTATTTTAAAGAATATCTCTCCCTGAAATATCCTTGAGGGAATATTTGCTGAGTTAAGTAAGTAGATTTTCTCGTGCTTATATTTGGCTCGGATACTTTTTGATCAGAACAATATTTTTTGCTGTATTACCAGCAAAAAATACCTTGAAAAAAATAGGCAACTCATCGACAAAAAATCATTGATGATAAATAATCAATGATTTTTTTATCGATGGTGTGTTTGTTTAAGTTGTGCTAAGCGCTAAGTGCTTTGTTTATGTTCAAAAATCAAAATCAAAATCAAATATTTTTATTTTACATAGGCCTACATGGGCACTTATAAAACGTCGACAAAAGGTGCACGGTTCGGGTTAGTCGTTTCCTATGGAGAAGAACCGGCAAGAAACTCCATGGTTACTCTTTTAAATTGTTTTGTTTACAATATTTCCATGTTACAGCATTAGTACTTGGATATGGGGGGACAACGTAGGCCCGACAATAAGTCGTACGAAATTGAAAAAAAAAAAATAATGCACGAAATAAAAAGTTATCAAATGTTAACAATCATCTAGAAAACTAGAAAGCCTACAATGTTCACACATTCACAATAGGTAAAAGAATCTATACAAAGGTAAAAAAAAAAAAAACCACAACACTAAATTTAACATGTGGCACAAATACTGTAATCAGTGCTGTAACTATTCTTAGCTAAGGGCTATAATGATGATTGAAAAATATTGTAAAAAGTCTAATTAAAAGAGAAAAAAAAATGAGATTGAGAATAGTTAGAGATATCCATATATTTGTGCCGTTTATGAGTTACCAGGGAAGCCGCATGCGCAGAGGGTGTCAAAGCCAAATTTTTTATCTTCAACGTAGTCCTTGATTTTATAATATGCTTTTTTAACAAGGACACGTTTGATGTAGTTTTTGAACTTTCCATCGGTCAGTTCTATAACTGACTTAGGCAATCCTTGTTCGAAAATAGAACAAGGATTAAGTAATACAAGTTTTTTAAACTCAAACTGATATGTACGCAATTACACTTGTCAATGCTCATCCATTGATTCTAAAAACGTTGGTACTATCTTGTCTGGTTGAAGAATTGTTATGGCCACCGGCTCTATCACGAGACCCATAGTACTCCATAATTTCGATGTTTCCAAAGTTACATAATAAGTACGCTACGTTTCTGCTTAATCAGATGCCAAGAAGTGTTTCAAAAATGAAATCCCTCGGCAATCATCGCATTTCTGAATACAAACGAATGCTAATTTCTATTTCCATCAATTATTAGATTTATCGTGCATAATAATTAGAATTCAGAACCAAGTACTTTATTGTTGTTTTGTTTTGATTTCCGTGTGAAATATATAGAGCTGTAAAAATAGCAGGTTTCCTTCGATTTTAAATTTATTCCACACATCCATCTCTACATTCTCATTTCTGCTACATGCAATCTCGGGTGTAAATCATTGTTGCGAAGTTCATTATCGCGAAAGTTTACTGTCGCGACGTTTATCGTTGAACACCATTGTTTTCATTTATCTAGGTAACCAGCAGCGATAAAATATGTCTATTACAGTTTTTATAATTATAGATTTAATTGTGTAACTGGGATATATGTGCAGTTACTGGTTAACGATAGCCATAGGGTTATCATCACCCTCCTTTTGGCTTCATCGTTGTCGGGTAATCATCCCGACAACGATGAAGCAAATGGAGGGTTATGATTTTAACCAGTTTTTATGTATGTATCTTCATCTGTTCCCTCATAAATTCTAAACTACTCATCATATTTTGACTAATGAGGTATCGTTAGAAGTGTCTTGATCGTGCGCTAGTATATGCTATGAGACAATACACTAATAAATAAAATAAAAATATGTGGCGCCCTCTAGAGGACATAAAGTCATGAATAAAAAAATGTTTTATGTATAAAAACTTATATAGGAAACTTAACCTAAGTAGCTATTATGTCCTTCTTTGTGTATATTTCAGACCAGAGCCTCGAACGCAAGCGTTTTGTACGTCGTAGTTCGTGAATATAATACAGCATAATGAAGTGTCCGGCTCGTAGATAATCTATTGTCAATGAAGAGGAGGACTAGCAGATGCATAGGATCAGGATATAGTGGTGAAAGAATAGCGGGTTGGGAAGAAAGGAAATCGGCTGCCTAAGTTATAGCATAGAACATCTTGAAGACAACGACTAGTAACGGTTGGACGCTATCTATGCTCTGTATCTCACTCATTTCAGCCGAAAACCACTTCTTGACTGATCAGTCCTGGGCGTTTCACATCACTCAGATTTCTGCCGGATTCTTCGGTCCACCTAGAGGGAGGCCTTCCAACGCTTCGTCTTGGAAAAGAGTGGACTATATGCTCGGAGTTTCCTTGCGAATCAGATATGTAGCCATCCGCAAGAGATCCAGGGTTACCGACATATTGCTCGCAGAACGAATAGTCGATGGGGCCGAAAAGTTCTGGAGTGGTTCTGTATCTGTACAAATAAATAAAACCGGCAAAGTGCTAGTCGGACTCGCGCACGAAGGGTTCCGTACTATTATCGCAAATAACGGCAAAAAAAACACATTTTTGTTTGGGAGCCCCACTCAAATATTTATTTTATTCTGTTTTTAGTATTTGTTGTTGTAGCGGCCACCACCACCACTATTGTAGATGAAGTTTAAATAAATAAATAAATATACATCATCTGTGAGAATTTCAACTGTCTAGCTATCACGGTTCATGAGATACAGCCTGGTGACAGACGGACTGCGGATTCTTAGTAATAGGGTCACGTTTTTACCCTTTGGGTACGGAACCCTGAAAAAAGTCTGTTTCTAACATAACATCACTCCTGCGTTCCACGAAGGGATAGGCAGAGGTGTGAGAATTTATAGATAAAAAAACCTTATAATGCTTTGCCCGACGTGGGCATCCAGAGCTGGGCAAAATACACTCTTTGTTGTAATAAAAATACATATAACAAAATATCCCAAATATATATTTGTATTTCAATTATGTATTTTAATTATAAGTAATTCAAATACTGCCCAACCCGGCATCGGACCCAGTACCTCATGCTCAACAATAGTACTTGCGACCACCTAGACCAACGAGGCAGTCTGTTTAAATTCCAAAATAACACTTTTACATAATGCATATGAATGTTACACGATACATATACCTACCTAAAAAAAAATACCCTCCTTCGGCAGTTGGGTAAAAAGTAGAAAGACAGACTTTCTACTTTTTACCCAACTGCCGAAGGAGGGTAATGTGTTTATCAGTCTATGTATGCATATATGTATGTATGTATGTTTGTTCCTATGTGGCGTTCTAGAGACCAAACGCGTTGGCCGATTTTGATGGTTCTTACGTCAATCGATTCGTCTTAATCCTGCGAGTGTCACTGGCTACATTAAAATGGTAAAATACGAAGATGGCGGATTTAGGGCGCCATATTGTGGGGGCCAACCCATCGTGTGGAGTATAAAAAAAAGGGCTACAAGAGCTGATTTCAAAAATATATAACACTTATATGTTTAAATGTACCTAATTCGAAAAAAAATAACTAAAAAGCTATAAATAAAAAAAGTTAATTAAAAAAATCAAAAAACCCGAATGCTTGAAAAGCGAACAGACAGCATGATTTTCTCCTTGTTTACGTCTTTTTTGTTCGCTTTTCAAGCAGTCGGGTTTTTTGTTTTTTTTATTCTGGCTGATCTCCGATATAGCTGTACACATTTTGATCGGACATTCAAAGCGAATTTTCATAAGTAGAGGTGACTACTTACCTCCTATCTACCATCAATGACCTCTTGCCATTATCATTCCAATATTAAAAGAAAACCTACCTAATCGCCATCTCTTAATCACTACAATCGCTACCTTAGCGTTCACCGACCGGTGAAACAAGGGGCCCTATTGTCAAGTCTACTATCTACAGATACGGAAAAAACCACATTAAAAACTACACCTCAATCATTCAAAACTCAACCTTCTGTGTTAAAATTTAAAGTCTTCTCAATCGTACAACTAAAATAGTCTTCAAGTATCGCGATACAAAGTTGCCTAGCGCATGTAAAACATCTAAAATAGACTTTATGTGATCAAATTTAAGGTGCTAATGAACTGTAAATGTAATATAGTTTTAGCGAGACACGATGGTTAAGCACTCAATGTACCCTTTATCTTAGATTAAAAATGGGGGGATCCCCCCTTTGCATAGTCAGATAGATAGGTGTTGATATTTATCGAAAATCGACACTTCTCTTTAACACAATGGTGTCTGAAAGGCATTCTTTTAGCTCTTGCACTTAAATCAAAGGACTCTATAGGTTGTTTTTGAAAGGAAATGCTTAAAAAAATAATAGTTATTGGAACGGCATCGGATTCAATGAATGCATAGAGTTTAAAAAACTTTTTAACATAAAAATTAAACCGACTTCCAAAACAAAATAACACAAAGCAAAAAATTACTTTCTTTTCGGAAGTCAATGTCTTTGGTTTTGTTATGGAAGCCAGGTTAATATTTTTCTTAAAAAGTTTTCATTTTTCTCTTTTTAGTTTTGTTTCGACGAAAGTATGCATTATTGAGGATAACTCAAAATCTGCTCGTCAGATTTTGATCAAATTTAAATGGGACCACATGAGAAGCACCAGCTTTCGAATAAAAAAAGAATCATCAAAATCGGTTCACCTAGTAAAAAGATCTGAACAGACATAAAAAAAAAGTCGATTTGAGAAACTTCTTCTTTTTGAAATTGGTTAATAAGTTCTACTCTATAGATCGTGGTACATGGACTATCAGCGGTAACGATTGCCAAACGTCGAAGATGTTTGGGAGTGATTGAGCATGTTCAAACTTTTGGTCTTTTCGACAATCTTTATCGTTGACAGAATGTAACTTTGAGCACTATGAGATAGACTGTCTAATTGCTCAAAGTTACACTCTGAAGTAGGTCGCATCATCATCATCTTCAGCCTATTAATGTACCCACTGCTGGGACACAGGCCTCCTCTGTGAGAGGGAATGGGCCGTAATCCACCACGCTGGCCCAGTGCGGGTTGGTGGATGTCACATGCCTTTGAATTTTTGGTTCTAGGACATACCGGTTTCCTCATGATGTTTTCCTTCACCGTTCTGAGAGCAGTGGTGATGAAATAATTTACACAAAGTAAAGCGCCTGCCTGGGTTCGAACCTACGCCACCACTGCTCACGCCGCCGTAGGCCACATATTAAAAAAAAAATATGAAAATCTTCAATAATGATAATAGATGTTAGAAATTTTAAGTAATAGGTATTCATTAATATTTATCGTACAACCAACCTGCTCCGACATGTTCGAACATGTTGGGGTCGATTTCCAGTCTAAGGATGTAACTGAAATCAATTTTTACCCAACTGCGGGAGGGTAATGTTTTTCATGGAACGATTGCACTGACCTCCACAAGTTAGTAACTGGGTAACATGTTTTCAAAAGATAATATATTAATTACAATTGATTATTAATCGCTGTGGTAGGGGGTGGCAGGGGGTGTAAGGGGGCGCACTCGCAAACTTAGCGCCCCAAGTCAACCTCACCTGCTCGTGGTGCATCCTGCCGATCAACAAACGAGGCTCTGACGACAACCGACAAATGGCGGTATAACCATTTCAACAAATCTTCGCAGTCAAATGGCACAGACTGGTGACGGGCAGCAGCGTCACCAGTGCGAGAAACTGCGATCTGCGATCGCCAACCCGCATGCCCAGCGTGGCGATTATGGGCAAACCCTCCATGGCAAGTCAAAAGAAACCACGGCCCCCAGTTCCCGGCCGCCCTGCTGTTATTGCTGATTATGGCGGCGGTCACGGTAGCGGCAGGGCACTCGGGGGTGCGAAGAATCTCCGGGTTACGGATTACGGCCGCCAAAACCATAAAACAAAACTGACCTTGGCTACGTACAACGGACGCACGTTACGGCTTGACGAACACCTCGTGCAGCTTGAACAGGAGCTCGAGAATATAAGGTGGCACATTCTGGGGTTGAGTGAAGTCCGAAGAGAGGGGGAGGACACAATAACTCTTGAATCGGGCCACCTTATGTATTTCCGAGAGGGAGACCAGCTATCCCAAGGCGGTGTCGGGTTCCTGGTTAACAAATCCATCTGTAGCAACGTTGTGGAAGTCTCCAGTGTGTCGAACAGGGTAGCGTACCTCATAGTTAAGCTAACCGAGAGGTATAGCCTCAAGGTTGTGCAAGTCTACGCACCGACCTCGGCGCACTTGGACGACGAAATGGAGGAAATGTTCGAGGACATTTACAAGGCCTTGCACTCCACCACTAAGACCCACTACAGCGTTGTCATGGGAGATTTTAACGCTAAAGTGGGAGTACAAAATTGCAGCGAATCGGTATTAGGATCCTACGGGTTTGGCAGCAGAAATCATAGGGGGCAAATGCTTGTCAACTTCCTAGAGAAGGAGGGGCTTTTCGTAATGAATTCCTTTTTTAAGAAGCAGCCTCAAAGGAAGTGGACGTGGCAAAGCCCCGACACTATGACCAAAAATGAGATAGACTTCATCATAACGGATAAAAAGCATATATTCAGGGATGTCTCAGTGATCAACAGGTTTAATACCGGCAGTGATCACAGACTTGTTCGAGGCTCTCTGAATATCAACTTCAAGCTTGAGAGAACTCGTTTGATGAAGTCTAGGCTCCGTCCAAACTTGCTCCAAACTATGTTGGGATCTGAAGCGTTCCAATCAGACCTGGAGAACCGGTTCGCTGTCTTGGAAACCACAGACGACGTTGACCAGACGCTCGACCAAACGGTGCAAATCCTCAGGGAGGAAGGTACGAGATTTTGTAAGATGCGGCGTACGGGCCGGAAGTCTAAACTTTCGGAAGAGACTCTAAAACTCATGACGGAGCGACGGGAAAATCCACCAGCCACTTCGCCAGAACAGCGGACACTCAACAAAACTATTAGGAAACTGGTACGA
The DNA here is from genome assembly GCA_948252205.1 of Orthosia incerta. Classification (NCBI taxonomy): domain Eukaryota; kingdom Metazoa; phylum Arthropoda; class Insecta; order Lepidoptera; family Noctuidae; genus Orthosia; species Orthosia incerta. The sequence continues at coordinate 13,875,424 of OX411764.1, read as the reverse complement.
CGCGATCTCCGGCGATCCAATACGCTCTCTATAGAGAAAGCGATTGAGCAAAACCGGGGGTCAAAAGTGTTCTTCCAGCCACTTGGGAGGAGCCATCTGACGAAGCTGGCTAAATCGAGTGGGGATATCGTCGTTTCGAGGCCGGAGATTCTTTCAGAAGTTGAAAACTTCTACGGCCAACTGTACGCATCGCATGCATCTCGGCCTGATCCCGAAAATGAGGATTCTAGAGCCACCTTAATCCGCCATTTTACAGAAGACCTGCCTGAAGTAAGCCAAGATGAAATCGAGGCGGCTCTCAAACAGCTTAAAAATGGAAAAGCCCCGGGCGAGGACGGGATTACAACCGAGCTCCTGAAAGCGGGAGGACGCCCGGTATTGAAGGAGCTTGCGGGGCTCTTTAACTCTGTCCTGTTCTCTGGGAGAACTCCAGTGGCGTGGCAAAGGAGCGTGGTCGTTCTTTTCTTCAAAAAGGGTGACAAGACCCTTTTGAAGAATTACAGACCCATTTCGCTTCTTAGTCACGTTTATAAGTTGTTTTCGAGAGTCGTCACGAATCGTCTAGCGCGAAGACTCGACGAGTTTCAGCCACCGGAGCAGGCCGGATTCCGAGGAGGATACAGCACTATAGACCACATCCACACGTTACGGCAAATTATACAAAAGTCGGAAGAGTATAATCGGCCCCTGTGTTTTGCTTTTGTGGACTATGAGAAGGCTTTTGACTCCATCGAAACCTGGTCTGTTTTGGAGTCTATGCAGCGATGCCAAGTTGACTGGCGATACATCCAAGTGCTGAGATGTCTTTATGAAAACGCAACAATGACCGTCCAAAGTCAGGACCGGCAAACTAGGCATATCTCACTGCGTCGAGGGGTTAGACAAGGGGACGTAATTTCCCCGAAATTGTTTAGTAACGCAGTGGAGGATATGTTTAAGACGCTGGACTGGGAACGACGCGGCATTAATATAAACGGCGAGTACATCTCACACTTAAGATTTGCGGATGATATCGTCATAATGGCAGAGTCGGTGCACGACTTGCAGCAGATGCTGGATGGCCTAGCTGATTCTTCTGCACGCATCGGTCTCCGGATGAACTTGGATAAAACCCAGGTTATGTTCAATTCTCACGTCACTCCGGGATCGATTGTTATCAATGGCGGTGCTCTTAAAGTTGTTCGAGAATACGTTTACCTCGGGCAAACTCTGCAGTTTGGTAAGAACAACTTTGAGAAGGAGGCTAGCAGAAGAATACAGCTGGGCTGGGCGGCGTTTGGAAAACTTCGTCGAGTTTTCTCGTCGCGCATCCCACAAAGCCTGAAGACTAAAGTCTTCAACCAGTGCGTCCTACCTGTTATGACCTACGGTGCCGAGACGTGGACACTCACAATACGGCTGGTTCATCAGTTCAAAGTTGCTCAGCGAGCTATGGAAAGGGCTATGCTCGGAGTCTCTCTAAGGGATCGAATCAGAAACGAGGTGATCCGGCAGAGAACCAAAGTAGTCGACATAGCTCACAGAATAAGTAAGCTGAAGTGGCAATGGGCCCGCCATGTAAGTCGTAGAACCGATGACCGTTGGGGTAAACGTGTTCTTGAGTGGAGGCCGCGAACTGGTAAACGTAAGGTAGGACGCCCTCAGGCTAGGTGGAGCGACGACCTTCGCAGGGTGGCTGGTAGAAGCTGGATGACAGTTGCCGAAAATCGAACCAAATGGCGTGCAATTGGAGAGGCCTATGTCCAGCAGTGGACTGCTATAGGCTGATGATGATGATGATGATTAATCGCTGTGCATAACAAGTCATCTGGAGGGAATATTTTTTATACATTCCTTGCGAATTGCAGTTCTTTATCAGGTAGCATGTTTATCAAAATGTTATTCATAATAATGAAATGATACTGAGGAGCTCGTGGCTAAAGAATATCAGCCACAAGTCTCGATCTTCATGGTTAAGCAACGCTTGAAGAGGTTGTGTATGGATGAGTATCCATAATATACCGGTCGGGAGTCGGGGACGGTACACCGCTAGTGTTATCTTCTATCTTATTTTTTATATATCAGTTGACTATTATACTGACACGATTCATCCGAAAGACGTCCACAAAGAGATCAAGACCTCTCCTAAATATCGCGACTTTAACAAATGTTTGATTGCCCTTGCTCGGACATTGATGTAAAGTATAAAAGGCGGTGGTCCTAGCATACTTCGTTGTGGAACTCCGTAGACCACATTACGATCCTCCGATTAAATTTTTTCTTCTCTTTTAGTGCTTATATTTATTTTGCTTATTTCTGTTATTCGTTTTCTCTCACTTTACCCCTTACCCCATATGCATCAAGTTTTTTAAGTAAAATATTATGTTGCACGCCGCGTAATCGAATGCTTGGGTCATATCCGAAAACGCGTTAAAAGCTACATTTGGATCGTGGTGGCGCGTAGGGCTGGTTTAGTGGTCTGTATTTGCGATGCGGAGCAAAACGATTGACAAACGCTTGATGATAGGTAATTCGAGTTGCGGTGGGTATGGTACAACAGAATACAACCCGAAAATAAGGAAGGACGCACAAACCTTTTCTGGAACCTTGTGGTCGCGTCGTCAGCGCTGATTCAATTCACCAGGGTTCAAAGGGCAGCTTGGCATCAAATTACTGTCATCACACGTTAGACACAAACTGTTGATTATAAGTCTTATTACAAGCAAAAACGCGGTAATTCCAAAGTTATATTTTTCTTAGGAGCGGGGCCGACGCCATTGCGCTCGTGGTGCGGTTCAATTCGGAAGTCCTTTCGCCAAAAAAAATGACAGGGCGAGTCTTCTTATTCACTCGCGAGGTATGTGCGGAAAAGGAAAGGGTATAGGGAAAGCGGCTGTCAATCAAATTTTGAATGTTGGCGCAACCATTCCCCCCGGGCTTGAAGGGTTACCTTCAAAAAACAATAAACGAAACTAATCAAAAAACTAAATTCTGGTGTAACCTCTAACTGCTAACCTATTCCTAAACTAAATATGTATATAGCGTTACTATAACTACTAAACTAAGTTGAAACCTGCTGCTAATTAGGCAGAGGACAGAGGCGAATAACCGGACGTAAATACGAACCGGTTGCGAACTTAAAAGTGGAAAACTTCCTCCACTACACCAAGAGGCCAGTGTAGAGGGGGCGCGATCTCGGTCATTAAAACTACCACAGTACCAACGGTGACTGGATTCGATGAAGTATTCCACTTTTGACGCGACTGCAGCGTGTGCAAATAATCTGTTCGCCAACGCCTCCAAAATGATTAAACTAATCTATCCAAACTTTCCAGGCTTAGGGATCATTACGATTTGTGATATTTTCCAGAGAGCAGGGACATAAGAGTATCTGAGATAGGCATTAATAAGGATAGTAAGAAAGACTAATCCCTTTCTTGGCAGCTCCTTAAGAATTTTCGGAGTAATCAGATCGAATCCGGGTGCCTTTTTGGAGTTCATCGTAGGTATCAATCTAGATAGTTCCCGTGGAGATGTTGGGCGCAGAGGGGCACAAAGTTGCAAGTCCTGGTTGAGAATGACATCTATTTCAGGATCATCAGGAACTGCAGATTCATTCGGCTTGAATACATTGGCAAGGTGAGTGGCGAAAGCTTCACACTTTTCTTGATCTGAACGAGCGCATGAATTATCTGATCTGATGGGGGGGAAGCGTTGCTGAGGTTGTGCTAGATTCTTAGTTGCTTTCCAAAGGGATTGAATTCCTTTAGCTTCAGGGGTTATTCTCTCTAGCCTTTGTTGAAGAGCATCATTCTTAGTTTTCTGAAGAAGGTCTTTGAGCTCCTTAATGGCACGATTAAGACGAGTTTTGTCCCGTTAATTATGTGATGACTTCCATATTCTGCGAAATCGTCTCTTCTCAGAGATTTTTCTTCGGACTTCGGTCGGGGTAGGTGTACTATGCGCAGAATATTTTAACTTTAGGAGATGCAGTCTGTCTTCATCAACATCCATAGCGGGCAAATACTTAAGAGGAATCGTGTTTAAGAAGTGTGCCGGCGTTAAAGCTAAAGACTCCAACGGGTCACTAGATAAAGTTCGACACAGTGGATGAGTATTCATTACTGCCTCTATTTGAGTGAGTACAGTACTCAGCTCGTCATAAGAGAGAATCTGTGCGCTTACAACGCGGAACAGATGCGACTTGAGGCTCTTAATATTAACCTCCCAATCACTAACAAAGTGACTAGCTGCAGGCGTATTAAAATGCCATTCGTTCTAGGCATTCTGTTAGCGACGAATGTATCCCAGCGATGGGGTGAAGAATGTGCCCAACACAAAGCTACAGTAGAATCAGAAAAACCCATAATTCTATCAATAAAAATGCGGTGCCTAGTGCCTACAAGCATTGACAATAGAGCTGCTTAATTGCACTAACAAAAGTATAGCGCACAGCTCCAGGCGCGCTAGAGAAACGACCTTGCGAAGGGAGACTTTGGATTTAGCGATTATAAGACTAACCGAGACCTTATCACCATTAAACTCGTGAAAATAAACTACTCCCCCGTAAGCCTTTTCACTGCCTAGAACAGTAACTATACTGTCTGACAATATACCAACATGGCGCGGCATTTTTATTTGATCGAGCAATGGAAGCTCTTTGCGAAAGTGAGCCCACATTTTAACAATGTTTTCGGGCGCGGGGTCGTCCCAATCGCTATTGGAAAGCCAAAGTTCCTTTATAAGCAACTTGGCAATTAAAATTTTGCTTGTATTTCAGAGTATCACCTCTGTCTTTTTTCTTCTTAGAAAAATCTATAAATTTACGAAATGCTATACCTTCAGGCCAAAAGTCATCCTGCATGAGTATGCCATACTTGTGCTTTGGAACCGAGATCGTACATGCGTCATAACTTTTGGTTACCTTCATTATCATTTTCTCAATGTCAACACAGCATAATCTGTGATATCACTCTGTGTCACCTGTTTATCCACATGGTAAATATATAAGCCGTTTTTTTCATTTACAGCCTTAAACTTGCCCTTGGGTTCTATTACGGCATTGCCCCAGCCACAAATCGACTTCTCTTCTTCTGCTTCTGTACCAAGGTCCAATCGCCGTCCTTAACAATCTAAAACATCGTTTTAAATTTCGGTTCCGAAGTCAATTGGGTTATCACTTTTCTGAGACGCCACTGCCTGCCCCGGCTCGGTGTTATTGTTAGCGCACAGCTGTGAGCGTAAACCGATTTCACACTCGTTCCGATTACGCTCAATCATTGTCATTGTAATTGGAAAACAAACTAAACATGGTGTTATTTGCTGACGACACATCTTTAATTTTTAATATAAATAGACGTACTTGTCAGGTTGACGACGTAAATAACGCGCTACGGCTGGTTCAGGATTGGTTCACAGCCAATAATTTAGTTTTAAATGGTAAAAAAACCAAGTGCGTAAAATTTTCATTGCCGAATGTCAAAAGTACTGATTGTGACATTATGTTAAACAAGGAGAAGCTAGAATTCGTCGATAAAACGGTTTTCCTGGGGATCACGCTGGACTCAAGGCTGCAATGGGGTTCTGATTTGGTGTCCCTTGCGGGGCGGCTGAGTTCGGCGGCTTATGCTGTTGGAAAGATTCGTCGGTTAACGGATGTGGATACCGCGAGACTGGTATATTTTAGTTATTTTCATAGTATAATGTCTTACGGTATCTTACTATGGGGAAGGGCTGCAGACATTGAGTCAATTTTCATTCTGCAAAAACGAGCCATCAAAGCAATATATAATCTTCGCCGGCGCGATTCTCTAAGGGAACTGTTTGTGTCTGACATTAACATCATGACGGTTCCTTGTCAATATATTTATGAAAACATCATGTACGTGATAAAGAATTTACATATTTTTTGTAAAAACGGCGACAGACATAATTACGTTACTAGAAATAGGGACCAATTAGTTTCAACCAGGTTTCAGACTGGCAAAAGTAGCTTCATCTTTCATGTGGTACTGTACAAAATGTTACAATAAAATTCCTCCCCACATTCTTGAGCTGAACGAGACGAAATTTAAAACTTGTATAAAACGCACACTATGCAGGCTGGCATATTATAAGTTGGGGGATTACATCACTGATAAAAATGCTTGGCTAAATGCTATTCCTGCTCAACATCCACTAGGTGATATGCAGAACATTATTGTTTTGAAGTACTGTTGGAACTGCTGTAGACTGAATGAATATATTTGTATTGTATAAACTCAATTTACTTAGTATTGTATAACTGCACGGCACGTGTGTGAGTACTATGTACCCAACTGTAAATCTAGCATTTACTGTACCTGTGTGTCGTTCGTTGACTTGTGTGTGCCCTGGCAGTTGAGTGTGTCATGCTCTCTCAAATGTCTCTCTGATGGTGGCGCGTGTATTGGATCATCCGGTTCCCTTCATTATGGTTGAGCTGGGTGGTGCCATTCATGCGTCATGTTCGTGAACGGACGCCGTCAGTTGGGATTGATCATAACTTAACTGCTTCGGATGTTAATGCTTTTCTAGCATCTATTATATAACTGCACAGTACATGTGTGAGTACTTTTATTACTTTATGCCTGTACGTAGTATAGTGTGTAGTGCTATTCTGGGTGCATTTTCCTCACATATGTGAATTTATTAATGTATATACTTATGTAACTAAATATTGTAAAAAAACATTTTCTTTAAAAGAGTAAGTATGGAGTTTCTTGTGCATTCTTCTCCATAACAAGCTACTTTCCGAATGCACGGTAGAATCAACTTGTATAACTTGTAAATTTTAATGTACCTAACGTTCAAAAGTGCCGCTTGGCCACCAAGCGGCACTTTTGAACGTTAGGTTACTTGAAATAAAATATCTTTGTCTTGTCTTGTCCTGTCTTGTCTTTCAGGGTCGTCAACTTTTTCAAATCTGCTATGTCACGCTTGTTTGTTACTGGCTGACTAGCAGAAGCAAATTGTGATTTCATGTCATCAATTTCACTTCTCATCCTTGTTAAGTCTTTAAGAAGTTTGGTCACGTCTACATGACCAAATAGCATTGGCGGTAGTTGGTGCAAATCGATTCAACAATCGACAAATTTTAGCGATATTTGACAGTTCTTTCCATTGATGATCAGACCTCACTATTATGCATGTCCCACCCCTTTTGCTTTCTTCACAACTGAATCAGGCCGCTAAGCAGTAATTGCTTAAGTTCAGGTGTTTTTCATAACTTACCATCATAAAGTGCTCCGTATTGCATAAGACATCCACGTCTATTTTCTTATCAATTAATTCATTGAGGCAAACTGCAAGCGTATCGCATTTAGATAGCAAGCCAGCAATGTTTTGTTGCATGATGTAAATATATTTAGTCAAGGATAAAATTTTCTTTTCATTTTATGTATGTTACTAGGGGTACTTATGTAAGGTACTAGGGGTGGGTATGGGATCTACCACCTAGCGGTCCACCCCGGGCAACGGCACCACAGGCTTGCCTGTGGTACGGCTGAATGATCCCACTTAAGCGGTGGTAGGCTCCACAAGGGGCCGCCTGGCTCGCGACCACCATCCCACCGGAATCCGGCGCCAAGCAGCTTGCTGTGTTCCGTCGGGGTGTGGGACTGCCAGTGCCTTTGGGGGAGAAGGAGGATGTTAGTTGCGCTGTTCAGAACCGGTCTTGGTCTCTGGGCAAAACTGGCCGGGTAACTCATTTTGGAGGGTAGCGGGATCCGAAGCACGGTGCCAGCCGTTGGCCGACCGCAGTCAGTAGGGGGCCCAAGTAGCACGCCAGCCACGTGCCAAAGGCTGCCCCGCCAACTCGCGAAAAATCCCGGTATGCTCCACCGTGCCAGCTGGCGACTGGAAGGGAGGACCCGGTGGCCATATCCGGGGGGGTTCGGGCGTCCCCGCAGTCTCCAAATGAGTTCCCCATAGGTTGGGTTAGCTCCAGTGTTCCACTTGGTTCACTGAGCAGCGCCTCGACAGTTCGACTTCTTCCCCAAAAAACTCTAACATAAAATGAGCAACAAAAAGAAGAATAAGGTGAAACAACGGCTGCACTTCCTCCCACTAAAAGTGCACCTCACTTACATCAGGGGGCTGCACTCTAATCTCGATCCGGTCCACCACCACCTCGAGACCGAGAAGCCGCACCTGTTTTTCCTAACGGAGACGAAGATAACAACCCCGTCGGACGTGGCGTACCTCAACTACCCGGGTTACTCTCTTGAACACAAGTTCAAGAAGCAAGCTGGGGTCTGTGTGTACGTCCGCGATGGCATTTGTTGTCGTCGTCTCCGTTGCTTTGAGAGATCGAGCTTTTCTACCATATGGCTACTTGTGGACACTGGCGTGGAGAAGTCTCTCTACATCGGCGTCTACCGATCGCACTCCGGTGACCAGGAGACGACAGCGCTTTTTAATTGCCTCGTGGAATCGGCTGACATAGCCCAGAAACGGTACCCAACAGCGAAGCTTAATTTTCTGGGGGACTTTAACGCCCATCATAAAGAGTGGTTGTACCCATACCGGAAAACTGACCATGCCGGGTTGGAGGCGCGCAAGTTTTCTCTTTCGCTAGATCTAACCCAGCTGGTGAATGTGGCAACGCGGGTACCGGACGTTGACGACCATACACCCAATTGCCTAGATCTTCTCCTGACAACTGATCCGGACAGTCATTCGGTGTCGGTCTCAGCCCCGCTGGGAACGTCTGACCACTGTCTGGTGAAATCCGTTTCGACTTGCTCTCCTCCAGATGAGAGCCCTAGAGGCACGAGGCGAGTATGGCGATACGAGTCAGCAGACTGGGACGAGATGCGGCACTTTTTTGCGTCTTATCCTTGGCGGCATGTGTGTTTCTCCTCGGGTGATCCCTCGAGCTGTGCGGACGCGGTTGCGGATGTGATTCGGCAGGGAATGGAATATTTCATTCCATTCTCCGACATTCCGCTCGGTCCCAAATCCCGACTTTGGTATAATGCTGAATGCGCCCTCGCTGAGGCCCGAAAAGAGTTTGCCTACCAAGCATGGGTCGGGGCCCGCGACCGCAAAGTTAGAGCTCGTAGGGTTCGCGCGAAAAAAAGAGCCTTTAATTCTGCCGCCAAGTTCTGCAAGCGGGTTCTGCGTCGGGCACGTTTTGACCATATTGGACGTATTGGGGCCAAGCTGGCATCGCACCCTCCGGGTAGTAAACAGTTTTGGTCCCTGTCTAAAGCGGTCGAAACGAATTTCTGTCGGCCCACTTTACCTCCGATGCTGAAACCTGATGGGTCGCTGGCTCACTCTGCGAGAGACAAAGCAAATTTATTTGCATCTCTTTTTGCTGGCAATTCACGTCTGGACGCTGGCTCCAAGCAACCACCTACTGTACCTCACTGTGACTCTTCCATGCCGGAGATCGCTGTGCACGCTAAAGAGGTCCGGAGAGTATTGTGCAGTCTAGACGTGAACAAAGCCAGCGGGCCTGACGGCATCCCAGTGAGAGTGCTGAGGCAGTGTGCGCCAGAACTGTCTCCTGTGTTGACTCGTTTGTTCCGCCTCTCTCTTGTAAAAAGAACGGTACCGAAATCCTGGAAGCTTGCAAATGTGCAACCAGTGCCCAAAAAAGGCAACCGTGCAGACCCTGCCAATTACCGTCCGATCGCCATTACCTCCATTTTGTCCAAAGTTATGGAAAGGGTACTGAACAGTAAGTTGCTGACCTACCTTGAAGACAACAATCTCCTCAGTGACCGTCAATATGGCTTTCGCCGGGGACGGTCAACTGGCGATCTTCTTGTGTATGTCACGCACTGCTGGGGCGAAGCCATCGAGAGACACGGCGAAGCACTTGCTGTTTCGCTTGATATCTCGAAGGCCTTTGATAGGGTCTGGCACGCGAGTCTACTCAGTAAGCTTCCTGCTTATGGCATCCCCGCTGGTTTTTGTAGCTGGATATCAGACTTCCTCAATGAACGGTCGATCCGAGTGGTCATTGACGGCTGCTCCTCTGACTTCATGGCTATTGATGCCGGAGTACCTCAGGAGTCTGTTCTCTCTGCAACTCTTTTCCTGCTACACATCAATGACCTACTTCAGCCTGGTATTATTGGGTACGCAGATGACAGTACTGTTGCAGAGAGATACTTGTCCAGCGCAAGAACCAGCGTGGATGAAGTTCGTTCCTTGAGAGAGGCTATGGTGGAAAGGACAGATTTGACCTTAAGCCTTGTCTCCCAGTGGGGTGATGACAATCTGGTCTCCTTTAACGCCACCAAAACACAGGCGTGTCTTTTTACCGCAAAAAGGAGTATCTTCGATCAAACTCCTACTTTTCGGGGTGCGTCTGTTCCTGTGACTGATCGGCTCGAGCTCCTGGGCATGGAGTTGACATCCAGCCTCAACTTCGGCGCCTCCATTGAGTACAAAGCTCAAATTGCGGCCAAAAAGATGGGCATCCTAAATAGAGTGAAGCGATACTTTACGCCTGGACAGCTTTTAACCCTTTACAAAGCGCAAGTCCGATCCTGCATGGAGTATTGCAGCCACCTTTGGGATGGCTCAGCTAAGTATCAGCTTGCCGCGCTTGACTCGGTGGAACGCAGAGCCAAGAGGCTCATTGGCGACGTTGAGCTGGCGGATGCCAAGCTACACAGCTTGGCTCATCGCCACAAGGTTGCCTGCTTGTCGGTCTTTTACAGACTGTACTTCGGTGAGTGTGCTCAAGAACTCCACGATCTCATCCCACCAGCCCCCTTCTACCATCGGACATCTAGACGCACTGCAAGTTACCATCCTTACCTTGTTGCCATTCCACCAATACGCACCAAGCGCTTCCAAACATCCTTCATAATGCGCACAGCGAATGAGTGGAACTCACTACCTGCGTCTGTGTTTCCGAACGCATTCAACCCGAATCTCTTCAAAGTTAGAGTGAACAGGCTTCTTCTGGGTAAGCTCGCTCCATCGTCGACTCTGTCTCTGTCACCTTTGACCTAGACTAGAGTCAAGAGCAAACCCATCACAAATAAAAAAAAAAAAAAAAAAATGTTAACTTTTTTCATAATTTCAGTCACTAAGCCAAACAAATCCTTAAATATAGTGCGTAGTCCAAATTTATTTATTTTTCCAGAGTATTTATTAAACATGCTGCAGTCATATTCCAGATTTAGGCTACTGTCTAGGAGGAATGCGTATTCATGTGTCATTATATCTAGATATAAAAGATTATTAAATGTCTACACTCTGTTATCGAAGTACTTACTACAGTAGGTACTGTAGGCTATCATTTTAATCTAAGTACTAATAATATTCTAGATAAACGTGTACCTAAGTGATTGGAGGTTTGAAAATATTGATGACACAATTATAATTTTAATAACATTTCCTCCAACCCTCCAACATACCAGCATATTTTGTTTTTATTAACGGTTGGTTTGCGTTTGACCACTATCTCACCTGATGGTAAGCGATGATGTGGTCGATTATGAGGGTCGCTTGCCTAAATGTAACCTATTCACTCTAAAAAGACTCCAAGGTTGTAGCTATCAGGAAATACAGACTCCGGCAGGGAATTCTACTCCTTATCTGTACGCTTCAGTTCGCTTCACTTTATCAGCCTATTAATGTTCCCACTGCTGGGACACAGGCCTCCTCTCTGTGAGAGGGAATGGGCCATTATCCACGACGCGGGCCCAGTGCGGGTTGGTGGATGTCACATGTCTTCGAATTTTTGGTTCTAGGACATGCCGGTTTCCTCACGATGTTTTCCTTCACCGTTTTGAGAGCAGTGGTGATGAAATTACACAAAGTAAAGCGCCTGCCTGGGCTCGAACCCACGACCTACAACTTTTAAGTCGCGGCCGATACCACTGGGCCACCACTGCTCTCACTGATCTCAATGTCTGTATCTGTACGCACAATGAAAGTATTCTCTAAAGACTTTGTGCGTAATGGTGGGATGTCCACCATGCATCGATTGCATTTTGCCATAATTATTGTAGTCCGATGATAGAAAGGGCTAGGTGGAATCGAAATGTTTAGTTCCAACGCACATTTCCCTAAATAATAATAAAACAGTAAAAACCCGATAAAAAAAACGTAATGAAATATTAGACAAGGACTGAAAGACGAATTTGATCATCCAGTAGCGCAACGATCTGTCCGTTGCGCTACTAAATGGCGCATTGTTGACATCACAAATAAAACCTGGATGAAGCTGGCACGGGAATATGTGGATTCAAAGAACCTTGTCCATCGCCTTCAAGGATGTCAAAGATGCTTCCGTATATGATTAATTTAAGCTCTGAAACTCTAATTAAAGCTCACCTACACTGTTTGCATATCTCTACGACAGCATCTCCTGTGCCATCCATTCAGACAGGAGGATCCTTTCCTTTGCTTGGGACATGCAGTCTACATGGAATATGCAGAGGAAATAAAGTGACGAAGAATACGCTGGCATTTAAATTATGATTGTGATTTAAAATACAGCCATAAAAAGGACACACGTGATACAAATAATGATTTACTTATTTCTTTTGAAACAATTAAAGATTTAAATAAAAATAATTTATAGAAATAATAAAAATATATTTAATATTAATAATATTATTTATTTATTTCATAATATTGTTTTTTGAATTAATAGTATTATTTCTATTACTTAATAAATGAAATAAGCTCAAAATCATCAATTAATTACGTTTGCTGTGAAGAAAACTAACAAGATACAGCAACACCATCAGGAATAAAAAGTATTTAATCGGTTGTACAGTACTGTTCACTCTATTCTGATGTTCTAATAAGGAGTGCCTCAAAATCAAGGTTTCCTCATCCTTTGCATTGATCCGTCTTTCAAAATCATCGAATTTGCGATCCATATTGTCGGACAGAGACAAAATCTTTTCGTTGATGTCACTCAATTCTCCTCTAAGCATTCGAATTTCGGAGAGAAGTTTTGTGTCTGTGTCCACATTTTTCGGTGATTGTATCCTGACACCAGTGTCTTCATTTTTCATTGGTTTTGTTCTGACTAAGGCTAGGTTACTTTCATCATCATTTTGGTTTACGGGATCGCTGATCTTCGGCTGGCTGGTAGTGCGTTGACCACGCCTTACGGAATTGGTCGGTAAATCCAGAACTGGTCTTTCTGGAGTATACGTGCTCCTGGACGTTTGAGGTTTCCATTTTGTAAACTTCGACATACAATGTTCACAAATCCACTCTTTCTTTTCCTCGAGTGTAAACCTGTTATAGGTATCTACGTCTATATTAAAACAGCTTATTTCAAATTGTGAAGTACAAATTGAGCATTCCAGGAAATTCCGAACATTTTCTTCATCTTTTCTTCTTAGACTCTCTCTGTTACGCCAGCTAGGTGGTCTGTAGGCCATACTTGAATTGAACCGTTCTGGATCGTTATAAATTATTGTTATATTGATTCACTGAACACGTATTATACTACATACCGATTCACGGACACATCACTGTTTCCTGGTATGGTAGTTAGATTTCTGAAGTGGCGATCACGTACCGAAACGTGTAACACGGGTTGGATCCCACAAGACGTACCGATGATGTCCTGGTGAGGGTCTCGGTGGGTGGATGCAACCCCGTGGACGCAAGAAGCACAGGACCGTTTGAAGTGCTGATTTTTGCAGGTCTTTGTCTCACTGTTGACGTCTTTCGGCTGAATGATGATCGACTCAGATAATTGCCAAAAGTTGGTTCGATGTAGTCTCGGTGAGGGTCGCGGTAGGTATATGCAATCAGGTAGACGCAAGAAGCATAGGGCCAGTTGAGGTGATGTTTGGGAAAGATCTTGATCTCGCTGTGAACGTCTTATTTAAGTGCCTAAATGTTTATGGCACTTAAATTATATATATTATAGCCGATTTAAGATAGAAGATGCTTCAGCGGTGCTCCGGCAGCGGTCTCGCCCGTCCCGCTCATAGAGCGAACGTCGACTGGCAAGCATACGTTATCATTATTTTTAACTTGCTTTTAATTTTATTGAGGTGATTTTTTATCAAAAGATAATAAATGAATTACGATTGATGAGTAATAAGTGTAATAACAGTGACAATACAAGTCTGTATTTGCGCATAAAGGTGTGATTCTGTCGCCGACCGCAGTCAGCTGCAGCAGACGACGTGTCTTTGGGAGAGTAAAAAGATAAAAAATGTGCTCGCTACCTTGCCCTCCCACTTACTCTTATATTTAAAAAATCCCTAACTGCAGCCGTTTTCCCATGCGAAAAAAGCAAACGTTGTTCCAGTGTACAAAAAGGGTGACAGAGCTGACGCGGCTAACTATCGACCCATCTCGATGCTCTCTATCTTCTCAAAAGTATTTGAGACCATTGTGTGTCCCGTGCTAACTGCTCATATACAATCACAAATAGCGCCCCAGCAACACGGACTCTGCAACAATAAGTCCACCGTTACAAACTTGGTGTCTTATGTAAGTGACCTTACAGCTTCCGTGGACGCTGGTGCGCAGGTGACGCCCTCTACACCAATTTCAGTAGCACCTTCGACAAAATCGATCACCGATTGTTACTCTTAAAGCTGGAAAGTCATGGTGTGCACGGCAACCTCTTGGAGTGTTTCAGGTCATACCTGGATCAGCGGAGGCAGAGAGTGGTAGTGGAAGGCTACTGCTTTTCAGAATATACCGCAACATCTGGGGTGCCTCAGGGATCGCACGAAGGGCCAATTTTATTCATTGTTTTCGTCAACGACTTACCGGACTGCATTCGTCATAGCCAATGCTCTCTATTCGCAGATGACCTTAAAATCTATCGTAGGATTGCCTCGCAAGAGGACGCCAAACTACTTCAATGCGACCTCAATGCATTGTAGTCCTGGTGCGATACAAACGGAATGGTCCTAAACGCAACAAAATGTCACCACGTCTCCTTCACGCGTAAAAAACAAGCTATACAATCATGCTACTCGATTGCCGGTACTCCACTGCAGAAAGTTGAGACCATCTGCGATCTTGGCGTGCTGCTTAGTAGTGACCTCTCGTTCAGCTTGTACATCGACAAAATTGTTGCAAAAGCAGCTAGGATGTCCGGTTTCATAAAAAAAAACTTGTAGGGAATTTTGAAACATGCTTGCCATGAAAATTCTCTACAACTGTTGTACGCAGCACGCTTGAATACCGGTCTGGAACTCAACCTACAATGTTCGCACGAGCCGCATCGAGAAGATTCAAAGAAATTTTACGCGTTATCTTAATATCAAAGAAATTTTACGATTGGCGCAGTGGTTGAGCGATTGACTGCTGCGCTGCGTGTCGCGGGTTCGATTCCCGCACGGAACAAATATTTGTATGACCTACAGATAGTTGTTCCGGCTCTGGGTGTTGTGTATATGAGTTTATATGTTTGTAAACGCACCTACGATACAGGAGGAAATTCCTAGTGTGGAGCAATGACTAAAAAAGAAAAAAAAATTGGGGTGGGCGCTGTGACTGTGTCTCGCACGCGAGTCCTAGCATTATTCCGAACCGTTTTGCGCGGTTCTGACGCATACTTTTCCTATTTAACAAGCTTTTATTTAACTTGCAATGTATTTTTGTCAGTATGTATGTTCGGGTGAAATTTGACAACTGAATTTTATTTTATTATTAGCAGTTATTCTCAACCGATTAAGATGATATTTTGCATACACGATAGGTTTGGAAGACAATGAACGGTAAATTTAAAATTTTGTTTAAAAAGTATTTTTAATTGGATAAAAAAAAAAAAAAAAAAAAATTTTTTCGTTTTTTGGTATGCGTCACACCTGGAGAAAATAAACTCTTTTTCTTGTATTCCTACAAGATCTCCCTCTTTCCCTCCTCCTCCTTAGTTTTCTTATCTTTGGCTTGAGTTGAATTAGAGCAAAGATTTCAAAGGCCGGGGTACAAGCCTAAAATCAGCCGCCCGAACTTAATTAAAGATTGCTTATGAATTAAAAATTCCTGTACAACATATATACATTATCATACAAAACAATCACTAAATGTGAAAATATTTTTAAAACAAGCTTTTAATGGACTAAAAGTACGCAATTAAATATCACTAATTCACTAGTCAATATATAATCCAAAGAGCCCAATCATAATGGTGCTATCTCGTCTGATTGCTGATTTGCTATGACCACCTTCCAGTTCCATCATGAGACCTGCTCCATAGAACCATGTTCAAAGATTGCTTATGCAACAGATTATATAAATACAAGAATTGCTCGTTTATAGATAGTAGATAGATATATTGATTATTAATAGCGGTGCATAACAAGTAATCTGGAGGCAAATTTTTTAAACATTCCTTGCGAATTGCAGTTCTTTATTAGATAGTAATCAAAATGTTATTCATGATAATGAAATGATACTGGGAAGTTCGTGTCTATAGAATAACAGCCAAAAGACTCGATCTTCAACGCTTGAAGAGGTTGTGCATGGGTGAGTATCCTTATACCGGTCGAGGTCGTGGACGGTACACCGCCAGTTATATCTTCCATCTTATTTTTTGATATATCAGTTGACTATACAGACACGACGGAAGTCTATGACCAGTGTGTGTTGCCAGTGATGACATATGGTTTTGAGACGTGGTTGCTTACAATGGGCCTCATCAGAAGGCTTAAAGTCATCCAAAGGGCAATGGAGAGGGCTATGCCCGGAGTGTCCTTGCGTGATCGAATCAGAAATTTAGAGATCCGCATGAAAACCAGGGTTACCGACATAGCCCGAAGAATTGCCAAACTTAAGTGGCAGTGGGCAGGGCACATTGCTCGCAGAACGGATGGCCGATGGGGCAGAAAGGTTCTGGAGTGGCGACCGCGAACCGGAAGACGTTGCGTTGGAAGGCCTTCCACCAGGTGGACCGATGACCTGGTGATGGTTGCGGGGATCCGCTGGTTGCGGGGATCCGCTGGTTGCGGGACGCACGAGACCGGTCAATGTGGCGACGCTTGGGGGTGGACTATGTGCAGCAGTGGACGTCTTTCGGCTGATATGATGATGGTGATGATGATACAGACACGATTCATCCGAAACACGTCCACAGAGAGATCAAGCCAAATTTTGACTTGTTATCAGGAACGTCCTCACTGAGAGCATTTACGTGTAATGAGCATTCGACGTCGAATATTCGAGTGGTGTGGACGTTGAGGCGAGCATTACAAAGCTTACACGAAAGCGCGAATTTCGGCCGGTATGGACGTCGCAACGATTTTCGCGGCAACGGCTCGCATTCGAATGTTCAAGCAAATAAAACGCTCGAAAGCGAGTACTCAGATAATGAAATCAATGAGTACGTATGTAGGGATATTACTGGCCACTTGTAAAGTAAGGAACAGTTCCTTGGTCTTAAGTGTTTGTGACCTTCTTGGTCAATCGTATTATCGAATGAATGACATTTAACGATATCGTATTCGAATGCTCCAAGCCTGGGCTCGCTGGAAAACATTTGTTGCTCGCCTACGATTGCTTGTTTACAAATGCTCACGAAAGAATGCTCCCAGTGAGGACGCTCTTTTAGATGAAACCCCTCGAGTAACAAAATAAAGTAAAAGCTATTTAGCTATGGCTGCTACATATAAAAAAATACCATGTAAACTTGAAATACTAAATAATAGACTGTTTAAAATTTACTCGTTTAAATGGCTTAATGATAATAATTTGTATAGCATTACGTTATGACTTGAGGGTGAGTTATTTTGAACATAAGTTGTGTTAATCATTTTGCATGATTTATTCTTAAGCAAAACATGTCTGATCTCATCCTTAACTTATGTAACACCTTTGTATACCATGTTTTATGCAATAAAATGAATAAATAAAAGACCTGTCCCAAATATCGCCACTTCAACCGGTCCGAGGCTTCTCGTATCCAGTGGATTCCCGCTTCGATCATCACCATGATATCATCGGTTAATCTAGGGGGGGCCTACCCATGTTGCACCTTCTTTTCAAATCTGATTTACATAAACTGCATCTAATAAAAACCTTACTAGCGTGCGAGAACGAATAAGTAAAACTTAAAACCGTAAAAATGCGGCAACGTACGAACTACGGAACGAACAAAACGCGAACTTCACAAACGATAGGAACCATAATTATGCGCTACCTCTCTGTCTAAATATTATTTCGCGTTCGTTGTTAGTTTGCTCATCTAAATAACATTTTAACTTATGCAAACTGTAGTAAATGATATCGATATCTGAAAACCGTTTACGATAACGATATGAAATCTGTATATCGGTTACATAATCGTTTGTGCAAAAAACTGAAAGCACCCATCTCTAGACAGTAGGTCATCCTCTTTAGAAAAAAAAAACATAGTACCAGCCAGCATTACAACCACATATTAGAGTTTAGCCATTATAACATGGTTATAGGAGGGAGGTTCCAAATCTATCTCTCTTTTTGGTATGACATTTTATGAGATAGATATATTTTTGAGTCCGTTAATCAAGTCGTGCAACAAACAAATATAAATGCTCCCGGTAAATCGATCACAATATCTATCAGTAATTGCCCTAATATGAATGTAACCTTCAATATTAATTAAAAGAATTTGTTGTTAAACTTTCTTTCATTTTTGAGAAAAGCATTTTACAAGCCTCAACCAGTAAGAAAGCCATCCTGGCCTCGTATATAACCGGACCTCACCTGCGGTTCGGTCAACTCATACTTGGCCAGGAAGGCTTACTTACTGGATTCTGCAGTAATGTACTAATACCGCAAATGTAAATACCTGAAATTTCCAAGCGCAAGGTAAGGCTAAGCCGTGCAGCCAGCGAAGGTCGACAATCCCGTAAGCCAAAATGATGAAGAAAATAAAATGTCGTTACTAATTAGTACAAAACCACTGAAAAATATAGACACATATGTCAGGACACAACCATCGAAAAATGTGGACACAGAGACTTCTCTTCCAAATAAAAATCATGATCAAATAAATTATTAATTTTACGTCATAATTTGCTATCGAAGTACTTTCTATTAAGTGAAGACCATTATCTATCATTTTAATCTAAGTACTAATAATGTTCTAGATAAACGTGTACCTAAGTGATTGGAGGTTTGAAAATATTGATGACACAATTATTATATTAACAAGATTTCCTCCAACACATCAGCATATTTAATTTTATTAACTTAGGTTTGCGTTTGACCACTATCTCACCTGATGGTAAGCGATGATGTGGTCGACGATGAGGGTCGCTTGCCTAAAAGTAACCTATTAGTTATAAAAGGATCCCAGAGTATGCAGTGGAAATAAAGTGACAAAGAATACGCTGGCATTTAAATTATGATTGTGATTTAAAAAACAGCCATAAGTAGGACACACGTGAGATAAATAATGATTTACCTTTCTTCAAAAGAAGGGAAAACAATGGAAAATTTAAATAAAAATATTTACACAAATAATAAAATTTTATTTTGTATTGTAATATTAATATACTATTTCCATTATTAAGTAAATAAAATAAGCTCAAAATCAATAATTAATTACGTTTGCTGTGAAGAAAACTAGCAAGATGCAGCAAAACCATCAAGAATATAAAGTATTTATTCGGTTGAACAGTACTGTGCACTCTATTCTGGTGTTCTAATAAGGAGTGCCTCAGAATCAAGGTTTCCTCGTCCTTTGCATTGATCCGTCTTTCAAACTCATCGAATTTGCGATCCATATTGTTGGACAGAGACGAAATCTTTTCGTTGATGTCACTCAATTCTCCTCTAAGCATTCGAATTTCGGAGAGAAGTTCTGTGTCTGTGTCCACATTTTTACCTTCATCTTTTCTTCTTAGATTCTCTATGACCCAGCTAGGCGGACTGAATGCCATACTTGAATTGAGCCGTTCTGGATTGTTATAAATTTTTGTTACATTAATTCACTTAACGCTTATTAAGCTATACCGATTTTCCTACACATCACTGTTTTCTGGTATGGTAGTTAGATTTCTGAAGTGGCGATCACGTACCGAAACGCGTAACACGGGTTGGATTCCACAAGATGTACCGATGATGTCCTGGTGAGGGTCACGGTGAATTGCCCCTTGGACACAAGAAGCACAGAACCGTTTGAAGTGGTGATTTTTGCAGGTCTTGGTCTCACTGTGGACGTCTTTTGGCTTGAACGGTGATCGACTCAGATGATTTCCAAAAGATGGTTCGATGATGTTCCGGTGAGGATAGCGGTAGGTAGATGCAATCTGGTAGGCGCAAAAAGCACAGGATCGGTTGAAGTTTGGGGAAGATTTTGATCTCGCTGTGAACGTCTTTCGCCTAAATGTTTATGGAATTTAGATGATATATATTATTTCTGATTTAAGATAGAAGATGGTTATGCGGTGCTCCGACGGCGGTCTTGTTCGTCCCGCTCATAGAGCGAACATCGACTGGCAAGCAAACGTCATTATTTTCAACTTGCTTTTAATTATATTGAAGTGATTTGTTATCAAAAGATAATAAATGAATTACTATTGATGAGTATTAAGTGTAATAACAGTGACAATGCAAGTCAGTATTTGCGCATAAAGGTGTGATTCTGTCGCCGACTGCATTCAGCTGCAGCAGGCGACGTGTCTTTGCGACAATACTGGTTTCTGTGTCATCATAATCATTTCAGCCGAAAGACGTCCACTGCTCGACATAAGCCTCCTCCAAGTGTCACCACATAGATCAGCCCTGTGGATTCCCGGCGGTGGATTCCCGCAGCCTTAACCAGGTCGTCAGTCTTCGTCAGGCCTTCCAATGCTGCGTCATCCGGTAAGCGGTCACCACTCCAGAACTTATCGGCCCTGTCGATCATTCGTTCTGTGAGCAATGTGCCCTCCCCCCTGTGACACAGGTTTAGTAATTTTTCAGACTTCGGGATTCTCTATAAATATCTATGAAATACTTTCAGGTTCAGAACCGGTCTTGGTCTCTGGGAAAAACTTGCCGGATAACTCATTTTGGAGGGTAGCGGGATCCGAAGCACGGTGCCAGCCGTTGGCCGACCGCAGTCAGTAGGGGGCCCAAGTAGCACGCCAGCCACGTGCCAAAGGCTGCCCCGCCAACTCGCGAAAAATCCCGGTATGCTCCACCGTGCCAGCTGGCGACTGGATGGGAGGACCCGGTGGCCATATCCGGGGGGGTTCGGGCGTCCCCGCAGTCTCCAAATGAGTTCCCCATAGGTTGGGTTATCTCTAGTGTTCCACTTGGTTCACTGAGCAGCGCCTCGACAGTTCGACTTCTTCCCCAGAAAACTCTTGAGCAAATGACCAAAGCAAAAAAGAAGAATATGGTGAAACAACGGCTGCACTTCCTCCCACTAAAAGTGCACCTCACTAACATCAGGGGGTTGCACTCTAATCTCGATCCGGTCCACCACCACCTTGAGACCGAGAAGCTGCACCTGTTTTTCCTAACGGAGACGAACATAACAACCCCGTCGGACGTGGCGTACCTCAACTACCCGGGTTACTCTCTTGAACACAAGTTCAAGAAGCAAGCTGGGGTCTGTGTGTACGTCCGCGATGACATTTGTTGTCGTCGTCTCCGTTGCTTTGAGAAATCGGGATTTTCTGCCATATGGCTGCTTGTGGACACTGGCGTGGAGAAATCTCTCTACATCGGCGTCTACCGATCGCACGCCGGTGACCAGGAGACGACAGCGCTCTTTAATTGCCTCGTGGAGTCGGCTGACATGGCCCAGCAAAGGTACCCAACAGCAAAGCTTAATTTTCTGGGGGACTTTAACGCCCATCATAAAGAGTGGCTGTACCCGTACCGGAAAACTGACCATGCCGGGTTAGAGGCGCGCAAGTTTTCTCTATCGCTAGATCTAACCCAGCTGGTGAATGTGGCAACGCGGGTACCGGATGTTGACGGCCATACACCCAACTGTTTAGACCTTCTCCTGACAACTGATCCGGACAGTCATTCGGTGTCGGTCTCAGCCCCGCTGGGAACGTCTGACCACTGTCTGGTGAAATCCGTGTCGACCTGCTCTCCTCCAGATGAGAGCCCTAGAGGCACGAGGCGAGTATGGCGATACGAGTCAGCAGACGAGGGACGAGATGCGGCACTTTTTTGCGTCTTATCCTTGGCGGCATGTCTGCTTCTCCTCGAGTGACCCCTCGAGCTGTGCCGACGCGGTTGCGGACGTGATTTGGCAGGGAATGGAGTATTTCATTCCATTTTCCGACATTCCGCTCGGTCACAAATCCCGCCCTTGGTATAATGCAAAATGCGCCCACGCTGAGGCCCGAAAAGAGTCTGCCTACGAAGCCTGGGTCGGGGCCCGTGACCGCAAAGTAAGAGCACGTAGGGTTCGCGCGAGGAAAAGAGCCTTTAATTCTGCCACTAAGTTCTACAAGCGGGTTCTGCGTCGGGCACGTTTTGACCATATTGGACGTATTGGGGCCAAGCTGGCATCGCACCCTCCGGGAAGTAAACAGTTCTGGTCCCTGTCTAAAGCGGTTGAAGCGAATTTCTGTCGTCCCACTTTACCTCCAATGCTGAAACCTGATGGGTCGCTGGCTCACTCTGCGAGTGAGAAAGCAAATTTATTTGCATCTCTCTTTGCTAGCAATTCGCGTCTGGAGGCTGGCTCCAAGCAACCACCTACTATACCTCACTGTGACTCTTCGATGCCGGAGATCGCTGTGCACACTAAAGAGGTCCGGAGAGTATTGTCCAGTCTAGACGTGAACAAGGCCAGCGGGCCTGACGGCATTCCAGCGAGAGTGCTGAGGCAGTGTGCGCCTGAACTGTCTCCTGTATTGACACGCTTGTTCCGCCTCTCTCTTGTAAAAAGAACAGTGCCGAAATCCTGGAAGCATGCAAATGTGCAACCAGTGCCCAAAAAAGGCAACCGTGCAGACCCTGCCCATTACCGTCCGATCGCCATTACCTCCATTCTGTGCAAAGTTATGGAAAGGATACTGAACAGCAAGTTGCTGACCTACCTTGAAGACAATAACCTCCTCAGTGACCGTCAATATGGCTTTCGCCGGGGACGGTCAACTGGCGATCTTCTTGTGTATGTCACGCACTGCTGGGGCGAAGCCATCGAGAGACACGGCGAAGCACTTGCTGTATCGCTTGATATCTCGAAGGCCTTTGACAGGGTCTGGCACGCGAGTCTACTTAGTAAGCTTCCTGCTTATGGCATCCCTGCTGGTTTTTGTAGCTGGATATCAGACTTCCTCAGTGAACGGTCGATCCGAGTAGTCGCTGACGGCTGCTCCTCTGACCTTATGGCTATTGATGCCGGAGTTCCTCAGGGGTCTGTTCTCTCTGCAACTCTTTTCCTGCTGCACATCAATGACCTTCTTCAGCCTGGTATTGTTGGGTACGCAGATGACAGTACTGTTTCAGAGAGATACTTGTCCAGCGCAAAAACCAGCGTGGATGAAGTTCGTTCCTTGAGAGAGGCTATGGTGGAGCGGACAGATTTGACCTTAAGCCTTGTCTCCCAGTGGGGTGATGACAATCTGGTCTCCTTTAACGCCACCAAAACACAGGCGTGTCTTTTTACCGCTAAAAGGAGTCTTTTCGATCAAACTCCTACTTTTCGGAGTGCGTCTGTTCCTGTGACTGATCGGCTCGAGCTCCTAGGCATGGAGTTGACATCCAGTCTCAACTTTGGCGCCTCCATTGAGTACAAAGCCCAAATTGCGGCCAAAAAACTAGGCATCCTAAATAAAGTGAAGCGATACTTTACGCCTGGACAGCTTTTAACCCTATACAAAGCGCAAGTCCGATCCTGCATGGAGTATTGCAGCCACCTTTGGGATGGCTCAGCTAAATATCAGCTTGCCGCGCTTGACTCGGTGGAACGCAGAGCCAGGAGGCTCATTGGCGACGTTGAGCTGGCGGGTGCCAGGCTTCACAGCTTGGCTCATCGCCGCAAGGTTGCCTGCTTGTCGGTCTTCTACAGGCTGTACTTCGGTGAGTGTGCTGAAGAACTCCACGACCTCATCCCACCAGCCCCCTTCTACCATCGGACATCTAGACGTACTGCAAGTTATCATCCTTACCTTGTTGCCATTCCACCAATTCGCACCAAACGCTTCCAAACATCCTTCATAATGCGCACAGCGAATGAATAGAACTCGCTACCTGCGTCAGTGTTTCCGAACGCATTCAACCCGAATCTCTTCAAAGTAAGAGTGAACAGGCTTCTTCTGGGTAAGCTCACTCCATCGTCGACTCTGTTTCTGTCACCTTTGACCTAGACTAGAGTCAAGAGCAAACCCATCACAAATAAAAAAATAAACTCCTTGTACAACATATATCTATAATCATCATCTTCCTGCCCTTATCCCATGTTACTTGGGGTCGGCACAACACGTTTGCTACTTCCATACTAAAAAAATAAAGCCGCAAATGCTAGGATTATCATACTGGAAGACCATGTAGAAGAATTACAAAGAAAGCAACGTGAGACCACTATCGAGATCAAAAATGTACACATACAAGAGGATGAGAATGCAAACGTGATTGTTTCCAGGCTTCACTCCGCTTTAGATCTGAATATACCAGTGGAACATATTCGCCAGGTCCATCGACTGAAAACAGGGAAAGCAAAGCCAATAGTAATCGAATATCAAACAATAAAATCCCGGAACGAAGTTATCACAGCCCTAAAAAACTACAATAAAAATCACAAAGACGACAAATTTAATACGAAGACACTGGGCTTTGAAGGCGAAAAACAACCTGTCTACATTTCTGAGTCATTGACACCAAAAGCTAAAAAATTACATTACTTGTGCCGAGAGCTACAGAAAAAAATAGGCTTCAAATTTTGCTGGATTTCATTTGGCAGAATTTTTATCAAGAAATTGGAGGGGCAACCAGCAATCATGATTAAATCGACAGAGCAGATAGACGGTATAATCGACGAACACACAAAAGAGGTATCTTATAACACCCAGATATGACTATCCTTCGAATTTAATCCTTTTTTACATACTTTTTTATATACCATTAGTACTATATATAATCTTAAGTCCTTGTTATTAATAGTCTTTATAATAATAGTTGCAGTGATAACTTATATGTGTACAGCGATTCATGACACTAAACATACTTCACTAATACCAAACAACATTTATATAAAACCACACACACAACATATACACAACAAACAAAAAACTACAGTCGGCTATCAATGGTTTTTCTCTCTGTTCTTGAGTGTCTTCACTGTCGCATTACTTTAAAAATTGCTCTCATAATTGCTATGGAAGATTATGGCTAACCTAGAAAATCTCACAGTAGACATTGATAATACTATCAATGTCCTAAATGCGCATAGTGTGGATACTCCTGAACTCTGTAAATCATTTTTCAATAGAACACCAAATTCTTATAAAATACTTACGCAAAACATAAGAAGCCTTAATCACAACTTCGATGAACTACAAGTTTTGCTTAGTAGGCTGGATATTGAGTACGACTTCATTGTATTAACAGAATGTTGGTTATCCCAAAACACAATATTACCGACGATTGAAAAATATCATGTACATACAACAACACATCACATCAATAAGAATGATGGTATAGTAATATATATTAAGGATTGCATAACCATTTCATTGATAGAACCAACGCGGGTAGGCGATGAAGTAAACTGTATCACAGCCACTATAAAAGATGAACTATCAATTGTTGCTATGTATAGACCTCCTGCATTCAAGAGCGTTGAACATTTTTTACTGACCCTAGATAGAATATTACACAACTTAAAAGAAGTGAAAAGTATTATCCTTATTGGCGACCTTAATATCAATATTTTGGATGACAGGAGGTCGGCCAAATATTTAGACCTTTTGGCATCCCATGGACTCCTTGCTTCACATATCCCTTCCCACCCGCGATAAAAACTGCTTGGACCACTGTTTTGTAAAAACCAATTGTTCAACGTTGACTATTGTTTGCAACTCTACTATCACAGACCATTCCAGCGTCATGATATCTGTTTCGAATAAAACATGTTCAAACAACAAAAATAGTAATCAAACAATTAAGAAAACTGATTATCAGGCTATTGTCAAGCACCTTAAAGAAACGAACTGGCAAGATGTAGTATCAGGTAACGATCCGAACAAAATAACTGAATCCTTTTTAAAAATAATTGGTCTAGCCGTAGAAAACAATACAGTGGTGCAAAAACTATCTCGCAGGAAAAGAAACATTAAGCCCTGGATAACGCCGGGACTTTGCCGCTGTATGCGAAATCGTGATCGGCTTCATCTAAGGCTGCAAAAAGACCCTGAAAATGCTATCCTCAAAATTACGTATACTAGATATCGAAACACGTGCAATGAGATACTTAAAAAATTAAGAATAATTATCTAAAATCGGAAATAGATCTCAACAAAAAGAACCCTAAAAAGCAATGGTCCCTCATAAAAGATGTATGTTATGTAAATGCAAATTCTAACAAAAATAATGACCTTTTAGACATAAAACCAAACATTAATGATTCATTAAATTACGTCAATGAATACTTTACAGGCGTGGGTTGCCAATTGGCTAATAATATCAAATCACGAACACAGTTAAATGAGCAAGACCTAGCGAAAATGACAAATCAAACAAAATCTACATCAAACTCCCTTGTTCTCTTGCCTACTGACGAAACTGAGGTAAAAAGCGTTATTATGGGGCTTAAGAACTCTAAGTCTACTGGTTGGGATGGAATACCTTCGGCATTGCTGAAAATGAGTTCAGAAACTCTTGCGCCACCTATCGCCAAGATCTGTAATCCATGCATTGACAAAGGTGTGTTCCCGTCAGCACTTAAAAAATCAATAATTATACCTATACATAAAGGTGGGGAGAAAGACAATGTCGCAAATTATAGGCCAATTTCCCTGCTGCCTTCACTGTCAAAAATTTTGGAACGAATCGTCGAGTCTCGACTAAGACGTTATTTAGAAAAATACAATATTCTCTCTGAGAATCAATACGGATTTAGAACACAAAAATCAACTGAAAATGCTACGCATAAGCTAACTTCTTTCGTAGTAAATAGCCTAGACATGGGAGAGAAAACTATTGGCATTTTTTTAGACCTAGCAAAGGCCTTTGATACCGTTTCAATTCCCATTCTTCTCAGGAAGCTAGAATTAATCGGTGTTCGCGGGATTACCCTCAAATTCCTAAAAGACTACCTAACTGACAGAGAACAAAGCGTAAAGGTGAGTGATTATGTGAGTCAACCTGAAAAAATGTGGTACGGTGTACCCCAAGGAAGTATCTTGGGGCCTGTATTGTTTCTAATATATATTAATGATTTGTGTAACCTGCAATTGAATCAAGGTCAAATTATTACTTTCGCGGACGATACAGTTCTACTATTTAAAGGACAATCCTGGCAGCATGTATATAAACTAGCCAATGAAGGTTTTACCCTGGTATCTACATGGCTCGACCGCAATCTATTAACTTTAAATACACAAAAAACGAAATACATTGCCTTTAGCATCCACAACAAGACACAACCACCATTAAATACCTTTCATATTAAATATCACACATGCAGCCAATCCAGCACCTGCACATGCTACTCTCTTTCTAAAACACAATCAATTAAATATCTAGGACTAATTGTAGATCAAAACCTAAATTGGAATGAACACATTATGACCTTAACAGCTAGAGTCAGAAAGATGAAACATGTTTTTAAAAAAATCCGCCACTTTTGCAATAGAAAATGACTACTAACACTTTATTACGCACTTTGCCAATCAATTTTAACATATTGTATATCCACATGGGGAGGCTCATCTAAGTCAACAATGATTAACTTAGAGCACTCGCAGCGTGCTATACTGAAAGTTTTAACATTTAAGAGGTATAGATTCTCAACTGAATTACTATACAGTGAATTGCCTGTACTAACAGTAAGACAGTTATTTATATTAAGTATAACACTAAAACAACACACTTTTCCCCCCCATTATACAGGAAAACGAAGAAATGACATAGTATACTCAGTCCCATCTTACAAAACCACATTTGCTCGTAAATTTACACAATATTTAAGTCCATTCTTAGATAATAAGATATCACAATACGTCAACTTACGAAGTATGACTTCATTTGCCGGTAAGAAAGTTCTTGTTGAATATTTAAAACCACTTAACTATGATAAAACGGAAAACCTATTGAAAAGCTTGGGTTAAACAAACACATACACATACTCGAACAAACAACAAACTACAGAAACACCATACCTTACAAACATCTGTACTCATTCATAATATCACGTTCACACACACATACTCATATCGCTTGCTTAAACATTAACTTATGATTCAAATCTAAACTTATTATTTGTGCCTGCAGCTATTAACTATGTTTATGTTAGTCCCTACGAAAATTAATTAATAAATCTTATAGGATAAAAATCTGACGATTGTCTGTAAACTTTGCATATACTATTTTTTTTTTAACACTACCTGCATTGTGAATTTGTGATCACGTCTGTTCGTAATTTTATAAATGCAAATGTTATGATACCTACCTGTTTACATTGGAACATAATATCATAGATACATAATTATTATACTGTGAAAGAAAAGTGGAATTATATTTGCGTTTAGAACTGGTTAATTGTGTAAGAGGAAGACTGTCCTACCGTGATACAGTTTCGACTAGTACGGAGGACAGTGTGAATCGAATGCTACAACCTAAATAACAATATCAGTGTAAGTAATAATCAGTGGGTGGTCAGTGACTTAATACGTACTAAATAATTATCAGTGTGATGTAAATACTAAACGAGCAACACTTATAAAATGTTCGAAAGGTGAGAAATATCGCATTGAAAGCTAGTGTTTAAATACAGGAATCTCTTTGTTTATGTATGTAATGTCTACCTACAAAATGTCAAAAACACCTAATTATATGGTTGTACTATTTTATGATGCAAATAAAGTTATATTATTATTATTATTATACTGTCCTGGGGGGTGACCATAAGCTCTTAGAGCGGTATCAATTTGATGTCGAGTAAGTGACAGATGTATACAAGTCAGATACATCTGTCCCTCATTCGATCTCAAATTGATACCGCTCTAAGAGCTTATGGTCACCCCCCTGTCCCCTGTCACGTTATTATTGACTCCTTTTTCTTTCATCTTTTCACAACATTATATATCTACAATATTATACAAAATATTCACTAAAAGAAAAAATCTTTTTAAAACAAGCTTTTGATGTACTAAAACCCGACCAAGTGCGAGTCGGTCTCGCCCACGAAGGGTTCCGTACCATTATAGCAAAATCGCCAAAAAAACACGTTTGTTGTATGGGGTCCCCACTTAAATATTTATTTTACTCTATTTTTAGTATTTGTTGTTATAGCGGCAATAGAAATACATCATCCGTGAAAATTTCAACTATCTAGCTATCACGGTTCATGAGATACAGCCTGGTGACAGATAGACAGACCGCGGAGTCTTAGTAATAGGGTCCCGTTTTTACCCTTTGGGTACGGAACCCTAAAAAGTACGCAATTAATATCACTAGTCACAAACAATAATCTCCAATGAGCCCAATCACGAAGGAGCTACCTTGTCTGGTTGAGGAGTTGCTATGGCCACCTTCCAGTGCCATCTTAAGACCTGCTCCATTGAACCATGTTACTTCAATA
Organism: Orthosia incerta; assembly: GCA_948252205.1. Lineage (NCBI taxonomy): Eukaryota > Metazoa > Arthropoda > Insecta > Lepidoptera > Noctuidae > Orthosia > Orthosia incerta. The sequence goes on along the minus strand of OX411764.1, from coordinate 13,845,783 downwards.
TTTCCAAAGTTACAGTCCGCCAAATTTCAGCTAATAGAAGTATGTACTTGAAAAATGGATTATTAATTGCCAGACACATACAAAAGGATGGTAATATAAAATAATAATACATAAACATTAATAAATGTTCTATTAACTCAATAATGTTCGTAGAAAGTAATTGACCTCGTTGAGCGATGCATTGTGCTTAAACTCTGAGCTCAAACTAATGTATTTGCTTTCCTCTTGTTTTCAGTTGTTTTGAAGAGGTACAAATAAGTGTTTTATTTACATTGAGTATTCGGATATCTCTTTTTAGAGATATCCGAATAAAAAATAGATACAAGACAGCCTATAGGCAACCTATGCCTGGGTGACTACGAAAGTACCTTTGCGGAGGTGGCATATGGGGTGCCCCAGGGCAGTGTTCTTGGTCCCACTCTGTTTCTTCTTTACGGTGATGGTCTTTGCTCACTCAAGTTGGATAATGCGCAAATATTCGCTTACGCTGATGACACAGCTATAATTTTCCATGGAGAATCTTGGAAGGAAGTCTACAGTGCCGCAGAGGCTGGAATGCAGAAAGTTTCCAGATGGCTGCAGCACAACCTGCTCACCTTAAATGTCAAAAAAACTAAGGTTGTTAACTTTTCAGTGAGTAAAAAGACAGATGCCCCTGATAAACTTGCACTTAAATTTCACCAATGCAATTGTGACGCGGGTCGTGTCTGCGGCTGTCCTGTCTTTGAGCGGATTGGGTGTATTAGGTATCTTGGAATTAACATAGATCAACATTTAACATGGACAAAACAGATAGAATCGGTTGCTGCTCGCGTAAGGAAGCTTTTGTATATATTTAAAAGACTTCGATCTGTAGCTGACAAAAGTACTTTGAAGATGATATACCTGGCCTTATGTCAGTCTGTACTTAGTTACTGCATACTATCGTGGGGTTCCGCTGGAAAAACGTTTTTGATTGCTGCTGAACGTGCACAGAGAGCTATCCTAAAGGTCTCTCATAGATTTGGAATCCGATACCCTACTGATATGTTATATCGGGTGACTAAAGTGCTTACGGTGCGCCAACTGTTCATTATGTCAGTATTACTCAAGTTCCACAAAACTGCAGCTGTCACAGTGGTTACGGATCAGCGCTCGCGTAGAAAGCCTAAGTGGAACAGAGTCTCCAGCAGGCTTAAATTTGGCAACAAAGCATTCTCACATATCGGCCCACATCTGTATGAGAAAGTTAATGATAAATTAAAAATCCTCCCCATGACCAGGTTTGGGTGCAAAAAACAAGTTCGGGATTGGCTACTGGGACTTACCTACAACGAAAGTGAAAACCTACTAACAATTTAGTGTTAACAGACCATATGACCATACACATCACTGCATACACACAACCACATACACACAATAGTATATATCTTACATACCAACACATTTACGCTTACACTTTTAGTTACCTTTCAGTTTTTTTTTTTATTAATGATTGGAACCGTTGCATTTGATACTTCTTATCAAAAAACCATATTGTCGAGAGAGACTGGATTCTGCGACACAGGGTATCCTAGTGCAGGATCCAGTGTCACATCCTTATACTGTAACATTCTTTTATTGAATCAATAAACTTTTCTTTTTTTTTTTTTTTTTTTTTTTTTTTTTTTTTTATACCTACCTCAGTAACGTTTAATTATTTTATGTATCACTTAGTTGAAATTTATTAGGACAACTTACTTTAGATACAGAAACCCCTTGAGTACCTTAATAACCGAAATAATTTAAAGCTATTGAGTCTCGCGTGGATCCACGTTTTAGACACTTAAGGGGCTAACGGGACAGAAACATAGGCCTTCTAGATTTCTAGATGCTTGTTAACTTTTTAACTAGTGTTTAATTTTTTTTTTTCTTACGACTAAAGGTCAGACCGCACTAGGCGTAACTGCGCGTCAGCGGAGCGACGCGACAAAATATATTATATGAGATAAAGTCTCGCAGTTCCGCTGCCGCGTAGTGCGGTTTATCTCATACAATATCATACAAAGTATATTTGGTCATGTCGCGTCGTGTCGCTCCGCTGACGCGTAGTGCGGTTTAACCTTTATTGTCGGGCCTACGTTCTCCCCCCATATATAAGTACTAATGCTGTAACATGGAAATATTGTAAAACCAAACCATTTTTTTAAAAGAGTAACCATGAAGTTTCTTGCCGGTTATTCTCCATAGGAAACGACTAACCCGAACCGTGCACCTTTTGTCGACGTTTTATAATTGCCCATTTAGGCCTACGTAAAATAAAAAAATATATTTTGATACAAATTAAATACAAATAATTATAGCATAGGTAATTAATTTTTAAATTTATAATTATAAAAAAAGAAGGTATACAAGACAAGTAAAATTAAAAATTTCGTAAACCACCATAATATTTTTTTATTTTAATCTTTTTTGAACTACATAATTTAAATTGTAGTAGACATGCTTCGATCAACAATCTATCGAACACGTAATAATAACACGATATCTTACGAAAACACCCCGAATCAAACAGTAAAACACCCATAACTTTTGATTCAAACATAGTGTTACAGTCCTCCGACCTTGGATATACCAGCTTGACTTAATTCTACAATACGTATAGTTCATCTTTTATTTTGAATGTTAATCTTCTAATATATTCATAATTAAATATTCCGAATGATTAAAACCTCTTAGGACAACATCCGCTTGTCATCTTTCTTTGTATCAATTATATAATAAACTTAATTATTACGCATGATTCTTTGATAAATATTACTGTTAATAATTGTTATTTAATATTAGTTATTTTATTAAGTAATTCAATTTGATTATTACATGAATAGAAGTTTATTGGAAAAATATAAAAAGCGGATGTGTTAGGCAGTTTGAATTGTTGGCGGTGACCGCCATTGTTGACACTACGAGTTGTAAGACAAACGCTAGTCAGACTGTATTTTTGAAAATAACTGAGAATAAACACTTTGTAAATTGTATGAGTGATCTTTCTGTTCTGTGACCAGCCTATCTTGACCACTGGTTCACAATAGCTAAAAACACCCTCGACAAAGTCACCTTTCAAACAAAAAAATAAATCAAATAATATCTGTTTAGGAGCTATGATGCCCACAGACAGATAGACAGACAAAAATACACAAACACACAGGTTCACACGTCAAACTTAAAGTCAAAGTCAAATATATTTATTTCAATTAGGCCAGTAAGCGGCACTTTTGAACTTCATACATATATTAATTAAAATTTACAAGTAATAAAAGTTGATCCTACCGTGCATTCGGAAAAGTAGTGTTATGGAGAAGAATGCACAAGAAACTCCATACTTACTCTTTTTAAAAAATAGGTGATTTACAATATTTACATAGGTACATACATTAATAAATTTATATACATATATATATTTTTTTTTTTTTTTTTTTTTTTTTTTTTTTAAAAACGTTGCCCCACACTAGGAATTTCTTCCTGTATCGTGGGTGCGTTTACAAACATATAAACTCACATACACAACACCCAGAGCCGGAACAACTATCTGAGGCCTTAGTGCGAGTTTTCACTCACGCTCAATCGCGTAAACGTTAACGCCAATTTGTATTGAAACTGGATAAGCGCCGTCTGGTGACGGCAAGGCAAAACCTCTTTTTTTGTACACATTTTGACATTAGAGATCGTTTACGTTATCACGAGTGAGTACGTTAAAAAACTCGCACTAAGCACACTTTAGGTCATACAAATATTTGTTCCGTGCGGGAATCGAACCCGCGACACGCAGCGCAGCAGTCAATCACTCAACCACTGCGCCAACCGTGCGCCCAAAATATGTGAGGACGATGCTCCCAAAAATAGTACTACACACTATACTACGTACAGGTATAAAGTAATAAAAGCATTAACAGATAAATTGATTAAATTGGTAATAAATAGGAACATGGTTTTTGCAAACATAGTTAAAATACCTAATTCAATAACAACGGAACAGTGTGTGAGTCAATTTGTTAAAAAAACACTACTTTTTATCCGCCGGGTTAAAATACAAATATTTAGTGCATTAAAGTAACCCTAGACACACACTTAGATACCCTGTGTCGGTTTCAGATAATTAAGGTTACACTAGTCGAAAATTCTTCCATACAAACGTAGTCTAGAGACTATTCCACTGTTTGACAATGTACGTTCAAAATAAAAACTGATATCAATTTGTCTCATCATTATCTAGCCCTGTATGGAAGCAAAAAAGTAAAAAAAGAAAATATTTGAAAGCTATGAGCGTCGAAAGTTTCACATTTCGACACTAATTTTAACGCATTTTTGGGCGCGAATAAATACCATAAGAAGACGGAAAATTACATAACGGCCTCCATACAGGGATAGATTAGTAGTTCAACAATGCAAATAATTTAATTTTGAACAGATACGTTCAGTCGTTTTTTAATGATATCCAGACTCCCAAAGGACTGATAATAAAATTTCGCGCGCTCGGTTTCGTCCTAAATCACTATCCATTTCGCTACAAATTTGCAAAAGTGTGTATTCGTACGCGAACTAGCTTCTTACAGCTCATCACAGCATCTATCTCTGCCGCACGTGTTGTCGGTTGATATAAAATGCATTTTAACCCCGCGCACAAAATAGTTCGTGCCGTCGACTAGTATAACCTTAAACACTGTTACTCAGTTGAGCCGGTAAGACTGGAAGCCGACCCCAATATAGTTCGGAAAAAGGCTAGACAGATGATGATTGAGAGGGAGTGAGCTGTGATCCACTACGCTCAGTACTCAATACTGGAAGAGGAAACAGGCGAGAGCCGAACCTCGAATTATTACTTTATAGTAAAGCAATTCAGTCGGAGCCCGCATTTCCTCTATAATCACTACGCTTCCTGAAGGTGGATTAAACTCAGGGAACGCACTTGCTTCTTTTTTTTTAAAGTTAAACATTTAAAGTTAAGCTAATTCTATAATGAAAGAGAGGAAAACTGCAAAAGTTTTTATTAAAAATTATAACACCAATACATATATTTTATTATGATTTTCTTTCGTGTCTCAAAATACGTCAAAGAAAACACATTTTTTACTTTACTGCCTTCTAAAAAAATACATGTCAAAATAACGTTGAAAGACCTCCGACCAATCAAATCGTTGTTTGGATGCCACCGTAACATAGAAGTACAGTAAACCTAGTAACACTAGACATAAAAAAAACGCCTTGATGGACTGTAAACTGCTGTCCATTTTATTCTGGTTCTCCAACAAAGACTGCCTTAGAATATGCGCCTCATCATTTCTCGTATTATATCGGCTTTCTAGTCTATCAAATTTTCTAGTCATACTTTCGGACAACGCCGACATTTTTGCTTCAATATTCCAGTTTTGTTGTTTGATGTCTCTCATTCCTTCAATGAGTAATCGAATTTCAGAGATCAGTGGCGCTTCTGCGTCCAAAAATTTCGGTGGTGTTGGTTCCGTCATTTTTATTTTTGTTTATTTTTGTCGTTGGGTAGTATACACTGAAGCACTTTTTTATTATTGGTAGGCTCGTCTTATCTCACTACACTATCTCACCTGATGGTACGCGATGATGTAGTCGACGGTGTAGCACGCTTGCTTAGAATTAACCTATTCACTCTTGGCTTAAAGTCACCTAGGCTAGTTATCAGGAAAGGCACTTAAACACGATTTTTTATAGAATCTTTGATGTAGCACTATTATCTGTTCTTATGGTAGTTGTCCAAAAGTAAGGTGTAGTCCGAAAAGTTTTGTAGGCGGTCTTCAGTAGGTGTGAACCGAAGTCCAGGTGAGAGATTCGGGAATCCGGACACGGGAGAAATACTGAACCGGTTGAAGTGACCAGTGGTAATTCTTGAGGGCGGCCTTTGTCCAGCAGGTTTTGGCTGAACTATGTGTGATGATAGACAGCTGGATGTCAGTAGTACAATTCGTAGTAGTAATTGCAGAATGCGCTGGATAAAAATTACCGATAGTCAAGCAAACCGCGCAGTGGTTGTAGTAATACTATTTTTATTTTTATTAATGTTGCGACTATTTGCCGATATGTATTCGTTATCAAAAAACAATAAGCGGATATGATATAGATAAGTAATCATACTGCATCTCAGCTTATGTTATTAACCGACTTTTATAGCGGAGGCAGTTCGTCTGCATGTTTTTTTTCAAAGAAGTTCATCAATTAATACCGTCGCTAATGGAGGACCGATTCCCCGATGGGGAAACCCTGGAGACGGTATATCAACCGTGTTATTAGCTTACGTCTTCTTCTTCCTTTCTTTCTTTCGTCTTGACCGAGCGAGCGTGAAGCGCGAGCGAAGCGTCTCCGGTTCATCTTGAGCAAAAATGCTTTCGTATATCTGCCCGGATGTCCGGTAGATGTTCGACTGGTCTCCTTTACAGGTCGCATTTCTCAACAGATTCTCGTGAAATTTTGTAAGCAGGTTCAATAATTATATGGATATTTTTTGTCGATACAGCTTTTGGAACTTTTTCAAAATGGTGGAATTATGGGAGTTGAAAATGTAAAAAAAAAACTGGCATTAACGTGCGTGGTGAATATTTATTTAGTTTTAAGCTATGCAAAGACAGACTCGTGAGGTATGCTTGCAGAGTCACTTGTGTTAGAAATGCGAAAGTAACTTTGTTTGTTTGCTGCCTTTTGACAATTAAATGGCTTATATTTTTATCCCGGTAGTGGTTTCTATTAGGATGATAAAACACTTTTTACGCGGGTGAAGCCACGGACAAAAGCTGGTATTTTTATATTTTATTTTTATCTTATCTTTATCTTATTTTATATACATATCTTTTATCTTTAGCTGGTATAATTTAAACTCAATATATATTTCATTAAATAAGTAGGTAATTACCACTTAAAACGTGGAGAGACATTTATACCCAAACTACCAAGAGGCCAGAATCATGAAGAAGTATTTGCAGGGCTAGAATCATTAGCGGTAGAGACTAACGGAGTACTAGGACTTCAGAATCGAAAATCGCCCGGTACTCTTTTTACCGCTCATGATTCCAGCCTAGCATCCTTATGATTATAATCTCCTGGTATTTAAGTTAGTCTTTACCGGTACCGGAATGATCTGATAGCATATAGAGCTTTTTTTTCTGTAGCGAATATTGCTGTCTCCCTCTTAGTGTTTTGTCGCCTATCTATCTTATCTAACTGGCATATCTCCACGTTTTAAAAGTGGTAATTAAATTAAATTAAATTAAAAAAAAAGTTTTTATTGTTTCTCATACAATTGTTCTACAGCACAAAATTGAGGCAGCCCCAGTAAGTTATTAGGATACTTGTAATGGGGTTACCTCGCAACTTCCCATGGGTTGCTTATCTACAATGTTGATGACATAATTAGAATAGGAAAAGAAAAACGTATAGGTTCTAGGATGATAAAACGACGACGGCATAAAACTAAGATTTTATTGTACAACTGTTACGTTCGTAGTATTTTGGAGTACTGTAGCACAGTTTGGAGGCCGCATTACGCTACACATAAGTTGAGACTGGAGCGTATTCAGATGAGGTTTATTCCTGCGGAATTGCCAAAAAGAAGCCATCGTACGCGGCTAGGTTATCGCATTTTAGGATAAACTCTTTAGAGAAACGTAGAAATATCATAGATTCAAGTTTCTTAATTAAAATTTGCGTAACAAAATAGACTGTCCTCAGTCATTAGGCAGAATCAGGTTCCGGGCTCCAGCTAGACAGCCCCGTGCTCCTATCACTCCTTTTTACCCTCCACCACGTAGTACCGTCCTCAGTGACAATTCGGCCATTCCTCGGCTGTGTAAACTATTAAATAGTTGCAGCGATTTAGTAGACGTACATGCGGACTCACTTATCAAGTTCCGAAAATTGACACACGATGTTATGTAGTCTAATGGTTATAAATTTTAATTTTATAGTGTAAGATGTTTGAGATATCATTTTGAACCATTTTTTAATTATATTAGGTTATTAAGTTGTTTCTGAATGTTTGTTTAATACTTTAGCATATGTGGTGCTTACCTGTAAAAAATTGTGACACTTAACACTAGTTTTAAGTGAATAATTACTGTAATATTCTTAGTGTTAACAATTGTTGGTGAGCCTTATAAATAAATAAATGATTTCAAAATTATTGTTATTGTAGCATGTTCGAGTATGTGTAGTGTTAGTGTGTGTGTATGTATGTGTGGAGGGTAATTACTTATTTAATTAATTGATTTCCTAGTTTCTAGTTAAATATCTATTAACTTCGACTAATTCTTCATATTATTTCCGAGACGGGTGGGCACGACTGTACTTTTATAGTGTTTGTTCTCTAAAATAAAATTTGGGCGAATCGCCTACTAAATAATTTTGGAGTGGTCAATTCGCTCACCGATAAATTAACTTTGGGCGAATCGACACAGAAAAATGAGTATTTTTAATAGTGGTCGACTCGCCCGACTCGGGCGAGTAAAATTCGGGCGAATCGTCCATTAACCCTTATTTGTGCTGTAAGACTGCTTCTTGCCAAATTTCATGATTTATGGTTAACGGAAAGACCCTTTAGGTTTTGATACCTTTACGATTCCTCAAATATGTGACAGAAACGGCTATATCTTTTGATCGCGTTGATTTAGAAGTTTGATTTGTCCACAGCTGCAAGGGATGGCACACCTGAGTGATATACTAACTTTATACCTCCAGGCGTTCCAGGGAAAAAGGTTTTGACACACGGACAGGCAGACAGAAAGACAACGAAGTGATCCTATAAAGGTTACTTTTTTTTCCTTTTGAGGACTGGAACCCTAAAAACCAGACATAATGAATACCAAAATAACACCAAGTTAAATTAGATTTTCAGGGACGGGAAGATACTTATAATCCCACGCATTTATACCCAAGCCAAAATGTGCTTAAAGACCAAACTAACACAGATCAAATATTGTAGGAACAAAGTACTTCAGTAAATAAAGACATGTGTATGTGTAATTCATACGAGCCCTTACAATTAAGCTCGGCAAACGAACTGGCCTTGCGAGCGCCAAACAAAGGCGGAGAACAATAAATTATGGTCCTTTGTACCGCAGAATTATATCAATAGAGGGCTAGGACCAATATTGACACTGGCATGGTAAGGTTGAGAATGTGATCATATGCAGAAAGGTTAGATGATAAAAAATGCTTGTAACTGAACTAACAGAGAAATCTGACGAGATCTTTGATGGGAAAGAGTGTTTTAAAGTAGCAAAAATAAATGAAAGTAGCATTAATGCAGTAGAAATGCGTTCCTTGCGAAGTATGCATGACATAACTTTTAATAATAGATTGAGGAATGATGTAATAATGTAGTGATTAAAATTGAAAAGAGTATCCTAAGATGGTTTGGATGTTGAGAGCATGAATGAAACGACTAATAAAAGGTACTAACAAGACAGACGTGAATGGAAACGCCGGCAGGGGACGACCTAGAAATAAATACATAGATCTTTTTGGCGAAGTTCTTCAGAAATGCCAGGTGCACAGTACTCATAACCGGCGTGCGTGTATGACTAGATGTATGAATGTGAGTGTTTTTGTCTACCCCCATGTGAAATTGGCGTGAGTTTATGTACGTATGTATGTTTTAAAGTACATTTTTCGTATTCTTCACCGTAGATCACATCATCGCTTAACATTAGGCGAGATAGTGGTCAAACACGAGCCTATAGATTAAAAAAAATAAAACTTCTCAGTTTCTCGCTTCTTTTATTTGCTTTCATTTTAACTCATCTTGATCCGTCATCTTTAGGTATCGACCATATTGGATTTACAATAATGCCACTTAGATAACCGTGTATTTTCATCCAAACCAAACGAGTATGCAAAATTCAATAGCAAGATTTGACCCATATGTACTTACTAACTAACAAGGCAATTTATAAATTAAAGGTTGTCAAAATACAGAAGGTAATTCCACCTCGATGCACAGAGCACCGAGACGCTTCAGTGGCCACTACCGAGATTTTCATCCTCCTTCATTATTATCATCACCATCATCGTCATCTTCATCATTTCACTAACATTTTTTTATTTGTTTGCCTTCTTTTTCCATCTCATTCTTCCAAAGAATATTGAAATAACTCATCCTCAATCCGTAACAACTACAAAAACAAATAAAGATTCCCATAGCTTCGAGGCTAAAACAAATTAAATGGAACAAAACCTTTTCCCTGGAAATCGAATAACTATCCCTCATAACATGTACCTAACGACATAATCCACCAAAAACATACCCTTGAAACATAGTTAGACCTGATCCCAACCGAAAATCGTATAAAATCGGGGTACAGTTAGACAAAAAGTTTCTAAAATTTCTACTAATCTCTCATCTTCATCAAGTTTTCAACCGGAGGAAGTCCACTGCTGGACATAGGCCTCGCTCAAGTGTCATGCCTTAACCAGGTCATCGGTTCACCAAGAGGAAGGCCTTCTGTAGACGTGTTTTGAGCCAAGACGGGATGGATACTCAAACTTAGCGACTAAGGACCAAACATATTGAAAAAGTGGGTGGGATATCGCACTAGAATTACCGCTGAATCCCAGTAACCACTTTGTAGGGGGTTTGTTAGGAAGTTGCTCCATGTATTCCTTCGATTTTTCCTGTTCAGATTTGATTGTCTCTAGCCTTAGTGAAATTTCCATTTGCACAATGGAAATGTTGTCAAAAATCCTCTACCACTTTCTTAGCCGACCGTACCCAATCAATGAAAACAATCCAAGGAGAGATTTTATTCTGTTCATAGTTCATACATATTTCACCTGGCGCTGTATTCGCGGTAATCACGTTGGACTCGAGCCAATTGTATGAAAAATTGCAATCGGTCTTCGTGTCGCCGTGTCGGTTTCATTATTACATTGTCTTATTCGTTTTTCAATGGTTTTGCCGACGTTTTTCTCTCATTGCACTTTTTTTGGCTTTGTACTCAGTTTGGGAAATGTTTTAGTTTTTCGTTAAATTATGTATTATTATAAGTGCGAGTCGGACTCGCGCACGAAGGGTTCCGTACCATTATCGCAAAAAACGGCAAAACGTTTGTTTTATGGGAGCCCCACTTTAATATGTATTTATTCTGTTTTTAGTATTTGTTGTTATAGTGGCAACAGAAATACATCATCTGTGAACATTTCAACTGTCTAGCTATCACGGTTCATGAGATACAGCCTGGTGACAGATGAGCAAACAGACAGACGGATCGTGGAGTCTTAGTAATAGGGTCCCGTTTTTATCCTTTTGGTAAGGAACCCTAAAAATCGATGAAGCGAGATTGAAGTGATCTATTATTTCACCTGATAGGAGATTGACAGCTCACATCATCTTAGTTTTACACGACTACTGGGCGGGTAATGAGTGGCAGTCTATAATATGTCTATGGATGTTGATCTGTTCCTTTCATATCTCCTAAACTGCTAATCAGATCTGAGCAAGTAAGGTATTGTTAGATTTGTATGAACGTTTCGCGGTAACAAAGATACGTGATGTCTCGTTAAAACTATTACGATGGCCAATTAATAAAAAAATATCCGACGTAATAAAAGAAAACTGATTACAAAATAAATTTATTAAGTTGGGCATTAAATTGAATGTTTGCTTGCAATCAATTCACTCTTGAATTTAAGACCCTCAAGTCATAACTATCAGGCAACACAGACTCCAACAGGGATGTGAACTAGATAACCAGTTTACTTTTCTCATTTAAAGACTGCAGTAAAAACTACGTCAACATTTAAAATGGGAACTAGAGCGAAAAGATTCGTATTCAAAGGAAAAAATTAAAAAAACCAAAAGTATTGACATTATCGAGAGTACAACACACGAAACAGAAGTGAAAACAAAAAAAAGGGAAATAAAAAGAAAACAAGGTAAACACCAATTCGTATTTTATATCGGATTCATTGTACCACCGATTCTTACTTGTATTGTGTTGCCAAACCGAAAAAATACTACACTTTTTAAGGGAAAAATGTTTAATTGGAATTTTTGATGTTAAAACTGGAAAAGTTACGTTTTTACAGCCTTTTATTATCATGTTTCATGTTTTTGTTTTAAAAGCTTTTTGCTGACTTTTGTGTTGTCGGTGATAAAACAGATTTTCTAGAAACTACACACGCTGACGTATTTTTTACAAGCTTTCATGTAACTTGTTTTATTAACGAAGTTAATAATAAATATTTATGTAACTTGACAAAAATATCTATGTAGTCCGCCAGATAACCTAAAAATATTGGACACGTATTTTTTCTTTTGCCACGTAAACAAAAAATTACGACGATACAGCCCGCTGTAATATCGTGCGACGTCACAGTGAGCTACACTTTATACTGACACACTGACGTCACAAGCCGGCACTCCTGAACTTGATGCGATTTATCTTCGTATTTTTTTTATTTATTTGATAAAGGAAAAAATGACGGACTAAGTATAATATTTTTTCTACCCAGGAAACTTTTACAGTTGACTGTTTAGTTATATATATACATATATGTTTAGTTAACCCTGCACCCTATAAGACCTTCGTAAGGCAAATGAAAACGCTGATAACGAGGCAGAATTCTGGACAAAACGTATTTAGTTTTAGAATCAACGATACAACGAAAACTGTTTATTCGCTATTTATGTGAAGGCCGCAAATTATCCCAAAGGTACGTATGCCCGGGATAAAAAAAGTAAATTATCCTATGTCCTTCTCCATGGTTCAATCTACCCAACACCAAAATTCGTTCAGCATTTTGGGCGTCAAATCGTAAATCGTAATCATTCGCAGTTATTAAGTAGGGATAGTCTGGCTTTCAAAAAATTTGAAAACTAAGAAGTTTTCAAAAATTTTGAAATCCAGACTGGATTGGATTGGAGACTACCTCAGGATGATATAATAAACCCCAAGATACCAAAATTTTCTCCACAAGACAAAGCAACGATATCACTTACTCTAGACCGAAGGTTCCCAAATTTTTCTGTTTCGTGAACCCCTTGCATCACCACTGCTCTCAAAACGGTGAAGGAAAACATCGTCAGGAAACCGACATGTCCTAGAACCAAAAAATCGAAGACATGTGACAACCACCAAATCGCACTGGGCCTGCGTGGTGAATTACGGCCCATTCCCTCTCACAGAGAGGAGGCCTGTGTCCCAGCAGTGGGAACATTAATAGGCTGATGATGTGATGTGTGTGATGTGAACCCCTTGCCAGATATTCCTGTTTTGGTAGACCCATGTACTGTCTATTTAACTGTAACTAAAAGCTTAAACTTATTTCTATTGATGCCAATACGCCTTAATGTAAATCTCATTTACATCTCATGTACCATCACCCATTTCAGGAAGACATATGGACCGCTGAAGGCACAACTTAGTTTGATGGGGGCTACTTCAATGACCCACAATGCGAGTGCGGAGCTTTTCTTTTCGTGCTCTCTATCCAATAACACCTTCATCCTGACAGACCTTTACGAGGCAAACGCTAACTCTGTCGGCATAGCTGAATTCTGGTCTAAATACGCATTTAATTTGAAAAAAATATAAAAATAAAAAACTTGTTTTCTTTAGACTTCAGGTCTACTTAGACCTCAGGGGGTCCAGGTGGACCACTTTGGAAATCATTGCTCTAGACTCTTCCCCTTGCGATCACGATACCTCAAGTACTAGTGAAGTACCGCTAAGGATAGCTGAGGGGTATCCTGTGTATTAGTACATAGTGTGATATAATGTGACGAGGTGTTTGATAAGCTACTATATAATCACTAAAGGTAGGCAGAACGTGTACCTACTTAGAATACGTCAGTTATCTTATAAATCCCATATACCTGATTAGGGGAAGAACCCTTCTCTTTTTTTCTAATCTTTGCTGGACTCCGGGCTACCTATTGAGAGTTTACTGTTTTCACTCTTGGCCTTACCTAGAAATAGGAACTTCTCAGAGAGACTCAATAATACATCTTGACCATTGAATCGAATCAAACAGAAACCTACGCTAAGCATGTGCTTGCAATAACTAGGTCAATAGTTCACTATTTAATTTTCGTTTATTTAGTTTAGCCACACCACATTTTACTTTCTCAATTTTGTTTCAATCAACAACATCATCTGCCTGGCCCTTTTACCCGACTACGGCGAAGCAAAAGGGAGAGTCATCTTTTTGATCGGTATGATGTATGCAAATCTGTTCCTTGTTACGGTAGGTGTCATACGAGTACGACCATGGTTATTCTCTGATCACACACCACTATAAATATGTATAAAATACTATACAATATTTATTACTGTAAGTTGTTTATTTCATACCCGATACATATCGAATAGTTTGTACGTAACAAATTCAGATGAGAAGATTTTCTTGTTTCATACTTTTCAGATCGTGATTTTTACAAAATATGTTGTGGTTGGCTTTCTGTCTAATTGTATTTACATTTTTAAATATTTCCCTTACAAATTAATCGATTGAAGATACTAAATAAATTGTTGTTCTAAAAACAAAAAAACACGCTTTTATGGTAAATTTGACTAAAAAGTCACTTATCCTGAAGAGCCTGGAAAGGATAATGGGACAAACTAATTAAATTATAGCATTGTCATCGGTCCTTGATAAGTGTGCAAAGTTTCAAATCAATCCGACGTTTTGAAGTGGATGAAAATCACGTTCAAAGATTCCGTTACATTGATACATAGTTACATATATACATACCAAGCTAATAAAAGCGTGTTAAAAAAATAGGTTTTACCAAAATCTGGTAACACTGCAAGCACAGAGAGTACGTACAGAAATAAAAATCACGAATGAATAAAAGATGAGTCTTAGAGACCTGGGGCGTCCGATAGCACCCGCGGTGGGGATTTGATACTATTCACCTAAAATGGATTGTTTCTTATAAAACAAAGTTATGCCGAGATTTTCTCGGAAGAGGTTTTGGGAAGGGATAGTTACATTTATGAGTGGGCTGACGTAAATAGGATAGTGATTCGCTTACACAGGGTGGGCAAACAATCGTGGCGATTTTTGGGATTATTTCTTATTTACTTTTGTATAAAAAATAAGAAATGGGATTTTAGAACGTATTGAAAATAACCTCAACTATCGCCCTGTTTCATTTGATCTAAGATTTTTTGACCACCCAGTATATAGTAAGGACAGGAAAGATAAGAACTTAAGGTTACACTAGTCGATAATTCTTCCATACAAACGTAGTCTAGGGATAACTCCATTATCTAGCTCTGTATGGAAACAAAAAAGTAAAAAATAAATATATTTGAAAGTTATGAGCGTCGAAAGTTCCATATTTCAACACTAATTTTAACGCATCTTTGGGCGGCAATAAATACTATAAGAAGAAGGAAAATTGCAAAACGGGGATAGAACCATACAGGGATAGATTAGTAGTTCAACAATGCAAATAATTTTATTTTGAAAATATACATTTAGTATTTTTTTATGATATCTAGACTCCCAAAGGTCTGTTTATAAAATTTCGCGCGCTCGTTTTCGTCCTAAATCATCATCCATTTCGCTACAAACATGCAAAAGTGCTAATTCGTACGCGAACTAGCTTCTTACTGCTCGTCACAGCATCTATCTCTTTCGCACGAGTTGTCGGATGACCCCGCGCACAAAATAGTTCGTGCCGTCGACTAGTGTAACCTAAAACATGTTTATTTGGCACACGAAATTCTACACACAATGTCATCATCATAATTTCAACCGAAAGACGTCCACTGCTGAACATAGGCCTCCAAGTGTCGCAACATTGACTGGTCCAATGCGTCTCGCATGCAGTGGATTCCCGCAACCTAAACCAGGTCATTAGTCCACCTAGTGGAAGCCCTACAATATAGGCTGGTACTCAGATTCATTTCGGTTTCGGTTTCGGCAGCCGGTTCAAATCAAATAATAAAGCTCGACTGACAAGCTAAGTCGTAGTTTCGTTGTACGTGTGTGCGTGTAATTGTGTATTTATACGGCAAGGCGTAGTTTTAACCGGCTTCAACTTGTTGTTTGCAACGTTCCATCTTGACTTTTTATTTGATCTGAGGGCTGGTATAAATACAAAAATGATTTTTAACAATTGTGTGCCGCACGGTTGCGATAAATGCTAGTTGGCCACAATTTGGACATGCTAGACCAAAGCAAACTTGCCACACGGTCGATCTTCTTGAGCGATTGTGCGGGAGACATAACAAAAACCCATGTTTCTTGTAACGTGAATGTATATATGCAAACGTTCGAACAAACGTATCTTTACTATTGAAATATATGAGGACAGTATACACCGTTACAATTTGACCGTTTTAATCCCGTGGAGGGTCGATCCCGGTGCATTAAACAGTATCGATTTGTAAAGATAAAATAAAAAAAATAAAAAAAATCTTTTTCACAAAAAAATAAACCGACTGCCAAAACACTAAAAAGCGCAAAAATAACATGCAACACCGACTGCCGAAACGAAAGTTATTTTTACCACGACATTAAAACGACCAAATATAACGGTGTATTAAAAAATGCATTTTTATATGGGGTTTTCCATATGTACATTCTTAGTAATACTGCGGAATCGGTGTTGTGAAACTTTCACGACGGTATAAATATGAAAAAATATTACTATGCCAACAATAAAATCACGAATGAAATCTGCTGTTCCTAACATTTTGTCGAGCTATGCGAACACAAAATGTACCTAGCTTCTGAAAAGCTGCCATTTGTTATTTTTCCATGCTGTTATTTTTTCATATTTCATAGTTAAAAGTTGTTTATATTCATGAATACTTTAACCCCATGAAAATTTGGCCCAGTGGTATCGGCCGCGACTTTCAACTTGTAGGTCGTGGGTTCGAGCCCAGGCAGGCGCTTTACTTTGTGTAAATTATATCAACATCATTGCTCTCAAAACGGTGAAGGAAAGCATCGTGAGGAAACCGGCATGTCCTAGAACCAAAAATTCGTAGACGCGACATCCGCCAACCCGCACTGGGCCCGCGTGGTGGATTGCGATCCATTCCCTCTTACAGAGATGAGGCCTGTGTCCCAGCAGTGGGAACATTAATAGGCTGATGATGTGATGATGTGTGAAGTGATGAAAATTTGTCTTTGGTTAAATCGGGACTATGGCTCAGTTTTTTGATCCGTAGTTAATCGTTTCAAATTTTGGTAAAACGCGTTTATTCCTCAAATTTTTGTCTTACAAATGGTTAAACAATTACTTCTTCAACTTATTTGACGGTGAACTTATTTGAAAAATAGTGTTAAACCGAACCATTTTGGTAAGCATTTTTAACTATTGGTTAAGTTAACTATGGATAAAAACCGGCCAAGTGCGATTCGGACTCGCGCACGAAGGGTTTGTTCCATTATCCCAAAACGGCCACAAAGATTGTTGTATGGGAGCCCCACTTAAATATTTATATTAGTCTGTTTTTAGTATTTGTTAATATAGCGGCAACAGAAATACATCAGTTGTGAAAATTTCAACTGCCTAGCTATCACGGTTCATGAGATACAGCTTGGTGACAGACGGACAGACAGACAGACGGACCGCGGAGTATTAGTAATAGGGTCCCGTTTTTACCCTTTGGGTACGGAACCCTAAAAACTGGGCCTAAGTAATTCACTTTAATTTTAATAATTCAACAGTATTCATTATGTGATTTACAGTGAAAGAATCAGAAATTCCATTTTGTTGTGCATGAAAGTGCGTTTCACATTTAGGTTGCAGTTCTGCCTTCCCATTTAGAGAATACTTATTTATCCCTATCCATTCAGTTGCTAGACGTCAATCAAAACACCCTTAAATACACAGCCATATCAACTAAGTTCTCAGACTAAACACAAGAAAAAAGTATTTAATACCACTAAAACCACTTCCATTTAAAAATAGAAAAAAGCTTCGTACATTTTTACTCTAGGCCCTCAAT
The DNA here is from genome assembly GCA_948252205.1 of Orthosia incerta. Taxonomy (NCBI): domain Eukaryota; kingdom Metazoa; phylum Arthropoda; class Insecta; order Lepidoptera; family Noctuidae; genus Orthosia; species Orthosia incerta. The sequence continues at coordinate 13,827,838 of OX411764.1, read as the reverse complement.
CTACTCAAAATAACAAGGGCTATTCAAAAACAGCCGAATCGCAAAATCCTTTTAGTGATATTGAAATTTTCAGACGCTTGAAAAACTTTTTCATCGTTTCAGAACAGGGTATGATGCTCTCAGCTCGACTCGAAAGCTTAAAACTTTAGATTATAGTAATAACTTAGTGAGTAGTTCGATATTTCGGAACGAACTCTCAAGTTTTGAAGACAAAACGAGTTTTGAATTTAGAGTTTATAGTTTTACTGGATTTGGGTTTGAATTTCGAATAGGAATTACAGATATTGCTTTGTTTATTTTTTTTTCATTTGAGTGTTACTTACGCTGAAAAAAAATCGATTACGTCGTGGTGGCCAGTGGCTAAGACCTCGCCTGTTGTGCTTGATAGACCTCAAACCTCAAATCCAGAATAGTACCAATGTGACTTTTTCAATTCATAAGTAATTTCTTGGACATTGCTGGCAACGGTGAAGGAAACCGGGACTTCTATTTAATAAAAGTTTGAAATCGGCAATCCGCATTGAGCAAGCTTGGGGATTAATGCTCGTAACTTCTCTGTATGCAAAGATGCTTTTGCCCTGCAGTAGGACAGTAACAGGCTGGTATTATCATTACTACATTGGGCTCACATAGTTGGGTTCCGTACCACCAAAAATTCATTTTTTTTATTTTTTATTATCTATAGGCTTGCGCTTGACCACTATCTCACCTGATGGTAAGCGATGATGTGGTCGACGGTGAAACACGCTTGCCTAGAAAAAACCCATTCACTTTTGACTTAAAGACCCCTAGATTGTAGCTATCGGGAAACACAGACTCGGGCAAGGAATTCCACTCCTTAGCTGTGCGCATAATAAAAATGTCCCAAAACGTTTTGTGCGTATAAGTGGGATGTTCACCATGTACCGATGACGCATCGCCGTACGTCTGGTAGTCCGATGATGGAACGGGCTGGGCGGAATCAAGTCATGCAGTTCCATCGCACACTCCCCGAAATGTAATCGATAAAAAACTGACAAACTGGCAACTCGGCGACAATGTTCAAGGCTCTGGAGCTTTGACTTGACCAGTGCCTCATTGCCGATGAGTTTCTTGGCCCGCTTTTTAATCGACTTTAGTGCATCTAGCTGGTATTTGGCAGATCCGTCCCAGAGATGAGAACAGTACTCCATGCACGATCGAACTTGCGCTTGATACAAGCTGAGCAGCTGTTCCGGCGTGAAGTACCTTCTCACCTTCGCAAGGATCCCCAACTTTTTGGCAGCCAGCTGAGCCTTTGCCTCAATGTTTGGCCCAAAATTGAGAGTCGATGTCAACGTAACGCCAAGAAGCTCAAGATGGTCCGTTAATGGTACGGTTACATCACGGAAAGTTGGAGCCGGGTGAAATTGGCTCCTTTTAGCGGAAAAAGACACGCCTGAGTTTTAGCAGCATTAAACTTTACCAGATTGGCTTCGCCCCATTCGGAGACTGCCTGCAAGGACAGGTTCAAACGCTCGGTAAAAATTTAGTATCAAGATGCATTCGGAGGGGGGAGAGGAGGGTAGGGGGGGAGGGGGGTGGTTACCCCTCCCCCCTGGCACCACTCCCATTACAAGGTAATGCACCGTTCCTGAGAAAAACACGTTATTGTAACCTAACCTCAAAACACTTAAAAGTTGCTTCTGCATCGTCTCCGGCGCTGCGGGAAGTGCAACTCCTTCGCCCTTACGTAACAAAGGATAGGCACCCATGCTCAACTCCGCAGCTTCGGCTTACTGGTCGCCTCCGGCGACCAGCCTCACCCGCTACGGCTCGCACGGGTGCCTATGCTTTGTTACAGCGGGCGGGAGTTGCTCTCCCTTCGCGCCTCCGGTTTTTATAAACACTCTAGGGGTAGCAGCCAAAAGACTACGTGAAGTTGGGGTGCCCCAGTTCGGTTTTGGAACAGATTCGACCTATTTTAATTTTAACTATGAAGTGTCCAGTATACAAGCGTTGGTCAATCGTGAAGGCAAACAATCAAAGTCCAGAAGATAAGCCAAAGTCTGCATCTGGAAATTGGCTGCATCGCTCGTGTTAAAATCTCGACTTTTCATGCTCGACGCGAAATGTACTACATAGTGTTTTAGTGAAACATTAGTGAACCTAGCAGTGGTCGTATCTTTTAAGATCGTTTCCCGCTTTTGCAGTCTCACATAAGATTTACAATCTTTTTCAAAAAAAAAAACTATTTGCTTTTGAATTTGAACTGAGCAACATTTTCTAGAGAGGTTTCAAGCCATTATGAATATTAGCTACTAGTATGTCTACTGATGTTACTGTTTTAAACATAAATGGATTGGGTGCAGTATGAGGGTATTCTGTAGAGGCTTCGACCGTGTGGAACTTAAAAAAACATCATAGGCATGTATCACCGGGATAAAAAGTATCACAAAACATAAACATTCCCCGAAAGGTAAGGCAATCTGCACCTAGAAAGAAAGAAATAAAGAAAGAAAGAAGGAAAGAAAGAAAAAAGGAAGAAAGAATGAAAAAAAGAAAGCAAGAAAGAAAGCCAGAAAGAAAGAAAGAAAATATACCACATCCATATTTCGCCAGTTATGTTTAAGTTACCTGTAATAGGGGGCAAGCCTATTGCTATCAACCGAGCACAAATCCAGATTTCGGACTAAGATAAAAAACCCAATAGGTAACACTTTGGCCGACTCGGGAATCGAACCCAGGGGCCTCTTGCTCAGCCAAGTAGCGCTTGCGAACACAAGACCAACAGAGACAATCATTAAAAAAATTCGTTTCCTGGTCCATTTGTCCGCGTCCTAAATGTCTTTCCAAACAGTTTAGCTGTTGAGCCGTGATTTATTGATAAACGTCTAAGCATCTAACTCGAGAGAGCAACATTCTCTCTCTTTTAATAAAACATTGCCCACACTAGGAATTTCTTCCTGTATCGTGGATGCGTTTACAAACATTTAAACTCACATACACAAGACACCCAGCTCCGAAACAATTATCTGCAAGCCATACAAATATTTGTTCCGTGCGGGAATTGAGTCCGTGACACGCAGCGCAGCAGCCGACTACTCAGCCATTACGCCAACCGTGTCGTTAAATACACAGCATATAACAAGACGAAAAAAAAAGGTGTAGGAAGCAGCATGTACCAAACGGTTCACACTGCAAAAGACCGTATTGCTTGGAGACGCGTCGTATGTGGTTCTATCCTTAGTAGCGAGGGAACTACGAAGTAGAGAAACACCAAATCATTCAAACATACAGACTTTAAGCCCTTTCCTGATTGTGCGACGCAATTCGATTTATATCACATCATTTAGCGATTTTTACTAAGTGAAATTGCGAGTACGAACACATGGATGCAATACGAAGCAATTCGACCGATACGCACTTGTTTTTTTAGGGTTCCGTACACGAAGGTTCCAAATGGAACCCTATTGCTGTCACTCACGTGTCCATCCGTCTCCATGACTGTGCGTCTGTCCGTCGTCTGTCTCAGGTTTTACGGCCAAACGTTTGGAGCTACAAGTCCTAAAATTTTCACGGTATAAGCATCTTGTTGAGCCAAAGCCATGGAAATTGTCAAAAAAAAATGAAGAATTATTGAGGTATCGTTGTTACAGATCGTTAGGTAGATAAAAACTTTATATTTTGTTTTAAAAAATATTGGAAAACAAAGGAAAGAGAATCACCAAAGGCAGCCTAGATTTTTTTACTTTCCTTTGATCTATGAACTTGAAATTCGGTGATAATGTTTTTGACGAGAATCTCAGGACCCTGATGATCATTACTACGTATATTTACTAAAAAATACCAATATATTTATAAATCAGATTTTTTCTTTGAAATTCCCTCATTTATCCTATTAGAATATAATTTTGCGGTTTGGTACGGCACGATAAATGTGCGAAGTCCGATACGCACTTGGCCGGTTTTTTAGGGTTCCGTACCCAAAGGGTAAAAACAGGAAAAGGCCTTACAAGTATAATATCAATAGGAAACAAGGATATGTCTGTATAGTGCATTAAACATAGAAGTAGATTGAATGTCCAAGCGCAGTATAAGAATATTCTATATGCTACTGCTAAGAGCTTTGCGAAGTAATGCATCTTTAAAATATGAGAGAGCAGGTTGAAAGCGATCGTGGTAGTACGCGAACAACAAGGCAAAAGGATTTTTTTCTTTCAGAGTCTGAAACGATAGCTTTTAGAGATCTGTAATCAATGTAAAGACAGAAAGAACTAGACCTAGCTATGAAGCCTACGTCAAGCCACCTGTCTGTGGGTCTGACTGTTTGTTTTTCACATGGCTGTATCGCGCGGAAACTAAACTGAAAGGCGTGCGCTGTCGGTGCGACGACGTAATCAGAAAAAAAAATACAAATTAATGCGATGATCGTTTTCTTTTCGGACGACGCTAATTCTCTGGCTACTGTTTTTGTTATATATGTATGTATACCAGCTGCCACCCGCGGCTCCGCCCGCGTGGTATTAGTACTTCTCCCAAAATCTTTATAAATTATAGCCTATGTGTTATTCTAAGCTAAATTTCTGTAAAGTTTCATCTAGATATGTTCAGTAGTTTATGCGTCAAAGAGTGACAAACATCCATCTATGTATCGATTCTTACAAACTTTGACGTTTATAATAGTAGTAGTTCTTGTTGCACATTAATGAAACCCGGCACCTTTGGGTATGCAGACGACAGCACTGTTGCTGAGAGATACGTCCAACGCACGGGCCACCGGGCCGCAGATCCAGTCTCTCCGTGAGGCCATGGTGGAGCGTTTGGCTTGGGTCTAGTATCAAGATGCATGATGAGAGAGTTAAAAGTGGTTAAAGCTGGTAGGGGATGGGTTCCTGATTAAAACACTACCACTCTTATTACAAGGTATTGCATATTTTTCGAGAAAATAACAAAAAATGTTTCTAACCTCAATCAGATAAACAGTGAAAACGAACGTCAAAATGGGCGATTAACAACCAAAACAGTACCGGTATATTGTCTGTGGCGCAATATTTCGAGCAAAATTGTTAAAAAAGAACGTTAAAAAAAAAACTATGGTTTTTGCGTCATGGGTGACGTGGTTCAGTGTCATTTGTTCTCGTTCATTCCGTTTGCATGTGCGTTTTGTGTTTTTTGGTGTTTTTGTGGTTCTCAACTCCGCAGCTTCGGCTTACTGGTCGCCTCCGGCGACCAGCCTCACCCGCTACGGCTCGCACGGGTGCCTATGCTTTGTTACAGCGGGCGGGAGTTGCTCTCCCTTCGCGCCTCCGGTTTTTATAAACACTCTAGGGGTAGCAGCCAAAAGACTACGTGAAGTTGGGGTGCCCCAGTTCGGTTTTGGAACAGATTCGACCTATTTTAATTTTAACTATGAAGTGTCCAGTATACAAGCGTTGGTCAATCGTGAAGGCAAACAATCAAAGTCCAGAAGATAAGCCAAAGTCGTCGAATAAAACCACAAAAACACCAAAAAACACAAAACGCACATGCAAACGGAATGAACGAGAACAAATGACACTGAACCACGTCACCCATGACGCAAAAACCATAGTTTTTTTTTTAACGTTCTTTTTTAACAATTTTGCTCGAAATATTGCGCCACAGACAATATACCGGTACTGTTTTGGTTGTTAATCGCCCATTTTGACGTTCGTTTTCACTGTTTATCTGATTGAGGTTAGAAACATTTTTTGTTATTTTCTCGAAAAATATGCAATACCTTGTAATAAGAGTGGTAGTGTTTTAATCAGGAACCCATCCCCTACCAGCTTTAACCACTTTTAACTCTCTCATCATGCATCTTGATACTAGACCCAAGCCAAACGCTCCACCATGGCCTCACGGAGAGACTGGATCTGCGGCCCGGTGGCCCGTGCGTTGGACGTATCTCTCAGCAACAGTGCTGTCGTCTGCATACCCAAAGGTGCCGGGTTTCATTAATGTGCAACAAGAACTACTACTATTATAAACGTCAAAGTTTGTAAGAATCGATACATAGATGGATGTTTGTCACTCTTTGACGCATAAACTACTGAACATATCTAGATGAAACTTTACAGAAATTTAGCTTAGAATAACACATAGGCTATAATTTATAAAGATTTTGGGAGAAGTACTAATACCACGCGGGCGGAGCCGCGGGTGGCAGCTGGTATACATACATATATAACAAAAACAGTAGCCAGAGAATTAGCGTCGTCCGAAAAGAAAACGATCATCGCATTAATTTGCATTTTTTTTTCTGATTACGTCGTCGCACCGACAGCGCACGCCTTTCAGTTTAGTTTCCGCGCGATACAGCCATGTGAAAAACAAACAGTCAGACCCACAGACAGGTGGCTTGACGTAGGCTTCATAGCTAGGTCTAGTTCTTTCTGTCTTTACATTGATTACAGATCTCTAAAAGCTATCGTTTCAGACTCTGAAAGAAAAAAATCCTTTTGCCTTGTTGTTCGCGTACTACCACGATCGCTTTCAACCTGCTCTCTCATATTTTAAAGATGCATTACTTCGCAAAGCTCTTAGCAGTAGCATATAGAATATTCTTATACTGCGCTTGGACATTCAATCTACTTCTATGTTTAATGCACTATACAGACATATCCTTGTTTCCTATTGATATTATACTTGTAAGGCCTTTTCCTGTTTTTACCCTTTGGGTACGGAACCCTAAAAAACCGGCCAAGTGCGTATCGGACTTCGCACATTTATCGTGCCGTACCAAACCGCAAAATTATATTCTAATAGGATAAATGAGGGAATTTCAAAGAAAAAATCTGATTTATAAATATATTGGTATTTTTTAGTAAATATACGTAGTAATGATCATCAGGGTCCTGAGATTCTCGTCAAAAACATTATCACCGAATTTCAAGTTCATAGATCAAAGGAAAGTAAAAAAATCTAGGCTGCCTTTGGTGATTCTCTTTCCTTTGTTTTCCAATATTTTTTAAAACAAAATATAAAGTTTTTATCTACCTAACGATCTGTAACAACGATACCTCAATAATTCTTCATTTTTTTTTGACAATTTCCATGGCTTTGGCTCAACAAGATGCTTATACCGTGAAAATTTTAGGACTTGTAGCTCCAAACGTTTGGCCGTAAAACCTGAGACAGACGACGGACAGACGCACAGTCATGGAGACGGATGGACACGTGAGTGACAGCAATAGGGTTCCATTTGGAACCTTCGTGTACGGAACCCTAAAAAAACAAGTGCGTATCGGTCGAATTGCTTCGTATTGCATCCATGTGTTCGTACTCGCAATTTCACTTAGTAAAAATCGCTAAATGATGTGATATAAATCGAATTGCGTCGCACAATCAGGAAAGGGCTTAAAGTCTGTATGTTTGAATGATTTGGTGTTTCTCTACTTCGTAGTTCCCTCGCTACTAAGGATAGAACCACATACGACGCGTCTCCAAGCAATACGGTCTTTTGCAGTGTGAACCGTTTGGTACATGCTGCTTCCTACACCTTTTTTTTTCGTCTTGTTATATGCTGTGTATTTAACGACACGGTTGGCGTAATGGCTGAGTAGTCGGCTGCTGCGCTGCGTGTCACGGACTCAATTCCCGCACGGAACAAATATTTGTATGGCTTGCAGATAATTGTTTCGGAGCTGGGTGTCTTGTGTATGTGAGTTTAAATGTTTGTAAACGCATCCACGATACAGGAAGAAATTCCTAGTGTGGGCAATGTTTTATTAAAAGAGAGAGAATGTTGCTCTCTCGAGTTAGATGCTTAGACGTTTATCAATAAATCACGGCTCAACAGCTAAACTGTTTGGAAAGACATTTAGGACGCGGGCAAATGGACCAGGAAACGAATTTTTTTAATGATTGTCTCTGTTGGTCTTGTGTTCGCAAGCGCTACTTGGCTGAGCAAGAGGCCCCTGGGTTCGATTCCCGAGTCGGCCAAAGTGTTACCTATTGGGTTTTTTATCTTAGTCCGAAATCTGGATTTGTGCTCGGTTGATAGCAATAGGCTTGCCCCCTATTACAGGTAACTTAAACATAACTGGCGAAATATGGATGTGGTATATTTTCTTTCTTTCTTTCTGGCTTTCTTTCTTGCTTTCTTTTTTTCATTCTTTCTTCCTTTTTTCTTTCTTTCCTTCTTTCTTTCTTTATTTCTTTCTTTCTAGGTGCAGATTGCCTTACCTTTCGGGGAATGTTTATGTTTTGTGATACTTTTTATCCCGGTGATACATGCCTATGATGTTTTTTTAAGTTCCACACGGTCGAAGCCTCTACAGAATACCCTCATACTGCACCCAATCCATTTATGTTTAAAACAGTAACATCAGTAGACATACTAGTAGCTAATATTCATAATGGCTTGAAACCTCTCTAGAAAATGTTGCTCAGTTCAAATTCAAAAGCAAATAGTTTTTTTTTTTGAAAAAGATTGTAAATCTTATGTGAGACTGCAAAAGCGGGAAACGATCTTAAAAGATACGACCACTGCTAGGTTCACTAATGTTTCACTAAAACACTATGTAGTACATTTCGCGTCGAGCATGAAAAGTCGAGATTTTAACACGAGCGATGCAGCCAATTTCGACGTGAGCATTTATTTGATAGAGGAACATGATTAAGCTGCTTTTATTTATTTGGTTACTAGTTTCTGCAACTGGCTTCACCCGCGTGAAAAGTGTTTTTTTTTTATTTCCCAAGGGAATATTATATCGAAATGAAAAGTAGCCTATCTATATAATCTATCCTTGTGCCTGATTTCATCCAGATCAGTTTAGCCGTTCTGACGTGATTGAGTAACAAACATACATCCATCCAACCAAAAACACTTCCGCATTTATATAAAGATCGAAGCAAGATTCGAGAGATCCTCATTTTTACGCGCTATAAATTCTATCATTATAGATAGTGCTTTGGCTTTATTTCTCTTATTAATGAAGTAAATTCTTAAAAATAAAAACAGTTTATTCAAAAAATCTAAAAACCCGACTGCTTAAGAAGCTAACTTAAAAGACGTAAACAAGATGAAAATCATGTGTGTGTTGGTATCTAGATCGCCGCATAGGAACAAACATGCATACATACATAGACTGATAAACACATTACCCTCCTTCTGCAGTCGAGTAAAAATATGAACTTTATTGACTTAAATCGAGTAATTAATTTATGTTATGTCAACAAACTTTTATCAAATAACGATTGCTCAATCTTGTCTTGAATGTGGTGCATTTTACAGATTTTCACTACTAGTCAAACAGATGGTAAGTAGACGTGTTTCAACTGAAATGATGATGATGATGAAGAAGTTTTTTTTTAAAAGTCTTAAGGGGCCGAATCAATTAAATAAAATTTTTAATTAACCTACGTACTCAGAGATACTTAGCATTATTTATGTTAGAGTATGGCCCAGTAATAAAATAACTTTTAACATTTAGATCTTAATTTACAATTTTTTTTAACTACAAACCCGTGGCGAATATTACCCATCTTAATAATTGCATAATCACGAGCTTAACTTTCGTCTGAATCCGCAGTGCCTTTGTTTGTGGTCTAAGTTATGAGCAGAAGCCTTCTCATCTTAATAAGGGGTGCCATGTTATCCAGCAACTGGTTTGAAGAGTTCAGATCAACAGTCGTTTCCAGTTTGACTAGGAGCCGAACCCAACCACAGTCTGATAAAAAGCAGCAATCCTGTGCTATTTAGGGCCACAGTTTGTACACCATGTGGCAAATATCAGCCAGTCCCAATTTAGTTGAACAGCCTTTTGAGCCACATCTGCTATCCCTCATTGCCGACTGTAGACCTCATCAACGTTGCCTTGTGCTCAGGAACGAAACTTGACGCTGCCAAGTCTTTCTTTCTTTCTTTTTCGTGTGAGGATATGGCCACCTCTGGTGTCAGACTTACATTAACTATATAAGTCCAGGTTTCCTCACGATGTTTTCCTTCACCGTTGCCTGTGATGTCCAACATAAACTTAGAAAGTACATATTATAAATTTGAAAAAGTCACAATGGTACTTGTCCGGTTTTGAACCCACGACATTGAACACGAGAGGTGAGATCTTAGCCACTGGGCCACCACGACATTAAAAACTAAAAAACAACATTGTCTGTTTACTTGCAGGATGAAATCTCAGGAAGTACAAAACCGATTACAGAAATTATTTCACTGATAGAACAATATAGCAACAGAACAATATAATAACAATAAATATTATTTTTAACCGACTTCGCAAAAAAGGAGGAGGTTATCAATTCGATTGTATTTTTTTTTTTTTTAATGTGTTACCTCAGAACTTTTTATTGGGTGAACCGATTTTGATGATTCTTTTTTTATTCGAAAGCTGGTGTTTGTCATGTGGTCCCATTTAATTTTCATCAAGATTTTATGAAGAACTTGGGAGATATACATCAGAACTCTTCAATAAATGACGGCAAATCACTCGGGATAGCTGCAATCGCATATCTGTTTATTGTTTACACCATTTCATAACATAACATCACATTGGTACGCTTTAAAGGAATACGCAGGTGTAAACAGTTCACCCTGGTATACTCTCATTCCACCGGTTTTGTTTATTTAAGTTTCATGTTATTGGGTTTATCTATTCTGGCTTCACTTTGGGCGTTATAGGTACCTAGCCTATAGAACTGGTCCATTATGTACCTACCACAACAAAAAAGTGAAAAATAAAAAACTTTTTAACAAAAATTACAACCGACTTCTAAACAAAAACACTACAAATTGAAAAATAACTTCAATTTCGGAAGTCGGTGTCAAAAAACAAAGAAACAAAAACAGGAACACCGACTTCCGAAATTGAAGTTATTTTTCAATTTGTAGTGTTTTTGTTTAGAAGTCGGTTGTAATTTTTGTTAAAAAGTTTTTTTATAATAACAGATAGAACAATATAACAACAATAATCGTTTATTCAGAACAAAATTCATTTACACGATTAGGAACTAAATACATTTTTACCAGTAAACACAGCAAAAGAGAATTGTTGGTACCTGTACTAATGAAAATCATTGTATCACAGGCACCAGTCAAAGAAAGAAATAGAAAGCTAAGCAATCTTTGAGTGTCGTAGGCTACTTGTCCCGGCTAATCGTAAAAGCTAATCGCAAAAGCTGGTCGCAAAAGCTAGTCGCAAAAGCTAGTCGCAAAAGCTAGTCACAAAAGCTAGACACAGAAGCTATTCGCAAAAGCTAGTCGCAAAAGCTAGTCACAAAAGCTAGACACAGAAGCTAGTCGCAAAAGCTATTCGCAAAAGCTAGTCGCAAAAGCTAGTCACAAAAGCTAGACACAGAAGCTAGTCGCAAAAGCTATTCGCAAAAGCTGGTCGCAAAAGCTAGTCACAAAAGCTAGACACAGAAGCTAGTCGCAAAAGCTAATCGCAAAAGCTAGTCGCAAAAGCTAGTCACAAAAGCTAGACATAGAAGCTAGTCGCAAAAGCTATTCGCAAAAGCTAGTCGCAAAAGCTAGTCACAAAAGCTAGACACAGAAGCTAGTCGCAAAAGCTAGTCACAAAAGCTAGACACAGAAGCTCGTCGCAAAAGCTAGTCGCAAAAGCTAGTCACAAAAGCTAGACACAGAAACTAGTCGCAAAAGCTATTCGCAAAAGCTAGTCGCAAAAGCTAGTCACAAAAGCTATTCGCAAAAGCTAGCCGCAAAAGCTAGTCACAAAAGCTATTCGCAAAAGCTAGTCGCAAAAGCTAGTCACAAAAGCTATTCGCAAAAGCTAGCCGCAAAAGCTAGTCGCAAAAGCTAGTCGAAAAATCTAGTCGCTTATATTTTGTACCAAACCCTGCCGTCTTGTTAAAAACAATCTGCCACAAGTCAGATTTATGCAGCTTTTAAAACGAGCGCCGAAACTAAGGAACGCAGACTTGGTGTATAACTTGTTATTCTTCGAAACTTCAATGTTTATTGTTAGTCTGATAAAAGGAAACATAGTTTAGAGTATTTATGTTCAAGTGTTTCTGATGAACTCGAAGTCTTAAATTTACGTTACGAAAATTAACTTCGACTCTAGACTGAGTTTTTGCTGATATATCAGTTTTCGCTGTCATCTTGGGCTGTCAATTTACATTCTATCGGCGATGACGATTGTCCAATTCTCAAAATTTAGGGGATTGACCATGTGAACGCCGATAGAATAAAACTAAGTTAAAGGCCTCTTGTCTAACCTGTCTTATTTAACAATAATATCAACTGTATTTTTCCTTTAGACTTCTAAGCACTTTTTTTGAGACTGATGCAAAGTGAAATAAGTTATTAATGTTTTTTTTTTGTTTAAATAAGCATTTTGAACTGAACTTTACTAAATGTATCACTTATTAATAAACATTCAACCCATACACGATGGTCTATCTTGGCCGGTTGAAGAGTTGCTAAGGCCACCTTCCAGCTTCATTATGACACCAGTTCCATAGTACCAAATTATTTCAATATTTCCAAAAATACAAAACAAAATTGTCCTTGTTTTCACACAAGCTCTAATATTTCATGACTTTGTGAGTTGTTATGTTGAGCGAGTAAACCTTTGCTCTGACTATCTGACTGTTGCACCAGCCGCCATTTTGATTAAAACGGTGTGTCTATAGCCAGTGTCGGATTGAGACCTAGCTATTGCCTTCCGACCGCGTGTGCAAATTTAACGTGTATGTAAGTACGCAAATGCGTATTTTATTGACTCTTTGTGGGGAAACTATTAGAGGACAAATGCAACATATTTTTTTTAAATTACATAACTAGTCGGTAACTTTTCTTCTCTTCCTGTTCTCACAAATTTTAAATTGCCTACATTGCTTTTTCATTTTGCCGGGACTGCTGGAAGAAATTTCTCAAGAAATAAGCGGTAACTTTTTGTAGTATATTGTCTTGATGTGTTATCTCTATGTATTATACTGTGTGTACATTAATTATCATCAATACATATAATAAATCTGTAGAAAAGTAATTTTTGTGCATCGAAAATATTTCTAAAAAAAATAGCCAGGGTGTTAAAGGATAACCAACAGAACCTATTTCCGGCATTTTTGGAATTTTTGTCTGTTTGTCTGTTTATTTGTGCACGCATCACGTGAAATGTACGAAACCAATGTAAATAACTTTTATACATAAAAATTGTGCGTAAATTGAACAATTACTTAGTTTGTTTGTTTCATCGCAATCGGTTCACTCTATCAAAAGTTATATGAATTTAAAATGTTCAAGAAGTTAAATTATCACAACACATGCAATTCAGATACCCGGACAGTTGAACTCGATGTTCGATAGATGGCGTTGTGCATTTGAAGATATTTTCTGAATGGTGTTGTTAAAATTCTTCGCGAAAGAATGATGACTATAGAAAAAAATATTGGTAGTTAGGTAAGTGGGTAGGCAGGAAGGTAAGTAGGGTAGGGTTGGCAGACAGATGACGGGAGCGAAGCCGCGGGCACAGCTAGTAAAATAAATAAATATAGGGCAAGCTATTTTCCACGTCATCACTATTACTGCATCATTTTATAAAATAAAGTCCTTCGCCGCGTCTATCTGTCTGTACGCGGTAAACTTAAAAACTGCCAAACGGATTCTTATCACCAATTAACAGAGTGATTCACGAGAAAGATTTAGGAGTATAAATCATTGAGGTTTTGTGTAACTTTTCTGAAATATGATGAAATATGGCGATGGTAGTAAGAACTCGAAAAAAAATATGCCAACTGAGAGTTTTACTACGTCGCTTATACCAATGGAGTTGTATGAAAACAATTTTTAACTTAATTAGTCCTCTACATCTGACAAAAAAACTGGCCAAGTGTGAGTCGGACTCGCGCACGAAGGGTTCCGTACCATTATCGCAAAAAACGGCAAAAGCAAAAATATCACGTTTGTTGTATGGGAGCCCCACTCAAATGTATATTTTATTCTGTTTTTAATATTTTTTGTTATAGAGGCAACAGAAATACATCATCTGTGAAATTTTCAACTATCTAGCTATAACGGCTCATGAGATACAGCCTGGTGACAGACAGACAGACAGACGAAAGACAGACGGATCGTGAAGTCTAGAAAGAGAGCCCTAAAAAGAAGGCATGTAATATGCTCTGCTATCCGCGCAAAACCGGGGTGGGTTACTAGTTTATTTATAAAAGGAGTAGCTTAAAATATCTTTCTTATCTTTCCTTTTAAGTAACTTAAGGAAGCTAGCTTCCTTTAAACTTGCGATATTTATACTTTCAGTAAAACTTTCCTAGTCTTTAGCTAAAAGGAAGCAATAATCGTTATTTTCTTGGTATCGAGTAACTTTAAAAAAGTTGTAAGTGAGTGAAACAATTAGGGAGTTCGGACTTTATGCTTGTAGGAAGTAGTTCTGGTCTTAATATTATGTAATTTTATGAAAAGAATTATTTGTGAGAGAGAAATTGAGGTTAAGGGTACACTAGTCGACGGCACGAACTATTTTGTGCGCGGTGTTAAAATTCATTTTGTATCAACAGACAACACGCGCGGAAGAGATAGATGCTGTGATGAGCAGTAGGAAGCTAGTTCGCGTACGAATACACACTTTTGCAATTTTTTTGCGAAATGGATAATGATTAAGGACGAAACCGAGCGCGCGAAATTTTATAAACAGACCTTTGGGAGTCTAGATATCATGAAAAAACAACTAAATCTATCTGTTCAAAATATAAATATTTGCATAGTTAAACTACAAATCTATCCCTGTATGGAGGCCTTTTTCCAATTTTCTGTCTTCTTATGGTATTTATTTGCGCCCAAAAAGCGTTAAAATTAGTGTCGAAATGTGGAACTTTCGACGCTCATAACTTTCAAATATTTTCTTTTTTTACTTTTTTGCTTCCATACAGGGCTAGATAATGATTAGACAAATTGATATCACTTTTTGTTTTGAACGTACATCGTCAAACAGTGGAATAATCCCTAGACTACGTTTGTATGGAAGAATTTTCAACTAGTGTAACCTTAAAACCTTTATTGTTAAAAGATTCTGCTAGAGGCTTTGCCCGCGTGAAAATTATCCCAAGGGAAAATACTCCTGGGATAAAAAGTATCCTATGTTCTAATCCAGATCAAGGTCTACCCGTATGCTAAGTTTCATCCAAATCCGTTCAGTCGTTAAGCTCACAAACAGACAGACAGAATAATAAATGTTGCAGGTAGGTCGCTGCAAATGTAATTTGGCAAAATGGGGGATTATTGGCCTATCGCGCGCTGGGTGCGATTGCGGTGCTTCTGTACAGACTATGCCCCACTTGCTGGAGTGTCCCGACTGTCCATTCACTTGCACCTTAGATGACCTGTATAATGCCTGGACCTAAATAGTTTGATTTGATACCTACTGGACCCAAATAGTTTGATCAAATGTACCATCGAAACGAAAAAGAAGAAAGAAAGAATAATAAATATGGATTGAAACACATTCATTTGTTTTAATAACTGTAACATTGAAGACTGGCTTTTTCCCCACTACTTCGATATTGTTCCTGGCCTTTTTCATAGGAACTGGGCTTTTTAAAACCCGAAGGAAAAAAGGGGTTACAAGTTTGACGTGTGTTGCTGTGTATTTGTGTCTGTGGCATCATAGCTTTTAAACGGATGAACCGAATCAAATGATAGTTATTTTTTTGGAAAGGTAAACTTCATCAAGAATGTTCTTAGCATGTGTTCGAAACCAATAAAGGCTTCGTCCTTTTTTTTATTATTTTGATGCAACACTGTGTCAACTCGCTGTCATCGATATTTACAGTTTTTGGTTGGGTTGAAGTTGGTAACACTGGAAAAATTGTAATTGATATCGCGAGATGTAAAGCGCTAGTCTTGAATTAATTTTGTTGAAATTGGTTTATAACCAACCAATCGTTATTCAAAATTACGTTCGCGATCCGCGAGTGGTACTGTGAACCGCATTTGTTTGTGTATATGTTTCGCGCGCAGCGAAGTATTTTTGTCGGGGACGGGTCTAGCTGTCCGCCGGGTATCCCGGATCAGACCACATCGGTTGTCCCATTATTATTAGACCACCACGGGGAAAAATGTAAGTTGTAGATGTAAGTTGTGAATGCTTGTAAAATTGTAGGATTATCACTTTCCAGCTATACGGGAGTCAGTATTCCAAAAAACAAACCCCTAGTTACCGCTGCCGCGTATCGCGGTTTCTCGGATGTAGACCTTGTAGGATCCAAGATTCGCAACATTGCTCATGGGCCCCAGTGTTGCCTCTTGACTTGTGATCTGCAGGCTTGTATTCAACAGTATGTTTGATGAAAATCGATTCAGCCTTTCAAATGTTATGGTCGTTTTACTGTTTGAATCGGGTTATTTTCGCAAGATATTGTGTCATAATTACGTGTTTCGGCAGATTGTCGATTGAAACCTGTTTACTACTAGATAAATTACGTAGTTTAAAGAAGACTTTATATTGGGGGCTTTTAAATTTGAATTGTTCCAGAATAAACATATGTCGGTTTGTGATAATGTATGTTTTGTCGGTGTTTTAGTGTTTATAAATGAAACAGTACTACCAGAAAAAATATTATATAATATAATAATGAAACTACTAAATAATTGTTGTAAATATGTAATAATTTAATGATTTTACCTTTTAACTATATTAGTTTCACATGTATCTCAGGCCAGAGCTAGGAAAAATCACAGCGTGAAAACCCGAGTAGAAAAGGTATTTCACAAATCATTTTAGTTTTGACATTTAAACAAAAATAATAATATTGGTTTTCTTATCTTTTTACTATTTATTATTTTAGATAAATCGATATGAGCAGTGATGGTTCTATGTGATCTACCAAAAACGGGCAATAGTATCAAATCATCCCCAGCCTATTAATGTTCCCACTGCTGGGATACAGGCCTCCTCTCTGTAAGAGGAAGAGGGCCGTAAACTGGCCGTAATTCACCACGCGGGCCCAGTGCGGTTTGGTGTATGTCACATGTCTTCGAATTAATGCCAGTTTCCCCTCGATATTTTCCTTCACCGTTTTGAGAACACTGGTGATGAAATAATTTACACAAAGTAATGCGCTTGCCTGATTTCGAACCCACGACCCACAACTTGTAAGTCGCAGCCGATACCACTTCTCCACTGCTCTTATTATAAAATATCTAGAAAGCAATTCTGTCTTTAAAAAATCTCTACTGTAAATCCGAATTAACTTCGTTTAACGGATCGCCGAAGTCTGCTTACCTCTTAACTGCACCCACTAAGACAACAACAACTCTCTCCTATACTTATCAAAACATTGATACACGTTTTTTTAACCCCAAAATCTAAGAGATTTTCTCTCAAAATTTAACGGAGGTTGTCCTAGATCGAGCTGAGCTCAAACGAACTTTTTTCAGATATCTTTTTGGTAAAACTTCAATGCGTTACTAGCTTCGTTGGATCCCGTCAAATTTTTTGGCATACCAACCAAGGAGTGCGCTGAAATGGATTAGGAGAAATACAAATATCAATGTTGCTTCTTTACTTGTAAATCGTTGTTATTCTGTAAAGTACACGAACAGTTTTGACAATTGTTACGAGTAGTATGAAAGTGAATATGTATCAGTCTTATTGAAGGGTATCGTGTTCTGACAGTAATTGGGTTGTGGAGGTAGGCAAGCGCTCCATGTAAAATTTGTATGAGTGAATCAAAAACAAAAAAAAGAATTTTATGAAAAAATGAATGAAGTGAATGAAATGAATGAAATGAATGAAATGAATGAAATGAATGAAATGAATGAAATGAATGAAATGAATGAAATGAATGAAATGAATGAAACGATGAAATGAATGAAATGAATAAAATGCTGTTCAGCTGCATCCGGTTAGATCGGAAACCTTAATATAATAATATTATGTAGTTAGATAAGGACTAGGCAGATAATGTTCTGAAAAGTTCAAACTAGCGATGGGCGATTGTTGCAAAAAAAACAATCGAATGATTCGATAATTGTGCTATTGCTCATTCGATTGTCGATTTAGTCGTTTCTCACTAATATTATTCGAATAACAATCGACAAACTACTTACGTGCGGCGAACTGCGTAAGGCCGCGGCCGCACAGTGTTGCGTCAATTGTTTATGATTATAAGTATTAGTGCTTCAATTCGTTTACTTTAGTTGGTCTTGTGGAAAAACAATTTTAAAAAGCTTTTAGTTTTTTTTTTTTTTTTTTCAAGCGATAAGGCCGCCCATTGTCTGTGTCCAACTTAAGTTTTTTTTTATAATGTATTCTATGGTGTACAATAAAGCGTATAATAAATAAATAAATAAATATAATTTTCTTACTTCGTTCTTATTTTAGTCTTACTAGTACTAGCTAAAATCGCATAATAGCAGCAGTAGTACGTAAGTAGTGGCGCACGGACTATTATCTATTAATTTGTAGTGTGTGTTGCTACTTATTTAGTAGTACGCACACTACGCACGTGTATAGTAATGGATGCTCTGCGGTACAAATTAACCAAGTCAGTCATTGTCGCTCGCCGCACGCCGTTAGTCGTTTACAATCAACTGACAATGTGTCAATTGATTGTTAATTGACTGTCAATTGTTATGGACTTTTATCGACTGAACTGAACAATCGACTGATTCGATTAGTTATAGTAGTAATCGCCCATCACTAGTTCAAACGTCACTCAAGTGACTGAACTCGATTTGAAAGCGTTTCATTTGTTTTTCTCTTCAGTTCGAGTAATGAAAAATAATACTTTTAGTGTTCGGTTTGTATGAAATTACTAGAATAAGAGAAATAACGGCTGTTGTCATTCTGAAACGAAGTAATTATTTATGTGGCATCAAAACATTACAATATCTTTCATATCTTCACGTCAATCCCACTCAAAACATTACATCCTCCATCTTAAGTAGGTCTGTACCTCTTTTTAACAAGCACAATATTACAACATGTCCTCTCAAGAAAATTCAGCCGAATGAATCCTCATGATTTTTCCCTCCAGCAATTTCAGTGATTCTCTCGATTAACTTTGAAAGTGAATCATCAGAAAACCTAACATTATTTACTGGAATACTCACTACCTCTAAACCTTATTTTACCAAGCTCATAATTGCAAAATTTCCTCTCAAAAAATTAACAATAAAATCTAGCCGAATTGCTCTCAGATTTTCTCATGCGAAACTCTCAAGTCATTCGAACCGGGTAATTGTCTGAAACACTAACTAACACACGCTCTATACTAACTAATATTAGCGTCAGCCTGCTACTGTCCCTCTGTTCTCTCTCTCTATCTCTCTAAAGGACATAGGCTTCTTCTCGTAGAAAGCATCGCTTACTCAAGGAGGGTTACTGATTTCAGACGCTTCGCCTGCATCATTGGTAATTATCACAAACGATAACTTCGTTTGTGATCATTTCCTACAATCACGCAGGCGGCTATCGGGATAAAACGAACCCTATGTATGCTCTTCTCCAAAACTCAATCTATCTCTATATCAAAATTCATCAAAATTCAGCGTTTGAGGCAATGTCAGTGACTCTTAGTTAAACTTAAAAAGTAAAAATTTAAAAGTCACATTAGTCCAGAAAACCTGAAGTTAAATTACAAAACCTCACAAGAATTAACAAGAAAATCCAGCCGAATGTCTCTCAGATTTTTCATGCGAAACTCTTAAGTCATTCGAACCGGGTAATTGGCTGAAACACGTCTATACAACCTGTATACTACCTAATGCTTGTACGTAATCTCTCGTAAGGAAATGACAGACACAGGTGGCTCCGTCGCCAACTGCTAATAGCTTTTAGACAGCTAGATGGCCTAGGGAGGGGAAACAGTCGACAGTTTAAAAGTTTTTGTTTAGTTTGTCTTGTTAGTGAAAGATACATTTTTGCAAGGTTATTTTTAGGCAAAATTTGACTCAACAGTGGTATTGTACAGGCTAACTATAAGAAAATAATCTTATACTTCTCATTTACTTTTAATTAGATGTCTTGTAATCATCAAAGTCAAAGGCTACACAGATTTGAATGTAATTTGGCCTCCAACCGCTGTGATTAAAGTAAAATAAACAAATAAATAGACAACTAGCAATGAGGCATTTCACAAAAGTACTGGTCACCTCAGTCTTTCCACCCCTTTGGACAAACAAGCAGACATATCCTATTTATTATGGACTATAATGACCTTAGAGGTTAAAAAGCGACCTAAAAAATAAAAATAAAAACTAACTAACTAAATTCTCTTCTTGACAGACTGTTTATTGTTCTAGTGCCCGCGGCTTGGCTCCCGTGGCCCACCCCACTGGACCTTGGATTAAAAAAAACCTGTCTCTCAGGAATAATGTAGCTTTCTACTGATGAAAAAATTTTCAAAATCGTATCATTAGATCCATAGATTACCTCCCACAACCTCACAAACTTTACCTCTTTATAATATTAGTATAGATTATAATTATTCATGGAATAGATGTCGTAGACTGTAACCCGTAGTCGAACTACAGCATTGCGTAGAGTAATGTGCTACGGCGTAGCTGACGTAGCCGTGACGTAGGCATTGCGCCTATGCGTATGTTAGCTGAAAGTTTTTACATGTGCCCTGATTAATGGAACTTGTTTGTTGTTTTATACATTTTTATTTGGGAGATTTTATTTAAATTGTGTTTCACTCAACAATATAGTGTCGCCTTCAGGAGATCTTACTATCCTACCCTACTTCCTACTTATTATTTTAAACGCGAAAGTTTGAGGTGGATCGATGGATATTTGTAACTCTTTCACGCAAAAATTAAGATAAGATAAGATATTTATTTTTGTAAAACATGAGTATACAATAGATTTGCAAGGTCTTAAAATAACATTTAGTAATAGGTTCTACATGTTTTGCCTTTCAGGGTGTACAAAAAATTGTATGAAACGTTTGAATTTATAAAATTAACAAAAAAAAATTTTTAACCAACTTTCATGCAGTCGATTATAAACAATCTATAGTGAACGGATTTAGAGGAAACCTGCCAGATAGCTTATATATTACAACAACAATCCAATCTGCTTTGCCTTTTCCCAACTTTGTTGGGGATGGCTTCCAGCCTACCCGGATTTAATTGAGTACCAGTATTTGACATGAAACGACTGACTATCTGACCTCCATTACCCAGTAACTGGGTAACACGATACCCATTGGTTAGACTGGTGTTAGATATCAGGCTTCCGATTACCCGTACCGACTGTCAAAGATCTTCAAATGACATCCGGGACCAACGGCTTAAAGTGCTTTCCGTGGCACGGAAGAAACTCGCTATGCAAAGATGGTCACCCTTCCACAGACCGACCTCGGCAAGCGTTGCTTAACCTTGACCCATAATCATCATCATATCAGCCAAAAGACCATCATAGCCCGATATTATGTTCCTCTAGTATAATGTTCGACTTCTATGGAAACAAAAACGAAGCTTCTTAAATTGCTTGCAATTAATAATCAACAGACTAAAACTTATGCAAGTTAAGTTGCAACGTCGTTGTGAGTGATGGCTTGTTGTACGAGTATGTGTTCCATCGTTAACTTAATTTGCTTGGCGAACTTGTGATTTAAGTTCGTTATATTTGAGATATTGCATATTGCTTCATTACCAGCACATTGCAGCATTACGGCGGCTGCCACGCATCACGCTGCATGTTGCGTGAAAACGCACTTACGCGCATACTTGCGTGCGTTTTTTCTATACAAACGGAGACACGCAAGTACGCGCGTAGGTGCGTTTTCCTGCGTTTTCACGCAACATACAGCGTGGTGCGTGGCAGTGTGTTAACCGCCTACCTGTCACTATAATTTTTATTCTTCTCCTTTCTCTGTTATATATTTGATACGTATTAGTATATTGTATGTATGTATTTTATGTTATTATGTCT
Organism: Orthosia incerta; assembly: GCA_948252205.1. Classification (NCBI taxonomy): domain Eukaryota; kingdom Metazoa; phylum Arthropoda; class Insecta; order Lepidoptera; family Noctuidae; genus Orthosia; species Orthosia incerta. The sequence goes on along the minus strand of OX411764.1, from coordinate 13,805,984 downwards.
AAGTAATATTATTTAAGTATGTAATTTTGTGCACTGACAGCCCTAAATTCTTCTCCTATTGTAAGTCCATCCAAAGGTCAAGAGATTGCCCTGAGCGATAAGACCGCTCATTGTACACTTGTTTTTGTGAATGTTTGTCCTGTACATGTTTTGTGGTGTACAATAAAGTATATAATAAATAAATAATTATCGTCTCGCCTGTAATCTGCAATGTCAGAAATGTGATGGTAATGTAAATTACCTATTTCGTTCATCACAAATCCTGTCCCGCGGCTAATACTGAGAAATTCTATATGGAAAACCTAATAACATTTTGTTCAAACTGGAAACTGAATCCAGGGCCTCATGCTCAGTTGTAGCATCTGTGGCCACTAAACTAACGAGGCAGTTAAACGAAGTTATCGATAACTTTAAAACGTATTAAGGAGTGGAATTCCCTTCCGGGGTCTTTGTTCCCTGGTAGCTACAACCTTGGGGTCTTTAAGTTATATGAATTTAAAGTGTTCAAGAAGTTAAATTATCACAACACATGCAATTCAGATACACGGACAGTTGAACTAGATATTCGATAGATGCCAACTGAGAGTTTTACTACGTCGCTTATACCAATGGAGTTGTATGAAAACAATTTTTAACTTAATTAGTCCTCTACATCTGACAAAAAAAACTGGCCAAGTGTGAGTAGGACTCGCGCACGAAGGGTTCCGTACCAATATCACAAAAAACGGCAAAAGCAAAAATATCACGTTTGTTGTATGGGAGCCCCACTCAAATGTATATTTTATTCTGTTTTTAATATTTTTTGTTATAGAGGCAACAGAAATACATCATCTGTGAAATTTTCAACTATCTAGCTATAACGGCTCATGAGATACAGCCTGGTGACAGACAGACAGACAGACGAAAGACAGACGGATCGTGAAGTCTAGAAAGAGAGCCCTAAAAAGAAGGCATGTAATATGCTCTGCTATCTGCGCAAAACCGGGGTGGGTTACTAGTTTATTTATAAAAGGAGTAGCTTAAAATATCTTTCTTATCTTTCCTTTTAAGTAACTTAAGGAAGCTAGCTTCCTTTAAACTTGCGATATTTATACTTTCAGTAAAACTTTCCTAGTCTTTAGCTAAAAGGAAGCAATAATCGTTATTTTCTTGGTATCGAGTAACTTTAAAAAAGTTGTAAGTGAGTGAAACAATTAGGGAGTTCGGACTTTATGCTTGTAGGAAGTAGTTCTGGTCTTAATATTATGTAATTTTATGAAAAGAATTATTTGTGAGAGAGAAATTGAGGTTAAGGGTACACTAGTCGACGGCACGAACTATTTTGTGCGCGGTGTTAAAATTCATTTTGTATCAACAGACAACACGCGCGGAAGAGATAGATGCTGTGATGAGCAGTAGGAAGCTAGTTCGCGTACGAATACACACTTTTGCAATTTTTTTGCGAAATGGATAATGATTAAGGACGAAACCGAGCGCGCGAAATTTTATAAACAGACCTTTGGGAGTCTAGATATCATGAAAAAACAACTAAATCTATCTGTTCAAAATATAAATATTTGCATAGTTAAACTACAAATCTATCCCTGTATGGAGGCCTTTTTCCAATTTTCTGTCTTCTTATGGTATTTATTTGCGCCCAAAAAGCGTTAAAATTAGTGTCGAAATGTGGAACTTTCGACGCTCATAACTTTCAAATATTTTCTTTTTTTACTTTTTTGCTTCCATACAGGGCTAGATAATGATTAGACAAATTGATATCACTTTTTGTTTTGAACGTACATCGTCAAACAGTGGAATAATCCCTAGACTACGTTTGTATGGAAGAATTTTCAACTAGTGTAACCTTAAAACCTTTATTGTTAAAAGATTCTGCTAGAGGCTTTGCCCGCGTGAAAATTATCCCAAGGGAAAATACTCCTGGGATAAAAAGTATCCTATGTTCTAATCCAGATCAAGGTCTACCCGTATGCTAAGTTTCATCCAAATCCGTTCAGTCGTTAAGCTCACAAACAGACAGACAGAATAATAAATGTTGCAGGTAGGTCGCTGCAAATGTAATTTGGCAAAATGGGGGATTATTGGCCTATCGCGCGCTGGGTGCGATTGCGGTGCTTCTGTACAGACTATGCCCCACTTGCTGGAGTGTCCCGACTGTCCATTCACTTGCACCTTAGATGACCTGTATAATGCCTGGACCTAAATAGTTTGATTTGATACCTACTGGACCCAAATAGTTTGATCAAATGTACCATCGAAACGAAAAAGAAGAAAGAAAGAATAATAAATATGGATTGAAACACATTCATTTGTTTTAATAACTGTAACATTGAAGACTGGCTTTTTCCCCACTACTTCGATATTGTTCCTGGCCTTTTTCATAGGAACTGGGCTTTTTAAAACCCGAAGGAAAAAAGGGGTTACAAGTTTGACGTGTGTTGCTGTGTATTTGTGTCTGTGGCATCATAGCTTTTAAACGGATGAACCGAATCAAATGATAGTTATTTTTTTGGAAAGGTAAACTTCATCAAGAATGTTCTTAGCATGTGTTCGAAACCAATAAAGGCTTCGTCCTTTTTTTTATTATTTTGATGCAACACTGTGTCAACTCGCTGTCATCGATATTTACAGTTTTTGGTTGGGTTGAAGTTGGTAACACTGGAAAAATTGTAATTGATATCGCGAGATGTAAAGCGCTAGTCTTGAATTAATTTTGTTGAAATTGGTTTATAACCAACCAATCGTTATTCAAAATTACGATCGCGATCCGCGAGTGGTACTGTGAACCGCATTTGTTTGTGTATATGTTTCGCGCGCAGCGAAGTATTTTTGTCGGGGACGGGTCTAGCTGTCCGCCGGGTATCCCGGATCAGACCACATCGGTTGTCCCATTATTATTAGACCACCACGGGGAAAAATGTAAGTTGTAGATGTAAGTTGTGAATGCTTGTAAAATTGTAGGATTATCACTTTCCAGCTATACGGGAGTCAGTATTCCAAAAAACAAACCCCTAGTTACCGCTGCCGCGTATCGCGGTTTCTCGGATGTAGACCTTGTAGGATCCAAGATTCGCAACATTGCTCATGGGCCCCAGTGTTGCCTCTTGACTTGTGATCTGCAGGCTTGTATTCAACAGTATGTTTGATGAAAATCGATTCAGCCTTTCAAATGTTATGGTCGTTTTACTGTTTGAATCGGGTTATTTTCGCAAGATATTGTGTCATAATTACGTGTTTCGGCAGATTGTCGATTGAAACCTGTTTACTACTAGATAAATTACGTAGTTTAAAGAAGACTTTATATTGGGGGCTTTTAAATTTGAATTGTTCCAGAATAAACATATGTCGGTTTGTGATAATGTATGTTTTGTCGGTGTTTTAGTGTTTATAAATGAAACAGTACTACCAGAAAAAATATTATATAATATAATAATGAAACTACTAAATAATTGTTGTAAATATGTAATAATTTAATGATTTTACCTTTTAACTATATTAGTTTCACATGTATCTCAGGCCAGAGCTAGGAAAAATCACAGCGTGAAAACCCGAGTAGAAAAGGTATTTCACAAATCATTTTAGTTTTGACATTTAAACAAAAATAATAATATTGGTTTTCTTATCTTTTTACTATTTATTATTTTAGATAAATCGATATGAGCAGTGATGGTTCTATGTGATCTACCAAAAACGGGCAATAGTATCAAATCATCCCCAGCCTATTAATGTTCCCACTGCTGGGATACAGGCCTCCTCTCTGTAAGAGGAAGAGGGCCGTAAACTGGCCGTAATTCACCACGCGGGCCCAGTGCGGTTTGGTGTATGTCACATGTCTTCGAATTAATGCCAGTTTCCCCTCGATATTTTCCTTCACCGTTTTGAGAACACTGGTGATGAAATAATTTACACAAAGTAATGCGCTTGCCTGATTTCGAACCCACGACCCACAACTTGTAAGTCGCAGCCGATACCACTTCTCCACTGCTCTTATTATAAAATATCTAGAAAGCAATTCTGTCTTTAAAAAATCTCTACTGTAAATCCGAATTAACTTCGTTTTAACGGATCGCCGAAGTCTGCTTACCTCTTAACTGCACCCACTAAGACAACAACAACTCTCTCCTATACTTATCAAAACATTGATACACGTTTTTTTAACCCCAAAATCTAAGAGATTTTCTCTCAAAATTTAACGGAGGTTGTCCTAGATCGAGCTGAGCTCAAACGAACTTTTTTCAGATATCTTTTTGGTAAAACTTCAATGCGTTACTAGCTTCGTTGGATCCCGTCAAATTTTTTGGCATACCAACCAAGGAGTGCGCTGAAATGGATTAGGAGAAATACAAATATCAATGTTGCTTCTTTACTTGTAAATCGTTGTTATTCTGTAAAGTACACGAACAGTTTTGACAATTGTTACGAGTAGTATGAAAGTGAATATGTATCAGTCTTATTGAAGGGTATCGTGTTCTGACAGTAATTGGGTTGTGGAGGTAGGCAAGCGCTCCATGTAAAATTTGTATGAGTGAATCAAAAACAAAAAAAAGAATTTTATGAAAAAATGAATGAAGTGAATGAAATGAATGAAATGAATGAAATGAATGAAATGAATGAAATGAATGAAATGAATGAAATGAATGAAATGAATGAAATGAATGAAATGAATGAAATGAATGAAACGATGAAATGAATGAAATGAATAAAATGCTGTTCAGCTGCATCCGGTTAGATCGGAAACCTTAATATAATAATATTATGTAGTTAGATAAGGACTAGGCAGATAATGTTCTGAAAAGTTCAAACTAGCGATGGGCGATTGTTGCAAAAAAAACAATCGAATGATTCGATAATTGTGCTATTGCTCATTCGATTGTCGATTTAGTCGTTTCTCACTAATATTATTCGAATAACAATCGACAAACTACTTACGTGCGGCGAACTGCGTAAGGCCGCGGCCGCACAGTGTTGCGTCAATTGTTTATGATTATAAGTATTAGTGCTTCAATTCGTTTACTTTAGTTGGTCTTGTGGAAAAACAATTTTAAAAAGCTTTTAGTTTTTTTTTTTTTTTTTTCAAGCGATAAGGCCGCCCATTGTCTGTGTCCAACTTAAGTTTTTTTTATAATGTATTCTATGGTGTACAATAAAGCGTATAATAAATAAATAAATAAATATAATTTTCTTACTTCGTTCTTATTTTAGTCTTACTAGTACTAGCTAAAATCGCATAATAGCAGCAGTAGTACGTAAGTAGTGGCGCACGGACTATTATCTATTAATTTGTAGTGTGTGTTGCTACTTATTTAGTAGTACGCACACTACGCACGTGTATAGTAATGGATGCTCTGCGGTACAAATTAACCAAGTCAGTCATTGTCGCTCGCCGCACGCCGTTAGTCGTTTACAATCAACTGACAATGTGTCAATTGATTGTTAATTGACTGTCAATTGTTATGGACTTTTATCGACTGAACTGAACAATCGACTGATTCGATTAGTTATAGTAGTAATCGCCCATCACTAGTTCAAACGTCACTCAAGTGACTGAACTCGATTTGAAAGCGTTTCATTTGTTTTTCTCTTCAGTTCGAGTAATGAAAAATAATACTTTTAGTGTTCGGTTTGTATGAAATTACTAGAATAAGAGAAATAACGGCTGTTGTCATTCTGAAACGAAGTAATTATTTATGTGGCATCAAAACATTACAATATCTTTCATATCTTCACGTCAATCCCACTCAAAACATTACATCCTCCATCTTAAGTAGGTCTGTACCTCTTTTTAACAAGCACAATATTACAACATGTCCTCTCAAGAAAATTCAGCCGAATGAATCCTCATGATTTTTCCCTCCAGCAATTTCAGTGATTCTCTCGATTAACTTTGAAAGTGAATCATCAGAAAACCTAACATTATTTACTGGAATACTCACTACCTCTAAACCTTATTTTACCAAGCTCATAATTGCAAAATTTCCTCTCAAAAAATTAACAATAAAATCTAGCCGAATTGCTCTCAGATTTTCTCATGCGAAACTCTCAAGTCATTCGAACCGGGTAATTGTCTGAAACACTAACTAACACACGCTCTATACTAACTAATATTAGCGTCAGCCTGCTACTGTCCCTCTGTTCTCTCTCTCTATCTCTCTAAAGGACATAGGCTTCTTCTCGTAGAAAGCATCGCTTACTCAAGGAGGGTTACTGATTTCAGACGCTTCGCCTGCATCATTGGTAATTATCACAAACGATAACTTCGTTTGTGATCATTTCCTACAATCACGCAGGCGGCTATCGGGATAAAACGAACCCTATGTATGCTCTTCTCCAAAACTCAATCTATCTCTATATCAAAATTCATCAAAATTCAGCGTTTGAGGCAATGTCAGTGACTCTTAGTTAAACTTAAAAAGTAAAAATTTAAAAGTCACATTAGTCCAGAAAACCTGAAGTTAAATTACAAAACCTCACAAGAATTAACAAGAAAATCCAGCCGAATGTCTCTCAGATTTTTCATGCGAAACTCTTAAGTCATTCGAACCGGGTAATTGGCTGAAACACGTCTATACAACCTGTATACTACCTAATGCTTGTACGTAATCTCTCGTAAGGAAATGACAGACACAGGTGGCTCCGTCGCCAACTGCTAATAGCTTTTAGACAGCTAGATGGCCTAGGGAGGGGAAACAGTCGACAGTTTAAAAGTTTTTGTTTAGTTTGTCTTGTTAGTGAAAGATACATTTTTGCAAGGTTATTTTTAGGCAAAATTTGACTCAACAGTGGTATTGTACAGGCTAACTATAAGAAAATAATCTTATACTTCTCATTTACTTTTAATTAGATGTCTTGTAATCATCAAAGTCAAAGGCTACACAGATTTGAATGTAATTTGGCCTCCAACCGCTGTGATTAAAGTAAAATAAACAAATAAATAGACAACTAGCAATGAGGCATTTCACAAAAGTACTGGTCACCTCAGTCTTTCCACCCCTTTGGACAAACAAGCAGACATATCCTATTTATTATGGACTATAATGACCTTAGAGGTTAAAAAGCGACCTAAAAAATAAAAATAAAAACTAACTAACTAAATTCTCTTCTTGACAGACTGTTTATTGTTCTAGTGCCCGCGGCTTGGCTCCCGTGGCCCACCCCACTGGACCTTGGATTAAAAAAAACCTGTCTCTCAGGAATAATGTAGCTTTCTACTGATGAAAAAATTTTCAAAATCGTATCATTAGATCCATAGATTACCTCCCACAACCTCACAAACTTTACCTCTTTATAATATTAGTATAGATTATAATTATTCATGGAATAGATGTCGTAGACTGTAACCCGTAGTCGAACTACAGCATTGCGTAGAGTAATGTGCTACGGCGTAGCTGACGTAGCCGTGACGTAGGCATTGCGCCTATGCGTATGTTAGCTGAAAGTTTTTACATGTGCCCTGATTAATGGAACTTGTTTGTTGTTTTATACATTTTTATTTGGGAGATTTTATTTAAATTGTGTTTCACTCAACAATATAGTGTCGCCTTCAGGAGATCTTACTATCCTACCCTACTTCCTACTTATTATTTTAAACGCGAAAGTTTGAGGTGGATCGATGGATATTTGTAACTCTTTCACGCAAAAATTAAGATAAGATAAGATATTTATTTTTGTAAAACATGTGTTTGCAAGGTCTTAAAATAACATTTAGTAATAGGTTCTACATGTTTTGCCTTTCAGGGTGTACAAAAAATTGTATGAAACGTTTGAATTTATAAAATTAACAAAAAAAAATTTTTAACCAACTTTCATGCAGTCGATTATAAACAATCTATAGTGAACGGATTTAGAGGAAACCTGCCAGATAGCTTATATATTACAACAACAATCCAATCTGCTTTGCCTTTTCCCAACTTTGTTGGGGATGGCTTCCAGCCTACCCGGATTTAATTGAGTACCAGTATTTGACATGAAACGACTGACTATCTGACCTCCATTACCCAGTAACTGGGTAACACGATACCCATTGGTTAGACTGGTGTTAGATATCAGGCTTCCGATTACCCGTACCGACTGTCAAAGATCTTCAAATGACATCCGGGACCAACGGCTTAAAGTGCTTTCCGTGGCACGGAAGAAACTCGCTATGCAAAGATGGTCACCCTTCCACAGACCGACCTCGGCAAGCGTTGCTTAACCTTGACCCATAATCATCATCATATCAGCCAAAAGACCATCATAGCCCGATATTATGTTCCTCTAGTATAATGTTCGACTTCTATGGAAACAAAAACGAAGCTTCTTAAATTGCTTGCAATTAATAATCAACAGACTAAAACTTATGCAAGTTAAGTTGCAACGTCGTTGTGAGTGATGGCTTGTTGTACGAGTATGTGTTCCATCGTTAACTTAATTTGCTTGGCGAACTTGTGATTTAAGTTCGTTATATTTGAGATATTGCATATTGCTTCATTACCAGCACATTGCAGCATTACGGCGGCTGCCACGCATCACGCTGCATGTTGCGTGAAAACGCACTTACGCGCATACTTGCGTGCGTTTTTTCTATACAAACGGAGACACGCAAGTACGCGCGTAGGTGCGTTTTCCTGCGTTTTCACGCAACATACAGCGTGGTGCGTGGCAGTGTGTTAACCGCCTACCTGTCACTATAATTTTTATTCTTCTCCTTTCTCTGTTATATATTTGATACGTATTAGTATATTGTATGTATGTATTTTATGTTATTATGTCTAAGTAATATTATTTAAGTATGTAATTTTGTGCACTGACAGCCCTAAATTCTTCTCCTATTGTAAGTCCATCCAAAGGTCAAGAGATTGCCCTGAGCGATAAGACCGCTCATTGTACACTTGTTTTTGTGAATGTTTGTCCTGTACATGTTTTGTGGTGTACAATAAAGTATATAATAAATAAATAATTATCGTCTCGCCTGTAATCTGCAATGTCAGAAATGTGATGGTAATGTAAATTACCTATTTCGTTCATCACAAATCCTGTCCCGCGGCTAATACTGAGAAATTCTATATGGAAAACCTAATAACATTTTGTTCAAACTGGAAACTGAATCCAGGGCCTCATGCTCAGTTGTAGCATCTGTGGCCACTAAACTAACGAGGCAGTTAAACGAAGTTATCGATAACTTTAAAACGTATTACATAAAATCTATCGACTCTTTCCCCACCCTATCACAGATGACATACAGTAATGGCCGCCTGCAACATCTGCTACCAACATTACAACGTGGTTGTCTTTATAGCAGAATTGGTACATGTGATATTTTAATTAGATCACGCGATTATGAGTCCTATTCCTTAACAGGTAAAGCGGGGGTTGGAGTAGCGGTAATGCGCTTAAGTGCTGAACTTAAGTGGTGCAGGTGTACTATTTTTATAGTTTGTTGTAGATGGATGCATTAGGTTTTTAGTAGGCTAAAAGGGCTTTGTTGAAGCGTAGTTTCGTAAGTTATTAATATTTTTAGAGTAATTATTCTTGCGTGGTTGTATCCAGGCTATGTTTTTAGGTCTGCCCAGTTTGAAATTTTGCACGCACCTGTGTGACTAGGCTACGCTGTTCTATCCTGATTAATTTCGTTGCGGGATCAGAGTCAGTTAAATCGTTTATGAGGGATTCATCAAACTTCATGGCTTCAGCGCATTTCTGTTATCACAAGTAAGAGGCGACCTATGCGCATATCAATCCCAATGATCATTATTATCACGTTAGAATATCACTTTGGATAACCCTCGTATTAGTTTATAAATAATTTTTGCCGAGCTAAAATGATTACTAACAGTAAATCGGTTCTTGGAAGCCAATCTAATTTCGAATAATGATCCGGAAAACAAGGATCATGTTTTGTAATAAGATAGCTTTGGTTATCAAGGTAACGGCTCATCAATTAATCTCAGGTCTGGTAGAGTATTCTGCTTCTTGTTGATGGTACATTTTGAAAGAGGGATTTGGCACTTCCACGGAATTAACATTGTAAGAACATAGGTCGCTTGGACTGTAGGTTTTAGAAAAGAAACCGGCCAAGTGCGTGTCGTATTTCGTACATTTAAGATTTGGTATCTAACCGCAAAATTAAGTTTGTTGTAATAGAAAAAATAAGGAATCCCATACGCACAAAGCGTTTTGCTAATACTTTCATTGTGCGCACAGCTAAGGAGTGGAATTCCCTTCCGGGGTCTTTGTTCCCTGGTAGCTACAACCTTGGGGTCTTTAAGTCAAGAGTGAATAGGTTACTTCTAGGCAAGCGTGTTTCACCGTAGGCCGCATCATCGCTTGACATCAGGCGAGATAGTGGTCAAACGCGAGCCTATACCTTATAAACAAAGGAGTTTCAAAGAAAAAAACAGATTTATTAATATATTGTCTGTCAGGTTAAATATTATTATTTTTTAATTTCGTTTCTATGTGTATTTTTTAAATTTTATTTTTTGGTAAGACTGTCGTAGGTATCGTTTACTGTTATTGTCGGAGCTGATGAAGATTGCTACTATCTTTGCATTATATAGAGTTAATCTTTCTAGTATTATATAGCAGCATAGCCAGCATTGTGTGAGTACCATGTACTTCAGAGCTATCATTGTCTAGATACCTACGTCTTCTATTGACTTGAATGACTGCGGTGGTTGAGAGTATGTCATGCCCACTCAAATGTCTCGCCGATGGTGGCGCGTGTGTCGGATCATTTAGCTCCCTTCAAAATGGTTGAGCTGAATGGTGCTGATACATGTGTCATGTTCGTGAACGGGCGCTGTCGGTTGGGACTGGTTATCTCTTAGCTGCCATGGTTTATTTTAATTGATTCTAATTTTATTTCTGAATTGTCTTTTTATATTTACTATGGACACTTTTAACTTTCTACATCGTACTCACATAATGTGTAATCTCAACATGAATGACGTAACAAATGATTTGTAATAATTACCTAATTGAAAAAGAGTGTCCATGGAGTTTCTTGCCCGTTCTTCTCCATAGAGATCTACGCCTTGGAATGGGCATCTACGGTACTTTCACAGTTATTATGTCTTGTGACTGGGACTGTAGCACCATAATTTTGTAATATTTTATTTTGTCTTTTGACAATTCAAAAGTGCCTGTAACTGGCCTACTTGAAATAAAGTGCTTTGACTTTTTTGACTTTTGACTTTTAGACACGCAAGTACGCGCGTAGGTGCGTTTTCCTGCGTTTTCACGCAACATACAGCGTGGTGCGTGGCAGTGTGTTAACCGCCTACCTGTCACTATAATTTTTATTCTTCTCCTTTCTCTGTTATATATTTGATACGTATTAGTATATTGTATGTATGTATTTTATGTTATTATGTCTAAGTAATATTATTTAAGTATGTAATTTTGTGTACTGACAGCCCTAAATTCTTCTCCTATTGTAAGTCCATCCAAAGGTCAAGAGATTGCCCTGAGCGATAAGACCGCCCATTGTACACTTGTTTTTGTGAATGTTTGTCCTGTACATGTTTTGTGGTGTACAATAAAGTATATAATAAATAAATAATTATCGTCTCGCCTGTAATCTGCAATGTCAGAAATGTGATGGTAATGTAAATTACCTATTTCGTTCATCACAAATCCTGTCTCGCGGCTAATACTGAGAAATTCTATATGGAAAACCTAATAACATTTTGTTCAAACTGGAAACTGAATCCAGGGCCTCATGCTCAGTTGTAGCATCTGTGGCCACTAAACTAACGAGGCAGTTAAACGAAGTTATCGATAACTTTAAAACGTGTTACATAAAATCCATCGACTCTTTCCCCACCCTATCACAGATGACATACAGTAATGGCCGCCTGCAACATCTGCTACCAACATTACAACGTGGTTGTCTTTATAGCAGAATTGGTACATGTGATATTTTAATTAGATCACGCGATTATGACTCCTATTCCTTAACAGGTAAAGCGGGGGTTGGAGTAGCGGTAATGCGCTTAAGTGCTGAACTTAAGTGGTGCAGGTGTACTATTTTTATAGTTTGTTGTAGATGGATGCATTAGGTTTTTAGTAGGCTAAAAGGGCTTTGTTGAAGCGTAGTTTCGTAAGTTATTCATATTTTTAGAGTAATTATTCTTGCGTGGTTGTATCCAGGCTATGTTTTTAGGTCTGCCCAGTTTGAAATTTTGCACGCACCTGTGTGACTAGGCTACGCTGTTCTATCCTGATTAATTTCGTTGCGGGATCAGAGACAGTTAAATCGTTTATGAGGGATTCATCGAACTTCATGGCTTCAGCGCATTTCTGTTATCACAAGTAAGAGGCGACCTATGCGCATATCAATCCCAATGATCATTATTATCACGTTAGAATATCACTTTGGATAACCCTCGTATTAGTTTATAAATAATTTTTGCCGAGCTAAAATGATTACTAACAGTAAATCGGTTCTTGGAAGCCAATCTAATTTCGAATAATGATCCGGAAAACAAGGATCATGTTTTGTAATAAAATAGCTTTGGTTATCAAGGTAACGGCTCATCAATTAATCGCAGGTCTGGTAGAGTATTCTGCTTCTTGTTGATGGTATATTTTGAAAGAGGGATTTGGCACTTCCACGGAATTAACATTGTAAGAACATAGGTCGCTTGGACTGTAGGTTTTAGAAAAGAAACCGGCCAAGTGCGTGTCGTACTTCGTACATTTAAGATTTGGTATCTAACCGCAAAATTAAGTTTGTTGTAATAGAAAAAATAATTAATCCCATACGCACAAAGTGTTTTGCTAATACTTTCATTGTGCGCACAGCTAAGGAGTGGAATTCCCTTCCGGGGTCTTTGTTCCCTGATAGCTACAACCTTGGGGTCTTTAAGTCAAGAGTGAATAGGTTTCTTCTAGGCAAGCGTGCTTCACCGTAGGCCGCGTCATCGCTTGACATCAGGCGAGATAGTGGTCAAACGCGAGCCTATACATTATAAAAAAAGGAGTTTCAAAGAAAAAAACAGATTTATTAATATATTGTTATTTGTTAGTAAAATATACGTATTAATAAACATTATCACTAAATTTTAAGGCCATAGGTCAATGGGAAATTAAAAAATTCTTTGGTGTAAAATTTTGTAAAAAAGGCTTTGGTGGCTTCTCATTTCTTTGTATTCCAATAATTTTTAAAAGAAAAAATACAGTATTTATCTACTCAACGAGTTCTAAACAACGATACCCCAATCGATGGAGAAGGTAAGTTATTTTTCCGCTCCCCCCTTTATGACACCCATTAAAAAAGCAAAAAAAAAAAAAACTATTTGCATGGCTTTGGTTCAATAATATGCTTATACTGTGACAATTTGAAGACTGTAGCTCCAACCGTTTGGCCGTAAAATCCGTGTGACAGTCGATGAACAGACGGACAGACAGACGGTCATGACACTTGAGTGATACACGCAATAGGGTTCGCCCTCAAAATGCCCGAACATTTAGTCATTTATCAATGAAATAACCATTTTTTGATTGATTTCTATATTGAAATAGTATATTATGCAACTAGTGAATAAAGGACGGTTTTAAAGCGAGGGCCATAGATGAATCACGAACAAGTGAAGGATTCTAACAACTGAATCACGACCGTAGTGAGGATTATTATTATTATTTATTCATCATCCAATTTATGATGATTGAATCACGAGCATAGCGAGTGATTCAAGTGTTAGAATCCTGAGCGACGCGAGTGATTCATGGCCCTCGATATAAATCCGTTTTATTCAAGAGTTGCATACTATATTTTATACCGTGACTACGAGAAAAAGAAAGATTTAAGCGAAAAGCACAAGGAATAATAATAAATAAATGTTTTACTACCTTCAAAATTTACAAACAATTTGAAAATTCACATTTTTTGTTATTTGAAGCTGAGCTAGGTAATAGCATCTGTGTTTCAGGGGCCAGTGACCACCTCCGTTACGTTACATAATTATAATTAATTAAACACCAATGCAATTAATATTAGAATTACAATCCAAATAACTATTCAATAAACATCCCAGACTAAAATCAAAATCATGAAAATCCTAAATATTAACAAACTGAAAATTAAATCGTTGAAGAAGTTTGAAAGTCGAATATTCTTTGCACAAGGAGATTGTATCGAGTATTTTATGCGCAAGGAGGTTGTATAGCATTGAGATGGACGTCGAATATATATTGGTGTGTTCTAAATTCAAACACCAAAACAGTGAGTAAAAGTGCTTTTTATTCACTGTTTTCAGTGAATAAAATAAGCTTTTTAGAGGGGGAATGGTATAAACGATATTTTTGGCCTCTTGTTTTATGTAATTTGTTGATAGCCAATCTTTGTTTATTTTTAGGGTTCCGTACCCAAAGGGTAAAAACGGGACCCTATTACTAAGACTTCACGATCCGTCTGTCTGTCTGTCTGTCTGTCCGTCTGTCACCAGACTGTATCTCATAAACCGTGATAGCTAGACAGTTGAAATTTTCACAGATGATGTATTTCTATTGCCGCCCACTATAAACAGAATAAAATTAATATTTAAGGGGGGCTCTGCCATACAAAAAACGCTCGATATTAATAACGGCAACAGCTGGTAGAAGCTTGAAATATTCACAGAATTTTTTGTTGTATATTCACTTCAAAAAATAATAATTATTAAATTAAAATAAAATAAATTAAGGGGGGCTCCCGTACAACAAACGTGATTTTTTTGTCGTATTTTGCGGTAATGGTGCGGAACTCTTCGTGCGCGAGTCCGACTCGCACTTGGCCAGTTTTTATACTAATAATAATATCATATCGTCGTATTCGTCTTCCTCCAATAGTAATTTGATGACTTGGCTTGCCTTTGCAATGTGGAATAATAATTTTCAACACAATATAACTGATTTTAACTGCTAAAATTAAGGAGAGTTTATGTGCGACACATGTCTCGTTCTCGCCCGTGAACACACTCACCGAGACCGCGACGTAGTCGCGCGTTGATCTCGCACCTTTAGCTGTACGCTCAATGAAAATACATATTACCAAAACGAGTCTCACTTTTTTGCCACTTCCACGGCATCGACACCATCGGTGGCAGTGATGACACATAGGTCGATTGGACTACAGGTTTAAGGGCACAGACGGCAGGCAAGGAGGTGGGACCTTGCTACGATGCAGTTCGATATTCACACCTTTCTGACGTTGCACTTTACCCAAAAACGCTCTGCTACTCTGCTTTTTCGAGTGACAAATATAATAACCCTACGATCAAATATAAGAAGAGTGGCATGCATTTGAAGAGCCCTTTGTCTAGCAGTAACCCTGCAATTTAGTAACATCATATGTCACCTCGGGCAAAGATTGGACTGAAAAAGTGAGGGACAGAACTATATGCAGAAAAATGGAGAAGGCCTTTACTCTATAGAGAGGTCCTTAATAAATATATTAATAAAATCATGAAATAAATATGATTATTGAATTGAATTGTATAATAATGATAGTTAAATTGAGTAATCGAATTGAATAATTATATAATTGCAATTGAATTGAATAATGGTAAAATAATGAAATTGCATTGAATAATAATATTTAAATTTAATAATTTTATTGTAACAATAATTGAATTGAATTGAACAACTATATATTAATAATAATAATAATGATTGAATTGAATGATTATTTATTGGTAACGGTTTAATTGAACAATTGTATAATTTTTAAGAAATAAGTTATTTTATTTTACTAATAAATAAATTGCATGCTCTGTAATAGTAATATCATTGTAAATTGAATTTTATTGAGGAAATAAAAAGGCTTTTTTTTTTTTTTATATGTCATCTCATCATTCATCATTTCAGCCAAAAGACGTCCACATAGGCCTCCCCCAAGTCTCGCCACACTGATCAGTCCTGTCCATCTCGCATCGACTGGACTCCCGCAGCCTTGACCAGGTCGTCGCTCCACCTAGAGAGAGTCCTTTTAACTCTGCGTCTTCCGGTACGCGGTCGCTTCTACAGAACTTTTCATCCCAATAGCCATCCGTTCTAAAAGCAATGTTCCCTGCCCACTGCCACTTAAGTTTGGCACTTCTTCAGGCTATGTCAGTAACCTTGGTTCTCTTGCGGATGTCTTTATTTCTGATTAGATTACGCTAGGAAACTCCGAGCATAGCAATCTCCATTGGCCTTTGGGTGACTTTAAGTCTTCTGAAGAGGCCCATCCTGAGCGACGAGTCACCTGTATAGGCCGAATCAAACATCTTAGTCTTTAAAATTTTAAATTTATGTATATACCTAAACTTTATTAGATTCGGTTTGTATATTTAGGTTAGATACTTACGTGTTTACTTAGGCAGATGTATCTTTAAATCGCACGGATAATATGAGCACGTTTTTATACCAAAATCTTCAGAAGATAAAAGAAATGGCAATAAAATATTATGATAATACCCACTTCGGGACAATCAGACTTAAGTAAAGACAATTGTTACAGAATATGTATCTGCACAAAGATGTAGGATAAACAGAAGGTTCACTTTGTTACGAAGAAAGCATGTTTAATTACTCTGCAACCGCAAAGAAGCTCCTGCAACAGCAGCTGCCCGGAAATCGCGGTGAGTTAGAAGTTTGCGGTTGTGCCCCAGTGAGTCGGGGTATATAAGCTGAGGGTGATGACCAGGAATGTGCGTCCGCTGCATGCTGGTCAGTCAGGATACCACCATAGATGCCGTGGTTAATGGCTGGCTGTGTGACTTGCTGCTCGAAAGCTTGAGAAAGTGCTGATGGCGTCACAAAGAAGCTCTGCATAAAGGCTGTGCTGATATTCATGTTCGAGGGTCACCAGTTTGTAGGTAGGTGGAACAGGGTGTAAAGTCCCACAAACCTCCATAGAAAAGGGAGGATGCTCCGACTAGACTGGTGTTGTGTCTGGTCCGGGCAACTGCCCAACGGTTATTGTCGGACTGTTGTATGTTTTTTTTTTTTTTTTTTTAATTTTTAATTTATTCTTCAAAAAGTACAAAAACGTTACAACTTTTTCATCTATTTTAGTGAGGTACATGTACAGTCATTTTAATCTAAGACAACGACTCCCAAACTGAGACATGCTCGTATCTTGGGTAGTCGGCGGTCGGCCGTTTTACATGTCTTATACATATCACCGTTTTATTTAGTGCTAAAATATTACACATAACAATTTTACTCAACTAGCAACTTTATAAAATAATGTGTGTTTTGTGCTAAATTATTATTATTTTATTTTACTACTACAATAAGTTTTTCAGATTCATCATAACTTAACAACTTCAACCAATTAGTTAATTTCTCTTTAAAATTATGCTTATTTAGTTTGTATAGTGAGATCCTTTTGTTAATTTCATTGTAAAGCCTGGAACTCAATGCGTTGTATTGTCGTTGCGCGAAAGCTGTTCTTGCGCGATGCAGGATTTGTGTGACGTCATTTCATTAGTTCGTAAGTGGCGGCGTTGGTGCTGCTACAGATTGAATGTCCGTAATTACCGAAACAATTAAAAAGCATTTGTGTCGTGGATCCACGGGAGGTAAGGTGCAAATAGTGCACACACATTTCGTCAGTGGTTTATTATTTATTTATTTATTTACTTATTTATTCATTTATTTCTTTATTTACCCTCGCACTGGAACGCCTTGCAGCAATTACACCAATGGAGCAAAGACTTACAAATACTAACTATAAATCCAAGTTTCCTCACGATGTTTTCCTTCCGAGTGAACCACCAAAACACTGTTTATGATGTTTCTTTGTCATTATAATATTTATTCTTATTGAGAACTAGCTGTGCCCGCGGCTTCGCTCCCGTCATCTGTCTGCCAACCCTACCCTATTTACCTTCCTGCCTACCCTACTTACCTACCATTTTTGTTTCTATAGTCATCATTCTTTCGCGGAAAATCTTAACAACGCCATTCAGAAAATGACTTATAATGCACAACGCCATCTATCGAATATCGAGTTCAACTGTCCGAGTATCTGAATTGCGTGTGTTGTGATATTTTTACTTCTTGAACACTTTAAATTCATCTAACTTTTGATAGAGTGAACCTATTGCGATGAAACAAAAACAAAATTTTCAAGTTACGCATATTTTTTATGTATAATAGTTATTTACATTAGTTTCGTACATTTCAAGTGATGCGTGCTCAAGTAAACAGACAAACAGATAAAAATTATGTTGGTTATCTTTTAACACCCTGGCAATTTGTTATGGAAATGTTTTCGATGTTAAAAATTACTTTTCTAAAGATTTATTATATGTATTGATTTAATTCGATCCTCAATATAACTACTGCAAATGAACCCCCTTGAATACCCCCCCCTGAATACGTCTGCCTATAGTAATATTGGCAGAATCAATAGTGAAAATACATTATGATTATTATATAATTCTAGATATAGTCTAGGTACTGTCAATACATAGGCTAGTTATTGCGTGAATCAATACGTCGTATTACGGCAATACTCCATATTGAACTTTGTTTTCAGAAAACCTTCTGTAATATTCCTTCTATATGGCTCCTTTGAAGCGAGAGACTACAAAGATGATCCCTCATTCTCCTTACCCAAGGGTGTATAAATATAGAATTGTTACAAGTACCCTCTAATACGGATTGTCGATGTGAAACCGAGTGGAAAGCGATGAGTCTACAAACGGAATACATATGGGACTGATTGTGAATCTGATGTTCATTTGTTAAATGATTAGAAGGATAGAAGGGCCTGTAATTGTAAGTTTTATGTTTGAAGTCATGGAGCAGTGCGTTCTCAATTCAAAGCGTTATTTTGTTCATCTTATTGTGAGGGGTTACGGATTAATTATTGAAAGAATAAAAAAACGTTTATATACAAAAAATACAACCGACTTCCAAATAAGAAAACTACAAAGTAAAAAATAACTTTATTTTTGGAAGTCGGTGTCTTTGGTAGGTATTTTTTTTTGCTTTATGGACACTGACTTCCAAAAATAAAGTTATTTTTCACTTTGTAGTTTTCTTTTTTGGGATGGGTATGGGATCTACCTCCTAGCGGTCCATCCCGGGCAACGGCACCACAGGCTTGCCTGTGGTACGGCTGAACGATCCCACTTAAGCGGTGATAGGCTCCGCAAGGGGCCGCCTGGCTCGCGACCACCATCCCACCGGAGTCCGGCGCCAAGCAGCCTGCTGTGTTCCGTCGGTGTGTGGGACTGCCAGTGCCTTTGGGGGAGAAGGAGGATGTCAGTTGCGCTGTTCAGAACCGGTCTTGGTCTCTGGGAAAAACTTGCCGGATAACTCATTTTGGAGGGTAGCGGGATCCAAAGTCAAAGTCAAAGTCAAAGCACTTTATTTCAAGTAGGCCAGTTACAGGCACTTTTGAATTGTCAAAAGACAAAATAAAATATTACAAAATTATGGTGCTACAGTCCCAGTCACAAGACATAATAACTGTGAAAGTACCGTAGATGCCCATTCCAAGGCGTAGATCTCTATGGAGAAGAACGGGCAAGAAACTCCATGGACACTCTTTTTCAATTAGGTAATTATTACAAATCATTTGTTACATCATTCATGTTGAGATTACACATTATGTGAGAACGATGTAGAAAGTTAAAAGTGTCCATAGTAAATATAAAAAGACAATTCAGAAATAAAATTAGAATCAATTAAAATAAACCATGGCAGCTAAGAGATGACCAGTCCCAACCGACAGCGCCCGTTCACGAACATGACACATGTATCAGCACCATTCAGCTCAACCATTTTGAAGGGAGCTAAATGATCCGACACACGCGCCACCATCGGCGAGACATTTGAGTGGGCATGACATACTCTCAACCACCGGAGTCATTCAAGTCAATAGAAGACGTAGGTATCTAGACAATGATAGCTCTGAAGTACATGGTACTCACACAATGCTGGCTATGCTGCTATATAATACTAGAAAGATTAACTCTATATAATGCAAAGATAGTAGCAATCTTCATCAGCTCCGACAATAACAGTAAACGATACCTACGACAGTCTTACCAAAAAATAAAATTTAAAAAATACACATAAAAACGAAATTAAAAATAATAATATTTAACCTGACAGCAAGCTAATTTTGGTAAAAGAACACGAACATTGTCTTGAGTTCAACACAGCGACCAACTATGCTTATCATCTAAATAATCATTAATAGAATAGTATGCCTTAGAACAGAGATTAGCTTTTACCTTTGCTTTAAATGCGTTAAATGGCAAATCTAGAAAAGAAGACGGTAACTTGTTGTAAAAAGTTATACCAACCCCAACGAATGAACTATGCACCTTATGAAGTCGATGAAAGGGAGCTCGTAATTTGTCCTTGTTTCTGGTGTTAAAGTTGTGAATATCACTATTGTTACTGTACAAATGAATGTTCTGCCTAATATATAAAATGTTGGCGAATATGTACTGTGAAGCCGCTGTGAGAATACCAATCTCTTTAAAAAAATCTCTTAGAGAAACACGCGCACCTAATTGGTAAATGGCACGAACAGCTCGTTTTTGAAGCACAAATATATTTTGAATATCAGCGGCTCTGCCCCACAGTAGAATACCGTAGGACATGATACTGTGAAAATAACTAAAGTAGACCAACCTTGCTGTATCAACGTCAGTGTATTGTCTAACCTTTCTAACGGCGTAGGCGGCCGAGCTAAGCCTACCCGCTAGGCTTGATATATGTGGCCCCCATTGAATTTTTGAGTCTACTGTTATACCCAGAAACACAGCTGAATCAACAGTTTCGAGCTTCTCATTGCCGAGCACAATGTTGGGACCCAGATTTCTAACATTGGGCAAAGCGAACTTTATGCATTTAGTCTTCTTGGCATTAAGAACAAGATTATTTGTTGTGAACCAATCTGTGACCATTGATAGTGCGTTATTCACGTCATCAAAAACTTGTCTATTCCTATCTACTTTAAAGATCAGAGAAGTATCATCTGCAAACAGTACAACGTCGCAAATATCCTTTAAATAGAATGGCAGATCGTTAATATAAACCAGGAATAAAAACGGACCCAGTATTGAGCCTTGAGGTACACCCAGCTCAACAGGTAACCTGGAAGATTTAGCGCCATTAACGTCTACGCACTGGTATCTATTAAGTAAATATGACTCAATTACATTTAGGGCTTCGTTTTGAACACCGTAATGGCGTAGTTTACGCAAAAGCGTATCATGGTGAACGCAATCGAAGGCTTTAGAAAGATCGCAGAAAACACCAATTGCATTTCGCGACTTCTCCCATGCGTCAAATATGTGCTTCAACAAAGCAACACCCGCATCTGTAGTCGAGCGACCCTTCGTAAACCCATATTGGTCATTGTGAAGGAGGCTATGTAAGTTAAAATGTCTGAGTAACTGCTTAAGAATTAACTTTTCAAATATTTTGCTGAATGCAGGCAAAATAGAGATTGGTCTGAAATTACCAATATCATTTTTGCTACCGGATTTAAATAGAGGGATGACTTTACTGCACTTCATGAGATCAGGAAAAGTACCCAAATCAATGCATTTGTTAAACGTAACAGCAATCCGAAGCACGGTGCCAGCCGTTGGCCGACCGCAGTCAGTAGGGGGCCCAAGTAGCACGCCAGCCACGTGCCAAAGGCTGCCCCGCCAACTCGCGAAAAATCCCGGTATGCTCCACCGTGCCAGCTGGCGACTGGATGGGAGGACCCGGTGGCCATATCCGGGGGGGTTCGGGCGTCCCCGCAGTCTCCAAATGAGTTCCCCATAGGTTGGGTTATCTCTAGTGTTCTACTTGGTTCACTGAGCAGCACCTCGACAGTTCGACTTCTTCCCCAGCAAACTCTTGAACAAATGACCAAAGCAAAAAAGAAGAATATGGTGAAACAACGGCTGCACTTCCTCCCACTAAAAGTGCACCTCACTAACATCAGGGGGTTGCACTCTAATCTCGATCCGGTCCACCACCACCTTGAGACCGAGAAGCCGCACCTGTTTTTCCTAACGGAGACGAAGATAACAACCCCGTCGGACGTGGCGTACCTCAACTACCCGGGTTACTCTCTTGACCACAAGTTCAAGAAGCAAGCTGGGGTCTGTGTGTACGTCCGCGATGACATTTGTTGTCGTCGTCTCCGTTGCTTTGAGAAATCGGGATTTTCTGCTATATGGCTGCTTGTGGACACTGGCGTGGAGAAATCTCTCTACATCGGCGTCTACCGATCGCACGCCGGTGACCAGGAGACGACAGCGCTCTTTAATTGCCTCGTGGAGTCAGCTGACTTAGCCCAGCAAAGGTACCCAACAGCGAAGCTTAATTTTCTGGGGGACTTTAACGCCCATCATAAAGAGGGGCTGTACCCGTACCGGAAAACTGACCATGCCGGGTTAGAGGCGCGCAAGTTTTCTCTATCGCTAGATCTAACCCAGCTGGTGAATGTGGCAACGCGGGTACCGGATGTTGACGGCCATACACCCAACTGTTTAGACCTTCTCCTGACAACTGATCCGGACAGTCATTCGGTGTCGGTCTCAGCCCCGCTGGGAACGTCTGACCACTGTCTGGTGAAATCCGTGTCGACTTGCTCTCCTCCAGATGAGAGCCCTAGAGGCACGAGGCGAGTATGGCGATACGAGTCAGCTGACTGGGACGAGATGCGGCACTTTTTTGCATCTTATCCTTGGCGGCATGTGTGCTTCTCCTCGAGTGACCCCTCGAGCTGTGCCGACGCGGTTGCGGATGTGATTCGGCAGGGAATGGAATATTTCATTCCATTTTCCGACATTCCGCTCGGTTACAAATCCCGCCCTTGGTATAATGCAGAATGCGCCCACGCAGAGGCCCGAAAAGAATCTGCCTACCAAGCCTGGGTCGGGGCCCGTGACCGCAAAGTAAGAGCACGTAGGGTTCGCGCGAGGAAAAGAGCCTTTAATTCTGCCACCAAGTTCTGCAAGCGGGTTCTGCGTCGGGCACGTTTTGACCATATTGGACGTATTGGGGCCAAGCTGGCATCGCACCCTCCGGGTAGTAAACAGTTCTGGTCCCTGTCTAAAGCGGTTGAAGCGAATTTCTGTCGACCCACTTTACCTCCAATGCTGAAACCTGATGGGTCGCTGGCTCACTCTGCGAGTGAGAAAGCAAATTTATTTGCATCTCTCTTTGCTAGCAATTCGCGTCTGGAGGCTGGCTCCAAGCAACCACCTACTATACCTCACTGTGACTCTTCGATGCCGGAGATCGCTGTGCACACTAAAGAGGTCCGGAGAGTATTGTCCAGTCTAGACGTGAACAAGGCCAGCGGGCCTGACGGCATTCCAGCGAGAGTGCTGAGGCAGTGTGCGCCTGAACTGTCTCCTGTATTGACACGCTTGTTCCGCCTCTCTCTTGCAGTTACGTAAAGTATCTATAATGCCGGAATAGATTACCCGAATATCATGAAACTGAACATAACCGGTGAAATGAGAGTGTACCAAGGTGAACTGTATACACCCCTTTAGAGCACACTGGCTTGATGTTATGTTATGAAATGGTATAAACAATAAACAGACATGCCGTTGCAACAATCCCGCGAGATTTTTCGTTATTTATTAAGAAATTTTGTTTTATATCTTCGAAGTTCTTCATCAGATCTTCACCAAATTAAAATGAGATTAATTTCGGAACATACTCTTTCAAACAAAAAAAAAACAAAATTGGTCTACAATTGACGGAGATATCGGTAAACATAAAGAAAATAAAAAATTAAAAATACATACATAAAAAGTCGGTTAAAAAGAAAATTTGACACTAGGCTTGGTAAGGGTTTATCGTTACCCAGTTACTGGGTTGTGGAGGTCAGATAGGCAGTTGCTTCATATAAAATAGTGGTCTTCAGCTGCATCAGTTTAGACTGGAAGCTGACCCCCCAATATGGTTAGAAAAAGGGTAGGCAGATTGACTGATTGTGAGCGGTTTCGATGGTAGCGGTTTTGCTATTTTTTTACAGAAGACAAACAGCACCCTTATACGTGAACTCGCAATTTTAAACCGCTTTCCAAAAAGGATGAACTTATCAATTCGACTATTTGTTTTTTTATGTGTGTCACCCCAAAACCATTTACTAGGTGAACCGATTTTGATGATTTCATTTTTATTTGAAAGCTGGTGCTTCTCGGGTGTTTCCATTTAAATCTAGATCTGATGAAGAACTTCGGAGATACAACAAAACTCTTCAATAAACAACGGCATATCTCTCGGGATTGCTGCAATAGCATGTATGCTTAATGTTTACGCTATTTCATAACAAAATCACGCCGGTACGCTCTAAAGGGTTACGCAGATATGTACAGTTCAGCCTGGTACATTCTCTTTTCATCGGTTAAGTTAGTTTTATGTTATTCGGGTAATCTATTCAGCCATAACTTTGGGCATAATAGATACCTTACTACTGAACTTGCTCATTATGTACCATAATTAAAAAGTAAATAAAAAATTGGTTGTCTGTAAAGTCGCTTTACGGACGATAGTTTAACGTCACAACGTCATAACAAAACGATAACGAAACGATACAATTAACGTCATTGTAACGTTACGATTATAACGTTACAATGAGCGTAACGTTACATTGAGCGTAACGTTACATTGAGTCATACTTTTTCGTGCGTGCAGCCGGCGTTCATCGATTTATTAGACGTTTTCACGTCAAAAAATACTCGTGGCTTTTTTTTATCCCGCAGTTGCGATGTCGTAACCCAGTTCATGCATTTCTGTGCATTTGCCGGAGTGGAAATTAGGCCAAGGACAATCAACGGTAGTAAAGAAAAAACCTGAATTGTATCAATCGTTTGTTGTTTTGTTTGTTTTCGTTTTGTTTGTTTTTTGACACTGTGCAAGTTTGCAACCTTATTACGTGCCTTATTACGTATTGCTTCCTGAGATTACTTTTTATAAAAAAAAACAAACAAATGTTTTACGTCGTTATAAACAAAGTTTAGATATAAAATATTTTCAAAGTCAAAGTCAAATATATTTATTCAACTAGGCCAATAAGCGGCACTTTTGAACGTCAAACAAAAATTAAAATTAAAATTTACAAGTAATGAAAGTTGATGCTACCGTGCATTCGGAAAAGTAGCTTGTTATGGAGAAGAATGCACAAGAAACTCCATTCTTATTTTTTTTTAAATAATAGGTGTTTTACAATATTTACATAAGTATATACATTAATAAATTCATATATGTGAGGACGATGCACCTAGAATAGCACTACACACTATACTACGTACAGGTATAAAGTATTAAAAGCATTAACAGGTAAATTCATTAATTTGATAAATAGGAACATGGTTCTCACATACTTGCAAATATTGCAAACATAGGTAAAATACCTAATTCGACAACAACTGAATAGTGTGGGAGACAATTTCTTAAAAAAAAAATACAAAAACTATGAATATAAATTAACAAATTTGATGTTGTCTACTCTAAATATTGCCCTATGGAGCTGGACCAGCATGTTTCCAAGCATTCTTTTCTCTGACGTAGTTTTATGATTTAAGGGTACACTAGTCAACGGCACGAACTATTTTGTGCGCGGGGTTAAAATGCATTTTATATCAACCGACAACACGTGCGGAAGAGATAGATGGTGTGATGAGCAGTAGGAAGCTAGTTCGCGTAAGAATACACACTTTTGCAAATTTGTAGCGAAATGGATAATGATTTAGGATGAAACCGAGCGCGCGAAATTTTATAAACAGTCTAGATATCATGGAAAAACGACTGAATCTATCTGTAATAAAATTATATGCATTGTTGAACTACTAATCTATCCCTGTATGGAGGCCGTTTTGCAATTTTCCGTCTTCTTATGGTATTTATTTGCGCCCAAAAATGCGTTAAAATTTGTGTCGAAATGTGGAACTTTCGACGCTCATAACTTTCAAATATTTTCTTGTTTTACTTTTTTGCTTCCATACAGGGCTAGAAAATGATGAGACAAATTTATATCACTTTTTATTTTGAACGTACATCGTCAAACAGTGGAATAATCCCTAGACTACGTTTGTATGGATTTTTTTTCGACTAGTGTAACCTTAAGTATATTTAATTTACCTATGCTATTTACGATTAAAGCCCTAAAATCTAGTCACTCATAGCTCGTGTTTCCGAATTCATGACGAACAATTTAATCAATTTACTATTACCAAACATACATTGATAACGATCCTCCATTACATATTCGACCAGAAAATTATCCCAAACATTCTGAATTCAAAATTTCAAACCGTACTGAAACTATCGCTTCATCAAATTCTACCGACGACGGGAGGGAAATACAAACGGGGTGAACAGATGACGACCAGCCACCCTCAGTATGCCGCGGATCGCGCTCAGGAGCGAACGTATTGCTCCTGAATCCAAGAACCCGCGTACTAATTTACGCGACTTGAAAAAAGAAAAACAATTTTCTTATCTGTGACAACTTGTGTTTTTGAAAAATGGAACAGTTTTCTTTTGTGTTTCGAACTTTTTTAATATAAGTTTACATTATTTTTGAAGAGTGTTCGAAATGGATTTGAATTTTTGGAGATGTCGTCTTTTATTTTTAATTGGTGAGTTTATGGAATTACTTTTTATCTTTTTCATTTAAGTCATAATGAGGACATTTTTTTCGTCTTTTCAATTTGAGATTGCCATTTTCTCAATTGTTTTTCCCACTCAATGTTACACTGGAATTAAATTACATCCTGTCAGGTTACCGGAGCGAAGTAATTATAATGCTTTCGTTGTTTCTTGAGAATATTACAATAATAAAGCTTAACAAGACATTTTGAAAGCGGTAGGACAGATTAAATAGATTTTTGGTATATTTTTTCCGGGAAAATCTGTTACGCTCTGAAGCTTTAAAAGCTTCTTGATGTGATGTTACATTAATCGGGACATATTTTTTTTAAATGCAACCATTTCTGCTTGGAATTATTATAGTATTTAAATATTTTAAGATTAAATCGCGAACTTGTTGAATATAATATTGGTATTAAACTACCTACAAACTTAATACACTTCGCTTATGAATGAAATTCTGGAGATAAAATAAACAGTTGTAATCTTTTACATGACATAACGCTTGTGTTCCCGAATGGTTAAAATGCATCAGCAGAAATGCATCTATAATGCACCCATATTGCACCAGTTATTATTATTTTTAATCATGTTTAATTTTCAAATATGGAGTCAAACAAGCCCGACCAATAACAATACAAAACCAAAGGATCACAAAACTATTTTCATCATAATCCTACCTAGTAAAGAACTAAAACCACAAAATCTTTTTCCATTTCCCGTAATACGAAAATCGGCTCCATTCCTTACCCTGTCCAACAAAATTCCAGATAAAAATACAAAAAAAAAATAACAAAAACCCATTTTTGTCGCATAAAACTCTTGAACAATCTTGACACTTTCCTATTTTCACAAACATTCGACGGACGTTGAAACGGAAAGTCCGATGAACCGTGTATTGGGAACTCGTCGAGGGTTCCGTACTTCGAAATACTTTTTTAAGCTTTTTGTTTTCGCTTTGGAGAAATTTCAGTTAGTGATTTGTAAGATAGAACTATAGCAAATAATGCAATACTTGACATACCATCAAGCTGTATTCCTTGAAAGGTTAGACAGTTGTAAAAAAAAAAACTTAGATAAATTGTTGGATTTATATTTTTTTAAAGCAAGCAAAACCGATGTCGACTATTCAGCCAATGTTTAAAGTAAATTGGAGAACAAGATTGTATGTCATAGTATTTAAAAGAGGATTAACTTTACTGTAGATAAAAACTAAATACTTATTGGTACTGTTAACCTCTTTCTTTCGTTCTGGCACGGGCTATTTTAGAGACATAAGTCATTTTTTTTTTGTTTTGTTTGTGATGGGTTTGGTTGGTTTGTGGTTTGGTTTTTTTATCATTTTAGGCAAAAGACCCTCTTCTCGACTTAGAATAT
Source organism: Orthosia incerta (assembly GCA_948252205.1). Taxonomy (NCBI): domain Eukaryota; kingdom Metazoa; phylum Arthropoda; class Insecta; order Lepidoptera; family Noctuidae; genus Orthosia; species Orthosia incerta. Next base: position 13,778,030 of record OX411764.1, on the reverse strand, counting down.
ATATAGTTCTTGCTTTTGAATAAGTTATTAGTCTGTCAGCCTCCTCCTACTCCTCCCAAAGTAGAGATTGTTTTATTCTGAAATTATGGATCAAAATAGTTCTGAATCCCCATTAAAATCTAACTAATACGAAGAAACTTAAATGGAATAGACTTAGCTCAAAGTTCTCCTAAATTTATCTGGGCCACAATTTACTTAGAGTCGGCTTTTGAATCGTCAAATAACTAAGAACTTTGCGAAAATTTATGTCAAACAGTCTCGGAGGAAATTTCTCTAACGACTGGAAAGTCAGCCCCTAGTAGGATAATTAATTAAACATCTGAAAATGTTGACAACTAACCAACACAAATTATTATGAATCACAGATATTTTTAAGGTTTCCAATATTTATTTATATATATTATATATAATTGTACTACAGAACCCTAAAAAACTTATCTAGACCCTTCAAAGTGCGAAAAAAATAACTATAAATGTTTATTGTTATTGTGCACAATTCTCTGGCCGCCACTGTAAGCCGTGAATGATATTCATGGCCCGTGGGAGCGATTCAGCTAAATATTGCCTAAACGTCTGTGGCGATATAAAATCTTTTTGTTGGATTGAAGCGCTTCAGCGCTGTGTGGACAAAAATGTATGTAAATGTTTGTCATTTGTTTATGAAGTGCTGTCCTCAGATGTACACAAACGAGTTAAGCGCTGTTGTGCTGTATGGGTATAAAATGGCTATCATTTGTTTCAACACTTTTTTTCTTAAGATTGTCGTATTCTTTGTTCAAATTATCGAATCTTTTATATCAAAGACTAAAAAAAGGTTTAATATTACTGCAAATTGGGTCGGGGTTCTCTCGGGTCCTATTATGTTTTATTGGATATTTGGCGCGAGAAATAATAAAATAGCTGCTTTGGTCTAATGGTCACTGGCACGTGTACTAAACGCGAAGCCCGGGGTTCAATTCCAGGGTGACCCATGCGCTGCCACCGACGACGACGCCGCGCCGTGGAAGTGGCTAAGTCTTGGGCCAAAAACATTTGTACGACTGAAAAAAAATCCTGGGTTTTGTAAAAGTTTTTATTTACTGGATTTTTCCATTGGAAAATTCACAAAAGCAAGTAGGCTCATACTCTATAGCATTGGAATAATTTCTTAAATGGCAACCCTTTTTGATCACACCTAGCCCAATAGAGGAGCCAATTTTTTCTTTATTTTCAACCAACTTTAAAAAAGGAGGGTCTTGATTATATTTTTTTCAAAAACTCAGCTCATCCCGTGTTTGTTTATTCGTTGATCGCATCTCTAGAAAGCTATGAAGATTTTGCATTAGGGAGTAATAGGGTAAATTGAAAGAGAAGTGAAAAACATTGAGACAAAAAAATTTAAATAAAGATTTTTCGGGACGCACCAGGATAAAAATTGAAAGAAATCTTCTGTATTTAAAATATTTTGCCAGTATTTTTTGGACAAGTTGTTTTTGTATTAAGTTAAAAACAAGAAAATTTACCTATCAACCTACTGAAAATATGCTTTCTTATAAGGTTACCAAAAAATAAATATCATCATCATCTGCCTAGCCTTTTTCCCAACTATATTGGGGTCGGCTTCCAGTCTTACCGGATTCAGCTAAGTACCAGTGTTTTACATGGAGCGACTGCCTATCTGACCTCCACAACCCAGTAGGTAACTGGGTAACACGGTACTCCTTGGCAGGACTGGTGTCAGATCTCAAGCTTCTGACTACCCGTAACGACTGTCAAAGATCTTCAAATGACAGCCGAGACCAACGGCTTAACATGCTTTCCGAGGCACGGAGGAAACTCGGTATATTGAAATGGTCACCCATCCACGGACCGACCTCGTCAAGCGTTGCTTAACCTTGATGATCGACCCGTGTGGCTGTTATTATTTAGCCACGAGATCGTCTACCAAAAAAAAAAAACATATGTACCCACTGAAATTATCCTTACTTACTTCATTATTTGAAATAAAATAATTTTTCATCGCGACACTTATTTAATATTGTAAAATTACTACACACACTTAGTACATGAGCAGTTTCACCCCATAAAAGTTTACCAAATAATCCAAAGTCATCGTACCTATATTTACTAATTCATTCTCTAATAAGCTCTATCAAAAAACTTTTCCACGCCCACTTCAAAACGCCTTTGTATCCAAACTAAAGGTAGGAGCGCTTAGAAGCCTCAAAGGCCTCTGTGAATGCCGTTATCTAGGTTACATCTCTACCTCCCTCATTGAAAAGTGCTCTGAGAAGCACTACTCTTAAAAGCGTCTAGCGTTTGAGGCCAAATAACGTAGCCTCTTTAAAGATTGAAGTTGGATTCCCGAATCCGGCTTTCTTGGAGTATTTATATTCATAGTTTTGCTTGGTTTATAGCCAATAGCACACGTATCTAGTCTGTTCATGTCTTGTAAGGTAGTTCATTGTGAAAGTCTGTACCTACATATTTCAGGATGTTTTATAAAATACATCTTGATGAATTTGTATATAGGAAACTCTTTATCTCGATAGTAAGCTCTCTTGGGATTGTTTGCAACTCTTATGAGAGCGGTGCCACTGGCAGAAGGTAGCATGTACTTAACATTTTACAGGCGGTAGCTTCATGTTTAAATTTTTTGAGAAAACATAATTGTACACTAGTTTCTGAAGTAGCCTATGTGATATTCCAGACTATAATCTATATCTGTGCCAAATTTCCTCCAGGTCCGTTCAGCCATTCTGGCGTGTTTGAGTTACAAACATACATCCACACAAACTGCCATCAAAATTTTCACATTTATAAAATTTGGAAGATTAAGTTATGACGAGTCTTCTATCTATTTAGAAAACTTTAAATGTTTTCAGGGTTCCGTACCTCAAAAGGAAAAAAACCGGACCCTTATAGGATCACTTTGTTGTCCGTCTGTCTTACTGACAAGAAAATTTATCTCGGGAACTCGTGGAGGTAACGAGTTAAAATTAAAACCATATACTCAGGTCTACAGCTTCCCTTGAAGCTGTTAAAAATCAAACTTCTAAGTTAAAGTAAAAAAGAAGACGAAAAAACTGCGAGACTCGATTCCTGAACTACCTATTTATAATATTACGTAGTTACAAATTTGTACGGAACCCTCGATGGGCGAGTCCGACTCGCACTTGTTTGATTTAGCCTACGCTGTTCCACTGCAGGATGAATGAAGGTCTCTTCCAAATCATTCCATTTAAAATAAATATTTTTTCCGAGCCAGCTCTAATTTTACAATAAAATCTTATTTTCATTTTAAAATAAATAGACTTTCAACATTCTCTTTCTTACCTTAACAAATTAGAAGACCTAATTACTGAAATTATTTAAAAGCCAGAGACGACACCTTTTTAATTCCATTTAATTTTCTTCGTCTTTTCTATAAATAGAACAATCTAATTTTTGGACAAATTCGTCGATCATTATTTTTGACATTAGGTAAATATTTGCTGAAGTAGTTTTCCAAACAAGTGTGGAAAACAATTCTGGTATGGACATGTGATACAAAGAAAAATAAGGTAAATGCCTTGAGGAATGATTTGAGTATGAATAAGAAGTAGAAGGAGAAGACCAAATAAACGATCAATTCGATATATGAAGAATATACAACACCACATCTCCGATTATACTTGATGGTCGTCATCCAGCTATCCGCCTCTTAATCCATTTCTACCACCTTAAAGCTGCTCATAACGAACTTGTCTGCAATGAGCTAAAGCAACGTTACTGGATTTTGAGATGCCGTAGTGAGGTCCGGAAGATATCACGAAATTGCGCATTTTGTCTGAAACGAAAAGCAGTATCTTAAACGCCAGCTACCGGCAATTTACGAAATGTAACTTGATTGTTACAGTCGTCCAACATTGGTTTAGACTACTTTGGTCCTATGGATGTAGTATGTATTGGTCGACGTAGAGAGATGCGATGGGTGGCACTGTTTACATGTTTGAAAACGCGAGCAGTACACCTAGAAATTGTTGTAAGCCTTTCTGCAGACTCCCCCATCTCCTGCTTAAGTCGGTTTATGACCCGTCGAGGTGTCCCAAGAAAAATCCTATCAGATAATGACACCGCTTTTATTGGGGCAAACCGGCAGTTAACTGTTTTTTTTTGCGACGCTGTGCAAGATTTTATTGCCAAAAATCAAATTGAATGGAGCTTCATTCCACCTTCGTCGCCCTTTATGGGTGGCTGTTGGGAGAGACTCATACGCTCAAGACAGCCCTTCAGGTGACTTGAAGAGAAAAAGCCCCACGAGAAGAGCTGCTACATACGCTTCTATTAGAAGCCGAAGTAATTGCCTCACACCTTTTCATTTTCTAATAGGCAGCTCATCAAATCAGCAGTTATCTACCTCTTTGGATGACGGAGGTTTTTAAGTAAGAAAAGAGTGGCAAAAGGCTCTTCGCCTATCCGAGATTTTTTGAAACAGGTGGCTCAAGGAATACTTACCCCTTCTCAAGACAAAGAGGCAGCAAGGAGACGGTTATCGTAATTTAGATGTTGATGACGTTGTCCTAGTCATGGATCCTGACCTACCCCGAGGAGTGTGGCCTATGGGGTGCGTGATCAAGGTGTACCCGGGAAAAGATGGGGTCGTGCGCGTATCTGACGTTGTCACTAAAGGCGGAACTGGGTGTTGAATAACGAATAAAAACCATAAATGTAGGTGTTGCGACATTGCTACACAGGGGGGATGGTGTTACGACCTTTTTGTATACATTTATGGTTTCATAATATTCTTACTGTCAAAATAATAAAAGTTAGTTGTGTCAGCGATTCGCAATTTTATTAAACTATTTTCTAATACAGTCCATATTTTGCCTAATTTTTTTTGTATACAGATTCTTCTTCGTATTTTTCTTCGTCGTGTCAATAATTCCACAATTATATACGTTTTGGCCAGTATTTAGCCACAGCAACAGCGCTTTCATTTGCCTCACAAAGGTGCCTCAGGGTGCAGGTGTTGTTGCACAGAGAGCACGACACAATCCCACCGCACTATTCCCAAACCACTGCAACTCCTAAAGCCAGTAACGACAGTGGTGACCACCAGAAAAGCGCCGAGGCAATAAAGCTCGACAAAGTCCCGGAGAATGAATTGAGAGAGAGCACGACAGGAAGTGAAGCATTGTCTGGGACATAGCTCCGCAATTGCACTGCGGGTCATTGGAGTACCCACATCTAAGTGCCTGCAGCGGCTCAATTGGCTTTGGAGTCGTTGCAGAGATTTCCAGGGAGGCCATGGCATGACAGTTGGAAGCTGCGGATGTTTGAGAAGCCACAGCCTCTACTTTGCTTCACTAGACCGGCTGTTGTTAATTGGTTTAGTTAACCTTAGAAAGCTTTTCTGACTCTTCAATCTGCCCCTTGGCTTCTCCACATCGTATAGAGTGTCGTCTATCTGTCAGCCGCTTGTGTTTTTCGGCAGAATAGGCTTTGTCCGAAGAAACACTTCTGTTCGGACCTCCAGCGGGGCTACACCTGCGGGTACAGTGCTGGATAATATAGCTAGAATGTAAATTGTCGATTGAAATGAAGAAGACATGTTGCGCTGACCCCAAACATACATAGGGATAAGGGCATTCCCCCCTCCTCACGTTGTGTTCCTCATCACTGAGGGCACCCGTCGTGGAAACAACTTTTCTTTCACTAATTTTTGTCTGTCTTTTGACTCGTGCAGTTTGGTGTTCAATGTTTTGTGTGGATTTGGTCTGACCGTCTTATTGAACTGCGACGTTTAAGACATTTGCCTTCAATCTTGCCAGTAACCATCAGCTGTTCTAGTTTGTGTCCATCCTTTTTGGCGATGTGACAGAACAGGGTGGGCTATGTTCAATTTACACGTCACTCCGGGATCAATTGTGGTCAATGGCGGTGCTCTCTAAGTTGTTCGAGAATACGTTTACCTCAGGCAAACTCTGCAGTTTGGTAAGAACAACTTTGAGAAGGAGGCTAGCAGAAGAATACGCCTAGGCTGGGCGGCGTTTGGTAAACTTCGTCGAGTCTTCTCGTCACGCATCCCACAAAGCCTGAAGACTAAAGTCTTCAACCAGTGCGTCCTATCTGTTATGACCTACGGTGCCGAGACATAGACACTCACAATACTGCTGGTTCATCAGTTCAAAGTTGCTCAGCGACCTATGGAAATGGCTACGCTCGGAGTCTCTCTAAGGGATCGAATCAGAAACGAAATGATCCGGCAGAGAACCAAAGTCGTCGACATAGCTCACAGAATAAGTAAGCTGAAGTGGCAATGGACCGGCCATATAAGTCGTAGAACCGATGACCTTTGGGGTAAACGTGTTCTTGAGTGGAGGCAGCGCACTGGTAAACGTAAGGTAGGACGCCCTCAGGCTAGGTGGAGCGACGACCTTCGCAGGTTGGCTGATAGCAGCTGGATGACAGTTGCCGAAAATCGAACCAAATGCCGTGCAATTGGAGAGGCCTATGTCCAGCAGTGGACTGCTATAGGCTGATGATGATGATGACAGAAAAGAACTCCAATATCTTACGAAGGCAAAACACCCCAAATATACATAGGGATAAGGGCAAGCATGATTACTTTAGTACAGTCTGGTTGTTTTAGGGATTTCAGTTCGATACCTGGGTCGGGCAAAGTGTTATTGTTTTTTCATTATCTACCCAGCAGCTCGGTGTCTGTATTTACTCGTATACCCGGTCGATGGCAATAGCTTTAAACAAAATTTGTCAAATGTGAGTCTACTGAAGATACATCACTGCCTAACTCTATGGGTAAGTCAGGCGTAATGATTACTTTAGCATTATGCTGCAAATTGCATAAGGCAAAGCACGGGCACCCAACACGAAGAAAGAAAATGTGGTTCAAATAAATTGCAATAGAAGCTTCGATTTGTTATTGAGTTTTGTGAAATATTAAGATTTTAATTACCTCTCCTAAGCACAACATTAAGAAATTTTGGGCCGTTAATTCACATTTCAAAGATTATTTGAATGGATCATTTAAAATTGATTCCAATAGATGGCGCGGTTTTAAATTTGTGAGGCAACCACTCGATTTTTTTTTATTTGTTTTTTACACATTTTGGTAGGTACCACACAAATCGACGCTTATTTAAAAAAAAAGTACGCAACACGAACCCTTTTACTTGCAAGTCACTGTTAACACCATCTCGTCGTGGAACGGAACCGAACGCAATCGATGTTCTTCGAAATATAATCAGCTTAATCAGACGAAAAACGCTAGTTAAGTCGGCACAGTTTCCTTGTATAGGATGAGGCATCTGTATGCTTAAGTGCTATTGTCTGTGGCTAAAGTAATCATCACATGCATAACAACTCCCCTGACATACCCTTTTGAATGTATTTACAACAACAAATAAATTGTAGTTCTAAAAACTAAAAACACGCTTTAATGGTAATTTGAACTAAAAAGTCGCTAATCCTGAAGATCTTGGTAAGGTTAATGGGACAAACTATTTAAACGCGCACGGTAGAATCAACTTTCATTATTTGTAAATTTGAACCAAGTTGAATAAACATATTTGTCTTTGACTTTGACTAAATTATTGCATTGTCATCGGTCCTTGATAAGTGTGCAAAGTTTCAAATCAATCCTACGTTTTGAATGGGGTGAAAATCACGTTCAAAGATTCCTTTACATTGATACATAGATACATACCAAGCTAATAAAAGCGTGTTAAAAAGCGACTAAAATTAGGTCGTAATTCCGAACCAATTACGAACACTGCTAAAATGACCTGCTAATTTTATATCAATACGGGAATTAAAACAAATTAATTAATGGAAACAATATTTACTTTAATATTTATAGTAAACGTTAAATACTGATAACATTATAATTATTATTTTAACCTGTAATTTTGTTTCATGTAAATTATTGGCAACTAGCTTTTGCCCACGGCTCCGTCCACGTAAAAGTCGTTTGTTAACTCATGAACACACACTCCTAAAGATGAAGAAATACTATGACCTAATCCAGGACATGGTCTAACCGCGTGCCAAGTTTCATCCAAAATTGTTCAGCCGTTAAGATGCGAATAGATAACAAACAGATGGATAGACAGAGTAACTTTTGCATTTATAATACTAGCATTTGCCACGCGCTTTGCCCGCTTTCACTTAAACAAATCACTGCAAAATCCCAAATGTGTTTTTAATTGGACTTTTAATTGTGTTTTTATTGTATTTTAATTGAATTTTTATTTGTAATATGTATTTGTATTGTAACTGTATATGTATTTAATTGAAATTTAATTGTATATTTGTTAGTCCAAGTATGTGTATCTTTGTGGTAGTAACATTGCATTGACGTTATAGCTATTAAGGTTACACTAGTCGACGGCACGAACTATTTTGTGCGCGGGATTAAAATGCCTGCAATCTCATCCGACAACACGAGCGAAAGAGAATGATGCTGTGATGAGCAGTAAGAAGCTAGTTCGCGTACGAATTAGCACTTTTGCAAGTTTGTAGCGAAATAGGAAAAAAACGAGTGATGATGATTTAGGAAGAAAATGAGCGCGCGAAATTTTATAAACAGACCTTTTGGAGTCTAGATATCATGAAAAACGACAAAAACTACATTTTCAAAATAAAATTATTTGCATTGTTGAACTACTAATCTACCCCTGTATGGAGGCCGTTTTGCAATTTTTCATCTTCTTATAGTATTTATTTCCACCCAAAGATGCGTAAAAATTAGTGTTTAAATGTGGAAGTTTCGACGCTCATAACTTCAAATATTTTTCTGTTTTACTGTTTTGTTTCCATACAGGGCTAGATAATGATGAGACAAATTAATATCAGTTTTTATTTTGAACGTAAATCGTCAAACAGTGGAGTAATCGCCAGACTACGTTTGTATGGAAAAATGATCGACTAGTGTAACCTTAAGGTGTTATTTACGTAATTTTTTATAAAAAAAAACCAGGTACAAATAAAAATAAAGAGGTAAAGTAAATAGATAGTGCTGTATGCACAAATAGTTTGAACGATTCATTCCGCTGCGAATTCGATATCCTGATGGCGCTCGATTTGCAAAATAAACGAGTGTAGTCGCTCTCAAACGGTTTAGAGTCGCGGTCTTATTTTTATAGACGATTTCTTTGCTAAAAATATCGGTTGGTTTGTCAGGAAAAACTTACGTAACTTTAAAGTCTTTTGACTTTAAAGTTTTTTATCTTTATGTATGTAAATCAAAACTAATTTCATAAAGTGGTAAATGTGTGATAGAAAACACGCTTTTATAGACTAGCACGAAGCAACAAAGCGATAACGATACAACAACCCTTTGGTCAAAGAGTTAGGTTTCTAAATGTTGTACTTTAATTAATGTAATTCACTCCTAATTTTAAACACAGTTACCTAAATATTCTTACAGGTACAAGTAAATTTCTTGAAAAAACTTGAAACTTGAACTGATGCATACAAACCAGGTATTCCAAACAAAATGTATGAAAATTCGGTTTTCATACTTCAAAGTTGGTCCCCACGACTTCCTACTTACGTCCCTAGAGCACTACTAGTAGATTCTGTAAAAGTTGTAACACGTATTAGCTCGGTCGAGATAACTGAGCATCCGAAATGTCAATGTCACTCTGACGTTCTACACTCACTATTGGCTCACGAGGTGAATACGGGGCACCGCACGGGTAAGCGGGAGTGCGGTCGTTTGACATTTTGGGTGCTCAGTGTGCTTAGTGAGTTTTTTAACGTACTCACTCGTGATAACGTAAACGATCTCTTATGTCAAAATGTATACAAAAAAAGAGGTTTTGCCTTGCCGTCACCAGACGGCGCTTATCCAGTTTCAATACAAATTGGCGTTATCGTTTACGCGATTGAGCGTGAGTAAAAACTCGCACTAAGGCTTCAGATATCTTGACCGAGCTATACGTTTAAACTAATATTAATAGAGTAAGAGTCCGCCAAGCCGCACCGCGTCTGCGCACAGCTGAATAGAGTTCGCTACGCATCCCCGCTCCACTCAGCTATACTCCATTTCACAGCTTCGCTACGCATCTTCGCTCCACTCAGCTATACTCCGTTTCACAGCTTCTCTACGCATCTTCGCTCCACTCAGCTATACTCTGTTTCATAGCATTGCTACGCCTCTTCGCACCACTCAGATTTCCTATGTTTCACAATTTCGCTATCCACTTACCGCGCAAGCTCCTTGCACAGTTTTGAAAAAAACAATCTCTGCTGATCTGCTGCATCTGTTAACATTCGTTCCACAAAATTTCACATATTCATCAACAAAAAACAATTCACTCCAATACATCCACAATAGTTTCGTTATTAAATTCGAACAGTTTCTGCACGCCACGTTACGTGATAGATGACACGATGACGTCATTACTGAGCTCATATGTACCGCGTGCACGTGACGACATTAAAACACCGTCAATTATCATGGTGAGTTTAACGCTTTAGAGCCTGATTGTACCGGGGAGTATTAAATGGATTAATCTTTGGATTAAACATACCTATTACATACTTATCCTTATGGTTTTATTGAAGTGTAGTTAAAATACGTGACTGGAGTAAATAAGAAATACCTATGAAATTTCCGTTCTGCAGTACTGGCCATTACAAAATATTTTTTGTTTGGCTTAGAATTCTAATTTCATATTAATTTTATTTTAAAAACATAGATTTCTTTTTTCAAAATTAGTAATTTTTTATTGATGACCGTTATGTTTTCATCGCATTTGAATCTTTTTCGTCATCATGGATACGTATAAAATTCCAGTAATTATGGAATATGAGTACCGTAGTGGCAGCAACGCGGCACGCAACATCTACGACGTTAACGGAGCGAACACTACAAACGAACGCATCAATTGGCATTGGTTTGGCCACTTCCTTTCTGGATTTTTTTTTATTTTTTGTTTTTCTATAAGCTCGCGTTTTACCACTATCTCGGCTGATGAGTTTGACCTGAATAACGAACCCCTGGTCGTCTGACAACTTTGGTCGACAATGACTAATTAAAGACGACTGTGGACGCTGATGATACACAATTAGGTATAGTAGGTGGCAAGGCAATAAAATTGCCATAACGCGACACAAAAGACTCCGGGCTGATACCAAGAATTTCCTAGTAAGGTTTATCAATAGCACATAATAATAATAGGTATTAAAGTGGAGCGAATAGATTTGACCTTAAGCCTTGTCTCCCAGTGGGTTGATGACAATCTGGTCTCTTTTAACGCCACCAAAACACAGGCGTGTGTATTTACTGCAAAAAGGAGTCGTTTCATCAAAATTCCTACGGTTCGGGGTACATCTGTTCCTGTAACTGATCGGCTCGAGCTCCTAGGCATGGAGTTGATATCCGGTCTCAACTTCAGCGCCTCCATTGAGTACAAATCCCAAATTACATCCTAAATAGAGTGAAGCGATAGTTTACGCCTGGACAGCTTTTAACTCTTTACAAAGCGCAAGTCCGATCCTGCATGGAGTTTTGCAGTCACCTTTGGTATGGCTCAGCTAAATATCAACTTGCAGCGTTTGACTCGGTGGACCGCAGATCTAAGAGGCTCATTGGCGACGTTAAACTGGTGGATGCCAAGCTACACAGCTTGGCTCATCGCCGTAAGGCTACCTGCTTGTCGGTCTTCTACAGACTGTACTTCGGCGAATAAGCTCATGAACTCCACGAACTTATCCCATCGGCCCCCTTTTACCATCAGTCATCTACGCACTGCATGTTACCATCCTCACCTAGTTGCCATTCCACCAATTCGCACCAAGCGCTTCCAAAAATCCTTCATAATGCGCACAACAAAAGAGTGGAACTCACTGCCTGCGTCTGTGTTTCCAAACGCATACAACCTGAATGTCTTCAAAGTTAGAGTGAACAGTAAGGGTTATCTCATTTGCTTGTCGACTTTGTCCCTGTCACCTCTTTCCCAGACTAGAGTCAAGAGCAAATCCATCTTTAAAAAAAGGTATTGACTGCCTCGTAAGTCTGGTGGTCGCAAACGCTACTGCCGATTAAGTTCACGGGTCAGGCAAAATGTTGTTGGATTTATCCATCTGAAATTTCACAGTCTCCTTAAATCTGGATATGTGCCTGGCTGATGACAATAGTCTCACCCCATGGAACTTAAACATTACTTGCAAAATGTGGGTGTAATCACAAATCTTTTTTTTTCTTTGTCATGCTTTGACATCTCCCGCTCTGGGAGAAGCGGGAGGGCGTGTCAGACTTTTACTGACTAAAACTTACCCGTGTTTCTTCAGTTGCTTGTGCCAGGTCCGCGGACCTCGCCCTGGAGAGTATACCAAAATCCAATCGAATCACCCTCCAGTGGATCAAGGGGCACAGTGGATCCCTAGGCAATGATGCCGCTGATGAACTTGCGAGAAGGGGCTCCGAGATGTTAGTGCTAGGCCCGTACCCACTTATCCCATTGTCTTTTTCGCAATTTCGTGCGTGGATTCGTCAAAGATCAACAGAACTACACAATAACAGATGGTCACGGGCAACAGACTGTAAACAGTCAAAAATGGCATTGCCGAAAGTACACCCGCGTCTCACTAAAAAATTCCTCAGCCTGAGTAAAAATAACCTCAAAATAATTATAGGGACAATAACGGGCCACACCCTTCTTAACAAACATTTATTCAACATAGGTGTCACGGACAGCCCAATTTGCAGAGGCTGATTTAACGCCGAAGAAACAGCCGCCCACGTAATCCTGGAATGCGAGGCCGTGGCTTCTCAACGCGAAGAAACCCTCGGAACAGTGAGGTCGCTCCGTGAAGCCTGTGAAGCTCCCAGGAAGCTCCCAGGTGCTTTTGGGCGGAGCTGGGCTGGCTATGTTAGCCAGTACCCACACGCACAACGGACCAAATGAGAGTCTAAGTGCGGAAAAGGGAGTTCCAACTACACTACACTGCCAGGGCCGCGGTAACTCTCTTTCAAATTTATCCGCGACCCAGACAGGCATCGACCCTAGCCGGCCCCGTCAGTTTTGCTGACATCTCTTTGACGCGCGCGTGGAACAATACGCGCCGTATTAACAGCTTTGCCATACCCTTCGGGGAATACAAGGGCGTAGGCGTGATCTTAATAAGAAAATTATATATTCGATTACTTGCCAGTTATGAAACCGCAACTACGTTTTCCAACCCCTTAACCTCGAGTTTCGTGGAACTAAATTTTCAAATTACTTACCAGTCTTATAAGGCGTCCCGCATACAAAGAAACTTTAGCTGACGCACTTATCAACTGCTTAAGAGAAAATATGGGCAGAGAGCGCCGACTGAATTTTCTTAGTAAAAAGTCATAATTCGAGGTTTGGCTCTCGTCTCTTTCCTCCTCCAATATTGGACCAATTTAAAAGATATTCCATTAACTGGTAAATTAAGATATGTACTATGTCCGTATGTTTTCTTATTTTCATTTATATTTGTCAAATTTGTACACTAAGCCTCTGTTGACAGCGCAATTTTGAGCATTTTTTGAGGGCTGTAGTGCTTCTTAAGATAATGTATCAACAAAAAAGGAAACATAGAGACATATCTTTAATTATCAGTTTACGGAATATCTTTTAAATTGGTTCAATATTGGTGGAGGAAAGAGACGAGAGCCAAACCTCGAATTATGACTTTTTACTAAGGAAACTCAGTCAGCGGTCTCTGCCCCCGTTTCCTCTTAAAAGTTTCCGTTAACGGTTGCCAGTTGCAGCAACTAAATAACTGGAGACTCTAGACGAGTGGCATTCTATGAATGAATGTGTTGCAATAGCGATTAGAAAAAAAGGCAAAAAAGTATGGGAACTATCAAAATATCACGTGACTAATCCCTTACATGTTGGCATTGCAACCACCGCCTTCGCTGGTGGAATTAATCTTTGTCTAAACCTTCTGTTAACGATTACCACGATTAAATTTGATCGAAACTGGAGAGCTATGGGGGGTCGGAAAGGGAGTGATATCGCTCGACACGTTGCGGTTGCCGGTTGCGTAAACCAGCAACTTGACACAAGTGGCATAAAACCAGTTACTAGTTGCGGCAATTTGCTATTTATTTTGTTCCGCAACTTAAGTTGCTATGTCAGCGCTGTTTCTCAAAATTATTATGATGCGATGATTCGTCTGTTGCCGCATCTCAGAGATCAAAGTTGCCTCGTCTGTGTACCGCCTTAGACGTCAACTGTGAAAATCAGTTGAAGCTTTAAAGACATAGAATATTACAGTTTTGCAACTAGTTACAATCTCTCTTAGTAAAGCTACAAGACTGTATTCAACTTAATCACAATATTGTTAAAGTTTTAATGACTTCGAAGTCTGGTAGTCTGCTTGAAGTCATGTGAATATCTACTATAAAGTTTGTAGCGTCAACGTGATATATGAACTTAATTATTTTGACAAGTAATTCGTTGGTGGTTGGATTCTCAGTCTAGACTTTATTTTGGCGTTTTCCTATCACGAATTATTTCTCACGCCTGGATACTGATGGCAATGGCAATATGCCGTTCACCCCCTGTAATAAAAAACGTCAACATAACTGACGACTTCTAGGACTACCATAAGTCTCTAGACATCCCTTTGGGAAATACACACGTAATGTTATGAAAGAAGTTTCAAAACCAGGTATAAAAACTATGGCCAATTTCGAAATACTTCCACTCGTGTTGCCCTATATGACAAAATAGAAGCATTTTTTTTTCTATTAAACTATTATTGATGCAATCTAAGACTTGAATTAGCTATTTTGGATCATACCCAGTAAAAATCTACAACAAACCATAAACACTCGACGTAAAATACTAAACAGAAAGACCTCATTTATAGGGTTATTTGTTTTAACCCTAGTAAATATTAAATTGTCTACCTCACAACCTCGTTAACCGCCTGACTTGCTTCAAAGCGGTTCTTGGAAACAAATATAGAACTTTCAAGTCTATGACTAGAGCTAAGGCACTGGGACTCGAAGTTTTAATTAGCGTAACAAATTTGCTGTAAAGTTATTGGTTCTTGTGGCGTTTTTAAATTAATACGCATGCATAATCAGCGTTTTCTGCTTTGTTGTGTGTAAATCCTTGTAGATAAGCTTTACCTGGGGGGGTTCCGAGATGTCAAAAATGTCAGACTTCTTCCTACTAAAACAAGGCCCCTTTGTGGGTGTCTATAAACTCATCACAATGGCTTAAATTTCTTGGTTCTAGGATATGCCAATTTTGTCAATAATGGTAGATCATAATTTGACATCAGTTTTTGAAATTAATTTCGTGAAGAAGTGTCTCGACAGATAGGCAGACCGTCATATAGATTTATTTTTGTTGGGACCGGCCCGCCACATTATTCCAAAACCACTGAAACTCGTAAAAGACGATTCAACTATCTTGGATCCCGAAACGAAATGAATCAGAAAATAACAGTCCTTTTTACCCGACTGCCGAAGGAGGTTAATGTGTTTATCAGTCCATGTATACACATGTTTATTTGGCTTTGGGGATGCCATATTGTGGGGACCAAATTTTTTTTTGATCCTAACCCATCTTGTGACGTATAAAAATAAAGGGTTTTAAGAGCTGATTTCAAAAACACTTCTATGTTTAAATGTGCCTAATTCGTAAAAAAATATGTTGTCTAAAAAGTTATAGTAAAAAAGTTAATTAAAAATTCAAAAAACCCGACTGCTTAAGAAGCGAACTAAAAATACATAAACAAGAAGAAAATCATGCTGTGCAGTCGGATGATACATCTGGTTTTGGTCACCAGCTCGCGAATATGTATCCTCCGACTGCACAGCATGATTTTCTTCTTGTTTACATGATTGCCTTCTTAATTTATTTTATGGAGTAGATCCAGAAAAAAGCATTTATTTATAATATTCCCACGATGCCAGTGGTCCCTTATCGACTTAACTATTCCTTAACAACTCAAATTATTCAAATTCCACTAGTCTAGTTTTACATCATAACTCAGTTCAACTATATGGAATGGAACTCCGTGAAACAAATCTAGAAGTTGGGTACGTTCGCAGATGACATGGGACCTTAACGACCGAGTTAATTGAGCAAGTTTCGACTGTCTAGTGGTTGCGACGTTATTGCTGGTTTCTTGTTCGGAAGCGGTCGTGAAATTGTGTCCTTATTGTAAGTATTGTCGCCGGAGTGTAATTAAATATGGGATAGCGAGTAGGAAAGATAGATATTTGTAAATCGTCATCTTGTTTTTTTGTTACTGATAGGCTCGCGTTTGACGACTTTATTAACACGCTTTTATTAGCTTGGTATGTATGTATCTATGTATCAATGTAACGGAATCTTTGAACGTGATTTTCACCCCCTTCAAAACGTCGGATTGATTTGAAACTTTGCACACTTATCAAAGACCGATGACCATGCAATAATTTAAATAGTTTGTCCCATTATCCTTACCAGGATTCGGATTCAGGATCTTCAGGATTAGCGACTTTTTAGTTCAATTTACCATTAAAGCGTGGTTTTTTTATAGTTTTTAGAACTACAATTTGTTTTTATTGACCTTCTCACCGCACTATTCCCAAACCACTGCAACAACGGTGACCACCATAAAAGCGCCGAGGCAATTAAATTCGACGAACTACCGCAGAATGAATTTAACTGTCTTGGATCCCGCAATGATCCAAAATCGTCAGTATCTTAAAAAAAAATACAACCGACTTCCAAACAAGTCGGTGTTCCTGTTTTCGTTTCTTCGTTTTTTGACACCGACTTCCGAAATTGAAGTTATTTTTCACTTTGTAGTGTTTTTGTTTGGAAGTCGGTTGTAATTTTTGTAAAAATGTTTCTTATTTTTCACTTTTTAGTTGTGGCTTCACTGTGGGCGTTATACCTATAACGCCCACAGTGAAGCCAGAATAAATTAACTCAATAACATGAAACTTAATAAACAAAAAATTACAACCGACTTCCAAACAAAAACACTACAAAGTGAAAAATAACTTCAATTTCGGAAGTCGGTGTTCCTGTTTTCGTTTCTTCGTTTTTTGACACCGACTTCCGAAATTGAAGTTATTTTTCACTTTGTAGTGTTTTTGTTTGGAAGTCGGTTGTAATTTTTGTAAAAAGTTTTTTATTTTTCACTTTTTAGTTGTGGTAGGTACATAATGGACCTATAGGCTAGGTACCTATAACGCTTACCGCGGTCCTGGCTCTGAAGGAACACGGGTGGGTTTTAGTCAGTAAAAGTCTGACACGCCCTTCCGCTTCACCCAGAGCGGGAGAAGTCATTGGATGATTTACCACCCAAAAAAAAAAGGTACCTGTAACGCCCAAAGTGAAGACAGAATAGATAAACCCAATAGCATGAAACTTTAATAAACAAAACCGGTGGAATGAGAGTATATCAGGGTGAACTGTTTACACCTGCGTACTCCTTTAAAGCGTACCAGTTTGATGTTATGTTATGAAATGGTGTAAACAATAAATAGATATGCGATTGCAGCCATCCCGAGTGATTTGCCGTCATTTATTAAAGAGTTCTGATGTATATCTCCGAAGTTCTTCATCAAATCTCGATGAAAATTAAATGGGACCACATGACAAACACCAGCTTTCGAATAAAAAAAGAATCATCAAAATCGGTTCACCCAATAAAAAGTTATGAGGTAACACACATAAAAAAATAAAAAAAATACAATCGAATTGATAACCTCCTCCTTTTTTGCGAAGTCGGTTAAAAAACCGGTGGCATGACAGTATACCAGGGTGAACTGTTCACACCTGCGTATCCCTTTAAAACGTACCAATGTGATGTTATGATATGAAATGGTATGAACAATAAACAGATATGCGATTGCAGCTATCCCGAGTGATTGGCCGTCATTTATTGAAGAGTTCTGATGTACATCTCCGAAGTTCTTCAACAGATCTTGATGAAAATTAAATGGGACCACATGACAAACACCAGCTTTCGAATAAAAAAAGAATCATCAAAATCGGTTCTCCCAATAAAAAGTTCTGAGGTAACACACATAAAAAAAAAAAATACAATCGAATTGATAACCTCCTCCTTTTTGCGAAGTCGGTTAAAAAATAAAAAAAGCCCGATTGCTTCAGAAGTGAAAAAAAAAGACGTATACAAAAAGAAAATTGGTATTTTTGGATTTTTAAGAAAACTTTTTTTCACTGTTATTTTACGACATCAAAAGAGGCAGATAGACAATAGTATCTATCACTTCACTTTACTATAAGAGGATTAATTACAATGTGAATTAGGAAAACGTATGCAACAAGGTAACGTATGACGTGGTCGCTTGGAGGTCTACTGACCTACTTAACTACTAGGTCGCGGGCCCAAATATTTAAACATTAATGTGAGGGTTTCATCATTTGTCCAAAGTTACCTTAAGGCTCTAGTAAGACGGACTGCATTTCAACTGCACTTCTACTGCAAAGGACATGGCTAAATAAAGTATGGACGATTGCCCTAGCAATGGATAACTATTTTAACTAGTAATATGTAATGCTGAATAGCTGAATATTAGTATTTCGTATGAAAAAAGTTACAGACACTTTTTATATCGTCACAATCCTGAAAATAAAATCGTAGAAACTCCTACATTAATAGGTATGCAAACTTGTAAAAGAATAAGATTCTGCTATGCTACTTTATTAAGGCGTTTAGAGGAGCTCGTGGCTTAATAATAACAGCCGCACAGGTCGATCTTCAAGGTTAAGCAACGCTAGCCAAGTTCATTCCGTGGTTCCATCGTTTACATAGCGAGTTTCTGTTAGAAATATAGTGTAGGTAAACCAACCAATTTACAAAGTTAATATGAACCTATTACTTTTGGTTGGGTTACCCTTTTTAAACTCGTTTGTTTTTGTACCGTTCGATGACGTCTGTCCTAGAAAAACGCTCTCTTGTGAAACATGTCTTTTTACCACTTATTAAAAACTGCTATACTTTAACCTTAACCTTTCATTTACATATCAATAGGTTATGGGCCCAGTGACCAAGTCAGCCCAGTAATGTAAGGAAGTTCAAAAATAAAGTGAAAAGACAAAAGAATACTGCTAGTGAAAAAAACCGGTTGACAGGTGAAAATTGCGACCGGGAAGGTGTAAAAGGCAAGGAATTGTTGATCACGAGCAGGAAGGAAGGCAAGAGCAAAGATGGACGGTAACCTCAGCATCACTAAGTTGGAGGGATCCACAAACTGGAATGTTTGGAAATTTCAAGTGAGAGTCGTATTAAGAGGCCATGATTTATTGGATGTGGTCGAAGGAAAACTGGTAAAGACGAAAGAAAATGATAAAACGTGGGATACGAAAGATGCTAAAGCACAAACGTTGATAGTCACACGTATTAGTGACGAAGTTATGATACACATATTATCATGCAGCACGTCTGCTGAAATGTGGAAAAAGTTGATTGCTGTGTATGAACAGAAGAGTGAAACAAACATACATATCATCCAGCAACGTTTCTTCCAGTTTAAATACGAAGAAGGAATTCAAATGTCGATATTTCTAGCAAAAATAAAAGAAATGCAAAACCAGTTACAGCAATTGGGAGAGGAAATATCTGAAAGATTTGTTATAACGAAGGTACTGATGTCATTGCCTGATCGCTACAAGCACTTCGTATCAGCTTGGGAGTCGGCCCCTGACGAGAAACAAACATATGACAACTTGGTTGCAAGGTTGTTAGTCGAAGAAGAGCGGATGAAGGAACGAGGTGACGAAACACCGACAGCATCAGCGTTTGTTGTGAAGAAAACAGTGAATAAAAAGAATGTTAAATGCTTTAATTGTAACAAACTTGGACATTATCAATCGGAGTGCAGAAACAAAGTTAAAAACAGTGATACGGCGAATAGGTTTGGTAAAAAGTGTTTTTACTGTAATAAATCCGGTCATCTCAAAAGTGAGTGCAGATTTCGTTTAAATAAAGATAGTAATGCATTTGTGATGTTAGAAGTAGCCGATAATTTGGACATACAGTATATGCATTCAAAGTGGGTGGTAGATACTGGTGCCAGCGAGCACATGTGTCGTGATAAACAATTATTTACTTCATATTCGTCTCTTGATAAGAAATCAGTGATAGTAGGAAACGGAACGGCAATTAGTGCATTGGGTTTCGGACAGGTGGCAGCACAGGTATTTGATGGACATGTGTGGATTGACACGACGTTAGAAAAAGTTTTGTTTGTACCAGAACTCAAAACTAATAATTTATTGTCTGTGAACCGCGTGACAGAAAAAGGTTATGTCATGAAGACCAATCAAAACAAATGCGATTTTTACAAAAATGAAAGGCTTTGTGCGGTCGCAAATCGATGCGGAAACATTTATATAATGGACTTGCGTCTAAAATGTAGTGCTGCAAATACAGCTCAAGTGAGATTGAACCTTAGCGAGTGGCACGAAAAACTCGCACATCAAAATATTCAACATGTGAAAAAGGTGCTTGCAAACAATAATATTGAGGCAAATGATGATTTCGGTGGTCAATGTCAGGGATGTTTAGAGGGCAAAGCACACCGTTTGCCTTTTAAAATGAGTCAATCGTCGACTTCAAGGACATGCGAATTAATACACGCCGATGTATGTGGACCAATGGAAGAGACTTCCATTGGAGGATCCAGGTATTTTTTGCTATTAAAGGACGACTTTTCGAACTATAGAAGTGTCTATTTTTTGAAAGGGAAGCACGAAGTCAAGACCTATGTTGAAAAATATATAAAGTTTTCAGTTTCAGTTTCAGTTTTTTTATTCATTAACAATTTACATTGTGTTGAACATTACATATTAAAAAGAGAAGTAACACATGCAGAAACAACTACCTTAAGCAAATTAATACAATGTCAGCAAAATAATACAAAGACACAAAATACATACAATATCTGGTTCATAGCAGGTACAGTGTCAGATAAAAAGTCTAATTTATTATTATCAGGCAAAATCTCAATTACAATGTGAAATATAAAGCAAGTATGATGTCAAATTCAATGTCCAATTTTTAGCAAGAATGTCAAAATAAAAAAAAAATAAAAAATAGAAATCATTTCGCTAAGGTCTTAGTAATGAGCATAGTATAATTATATAATTTAGAATCATTAAATCTGTTCAACTGCTATTATTTTAAGTGACTACTTTTATCACTAATAAATTCCGATACGGAGTAAAAACATTTTTCCAACAAGAAGGCCTTTAATTTAGTTTTAAAAGAGTGCGAGCTATAAATTAATAATTTTAAATCAGTTGGTAACCTATTAAATAACTCTACTGCTTGGTATCTGGAACAGTGCTTAGCTATGTTAAATTTCGGTGCCATCTTGTGTTTAAATTCTTTCCTTCTTGTGCTTTCTCTTATCTTACGCTCCTCTTGAGATTCATACTCATGAATATTCCTAGCCAAGTAATTCAAGATTACCAATATATACAAACTAGGCACTGTTAAAAAGTCCAATTCTTTAAAGTGCTCTCTACATGAGTCTCTTTGTGAGATCCTGACTATAGTTCGTATGGCTCGTTTCTGTAAAATAAACGCTTTCTCACAGTTATAACTGTAGCTGTTTCCCCAAAGCATTATGCTGTATCTTAGTCTTGATTCTACCAGCGCGTAATATATAGCCTTGAGTTGCTTTATATCCAACATATCTCTAAGGCTCCTGAGAGCATAACATGCTGATGATATTGAAGCGTCAATAGCAGCTAACTCCTGTTTCCAATTAAAAAACATATCTATGGTAATACCTAAAAATTAACTTTGTCCACCAATTCGATCTTGTCTTCTTTGATTTTTACATCCAAAGTGTCATTATGGCGAGTTGTAGTTTTAAATAAAATGATGTTCGTTTTACTTGTGTTTAGCAAAAGGTTATTGGCTGTAAACCACTCGCAGAGGTTTTGTAGGCTTTTGTTAACATTTTTGGTCAATTCTTTTAAATCATTCGCCCCAACTATTATATTTGTATCATCTGCGAATACAACCAGTTTTACCTCTGGTTGAACATAATGCATAAAATTAAGCAAGTCATTTGTAAAAATAATAAATAATATAGGTCCTAAAATAGAGCCTTGGGGCACACCACGTTTTATGTTTGTAATTTTAGAGGTGTATATGACTTCTTGATTACTATCATCGATGTTTTTTATTTCGACAAACATTTGTCTATTATGTAAATAGGATCTTAAAAGTTGTAAGGATTTGCCTCTGATGCCATAAAATTCAAGTTTAGTCAATAATAATTCATAGTCAATCGTATCAAAAGCAGAGCTAAGGTCAATGAATAGCCCTGCCACTTTCATTTTGTCATTAAATTTATTAATTATGTCATTTATAAGAGTATTTATTGCATCTGTGCAACCGACGCCTTTCTGATACCCAAATTGTCTTAAATTAATAATTTTATTTGCATTTAAATGTACCATCAGTCTCGTTTTAATGATTTTCTCAAATACTTTTGATATGGTTGGCAAAAGGGATATAGGTCGGTAATTTTTCGGATCAGACTTAATTCCTTTTTTAAATATAGGAACTACTTTAGCCAATTTTAACTGGTCTGGAAAGACACACTCTTCGAAGCATTTATTAAAAAAATTTGAAAGTGGGACTGCCAAAGAGTCTATATTCTCCTTCAAGATCGATATTGGTAGATCATCAAACCCACAAGATTTCTTATTGGCCATTTTGCTAATAATCTTTGCAATTTCAGATGGTGTAGTTGTACAAAAAGTTAAATCACTTTCTACCCTTTTTGTACTCTCTATTAGAAAACTCATCGCTCTTTCTTTTTCCTTGCTAGCGAGAGACGATTTGTACACAAAACTGTCAATGAAGTGATTTGCGACCTGCCGGGGATCAGTTATCATTTTGTTGTTCACTTTTAGGATTAAGTTTTTACATTGCCTTTTTTTTGATTTTTTAGTACATTCATTAACAAGTTTCCACGTCCGTTTAGTTATATTTGTAGCCGTATTTATATTATTTATTATAGCATTTTTCCTGAGTTGCTGAATAACTCTTCTATAAATTCGAACATAGTTGGTTTTATACTTTTTTAGGCTTGCATTATTTACTGTACCTGAGCATAGGACTCTTTTCATTCTACTTGAAACTTTAACGCCTTTAGTAATCCATTGTAGTGAGGTATTTTTAAAAGGCTTTATTCTAATGGATTTCTTTCGGTAACACTCTTGGAATGTTTTTGTAAGACAACTTATAAAACTATTTATTCCCATATTCACCCAGTTTTTTTTACTTATGCTTTTCTTGAAAGCAATATTATTTTTATTATTAAATATTCTTTTTTTTATTATTACAATTTGATTCGAGTTTTTAGATTTACTTTTTATTTTTTCAAGAGCTAAATTGCAAAAAAGTCCTCCATGACCATCCGCCAAGCCATTGTGATCAACAGAATAATCAACTATTTCATCATCAGCGAGATTTGTTATTATGTTATCTAAACACGAATATGCGTTGCTCCGTATAAAAGTAGGAGTATTTAAAAGGTGTCGAAAATTATAACATGTCAATATGCTTAAAAATTCAGTGTGTTTCTTACTGTCAACAAGTACGTCAATATTATAGTCACCACAAATAAGGCACTTCTTGTTAATAAAATGTTCCAATAACTTTTCTAAACTAGACATAAAACTTTCAAAGTTTTTATCAAATGGACTTCTGTAGCAACAAAAAAGATATAACCCTGTTTCAAGATCTTTAACCCCACATATTTCGAAACTATCAGATCTATACATTTTTTTAACAAAATCAATGTTTTCACTTTCTGTACTTGAATGTGCTAAAATAAGACTCCCTCCCCTTTTTTTGTTTGTCCTTGTGTTGTATGACGCTAAATTATAATTTGGAAAGTTAAATACATGAGCAGATTGTTGATTTAAGAAGTGTTCTGTAATACACAAGTAATCTAACTGAATACCCGTGGTTGCAATGTATAATTCTAACTCAGTTGTTTTATTACTTATCCCACATACATTTTGATGAAAAATCCTTAAACAGCTGGTTTTATGCATCAAAGTACTTTTACAAACTGTATTTAATTTCTTATTCACGAAAAAGATCAGTGTCGTTAAAACCTGTGCTAACATTAGACTCAACTTTGGGTGAAAGTTGGTCTGTGTTCATTTTGCTGAAGTAATATGGAATAGTACCTGGTTTCACGCGGCTTTTAACACTATCTTCATAAGTATGCGTCATATTACAATTATCATATATACAGGTATATTCATGATCTGAAGGTTTAAATTGCTCCAGATAGTTTTTCAAGTTCATGAAGACATTTTTTATGGCTGTATTATTTACTTTGCCAGTTAACTTTGAAAACATTTCATATGAATACTCTAGTTGTTTGTTAGTATCAAAAGTATATGTAAAATTAAAATTCTGATTACTTTGGTGTAATAGTCGATTAAAAGATTCTATTCTGGTATTAAACAAACTAGTATTCGATCTTAACTTAAAAGTCGGACAACACAGGATAATATTCGTATGCAATATCTTTTCGAGTCTGAATTTTATATAATTTACTAATTCTGCATAATTTTTGGAAACTAAAAAGTCTGTTTCACCTAGGAAGATTATACAATGGTCATTAAGAGTGTAATTTACTAGTTTTTTGTCTAATGTTTCAAGAAGTTTAATAATACCTGCGCTCGGCATACAATAGTGGCATATTTTATTATTTGGAAAGGTGTTTTCGGCAATTCCTAATATAGCGTTAACATTATTATCACTTATTAGACATAACTTATTTGAGCGAGTTTTGTTTACAATTATATCTCGTTGTGTACTCGAGCCCGTTGCGTCTAAACGAGTGGTGCCCTCTAGTGTAGCTTGCTGTGGTAAGTCATCATACATTAAATTAGGTCCTATTATTGTATCTTCCAACGGCATTTTATCTATTCCAGTTTGATGAATAGGGCTTTGTTGCGTGTTTTTAAAGTCGAGCTTTGTTCGTATAAGGCATTTTCGTTTTATTTTGGCCTCGGATTTTTTTGTGGATGTGTTTGTACAAATATGGGTCAGTTTGTCAATTCTCAGTTTGTAATTAGTTATTATTTTGGCTTGAGAACTATTTTCCAATAACAAATTCTCTATTTCAGTTTCTGCAATAATTAACTTTTCTTCCAGTTGACATATTCTGCTTCTCAGTTCTTTCACGTCGTCATTTGACTTTAAATATAAATCAGGATAGCTACGGTTCAACTCGTAAGAGGCCGTCGAAGTGAGTGATCGATATTCTTCGTCCTTTTCTGATAAATCAAATGAACTGTTAGAATTAACTGATTTACATTTATTTCGAACAGTAACATTGTTAATCTCACTTGAGTTGTTTTCTGTCATCCTTGTATCGATAATGTCTGTATTAATTTTAAACGTATCGTAGAAAATGAAAGTTGAAGTGAGACCTCCCAAAAAGTTTTGCACGTCGTGGGGTTTGAACTCGAGTAACTACGAGTCGACGATTGCGAGCGGGCGGCTTGCGCTCCTAGGCCAACGGAGCTGTTACAATCGCTGCGAAATTGGTGATCTCTTACCAATACTACTACGGTGCCAGACGTGTGTCATTGACCCGTGCAAAGGTCAGTCACACGACACAAAGACAAAGAGATTTATAACGATCACATTTAAAATTTGGTAATTGTTTTTGTTTATAACTTCGCTAATAGTTTATGCACTGATTTGGTTTTTTCACAGATTGTTTCTTCTTATATGAGGCACGAATTGGTGCAACGTTAGCACTGTTTACTACACTTTAGACTATTTTTCCGAAAATTATTGTTCGCGAGTACAAAAGCACGTCTGCTCGATACGGCGTTCGGGCGCGCGGGGTTTAGCGAAAATATAACCGGTAATAAGATCATGTACTTCCGAAGTGACAATGGTTCAGAGTTTGTTAACAAGGATATGAAGAGTCTGTTATCTCACCATGGAATTTTACATCAGACTTCGGTTACATACACCCCAGAACAGAATGGGAAAGCTGAACGTGAAAATCGGACTCTAGTTGAAGCAGCTAGATCCCTATTGTATGCCAAAAGATTTCCAAAGAAATTATGGGCGGAAGCAACAAATACTGCGTGCTATGTACTAAATAGAACAGGTTTAAGTTCTGATAAAGTGAAAACTCCATATGAAGCTTGGATGGGCAAGCGTTTTGATATACAAGACTTGAAGATTTTTGGAACACCTGTGTTTGTTCATACTCCACACGAGAAAAGGGCTAAGTGGGATTCTAAAGGTGAACACGGTATAATGGTTGGATATGGAGAAGAAACCAAAGGATATAGAATATATTTTGAAAAGACAAATATTGTTCAAATAAAGAGAGATGTGCAATTTTTGGAAGGGAAAATATATAAAGATTTGAAAATAAAACAGGAAAGTTGCGCTACTGATTGCCAGCCGCAGCTTACTAGTAAAGAAATGGACAGTGTAAGTACTAATAAAAATAATAACATTGATCCATTGCCTGTTA
This sequence comes from Orthosia incerta, assembly GCA_948252205.1. NCBI lineage: Eukaryota > Metazoa > Arthropoda > Insecta > Lepidoptera > Noctuidae > Orthosia > Orthosia incerta. The sequence goes on along the minus strand of OX411764.1, from coordinate 13,751,539 downwards.
CAGATTCAACTGACTTTAATAACTCTGATACTAGTACCTCTGATTGTGGCGATGATCCCAATGATGTCACATGGAATCCTGACATGACTGTGGATCAATCATCAAGTGATTATGATGACACTGAAGAAAATATTAATATTGTGGTTGCCATGACAGCAATAAATGGTCTTGAACCACAGACGATAGCGGAAGCGTTGTCAGAAGCTGATAAAGACCAATGGAGAGAAGCCATTGAAGATGAGTATAAGTCATTTGAAAAGAATAAAGCTTGGACTTTAACACTACTGCCTGCAGGAAAGAAAGCTGTGAAATGCAAGTGGATTTTTAAGAAGAAACTTGGACTAGATGGTCAGTTACTTCGTTACAAAGCACGTCTTGTGGCCAAAGGATTTACCCAGGAATATGGCATTGATTACAAAGAAACCTACTCACCTGTGGTACGATACTCCACTATACGTACTCTAATCGCCCTGGCAGTCAATTTAGACTTGAACATTGACCATATGGATGTCAAGACGGCTTTCTTGAATGGAGAACTACAGGAGACTGTGTACATGGAACAGCCTGATGGCTATAAAATAGATGGTAAAGAAAACCATGTATTTAAATTGAATAAAGCAATATATGGACTTAAACAGGCATCCAAGGCCTGGTATGATAAGATTGATAATGCTTTGAAAGATCTCCAGTTCAGAAAAACACTCAGTGAGCCTTGTGTTTACATAAAATCAGAGAACAGCGGAAACATTACTATATTAGCCCTGTACGTCGATGATATTCTTATTTTTAGCAAAGATATATCAGAGAAGAAGAAGCTGAAGGAGGAACTAATGAAGAGATTTGAAATGAAAGACTTAGGCCGAGCCACACATGTATTAGGAATGAGATTAAGACAAGAACAAAATAAAATTACTCTCGATCAGAAAAATTACATACAGAAGGTATTGGAGCAATTTAATATGGTTGATTGTAAGCCTGTAAATACACCCTTAGAATGTGGCATGAAACTTGAAAGAGGAGACCAAAATGATGCTGATTCTAAATATAGAAGTCTTGTTGGATGTATTATGTACATAGCCGTATGTACTAGGCCTGATATTGCACATGCAGCCAGCTTATTGAGCCAGTTTAATAACTGCCACTCAAATATTCATTGGAAAGCGGCAAAGAGAGTCTTGCGATATTTAAAGGGAACTATGGATTATAATATAGTATATCAAAAGTCTTCATTAGAAGTGACAGGATATGTAGATGCGGATTGGGCATCTAACCAGCTGGATCGACGTTCTTATACTGGTTACGTATTTACAATCGGTAACTCAGCAGTGTCATGGGAGAGCCGAAAACAAAGAACAGTGGCTCTATCAAGTACAGAGGCGGAATACATGGCACTGTGTGAAGGAGCGAAGGAAGCTAAATTTATTAGAAATTTTCTTTATGAATGTTTAGAGCAATACTTATCTGTAACCTTGTATAATGATAGTCAGTCAGCGCAGAAAATTTGTAATAGTCAAATTAATCATAGTCGTAGTAAACACATAGACATAAGACACCATTATGTAAGACAGATTGTGAATGATAAAATTGTTACATTAGAATATTTGCCTACTGAGCAAATGGTTGCAGATGTCTTGACTAAATGTTTGAGTAAAGATAAGCATTGTAATTATTGGGATTTATGGGTAGAGGTGGACACCAAATGAAAGACCGTTTTATAAGGGTTTCAATAATACAGTTTAATTACCCTTTACTTGTTAAATTGGAAGGTGTGTTTTAGTAATACTTTGTGATACATGTGTTCCCTAGCACGGCCAACGCAATTGTGTATAGTAACCAAATAGGGTTTCGGTCTCGAGTACCTGTCAAGGGATCGGAGTCAAACCAAATAATAAAAGGTTAGACAGAGACAGACATAGAGCATTTCAGATTTGTTTTTGTTAAACTCCAACACGCCCCCTCAAAAATAAATCCTTTTCTCTTTAATTACGACATACTCGTAATAATACCTATCTCACACCAATCTTTATACAATAATAAAAACACACACCTTCCTTTCTTTCTCTCTCTGGGGAAAACAATATCATCATGGTCCAACATTCATTGCGCAGGATTAGGGAAACCCAGGAAAACCTAATCAGACCAATTAATCATTTCATCTATTATAATTAATGAAATATTAAAGTTATTTGTCTAATTATTATAACCAAGCTCTTATAATTAACTTATCTGTAGCAACAATCAAGCTACTTATTATAATTAACATAATATGTAATCGTCCTTGTAATTATAACCAAGCCTTTCATCTTCATTTTTAGCCATGTAGTTATCTTATTTTGCTTTTATGTACTATGTTGTTATCATAGTTTACTGTCCATTTGTGGCATTATAATCACATTGTGCAATGATAAAATACTTTAAAGTTAAACAAGTAACTCGTAGTACTCTTTCTATCTATTATGTCAGAGCCCATTCACAATGAACAAAGCCACTTCCAATAATTTTGTTTCAAAACCAACTTGAGATTTATGGTTCTTTAAAATTTGTTAAGACCCTTTTAAGTCTGCCCATAATAAATTATTGTTTTTGCTTGCTTACTGACTAGAAAGTTTACAAAAAAAACTTGGGTCAGGTCGGGTGCACAGCATGGCATCAAGCACACAACAAAATTTCTACAGGGCACTAGTAAGTTTTTACGATTTCAATACTTCGTAATTTAGTTTACTTTCAACTTGGGTAGGTACAATTAATATTGACAAATTTACTCAAGAACTGTTTACATATTCTAAACAAAATTAACTTTGTTTACCAGAAAACTTTTTCTCGCATTACATTCTTCCATTATAACAGTATGTTGTACAACTATTCATAGAACATATTTAAATTACCAATCATAACAAGATCGTTCACATGTAAAACTTCAATATAATTTAAAATATGACTTAACATACATAACATCGCACCTGTATTCCCCAAAGGGTTAGATAGAGGCTTAGTACACTATATTATAGTACATCCACATTTCGTCAGTTATATAAATACTCTTTCGTCAGTTAATTAGAACATGACTTAACATAACATCACGTCTGTATTCCCCGAAGGGTTAGGCAGAAGCATAGTACACATTTCACCACTTATGTTTAAATCCCATAATATAGGGGGAATTCCTTTCAATCCTTCATAACTGGCAAGAATTATCGATATTTTTATTAATACAAGTTTTATTACAACTTTGTTTATTAACATCGTTTGGCTTTAGTATCTATGTTATAAGAGTCTTTTAATGAGCTTATTATACTACTTTTAATACATTCATCAGATTTCAAATTATCTGATTTTAATTCCACTGATTTTAAACCATCCAATTTTTAATCATTGGGTTTAGTTCCACCAGTTTTGGAGACACCAGATTTAGGACTTTATCTGTTTTCATCAGATTTCAAATTATCTGATTTTAATTCCACTGATTTTAAACCATCCAATTTTTAACCATTGGATTTAGTTCTACCAGTTTTGGAGACACCAGATTTAGGACTTTATCTGTTTTGATATAGTGTAGTATTTAAATATCTCATTTTAATTCCACTGATTTGAACCATCCAATTTTGTATTTTTGGATTTAGTTACATCAGTTTAAACCAGATTTAGGATTGTCAAAACTGTGAGAATTAATTGACACTGATTTTTGACGTCACGTCTATACAATCAGTTTAGTTATGGAAATGTTCGGTTTCATTTCCTTCAAATTGTAACGCAGCCCTCGACTGCTTATAACTCACTTCATTATGACATTCCAAACTGTTTCATTTTTTTTTTTTACTCTTTATGTTTCATACTTTATAGCCATATGGTAGGTCCATACTTTACTTACCAGAATATATTTCTAGGACTTTTCATCAAATTTGGTTTTAGTGGTTTTATTATGCACATACACGGTAGAACCGAAAACCTTTAAATATTTAATAGCAGGTTTTTCTTTTCTTCTTATTACCTTTCCACAAGTCAAATGTTGTTCGAGTTTCTTTCAAATATTTGGAACTAACAGCTTGCAGACTGCTTTAATCCATATAATGACTTAAACGAATATTATGACTTAATTTAATGTGACTTCTTTTTCATTTGCAAATAATATATTTTCAATCAGGATTTGCTATGGAAATATTCATATTCTTAGATTTCCTTGGTCAATTTCCCGTTCAAAATGATTTAATATCTATATGATACACTAGCAAATTAAACTAACTCGCTAAATATATTAATCGTAAACTTGTGTTTTTCTTGCAACTCTAATGCAAAACTTTTGACTAGAACAACTAGCTATTTATTCACAGGTTTTCCAAACTCATCATTTTTAACCGTAAATGTCATTTACAGTTTTATTGATAAAATATATTTAATATACATATGAGTGTTTCACTTCAGGTATCATTTACAATAAATTAATTATATTCCTCAATGAAATTTTACCATAGGTACATGTTCATTATCATACATACATAGATTAAATTTCAGAATACGATTAAGGAATTTGAAATATCAAAGATTCAGCACACAACTGCATCCTAACATTTACTAATTTTCTGTTTCATTATCTTATGGCAAAGTTAACACATTTCCATTTTGATATGACAACTGGATCAAACGCTCCACTATTTCTTTAACAGATTTATTAGCATATGGTACTAGGAATTAATTCGTATTTATAGGAATATACAACCTGATTTAATCTTATCAGATTCACACCAGTTTTATTAAAGTGTGACAAGTCAAAGTTATCAACATAGTTATTGCTTCTTTTTAGCCATGATCCATTCGGGCTCAGGTTTCACTGGCCTATTAGACAAGATTTTAATCTTATCTCTGAATCTCACAAACGAATTGTCTAACATAATTGTCTACACTTTATGCAAATTAGTGTATCTCAAGTAGGGACTTTCACGTTGCGAACACGAAATATTGCCATTCATCTGGTCTCCAGATGCTACGAGTGGGCACGACTCGGGCCCATGCGTCGGTCCGCTCGCCTCTTGTTACTCAAGCAGGTAAAGACGAACCCTTCGCATTATTTCTCTTTGACAACTCATTGTCAAATTTCGTTTACTATTTTATTAACAAAGTAAAACCAAAACATTTAAATACTTTAGTTGTGGCTTCTTATTTCGCCATAACTTATAAGTTGTGTTTTACAACCTCAGTTGGTACTCCCCAGAACAATTTCATCCCTGAATGATTTGAAACATTTAGACCTAGGTAGTACAATTCATTACATGCGGATGATGTTAAGCCGTTGGTCCCGGCTCTCGCTTGAAGATCTCTGACAGTCGTTACTGGTAGTCAGAAGCCTGAGATCTGACACCAGTCTGGCCAAGAGATATAAAGCTATCCAGTTACTGGGTTGTGGAGGTCAGTTAAACAGTCTCTCCATGTAAAACACTGGTACACAACTAAATTCGGTTTGACTTCAAGCCGACCCCAATATAGTTGGGAAAAAGCTAGGTATATGATGATGATGAATTTATTACATGTACTACTCCATTATTCATTGTTCTTATTGATCCACTCGGCAATATCATTCAATGCCGTTATGCAGACCACTGTTTAATGGTAGGTAGGTATCCTTTTCGAGATCAGGACTCTTATTTAATTGGATACAATTTCCTCTCCATTATTAAAACTAAAGTTAGGTAACAATTCATTTAACAAAATTAGTTTTACAAAACACAACTCGTTTTTTTGTTTTCAATATACGAAGTAAGTGTTTCGACTGACACATCTGTGTGCATTGTTCACATTGTACCTTTTTTTTACTAAACTATTGTTTTGTTATGCCAAACAAAATTGTTTTTCATAAATACGAGCTTCACACAATTTTTCGTAAAGCATTTATTGTTGATTGCATCACTATTAGAAAATAGTTTCATTTATTTTATTTCCAAAGAAAAAGGAAAGAATTGCCTTTATGGCCTCACATTTCTTTTCACAATAAATCATAATTATTATTTACGAATGTAATACAAACATTTGCTAATTAAAGCGTTTATAAGATGCATACATTTAACGCTAATTTGATACATTCTAGATTATCATCAAAGACTTACCATTTATAGGCTTACCAACCATTTTTGAACACAATGACACCGCCATCATTATTAAAAACGACAGCTATTCCCACTTTGCATTTTCTTTACCGATGGTATGGGATGTTGAAACAGAGCACACCTGGAATGTCCATCTTACAGATAACCGGCAGGTCTTTCCTCCTTCGTCGCTTGTCCATCTCGCGCCATTATTTCTGTCTGTTGTAGCACTGCCCGTCACGAAGGTAAAACCAGAAGTCTATAATTGCACCGTTGTATTGTTTTATTGTTCCTTCTTGTTTCACTTAGTTGCACAACACGTTTTTATTATTTAGTGTCCTAATATTATTAATTTCACTTTGGCTTAGCGCTCTGGGCCCATAACCTATTGGGATTTATGGGTAGAGGTGGACACCAAATGAAAGACCGTTTTATAAGGGTTTCAATAATACAGTTTAATTACCCTTTACTTGTTAAATTGGAAGGTGTGTTTTAGTAATACTTTGTGATACATGTGTTCCCTAGCACGGCCAACGCAATTGTGTATAGTAACCAAATAGGGTTTCGGTCTCGAGTACCTGTCAAGGGATCGGAGTCAAACCAAATAATAAAAGGTTAGACAGAGACAGACATAGAGCATTTCAGATTTGTTTTTGTTAAACTCCAACAGTAATTGTGTTTCTCATCTTGGTTTGCAAATTGTTTAGTTTAAGGGCAGGTGTTAGAAATATAGTGTAGGTAAACCAACCAATTTACAAAGTTAATATGAACCTATTACTTTTGGTTGGGTTACCCTTTTTAAACTCGTTTGTTTTTGTACCGTTCGATGACGTCGGTCCTAGAAAAACGCTCTCTTGTGAAACATGTCTTTTTACCACTTATTAAAAACTGCTATACTTTAACCTTAACCTTTCATTTACATATCAATAGTTTCCTTCGTGCCTTGGAAAGCTAGATAAGCCGTTGGTCCCGGCTGTCATTTGAAGATCTGTCATCTGTCAATACGCAATTGAAACTTTAAGATCATACGAACTCTGTAATTACATACTTAGTACCCGGCGAAAGGAGCATCGTTCAAAGTGAGTTCCCACGACACCCCCAACATGTTTTTTTTATTTGGTTCTAATCGAATCAAGTGTAATCTAGAAGAATCGACTGTAACTTTTTAGTGTCAGCACTTTTTATGTGCCGTTTCTTTCCAGATTATGCCAATAATTTCTAGAAATCAGATAAATGCAAAGAAAACAACACCTTTGGTTCTATCTCTAATGTTTTAAGATGTATAGCGAAAGGTACAAAAATAAATAATAATGAATACTGTTCGTTTCGATTTACGCAAATGACTTTAAAAATAGGTTTATTAACTAAAATTTTTCGTAGAACGGAATCTTATGTTCTTCTTGTCAAACAAAAATATGAAAAAAACTTTAAATTATTTGATTAATTCATGAAAGTTCTAGAAGAATAATAAAACTGTATAATAATTCAATAATGAATATTTCAGATGTATTGCGATAGGTACAAAAATAAATAATAATGAATACTGTTCGTTTGGAATTACGCAAATGTCCTTAAAAGTAGGTTTATTGACTACAATTTTTCGTAGAACGGCATCGTACGTTATTCTTGTCAAACAAAAACATAAAAAAACTTTTAATTATTTGATTAATTCGTGAAAGTTCTAGAAGAATAATAAAACTGTAATAATTAATTAATGAATATTTGGATGTTACGAGCTAGTGAATAATTTCTATACATGCTTAGGGCAGTTGTTTAGCCATGTCCTTTGCAGTTTGAAAGCAGTAAGTACGACTGCAATAAAACTGCAAACCAACCGTGTAGCCCGATAGAGTCGGTGTTCAATTGGAGAGCAGTTCTAACGACTGCACGCTGACTGCAAGCTAGCTGCACATGCAGTTAAAATGCAATCCGACTGTTTAGAGCCTAAGAGTTATTGAAGGTACTGTAAGACAAAATGTTTTGCTCAAAATTTAATGGTGTTTGAGAATTTGATTGTTCAAACTCAAACCCGAATCACTTATTTAAATTACTTTGAATTGTCAAGCAAAAGAGGAAGCTAGTTGCACATTCGCAAGCGGTGGTAGGTCTCTACCTACGGTATACAACCAGAAGAACGAATTTGATATGATACGGACGATGTATGGAGAAGAACGTGGAAGAAACTTCATGAAAATTTTGAAAATAATTATTACACAGCATTTGATTACATCAATCTTGTTGAAAAATAGACACACTATATGTAAGAAAGATTTAAAAGCCTTTGCTAATGCTTTAAACCTGGAAAATATAGTGTCTGATGGGGCAATATAATTATGTATATACTGAATTTATTTTTGACATGCGACTAATTAGAGCTTAGATTGAGTAGTAACCAGAATGCGTGAAATAAAAGTAATTTTGTAAGTTGAGAGTTGCGCGAAATTAGTCGCGGAATTTACCATGCATTCGGTTTCATACTAAAGTCCATTTTGTGCTACATGGCGACGTAAAATGAGTTGTATGCTGACTCACGCACATTATTGCATCCGAATTGCACTCAAGGTGAGGGAGGGTAACGAGGCAAGCGATAACGCCCCGTACAAATGTCCGTCCGTCTGGCAGCCTAACCGAATTTCAGTTGAACGTAAATGCCGCGACTCATTTTACGTGACAACTCACAAAATTTCGTTCGTTTGGTCTCACCCTTAATAAAACCGCTGTGTCTTAAAAACACGTAAATGTTGGTCCCGACCGGCTGTCATTTAGAGATTTTTGACAGATGTTACTGGTAGTCAGATACCAAAAAGTCTGAAGAACAGTCTTAAAATTATCAAAAGGGTATCATATTCTTTAAATAGGGCTGTAAAAGTGACACAGGTAGTCAATCTGTTAACATACAATGTAATACCTGCCTTATGTATTACACCGCTTAATGGTGTTTTATCTATGGTAAGCAACACTTGTAGAAATATTATATGTTATCTGTGTACATTCCTGTGAACCGTTCTTTATGAAAGGTATAATTATATTGTGCTAATACAAGTTATAATTAGAAGACCTAGACTTTTGCTTCCAAATTAACCTTCAACAACACGATCTATATCCAATATATAAATCCAAATATATATCTATATTTGGCCTCCCACCAGGTGGACCGATGACCTGGTGAAGGTTGCGGGGATCCGCTGGTTGCGAGACGCACGGGACCGGTCAATGTGGCGACGCTTGGGGGAGGCCTATGTCCAGCAGTGGACGTCTTTCGGCTGATATGATGATGATGATGATGAACACAATCTATGTAAAATACGGGTATATTCAGCCGCAATTGCAAACTGACGACACCATTGTCTGAAAAAGTGTAGGCAGATGATGATTATAATATCTAGCAATATCCAACACCAATTCACCATGCAATAAGAAAGTTGCAAGCAGATTGTATAAGTTCAAGCACTAACAACCGACATGCGATGTAACTGCCGACTTAATTGAGCAAGTTTAAATGAGGCTTGCTTGTGACGTCACCGCCCGGGTTATGGCTCGAGACTTCGAGAAGATCTCGAAGTCTTTGCGTTAATAGTGTGGTTGTTTTGTATAAATTTGTGGGGTTTTAAAAAGTGTATTATATAATTAAGTATTTGTATAGGATTGGGCAACGATAACGATTTATAAAAAAAAACACTTAAATCTATGGGATTGAAAAAAAAGCAGTTGGGTTTTTTATTTTTAAATAAACTTTTTTGTTACACTTTGTCGACTGTATTTTTTGCGAGCTTGTAAGGGAATTGTCAAATACGGGCCTATACAACCGGCCGAGTCTTTTTGCCACGAAAAAGCAGCACTCTGGATTTATGCCCACACATAAATACGACTACTGTTAATATAAAAATCTAAGTAGCCTCTATACACGATTACACTGAGCGACATGGCTAAATATATCATAAACTATGTACAATTCCAAAAGCAAAATATCTCGTGTTCTATCAAAACATTATCTCATGGGTACTCTACAAATATGTACTTAAGGTTACACTAGTCGAAAATTCTTCCATACAAACGTAGTCTAGGGATTATTCCACTGTTTGACAATGTACGTTCAAAATAAAAAGTGATATCAATTTGTCTCATCATTATCTAGCCCTGTATGGAAGCAAAAAAGTAAAAAAAGAAAATATTTGAACGTTTTTAACGCATTTTTGGGCGCGAATAAATACCATAAGAAGACGGAAAATTGCAAAACGGCTTCCATACAGGGATAGAATTAGTAGTTCAAAAATGCAAATAATTTTAATTTGAACAGATAGATTTAGTCGTCTTTTCATGATATCTAGACTGCCAAAGATCTGTTTATAAAATTTCGCGCGCTCAGTTTCGTCCTAAATCATTATCCATTTCGCTACAAATTTGCAAAAGTGTGTATTCGTACGCGAACTAGCTTCCTACTGCTCATCACAGCATCTATCACTTCCGCACGTGTTGTCGGTTGATATAAAGTGCATTTTAACCCCGCGCACAAAATAGTTCGTGCCGTCGACTAGTGTACCCTTAAGTGCGATCTGTCTTATCAAAAACAATAATGTCGCCTTTTTCCCATGGAACCAACTGTAATGCACCGAACGACACATAATTCCACTATTTACTTCCCACCACATTCGATTTCACAAAACCGTTTATGCATTCCTATAAAATCGTTTCTAACTGAGTCGATTTCCTTGTTTCAGTCGTTCTTCGAGCTACGGATGCCATTCGATTTCCTGAAGTTGAAAGGGCGCGATCTAATGAACGGTAAGAAACAATTTTTGGTTGCAAATAGACTGGAGACAAGATTTATAAGTTTTGCGGGTGATTTGTTCGAAGAGAGGTTACGTGGTAAGGAAATGAAAAACATGGCGTGGGGAAAGGATAGAAAGTAAATGTGTTTATAAGGGTAAAGAGCGACCAAAGAAAGATCAGATGGATTTAGTAGGAGGAGATGTGAATAGAAAAGAGGTGAGTACTGAGATGACAGCTAATAAAGATAGATGTGTGGAAGAGAAGACATGTTGTGACCCCAAATGAATTGGCATAAAGGTTAAATATGTTTTATTTAGACGGATGTTACGTAGTTAGACTTCAAAATTATGAATATTAAGTAGTCTTTTAAGTAGGTCACTGTTAAAAGTGATGAATGAGGATATCCAGAGAAGGAGGGAGGCCAAAGAAAAGGTCAATGGAATATGTGAAGAATGATTTGACTGAAAACAGAGTGACAAGACCAAGACGAGAGGGAGTGAGTGTGATCATGATTTACTGACGGTTGAAAAAAGGGCAATTCTAGAGTAAAACAATGTAAAAAATTAAGTTTATTCTAATAAATGTTTATTTAAATACTTCATCTTAGTTATATACAGAGTAATTTTATGTACATTTTAATATTTACACTTACAATGTTCATAGATTCTAGATTTTAAATACAATGTTAATACGACTAGTTTTGCACATAAATAATGTTAAGTATTTTACAGAACATTGAATGAAATGAAGAATACTAAATCGTAAATCTGCTTAAAAATCATGTTCAATGGCTCCTTGAATGCCGACCTCTGGTCTGTGATGTCCAAACTGCTTCTGCAAGTGGCCTCCAGTCACAAATCTGGTGTTATGGTCGAGTTTCCATACTCCGTCACCGGTAACTCTCATCTGAAATGTCAAGTTTACGATATAGCTTGTTGTCATAACCAAATTGATCGAGTGTTGTGAATAGTTGCTTTCGAATATATACATTGACCAACTCTGACTATTCTCAATCCTGGGATCAAGCCCAGTTTGCAATCGCTATTCTAGAAAAGATAAATTCACAAAAATCTTAAGAACTTTTCAGAGTACTTACACCACTTCCTCCTCCAATCTGCTTATGTACATCGAGGCCAGCTCTGACGTTCTCGTTGGCATTATTCCAGTTCAGTTTGCCTCCTAGTATGCTGCTGTCTCCACCAGCACCTAGCACTCTGGTGCCGTAACCTTCACCCTGAAGACGACCGCGGTGGTCGTTGAAGATATCTCCTCTGTAACCACCTGTGCCCTGTAGAAAGATTAAGATTAATAAAGATAAAATTGAGACAACTTTCTTTTTCATATATTAAGCACAACAAACAAAATAAGATTGTGTAATATTGTAAGTCTACTGCAGTGATATTCAAACCAATATATTCGTATTTTATTATATACCTTTGTGCAATACATCACTGATGCATATCTTAGATTAACAATTACAAAACGACAATAAGTAAATTTTTATTTATTTATTTTGCTAGGTTCTATTAAAAACTTAATTTGATTTCATTTCTAAGATTGGGATTTTAGGAAGATTAGAAATGGATTCGTATGTTCGATGCCGCTTATTAAAAACAGATAATAAATAAAAACAAATGATGGAGAGGCGGGGAAAAAAGATTGGCGGGCTTTTGGAATTAGTTTCAGCACGGTTCGTTTTTGGATGAAAAACTCTGGAGTTTAGGTATTAACTATAATTTGATAGACTGATTGTTGAAGGAATAAAATGGTGTGTGATTTTAAAGTGAGTATTTATTAACATTAGAAACGGGCTATTTACCATGTTTACTGTTTGACGAGTTTCCGATGTTTATTTTTATTATTATTATTTGAGTATTTATTATTTACTCTTTGAGTATTCTTCTATCCATAGCGGATAGAAGAATACTCAAAGAGTTGACCACAATTGGTTGCTTGCTAGTTTATTTATACAAGCCAGTTGATATCCTGGTAGTCTAACTATAATTTATTTTGCTATAAATTCTGAAGATTGTGATTGTGTCAGGGAAACCAGAGGGTCTAGGCAAATTGTCATCCGATGTGAAATGCAAAAATATAAAGGATTGATCACCTGGCATTTCGAAAGCGCTGGACAATCCCTTGTAGAGGCTGCTATATTTAGACAAAGTTTCATTCTACCATCGAAAGCAATGGTCGAAATGCCAAAATGTTTAAACCGTTTTTTTTTTTTTGCGTGGTCAAATGCTCATGCATACTGCAGTATCACGAGAAGATAGTGCAGTTATGTGGGACTCTAACCCACTAAAACTCCACGGTGTCCTCCAGTGCCGCTTATGGCGGGAACACGGGCACGCGTTAACACTCACCGCGAACCCGCCGCAGCTGTCCGTCGCCGGACCCTCCTCGCGGGAGTACCCCCATCACCGACGCACCAGAACACACTGTACGCCGTGACCACCCCAGGGACTAATTCAGCACATGGGTGCCAGACGACCCCGTGTATGGCACCCTTGGTCCCACTGTGACGGGTCAAGGTCAATGGCCCCGCCACCTACCATTTTACGGCCGCGGGGGATAGGGAGAGCGGCTAACGCTATACCGACACTCCTCTTCCCCTGCGGCCCCACCGCGTCCGCCATCAGACGGTGGCGACCCCGTCTAGGCCGCGGAAGGTAGGGAGAGCGGCGCACCGCAATACCGACACTCCTCTCCCGCCGCAGCCTCCAACCCTCAGCCGCGATATCGTATGGGACCTGGGAATCTCCATAAGACATCGCGGCCCGCCTCAGTTGCGATGTCGCCTGTTACCAAGTGGCACCGCAACCTACTAGTTGGCCGCTACGTCGTCGGTCGGCAAAAGCCCTGACGAGCGGCCCCTCCTCGGGTTCCTCTTCGCTTCACCGTGGGTGTCCAAGCCACGGTTACTGAGTCTCCCCGCCTCGACAAAGCGGGAACCCACCGGGGGGGGGAAATGTAAAGGCCTAGATAGCGCATTTAGATAAAATGACATTTTTTTTGAGCTCCAGAAGGCTAGGCTTGTGAATCAAAGCTAGCTTGTTACAAAAAGGGATGGTGCTATTCGACCTACATAAAACATACTCTACAAACGGGGTAACGGCAAGGCGCGGTCATATTTTAATAACGACTTCTGCCCGTGTATATGAACGACTTTCTCCAATGAAAGTAATATTCAATTAAAAAAAAATACTTTGGATTGCCATACAAAGTTGTCGTCAGCCGTCCAAAATTTATATAGGTAAGAATTAAAAAAAAAATAGCACTGCCACACCGAAGTAAAATAAAATAAATTCGAGAGTTGGTGAATAGGGTTTTCACGAAATTATGACACGACTGTATAAGATCGAACAAGATATTGAAATAACACTCTCACTATATATACTCAACAGATATTGAAATAAATAATCATCCTGACTGATTTTGGCCATGGCAGCCAAACTCAACAGAAGCTAGCTACTGGTGCAGGAAATATTACAGTGACCAAGTGTACCCTTAAAATAACAAAAATAATTAATTGCCCTTACGAATATCGAATCATCCCTGCTGCCCAAAGTGCCGTAGACTGTACCTCCACCAGCTCTACGCTGCCAGGTCGTATCCCGGCCATGACGATGGTGTTCATGTGGGTAGTAATAGGCTGCATCTGGATGACCTACTACAAAGCCTGGGGGTGGTCTTCGGTAGTTCACTTTGGCTTGGGCGCAAGCCACGAGAGCAACGAAGCAGAATAGAAGGAGGGCCTGCATGATGAGCTGAAAAAGAATGAGAAGAAATATTCAGTGTCCCCTTGTTTCGCAAACAGAAATTTCATTAATTTAAACGGCTATGTTCCAAATAGAATCGGGGCATCTCGAATTCACGTAGTCTTTTGGCTGCTACCCCAAAAGTGTGTATAAAAACCGGAAGCGCAAAGGGAGAGCAACCCCCGCCCACTGTAGGTCTCCAAAGCTGCAGAGGTGAGCATGGGTGCATATGCTTTGTAAGGGCGAAAGGGTTGCACTTCTCGCAGCGCCGGAGACGATGCAGAAGCAACTTTAAAGTGTTTTGATGTATGAATTGAAACGTTTAGACTGTCACTTGATGATTTTTTTTTCTTAGTAATAAGTTTTATATTAACCAAACAATATGAGGATAAATAATATTTGTTTTTTTTTATTCTATGATATGAATATTAAAACTTTATATTTTCTTTGAAACAAAAATTAATGAAGTAGTATTCTGCGTATTCATTAAGCTATGAAATGATAATATGAGTAAAAAATGTCAAACGAAGTTCTATAAAACTGTTCTCTCTAAAACAACGTACAACCGAAATATTCCTTATATAGTCTTGGATTTTTTGTTGAGACCGAAAACATGGATGACAGAAATATAAAGATGGATGAATAATTATGGTGTTAGGAAGCAGTGATTCCAAGTAGGATATTTGGTTGTGTGCCTTTTATGTATTTATTATTTTCGATCAACTATTGTGTTGAAAAATGATGTATTTTTTTTTACCAAGTGTAAAACTTTGTTAATCGGAATATCTTAGGTTTGAAGACATTTAAAATGGATTTAATCATCACATCTGTATTCCCCGAATAGTTAGGAAGAGTTGCACTTATTAGTACATTACATTTCGCCAGTATTAGATAATTATATTGTAAAAAATAACTTTTTCCAAAAATATACTACCGACTGCCAAATAAAAACACCACAAAGTGAATAATAACAACCATTTTTTTTCGTTATGGGTACCAACTTTAAAACTTTACCTATAACGCCAAAATAGATTACCCGAATATCATGAAACTTGAACATAACCGGTGAAATGAGAGTGCAACAAGGTGAACTGTACACATCTGCATACTCTTTTAGAGCGTACTGGCATGATGTTATGTTATGAAATGGTATAAGCAATAAACAGACATGCGATTTCAGCAATCCCGAGAGATTTGCCGTCTTATTGAAGAGTTCTGTTGTATATCTCCGAAGTTCTTCATCAGATTTTCACCAAATTAAAACGGGACCAATTTGGGACTATATTCATTAAAAAAAAAAAGAATTTTCAAAATCGGTCCACAATTGATGGACAAATCGGTGAAAAACAGAAAAAAAACAAGCATATAGTCGCGCAAAGAACCTCCTCTCTTTTGGAAAGTCAGTTAAAAATCAAATAAAATTTGAATCGTAACTTTCGTACTATATCTACACACTAATGTGTATCAGTATTAAACAAAAATACTTACCTTATTAACTGTTAGTTACTTCTTCACAACACATGGAACTGTTGTAAACTGTGCCTTCCTCAATCCCGGGCAGATTATTTATACTAGCTTCGACATCTGAGGTGAATTCCCTGTACCGCGAATACAGAGTCTTATTTGAGATGACTTGAGTCATACCATTGTTTGTTAATAATGTTATCTCACTTGGCTGGAAAGTTCAATAATTTTGTAACAGGAAAAACGTTTGACAATATATTTTGCGGATGCATGTCAGTGCTGAACCAAGTTCGAGTCTTGGATTTGTATGACATGCCTGAAAATAAACGATTTTCATTTTATTTATTTATTTTTATATGTATCGCTGTCAGCAATAAGACCCATTGAATCCTCATTGAACCCATTATACCCATAGAATTAATTTATTTGTAAAAGAGATGTGTAATTTTTTTGCAGTACAATAAAGTATATTCTATTCTATATTTATTATTTACCTGACCATTTTTAAACTATGATTTTGTGCTAAATTAAATTCAAATAATTTATGTTAATTAGATCATAATATTCACTCTTGCAAATCAACAACTTCAACTCTTGCAAATCCCAAAATATAATTTAGTTTTCATTTGCATATTTCAAACTGTTTGAATATATTTAACTTGGCCTTCACTACATGTTCTAGTAACATTTCTTATCTTTCAACTGTTTAATTATAATTTGACCTAAGATTAGCGGGATTCACTCTATCCAATCGTTCAAAGAACTCTGTGACGTATTGGCATGCTTACTTACCTAGATTTGATATAGTGTCAAGGACAGAACAAATATGGCTAAATAAGGTAAGTGACAACTGAGATGACGGTTGATAGAGATTACCTAGGTTTCGAAAAAGTTTTTCTACTCGGGTTTTCATCAGTGATTTTTTCTAGCTTCCGCTCTACCCTCTGAGTTTCAAATACAAAGGTCAGTTTTTTATCGGTTACATTTCGGGGAATGTGCGATGGAACTACACAATTTGATTTCGCCTAGCCCTTTCCGTCACCGGACAACAAGAAGTACGGCAATGCGCCACCGGTACATGGTGGACATCCCACACATACGAACAAAGCGTTTTGCGCATACTTTCATTGTACCCACAGCTAAGGAGTGGAATTCCCTGCCTGAGTCATTGTTTCCTGATAGCTACAACCTTGGGGTCTTTAAGCCAAGAGTGAATAGGTTACTTCTAGGTAAGCGTGCTTCACCGTCGACCACATCATCGCTTACCATCAGGCGAGATAGTGGTCAAACGCGAGCCTATCGATAAATAAAAAATATAAAAAAATAAAGGACGTCGCCAGCCGATGGACCAGGGGGAGGCAAGTTGATATATGGAGGATGGGAAAATGTATGAATTTTAAATACGGTACAGTCAAAAGCATATGAAGCTTTAAACTGGTAGTACAAGTCTTACCCTTACGGCGATTGTTATAAGAACGGTATAAAGTCCAATGGGTAACGTTTCACGAGTTCAATTATCGGGGGTTTTGGGTAAACTTCTCGACCACTTAATTATGTAAATCTTATAAGTTTTCATTAATAAGTTTTCTGTGCACATTCATCATGGCCAGACCATGATTGAGGTGATTTTCCCCCATAGTACTTCTTAACCAGGTTTTTAGTCACCTGAGGCTGTTTAACGATTGATTTTGGTAGACCGACTAAAATTTTCAACGCTTTTAGTAATCTTTTAGGACATTAACAAGTGGCTAGATTTGTTGGGTTGGGTTTATGTTGATTTAGGACTTTGATTTCTTTTTTTGGCTACTTATTTTTTTAATCTCTAGGGAGGGGCAACTGCCCCTACCTGCCCCTCCCCCCCTTGGCGACGCCCTTGTATCCTGCTAAGTAGTAACAAATATTGAGATTACTACTATTATGAAGTTTGGAATCCAAACTGAATTATAAATGCGAAATTAACTCCGTCTGTCTGTCAGTTTATAACAGTTTACTTATGATAAGCATACAATATATTGTCATAATTTACGTTGGCATAACGAAATTCAGCATAATGACCATTACGCTTAATATTATTAGACATAAATGTGTTGCCATAATGTTTATTGCAATATATTTTTTATTGATAGGCTTGCGCTTGACCACTATCTCACCTGATGGTAAGCGATGATGTGGTCGACGATGAAGCACGCTTGCCTAGAAGAAACCTATACACTCTTGACTTAAAGACTCCCAATTTTGACATAATAATAATCAATAATAATTTTATAAAGCATAATGTTACAAACGCATAATTATATTTACATATTATGTTCTTTGGAATAAAAATAATCCGCGGGCGGATGGGTCTGTCAGACTCCCACTGACAAAAAACACCCGGTATTCCATCTCACACCTACGTGGGAGTCGAGACGACTGTTTCACAGAAGGATATCACTGCATCCCAGGACTCCTTGCTTCCGACCATCGATTTGACAACGGCCGGCAGCGACAGGTTACTGCCTACTCCTGAGATGTGGGCACGACGCGGCTCCTCGCAAGCGGCACACTGCCACCATATGCCACGCCCTGTACTTCCGAAAACCTAATCAAACCTAACATTCAACATAAAATGATGTGCTACGTACACCCAATCACTTAATTATGACTTTTTTTATTTATGTTGAATACATATTATTCCTTAAAAATGTATGCAACTTCAAATTATGCCAAAACAAATTCTAACCACATTTGACAGTTATGCTAACCATTGCATAATGGCAAAGAATTATCATACCACAGTATTATTATGATATTAAAAATTATGCGAAAACATTATGCCAAACAATATTATGCCTTAAAATTGAATGCCAAGAGGGGGATACCCGGACAGATTTTAGTGACATAAGTAGAATTGATTTCTTTACTGAACAATAAAGCATTCAATACCCTTCTTGTTAAACTATTTGAATGTATGCTAGAAGACGTATAGATGAAACCAATATAGAAAATATAAAAAATCGACTGCAAAATTTACCATAGCTAAAATTTTAACAATTTGACTGTTAAAGCAGTCAAAAATTTTTTATATCAAGAACCGACCTTTCTTGCGAATTTTTATTGACTGTTTTAGAACAGAATCCTAAAAACGAAAATTTACTAAATGTACGAAATATCTTAGACATTGAGAAATATAATTTGCTGTTCCTTGAAGTATCTCAAAAATATTTCCTTTAATATACATTTATAGCGATTCTACGAACGTATCCAAAATAATTCTCACTTCGAGATAAAAAACGGCCGTTGTATTTAATTTGATATTTTTTTTTTTATATTTTTATTATAACATCAAATCATTCAATTGTTTTGGTTAAAAAGTGTAATAATGAGAAGTAAGATATGTTGCACCGACCCCAAACAAATTGTGATACGACCTACGCTTTAAGAAACATCTGATCTATCAAAGCTCAAACATGGTTCCGATATCTTTTCTGCCTACTTCTTTCGTGACAATTAACTGAACTATATTATAGTCTCAATTAATAAAATTTTGTCCGGAGCTCCTTAGGCAGATCTGCTTTTGACCGATGCTTGGAAACTTGCTGGTCCTGCTCCATAGAGCAATCTTTAGTGTAGACAAAATCAAACTGGTTACTATATATTATATTCATAACTATAGTATTGCTTTTTTATCTTCTCTTTTGTTTAAGAAATAGACTCGCATACTGTACCGTTGTTGTTGAATTAGGTAATTTACCTATGTTTGCAATATTTGTAAGTATGTGAGAACCATGTTCCTATTTATCAAATCAATGAATTAACCTGTTAGTGCTTATAATACATTATACCTGTACGTTGTATAGTTGTGTAGTCTGGGTGCATCTTCCTCACGTATATGAATTGATGTATATATTAAAATGTTGTAAAACACTTTTTTCGACGGTAAAATCAATAATTATTCAGTACTTTTAAATCTAATTTTTTCACATCCAAAAGTGCCGAAATATTTGGCTTTGACTTTTGACAATGAAATCATCAAATTCTAAATGTTTTATTGCAGGTATACATACATACCTACGTGAGAATTTGCGACACGTCAGAAGCTAGGTGCACAAAGAAAAGCAAAGTGTTGCTATATTGCAGTTTTATCGGTATCACTGCCCGTATAATTGCAGACAGGTGACATATTTCAACTTGGCATGTGGTCGACATTGCATCTGTGAATGTTAATGTTGAAAATGATGACCCATAACATGGTGATAAAGGTTATCATGTTCCATTAGGATTGCTATTGGTTGTTTTTCTACCATGATATTATACATATCGCTAGTCTAAGAGAATGGTGAAAGCATTTCACGGTTGAAAATACGGCCATGCAATAGGGAAAAATTAGCAAAATGTATTTGTAGAAAGTTTTGATCCTTAATGTGGATGGCTCTAATAGTAGAAGAAGACCAAATAAAGAATGGGTGGACTGTGTGAAAGATCTGATGACTAGAATCATCACAAATAGAGGAGTATGAAAGAAGAAGACATATTGCGCTGATCCTAAAATAAATTCACACAGCTTTGCCTGCGATAGATGAGCAAAAGAGTGATGATTATTAAGGTGAATATAAGTTAAGGATTTTATATTCTTTTGTATGTGGTCTCGCGCTTGACCACTGTCTCGCCTGATATCGATGGTAAGTGATGATGTGGTCGTTCGTTGTATTGTATTACGTTACATAGACAAAGGAGGCATTCTGACCGCGAACGCACGCGTTCGCGCGTTCACTGTTGTTTCGGTGACCGTCTTCCGATGAAGAACTATCGTCGTGACAATAGTGGTACCGCGTTGACCGTCCAATAGCGGCGGGAGCAACTGCACGCTCGAACGCAAAACTGACCAGTTGAACGCTTGACTGCGTGACCACTCTCTGTATGATAGAACCCTTTGTTCGGGTGGGTGCGATGTCCACCAATGTCCAATGATGAAACGGGCTAGGTGAAATGCGGAATTAGATCATTACCTACATATCATTATTACAGGATTAATCTAAGTAGTGGATTTTTTCCTCTGCCCAAATTCTGTAGGCACTACTGACAAAGGATTCAACATTATAGTGAATCCACTCACAGTTTACAATGACCTACAAAAGTCGTCCTTGCAAAATAGTGAAGCTCCCGAAATCCTTTGTACTCCTTTTTTCCGTATTTGTGTACTTTTACCGAACCCCTCAAGGGTTGCCTCTCAGCAAATAAGCAAAAAATCTCAGCATTCCATTACGTCACACATCAGAGGGGTAATAAAGCGGATTCCTATACATATAATGGTATACGGACATTATAACAA
This sequence comes from Orthosia incerta, assembly GCA_948252205.1. Classification (NCBI taxonomy): domain Eukaryota; kingdom Metazoa; phylum Arthropoda; class Insecta; order Lepidoptera; family Noctuidae; genus Orthosia; species Orthosia incerta. The sequence continues at coordinate 13,730,159 of OX411764.1, read as the reverse complement.
GTGTAGGTGAGAGTGGGAAGCACTCTAAACATCAGTGGAAGAAAGCCCCTACTACGGGCTTGGTGTTACTTCGTGAACGTTCGGCAGACTTCGGCAGTGTTTTATTTTCAAGTAGCATTGAGGCTTTGTTACTGAGAATTTTATTTTCAGGACGTAATTATTGTATTGATGTTTGGATTAATTTGCTGGCACCATCATAATAAACTAGCATTTGCCAACAGCTTCGCCTGCGTGATAGTGGAAATATCCTACGGGTACGAAATACCGGGATATAAAGTATCCTATAAGTTAAGTTAAGTTATCTGCTTTACTGAAGATTTTATCCACGCATTCCAATATTTATTTGTACAGTGTCACACTGTTTTAGGCGTAATGTCACTTCTAATTAAATGTTCCGATTCTAACCAAACTTTACGTCAAAAAGTCATACCATTATGATTAATCTCATAGGTATTCAACTCAGTCAAATGCCTTCTATAAATCCAAAAACATTTTTTTTCAAAATCTCTCTCAACCTACTTTCAAAGGTAGGAGACGCAAGGAACTCGGCCGAGTTTAACAACAACAATAAAACAAGTGACGTTGGTACTTGCTTACATCCACGAGATAAAACTTATGTTCACACTTAGTTGTTCTTGCGACAGACTTGAAAAAGTAACGTTTTAGCTGTGGTTTTTTTAAACATGGTGTATTTTTTAGCAGAATAATTCTTCATCGTTCATTCATCTAAAACGTGAAACCATCAATCTGTCTAGCCTTTTCCCAACCATGTTTGGTTCAGCTTACAGTAATACCAGATGCAGCTAATTACCAGTATTTACCCGACTGCAAGGAAAGGGTTATGTTTTTTTGCGTGTATTATGTATCTATGTATTTAGTATTCTTTCCAATACACTTGCTCGTAAAGTGAGCCTTATTACATCGCTTTTAGGACTATAAACCGAGCTATATCACACACGTGCGTAATAACATTAAGTACACACTAGTGCGTAATAGAATTATCTTTACAAAGTTAAATTAGTACCTTTCTACTTTATGCAACTTATATGCGAGTAAACAGAGCATTTTCAATTTAACCGGGTAATACAGTATTTTTTTTTGTAATAACAAAGAAGTTTTATGCCGCTGAAAATCCATATAAATTTTTTGAATAAATAAAAGTGTACATCCTTAGTTAAGTCAAACAAACATTTACTATTATCAAATTATTCATAATTCACAATAATTTGATAAAAATATTAAAATATTTGCATTTTATCACTTATAATTATAATTTTGATGTAGGCTGTATGTTCACTCACCTTGCATTTAGAGCGAGAAAAATAGTACATTGTTATCCTAGGGGTGAAAGTAACTTATTTAGTCCCGAGACGGGGTTTGGCGCCCGGAACGAAGTGAGGGCGCCAATAGTTCGAGGGACTAAATAAGTCTTTAACCCGAGGTAAACACTGTGCTTTTCATTACAAATACAAGGAAATAAAAATAAAAACATGAATTAGCTAAAGAAAAAATGATTGCCGCTTTCCCGCCTATTTTGTTTGTTTTTTTTTCTGTGGCCGGCCTGCTATTCAGCCATTATTTTTTATTTTCATCATTGAAAAAATGGTAAATATTTTGCCCAAATCTAAGTTATTTTAAAGAAATTGTTGAAACTAAATTATAATAAAGTTATTTAAAAAATATATATTATTTAATCAATACTTAACTTTAAGTTATTTCAATTTTACTTCGTGGTTGTATAGAAAGTTGGAACATGGTTCAATAGATAGATAGATATTAAAAAACTAGTTCCTTTTCAAGAAACTAGTTTTTTTTTAAATAATTTGACAGCTGTCAGTTGAAAGCGATTCTCCCTAGGGCTGAAAAGTATTAATTTCAACCCGCTCCTCAAGCAACTTCAGACCTACTTTCCGAGTATGAGTAATGAAAAAAAGCTTGCGCGCCGTTTCGTATTTTGTTTTTATCTTATTTGTCGCTGTGTGGTAAATTATAAAAAAAAAATGTCTAGTTTTTGTGCAGAAGATGAACAATTGATATAGTTAAACCTTGCCAGAAATACTAGATGAAACACAAAATGAAAGCGATAGCCTAATCAACGAAAAATCTAGAGGGAAATGCTTAGCTGCCTATGATAATTTCCTACAATGGATGAGCAAGAATAATACCCAGTCATTTAATTACGTATTTCTCTGAACTCGCCAATACATAAAAGCCCAGCTCCCTGTGGTGAAACAATTCCTGGTGGTGCTCAAACATAGTGTTGATATCAAAACGTGCTTGTAACCTTATGGCATTTATGAAGTGGCAACTACAACTTAGTTCACTTGTACCACTATTATTACCTCATATCTTTCAAACCACTAGACGGAATTATATAATTAAGACATAGTTAGACAGTTCTTGACCGCCCAAGTGTTCTTAGATAATTATTATTATTTATTTATTTCAGACACAATTCCAGTCCATAGGTACACATACATCAAAAAATTATAAACAGATAAAAACTCAAAATAAAATGATTGAATAATTTAAATACTCAAAAATTCATTAAAAGTAGATAATAATAAAAAAATGTCCAAAAAATTATTAAATGTCAGAAATGTATAATATAATGTCAAATGTAAAATTGCTAATTGTAGAGTGTTAAAGAAATGTCAAATTATTAAAAACAAAAATTATATAAATTGCAAAACAAAATAATAATATTGCAAAAAAAAACAAGCTATGGTAATTATTTTACATTTTTATCTGCCCCACGCCCGGTATGATAAAACAAACATCATCAACATGGCATCCAACATGGCGGCTGCTGAGCTCGGCAACAAGTTCATCGATGTACAGATTGGAGAGCGTTGGTGAGCTCAATCCCCCCGCCTCACCCCGCACTCCAACCTGTATGAGTCCGACAGAGTTCCAGACCATTTAACATTATTGATCTGGAAAATTTCAGGCGCAACTTGCCTATCGAGCAACTTCCTCCACAGCACTTCGTACGAAACCAGATCAAACGCCTTGGACAAATCGAGGATCAGGTGACCACCTGATCCTCGATTTGTCCAGGGCGTGACCAGTCAGCATGCGAATATTTATCCTCCGACTGCACAGCATGATTTTCTTATAGTTTACATCTTTTTAGTTCGTATAAGCCGACGAGTTTTTTTTATTTTATTAACTTTTTTTTACATAGTGCGACTGCCTATCTCGCCTCCTAAACCCAGCATTTGTGTAACACGATAGCCATTGAAAAGACTAGTGTCAGCTTTTCTGGTTTCTAATTACCTGTAACAATCATCAAAGATCTAGAAAGACAGCCAGTACCAACATGCTTTGCAATGGATTCCTGCGACCTTCTTTGGGTCGTTGGTCCACATCGCGGGATGCCTAAGTACTTACGCTGTGTGTTTCGGTTCACGGTCGCCACTCACAGAACTTTTCGGCCCCGTCAGTCATCCCTTTTGCTAATATTGTATGTCACCGTTTACTACTAACGTTTAAGTTTGTCAATTCTTCGAACTTTATCTGTTTGTTACCTTGGTTCTCTCCTGCGAACACTTTAGTATTCATGGAAGAGAAATATGAAACCATAATAAATTATTATGGAAGATAAAAAAACGTTAAAGTACAAAATGTATGAGACCAATAAAAGTCCCTTGTGGCATTCTTTTTGGAGAGTAAATTTGTACTTAATACAATGATCAAATAACATTCCTGAAAATGGATTATGTTACAAATTAATATAAAGGCCTGGCAAACATCCTGGTTCTTGCTCTATTTGGACCTAAGATACTAGTAATAATGAAGCGTTTAATGAAAGTTACAACTTACATTCTAGATTTAGTTTAGTTTAGCTTTTTTTTTTAATGGTATTAATATTAGGTTTCGTCCTACAGTGGGAAAGTGAGTTTATTTATTCACTAGCTGTGCTCGCGGCTTCGCTCCCGTCATCTGTCTGCCAACCCTACCCTACTTACCTTCCTGCCTACCCTACTTACCTTCGTACATCATTTTTGTTTCTATAGTCATCAATCTTTCGCGGCGAATTTTAACACCGCCATTCAGAAAATGACTTCAAATGCACAACGCCATCTATCGAATATTGAGTTCAACTGTCCGAATATCTGAATTACGTGTGTTGTGATAATTTTACTTCATGAACACTTTAAATTCATCTAACTTTTGATAGAGTGCCGATTGCGAAAAGTTATCTACACTGGTTTCGTACATTTCACGTGATGCGTGCACAAATAAACAGACAAACAGACAAAAATTACAAAAATGGCTATTTTTTTGGCAATTTTTTCGATGTACAAAAATAACTTTTCTACAGATTTATTATATGTATTGATATTGATTAAAATAGTTTATTGTATACCACAAAACACATGAAAAAGAAAACTAAAAATAAACAATAGGCGACCGTATCGCATTCCGCGATTGCTTTCAGGCAACCTGGAATGGACAGTAATTGCCTGGACGTGAAATGGGGCTGCCATTAGAGTGAGTACTCAATCTAGAGTAAAAATAATCCGAAAATAGTATGAAAATATAAAACCAGGCAAGAAGAGGTTCAACAGTTATCATAAGATCGAATACCCAGCGTTTATTTATTTAAATTTCATGTACAATGGTGATATATAGGTGGACTTAATGCAACATGTTTTCGCAAACTCAACGCATTGAAATCTATACCTACAGGTATTTGAAGCAGCGTTTGATCTACTCCGATCATAATAATGCAAGCTCGGTTGAATGCGTTCCTGCAAGTCGCCAACACACAAAATAGACAAGTACAGAAGGTCGACTCCACACACGCATACACTAGTCGCAAACGTACGGCTATCTCAAACATATGGCAGTCACGAGTACGCTTGCATTAGCTGTACGTGAAGCGTGTCTATGTATGCGTGTATTTTCACTCGTTGTAAAGAGTTGATATTCTGTAGATATCTTGTGTGAATGTAGCATCTGTGGCTTCAAAGGAAAATCGATCGAGCTGGTTACATGTCAGTTATAAAGCAATTTCATGTTAGAAACTGATCGACTGACGATGGACTAAAAATTGTCGAATATTCTGTTTTTGAAAATCGGTTACGTTCTTTTGTTTTCTTTGTCATTGTTTTAGCTTAGCAAATTCGTACGTGACAGTCCTATGGTCCGCGGGTGACGGGGGAAGTTATGCAGCGGGAGTGGTAAAACGAGTCATCGCGCCGTCACGTCATTGGGTAGTAACGTCCCCCGCCACCCGCACCGACCATGGGAATGTCACTTACGAATTTGCCAAACTATAGTAACATCGTCTGTATTATTTGTAGGGTTCCGTACCCAAAGGGTAAAAACGGGACCCTATTACTAAGACTCCGCGATCCGTCTGTCTGTCTGTCCGTCTGTCAGCAGGCTGTATCTCATGAACCGTGATAGCTAGACAGCTGAAATTTTCACAGATGATGTATTTCTGTTGCCGCTATAACAACAAATACTAAAAACAGAACAAAATAAATATTTAAGTGGGGCTCCCATACAACAAACGTGATTTTTTTGCAGTTTTTTGCGATAATTGTACGGAACCCTTCGTGCGCGAGTCCGAATCGCACTTGGCCGGTTTTTTTATATTTAGGCACATAACCTTTTTTATGACAGACTACAGCCTCGGATAGGATGACGAGCTTGCTCGGGAGTTAAGGCAGCCGCCAAGTATCAAACATATTATGAAACAACCTATTGCTTTCATACTGATATAACTATAGCGGGTGTCTGTAGTGACGTGACGGAGCGGTTCCACTAGCGAGCGATCGTCTATTGTTTTACAATGAGGAAACATGAAAACACGCTATGCTCGGTGTTCCGCAAGAGAAACAGGTTTACCGACATCGTCCAAAAGATTGCCAAACTTACGGTGGGCAGGACACGTTGCTCGCAGAACGGATGGTCGATGGCGCCGAAAAATTCTGGAGTGGCGACCACGTGCCGGCAGACACGTTTCACGCAGCGTTGAAAGGCCTCTCTCTAGATAGAGGATGATCTGGTTAAGGTTGCGAGAATCCACTGGATGCGAGACGCACAGAACCGATCGAGGTGGCGACATTTAGGGAAAACCTATGTCCAGCAGTGAAACACTTCTAGCCTCTCCTGCCAGCATCAACAACTCCCGATGCACTGTGGCCACCTGTGGGTCTAAACAAAATGTCATTCTATCAACAAAGGCGCTGGTCAAAATGCCAAAATATCAGGGAAACACATGAAATTTCGATAGACATTTTTAACTCGCGACGGAAAGAGAGGTGTTTTAAGTTTGACGTGTGTACCTGTGTGTTTGTGTATTTGTATATCTAACTGTGGTATCATAGCTCCTAAACGGATAAACCAATTTTGATTTCGTTTGTGAGAGTGTTCTTAACTATGTTAGATGAAAATTGTGGCGTTTTACTGTTTGAAACCGGGTGTTTTCGCAAGATATCGTGTCATAATTACGTGTTCGATAGATTGTCGACCGAAGCGTCTCTACTACAAGATAAATTATGTAGCATGAGATTAAAATGTGTCGGGGGCTTTTTAATTATTAAATTTTACGTTTTCCAATCTCTCTTGCGACGTTTTCAATTACAGAATGTCATAGAGTGTCTTTCTTGTCTAGGCTAGCGTCTAATAGAGCCCGCACCCGTCCTTTTTTTTGTAGCCACCATATTTCAGACTAGACAAAATCTAGCTGTGATCATATCTGTGATATATCTACAGCAGCAGCTAGTAAACTAACAAAAAGTAATTCAATAAAGCTAGTAAACTGCGCACCGTCGTGATTTAATAAGGTTTAATAAAATATGTCTACGTATCTACATTCCCCAGTGTAAGTTTAGCCAACTTTAATCCGATTTCGAAGGCAGTGGACGCCAATAATTTAATTACATTTCTATCTTATATAGTCACTGCTTTCCAATATACAGTCAAGGGTCAAAGGTGCAGTCGCATTCTATCAAAACTAAAATGGATTCTTATTCTTATTCTTTATTGTACACAAAACATAAAAACATACAAATACAATAGTTTATGTACAAAGGCGCGCTTAACCCATAGTTGGGTTTTCTAACAGCAAACCTCAGTTGCGTAGAGAAATATGCATATGAGAATAGTACATCCATGTGCACAACAAAAGTTTATTACTTAACAATTTTAAATACTTACTCACTAAATAAACTAAACAAATACGTGTGCAACACACATTGCATAAACATAATACATACAGTATTCTATATGATACAAAACCAAAGAAATTGTAAATACATAAAATAATGAATGTGAATGTGGTATGGTCTGGTATGGTCATCTGATGAGGAGGGATGAAACGCATGTTACTAAAAGAGTTATGAATATAAATGTGGATGGATGGAGAGGGAGGGGACGGCCAAAGAAAAGATGGATGGACTGTGTGAGGAGTGATATGAAAGAAAAGGGAGTCAGTAACAGTGACCCCAAGTAACATGGGACAAGGGCAGGAAGATGATGAATGAATGTGAATGTGGATTTTAATATCTTTGTAGTAGTTCAATAGTATTATTGATTTAATCAATAGTATAGAATGTGAGAGCCCTGTGGTAACGGTCCCAACTTACGTGTTGCAGGTTGTGGGTTCGAATTCAGGTGCCAGAGCACCTGAGTTCGAACTCACAACCACACAAAGGTGTTAATTATTTCATCACCAACTGCTCTAAAAATGGTGAAGGAAAACATTATGAGGAAACTAAAAATTCGAAGACATGTTACCCAACTAGGTCTGCGGGTTGAACTCAGGCTCATTCCCTCTCTCACAGAGCGCAGGGCTGTGTCCCAGCAGTGGGCACATTAAAAGGCTGATAGTGATGATGATGATAGAATATCTTACTAATATTATAAATTGGAAAGTTTGGATGGATGGATGTATGTTTGATACTCAATCACGCCAGACGCATTGACCTTCTTCTACAAAGAAATTTTGGGCAATTTAGTTTTGGTCGAGTGCTTCAACACTTTTAACATTTCACTGTACCAGGTGAAATGGAATTTTGAAACGATGCTTTTAGAGATTAAAAGCAGTGACTGACAAAAAACTGTAAGCCGGTAAAAGAGAGGCGTACAATTCTCTGGCGTCGAGAAGTTCTTTTTTTGAAGCATTTGCCGAGAAATGTAGGTCAGAAAAGTTGGATTAGTTAATTATAATTATTCTAGATTCAGCCAGCGGCTTCGCCCGCGTTAACGTCGGAAATTAGCCCGTGGGAAAATATTCCCGGGATAAAAAGTATCCTATGTACTTATCCTGACTATAATCTATCTCTGTGCCAGTTTTCAACCAGATCTGTCCAGCCGTTTGAGCGTGAAGAAGTAACAAACATACTCACAAACTTTCACCTTATAATATTAGTATGATTATGATCATTTTAACAGTGATGGTGCAGTTTTCTATCTTTGAGTGAATATTAAATCGAAAATTATTCCACATATTACCCTTTACAGACATGTAATCAATTTTCATTTATTTATACATTTTAACTTTTGTGTAAGTCTTTTGTTGAAGGTCCTCAATAAATAAGCATGAACAAAATACATATGGCGTAGGTATGTACGCAGAAAAAAATCTTGCTATTTAAGGGACTGACGAGATATATTCATCCTGAAAGTCTTCGCAACCCGGACCGTGCACTTCGGAATAAACTGAGTTAAGCAAACCCAGTTATAGGGAAAACGCCTGTGCTTCCCAACCAGCCAGTATATTTGTACCTTCTTTATGAGAAAAGGGGGGGGAAAGGGAACTTGGCTAATATTCTTGGCTGGTTATAAGGTCAAGTTTTTCTTTTAGACATGGGTATCCAATTTCATTTTCTAATCCCCGACGGAAAAAAATCCGGCCAAGTGCGAGTCGGACTCGCGCACGAAGGGTTCCGTACCATTATCGCAAAAAACGGCAAAAAAATCACGTTTGTTGTATGGGAACCCCACTCAAATATTTATTTTATTCTGTTTTTCGGCAACAGAAATACATCATCTGTGAAAATTTCAACTCTCTACCTATCACGGTTCATGAGATACAGCCTAGTGACAGACGGACAGACAGACAGACAGACGGATCGCGGAGTCTTAGTAATAGGGTCCCATTTTTACCCTTTGGGTACGGAACCCTAAAAAGAGGTGTTGTGATAAGTTTGACGTGTATACCTGTGTGTTTGTGGATCTGTCTGTGGCATCGTAGTTCCTAAACGGATGAACCTATTTTGATGTCTTTGTTTTTGTTTAACAGGTGACTTTATTGAGAATCTTCTAAGCTATCTTTGATGAAAATCGATTCAGCCGTTCAAAAGCTATGGTCGTTTTACGTTTTAATGTTTGAATCGGGGTGTTTTCGCAAGATGTCGTCTCATTATTACGCGTTCGATAGATTGTCGATCGAAGCATGTCTACTACTAGATAAGTTGTGTAGCATTTGGTCGACGGTGAAGCACGCTTGCCTAGGAGTAATCTATTCACTCTTGACTTAAAGACCCCAAGTTTGTAGCCATCTGCAAACAAAGACTCCGGCAGGGAATTCGCGTGTGTGCGCACAATGAAAATATAATTAAGTAATTTTACTCGTTTATAGACTACTATTACAGTAGGTATCATATTTTTGGTGTCATATAAAAAATACTAAAATGGATTTTATCATAACATAACATCATGCCTTACCCAAAAGGTTAGGTAGAGGTGGACTTAAAACGATTTCAAGATAACTGAGCACCGGAAATGTCAAACGAAACCACACCCGCATACCCGCGCAGCGCCCGCGTTCGCCTCATGAGCCAATAGTGAGAGTCGAACGTTGAAGTGACATTGACATTTCGGGTGCTCAGTGATGTTGATCGCTCGAATTGCACCTACATTTCACCAGTTATATATTTGTCGGGTATAGGCAATAGTACGGAAGTCAAAACAAATAACAAGCACGCACCTGTCGGCAAATCAAGAACAACTACACTTTGGCGCGCTTTCTCTAACCACTTGCGTGGTCGGGACAGCAGAATAGAGCAGTTGAGTACTGACCGCCTAAAAGCTAAGACGTCGTAAAATCAGTGTCGATCCGTAATATTAGTAAGCAAGAATGTAACCTGTGTCTATTTGAATATACTCCGTGTATCGAATAATTTGTGTGATTTCATTTTCACGATTCTCCCCAACTACCTCCCCTCACACGATGTCTTAACCTAATACATCCTGACTTCCCAATGGATTGCATCTATCGGCCACCCTTGATGCGACATATTTAAATGTGATGTGATGTTAAAAAAGATTTTTAGAATCGGTCCACATAAAAAATGTACACTCACAATCGCATAGTTCCACCTATATTAAAACGTTGTTTTGTAGCATAACTTAAAAAGCCCTACACTCTTTTGGAATTTACTTAATCGCTTTTAAAGATCATTGGACCCGTTCGCATATCATCGCAAAATCGTTCACCCATTCTAAACAAGGCCATAATACCCCTTTGGTCCACATCAAAGACGATCCATGTTATAGACGGGATAGTTTCTGATAGTATACAAACATAATATTGACGATATATATAGTCTATGCTCCTAAATATATCTTCAAAGACCTTTAAGTCACTTCAAAGTGTATTGGAGAGTAATAAGGTTTTTCGGCCCAGTGGGTTTCCAAATTATTTAGCTGATAATCTTCAAAGGAAGTCCGGGTCTTATCGGATGACTATAGATTGTTCTGTTGGCGTTTCCAGTTTCTGTTCTGTTATCTGTGTTGAGTGACTTGTGACTAGCAGATTTGCATTTGAAGTTGATTTTCGTAATTACAATGTCTGTGATAATAGTTTCGAAAGTTAAGCTGTCAGTCAAGAATTTGGATATAACAATTGCGACTAGCAATGATCAAAGAAGGCATGGTAATTATTAATGTGAGTCATGGTTCTATAACGCTTCATTTAGGTCGCTTTAAAGCCAATGGCATCCCACTAGTAGCAGAAAATGCAGGAATAGAGGTCACATTATACTAGACATAAATAAAAGATACAGTACAACTTGTACTCTGTCAAGGGACTTTTTCGGGCACTTTCATACAAGGTGAAATGCCCGACTGGACGTTCAAACCATACAAAATAAAAATATGTCTTCGGGGTCTTTAAGTCAAGAGTGAATAGGTTACTTCTAGCCAAGCGTGCTACACCTTCGAACACACCATCACTTACCATCAGGTGAGATAGAGGTCAAGCGCAAGCCTATCTACAATAAAAAAAAGTAAAAACATTTGTAAAGCAATGAACACAATGATAATTATTGATGTGTTAATTTTTGTCTTAAGGTTACACTAGTCGATAAATCTTCCATACAAACGTAGTCTAGGGATTACTCCACTGTTTGACGATGTACGTTCAAAATAAATATATATATATATTTAAATATAATAATATAATTTATATATATATCACTTTTTTGTTGCCCTGTACGGCAACAAAAAAGTAAAATGAAAAATATTTGAAAGTTATGAGCGTCGAAAGTTCCATATTTCAACACTAATTTTAACGCATTTTTGGGCGGCAATTGAAGGAAAATTGCTAAACGGCCTCCTACAGGGATAGATTAGTAGTTCAACAATGCAAATAATTTTATTTTGAAAATATACATTTAGTCGTTTTTTCATGATATGTAGACTCCCAAAGGTCTGTTTATAAAATTAGGCGCGCTCGTTTTCGTCCTAAATCATCATCCATTTCACTACAAACTTGCAAAACTGCTAATTCGTACGCGAACTAGCTTCTTAGTGCTCATAATAGCATCTATCTCTTTCGCACGAGTTGTCGGATGAGGTAGCAGGTATTTTAACCCCGCGCTCAAAATAGTTCATGCCGTCGACGTAGTGTAACCTTAGCTTAATAATAACATTTCAAACTTTGCGCATAATCCGCCTCAATGGACTAATTGAACTCTATCAGATAACATAAGAATACAATTTTAATTGATCTGCGATTAAAAGAGTAGGAAATATTAATGTGTATGGAGGGGGTCAAAGAAAAGATGGATAAACTCAGAGAGGAATTATATGAAAGAAAAGCAGTGAATGATCGCGTGACGGTTGACAGGGGGCGAATGCAAGAAGATTTTCTTCTCTTAGCTTAGGTCAACCCTATAAAGATGATGATGATGTGAAATCAGAAGTAGACTGCAATAACAATTTTTGATACGTACATATTTTTTATGGAATATTGTCCGACTTCAAGCGTGCTATTTTTTTTCTTAGAGAAATGCTCATGCATATTGCACCACCACGAGGAGATATCCCAGATATGTGAGACTCCAACCTACTAAAACTTCACGGTGTCCTCCTGTGCCGCTTATGGCGGGCATACGGCCACGCGTTAGCACTCACCGCGAACCCGCCGCGGCTGTCTGTCACCGGACCCTCCTCTGGGGAGTACCACTCATTACCGGCGAACCAGAACACGCAGCCGCAGAGGATAGGAAGAGCGGCTAACGCTATACCGATACTCATCCTCCCCTGCGGCCCCAACGCGTCTGTTATCAGACGGTGGCGACCCTATCCAAGCCGCAAAAGGTAGGGAGAGCGGCGCACCGCAATACCAGCACTCCTCTCCCGCTGCGGACTCCAACCCTCAGCTGCGATATCAAATGGGGGGCCCCATACGACATCGCGGCCCACCTCAGTTACGATGTCGCCCTGGCGGCACCGCAACCTTTATATTGGCCGCTACATCGTCGGCCTATCGGCAAAAGCCCTGACGAGCAGCCCCTCTTCGGGTTCCTCTTCACTTCACCGTGGGTGATCAAGCCACGGCTACTGAGCCTCCCGTTTCGACATTGCGGGAACCCACCGAAAGGAAGCGTTGCTTAACTTTGAAGATCGACCCGTGCGGCTGCTATAATTTAGTCACGAACTCTTTGCTAAGCGTATATTTTCCAAACACCCAAAAATCTAGTCCACCCTCAAAATGAATTTATAATCTATCTTTTACCAAAAAAATTATGACTAGGTTCAAATCATCAGTTCAGCTGGAAGACGTCCACTGCTGGACATAGGCCCTCCAAGTGTTGCCACAGCGATCGGTTATATAGTAGTTTTCGGCCCCATCAACCATCCATTCTGCGAACAAACCTTCACGTATTCTGATAAAAATCCGACTCATTAAACCTTTAGTTTCGCCTTTCACTTCATTAAAAATAATTGGTTTCTCACAGATTTGTTTTTTTTTCAGATCGCGTTTCGACATCGGAGATTATAAGCTTGGGGTACAACGTGATGTTCTGTTGAATGGTAAGAACAGAGAATATCGTTATTTATATATTGAAGTATAATTTGATTTTGCCAGGATTCGTAATATCTGGTTTTTTGATATTTTGTAGAGCTTCTTTTATTAAGAACTGAATACTTATAAGTGTTATAGGCTTATTGATATTTTTACGTAAATTAGATCAGCACCCTTATTACGTAAGTTGAAAGAATGGCACACGCGTGCTTTGCTTGCATTCATCTTCAGTAAAATATAGCTTCTGCCAGCGGTTTCGCCCACGTGAAAAGTAATTTCTTATCCCAAGGGAACATTAAACCGGGATGAAAAGTATTTGCCTATGCCTATGTGCTATTCCAGAGTATAGCGTATCTCTGTGCCAACTTTCATCCAGATCCGCTCAGCCGTTCTGGCGTGATTGAGTAATAAACATACAAACACACACACACAAAAAATCGCCTTTATAGTATTAGTGTGATATAGTAAGAGTAAGATGTTAAAGCTTGGATGGATGTGTGTGTGGATGTATGTTTGTTACTCAATCACGCAAGCAACAACAGCACTTTTCACGTGGGTGAAGCCGCCGGCAGAAGCTGATTATTGCTTCATATGACCAAAAATCCGTCTACTAGACAGCGTAAGACACGCAATGAATACTGTTGAGTTGTCAAAATGAAAGAAAGAAAGAATGAAAAATATTTAATTGTAACCCGCACAGGAGACACGAGATAAGCAAAACACAAACAATAATAAAAATTATTATTTATTATTATTATGAGCCCGTTACGTCCCACTGCAGGGCAAAGGCCTCCCTTCCATCTTTCCATTTTTCCCGGTCTCTTGCTATATCTGGCCAATCCTTCAGATAAACGTCTAATTCGACACGCCATCTCTTCCTGGGCCTACCATAAAAAATAAAAATAAATTACTCCGTGCCAGACCAAAAGGCTCCTCAGTATGTGCATCAATATTATAAAGAAAATATCACTACGCTGATATTCTGATAGGGCCCACTGTTGATGCCACAGACTCACGGAAACGGAACATACAATATATTAAAGCTTGCGTGCTTTAAGCGGTCAAAACAGTTACGCAATTAGGGGCGGGACAAACGGAAAAGACGTAAGACAGCAGTCGAAAGCCTCTTTAATAAATTTTCGAACAAAATATATAGAAGCGTCGCAACACAAAATAAATAGAAAAGACAGGGAGTGGACGAGACGCGGACACGATGCATCGAGGACTGCGCCCTATTCGAAAACATATGGGAAGAGGCGCAGACAAGACGTGACAGAAAGGAGTGCGCACTGGGTTATATTGAACCCTTTGAATGTTAGCAAGTTGAAACAAAGCCAGAACATCCTCGTCTTCTGAAGAAGAAATGTTTTCGTCTCAAAAGCAGATACTTACATGCAAAGCTAAATGTGAGAAATGCGGTGTCGTCTGACTTGTCTTCGCGTCCCGTCCACGCCCTGTCTCTTTCGTATACTTTAAACGCGACCCGACGACGAGACATTGTACAGACGTCTGCGATGCGACCTCGTCTTACGTTTTTCTGTGTGTCCCGCCCCTTAGGGTGCACGGGTGCATTTTTTTTTTTTCTCCAGCAGATTTTATCCCAATTCTGAGCAAAAGTTTCCACTAAGTCTTTTCAGACTCTTTTCCTGCACCATCTCGAAAAGTCCCATAGCTTGTACGCATCCAGAGGGTCTAGAGAAGTGTCATTTTATCAGCGTTAGTCAAAATGCCAAAATGTAAGGACTAAATTACATGACATTTCGAGATAGCGCTTGACATTCCTATACTTTTTTTAACCGACTTCAAAAAGGAGGAGGTTCTCAATTCGACTGTATGTGTTTTTGTATGTTTGTTACGCGATTACTCCACTAATTGTGGACTAGTTTTGTTTCTTTTTGCATTGGGTTTACTCCCGAGGTGGTACCATTGTCACTTATACTGAATCTGAAGGTGGGATGCCATGGAAATCGAGGGAACTCATCAAATATTATACGCATACATAAAGCGATTTTGGTATTTTCATCAACAATGCAATCATTTTGCACTCAGAATGTATGATTTTGTGTAAAAAACTTTTTAACAAAAAAATTAAACCAACTTCCAAAAAACACTACAAAGCTAAAAATTACTTTAAAACTAAAAACAATAGGTACCAAAGACACCGACTTCGGAAAAGAAAGTAATTATCGCTTTGTTGTGTTTTTTACTTTTATCGAATTCTTTCGTTGGTAGAATGACATTTTGCTTAGAGCCTGGTCATCCAGGTCTTCGCCTCGACGTCTTTTTTCAGTCACCCATTACATAAAGACTCACGCCCAGCGTTTAGTGTGCTGACGTTAACAATGCCTAACTAACCCCGTTTGAGCCTGTTATAGTTCCCAGGAAGCGACAATCATTTTGCACTGAAATTATTGTTCTACGATTAATCTTGCATCTATTTACTTCAAGCTCAAATCCTAGAGTTACATTCATTCAAGCTAAAATAAAAACTTTCATGAACAAATTTCACACTTTGATTCAAAAATTAAAAGATTTGTCGTGCAAAATTACAAGCACATAATGTTTTTATTTGTCTTTAAACATTTTTAGGTTCAGTAATGCCATTGATATATGAAATTCATTTTAAACCTTTACCATTGACAGACAGATTAAAAAGTGTTCGATATTAAACTTAATTGAGCCGATAAGAGTACAGTCATTCATAAAAGATTGCACATTTTTAACGATATGTCAAACAGTATGAGTAAAGAATTACGAGCCTTGTAGCTTAAAATGAATTTAATTTTAAAGATTTATGGTTTCATTAGTCTGGTAAATTGACGAGAAATGGCTTGAACTTTCCATATAAGTAGGTAGGCTGAGATTATTGTACGCTTACTATACTTATTACATGATACTTTGGCCAACCTCGGATTCGAACCCACCAACCGTATTGCGTAATGAATTCGGCAAGGCAAATACCAAAGAGTATGAAAAATCGACTAATCATTACGCCATAAGGCTGCAGTAACCAGTAAGTAGTAAATATTGTACACTGAAGAGTAAGTAGTAAATATTGTACACTGAAAACCCAAAATTTCTCTCCTCTCTTTCAGTCCACCCAAAGGTTGTCTGTAAGAGATTGCCCTGTGCGATAAGACCGCCCATTGTTCACTTGCTTTTGTTTTTTTGTCCTGTGTATATATTTTTGAGGTGTACAATAAAGAATATAATAAATAAATAAATAACCCAACGAGACAGTTTTAACAAAAGGTCGACTTTAAAGAGCTTCTGTCACAGCTCTAGAACTCTCTGTATTTGTGTCCGGATAGGGTTAATCGACTTTTAATTGCTGTAGGCAACAGATGACTGAAACACTTTCTTGATTACAGATTCATATGATGTCCAGTACCGGTACACAAGAAGCCTACAAATGATTATATCACAACACTTCAGCGAGACAACTGTTATGCCTGGATTGGATGTAAGTATGTAGAAGAGTTATTGCTTAGCAAAAACATAAGCGATATAATGTTCTCAATGCTGGAACACAGGTCTCCCTCAGTGAGAAGTAGTGGGCAGTAGTCCACCACGTGGGTCGAGTGCGGGTTATTATTATTATTTTATTTATATTCACATAATGCTAAGTAACTTATCAACTAAGCCCCACAAAACCGTAGTAATGGTTTGACTGTGGGATCGGTGAGTCTCTATACACTAATTATTAAATTTCATACTTAAAGCTAATTATTACTTAAAGACACATTTTTAAATAATATTTCTTAAACGATTTTAGCTGTTTTTATTAGTTTCACTCCTTATATCTGCCGGCAGACTGTTCAATAGATATGGTACGAGTATTCGTTTTTTAGGGTTTATTAGTTTCACTCCTTATATCTGCCGGCAGACTGTTCAATAGATATGGTACGAGTATTAAGTAGTTTTAGGTACGCAGCCTCCAAATGTTGGAATAACATTCCACCGCCGATTAGGGACATAACGAATATAATAACTTTTAAGACTAAACTTAAGACATTCGTTCTGACATCACAAATAAAATTTAATGAAATTAATATTGACAAATCATTTATCTAATTCTTATTTTCTCTTATTTTAATTTAATTCAATCCAATATATATTATTTAATATGAATAATTTCCACGATAATTTAAAAATTGTTTAATCCATCAAGTGGTGTGCCTATATTTCTAGGAAATGAGTCGGGAAGAGGTTGGCTGGATGTGATAGGCGGGTTGTCTATGCAACACTATCATTTGGGGTTTTTTGAGGAAAAATGTAACCACCATATTGTAGCACTTATTATACTTTATATTATAATACATTATATATTTTTCTATTACTTTATATTATCTATTTTACATATTTTTAAGTTTATAAGTTAAGCACCTACATAATTATTCACGTTATGACATTATTTTAAATATCTATTTTATTTACCCACGTCCGTGTGTCACTAGCGGGGTGCCAACTGAAAATCAGCGCTGGGTGCCTGGTGCCCAGCAAATGCTGAGTTGGTAACCCTTTCGGTGTGGGCACGCTCGGCGCAATCATTCTTAAACCTTGTTTGTACTTTTTTTACTGTTCTTCTCTGTTACTTTGTGATTGTTGTTGTTGTGTTGTGTCTATGTCGAATAAATGTTTTCTATTCTATTCTATTCTATTCTATTCGTTTTTTTGGTGACACAAAGTAATTAGTGACTCTGGGTACATTGAATCTGCCAGCAGCCATATATCGTGTGTTATGGTTATTGATTACGTAAGTTAAGTTATGCTCTTGGGTACCATAGTGGTTAACTGCTAAAAAATATGTTTGTAACTGATCGGTAGAATTTTACATCTTTTGAATAGTTTCCTATAATCTCCTTTACAGCTGTTTTTAGTTTTTTGAGTTACAAGTAGTTTCAAAAATCGATTTTGAAGAGCTTCTAACTTATCCAAGTTGGTTTTGAATGTTAATCCACAGCTGTCAAGAGCATAACTCATAATAGAATCCACTAATGACATGTATACACATCTTTATATATTAAAAGGAATCTTAAAGCTTAGGTTATTGGTTAGAAGTAGATATTTTTTACCCGACTGCGCAATGCAAAGGTAGGTAATATGTTTAGTAGTCAAGCGCACCAAACGCTTCCAAACATCCTTCATAATGCGCACAGCGAATGAATGGAACTCACTACCTGCGTCTGTGAACAGGCTTCTTCTGGGTAAGCTCACTCCATCGTCGACTTTGTCTCTGTCACCTAGACTATAGTCAAGATCAAACCCAGCACAAATAAAAAAAAGAAAATGTATGTATGTTTGTTCTTATGTGGCGTTTTAGAGATCTAACGCGTTGACTGATTTTGATGATTCTTACGTCTATTTTTATTTAAATACTGGTTTACCCTACATCCACTTTAGTGCCGTAAAACGGTAACTTTCTAAAGCATACTCCTTAGTATCGGCTAGGTCATACGTTTTTTTTTGTTCTGTGGGCTAGGTTAAAAGGTTTGAAAAAAATATACATTTAATATTGATTCATGTATACTATTTTGAATACATGGTTTTTTCGTATAACAAATAGTTTTGCTTTAAAAAAATAATTAACAACACGATAGTTTTTCGCTACTTTTAGATACTCCTCCAAAACGACTTGGATGTTTAAAATTATTTTTGCTCAGATAAATTGATGGCTGGAATATCTTCATAACTAAAATAGCATATGTAAATCAAATAATATTTTGCAAACAAAACTGTTGAAAAGGAGGTTCAATATTGATATTTTTGCATCGAGCGGGCGCACGGTCAGTACTGTATTACTGTATATATCGCCTTAACATTTTAAAATAATCAAGTTCTAAAGACATCTCTCATAACTAAAAGTCATTTCAATATTTATGTCATGCAAAAATTGAGCTTAAACATTACCAAACCTTTGTAACTTGGTCCTCATAGATACCCTAGCTTCAACTGAAGAGAATAGATAAATATGTCGGATTCCTACGAACTAAAGCCACAATTCCTAACCCTTCCACGAGCCTAAAATGTACAATCTTAGCTTCCGAAAGCTTTCAGAAATATAAAGCTTCTGCAGCGGCTTCACCTGCTTGAAAGTCAAGAATTGTCCCGAGGGCACCTATTCCCAGGATAAAAAGTATCCTATGTGCTATTTCTGACTACAGTCTATCTTTGTGAAAAAGTTCATCTAGATCCGTTCAGCCCTTCTGGCGTGCGTGATTGAATAACAAACACAAACATCCAAACCTTTGCATTTATAATACGAGCTTTTTGCAGCGGTTTTACCTGCGTAAAAGTAGAAAATCTACTGCGAGGGAACATATTCCCGTGATAATAAGTACCTTATGAGCTATTCCTGACTACAATCTATCTCTGTGCCAAATTCCATCCAGATCCGATCAGCCGTTCTGCCGTGATTGAGTAAAACTAATAAACATACATACTTAGACAGATTCACATCACATCACATCATCAGCCTATTAATGTTCCCACTGCTGGGACACAGGCCTCCTCTCTATGAGAGGGGATGGGCCGTAATCCACCAAGTGGGCCCAGTGCGGGTTGGTGGATATCACATGTCTAAGAATTTTGGTTCTAGGACATGCCGGTTTCCTCACGATGTTTTCCTTCACCGTTTTGAGTGCAGTGGTGATGAAATAATTTACACAAAGAAAAGCGCCTGCCTGGACTCGAACCCACGACCTACAACTTTTAAGTCGCGGCAGATTAGACGGATTAGTCAGATGTTATGTCTCAATATATAATTTTATCTATTTTTATCAATGATTAGTTCATCTCATTCCGGTCTACCAATCTCAGCATGCTTCTAGGCTTTCACAATCTCGCAGAACTACACTTAGCCACAGAATGTTGTTAAAAGGTGTGGCTTTTACATGTCCGATTTATATCAACAATCCACATTTACGTAAAAACTTCCAAGAGCTTAGTTAACAAAAAAAAATCACCCACGTTTGCCCAATAAGAGGTTTTTGACACAAAAATCCAATAACATTTTCTTGGAACTGGAAATCTATCTTTTTAGATCACTGCGGTAATATTTTCCAACAAATTCAGTGTCGTTTTCAAATATTTATGATTGCATTTTGATTTAGACTCAGAAAACCAATTCTCGTTCTTCAAAGACGTTCAAATTCAAATCACTTTATTTGCTCGGCGGTAAAGTGTTGTGTACCTGTACTGGGTTGTGGAGGCAGTCGCTTCATGTAAAATACAAGTACTCAGCTGCATCTGATTAGACAGGAAGCCGACCCCAACATAGTTGGGAAAATGCTAAGCAGCTAATATTTTCTCGGCAACAATCAATGTCTACAACTTATCAATAAGAGCGTGCCAGTCTAAGCTAGCCTTTAAGTATACCAAAATGCCGTACTACGCTAGGCCAGCTTAAGATCAAAGTTTTGCCGCTAAGGTGCTACGTACTAATTCACTCACTGGAAGAGTTATTTTAATATAATTCATTTGAAGTTTTAACTAATTCTATTTTGTGTCCGTATTTTGCTACAATTTGTTACACAAAGAAAGCTTCTTAGTAAGCAAAGTTTTCCAAGCGTAGCGGTCAGTGCTACGGCGTAGCAGATTGCTACGGTGTAGCAAGCTCGAGTAGTGTTTTGCTACGACGTTTCTGCTTGCGAAGCAGCTAATTTCCATTTTTCTCTAGCTACGTGAGAAAGGCGTTTTGAATTAATTTTAGAAGTGTATCGTTCGCTTATAGGAAGGAAAGTACATTATGTATAAATCAAGAAATCTATTCGAACAAGCTGCAATTCAATAGATTCCTTATAATGTAAGGGGTAAACCACCATAATTATGTTCAAACACTTGCAACCCCAATTCAACCCAGGAAAAAATTGAAAACCAAATTCACTGATTGCATTGCGTAACCTATTCAATCAGTAGAAATTAGTACTCATATAGAGTGACAAAGTTTGTAAATGATAAAAAATGTGCGATTCCATTAACATGGCACAAAAACTAAAATTAGGATTTTTTTATTCGTCTTTTGGCTTTGTTACTATTTCAAATAATAATTTCCAATTACCTAGAACTACAAAAACATATTAATTTTATTACTAAAAATAACAAGATAACTACATAACAAAATAAGATTTTCTTAAAATTACTCTATTCTAATAAACATCAAGTATTAGCCTAATCAATTTAAGTATTACTTATTTTTCTACCCACGGCGTCTATCTTTGTAGTTAGGGTTACCAAGCTGCCAATCCTTTTGATTTACACTGAGAATTTCAAGAAAAAAATACATTTTATTTGTGTTAAGTTTAGACGATAAAAACTATGAATAAAAAAACTTTTTTACAAAAAAAATACTACCGACTTCCAAATAAGAAAACTACAAAGTGAAAAATAACTTTATTTTTGGAAGTAGGTGTCTTTCGTAGGTACCATTTTTTTGCGTTATGGACACCGACTTCCAAAAATAAAGTTATTTTTCACATTGTAGTTTTCTTATTTGGAAGTCGGTAGTATTTTTTAATTTTTCACTTTTTAGTTGTACCTACCTAATAGGTAAGTTGTTAAGTAATTTTCCTATAACGCCAGAATAGATTACCCAATATATCATGAAACTTGAACAAAACCTATCAAATGAGAGATCTACTTACCCCTTAAGAGCGTACTGTCGTGATGTTATAATATGAAATGATATAAACAATAAACAGACATGCGATTACCGCAGTCCCAAGAGATTTGCCGTTATTTATTGAAGAGTTATGTTGCATATCTTCGAATATTCTTCATGAGATGTTCACCAAATTAAAATGGGACCAATTTCGGAATATACTCTTTCAAACAAAAAAAATATTTTCAAAATCGGTTTACAATTGACGGAGATATCGGTGAACATACATAAAAAAAAATCATACAAGAAGTCGAACATAGAACCTCCTCCTTTTTCCAAAGTCGGTTAAAAAATACCTTTTAGCTTTTTTTTTAAATATTAAGTCAAGATTAAATAGGTTTCTTCTTCATCGTCAATCACAACATCGCTTACCATCAGGTGAGATAGTGGTCAAGCGCAAGCCAAATAATATAAGACTCAAAATTCAGTCTTATATTATAAATGCGAAAGTAACTCTGTTACGTAACGCCTAGCCGCAAAACAAAACTGATACTAATAAAAAAGATACAGCTTAGGACCTGAAGAAAGACTGGATTTCACTCATTATACCTGGAGGCCGAAGCCCTCGGCAGAAGCTAAGTCCTTAATAAGTTAAGGTGTAAATTTTACCCAAAAGGCCGGCTAAATTGTTCGGCATTCCAGTTTTTGGAACTGACAGCCCTATTTTGGTAGTCGGCCCAAGGGAGCAATAAGCTTGCCCGGGAAAAATTAGCATGTCTTCTGGGCCCTTGCAGAATTTAATTATTTTGCTTTGAGTCGAGACGTGATTGAGCAATGAGCAACAGGGATTCGGGATTTTACGGACCTTTAATTGAGACTTAAATTATTTATAAGTACTTGAGCATAAAATACCTGTTTTAACAAGCTTTTATTTAACTTGCAATGTATTTATGTATGTAAGTGTGTTCGGGTCAAATCTTGCAACTGAATTTTAAAGCTGTTATCTTAATACTCAATACATTTATTGCTTCCACATGTGAACTTAGATGGTAGGACAAATTTAGACCATTATGGACCCTGTCAGGCACTGCAAAAGTAGGAGAGAGGAAGAGGGCTTTTATTTGACAAAGTATATATGTATTTAGTTGATTAAAATTCACTAACATAATACATCTGCCACCAATTAAGATAAAAAAAATTATGCACGTTTATTTTGAATGACAATTGATGGTTGGCGTCATTCTAAATCCAATATGGCGGACGGCCCAAGATGGCGGACTAGTTATTTTTTGTGAAAAATACGGAAAAAGCATGTTTGTAAAATAATTTTTTTATGAATAATTTATTTAACTTTTTAGTACGTAAACATCCATTGTTAAGCATGATATTATAGTTATTATAGACTACCATGGAAATGTTTTATAAAATATGAACACGCCTATTCCTCGAAGGGTAAGGCAGAGGGCCACTTATAAAACACCTAAATTTACATCAGTTATGTGTGGTGGTGGCCCAGTGGCTAAGATCTCGCCCCTTGTACTTAAGCTCGTGGGTTCAAATCTGTACAAAGTGGCAAGTACGAATGTGACTTTTTCAAATTCATATGTACTTTCTAAGTTTATCTTGGACATCGCAGACAACGGTGAAGGAAAACATCGTGAGGAAAGCTAGACTAATATAGCTAATGTAAGTCTGAAATAGCCAAGTCAGAGGCCTGTGGGGTTCCAAGAGGCGGCTTAATTCTGACACCAGAGGTCGCCACATCCTCACACGAAAAGAAGAAGGATTACCTATTTCAGGCACATAACACGTGTGAACTTGACTTAGATTTAAGCAAAAATTTTACATTTCGTTTTACCTACTGATTTTAAATAAACTTTATTATTATATCGTTTAATCATCTTTCTTCTTATTAAATTACATTTTAAATATTAAAAAAAATTAAATTAAAATAATAATTTTAAAACACAAAATTAAATTAGGCCCACCGGTATCGGGAACAGGGTCTTGCTACTGGCGGTCAGGGCTCATTATTATTATTCGATGTCGATAATCGAAATGTAAAAAAAATAAGGATTGACCACAAGATTTTTCGATATTGCTTGTCAATCCCATACAATTTTGCCTTTTTGACAATCGCTGTCGCCTCGCTTTCGAAGGCAGTGGAAAATGTTTCTTACCAAATTATTATAAAAATATTAATAACTTGTCGTTCATGTGTTTCATGTGTTCATGTGTTTGAATCCAGGTTGCTAGAATAGGTCGTAGAGACTTTACTTGGTGTAATTTATTCCATCATCACTGCTCTCCAAGCTGTCAGGCAAGGGATATGTCCCAGAACAAAAAAATCTAAGAATTATGGCATCCAACGACTCGCCCTGTCCTCGAATAGTGAATTAACAACAACAATAAAACAACAACAACAACAACCACCTACAACACACAACAACAACAATAACAACAACAATACACAACAACAACAATTACAACAACAAACAACAACAACACACAACAACAATAAACAATTACAACATTATACAATTTGTGTCCCAGCAGTCAAAACGACCATCAGTTTAGAGAAAAAAAGCGGAATATCGCGACGAAACGAAACTTGTTAACTTTTGTGATTGATAACATTGACCTTACAAAAGTCAGTAAAATCAGAGAGACAAAACATGAGATTTGACTGAAGATTTAAGAATTAGAATTTGCGTACCACCAATAGAGTGAATAGATTAATTCTAGGCAAGCGTGCTTCACCGCCGACCAGATAATTGCATACCATCATGGTGTGATAGTGATCGATCGCGAGCCTATCAATAGTTTAATAATAATGGTTGCGCGAATAAATCATTGGTAAATAAATAATAAATAAATAGCTTTATTTACATAAGAAAAATAATACAATTTAGTGAAGTCCCTGACTCCTGTGCTAGGTGATTAACCTGTGTTACAGTACTTGGTAACATTTTGGTGGTCGGAGTTGCGTTGTCTTGCTTCTTACTACAATTATAAACGTAAATGTTTGTGAGGATAGATGAATGGATGTTTTATACTTTACAGAAATATAGCTTGAATAATACAATATATCACACAAACGCTATAATTTATAAAGATATTGGGCGAACTACAGATTAATACAACGCGGGCGACAGCTAGTGTTATATAATTGAATAAAAGACGTTGCTGCTGCATAACTTATATATAAGTACTAAAGAATACCATACTTAAAACAAACGCAACTATGATAATAAAGAGAAAATTATTCTAGCAAACAATATAAACCCAGGTCTTTCAATTGAAGTGCCATTTAAATTCAACATTGTATTATATTCAGAACCGTTCTTTGTTTTCCGATTTCAATTTTATAGTGTACACTTCACCAGTTGAGTTTCTACCTTGTTTCTGGAAGGATAAAGTTGATTCTTGGTTGCAGGTCAGTCTACAATGTACGCTGAATGGACCACATCCTGGGAGATTCGTGTGGGAACGAGACGGTATTGTTATATCGTCTAATACAGATTCTAGGTAAGTTTCTGTTAATAATATTTTCTGTTTTAATACTAGTATTTCATAGTCCCACACGCAAGGCAAACGCCTATTCTCTTTAAATACAAGTAATATGGAGAAGAAACGATGAGCATTGATCAATGGATGTAGAAAATTTTTACTATCAGGCCCAAATGTTCGCGAAAAATTCAATCATCAATAACGATTCGATAGTCCCAAATAATAAATAATCATAGGGACAATGAAAAGATGTTTGTTAAGGAGGACGTGGCCTAACGGGCCACAACATAGGCGCCACAGGCAGCCGACTTTGCAGGGGCTGTTTTAACGCCAAAGAATCAGCCGCCCACGTTATCCTGGAATGCGAGGCCGTGGCATCTTAACGTGAAGAAAGCCTCGGAACAGTGAAGACTCCGTAAAGCCTGTGAAGCTCTCAGGAAGCTTCTGTATTTTTGGACGGAGCTTGGCCGGCTATGTTAGTCAGTACCCCTAGACTCAACGGACCGAATGATAGTCGTAAGTGCGGAAACGAGAGTCCCTACTACTACTAGTCCGAAATAGATCTAAGGGTCTAAACAAAGTGTAATTATACCAGCGAAGGGGGTTGTCCAAATGTCAAAATGAAAGAATTGACTACGTGTCATTTCAGTAGCTCTTGTCAAAGAGGATGAACCAATTAACATCAGTTTAAAATTGGAACGTTGACTAAGGTCCAGAAATATAGCTGTCAAAGTTTGTAACGTACCTACTACGGGCGTGAAAATCAAGTTTACATTTATATCATATTTAATACTTTAAAGCACTGACATTCATTAACTCGTAACTCATATTTGCTTTAACCAATCTCAGGTATTATGAGCAAACGAGGAGGGATCAAAAAGTAGTGAGAATGAGATAGAATGATAATGACTATTGATAACTTAATAATTTATTTTTCTACATAGTTTCCGAGTCTCTCTACACACCGAGTCTAACGCTTTTCCAAGGCTTCAATCCCTTTCACAAAAACAGTTTTGTCTTGGTCCTGCAAAAAGCTCTCCACGGCATCCATACCTCGTTATCGTCTTCGTACCAGTTTCCCCTTAAGTATTTTTCAATTTAGGGAACAGATAAAAATTGCTAGCTGCCAGATCTGGTGAATAAGGGGGGTTGTCAACCACTTCGATGACAGCTTTCTGAATGGCATCCATCGCAACTGCCGACCTGTGCGCGGGTGCGTTGTTGTGATGAAATAGCACGCCCCTTCGAAGTTTCCCTCTCCTTTTCTCTTTGATGGCATTCCTCAACTTAGGAATTAAAGCTGCATACTATTGGCCTGTAATAGTGGTTCCACGCTCCAGATAATCAGTCAACAATATCCCTTCTGAGTCCCAAAATATTGAGGCCATAACCCTGCCAGCCGATGCAACGACACGAAACTTCTTCGAGGCGGTGATGATGGCCGTTTCCATTGCGAAAATTGCTGTTTTGTCTCGGGATCAAAATGATGAAACCATGTTTCGTCCATTGTTACGAAACGAGACAAAAAGTTTTCAGAATCTTCTTGAAACTTGTCCAACAATATCTACGAAATGTCAAGTCGATTTTGTTTCTGACTGGCGGTTAACATTCTCGGCACCCATCTTGCGGAGATTTTTCTCATATTCAAAGATTGTTTCAATATGGATTGAATACTTCCATATGAAATGCCCGTTTCTTGAAATAAGTATCGGATGGTAACGCTTCGATCGCTCAATACAATTTTCTCGACTTTCACAACATTTTCTTGGGTGACTGACGTCGATGGACGGCCACAACGATGTTCATCTTCCGCGCTCGTTCTCCCTATTCGAAATTGAGAATACGGCGGAGCAGACTCTTCTAATGTTGCCTCCAAATCGCAATGAATCTCTTGCGTCGTTAACTTTTTTTAAAAGAGGTATTTAATAACGGCTCGCACTTCGTTTTTCTCCATTTTCGAGAACACGTGCCGACACGAAGCAAACAAATGACTACATTCAGAAAAAAACAAAAGAGAATCGAAGATTTTTTCTTTATTAATATTACAAATATGTATCTTAGCTATGTCTGCCTTTTTAGTTTTTTCTTACCAAGGAGTATGTCGTTCTCACTACTTTTTGATCCCTCCTAGTAATATTCACAACCATAAATTATTTAGGAAAAAAACACAAACAGTGAAGTTTGATATATCGGAGAACTTACGCTCACACACCCGCGCCCCTTTACACCAGCGCCTAATAAAGCGCGAATCCACAGGACAGCATGACTAGGTTTAAGTTTAATTAATTTCGATAAAGACTATTTGTATTCATTATATAAAATGTCAAAATTGTATGGAATCTCCCAACCAACCAGCAACCAATCGCAATCGCGACGCTTTCGTTGGTAGAATGTCACTTGTCTAGAGCGTCAGATTGACCACAAGACATTTTGGTAGTGCATGTCAAACGCATACCTTTTGGACACTCTTTATCGCTGACACAAAGTCACTTTCTCCAACTAGGTCCTCAGGATATTTTCATTATTTTACGAAAATAATATGACGTTCCTTGAATGCACCTGTCTTCAAAAATCTCAAACGATATATATCATTTAGTACCTACGTTGAATGACAATAAAATCTAACAAAACAATCATTTTGCCATAGTCAAGTATGAAGCAGATATAATCGTAACATTACCATACTGTAAAATGGTAATTCTATTTCAATCCCTATATAGAATAGTCAAATCACTTCAGTAAACGTAAAATCGATATTCTCGAAGGTTCGTAAGTAAATCCTGGAAAGTATAACGTTCAGTAATGGAATCTATTCAGGGAATGTGTACTAGAAAATGACAGCCATTTAAAACTACGGTGAAGAGCTGGAGCAATGTCTGTGTACATTTGAGAAATGTCTGTGCTGGAGAAATGGCTGTTTTTTTTTGTATCTATTATAGGCTTGCGCTTGACCACTATCTCACCTGATGGTAAGCGTTGATGTGGTCAATGATGGAGCACGCTTGCCTAGAAGTATCCTATTCACTCTTGACTCAAATACCCCTAGATTGTAGCTATCGGGAAACACAGACTCCTTAGCTGTACGCATAATAAAAGTATTCTCAAAAGTTTCGTGCGTATGGGTGGGATGTTCACCATGTACCGATGGCGCATCGCCGTACATCTGGTAGTCCGATGATGAAACGGGCTGGGCGGAATTAGATCATGCAATTTCATTACACACTCCTCGAACTGTAATCGATAAAAAACCGACAAGCTGGCAACTCGGCGACGATGTTCAAAGCTTTGACTTAACCAGTGCCTCATCGCCGATGAGCTTCTTGGCCCGCTTTTCGATCGATTCTAGTGCATCAAGCTGGTATTTGGCAGATCCGTCCCAGAGATAAGAACAGTACTCCATGCATGATTGAACTTGCGCTTGATACAAGCTGAGCAGTTGTTCTGGCGTGAAGTAACTACTCACCTTTGCAAGGATCCCCAGCTTTTTGGCAGCCAGCTGAGCTTTTGCCTCAATGTATGGGCCAAAATTGAGAGCCGATGTCAACGTAACGCCAAGAATTTCAAGATGGTCAGTTATTGGTACGGTCACATCTCGGAAAGTTGGTAAAGTTAAGTTAAATTAAGGTAAATTTAAGTAAGTAAGGTATTATTAAATTTTTAAAGACGTTTAGTTTATTTAAAATTATATTTATTAGTACAAAACTGAAAATGCGATGGTCACATTCAGTTGAACGCCTGCAAAATAAATTTGTAATTTGTTCGTCAAGTAGGTATCAATTGAGCTGCAACCGCGTGCGTTTTCTCATCGCATTCATACAAGCAACGTGCATTGTCATATTATATTAAACCATATTATTAGGTCCTTACTTATGAAATTACTGTTTTATGAAACGGGCCACTTTGAACTTTGATAACTTCGGGTAGACTTGGAATTATAAGTTTAAATAAACCGTACATTTAAGGCACAACACTCAAACAAAACCTATAGAAACAAAAGAATAAATATGTTTTTTAAAGGAATCATCATCAGCTTTTTTTAATGTTCCCTCTGCTGGGACACAGGCCTCATCTCTGTGAGAGGGAATGGGACGTAATCCACCACGCAGGCCCAGTGCGGCTTTTTGGTTCTAGGACATGCCGGTTTCCTCACGATGATCCTGCACCGTTTTGAGAGCAGTGGTGATGAAATAATTTACACAAAGTAAAGCATAAAATAAAGGAATAATATGTTTTAAATAATATGTTTTAAATATATATACATTTGAACTTATAATTCTAAGCCAAAAGAAATTCCTGTAGTTCAATAATGACCCGTTTCATAAGATAACAATTAGTGAAATTGTGGTAAAGATCAAATTTATGGAACCTTTTTTTTGCATGTTTCACCTCCTACTGCATACTTGTTTCGGTGGTGACTTGCTTATTAATTGATTTGGGATGTACTACAGTGCACAAAGCAAAATCAGTCGCTGCTCTCTTTTTTGTTAAAATGGAATCGGATTGATATTTAATATTTTTTATTTATGTTGACAACACTATAGCTCACCATAGCCATGGATTTGATTCATTATACACTATGGAATCTTGAATATATGATCACAAAACCCCTCTGAGTACCAGGCTACTAGAAGACCAATAAATATAATTGTTGAATCACGGATATAAAATCTTACTGAAACACATATTCGTTAATTACTTCGCAAACATTATCTGCATCTGCAAATACGGCTTATTAAACATACTGTGGATACGAATATTTTTTGTTTCATAAAAATCTACGTAAAAAATATATTCTTTAACAAAAAGAAGTCTTATTTCTGGGTCTGATTTTAACTGACGTGGTTCGATAGTTTAGATTTTTTATCTCAGTGGATTAAATAGGATTAAAGGCTCATCCAAAAGTTAAAACAAACCAAAATAATTAACATTAAGTAGTATCTACTAAAGTCTCCGCCAGATAAAAAAAAAATTAAAGTCATTAATTCGACTTGTACCAAAAAGTATCTTTATGCAGATATTTTGATAATGTTGATCTCAAATGAAAGGTATAGGCGTAGACCATTTTATCTGTTTAATTCATGTAAATCGGTTCACGCGTTTATGAGATATTAACTCATTACTGGATGCCAAGTGAAAAGGGCAAGGACGCCCCTTACCGTGATACGTTTGTTTTGATCGTGTTAGCGACACTGCCTTTACATTCTTTTCGTATCGTTTTGAAATATTGGAATACACTGGTAGACAGGTTTTAACGATTTTTATTTTTTTATTATCTGGCGGTGACCTTAGATAGTTATATATCACCAACTAGCATTTAGCAAGTGTATGATAGCAATCCTTAGGCGATTTACACACTGCCCCGCTATACGCTACGGCACAGATAATATAATACTAGCATACAGATGCCTCATCCCATACAAAGAAACCGTGCCGACGTAACTAGCGTTTTTCATCTGATTATACCGATTATTTTTTGTAAATCGATCGCGCTCGGTTCCGTTCCATGGCGATAGATAGATTACCATCTATATCCGTGGAACGGAACGGGACCGATCGCGATCGAAGTACAAAAAATAATCAGAATAATCAGTATAGAACGTTGGCACGGTTTCTTTGTATGGGATGAGACACCACTGGCTACGGGGTGCGTGGCGGCGAATTCTCGACACTGCGCGTGAATGCGTTTTCTGTGTGATGCACTACGCGTGTTTACAATGCAAAGAGAGATATTTTCACGCAACGTAAGAACACGCGCATTACGCACCGCATTACGCAGCGTGCGAATAGCCTTATTTATTTTTTTATATAACTCGAGGCCTTTTCTCTTCACTGGGAAAGTTAAATCTAATGTTTATTAGTTTAATCAAATGTATTTTCTTTATACTTCTGATCCTTTATTATGGATTCCAAGATCGCGCGGGTTTATGCAGTTTTCCAAGACCCAGTTTCACTTCGATTTTTGTCTGTTTAATAGCAATAGGCTAGACTTCAAAAGTTGAGATATTTTATAATTATTGATAGGCTCGCGTTTGACCACTAACTCACCTGATGGTAAGTGGTGACGTGGTCAACGATAGAACATAAATGGTATATCCTTTCAAGTGATGCAATCGCGATGTTTATGTACACATCACACATCACATCATCAGCCTATTAATGTTACCACTGCTGGGACACAGGCCTCCTAACTGTGAGAGGGAATGGGCCGTTATCCACCACGCGGGCCCAGTGCGGGTTGGTAAATGTCACATGTCTTTGAATTATTGTTTCTAGGACATGCCGCTTTCCTCACGATGCTTTCCTTCACCGTTTTGAGAGCAGTGGTGATGAAATAATTTACACAAAGTAAAGCGCCTGTCTGGGCTCGAACCCACGACCTACAAATTGTAAGTCGTTTATGTATCTTGTCTAAAATATACTGCTCTTTCAGATACACAATAGGCCAGACAATGGCCCCAGACAGCGGAGTGATCACTCAGCTCAACATATCACATCTGAGGGTGGATGATGGTGGCCTTTTCTCCTGTGTGGCTCACCATGGCGATAGTGTAGTGGCACACCAAGATCGACTCAATGTTTATGGTAAGTTTGTTTTACGCAAAATCGCAGTGACTGTGAGTAGAGATACTGTTACCGCCATATACATCACTAATGTCCAAAACTACTTACTTCAAGTCTTTTCAACTTTTAGTTATATCGGAATGTGGCGGTAGTAGCATCAGCATTGCATTTCCCTTCAGTGACCTTCCTTCCTATTCATTCCTGCAGCGCCTACCATAGGTCAGAGCGAGACAGCCATACAGGGCCAGAAGAAGATTGACCGTAACGGACGCCATATTGAAAGAAAAAAAGTTCGTTCTAATACGCCGCCGCGAAAGCATCTCACCAGAGCTTTTACCGCTAATATATCTGGATTCCGCAATAAATCCAGGTTTTCGGGTCTATATTTAAACTAGACCTACTTACTTATCAAGTTACATTGATTTGAAGTGCTGTGTAAGTAATAGGAATCATCAGTGAAACCACGCTGGCTTGCCGCGTGGTTAACCTACACATCGAGGACATACAAGGTGCTAGCAGCAGGAAGGCAACTCCGGACCTCAATAAAGGTAAGACGCTGCATCCTGTGTCCTTGTCTTATTCCTGTTTCCCCATACCAAAGAATAGCCTCATTTCCAATCAATGTATGCTGCCACATAAAGTTTATTACAGTCCACAAACCGCCGATTCTCATAGCAAGGCTTTGAATCACCGCTCCAGTCTTTTAGAAGTCTGGAAAGAGCTGTTTAGACAGTTCTATCCATTTTCATGGTAAATTCCCCGCACCCCCTCATGTTAGCGTTTAAGAACCACCTAAAAGGCTCGCGGCGCTAACATTTTGGTCCTTCGAGCCGGATTCATATCCTATTTGCAATCCACCTCAATAAATATTAGACGATCTTCATTCCATTCCCTAAGGAAACCCGCACTCGGATCTGAATTCGTTCAGATTCAACTAGTTAATTACATTCGTGTCATTAAAATCACCTACTTAAAATAATAAATTCGTTTATAAAATACGTTTAGTAAATAGGTACCTACGTTTCAATTGTATCTAACAATCAGTCATAGGTGGCTTAAGTTTAGTCATAGTTACATTGCATCGTAGCACAAAGTACCTACACATTCCGCTATAAAGAATACCCGCTACCCGCCGTTTAATATTATCAGTTTTTTTACATCAGCTGTTTGTTATCGCGCGCATTATAGTTATAGAATATAGGTTGTTTACGCACTATCTAAGATAGGTTGAGAATTCACTAAGTGCATTCCGATCTATTTACTTGAACAGGTTCATTTCATTGTAATAAATCAAGATGCCTCGGCCTGCAGTTGATGCTAAGGATAAGAAAGCTGATGAGTTCGCCTCATCGCATTTAAGTTCAGAAATCATTCTCGTAGAAGCTAAACGAAATGCCCTTTTTGAATCAATTCAAATTGTATTCGAAAGGGCGAAAAGGGCACACATTGACAACGAGATGGTGGAGAGTTTTCTGGATTCAGTCGCGACTATTGATGAAACTCGATCTGAATTTAGGGATCTCGTCAACGAACACAATAGGCTACTTTTAGAAATTAATCCATCCGCGAACCCTAACTATCAATCATTGATTTCATTTGATGATTTATTTTGTCGTATCAAACGAGTGTTAAAGCAGGTTGAGCCTGTGCCTTCGAGGGTGAACGCTGACGATGATCAGAAGGTCATTAGATCTAAACGGCCTACTTTAGCGCCAATCGAAATTGTGTCATTCGACGGTGACATTCGCAATTGGCCCTTATTCTATGAAAGCTATAAGTCCACAATACACGAAAATCCTTCGTTGACAGACGCTGAGAGACTGTACTATTTGATAGGAAAACTTTCCACTAAAGCACAAGCGGTATTTTCAGGCATCGCGCCGTGTCCTGAAAACTATCAAATCATCGTAAAGTGTCTCGTGGATAGGTATCAAGATAAACGCATACTCGCTTCTACGTATCTAGATCAGATGATCAATCTTAAATTAAATGGCCCCGCTTCTGCATCTAATATGCAAACATTTATGGACCAGTATGTAACTGCCGCAAACGCAATAAAAAATCTTGGAATAAATGACCTAACAGATTTTGTATTTTTACATATAGCACTAAAAAAGTTGGACGGAGAAACGATACGTGCTTTCGAGTCACAATATCGTGATGTTTCGTTGCCGACTTTTGGCCAGCTGACCGAATTCATTAGGAGTCAACATAGGATTTATCAAAACACACAGCCTAGTGCAGCTGGCGTTTCCACTCGTAGTTCTGTTAAATCTCGCAATAATGTACCAAACCCGCAGAGTTATGTAGCCATCGCGACTGCTAACAAAAAATGCCTATGTGACAATATTGTACATGATCACTTTTTCAAGTGTCAAAAATTCACTGAGATGACACCGTCCGCACGCTTTAAATGCGTGAAGGATAAAGGTGCATGTATCAATTGTTTAAGCATTAACCATAAGTCTCGCGATTGTAATTCCACGCTCAAATGCCGCACTTGTCATCAAAAACACCACTCTTTATTGCATTTCAATAGGTTTCCGAATCAAACCGCCTCACAATCTCATAACAGTGGATCGGTGCAAGTATCGAACTCCGAACCTACGATTCTTAGCGAGCCCGCCACGCCGCCGCCGCCGCTGTCGCCGTCCACACCGTTATTAAGTGCACGCGCACCGGCCGCGGCGCCTACTGCGAGCGAGCCGAGAGTATCGTCCTTTCACACTACATCCATTGCTGCGCCATTGCAGCTTAGTGCTAATGACGGCGACCGCGCCGCGCGATGTATTCGTCACACAACGATATTGCTATCGACCGCTCAAGTTGTAATCTGCGACCGAAATGGACAAAAGCATATTGTAAAATGCCTTTTAGATTCAGGATCGCAGAGCAATTTTATAAGTAAAGAATGTTGTAACCGGTTAGGTTTAGATTATAATAAAAATACGCAAATGATTGTTCGAGGGTTTGGTGGTTCAGAAAAACCTATCAAAGGTTCGACTGACTTTAAAATATTTTCTCGGTTTGACAAAAACATTTCTTTTGATGTATCGGGATTTGTCGTAGATCGCATCACGGATGACCTGCCCACAGTTCCCGTGGACGAGGCTGCCTTTACCCACATCGTATCATTGCCGCTCGCGGACAGCACGTTCGCGACTCCAACCGCCGTTGATGTTCTGCTTGGGGCATCTATTTTTCCGCACCTGTTGATGCCTGATACGGTACATAGCAGCAAGCATGGAATACCGCCCGCCATACAAACTGTGTTAGGGTATATTATAATGGGTTCCGCGCCCACATTTCTCGCCTATAAGTCTACTGCCGCATGTTGCGCTATCGTAAAAGACGATTTAGGCCACCTCCTCAAGCGCTTTTGGGAACTTGAGGAAATTTCCGCTCCAACCCCGACCAGTCAAGATGACATTGAATGTGAAATTCATTTCCGCACTACTACTACGCGTGATTCTAGTGGTAGGTACACCGTTGCGTTTCCATTTCGCGACGATGTTTATAAATTGGGAGATTCTTTCTCCACAGCGCGTCGACGTTTTCTGTGCTTGGAAAAGAAGTTGGAGTCGTCCAGCTTTCTACGCACTGCCTATGACAATATCATTCGTGAATACATTGATAAGGGTTATGTAACCGAAGTAGGGCCTATTGACAGTAATAGTATAATATCCACCGCCGCTTCCTACTTCGTACCACATCATTGTGTTCAGCGCCTGGATAAGACGTCCACAAAGGTCCGCATGGTTTTAGACGCTAGTTGTAAAACTAGCACAGGTTTATCCTTGAATGATGTTCTTCATCCAGGCCCTAATTTACAGGGTGACTTGAATAACATTCTTTTGAATTTTCGGCTATTCAAAATCGCCATTTCAGCAGATTGTAGGCAAATGTTTCTTCAAGTAGGAATGTTAGAGCGAGACCGCAAATATCAAAGGTTCATTTATCGTTTCCATCCGGAAGATAAATTGACAGTTTTTGAACTGGCTCGTGTTGCGTTCGGTATGAAGTCGTCCGTATTTCACGCAATCCGTGTTGTTCATCAGCTGATTGCTGATGAAGGTGAGAGATTCCCAACTGCAGCTGCTATAGCAACCGCTTCTACGTATATGGATGACGTCTGCTACAGCATTATGTCAGATGATTCAGCGCAGGAAAACGAGAACGTTGCTATCAATTCATGTATCGAACTTATACAATTATTTAAATGCGGTCAGTTCGACCTCGTGAAGTGGACGAGTAACTCGGCCGGTGTCCTTCGCGCTATTCCCGCCTCGCATCGAGCTTCGTCAGATCTCGAAATTGATAAAAATGTACCTGACAAAGTTCTAGGTACACTTTGGGACAAATCCGATGACGTTTTCAAATTCAAGGTCGCAATGCCAGACTCAAGCTGTACTAAGCGCAGTATCTTGTCAGTCGTAGCGCGCTTATGGGACAATCTAGGGCTGGTGGCCCCCGTCATACTTCATGCCAAGCTCCTGATTCAGGAGCTATGGTTATTGAAGTGCGACTGGGACGAGGCCCCCCCGCAACGCATCGTAATCCTCTGGAGGCAGTTCTGTAGCGAACTGCCCGCACTCAACGAGATACGCGTTCCGCGTCATCTCGGGGTAGTGCAGGGTTGTGTAGCAAACCTGTTAGGATTCGCTGATGCAAGTGAGCGTGCTTACGGCGGCGTCGTTTACTTGCAAGTCAAAGATAACGCAAATACGACCGTTAGGCTTGTGTGTTCGAAATCGAAAGTTTCGCCGCTTAAAACTATTTCGATTGCTCGCTTAGAATTGTGCGCTACAGTTTTATTATCCACGCTTATGCGTAATGTGCTGAACAATTTTGAGCCAAGGTATAAAATTTCGAATGTCTTCGCGTTTACCGACTCGAAAGTTGTTCTTTGTTGGATTAATTCGTCTCCGCATCGCTGGCAAACTTTTGTGGCAAATCGTGTCGCAAAGGTGGTCGATAACATTCCCGCAAGTTGTTTTCATCACGTGGCAGGCATTGAAAACCCTGCTGACTGTTTATCGCGAGGTTTATCACCCGCACTGCTTGTCAATCACCCTCTGTGGTTTACTGGACCCCCATGGGCATCCAGGCATATGTCAGAGTGGCCTATTTCTGAATTCGATCGCGAAGACGTTAGTGAAGTACCGGAACTGAAGCCCTCTGCGCACGCTATAACAGTGGGTGGATCAAAATCAATAATTTATGAGCTCGCTCAACGTGTTTCCTCATGGTCAAAGTTACTTCGCATAATTGTCTATATGTACCGCTTTTCAAAATTACTACCGCGCAGATCTTACATGAACAAATCTGATTTAGTTTTTGCTGAAATTAAAATAATATCCGCATTACAACAAGTCTACTTCAGTGACGATATAAATAAATTAAAAAATAGTGAGAACTGTTCTTCCGCTGTGCAAAAACTTAAACCGTTTTTAGACGCGAACGGTCTCATCCGCGTTGGCGGTCGGTTGACTTATGCAGAAATCAATTACGCACAGAAACACCCTTATGTATTACCTAAGCACGATCACGTGATTGATATCTTAATCGATTATTATCATCGAAAGCATTTACACGCCGGCCCTGAATTGCTTATGTCCTTACTTAGGAATCAGTATTGGATACTGGCAGCGCGACGCGTTATTCGTCATCGTATTCACAAGTGCAATACGTGCTTCAGAGCAAAACCACGTCCAACTTTTCCGATTATGTCAGACCTGCCTGAGTTCCGCGTCACCCAAGTTGACAAGCCATTCACGCATACTGGATGTGATTATGCTGGTCCTCTCCAGTATACACCGGTTCGTGGAAGAGGCATTAAAAGCCGTAAGGCTTGGCTCTGTATTTTCACGTGCCTGACAACCAGGTGTTTGCATATAGAGATCGCTTCGGAGTTAAGTACCGCCAATTTCCTTGCTGCTTTGAAACGATTTCTAGCACGTCGCGGTCCTGTGCAGTGTATATACACTGACAATGGTACTAATTTTGTCGGATGTAGTTCTTACCTTCGCGACCTTTATAGGTTCCTCGATGAGCATCGCCCACAACTTGAATATGAGCTCTCAGAAAGTCGCATAGAGATGAAACGCATAACACCCCAGTCGCCTCATATGGGAGGTTGCTGGGAAAGCATGGTAAAGGTGGTAAAATCTCATTTATTCAAGATTATCGGTCAACAAATATTATCGTATGAAGAGCTGTTGACGGTGTTAACGCAAATCGAGGCACTTGTAAATTCGCGACCACTGACCGCTATGAGTAGCGACCCTTCAGAGCCTTCTGCTCTTACGCCGGCTCATTTTCTTAACACTGCGCCCCTTCGCTCTCTGCCTGCTCCCCAGGTAGAGAACGTAAGTTTGCTAGACAGACATTCAATTTTGCACAAGATGGTGCAGTCTTTCTGGCAGCGATGGCGAGTAGAATATCTGCATCAATTGCAATCTAGGTCCAAGTGGAATATTCCATCCACTCCAATCCCACTGCGATCGGTAGTAATACTAATTGTCGACAATGCTCCACCATTTACTTGGCCACTAGGTGTGGTGGAGGCTGTTCATACCTCGAAGGATGGCACAACGCGGTCTCTTACCGTTAGAACTGCTAAGGGTAGCCTGGTCCGCCCAGTTGTCCGTGTGTGCCTTTTACCGAGCCAATAAGAGCGTATTTAGCTCTCTTATCTTTAGGTTAGTTTAGAGATAGGTTTATTGCAAATAGGTAATGTAATTCGCGTTATTCTCTGACTCTTTTTAGAGCAGACTATCCCGCAAATAAATTGTTAAGGATTCTGATTCTGTCTGGATCAGATCCTATCGCTCAATTATATAGTATTAAACTTTGTAATTTTTTATGGTTCACTTCTTTAAAGGCAACCCTTTAAGGCCGGGAGAATGTTACCGCCATATACATCACTAATGTCCAAAACTACTTACTTCAAGTCTTTTCAACTTTTAGTTATATCGGAATGTGGCGGTAGTAGCATCAGCATTGCATTTCCCTTCAGTGACCTTCCTTCCTATTCATTCCTGCAGCGCCTACCATAGGTCAGAGCGAGACAGCCATACAGGGCCAGAAGAAGATTGACCGTAACGGACGCCATATTGAAAGAAAAAAAGTTCGTTCTAATACGCCGCCGCGAAAGCATCTCACCAGAGCTTTTACCGCTAATATATCTGGATTCCGCAATAAATCCAGGTTTTCGGGTCTATATTTAAACTAGACCTACTTACTTATCAAGTTACATTGATTTGAAGTGCTGTGTAAGTAATAGGAATCATCAGTGAAACCACGCTGGCTTGCCGCGTGGTTAACCTACACATCGAGGACATACAAGGTGCTAGCAGCAGGAAGGCAACTCCGGACCTCAATAAAGGTAAGACGCTGCATCCTGTGTCCTTGTCTTATTCCTGTTTCCCCATACCAAAGAATAGCCTCATTTCCAATCAATGTATGCTGCCACATAAAGTTTATTACAGTCCACAAACCGCCGATTCTCATAGCAAGGCTTTGAATCACCGCTCCAGTCTTTTAGAAGTCTGGAAAGAGCTGTTTAGACAGTTCTATCCATTTTCATGGTAAATTCCCCGCACCCCCTCATGTTAGCGTTTAAGAACCACCTAAAAGGCTCGCGGCGCTAACAGATACCATTGCTAATATATTCGTGTTCGCGCATTGCGGAGAGTAAAAGTTTCGATTTTTATAGCCGTAGTCAGAATAGTGATGATTCCTGGGTAAACAATAAAAAGTATTTAGTCCGCCGTCAGTAAGATTTATCAAAAAATATTGGACACAATTTTTTGCTCTATCAAATCAATACAATTTTACAAAAATTGCGGGCATCAAAGTAGACTTCTGACGTCACTTGTGAGCACGAGCCTATGGCATAAAAAAAAACTTGTGAGTAAAAAGTGAACTAAAACGTGACGTCACGTGAAATTTGAACGTTCTATATCGTTGTTATTTCTTCGGAAAAAAATTAAAATAGGGTTCTGTACCCAAAGGGTAAAAACGGGACCCTATTACTAAGACTCCACGATCCGTCTGTCTGTCTGTCTGTCTGTCCGTCTGTCTGGAACAAGGCTGTATCTCATGAACCGTGATAGATAGACAGTTAAAATTTTCACAGATGATGTATTTTTGTTGCCGCTATAACATCAAATAATAAAAACAGAATAAAATAAATATTTAAGTGGGGCTCCCATACAACAAACGTGATTTTTTTTGCCGTGCG
Organism: Orthosia incerta; assembly: GCA_948252205.1. Lineage (NCBI taxonomy): Eukaryota > Metazoa > Arthropoda > Insecta > Lepidoptera > Noctuidae > Orthosia > Orthosia incerta. The sequence goes on along the minus strand of OX411764.1, from coordinate 13,689,971 downwards.
CGAGGCCGACTCGCACTTGACCAGTTTTAAATATTAACAGGAGTAAGATTTCAGTTCGGTTTTGCCCAGAGGCATAAAAGGGATCCTATTCAAGGTCCGACTCGCAATTGTTTTTCTGTTATTTTCTTTTGTTTCGCACTCTCCCAGTGCAAACAAGAAAGTTAATTAGTATCTTAGCAACGAGAGTGGTGGTTTTATTTCATTAGCAACGTTAATATTGTCATTAGTATACGTTTCAGTGTTTTGCCTCGGACTCACGAGCTTACCAATGCAGTCCAAAAATGTTAGTTTGTAAAGGTTAAAAGACAATGTTAATCAAATTATGTTCGATAAGCTGCTGCCAGCGGATTCGCTCGCGTAAAGGTCTGAAAGAATCCCAGGGGGACGTACTGCTAGTATAAAAATATGGTGTATATTAATCTACCTCGTATGTCTACCCGTGTATTCAGTTTCATGAATAAAACAAAGGGATTTTTAAATGTATAACAGTTTTAGGTTTTCAAGCAAGTAATTAACAGAGAGGAGCTCGTGGCTAAATAATAACAGCCGCACTGGTCGATCATCAAGTTTAAGCAACGCTTGACGAGGTCGGTCCGTGGATCGGTGACCATTTCAACATACCGAGTTTCCTTTCGAAAGCACGATAAGCCGTTGGTCCCGGCTGTCATTTGAAGATCTTTGACAGTCGTTACGAGTGGTCAGAAGCTTGAGATCTGACACCAGTATTGCCAAGGGATATCGTGTTGCCCAGTTACTGAGTTTCTACAACCCAGGTCAGATAGGCAGTCGCTCCATGTAAAACACTAGTACTCAGCTGAATCCAGTAAGATTGGAAGCCGACCCCAATATAGTTGGGAAAGGGCTAGGCAGATTGAAGCAAGAATTCAACTGCCTGAAGAGTAGTTTTAAAAAAAACTAAACAATAAGTTGTATCATTGAAGGACTTTAAAGACAAAAACGTAAATATGTGAACTTTTTTAAGGTTCAGGATTGATGTACAGATATCTACTTTGTTCTATATAATATTTAACGTATTTCATCCTCTCCATCTATAGTCTGGGCAGAAATAAGAGAGAAACTCAAAACTTAGAACAAGATTTCAGATACTAAAACGTCAAAGATAATCTTTCTAAGTGCATCATATAAACTTCTAAACATCCCTTTTACTATTCAACGCCAAATAAAGGTTTTTGCCTGACCACTAATCCAATAACTAAAACAAAGATACGACACTAACAAAGCTAGGCAATTATACTGGCCACAGTTTGCACAATTCCTAGGATACCTAACCAAGATCCTAGGGTACGTAACCAAGTCCAAAGTTGTCTTCGCCATCTCGTGATTTCGCGCACCAGTTGACAATTTTGCGCTCCAGCTGTTCTTGTTCAGGCTTCTACAAAATGTTGTTTTGAGCATAACATGATGGATACGGACTACGGAGTATAGTTTTTGTATCAAAGATATTTAGGTTCTGAGTATTTGATGTGAGTAATAGTAACAGAATACCCGTTCTGATAATGGAATAGTTACATCGAGTATTTTTCTTTTTAACATCCATACATTGTATTTGGCATTTAAACTTAAAATATTTCGATTTGATTAACCAGCTCGTGTATCTCGCCTGATGGAAACCAAAAAAATAATGAACAAGGCCAGAAGACACGTGTTCACTCTTTCTTTGAGAGTTAACAGGTTATACGGGAGATCCAAAAGTTCACGAAATATATTCCATAAATTAAAATAGGGACATCTTTTGTTTAAGAGCTGCCGTAACAACTACGGTTTTCTTATGTATTCGTACACATATAAAATTGTTCTTTGATATTACATCACTGAAACTGAAAAACAATGCTGAAGAAATATAAAAAAAACATGTGGGAAAATATAATCCCCTTGCCTGCCTAGATATTGACACTAACTGTATACTCATATATACAAAAGAAATGAGTAACAAATTCTGTATAACAAAAAATAACACACGTAACAATACTGACTGGCAAATCAATAGATGAAAAAGTGTACGATGACCCCCGTTTCGTATATCGTTTAGAACAAAATTAAAAATAAACGTACAGTGAACTGAATTTAATGTCAGAAAAAATTACAATGTAAACCGCTGGCAACAGTTAGTCAAAAAATACACAATAATTATTTACCAGGCTACGAACATATAGCTCCCACAAAATCATTGTCGCTGACAGGGTATGGACGTATCTGCCTCATATTATAGAATTGGATATAACATACCTTTTGCTTCAGGGAATACAGGCATATTGTTATGAATATTTGAAAAAAAAGTATGACACGGTAACTGAGTCTTAAAAATTTATCACAGGATCTTAAAGTACCATATTACAGCAAATCACCATTCTTACCAGGTACAAAAGAACGTTCACATAAAAATACACGAGACCCAAAGACTGCAAAGGTATAACCGTACCCCACAACTTTTATGAAGAAACTGGAAGCCAAACTGTATTAAAATAAAAATAGAATAACAAAGAGATAAGGGTAGTTCACAAAGTTTATTTTCTCCATAAAGTTTGTGTATTGTGAGTGATATTGTTCTTAAGGCGAGTGCATACTTAGCAACAGCTTGGAGCTGTATCAGAATTTTAATGGCTTCTACTAGTAACTGGCTTGTTAGTAGCGATATCTCTTTCTTGAGAGCTCAGAGGTTCTAAACTTTTTGAAATTTCGACTATTGCGCACACACAATTTCTCTAGAGCCAATAGACGTAGTGGCATTTTACCAGCGATAATGATTGTCAAAAAACTTTTTACAAAAAAATACTACCGACTTCCAAATAAGAAAACGAAAAAGTGAAAAATAACTTTATTTTTGGAAGTCGGTGTCTTTCGTAGGTACCATTTTTTTGTGTTATGGACACCGACTTCCAAAAATAAAGTTATTTTTCACTTTTTCGTTTTCTTATTTGGAAGTCGGTAGTATTTTTTTTTATTTTTCACTTTTTAGTTGTACCTACCTAATAGGCAAGTTGTTTAGTAAGTTTCCTATAACGCCAGAATAGATTACCCGAATATCATGAATCTTGAACAAAACCGATCAAATGAGAGATCTGCTTACCCCTTAAGAGCATACTGGCGTGATGTTATGTTATGAAATGGTCTAAACAATAAACAGACATGCGATTACAGCAGTCCCGAGAGATTTGCCGTTATTTATTGAAGAGTTCTGTTGTATATCTTCGAAGTTCTTCATCAGGTCTTCACCAAATTAAAATGGGACTGATTTCGGAATATACTCTTTCAAACAAAAAAAGAATTTTCAAAATCGGTGCACAATTGACGGAGATATCGGTGAACATACATAAAAAAAAAAAAAACATACAAGAAGTCGAACATAGAACCTCCTCCTTTTTCGAAAGTCGGTTAAAAAGTCCAGTATATTTGTGGTTACACGTGTCATTTCGGTGACACTCACTGCCACGACTGGTGTGCACGGCCTCTAGCGGTAGCGACCAAAAACAAGAGAAATGAATTGAGCATAAGTTCCTACAAGTCTCACGAGCCAAAAACAGAAAACAGCTACTTTTTCAGCGAAAATTTCTCTATAACTACAAGACATATGATAAAAAATATAATGACAAAAAAAAACGACGCAGGTCCGTCGCGTCGTCTACAAGCCCTTGAGCGAAACTGAATGTTTCGCGCGAGCGCAACGGTTTATAAGGCAATATTTAGACAATTTATTAAAATAAAATAAGTACTCAAAAATTAAATATAAAATTTGGATTCGGTTTATAAACACCTCAAATTTCAAATTATTTACCAGTTATTTTTATATTCAACATATTCTTACACGTAGGCGACGCTTTCGCACATGATAAAATTGGCTTTTTTAAGTACAAATATAATAAACTTTCAAAAACAAAATTGGTGGCTTACTAGTATACTAGCCCAGTACACACCATTTTTTGCAGATTGGTATTCGCCACCAGTAAGCTGAAAAATCAATTGAAAAACCTGGTGTTTCGGGATTACGTAAAAACGTGTGTTAGGAATTTATTTACTCTAATTTTAATTGAGCAGTTATCAAAAATATGTAATGTACATTTACTAGATAACTATGTGACGTAAAAAGATTTATCATATATCTTGTAGTTATTGAGAAATTTGCCCTGAAAAAGTAGCTGTTATCTGTTTTTAGCTCGTGAAACTTGTAGAATAGGGGCTCGACAAAATCAATTAATTTGAAGAAAGTAAACGCAGCGAATGTGTGGCCAATACTTTCTCTTATCTGCATTACGGTGACAGCCCGTGACGTATACCATTCGGAATTCTAGAAAAAATAAAACAACTGGCTGCACAACCGCTTTGTATGCTGCCATTTTTCTGACCGTATGCACTTGACAGTTAGACAGGAGACACTTCGTCCTGTTTCTATGTCTATGGTAGCTGCAGAGGCTCTCAGTGCTCTATGGTTTTAATCCTTAACTAAATGTCAATTTCCGTGAATTTCCATCTTCTTGAGTGACGATCACTCAAAGAAAATGCCTTACTATCAAACAATAATCAATCTGACTAGCTTTGGTCCAACTATACTGGGGTCGGATTCTAGTCTAACCAGCTGTAGCTGAATACTAGTATTTTACATCGAGCGACTGCCTATCTAACCTCCACAACCCAGTAACTGGGTAACACTATACTCCTGGGCAAGACTGGTGTCAGATTTCTTGGCTTCTGGCTTCTGACTATTTGTAACGGCTGTCAAAGATCTGAAAACCAGCCAAGTGCGAGTCGGACTCACGCACGAGGGGTCCCGTACCATTATCGCAAAAAACGGCAAAAAAAAACACGTTTGTTGTATAGGAGCCCCACTTAAATATTTATTTTATTCTATTTTTAGTATTTGCTGTTAAAGCGGCAACAGAAATACATCATCTGTGAAAATTTCAACTGTCTAGCTATCACGGTTCATGAGATACAGCCTGGTGACAGACAGACAGACGGACGAACAGTGGAGTCTTAGTAATAGGGTCCGGTTTTTACCCTTTGGGTACGGAACCCTAAAAATGTCAGCCGGGTCCAACAGCTTTTCGTGCACACCGAGGCACTGAGGATTCTCGCTATGTAAAGATGGTCACCGACCTCGGCATGCCTTGATTAATCTTGAAGATCGACACGTGTGGCTCTCAAAAAAAAATTGAAAAACTATCATAAATTCGATATCCAGTTATACTTATATTATATTTTAGTGCTTCCAGTGCACATCGAACAGTCATTTCCGTTCCCAACCTCTGACTGGCAAATATTGCAGAAATACGAAAATTAATACCCTGACCGCTAGCTACGATTTCCAGGAAATTTTAGGCTATTGGGTCGGGACACACTATTCGATAAATATTAACTGAATGGCAGATTTAACTCGATGGTATTAAGGTAGAAATTGATCTGAGTGTAGCTTGGCGTGTTAGGTAAATAGCCTGATTAAATTACTCTGTATATTTCTGACTAGCTGTTCCATGCGGCTTCGCTCCCGTGGACTACCCCACAGGACCCATTCTCGGTATTAAAAATAGCCTGTGTCACTCAGGAATAATGTAGCATTCTATTGGTGAAAGAATTTTTTAAATCTTTCACCAATAGAACGTTTCGGCGCCTAACGGTACAAACAAACAAACAAACAAAATCTTTCCTTTTTATAATATTGGTATATTTGAATTGGGACAATCCCACCGCACTATTCCCAAACCACTGCAACTCCTGAAAGTCTGGCTTTCAGGAGTTGTGGAGAAATCAACAGTGGCGACCACCAGAAAAGCGCCGAGACAATGAAGCTCGACGAAGTCCCGAAGTCTGTGTATATTGGTATATATATATATAAATATTATATAAGTAATAAGTATAAGTTTTGATAATATTTTGGTACTTCCAGTGAACATCGAACAGTCGATTCCGTTCCCAACCTCTGACAAGCAAATATTGCAGAAATACGAAAATTTATACTATGACCGCTAGCTACGATTTCCAGGTTATTTCAGGCTATTGGTTCGGGACACACTATTCGATCGATACTATCTGGATGGCAGATTTAACTCGATGGTAATAAGGTTGAAATTGATCTAAGAATGCAGGGGCTTTAGTACATAACATCGGTGTCGTCGTTGGTTTAGTGTTCGTAAGCGCTACGTTTGATGCCCGGTTGGGCAAAGTGTTATTGAAGTTCCCTATGTGGTTTTTTTGTCGTAGATAGGCTTGCGCTTGACCTCTATCTCACCTGATGGTAAGTGATGATGTGGTCGACGATGTAGCACGCTTACCTAGAAGAAACCTATTCACTCTTGACTTAAAGACTACCAGGTTGTAGCTATCAGGAAATACAGACTCTGGCAGAGAATTCCACTCCTTAGCCGTACGCATAATGAAAGTACTCCCAAAACGTTCGGTGCGTATGGGTGGGATATGCACCATGCACTGACGACGCATCGCCGTACGTCTTGTAGTCCGATGATGGAACGGGCTAGGAGGAATCAGTTCATGCAATTCCATCGCACACTCCCCGAAATGTAACCGATAAAAAACCGACAGACTGGCAACTTGGCGCCGATGTTTAAGGCTCTGGAGCCTAGACTCAACCAATATCTCATTGCCGATGAGTCTTTTGGCCCGTTTTTCGATCGACTCAAGTGCATCCAGCTGGTACTTGGCAGATCCATCCCAGAGATCTGAGCAGTACTCCATGCATGACCGAACTTGCGCTTGGTACAAATTGAGCAACTGTTCTGGCGTGAAGTACCGTCTCACCTTTACAAAGATCCCCAACTTTTTTGCAGAAAATTGAGCCTTTGCCTCAATGAATGGTCCAAAATTGAGGGCCGATGTCAACGTAACACCAAGAAGGTCGATTTGGTCCGTTATCGGCACGGTTACACCACGGAAGGATGGAGCCGGGTGGAATTGGCTCCTTTTAGCGGAAAAATTACACGCCTGGGTTTTAGCAGCATTACAGACGTGGTCACTCACAATGGGCCCTCATCAGAAGGCTTAAAGTCACCCAAAGGGAGAGGGCTATGCTCGGGGTTTCCTTGCGTGATCGAATCAGAAATGAAGACATCCGCAAGAGAACCAAGGTTACCGACATAGCCCGAAGAATTGCTAAACTCAAAGTCAAATATATTTAATTCAACTAGGCCAATAAGCAGCATTTTTGAACGTCAATCAATTTATGTTTCTTGGGGGAGGCCTACGTCCAGCAGTGGACGTCTTTCGCCTGAAATGATGATGATTATGAGTATACCCGGTGACACAAGGATAAAGTAATATCCTGGCTTAGCACATACAAAACCGGCCAAGTGCGAGTCGGACTTGCGCACGAAGGGTTCCGTACTATCATCGCAACAAACGGCAAAAAAAAACACGTTTGTTGAATGGCAGTCCCACATTTTTTTTTTTATCTAATTTAGGCTCGCGCTTGACCACCATCTCACCTGATGGTAAGCGATGATGTGGCCGATGATGGAGCACGCTTATATTTTATTGTTTTTAGTATTTGTTGTTATAGCGGCAACTGAAATACATCATCTGTGATTATTTCAACTGCCTAGCTGTCATTGTTCATGAGATACAGCCTGGTGACAGACAAACAGACAGACAGACGGAATCGCGGAGTCTTAGTAATAGGGACCCGTTTTTACCCTTTGGGTACGGAACCCTAAAACTGAGGATAGTTCTAGTGCCTAACTACCTTACTAGCACATTCCTGCTCTCCTAGCTTGAAAAATAAGCTTCGTATAAACCTGGCATTTGTGATAATCCAGCTGCAACATCTACTTTCATGTTAAAAGTTCAAGCCAAAAAACCCGCACCAAAAAAGTTGCTACAACTTTTTCCTCTTCCTTTGAAGCCTTATTAAATTAATATAAATTAATTCAACTAAAAGGCAAGCTGCTTATTCCAGTACTGAAGTAGAGTGATATAACCAAATGATGCTAGCAGGCTAACGAACCAGAGTTAATTGGGCTAAATCTGTCCCAAATAGCGCACGGCTAACGCAAAATTAAACAGAAATTCTATTGAAGAGATTCGCATTTAGTGAGACGAAAATTTTAGCTGTACTGTCTCGTTAGATGGTTCCGATTTGATTTTGAATGTATATGTGATGTGGGTATACGTGGCAAGTAGAGCGGTGAAGATGTAATGAATTAAAGGATGAGTTATAAACATTTTGATCAGAATTATATTTTGCAGTGGTATTCTGTAAAAATTACAACTGTGAAAACCTATCTTATCTTATCTTATAGAGGGGCCGAGAAACAACTCGGACACTTCGACCCATTGGGATCTTTTGTGGTCCCCTAGATAACTTACTCCTCCCCATTCTCGTTGAAAACAGTTTTCATGAGCTTTACAACGAGACTAGGAGATATGAGCCTATAATCTTCTAGTTTTGGGTATCCAACCCCTAGGAGACTCATTCGCTTACCAGCCAGTGCATCGCATGTGCACAGTAGGTGCTCCATGCGTTCCGTATGTTCCCCACACAACCTGCACATAGGTGTCGCGGTTAGACCCATCTTCATGAGTATGTCGTTGGTTCCAAAGTGCCCAGTAAAGGCCCCAAGCAGGTAGCGGATTTGCCCCCTGCTCATGTTCCAAATACTTTCCCGGGCTTTGAACGTAGAGCCTAGGAATCTCTTGGAGTGTTGTAGACCGATATTCGACAGCCAACAAGTTCGCTGTCTGTGATCTGCATACTCCCTAAATGCGGCTTTTACGAGACACGTCGAGATGCCTACACATGGTTCTGGGCCCACAAAATCATTCGCTGAGCCCTCCCTTGCCAGTTCATCAGCCACTTCGTTGCCATGAAATCCTTTGTGCCCAGGGACCCACATCAGTCTTACCCCGTTATGCTTCCCAAGCCTGTTTAGGGTCCGGATAGCATCCAGAATAAGTCCGGAGTCCACTTTGTAGGATGCCATGGCTTTAATTGCAGCCTGACTGTCACTAAGAATATATATGGATTTACCTCTGGTTCCTCTATCTATATTCTCTTGAGCACAGGTTATAATGGCATACGTTTCTGCTTGGAATACAGTTGCCATCTTCCCTAAGCTTTTGCTACATTTGTAGCCTTTTGCGTATATTCCCGCTCCTGTACCTGATTCCATTTTGGATCCATCAGTGTACCACACCAGACTATCTTGTTCTGGTGGATCAAGTCCCTTCGTCCAGTCCTCTATTGTAGGGATTCGGACCTTGAAAGACCTTTCAAACACAAAAATAGTTTGCATTTTATTGGATAACATACTTGTTACCCGATCCAGGTCTTCATTCTCATCGAACTTTGTATGGTTAGTCTTTGGCTTAGAGGCATCCCATAGTCCAGCGACAGCGAGACGATGTAATGTCTTCCTTGCCTCGAATTCAACCATCATATGCAGAGGAGGGATATTGAGGTATCTCTCAATCGCTGCCGTAGGTGTTGTCCTGAAAGCGCCCGTGATGCCGAGACACACCGTTCTTTGTAACCTGGTGAGTGGCGCTTTGCACGAGGAAAGCTTTGTTCTTGGCCACCACACTATGCTGCCGTATGTGATAATAGGTATTATCATTGTCCGGTACAGCCATCGTATCACTTTAGGCTTTAGCCCCCAAGTTTTACCGTATGTAGAACGACACATGCCGAACACTCGTAAGGCCTTTGTCGTAATATTTTCCACATGAGTTTTCCACCTAAGTTCTTTATCAAGCGTTACACCCAGATATTTAACTTCGGTGGACCAGGGCAGTTTTATTCCATTGAGGGAGAGCTCTCCTAGGTTTCCTAGTTGTCTCTTCCTCGTAAAGGGAATGATGATTGCCTTGCTTGGGTTGATAGAGAGGTGGTTCTTTGTACACCATTCCTCTGTCATCCTCAACGCCTGTTGTAATAATCCAGACACTATGTTCGGGAATTTACCATTGACCATTATAGCTATGTCATCTGCATAGCCTACTGTGTAGAATGGTCCGGTATTAAGTTTGATAAGTAGCGAGTCTACTAACAAGCACCACAATAATGGTGACAGCACTCCGCCTTGCGGACAACCTCTTGTTGTTTTTGCACTAAGTTTGTCTCCCATTAGTTCCGATCTGACTATTCTGCTTCTCAGCATATAGTCAATCCAGTTGCACGTGGTATCATTGATGCCACGTTTCTTTGCAGCAATTCGTATGGACTCAAATGTTGTCTTGTCGAAGGCTCCCTCTATGTCGAGGAAAGCCCCGACACAGATTTCTTGTCCCTCTAGCGCAGCCTCGGCTCGACTCACAACATAGTGCAATGCCGTTTCCGTAGATTTACCAGGGCTGTAGGCGCATTGTAGTTTATGTAGAGGAAATACTTTCAGTGGTCCCTCTCGTAAGTACCTGTCTAAAGGAAGGAAAGGATGATAGACTAATGGGCCTATAAGCTTTAGCTTCTTCATAAGTCGGTCTACCCACCTTCGGTATGAAGGTGACTTTGACCTCCCTCCATGCCTTGGGTACATAACCAAAGGCTATGCAGGCTCTGTAGAGCTTACTCAAATGGGGTAACAAAACAGATGCCCCTTCTTGCAATAGTATTGGGTAGATGCCATCCGGACCAGGGGATTTGAGAGGCTGGAAGCCCGATATGGCCAGTTTCAGCTTATTATCATCTACCACTTTCTTTGCCGTGAGCCAGTTATTTTTGGACGTGTGCTTTGTGAGCTCGTCCCTTGTGACTGGTTCCTCTTCATCGCTATCGCGCAGTATACATTCTGGGAAGTGGGTCCTAAACATCACGCCCAGAGTGTCCTGTCCAGTTTCCGTGAGATGCCCATTCTCATCCCTTACAGATGATAGTGGGTTTGTCTTAGTCATGGACATTGCTTTGCACAACCTCATTCCATTAGGTAGAGTTTCAATGGAGGTGCAATGCTGCCGCCAATTTGTTCTTTTGGCCTTGCGTACCGCCGTGTTATACCTCGTTAGCATGCTCTGATAGCCAGAAAAATCCTTCCTGGCTTTTGCATCATTAAAGGCCTGTCGTGTTTCCTGACGTATTTTGGCTATTTCAGGAGTCCACCATGGTACCTTTTTGCAAAAGGCCTTCTTATCTACCCATAAAACCTAAGTGAAGAGTTCTTGAAGTGAACTACCAATTACTTTTTTTTTGTTATTGCGGGGAAACCTTTATTTATTTATTTAATCTTCATGCACAGAAGTAAAGCATTATCTACAAGTCAACCATGAGTGGTGGAGAGACAACATGGCAAAACCTAAACAAACCAAACTAAACCTTTCAAAGGCGGCTGGACATTTATAGAAAAAGACCAGGGAGTGTGGGATTTTTACCCGACTGCCGAAGGAGGGTAATGTGTTTATCAGTCTATATATGTATGTATGTTTATTCCTATGTGGCGTTCCAGAGCCCAAACGCGTTGGCCGATTTTGATGATTCTTACGTCAATCGATTCTTCTTAACCTTGCAAGTGTCACTAGCTACATTAAAACTGGGAAATAGAAAATGGCGGGTTTTGCGCACCATATTGTGGGTCTTAATTTGTTTTTCACACCACAGTGTCTCAAAACAAAAGTCTATGACCAGTGTGTGTTGCCAGTGATGACATATGGCTCTGAGACGTGGTCGCTTACAATGGGCCTCATCAGAAAGCTTACAGTCACTCAAATTTAAGGGCAATGGAGAGGGCTATGCTCGGCGTTTCCTTACGTGATCGAATCAGAAATGTTGAGATCCGTAAGAGAACCAGGGTTACCGACATAGCCCGAAGAATTGCCAAACTTAAGTGGCAGTGGGCAGGGCACATTGCTCGCAGAACGGATGGCCGATGGGGCAGAAAGGTTCTGGAGTGGCGACCGCGAACCGGATGACGTTGCGTTGGAAGGCCTCCCACCAGGTGGACCGATGACCAGGTGAATGTTGCAGGAATCCGCTGGTTGCGGGACGCACGGGACCGGTCAATGTGGTGACGCTTGGGGGAGGCCTATGTCCAGCAGTGGACGTCTTTCGGCTGATATGATGATTTGTTTTCTCTTCTAAATCCCTGGGTTGGGATATCAAATTAAGGGTTTTAAGAGGTGATTTCAAAAATATATAACACTTATATGTTTAAATGTACCTAATTCGAAAGTATGCAGTCGAAGGATACCCTACCGATGTTTTCTCTATGAGTTTCGCTTCATACAGACGTTCCCTATACAAACAGTGCGAGCAATGTACGTCTATATAGCTCAATTTGTTTTGTTTTTGTAGTGTTCTAGATAAAGGTCTACTGGACACACTTTTTATTTTTACTTTGTCTCAAATATTCATTGTGTCAATGTCATGCATACCTGTTATTTTGCATGGTTACTGAAATGCCGATTTTATATGTTATTTTATTTGAATTGTAAGTGACAGTGCTGTTGGTGTGCTTATTATAAATAAATATTCGCGAGCTAGCTAAAACCAGATGTATCCTCCGACTGCACATAATGTTTTTCTTCTTGTTTACGTCTTTTTAGTTCGCTTTTTAAGCAGTCGGGTATTTTGATTATTTGAATTAACTTTTTTTTTCTTACTAAAACCTCCTTGGTGATCACGATCAGCACAAAAAAGGTGCCCAGTTACCTCTTTAAAGACCATCCCAGAACTCCCTCTGTGCAATGCCTGGTAAAGCATATTCTTGGAGAAACTGTAAATGAGTCGCCCCTGAATCTCACTGTGAACTCTCAATACTTAGCAAAGAGTAAACAGTTCATTTGAGTCTCACTTTAACGAAGTTTTAATGGTCAATGTTTTTACCGAATAGACCGGCTGTATACAAAGTTTGGTCTTGGGTTCAAACCCTAGGTCAGGCAAAATGTTATGAGGATTTCTCAAAATGAATTTGCCAGTAGCGATAGTGATAATAGAGTCACCACTAATCTAGTTAAATGTGAGTGTACTAAACAGCTCTGCCTAATACAGAATGATGTTCTTTTGGTTAAGGCTTTTTGCATAATATTTTGTTGTCTTTTCTTGCAAGACATTCTCGTACTCTGCAAGTTTTAGCTTTCCTGATCTAAACCCTAGCATGCAAATGTGACCTGGATTAAGGTCCAAAATAGCCAACAGACAGTCTTTGCTTTGAAGAGGGATAAGCTAGTTTTAGACTCAGTTAGGTTTTTCTTTATTTGGAAGACAACTAAATAAAAACGTTTAAACATAAAAGTTTTCGATTATATTTCATAGCAGGCTTTGGAATTTGCGCGAAAGAAGGAAAAACAGTTTATTTGCGGCAGGCACGACACATACAATAAACATAACAAAAACAAAAGATAAAATCTTAAATACAACTACAAAGTATCCGTCACAACCACGCAAAATGGTAATCACTCAGCATAATGCTAGGACTCGCGTGCGAAACAGAGCCACAGCACTTGTTTTAAGCGATAGCCGGTGTCAACTGGATGACGCTAAACTAAGGAAAAATAATAACTCATTTATAAATAAACAAACATAAATAGGTAAGACATTTCCACGAATGGACATTCTTATGAAATGACACTTGCGCAAATCCACTTGCTACAGTGTCGATTCTCGCAAGTCTCCTTTCGCGCTAGTCAATTTGTGGAAATGTCTTTTCGTGGAAATTTTATTTGCGCAAGCTGATACACTTGCATGAATGAACCCCTTTTATATTTTTGTAACAGTCAATAAAAGTGATTGATTCAATTTCAATGAACCATTTATAAATTATTGTGGGTACTTCTATTTCTTTTTGAGCTTTCATTCGTAGTAAATCACGAAAAAAGATTATTGATTACATGGTTAAAATATGCGCTACCTTCTTTCGCAAAAAATAGAAACAAAAGCACATATTGTGCATGAAATGCTGCTCCACGAGCGGTGTTAAAAATACGTATCTTATTGCGTTTTGAACCAAACGGTGCACCCGGGAGTCGGGACAGGTAGCATAGGGACTAACTGGTCAATCGTTTCACCACGAAAACTCCAACTCAAAACCATTCTATCCTACTGATATTATAAGTTTGAAAGTCTGTACGTTTAGATGTTTATTGATCAATGACGCCTCGAACAAAATTTACGACTTTCATGCGGCAAATTCCGTCGTCAAAACCGGTTTTTAATAAAGATTATTTTCATAAACTCTTAACAGCTATAAGTTTGAAATGCATCAGACTTCGCCCATTTTCTTCAGGAGTCATAATATTTTATATCCAATTGGAATATTTAATGCTATGTTGCATATAACTATAAAAAATCGAAGTACCGTTTATGTAATGTTTAAAACTCTTCATGAAAAACAAAAAGGCTCTGAAGATAAATGGGCTGGAAGATGTTTGAATCAACTGAATGGAAAATGGTCTCGTCTGCGGTGTTTTAACATTAATTATTCTCGTCTGTGCATTAATGCTCATTTATTTCTTGAGTACCTATTCTATTAAGGCGCCTCCCCGAGCAAAACGCCGCGCTAGTCGTTTTTGTGCAGTTTTTAAGAGCTATCTACTCTTTATTTAAAAAGAAATATCAATTAATAAAAATACATTAAATTTCTTCATAATGTTGATTCTAAAATGGTAGTACACTTTTTTTTAAAGAGTTTTAAGTATCACTAATCTCCTTCCAACAAAACCATAAAAATGAAAAATAATTATTGATAGCATGCATCTCCTCGTAAAGTGTTCATTAATTATTTTTTGTACTAACACTTATGGATAGACAATTTGATAACGAACATTTTGTAAGTTAATATTTTTTTCATAAGACCAATATTCGATTTTATAAAGATTTTATTCTAAAATCTGGGCGTATTCACTACCGTAATTCATGCGCCACCAGTCCCGCAAGGCCAATAGGAATGCTCGATATCTAATGCTGATTTTTTGGTCAGGGTACGGCCTTAATGGTGTTTTGTACCTTGATGCCACCGTCTGATAGTGGTCAGCTGAAAACACTTTTTTAATAAACCTACTGGGTGACTTTTAATCCATTGATACAATCTCTCAGAGGCCGAAAATACTGATAATTATAATATATTGATATGAATTGTAATATTCGCAATCACAAAATAATTGTTTACTAAGCTTTTTTTTCACATTTCATAGTTGAACCCAAAATAATTCTTAACCATGAAACTCTTTGAAAGATTACCAATGCATTCTAAAATTACTCAGTAAAATTACAATTTGCCTAAGGTAAAAAAATAGAAATTCAATACCATACCATCCCAATGCAAACTTCAAAAGCAATTTTATCCCCGCATATACAAAATGCTAAAACAAAATGTTTTGTTCTAGGAATGCCGTATATCCGGCCGTTGCCGCCTTTCAAAGTCCAGAGCGGACAAAGTGTCACGTTAAAGTGCCCGTACTATGGGTATCCGATAAGGTAAGGTTTGAAGAATATTCTACACAAGCATTTGCTACATTAGTTTGCTGCATTTATATAAGTTTGTAATAAATCTCTCTCGAGATTATCTTTTGGATTAGACTCGGATGTATCCAGACTATCAAATTTAAAATGTATTTTATTGATATAATGTAATCTCGCAAGATTTTTTACAAACATACGTTGTTCGTAATAGTCCCGTGACATAAACATATTTATTTTAAAACGTAGATCTATAATTTTCTTTTTCTATGACAAAAATGGTGCATGGTACACTCACAATAATTTAAAAGTTTAAAAACCAAAGCAGACCAATTTGCTTAAACCAGGTTATATTTTTGTTTTTATGAAATGATTTTTCTTTACTAATTTTATCGTATGCGTATCTTTTTTATTACTTCATAAGTTTTAGTTACCATCAAATCAAAGTCCGTGACTCATTTTTTAGAAGTTTTGCTATTTCTCATAGTTCTAGAATGAATGAATAGAATGAATGCAAACATTTGTTGCCGAAAAGCTACTTTAGGTTAAATTTAGAAGTTAGCTCTGGGCGTTATGCTAAAAAGTGTTTTTTGTATGTCCTAATAAAAAAATATTCTTTCAGTTAAATGTGTGTCTGGTCGATTTCTTCTGAAGTTATCCTTGGATAACTTATTATCATTAATTGTTCGATGCATTTTGTCATCCCACTGTGATGTGTGATCCACGGTGATTTGAATGTAACTGGCGAAATATTGTGATTGTACTATTGATAGACCTCTGCGAAACCTCCAAATTTAGTTTGGAATGCTTTCATTACCATTAATTTTATTGTAACAATTAAAATCAATTACTTGAAGTCCTCCAACGAATTTAACGTTCCAATAAAAGTAAATTTCTTTTGTCATGTCCGTTATTCTTTTATCTTTTTCCTTTCACTTCTTTTCTACCTCAAAAACATTATTTTTAAACAATAATATTCAGTACATTTACGGTGAAGACTCTTGGCTTTGATGTCACTTTTACGATCTCTTTCCGAGAACTCCATCAAATATTTTATTGCCAAATAAAGAACAAACGTGTACAATTTTTGTTGAAAAATTGTCCAATATGGTTTCTTTGTTTTTTTTTTGTTAGAGTATCGCCATTCCACTAATTGGGAAAAAGTAGAAAAGTTCGGTGTTAAATCGGTTTTTGCTAACTTTATACGTAGTTTTTGGGTATCGGTAACCTGAATATATGAGCCTGTTTATCAAATTCTGTTGAGATAGAGTTTTCGGAAGCACCGTTTCGAAGCAAAGCTTTGTTATATGGTATTCCACTTGGAATTCGTTTATTTCATGCAAACTGCATGAACCGATTATTTTTAATATTGTATTATGTGCATTTTCGAAAACAGTTTCATTTGTTTTTATACATTTCTTATTCCCACCCAAATATGAAATAAAATCAGTTCTATTTTCACAAGTTGTGAAGTCCTTATCTTTACTGCTTCTTTCGAAACTATACAGAACAATTCCTTTGGTAAAGACACAGTTATATTATCAAGTATTTCAATCTTTACTAAAGAAAATAATACAGACGCTTCTAATCCCTCCATTTGCAGGCAAATAACATGGGAATACAAAGGCAAAGAAATAAACACAGATATAGCAACACAGAATAATCGTTACAAGAGATCTGCTAACAAAACAGCTAGTACAGAAATATTTGGAAGAAAACCGAAGTTAAGAGAGAAGAGAGATACACCGATAGTCGTTAACGATGGTACACTGAATATACCGAAGGTTTCTAAAATTGATAATGGAGCTTCATACTCTTGTATAGTGAGAAGTCCTTCAGGTGAGATGGTTAAAAGATCTTTCGAGTTACATGTGGTGGAGGCACCGCAGTTAGAAGAGATATTGCTACCGACGGATTTGCAGGAAGGACAGATTGTTCAAATACATTGTAATCTTAAGAGTGGAGACTCGCCGGTTTATTACTCATGGTTGAAGGATGGGAAGAAAATTCCGACGCATTTAAAGGTAAGGTTTATGGTTTGTAATATTTTGTTTTGTGGACAAAGTTGACACATCATCGCTTACCAGATGCGATAAAACGCGAGCTTTTCAATAATAAAAAAGTAGAACTTGTTTCTAAAAGATAATTATGATCCTTGTGAAAGTAATAAAAGGATCTAGGCGTTTGTCTAAGAAATGTTTAAAATTATCATGGGAACATTTATTGAAAAAACAATATGACAGTATTGGTTCCAATTTGATCAACCGCAAAAAAATTGTGTTTGTGTGTGTTGGTAATTTTCATCACACCCGTTTGTCAACTACCAAGGATAGGCTTCATAAAACAATAACTTAACGGTTAAAATAATTTATTTCATCTTTAAGAAGTCATTTGTCTTCAACATTTAACTGAAAACGTTGGAATTATTATCACAATAAATGATTTAAGTAACGATCCTAAACATTTCACTCCTTTTAAGTAACGATCCTAAACATTTCACTCCTTCAACAAGCATTATCAGGATCAGGATCTTAATTTACCTTTCGCCCAATATTTTGAATATTTGTATGACATTCTTTCAAATTCTCATCAATTTTCAGATCGTCGAGAGGAGCTTAGAAGTATTCAGCGTTCTTATAATAAAGAATGTCTCTCTGGATCATTGCGGTACCTACACTTGCGTTGCAGCCAACCATGTCGCCAAAGTGAATCGAACTGTCAACCTCTACATAAAAGGTAAATACACTGAAAAATATTGTTACAGAAGTCCTACTAGTTACAGAATACAACGTGGGAAAACGTACGCACACATAGACGCGCTTCACGTACAGCGAGTGCAAGCGGACTCGTAACCGGCATATTTTTTATATCGCCGTACGTACGCGTCTATGTGTGCGTGCACCTGTTTTCATTCGATGTATGAAACCATCCTTCTGGACTTGTTTTTGGTAAAGTGAAGGACTAAACTCATTTGTATCGAATAGCTGACACAGAATACCCTGCCAATTGAAAACAGGACGTATTTTGTAAAACTTAAGACCGTATTTCCAGTTTTTTGTAGTGGCCAGGAGTGTCTAGCGATATTATTATCTTTGAAAATCATTTTCATTTCATTTGTAGTGTTTAAAGCCGGATGTTATGTTCTAATCTATACTTATATATATTATATATTATTATATATTTATATAATATTATAAAGCTGAAGAGTTTGTTTGTTTGTTTGAACGCGCTCAGGAACTACTGGTTGGAATTGAAAAATTCCAACCAGTAGTTCCTGAAGTTTTCAGATTTATATTAACTATAAGTCCAGGTTACCTCACGATGTTATCCATCACCGATGGCAACGATGTTTAAGATAAACTTAGAAAATAGTGTTTGATATATTTATTTTTTATAACTGGTCACATCAATTAAACACATATTTTGTCTGTATTGTCTATGCTGATCTATATACTCTCTGTGTGCTAATTTGGAACAGAATAAACCGTTGGTTACGATTCACCAAATTACGTTGTTTTATTAGGTTATCGGCTCAGCACGCTTCCACTGCGCATATGAATTTAAAAAACGTGACAATGGTACTTGCCCGGATTAGAATCCACGACTTCAAGCACGACAGACGAGGTCTTAGCCACTGCGCTACCACAACAAGCTAAAACCTAACATTCATCATCTTCCTGCCCTTGTCCCATGTTACTTGGGGTTGGTGCAACACGTTTTCCTCTGCCATACCGTCCTGTCTTTTTTTCATATTAATCCTCACACAGTCCATCTATCCTTCCAAATTTATATTCATAACTCTTTTAGTAACGTGCGTCCTCCTCATCACATGACCATACCAGGACAAACGGATTCCTTTCAACTTTCTGTCACTTGAACCTAACATTATGATTACCAAACACAAATCCCTACAATAAAACCGTCCGTGCCGAACAAAAAAAATAATTTTAAAGTTGGATCCTTAAAACTGAATTGAATGCAATACAATTACTAAGCTTTGAATTATTTTGGATTTTGCTCATTAATTTCAATACCAAGCTGTCAAAAACGTCTCTAGACTTTAAAAACACGGTTTATACATTACAGTTCTTGAGTATGCAAAAACTTTTGACGTTATACTAAATATTTCTCCGTATTTCAGCATTGTTTTTACCCAAACACTTAGTAAAATGAGTTTTATCGTGAATATTTAATATTAAACTCAAGTGCCTGATCAAAGGTGAATTGTGATTATTCTTTCCTGATTTTATCTTTCTTTCTTTATTGAAGCGGACGCATATTTTTCTACCCTCGGATGATATCTGATTTAAAGTCAAAACGGTATTTCAGAGACTTTAAATAGAATAATATTATCTATCCGATTTCCATTCTTACTTTTCGTTTCATTGATGGCTTATGCTTGACTGGAATCCTGATTATCGGTTCAATTTATTATAAGTATTTTTATATTTTAAACAAAACGAAAAAAAATGAGTATGGTACGAATATTTCCGTAAATACTCTGAAACATTCATAAATATCATTCAAAAGAAATGAAAACCTTTTTCATCAACTGACAGTGTCGTGGTGGCCCAGAGGCTAAGACCTCGCCTGTCGTGGTTGAGATCATGGATTTAAATCCGGGCAAGTACCGATGTGTTTTTTTTTAAATTCATATGTACTTTCTATGTTTATCTTGGACATCACAGCAACGGTATAGGAAAACATCGTGAGGAAATCTGGACCTTTTATAGTTAATAAAAGTCTGAAAGAACCAGAGGCCTGTGGAGTTTACACAGCGAAAATAAATTTTCTCTTTATTATTTCTAAGGTCACAAAAAAACTGGCACAGAAGGTCGTCTCCACAACTTTTTTTTTTTTTTGCTTGTAGTAATGCTCATGCATACTGCACTACCACGGGGTGATAGTGCAGTTATGTGGGACTCTAACCCACTAAAACTCCACGGTGTCCTCCTGTGCCGCTTATGGCGGGAACACGGGCACGCGTTAGCACTCACCGCGAACCCGCCGCGGCTGTCCGTCACCGGACCCTCCCTCGGGACCATGGGACTACATCAAGAATAAACAGTCGCACGCACACAGACTCGTAGGTACTTACGGCGATCTCAAACAAATGCCGGTCGCAAGTGCGCTTGCACACGCTGTACATGAAGCGTTAAGCACAAGGCAAGCACACATAGCTAATGTCTATGTTTGCGTGCCTTTTCCCTCGTTGTATGGAGCCGACCTTCTGGTTCTATATTAATTTGTGTTGCTCAACAATATTGAGTTTCATTATTCGCTCGCGACTAATTAAAGCGTTCGCTAGGTGTTTTTAATAATAAACCTGGTATGTATACTATGTTTTTATTTTGTGAGGTTGTAACGCTTCCCTGACTTAATGGTTTTCACAGTAAAATATATGATGCCGCCATGAAATTAATATTTTCTAGTCTTCCCTATAAAATTACACTTATTACGGAGAACAGAAATAATTTTCTGAAAGGAAATGTTATATTTTTTGATGATATTATTTTTCACACGGCAATGAAACCTCTCAAAATAATGAAGGAAAATATCGTAAGGAAACTGGCATAATTATTATGCCAGTTTCCTTACGATATTTTACCAAGAACCAAAAATACGAAGAGATATTCGACATCCACCAACCAGCACTGGGCCAGCTTGGTGGATTACTGTCCACTCTTTCTCAGAGAGAAGAGATTTGTGGTTAAGCACATTTCAGTCAGACTAAGGAAACATAAAAATCTGTATGTTTGAAAATGTAAAATAATTTCTGTTTTCCATTTAAAATCTCGTATATAAAACATAAAAAAGTAGGTAAAGCGATAAAAGGTGCGAATTCTAGGTATCGCAGGAACTTTCCATTTCGAGAGAAAATATATAACATTTATGAAAGTAAAATTGGATCTGATAAATTCAAAGAAATGAATGAATGTTTTAATGAACTGTATCAGTTTCTATGAATTATATTGGAAAAACGATATTATGATGTAATAGGGAGTTTAGAAGAAATCATTGTGTAGGCAAATAGGAAAGGTTTTGTCCAACATGAGACTATATCTAATAGATCATAGTTTTTTACAGAATTAGTGATTAATTATTCAAATTATTATTGACTTTTTTTTGCCGTCTATTCCACAATACGTGCATTTTACCGAGATAAACTGATATCAACGAATCAACACCCTCTTTATAATAAAATTAAATCTACATGATTCCTGTTACTCAAGTATTGACTTGGACTAAGAAGAATCTAAATCCACGTAGGTACTTTTTTCCAAATGTAATAATCGTTTCTTTTTTGATGCAGTTGCCCCAAAATGGAGTGAAGAACCTCAGAACTCATCTCTCCTCCTAGGAAGAGGAGGTCACATATCCTGCAGTGCTAATGGCTACCCACAACCACAAACACACTGGCTGAAGAAAGACAGTAAGTATCTTTATAGTCCTACAACTTAAACATCGTTTATTTGTCAAAAAAGAAAATAATGTCATGAGGAAAGTACTGAAAAGGAATGGTAAGATGAAAGGACTGGGTGAAAGATGATCGGGTATCAAGTAATATTTAAAAAGCCCCCTACACAAATAAATACCTCATTAGACTACATAATTTTTCTAGTAATAAACACGTTTCGAACAAAAATCCATCGAAATACGTAATTTTAACAAGATATCTTGCGAAAATACCCCGATTCAAAGAGTAAAATGCTAATAACTTTTGAACAACCGATTTTATCAAACATGTCTAAGAACACTCTCGATCAAGTCACCTTTCAAAAAATAAACTAAATCAAAATTGGTTTATTCGTTTCGGAGCTATGATGGCACAGACAGTTACACAAAACACAAATATACAAAGGGACAGATACAAAGACTTACGTCAGACTTATAAACCCCCTCTTTTTCATAGTCAAAAGAGGTTAAAAAGGAGGCCACTACTGAGATGGCAGTTCGGGTAAAGTGTTCTTGTGTTTATCCTTATGCTATTCTCAGTAGCAGACCGAGATATATGTTTGTGTCTGGATTTAATGGTTCATTTACCAATGCCCAGTGATCCTCATAGAGAGTCCTGTTCTTCAGCAGTGTAACTGAAGTACGATATCATAAAATCTTTCTCTCTAAACTTAAATCATTATAAAAAATAAAATAAAAAAATAAAAATTTGGCCAATCTCACTTCGTGAAAGATCCTTTTACTATTAAAATTTAAACTCTCTCTCTAACTCGTTTCGATCTACAATCTATTGAACACGTAATTATGACACGACTACTTTGCGTTCTTCGTTCGCGTGGTCCGTATTTTATCGTACAGTGCGATCTCTTATGTCAAAATGTATACAAAAAAGAGTACTCCTTACCGTCCCCAGACGGCACTTATCCAATTTAAATACAAATTGACGTTTACATTAACGCGATTGAACGTGAGTAAAAAGCACTAAGGCCTCAGATGACTTTTTAGATTCAACCCCTTAAAGTTTATATTTCCGAAAATCCCTTCTTAGTGCGCCCCTATATCATAATAAGACCCCCAAATCGTCTTTTAGGAGTAGTTTTGAAAAACTAATAATGAAAACCTTTTTATAGGCTAGTATTTATGCCAAGTTTCAAATATATAAGCCCAACAAATGTCCACCTTTTCACCTCCTTAGGGTTAGAATTTCCAAAAACCAATAAATACATTAATTCTTTTTAACACGCTTTTATTAGCTTGGTATGTATGTATCTATGTATCTATGTATCTATGTATCAATGTATCAATGTAACAATGTATCAATGTATCAATGTAACGGAATCTTTGAACGTGATTTTCACCCACTTCAAAACGTTGGATTGATTTGAAACTTTGCACACTTATCAAGGACCGATGACAATGCAATAATTTAAACAGTTTGTCCCATTATCCTTACCATTAAAGCGTGTTTTTTAGTTTTTAGAACTATAATTTATTATCAACCATCAGCGTAAATCTAAAGTTACACGTGTCCAATTTACAAACGTTACCCCCTTAGGGGTGGAATTTCCAAAAATCCTTTCTTAGTGCGCGTCACTTGAGGAACTTCCTTGCCAAATTTCATCCTTATATGTCAAGCGGTTTTCGATAATTCGTGATGAGTGAGTGAGCGACCTTTTGCTTTTATATATATATAGATTATGTTGCGGGAGCAGCCCGTTCCAAACAGTAAAACGCCAATAACTTTTGAACGGTTGAACCGATTTTCATTACAGATAACTAATAATACTCTCGATAAAGTCACCTTTCAAAGAAAAAATAATTTAACATCGGTTTATCTGTTTAGGAGCTATGATGCCAGACAGATACACAAATACACAAACACACAGGTACACACGTCACACTTGTAACACCTGTCTTTTTCCGTCATTTGGTGAAATATCCTTTAAAAATAATATTGTTGCTCAGTAAAAAACAGCGCAGTAAAACACTAAAACTTCACTGTCGTATTCTGGTACAAAAAGCTAAGTGAAATCTCAAACAGAATCTTGAAACTTTGCCAAAATTCTGCGAATTTCTTGTACGATGCTCTCTTTGCGGAGAGTGTTTGTTAGTACAATACTTTTAGTATTTTTCTTTATTCTTTTTCCAGTCATAATCTGTTTAGAAACATCTACTTCCAAGAGTGTAAGTTTGAAAGCAGTTTTTGCTGCTGTTCTGCTTTTTTATATACGTCTAAAGTCCATGTTATAAAAAAAGATTCGTCTGTTGGCAACGAGGCGGTACTTTTTACTCAGCATATAATATATACTACAACATACTATATCTACACTACTCAAGCGATGTCACTTTTGGGTTACAGTCTACATCAATTAGGGCTGAAAAAAAATACCCTTGAATACTGATGTTTGAGTAGATACGAGATCTTAGTCACTTCTGAGAATTTTCTTTAAAACATCTTTTTTACTACCTATAATTTTATTGTGTCCGTCCAATGACCCAAATAAGTATAGTGTGTGTGTTTTGAAAGAAAGTATATAAAATAAAATAAATTTATACCACCGTCCTTAGACACCTGGAAAACTGGTGTTTGATTTTAAGTATTGTCAAGCTTGGTAGTAAAATAACAATATCTCATGTACCTATAACTATTATGAATACTCATTATTCCTTTTTACCATTGTTGTAGTCGTATCAGAAACATGGAGACCAGTTCTAGAAGTGGCCGGTGGAGGCGTGCTAAGCCTTTCCAATGGGTCCCTTATATTTGACTCAGTAGCCCTATCAGATGCTGGTCTATACACCTGCCATGTGGAGAATGGAGTCGGCGAAGCACTCAGTAAGACTGTATGGATCTCTGTTAACAGTAAGTGTAAGGTTTTTTGAGAATTTTATCTTAACTAATAATTTATTTTTCAGAATGAGATTTTTATTTGCGTTGATCTGTTTTCATTAACGAATTATCACTTATTCTCATATTTATAATTTTCTCATATGTATAACTAAATAAGACTGTTTTAAAACAGAACCTTGTCTTTGAAATCAGATTATTGCATTATGATGTCTAAATTTTTTTTAAACTATCATGATTCTGGTGTGAGAGAGAGATGGAGTTATAAAGAGCGAGTAGCACTATACCTTTTTCATGTTGGAATCGTGATGTCATTTGCATTTCGTAGTTATATATCATTTCATCTTTGAATATTTACTTATAGACTTGACTTGTAACGAAATAAAAACAAGCTAAGGCCTTGCCAAGCCAAGGCTTTGATGTGACGGATGGCCGATGGGGCAGCAAGGTTCTGGAGTGGCGACCGCGAACCGGAAAACGCTGCATTAGAAGGCCTTCCACCAGGTGGACCGATGACCTGGTGAAGGTTGCGGGGATCCGCTGGTTGCGGGACGCACGGGCCCGGTCAATGTGGCGACGCTTGGGGGAGGCCTATGTCCAGCAGTGGACGTCTTTCGGCTGAAATGATGATGATGATGAAGGCCTTGGAATTTGCTGTTTCTATTTTGACACGAAATAAATCAATTCATAGTCACATTTACATACACATGTAGTTTCCATTAGCATCTGATGTAGGAATCCATTAATATATCATTTGCCAAGAACGCAGATATTAATCTGAATATACGCAAGCTTACAGTATGCTCACTAAAAAGTTAACTGCAGAAGGCCAATTTATTTAACGCCTACTATTTTCTATAGCACCCAAAAATGTTCTTTCTACAAGACCATACATTTATCACGTCTTGAAAGCGCCGTGGTGTCTCTCTGCACATTATTGTTGAATATTATTTATGTAGCAGAATAAATTACAAGTGGCATAATCATGATTGTGACATGAGACGTAAGAGATTATGACCATCAGTGGGTACACAGAGGTAACAAACGTTTTTTTTTTTAATTATTATTAAGATCACGTTTGACTTCTATGTCACCTAATATTAATCGAAAATGTGTTCGACTTTGGAGCAGGCTTGCCTTGAACCTACTTCTCATGTCTCAAATTGAAGAGACAGGTTGCTACGAGTAGAAAACGCAGTCGCCGGCATCATCATCATAAGCCTTTTAATGTGCCCACTGCTGGGACACAGGCCTCCTCTCTGCGAGAGGGATATAGCAGTCTCCGCCATATTTATATTTAACTAGAGTTTCCCCGTGACTTTGCCGTTGTGGTCTATTATTTATACCGCAGAACCCACACATTTTTCTGGGTTAAAACGGACCGTTTTATTGTTTGACCGAACAGATTTATTTTTTCGACCAAACAAATATGTAAATTATTTTGCATCTTCAGTTTCGACGACAGTGTAGTGCTGTGAACCTTCTATGTCTCCTAAATATAGTGGTAATACTCAGTAATAGAATATCTGAAATCTAGCACAAATCTCAAAGCGAAGCTGATTGCAATCGTTCAAAGTTTCTTCAATAAGTCAAGATCTCTGAGCGGTGCCAATGAATATTAAGTCAGTTTCGCTGTTTTGTTCAGTCTGTTTCTCACTATTGTTGAGTTTGTTGCCCAGTATTGCTAAGTTTGCTGTTTACTGTTTGATTGTTTTTGTGAATTTTGAGTTTGTTGTTTAAAATTCAGTTGTGTAAGGATGTCAATAAATTGTTT
This sequence comes from Orthosia incerta, assembly GCA_948252205.1. Taxonomy (NCBI): domain Eukaryota; kingdom Metazoa; phylum Arthropoda; class Insecta; order Lepidoptera; family Noctuidae; genus Orthosia; species Orthosia incerta. Next base: position 13,663,547 of record OX411764.1, on the reverse strand, counting down.
GGAGTTTTAGATTTGTGATCACCGTTATTAAAATAAATACCTAATGTTTCTCCAGTACTTTGGGTTAGTTCTTATTTAATATGGTTTGGGTCTAAATAATTAGAAGAGAACTATGATAAGCCCGCAGCTTCGCATGCATTATCTATCCCATAGGATCGATGTATTTTATCGGGATAAAAAGTATCAGTTAACTGCTTTTCAAAATTGGATCAGTATATCGAGAGAGATTTTTACAAACTTATAAACAATCTAACAATTTACCCTGACGATGACTCATCTAGTAATTGCAAAATAATGTTTCTTTTACATAGATGTAATAATATTATCTAGACATCCAGCAGTAAAAACAGTTTCAAATATTTTGGTCTAATTGAACAAAAAAAAATAGAATTTTATAATAATTAATTATTATTATGTTATTATTATAATCGTGACAGTCTAAGAAATCCAATGACGTTTCTCATTTAAGATGCCGCGATAACATTGTACGTAAGAAATTGAAAAATCAAATTCATAATCCTAATTAATAACTATTATGCTACCCATACACTAAAATAACGAATATCATTCGTAAGCATCAAGTTTAATTATCATCAAGTATTTTTATAGCTGTCAAATCCGACATTTTAGATTGTCAGGACTATAGCTAAATTTTGTATAAAGGACAGTACCTAAATAAAAAGAACCTCCGCAATAAAGATAAATAGACTCAAATAATAACAGCATTAGATCATAAAATTTATCCCAAGAATTCCCGTTTACCCCATGAAACAAAAGTGTTTACATTTGCATGTTTACAAAGTATATTTGTCTTAAGTTGTTAAGGAAGAGCTTAGCAACATTCCCTAACAAGTAATAAGGGAAGGAAAGAAAAACAAAGTTCGCAAAGAACTCCGTTTGCGAGTTGTTAGAATTAATTAAGATCTTGAGGTTGATGCGGATGACGTAAGCAATGAATTTAAATCAAAACTTTGGCTTTTGAATAAACGATTCTGTTATATATATATATATAATGAATGGCTTTATTTGGATTCGAAGATGAGGTGGGCAAGATTGAATTATTTTAAGGTTATGTTGATGTTCAGACTAAAAAGAATGTTTTAAAACACAGCATATAGGTATATTTGTAAGAGATGCATAGTCTAGCTTTTAAGGGTTCAATAGCCAAATGGCAAAAAACGGAACCCTTATGGATTCGTCATGTCTGTCTGTCTGTCTGTCCGTCCGTATGTCACAGCCACTTTTTTTCGAAACAATGAGAACTATGCTGTTGAAACTTGGTAAGTAGATGTATGCTTTGAACCGCATTAAGATTTTCACACAAAATAGGAAAAAAAAACATTACATTTTGGGAGTTCCCCATACATAGAACTGAAACTCATTTTTTTAATCAAACCCATTCGTGTGGGGTATATATGGATAGGTCTTCAAAAACGATATTGAGGTTTCCAAATTTTTTTTTTTCTAAACTGAATAGTTTACACTTCCAAAGTGGTAAAATGTGTGTCTTCTGACTTCTAAAATAACCGAATGATAAAACTAAAAAGAATATATGATGTACATTACCATGTAAACTTCCACCGAAAATAGGTTTGAACGAGATCTAGTAAGTAGTTTTTTTTATACGTCATAAATCGTAAACCGCAATTCACCAAGTACCCTTCGTGCGCGAGTCCGACTAGCAATTGGCCAGTTTTTCTTTTAAATATCATGACGTAAGAAAGTGATTTTGATATCCTATTAACAGAATAAATAAAATAATTGGAATAAAGAGATAAATGGAAAGTTATGTCAGACTCAACCTAACAGTGCTTATTCACATAGAGAAAAGCTTTACTAACCTTTTTGATTATATTTAAATAAAAAGCAATACTTTGACAGCATATTTTACTTACCTACTCATGCTGTTCCTGGTAAAATGATTTATGATTTTAACTATTCGCACATAAATTGACTCCAAGGCAGGCAGTGCCTAGGAGTGTCTAGGAGTTGGATTATGTATGTACATTTCCACTCAAACTTAATATACTTAGTATTAGTTTTCTTTCAGAACCGGTAACCTTCGATGTTCTCTCAAGAAACATGACTGCTAAACTTGGCCAGCATGTAACTATTGAGTGTCAAGCCAAAGGAGATGATCCTATCAGAATAATGTGGACGAGGAATGGGAAACCGATCAATCCTTTGACACAGAGGTAATTATTTTCAATTATATTTATGTTTAGTACCCCGTTGCAAGCGTTGCGTTCGCTAGTTCTACGGTTGATTGGAGATATGCGGAACAGGGTGAAAAGTTCTGCAAACCTTCATTGAAAAGGGAGGATCTTCCGACCAGACGGGTGTGACGGTCCGGGCAACTTCACACACAGCTTAGTTTTAATTGTATAGTTATTAGATTCTTTTATGTTATTCAATTTCAAACAGCCTTTATTTCTGATACATAAATTATATTTTAAAGTCATTGTTATATTACAATCACATTTCATAATTAATATTACAAATTTTACATGCATGAATTTATTTAATGAGAGGTTAGTAATAAAATTCATGAATTGGTTAGTTATTTTATGTAGTTTAAACAAATATTAATAGGGATGAGGACGGGGTACGAAAAAGCAAATTCTATTCCGTAGATTAAATTATTAAAAAATATTGGACACGTATTTTTTGCTTTATCAGATCAATAAAAATTCACCAAGATAAAGTGCATCAAATTTCGAGAGTGGGGGCTTGTGACGTAACTTCTATGTAAAAATTGTACCAAGGTATGATGACGTCAAGCGAAATTTTAAAATAATGAAGATACAGTGATCTTCACTATTTTTTGTTAACGTGACAAAAGAAAAAATACGTGTCCAATAGCTTTTGGAAATCTAACGAATCTGACGGACTAAAAATAATTTTTTAGTCAGCAACCCTATTATATTTATTGAATGTCAATTAAGTTATCAAATTTCTGAATTAATTATTTAATGTATACAAATCAATTGTCACAGATAGAAAAATAAAATATATTGCAATTATATAAATTCAATGTTAATTTAGTAAACAAATTCATGGATTAATCATTTACTTTATACAAATCAATTGTTACAATTCAAATTCTGTCCGTCTGTCACCAGGCTGTATCTCATGAAGCGTGATAGGTAGTAAAAAGGAGGCGGTTCTCAATTCGATTGGTATTTTTTACGTTTGTTGTGTGGGAGCCCCACTTAAATACTAATTTTATTCTGTGTTAGGGTTCCCTATTACTAAGACTCCACGATCCGTCTGTCTGTCTGTTTGTCCAGCTGTATCTAATGAACCGTGATAGGTAGACAGTTGAAATTTTTATAGATGATGTATTTTTGTTGCCGCTATAAAAAACTACTAAAAACAGAATAAAATAACGATTAAAGTGGGGCTCCCATACAACAAACGTGTTTTTTTTGCCGTTTTTTGCGATAGTGTTTCGGAACCCTTCGTGCACGAGTCCGACTCGCACTTGGCCAGTTTTTAATGATATTCTCAGTCATTGTACTTCTATTTGTTTCTTATTGTGACATCATTTAAATTGCAAAAGCTTTTCTTTTATCTTATAGTATTGTACAATTATTATTGTTTTTCGTTTAGGTGCTGTTATTTTACATGTTATTCTTGGCGAAATGATTTCTTATTCTTTCTTTCTTTCTTTCTGTCAATATGAATGATTCAAGTGGAGGAAATTACTTAGATAATAGGATTAAGAATGTCAATGTAAATTTCATTAAGGTCAATAACCGCTATTGCCATAATTAAACACAAAAGTTATAACATTATTAAAACAACACCCAAAATATTAATCAAAACATTGACAATAAGAGTAAATTCATTAGTAATAAAATTAATCATTAAAAATCATTTTAAAACAAGCTTTTATCGAATTATTCTCAGCAAACCCTTTCATTTGATACCCATATCATAACAGTGCACAAAAAATAACAAGTCCGCCATCTTGGAACGTTCGCCATATTGGATTTATAATAACGTCACTTAGCTAACCATGCATTGTCATCCTAGTTAAACGTGTAAGCAAAATTTCATCTTAATCGATGGAGGATATTAACTGCTTTAAAATTCAGTTGCATGATTTGACCCGAACTCACTTACATACATACATACATTGCAAGTTAATAATAAATAAAAAAAAAACTTGTAACAGTCATCGTATAATTATGTAATTTCAAAGTAATGTAACAAGGAACATCGAATTACAACTGGCATACACAACGCTATACAAGCACACCTAGTACGTTGATGACATGCGCTCAACGCGCGTAGAACGCGCGCTAAATTTTTGTATAGTGTTCACAAGACACGCGCTTGTCAGGCGCCGCCATGGTTCAGTATTCAGTAGAGTTCTTACATTTGTCGAAGATATACGTAGATAATATATGTACTCACATAATAATTTCTTCTTTCCTTCATTGTCATTTCCTTCACAGAATATGAGAACGAGTTATTCCCAAGTCTCTTTAAGTTCCTATCTGAATAATCGCTATTTGTCATGTCCCATATCGCAGGACGTTTCTCTATTTCATCTGTAAATATTTCTATATTTAAAGCTTCGGTTTCCATTTCGGACGATTTCTGGACAGACTGATACTGAATACGTCTATCCGCGTCGAAAGCGCGCGCTCAACTGAAGAAAACCAATGATCTCAAAGCCCGCGTTGACGCGTGCTGACTACAGTCGAGCGCTAGCGCAGCGTTCAACGCGCGCTTTATTAAAACGCGCGTTAGTATGTGTACGGCCTGAACAAAGTGTATGTAGTTGGAAACGCGCGTTATCAAAACGCGCGTTGAGCGCTTGTCATCTGAATGTACTCTTAAATAATATGAGTCTAAAATCGCCTACCCGGCATTGAGGAAGCGTGGTGGTTAATATTCGTGTTTTCTCCGTATCAGGAGAGTTTCGCTTCTCTGGGACAGGAGAAAGCAAAGAGAGTAATAATATTATTCCTTGCTAATTAAAATAGCAAAGAGCTAATCAGCTCAATTCATTGGAACTGTTTATTGTTCCGTGCATTCGGCCTAAATATCTAGGTCAATTTTGTTTTTAAAAAACTAAACGAAGTTTTCAAGGAATTAGCACAGTTTATAAACACAAGGCTTTTCTTTTTTTTTTCTTTTACTATTCTACGAACGATTTCAATCGTTGGCATTTCCTTTGTGATTTATTAGAAAGTGGTTTTTATTTTGTCAACTTATTATGGTAAAACACTAACAACCTTGCAGGGCTACTAACATTATAGTGGTATTACTAACATTATAAATAACAACTTTTTGTTAAGACTTTAAAAAATTCAACAATAAAAATAAAAAAAACAGCTGATCCAAACATTCTGGCGAGTTATGCGAGCATAAATGTATGGAACAGCTGTTTTTTTATTAGGGTTCCGTAGCCAAATGGCAAAAAACGGAACCCTTATGGATTCGTGATGTTTGTCTGTCCGTCCGTATGTCAAACAAAACGATACCTGGGGTATCTATGGATAGTTCTTTAAAAATGATATTGAGGTTTCCAATATTTTTTTTTTTCTAAACTGTATAAGTTTGCGCGAGAGACACTTCCAAAGTTGTAAAATGTGTGTGACAGGGCCTGTAACTTCTAAAATAAGAGAATGATAAAATTAAAAAAAATATATGATGTACATTACCATGTAAACTTCCACAGAAAATTGGTTTGAACGAGATCTAGTAAGTAGTTTTTTTTAATACGTCATAAATCGTAAACCGCAGTTTACCAAGTACGGAACCCATCGTGCGCGAGTCCGACTCGCACTTGGCCGGTTTTTTATATAGAACAAAAGTTGTTGTTGATGATGTTAGTTTTACAGCCCTGCTAGGTTGTTAGTGTTTTACCAATACCGATGTATATTCATTTAGACGTTGAAGGTACGCCGTCGTATAGTAAAATGTCATGAGATATTTTGTTGCCAATGATATGATGATAATGATATCTTGTTATCCCTCATCAAGGTTTTGGGACACATTATAGAACCTTCTAAATCACACAATACTTTAGATAGGGCTTAGAAATCACTGGCAAAATGAGGGTGTGAAGGTTCATCTTTGCCGGCCTTACCATTCGGGACGTATAGGCGAAAACTTATGTTTTAACACACGTGCATCTGAACACGCCACACTGAAAAAAATATGGTTCATAACTAATTTTGGTTCGGTCTAGGATAAGATAGGATAGATGTACCCCTTTGCCGCACTTAGACTCGCATGATAAATATAAAGATATTTTATTTTGCAAATATGGGTACAGTACAATGGTGATGTAGGGAATAGGTCCAGCCATATTTTACCAATAGGCATGCAAAAATCACAAAATTATAAGCTAATCTACTAAACTTTAACAGACAAAACAAAGAAAAACAAAAACCAAGCATGATTCTTATTTTTAACATTATTAACAGCAAGACTAATTTTTTTTTTCACTTAAGAATTCTGTTACGCTATAATATGCTTTGACTGTCAGAAAGCTTCATGTGGTCCGTTGTGCGTGCAAGACTCCTCTCTGTGAGAGAGATCGGGTCGTAATCCACTACGCAGGCCTGCATATAAGTGGATGTCACATGTCTTGGATTTTTTGGTTCTAAGACATGCCGGTTTCATCACGATGTTTTCCTTCACCGTTTTGAGAGCGGTGGTGATGAAATAATTTGTGTTCGGTCTATTAACATGTTACAGTTGGCAATAAATGTTCTTTCTTTTCTTTCTTTATATAAGAATAATTAAATTGTGAATAAACTTATACCCACGCACATTATATTAACCAGAAATCGTTTTTTCTTACAGAGTAAAAATATCAGAAGCCAAATCAGAGGACGGCATGACAAGCATACTGGAGCTGTTACAAACGGAAACAAATGACGGTGCTCTGTATCAGTGCAGAGCCGGCAATCCTTTCGGAGCTGACGTGTTTAGTGTGTATCTTACTATACTGGGTGAGTTTGATATTTTAGGCTGTGATCATTTAATTTTTGTCCCAAACCGTTGAATATATGGAGTTGCAGAGTGTGACATACAATATACTGGTAATTGAATGTAGGCCTTAATAGCCTAAAGAAGGCAAGTATAAATGTAATAATTTGTGTGTGTATAAAACATTACTGCTTATAGATCTGGGGGCACGTCAGTGCCCCAGCCAAGACGAGCCAAGCGAAGCGCAAGGGCACTACCGTTTCTCGAAGCGCTTCGTCGTTTTTTTGAACTCTCATAACTTGGGTTTGCATCATACCAGATAAACAAAATTCTCGGGCTATGATGTCAATAATAGTGGACTTATTAACATATAAAGTTTCAATTGCATAACTCTTATATTTAGATCTAAAAATCCCGATTTTGTCACTGATTCACTCATTCACTGATGAATTTTTGTAGTCCTAAAAAGCGGAAATTTGGTGTGTAAGCTAATATTAGTACACAAACAACAAAAAATACTAAAACTTGGAACTTAAACCCCCCAATCCCTTAAACTTGGGGATGGAAGATTGTACGAGACTGCCGCAAATTTTAATGCAAGAGGTCTGAAAATTTATACAGGGACTCCATATTATAAATATTAAATACATGTATCAGGCATTTTAGTAAATAAAATTTAAATTAGGTCTTGAAAAAAAATGATAAAATAAAAATAAAATGTCATAAGAAACTTACAAAAAGAAGTGAAATCCCACCAAAATTTCATGTAAAATGTTGCCAAGACCGTACCGTCAAAAAGTTATCTGATCTCATGTAGAGCCAAGCTTCTAACTCTACACAACCTAACTTTACAAGCCCTAACTTCACAAACTGTAAAACTGACTTTAGTCAAAATATCTTACAAAAAGAAGTGAAATCCCACCAAAATTTCATGTAAAATGTTGCCAAGACCGTACCGTCAAAAAGTTATCTGATCTCATGTAGAGCCAAGCTTCTAACTCTACACAACCTAACTTTACAAGCCCTAACTTCACAAACTGTAAAACTGACTTTAGTCAAAATATATGGCTTGGCCGTTTCGCTACCTATAGTTTACATGACAATGTTTTTGGTTGGCAGAATTTACTTTAAAAAAAAACAGAGACAGAACAAAAACACAAAAGCAAATACAGCAAGAATATATATTTATTAAACAAAGACACAAGAACAAAAACAATACAGAACTTAGTCGCCCGGCTTTCCCAACAAGCTTGCATTGTGTGATTAAATGCAAAAATTAGGTTAAAAGGCATGAGACCTTGTTACAATCAGCATAAAGCAAGGGACTAGCAAATAGCCGTGATTATATGAAGGCTGATAATAAGAAAGCTTTCGTAAGTAATTAAGGACTTGAATCAAACAGCACGATTGTGGTATACAGTTAGTGCATAAAATAAAAAGTTTTTTGAGACAGGTGTCTCTGTAGTTTGAACCCTGCAAAAAATACATAATTTAATTTCGAACTTTGTAATCATTTTAATTACTTAATAAAAAAATCCAAAACGTTATTAATTGATTTGAATTCAATCATAATAACTGGATTATTCTCACTATATCGACTCTAAAACCCATTAACTATTAAACTGATTTACTGTAAAACACCATTCAAAACGTAAACAAACCCCCAGCGGAACATAATTTACGTAACATGATTAGCCAGCACATTCGGGACAGATTTACTGGCGCAGTTGCACGCAATCGGTTTGGATTTAGCGGCAAACAGTCTGCCCCCGGTGTTACCTTAATGATGTTATGGACTTTAAACTGAAATGCATATGTATGCACACTGTGCTATGGGGATACCAAAATGTAGGAACAACGCAACGATGGTAGACAGTTCAGTCATCTTGTTTCTTATAAAATTACAACCGACTTCCAAACAAAAACACTACAAAGTGAAAAATAACTTCAATTTCGGAAGTCGGTGTTCCTGTTTTCGTTTTTTAACACCGACTTCCGAAATTCAAGTTATTTTTCACTTTGTAGTGTTTTTGTTTGGAAGTCGATTGTAATTTTTGTAAAAAAGATTTTTATTTTTCATTTTTTAGTTGTGGTACATAATGGACCAGTTCTGTAGGCTAGGTTAGCTTAAGTGAAACTTAAATAAACAAAACCGGTGGAATGAGAGTATACCAGGGTGAACTGTTCACACCTGCGTACCCCTTTAAAGCCTACCAGTGTGATGTTATGTTATGAAATGGTGTAAACATTAAACAAATATGCGATTGCAGCTATCCCGAATGATTTGCCGTCATTTATTGAAGAGTTCTGATGTATACCTTTGAAGTTCTTTATCAAAACAAAATATAAATGGAACCACATGCCAAACATCAGCTTTCGAATAAAAAAAGAATCATCAAAATCGGTTCACCCAATAAAAAGTTCTGAGGTAAAACACATAAAAAAAATACAATCGGATTGATAACCTCCTCGTTTTTGCGAAGTCGGTTAAAAATGTTTTAAAACTATAACCTGGACTAAGGATTTTTAAAACCTATATTACCCAGGCCATAATAAAAAATCGATTGACACCTTATTCATTAAAATCGGATGAATAGTTTAGGCACTACAGAGGAGCATACGTAAATACATGTATACATAGACTGCTATAACTATAGGCCTTCCCTTTGGCTACGCCGTAGCCGGTTAAAAATTCACGAAATCACGTAACAAGTGACATATTTCTTTTCTCTTGTTTCTGTTGTACTTTACCTTGTATAATAACACAATTTCCTCTTACAGAGCCACCAACTCCCCCAACAGACTTATCAGTGGACTCAATAAAGAGCAGATCAGTGAAGTTATCCTGGAGAGATATGACCAGATCACTGGCGCAATTCTACAGCCTTCAGATTAGCAGCAGTCAGAGACTGTCCTGGAATAATGCTAGAGTTATCAATATTACCAGGTATGTAGTAGTACTTTTTTAAGAATTTTATTAAAATTTGTTTTGGTTTGGTACTTTCAAGATTATGTTAGTGACTGAATCATACAAGGCTTTTTTCATCACTTATGTCATTAAATTTGAAGAGCCATCGCAATCAAAACCTTATCCAAAACACAATAATTCAAACAATAATAATATTAGTTATGGTATCCCACAAGGTACAATGTTAAGTCACCTTGAATTTATCAAGAATATTTATTGACTAATTTATTAACTCTACTGATTTTATCCACATAGGTTAGAAGAATTGAGGCACAGTATAGAAGTTGAAGATCTATTGCCAGCAACTAGTTATACAGCAAGGGTAGCTGGCGGAAACCAAGCGGATCTCAGTCATTTTTCCACTCCAGTCAGATTTAGTACTACTGAAGAAGGTAATAAGGATGGTTATGTTTATAAATGCTATTTAGTTATACATAGCATTTTCTTAGTCACTATCACCATTCTCCCGCTCTCAATCTGTGTACGTTTTTTCTTCAATACATCTCTATCAGCTGTCATCTCAATACTCTCTACTACATCATCTCTCACGTAATCCATGCATTGTTTTATTTGCCTTCTTTTACTGCGAAAGTTAGTTTTTATTAATTCACTTGTGTGTTGTGTAATTTCTTTATCCAAACGATTTCTATCGTATTCTTTGATTCAAACTTTTAGTTCAAATTCATTTTCTCAAGGTAAGCTAGTATAACACTAATCACAATTTTCCATCACCAGCTCCCTCATCTCCACCTCTTGGAGTACAACTAGAACAGACAGAATCACCAGGAGAGCTAAGAGTAAGGTGGCTGCCTCCACCTGCAGATACACACAATGGACTTATAATCGGATATCGGTTGAAGGCAGTACCTCAGTTGACGGGAATCAAGGGTAAGTTGAAACGATATAACCCAAATTAAGTTTTAGCAACCGTGTATATGAGTGAGAACTTGATGGGCGAAAAAAATGTGCTCACCATTTACGTAGCCTTTTTTGGAATGAAGTGTTTTTCTATCTGACCTCCACAACTTAGGTACTGTATAACACAATAAATACTACTTGAGAAGATTGTCTATGTGACTCTCTGCGACAGTTGACTAAAATTGACTACTAACGTAAATTGGGGCCAAATTAAAATCATCGTATACCAATATCTACTGTAATAGTTATCCCGCAAATAAACATATGTAGTTTGTCAAACTGATCAATAATATTGTGATCCCTGGCGCACATAATGTGCATGTTTTGCTATTAGCAGTATTCAATTTAATAAAAAAATAATTTGTTTAGAAACAGAAGAAACCAGCGATAAGACAATTAAAACGGCATCGTTGTACGCAAAACAAGAAACGGTTGTTGCCGGATTACTTAAGGGAGTGAGGTAAATAATTGAATAATTAATGTAGACTATTGCAGTCCACTGATAGATTGAAACAATCCTCTTTTTTACAATTTATTGAACAAGGTGTATCTGAAGTAAACTATAATTCCTGAAAAGGGATCATTGTACTCATCATAAAGAACAACTTTTACTAGATTTATATATCAACACTGAGAACGCGAAAGCAAAACACCTGTTCTTTAAAATTTGTCGTTTTATTTTAGCATTAACGTATAAGGCAGATATTTTTTTTTTCAATTTCGAGGTTAGTCCTGTATTAAAAACTGTTTATAGTTATGAGTACAATTACCCCTTTTCAGGAATTACATTGTTTCAGTTGCACAATGTATAACTAAAACATTAATTCCTGGTTTTGTTTTTCATTAATTATTTTTTTTTGTTTTCGCCCTTAAGACTTAAAATATTAGTAGAAATGCGGTAAATATGAGTGAAGTATAAGTACACCTTGAAATAACACCTGATGTTCTGTTTTTGTTATGTCTTTGGTGTCTATTAAATTTGAATGCATAACAACACCATGCAAAATATTTTTCTTCCTTTTTATTGTTAAACAAAATTGTCATATGTTATGTAAACAGCTTTTGGGCTCTAGACAAAATGGTCATTCCATCAGCAATAGTGATTGTCGAAATGCCATAATGTTTGGGGTTGCCCACGGCACGTTTTGGTAGGGCGATGCAATTCAATGTATTAAGGTTAGACATTTTGTTCAAATTTTTATCGCTGATAAACTGTCGCGTTGTCTAGAAGCTCTTTATAACAAGTCCTTAGTACAAAGGAGTTGAACATCCTATTTCTCTATTAGGGTTCCGTACCCAAAGGGTAAAAACGGGTCCCTATTACTAAGACGCCGCGGTCCGTCTATCTGTCTGTCTGTCAACATCTCATGAACCGTGATAGCTAGACAGTTGAAATTTTCACAGATGATGTATTTCTGTTGCCGACAACAGAATAAAACATTTAAGTGGGGCTGCCATACAACAAACGTGTTATTTTTATTGCTGTTTTTGCGATAATAGTACGGAATACTTCGTGCGCGAGTCCGACTCGCACTTGGCAGATTTTTTATTTAAGTATATATCACATCACACACACACATCATCAGCTTATTAATGTTGTTGTTGTTGCTTGTTTTTTTAAGTATACGAGTATATATGTATAATCAATCAGGTATGCGGTGTCAGTAGCCGCATTTAACAGCGCCGGATCGGGACCTTTCTCAGTTCCGCTGTTTCAAGACACCAGAGAAGGAGGTAAGTGATATTGATGACTTAACCAAATGGCATTCTGATGAGGGCACAAAAATAAAGTTAGAATATACACGAGGTGGGCAAGTAAAAAAATATTTGGGACGTATGTATCTAAATAACAACTTGAAATAAGAAAATTGTGATAACAATTAAAATTATCATCAGTAAAGTCAAATCATAAATACTGAGATTCTTTGGCAGGCGTAAGAAATGACTATGTCACCAGGTTATTGCACTGTAAATTTATAATCAACTAGCTTCTGCCAGCGGCTTTGTACGCCTAAAAGTCGAAAACTATCTCAGGTGAACATACTATCGAGAATTATAGTATCATAATTATGTATATTTTGACCAATCTATCTGTATGTCCAATATCTTTAAAATTTGATATTGTGCATAAAAACATAACAAGCAAAGTTGCAAGATGAAATTTACGGTGTTTGTAATATGTGGCGACAACTATAATTATGAAAAATTGTCGCTGTGTATCATCCGCTCAAATCAAATTACTGTACCTTGAATTCGCTCGGTGAAACTTCAGAGGATATCACTAATCAGATTGGTTTATGTCACATCTTATTCTGCTAGGAACAATTAGACTTCATTAGTCCTTTGTTTCTTTGCTCCAAGTAAAAAAATATTTGGGACGTATGTATCATAACAACTTGAAATAAGAAAATTGTGATAACAATTAAAATTATCATCAGTAAAGTCAAATCATAAATACTGAGATTCTTTGGCAGGCGTAAGAAATGACTATGCCACCAGGTTATTGCACTGTAAATTTATAATCAACTAGCTTCTGCCAGCGGCTTCGTACGCCTAAAAGTCGAAAACTATCTCAGATGAACATACTATCGAGAATTATAGTATCACAGTTATGTATATTTTGACCAATCTATCTGTATGCCAAATGTCTTTAAAATTTGATAAGCGGATTGTGCATAAAAAATGTAACAAGCAAAGTTGCATGATTAAATTTACGGTGTTTGTAATATGTGGCGACAACTATAAATACGAAAAATTGTCGCTGTGTATCATCCGCTCAAATCAAATTACTTTACCTCGAATTCGCTTAGTGAAACTTCAGAGAATATCACTAATCAGAGTGGTTTATGTTACATCTTATCCTGTTAGGAACAATTAGTCTTCATTAGTCCTTTGTTCCTTCCGGATGGCTTCTATTTAGGGTAGGGGCAACTCTCATCAAGAAGTTCGACATCTACAATGTTGTGTGCTTGTATATTATATATTTTTTTAATAATCATAATCGTTTTCGTATCACCCTTATTTATAAATATCTCGATACTCAGCACAGTCTTTGTTCAAATCTCCTAATCAGTTTACCAACTGGGTAAACTGAGTCGAGAATTTTGTAATGGGCCTTCATTAGGACATATTTATAAAATAATGGTAAATTGAGACAGCCTTGTTACCGGCCCTTTGTTGAATGTTTCTCCTTCATTTATAAGCTATCATTATTTTGTTCATTTTACTTGAAGTCTAATTCCATTACATTTCTTCTCTTCGTTTTTATCTTACTCTTTTGTAAGCCGTTTCAATGTCCCTTAATCCAATTTTAATTTTATCACTCCATTTACCACTCTTTCAACAGCCCCGAAAACATTACCTTCTACTAAATAGGACACTAAATCTCAAATTTAGTTCGTATCAGATAAGCTAACATCTCCAGGACTATTATCACACCGTTCATAGCGAGTTATGCGAGAATTTTATCTAACATCAACTATGTAAATTGCCTCAAGTTTGGCAGAACAAACTTCGTCTCGTAAACCTTTATCGTCTTCGTTAACATTCTAGTAACTTTTATGTTGTTGTTATAATTACTCCTTTACCTTTTATGCTTTTGTTTCAAGACGTTTGGGAGACATTGGGTTATTTTTGAGTTTATTTTCTTTTGTCTGCATTTATTCATAATTGTTTTGATGAAGCTGTTTCTGATGATAATCCTCTTCATCTTCTTCTTTCATACTTCTCCATTAGTCAAAGAAATTAAATCAGCTGACCTCTGATTTTTTTTGAGTTATGCGAGCAAGACAGCTTTTTTCATATAGTTTTGTTGCCCGTATCGTGTCTTTTATTGATATTTATTCGCAAATATCATCGTTTTCGGGCTTGCTCACAATAATTGTATGACAAATTCGATAAATATTAGTCTTAAATGTTTTCTACCCAATTTCAAATTATTTTTGCTAAATTAGAAATTGATAACGCTTTGTAAAATCAACCGTCTTTCAACCGGTTTTGTGTTACTACAGCTGCCATTAGTAATGTCACCAACGCAATGGAAGTCAAAATTGGTTGAACGCGCTGTAAAAATGAATTGTTTAAATGTCTAATGTTTTTTCAAATAGAGTACTATACTATACCATTAAGTCCGTCTATACTCGCCCTTTCATAATATACAGATCAAAATTCATCAATAATTTGATTCTTTCCCAAGACCGTGTTTTCAGAACCAAATAAGTAGCTCATAATGTTAACCCATAACTGCTTGACAGAAAACTTCGTGCAGTAAAACTTGGGGTTTTTCTTCGCTTGTTTTCAGACCTACTTTGTTTAAGCAGAAAAGTTCAAAACAGTTTTAGACTACGCCTCCTTCTTCATACTTTCAGGTCTTTGTATGAAACTTTTGCAGTAAAATTTCTGCCAATTTGGACTTTATATTAGATGTTTATTCTTGATATCGTTATGAAATAGGATGAAGTTTCAGGCTTGTTATTTGACTTATAAGTAAATTATATAGAATATGAAGAGTTAAAGGAAACTTTTTACGTGTTTGAAAGGAATAAAGTTTATGTATGATCTGACGGTGAACAAGTTTTTGGTGAAAGATGTAATTCACAAAATTTATGAGAATATTCAATTAAGGGAATATATTCCGAAACATCTAAAATTGAATTTCATTCCATGACAGATTCTTGGAAGAGAATGATGACATACACTAGAGTCTACTTCACGTAAATAATATGTAGGCAAGCAGAACCAACTCAAGTTAAGAAAATTTACTGATAAGCTAAATTCAAATCAATTCAAAATCCTTTTTTTACTTAAATCTTTCATTAATTTTGTATCGTTTCAAATAACTACCTACAACCCGACATGAGACTGCCGACAAAATTAATTTCTACTAGCGCTGAAAAATTCCATTTTTTTTTCTAGTCTTTATATGTTAACACACAATAACCAACAATCAGATTACAAAAAAGAAACAATCATAAGAACAGTAAATTTGGTTTTGAGTTCAATAAAAGAATCACAACTGACATCCTAGCTAGGTTACAAACTAACCTGTGTTAAGGATGACGGTTCTATTCCCCAATATAATAAAAAGGTGTAGGATTGATATACGTAACTAAACTGACACGAGGTTGTTTTTTCAAAAGGTCCTTTTGATTATAATCGTTATCCTTGACATACTTTCACTTTTTGTCTAGAACTATTCACGTATTTGCCAGCCTGCTCAACCATTCATTGCCTAACTGTACAACAATAAAATTACAGTATCTTCCTAAGCAAATGAACTCCTTCACAAAATATCCTAACTAGTCAACTTTCGAGCAAACGCTTCTGTTTTTACTAAAGCAAAACTTTGCTCACAATTCCATACAATCAGTTCATGAGCTATAATTTTACTAAACATTTGACTTGAAACGCCTTGCTTATACGGAAAGTTGTCTTTAATTATCATTACGTTGTTTTGTTTAACTGGTAACTTAAGACTGTTCCATTTATGTATGAGTTGAGAAACAAAATGGAAGACGCTGTGTTCTGGTTTGTTTTGCTTGCGATTTGTGTTATCATTACTTGTGTGTTTTGAGTGTGTGATTACTTAATTGAAGGAGTAACTGATGTTACTTTTAGAAGTATTAATGTGCGGTGATTATTTCACTTTGTAATAGTAGCATTCACTTGGATTAATGTGCATTTGAAGAAGAGTATCTCCTTGAATATGCTGACAAATGAGTTTTGGTGAGGTTGTGAATCATCATATCCTCATCATATCAGCCGAAAGACGTCCACTGCTGGACATAGCCCTCCCCCAAGCTTCACCACATTGACCGGTCCCATGCGCCTCGCAACCAGCAGATCCCCGCATCCTTCACCAGGTCATCGGTCCACCTGGTGGGAGGCCTTCCAATGCAACGTCTTCCGGTTCGCGGTCGCCACTGCTTTCTGCCCCATCGGCTATCCGTTTGCGAGCAATGTGCCCTGCCCACTGCCACCAATTCTTCGGGCTATGTCGGTTCTCTTACGGATCTCTACATTTCTGATTCGATCACGCAAGGAAACGACAAGCATAGCCCTCTCCATTGCCCTTTGAGTGACTGTAAGCTTTCTGATGAGGCCCATTGTAAGCGACCACATCTCAGAGCCATATGTCATCACTGGCAACACACACTGGTCATAGACTTTTGTCTTGAGACACTGTGGTAGTGAATCAGGGGCACATAATCTTAACTATTGGTATTTAATAGCCTATGTTTTTTTGAAGTAAGCAATATTGTGGATTGGACCTACTGTTTTTTTGACGAGACGTAAAATTTGATCGGATGGCTCTAACAGCTGACTTACGTAATAATTATGAGCTATGTCTTGATCTATACAGCCCAACTCCTTAATATGGCTAATAATGCCCACAATGTTTTTACTAAATTATTGGTGCCTTTATGACTTTAAACATAAGGTTCAAATTGCAATAACAAACAGGACTTTATGAAATGTGAAACATGATCTTCTTTTATCACAGCTCCTGAAGAGGGTCCATCATCAGTAGAATGTGGTGGAGTGACGTCCACAGCACTGCGTGTCAGCTGGCAGCCGATACCACCACACAAACAAGCTGGGGCACTCATTGGATATACTGTGCTCTTTGCTGCTCAGGGTAAGCAAAGGGTTTTTAAGCATGTATTTATAAGTGGAATCTGGGACCGCGGTCCCGGTCCCAAAAGCCCCACAACATAAGTTGTTTAAAGCTTGTTTTTTCTGTTTGAATAAATAGTAGTATTGGATACAGTTTTTGGATCGTCGATGACTAGAAAATATAATTCTCCCATAGGAACTGTATGTGCTATTATGTGTGTATATAGTATTCTATGTGCTATTCCAGATTATAATCTATCTCTGTACCAAATTTCATCCAAATCCGTCTAGCCGTTTGAGCGTGAAGAAGTATACATTACATTCAAACACTCACACACTCACACACGTTCGCCTTTATAATACTAAGTGTGATTTAGTCGTAACGTGAACTGTCACGTAACGAAAAGTTTGCACAAGTTTTAACTTCAAGACTAATACACAGTGTAAGTAAAATTTTACCCACTTGCTCAGCATTTTCATTCTGCAACTGTACATAGCCAACAAATATACAGTGAAAACACCCAACATTATTACGATTACATTCCAGCCCGTTGACCACAAACAAAAACAGAGGTTCACTACCGAACTCTACAAAGCAATCAACGTCTCTATCATTATGTAAATCTGTCCAACAGGTCGACAATGGCTGAACTCTACCTCGCTTGTGACTGAACTTCGGCTGCAGGGACTCTACAAATTCACTAACTATACTGTCAAAGTGGCAGGCTTCTCTAACTATGGGTTAGGGCCGTATTCGTTCCCTATTGTTTGTTCTACGATGCAAGATGGTGAGTTTTGGTGACTCTATGTAGAGATTATGTAGAGTTTTAGTTTTTTTACATAGCGACATAGATATTGAGTTTTTTTTACGCTGACTGTACGTGAAAAGTAAATTTTTATCTACTTGTGTTTTCAAATGTTAATACTAGCATTAACAAAAGTACCAGCGTTATTTTCATAATCAGACCTCTGTTAAGGACTGATTTATATTTTTCATAAAAAAATAGGTTAGAGAATGTCCAAATAGGCATTTCTACCACATAGTTTCAAAATTGGAACTGAATGTTCCAGTTTGCTTGGAACTGTAAGGCCAGATGAAAATCTCACCTTTTTAAAATGCTTCAACAAACCTTAAGTAACCAAAAAAACTTTCTACTACCTTGTCTATTATCTAACACTCCTAAGAAATTAGTTTCGAAATATGAACATTTAGACACAAGATTATAAAATAAAAATTTAAAAAAACAAAATTACGAAATGACTGACAGTTACGAGATGACTTTTGTATGGATCATTATGTAACTGGCAGAATGATACAGACCTGTTACCTCTCGAAAAAGCGCGCGTTGATTGTGTGTATATAGCCTGTGGTTTTTAGTATGAACACATCTAATAAATTTTTGCTGGAACTTATTTGCATTTAATTAAGCAAGCTCATGAGGTAGTAGAAAAAGAATCGTTCGTGTCTCGCATAAACACATTATTTAACACTCGCATGTAGTTGTCAATTGGCTACATCGCTCGTGTTAAAATCTTGACTTTTTATGCTCGACACGAAATGTACTATTTTGCGTACAGTCTGATGCAGATTGTGGCATGAAATCTTCGACTAAACTAAAATAACTGCCACCCACTGAATCAGACTACTTCAAAAGTGATCTTATTTTAAACTTCCTAGTTCTCCTTCGAAAAACAAAATCTTATGCTTCATTTGTTTTTAGTGCCTGAAGCCCCAGCAGAAATAAAACTCCTAGCACAATCGTCAAATACCCTGCTAGTCAGTTGGAAAAGACCGCGACAACCAAATGGAAGGCTCTTACACTATACTGTGTATTGCAAACTAACAGCTAGGTTTGTATCTTTTAGTAATCTGCTGGGCTTTTTAAATATTACGATAACACATAGCTATTATAAAATCACGTTCAATATCCTTGTGACCTTTGGCCTTTGTGTATACTGAGAATGAAATTCTTGACCCTTTGCTTCAATTCGTTTCAAAAATGAAAGGCGTTGCGATCGGTTGTGTGACTTTTTATGTAACGCAATTATCCCTCAGATTCCTTTACCTTTGGACCTATTTTCCACTTTCAATAATATAATAATATCATGTTTTATATATTATGGATGTTCACGGTTTAGTTTTTTTTTTAATAATTGATAGGCTCACGCTTGACCACTATCTCATGATGATGTGGTCGAAGGTGAAGTGCACTTGCCTAAAAGTAATCTATTCACTCTTGACTTAAGGACTCCTAGGTTCCTATCGTTAATGATTTTGTTTCCGTAGTTTCAAATAAAACCAAAAGTTTTAGAACTGTTTTAAATATTGATTTTCTTATTTTTAATCATTTAAAATTATAAGCTAAGCAAGCTGATTTATTGACCCTTGTCATTTGCAATTTTAATAAAAATTTAAGCTCTAACAACTAGACCTTTAGATACTTTTTTAATTAAATTGTCACAGTTCACAATCCCGTAACTTTTTATATTCAGTCAACTGTGATATCTACTTAATACTGTCTCAAACTTGGGTCTTATTTAGGTATAAAACTCTCGGAGTTGTTTAACAACTGATCAACAGATTTTGAACCGAATTATCCATAAAAAATTGAGCCGATTGGGGTTGAAACATTAGGTACATGGGTTCCGAGTGCGCGTCGAGTTTTTCGAGACATTTGCACAAAGCTAACCGACTCATCACGTGACCAGAGGGCTGGTCTTTTCTTCGAACAGAGAATCAGCAGTGCCATCCAACGTGGCAATGCTGCCAGCGATCTGGGCACGTTTCCCAATGACGTCGATGTGGACGTATTTTTGGATGCACAATGAGCCCTTTTCTCACTCCCTTTTGTATTTGTATATAGACTTGTTTTTTTTTGTAGGTATATTCAATTGTATATATGTTCATATATTTATGTCTATAGAAAATATGAGTTAGACATCTACTAACCTGTCACTAAATAGTGTCGAAAATATTATAAATAAGGGTGCATAAAGTGATTTAAGTTACATTTTCCCAACAGCAACGATGGTCCCCAAGCAATAAGAGTCGACGTCCAAAGCACTGCAGAGGCTTATGAGAAGTGCCAGACATTGGAACTGAAGGGATTGATCGAAGGAAGACAGTACGATGTCTGGGTGACCTCCAGTACTGCTGTCGGAGAAGGACCTGAGAGTAGGAGGGTTACTAATACTCCTTCGCAAAGAGGTATGTGTATAAAATAACAAAAATGCTACATGTTAAGTACTCCAATGAGCCTTCCACAATGTGACTTGCCATACCATAACTCTTCCTCTTATGTAATTTTGCCCACTTTTACTGTGGACCGAACACAGAAATCTCGAAAAAAAAATTTACTTTCTCCTCAAAATCGCTGCTCCTTAAGCTATTGTATGGAGCAGCGGCTTTTTTTCTCGGTATCGATATTGATTACGTAGTAAAGCTTACCTTATCTTATCTTACGGACAGTGCCGTAAATAGCCTTTTCTGCGCCCTGTGCGAGCTTCTATAACTGCGTCCTTGTTTTTTTTTAGATATTATAGGTACCCTAGAGCAATGCTATAATGCTATGTATAATATGCATAAGCCTACTTTATTTCATTCAGGGTGATAAAATAAAGCACAAGAAAATTGGTGTTGGTGGACCAATTAACTATCTAATATTTTGGAAGAATAACAACTTGTTTGGGCAACGCATTTGCACTCAGCAAATGCGTTGCCCAGACTGACGCTTAAGATTTAATTTTTAGGCCACTATGGTCTTCATACTTCTATAATAAGATAACACCCTGCAAAATTTCAGTAAACTGTAAATTACATTAATTTTAAGTACTTGGCCATACCGAGTTTTATTACGGAAGGTAGCATAATAAGTATGAATTGCGTTTAAGTATGAAATGGTGAAAAAACGTATATTCGAAAATACTTGCAAGATTAGGTATTATTTGTAGGTACGTATGTGTTGGAATCGAGCACTAGGGGCGCAGCGGGAACTTATCAGGAGCAAACCGAAAAAATAATAGTCCTGCCTGGTCTGGCCATTCTTGCGCCCCCCAGAGTCTACGCCCTGTGCCTGGGCACCGGTGGCACCGCCCTATTTACGGCACTGCTTACGGAGGGGCCGAGAAATAACTCGGACACTTCGACCCATTCATTGGGATCTATTGTGGTCCCTTAGGTAACCAATAACCCAATCTCGTTGAAAACTTTTCTCATGAGTTTTACAACGAGACTAGGAGATATGATCCTATAGTCTTCTGTTTTTGGATATCCAACCCCTAGGAGACTCATTCGCTTACCAGCCAGTGCATCGCATGTGCACAGAAGGTGCTCCATGCGTTTCGTATGTTCCCCACACAACCTGCACATGGGTGTCGCGGTTATGAGCATGGAGCATGTCGTTGGTTCCAAAGTGCCCTGTAAAAGCCCCAAGTAGGTAGAGGATTTACCCCCTGCTCATATTCCAAATGCATTCCCGTGCTTTGAACGTAGAGCCCAGGAATTTCTTGGAGTGTTAAAGACCGGTATTAGACAGTTAAGCTTACTTGCACCTCAAATCATTCTGCCTATGTCATCTTTGCCAATGGTTGACAGTAATAGGGTTAAGGCATATAATGACCAAAGCGAACAAAGCTAAAGGAGCAAAACGTCCAAAGCGGAATCGTGAAAAGTTCCAATAATACGTCGAAATAAGCTTCCAGCTATAAAATTTACTGAGTTACGTCAGAAACATGTTAGAGAAATAAAACAATTACAGATTTTAATAACCATTAAATACAATAATTTTCATGAACTCAGTATCAAATTTCATTTACCATTATATTCTCAACTTCTTTGTAGGTGGAATTTGATAATTTTTATAATGGTGAGTACAATGACCTCTTTTTCGGGATTCCATTTTTCTAATACACCTTGTATACCTACCTACCCACACATAGCTATGAACTTTATATATGTTAGTATGTATCTTTGAAACTATGTAAGAATATTGTGTAGGACAAAATATTTATCTTACGATCGGTTCGCCAAATATTTGTCTCAACAAGTAGTTTCACAAGGTCCCTTCCGGCTTCGTGTTTGTAAGCGCACACAGGATAAGTAAAGGCGAAATTCGTGACAGAATTTAATAATAAACCAATAAAATTAAGAACTTTTGCTTCGATCTTTTGTTTTGTGGCCGTGTTCACATGTGCTTATAATCATTTTGAAAGTTTTATTTAAAAGCCTTTCAGACGCTTTCAGCTGATGTTTTGCGTTTTTATAATTTAAACCAATTTTTCACACATAGTTACAAATCCAAATTATTTCTTAATTAAAAATAAACAAAAACATTATTTGATAAAGAAAAAGAAAGAAAAAAAAAGAGGATTCTTATGGATACCCGGTTGGAACGGAATTCGATTAATGAAATTTAGTCTTTCAGTTTCATAAATTATGAAGAAACTGAAATAACAACAACACAGCTGATGCTCATTGTAAACACACAATAGCGGCTGCTAGCGTAGGTACTGTATGTGTCTAGTGAGCGTGCGCTCGTACGTCTTCGGTTTTCTTCGTGCGCCTGCGGCTCTCTCCTCGACTTCTCCTTTTTGTGCGGATCTTCGCTTGTACTGCATGCAGCACGCTGAGCCTCGCACAATTTATCACGCAAAAATTATTACTTATAATATTAATAAAAAAGGGTGTTTAAACGTTAAAATTATAAATATTTATGCATAATTGATGGCAAGCTATTGAAAAAGTATTAGTTTACTAGGTGATCGGGAAGTGCCTCAAAGATCACTGCAAAAAGGTGTCGGTTTTTGCTGTCGTTCTTTGCATTGTTACACTTTTTTCGGTCTAACCCCTCAGCCCGCAAACAAATCAGAACGTGCGATAAGGAACTCCGTTCCAAAAACAAAAGTGTTCATTTGGCACAAAAACATGACAAAAATAAGACGTACACATAATGCGCCATGCATATTTTATCTATTTCCGTGTGCGTATTCTAGCCATAGCATTTCATCGTGGTTATATCAGGTAGTAGCGGCTACATAATACACTCACCATCGACTCTGCGTCAATTCCGCTTGGGTACAGTGACAAACTTTACCCACTTAGATCTAATCATACTATTTTCCATCGCCTAAACAACTAAAAAAACTTACCTACTACCATTGTAGAAGAAAACTAATATAAAGCAACTATTTCACTTACTTTACTCACAACCAATGCCCACAAAACTTTTCACTAACTTATTCTAAAACTGAAACTTCTCTATACAGTTGTGGCTGGAGTTGCATCTCTCGGAGGCGACATAACAGTGGCTGTCAGAAACTCACTATTGTTAGAATGTAGGAGCGTCGGATCCCCGCCTCCTAGGACCGTGTGGTATCATAATCAGAATATCATCACTCACCATCCGAGGTTTACGAGGAATCGGGATGATAGTTTGCTGATTAAGAGTAAGTATCTAAATTATTGTGGATCTTTTCTAACTTTAAATTGCGACAGTAACAGATTAAACCAGTATTTAAGTTAACAAAAACATTTATTTATTTATTTAAGCCTCTTTAATTCCTTAGTAATATAATACAGAGATTGTTTGTTTACTTAGTTATAACTAAGGTCCTCTCAACGAGTATCGGCCTCCTCCATCTCACTCCACTTTTTCCTATCTTGGGCTGTTCTCATCCAGTCGTTTTTTGCAAATTTTATAAGTTCGTCTTCCCATCTTTCCAGGGGGCGACCTCTTTTCCTTGAGGGGAGGGGGGAGGCCATGTACTAATGTTTCTAGTCTATCTCTCTTCACCCTGACGTGGAATGTGACCAGCCCACTTCCATTTAAGTTTTTTGCAGTGGGTTAGCGCATCAATAACTTTTGTTCATTATTTTATTTCGCTGTGTCGTTTTTTGTCTCTGAGTTTCAAAGAATGCTTTCATTCTCTCCATGGCTCTTTGTCAGTCTCACCTGGATCTATAATACGCACACGAAGAAAGAATTGAAACAAAAACACAAATCCATCAAATTTAATTGCCTAACAGTAATAATATAATAATTGACAGAATATCAAATTTACATATTTATTAAAAGAGGAAGTCCAGAAGATATTTCCCACCGGCATAAATTACCAAATTGTATATTTAATCCTTTAAGTCTTAATTATCCAAAATTATTGCTTATTGTTCACCTTTGTTGTACATACATTTAAGACACTTGTGCAAAATTTAATTCTTCTTGACCCTGCGATTTAGGCTGTCAATAAATAAATATAAGAATTTTATTTGTAAAAGAAGATTACACAACTTGTTGAACCCTAACTCCGAAACTAGATAATCCTGTGACTTTAGAGGCAGTATATATCGCGTTTAATGGTCAAATAGCCGTTGTACCTACACCTAAAAGTTGAAAGTTTAATAGTGTGATTACGAAGGTCTACTCGGAAACATTTAGTATGTTTTCCTAAACTAAGCATTAATACAAGTCTTCTTCGTCCCTTTTCACGCTAGAACTCTAAAATATAAATATATCTTCAACTTTTAGACAGTCTGAATACTCTGAATAGAAAATCAGTCCCTAATTTTACTCCCTTTCATATTTCAACTTATAAATATTTGACTTCAAGAATAATTTCGCAAAAACTAATGGAACGCAAGCAAATTGTGAAAGTACGTTTGACTTAATACCATTACGTAAGAGACGAAGATATTTATTTACTTTTCGACTCAGAAAAGGAAATTGTTTTCTTAAATCCAACTAGCTTTTTTGCGTGACTTCACTCTCGTGGAGTATTAAACCACAGCAAATGACACTTAGCTATAGCGTAGCTTTCCACCAGTGTAAGAATTTGAAATCGGATCATTACTTTCAGAGACTACCTCCTACAGACATTTAGAGTTTTCCCTGTAGTAGTATAGACACCATATGTTTGTCAAATAAATGTAGGATTAGATCCAAAAAAAGAAGCTAAGCATTCAGACAACCCAGAACAGCAGCTTAATTGGGTAAAAATACTTTAAAAAATCAGTTCATTGCTTCATATAAATAAAAATCAGTACAGTAGTCGGCTGTTGAATTGTCAACATGAAAGAGCTTGCGATCGAAACCATAAATTTAAATATTACGCAATAAGGCTGTTGACTGTATGTGTAAATGTACAAGGAGAACCGATTCCAGTTTAACTAGGAAGTGGGCTGGACTAAGAAGAAGATAGTGCCTAGTATAAACTAACTAACATATATTTTACAAGCTTTTTTTTAACTTGCAATGTATGTATATAAGTGTGTTCGGGTCAAATCTTTCAACTGAATTTTAAAGCAGTTATCATCATCTGATTAATATTAAATTTTGCATACACGTTTATTTTTTATCACAATGCATGGATAGCTAAGTGACGTTATTCTAAATCCAATATGACGGACGGCCCAAGATGGCGGACTAGTTATTTTTTGTGCACTGACATGATATGGATATCAAATGAAAGGGTTTGCTGAGAAAAATACGAAACAAGCTTTAAAAAAAAAGATTTTGATGAATAATTGTTTTCTTCTAGGCATAGACCAATCCCTGAGCGGGAACTACACGTGCTTAGCCAAGAACCTCTACGGTTCTGACTCCGTGGTCTTCACTGTGAAAGTGCTACCATTGCCTGATCCTCCCACGTTGAGAGCTACGCCTTACAAGGACTATATCGTGGTGGAGTGGGATGAAATTAGGTCTTACGGCAACGACTCCATGGGATTTGGAATTAGTAAGTATTTATTATTACAAGCTTTAGAAAAATTATTAACCGGGCGAAAAATATACTGAATGGGTGACTATTACGACTATACTATGTAACTATTTATCCGGTTTGACTAATACCTTTTAGGAGGTTTTTTGAGCTGCGGTAATAATATTGTAACAACCGACGAGGCGGCATCGCTGTGCAGCGCGGGAGTTCGGGTGTATTTTCAACGAATTAGTCCAAGAGCGAGCGAAGCGAGCTTGGGAATTTAGGGCACCCCGACACGGATAGGTTATGTTCGAAGCGGATTCGAAGGACCATCATAACCTTCATGTTAGGTTACTTTAGACCCTGCAGACAGAGAAACTTTTATTTTCAAGTCATTGCTTGTTTTTTTTTTTTTTTTTTTTATTTTTTTTTTTTTTAACATGTGTATTCGCCCACTTAGTATTTGAGTAAGCCATATTCAATATTTTTATACCTTTAATTTATTTTCGACCTTTTAAATACTATCCTCAGCTTCATATTACCTTCGTAGGTGTATGTGTGTACTTGAATCCGTACCTTCCTTCCTACCTTCCTGGCATCCGATTAAGTTAAACTTAAGGTCCCATGAGAGAGGCGAGGAGTCTGAAGGTGGCCATAGCGACTCCTCAACCAGACAAGATATCACATCGTGTTTGGACTCATTGAATGTGTTCTGCTACTGACTATTGACCTTTAAAACCATTCTTCAAAAGGCTTGTGTTTAAATAAAACAAATAGTTACTTAATCTTCATGTGTTTTAGTGGCATTTGGTCGTAAAATTAAATGATTCAGTACCTTTAAGTTCGAAAATAGTTACTGTTTGAGGTCATTAATATCAAATCAAAATAAAAATACTCAGTAAAAAATTAAATTTCAAGAAAACATTTTAAGCATTTACGTGGGCTCATTTTTTTTTTAATTTTTGCCCACATTAGGAATTTCTTCCTGTATCGTGGGTGCGTTTACAAACATATAAACACACATACACAACACCCAGAGCCAGTACAACTATCTGTAGGTCATACGGGAATCGAACCCGCGACACGCAGCACAGCAGTCAATCGCTCAACCACTGTGCCAACCGATTTTATAAGTTCGGTAAGAAAACTGGGATCATAAAAGGCGAAATTGAAAATATTATTTATGTCTTGCTGCAATAAAATTTCAGTTATGAACACAGAAAATTACCCCTATGTCCTAAGCTATTCCCTCTTATCAAATCAATCAAGTAGACAGTTATAGCTTTTAATTTCTAATGGTTATTTTTTCCAATGTCATGGTGACTAAATAAGAGTGGAGAAAGTATCCTTCAAAAGGACTTAGAATTAACCTTAGCGACCTTCCTACCGGCTCGACGCGATTGGGTATATCTCACCGACAAGCGATTTTTACGAAGCAAAATAATGCAAGGAAGTTCACATGGACGCAGTTTAATGCAATTCAACCGATTTGCGCTTGAAATTTTCTTAGAAAACACGTGCACGATATTGCCCATTTTTTTATTTCGACGCGCCATCGTCAAAGTTCCCTAAAGTGAATATTATTATTTAAAAACTTGTTAAAAAATATTCATTCTAAAAAAGATACTGAGCAGGAGTCCTTCGATATTCCAATTGGCAATCACCAATCAACACTATTCCTGATTTTACCCAAATTTTCCTCCATCCAGGTTACAACCTAACTTGGCGAGAAAACGACGGTCTCTGGCAGGAAGCTTGGCCGGTGTCAAGAGAGAATCGTCTACCAGGAGTGCAGACACACACGCTGGCTGGTCTCAAGTGCGGAACCAAGTATTCTGTCAGAGTGACTGCTACTGACAGTATTGGGACTTCTGCGCCAGCTCATATTGATGTTATTACGCTGGGTGGAGGTGAGTGAAACCAATTCATTAATATTGTAGCTTTTGGAGATTGCTGTAACTAGTGTGGCCAATTGTGAAATTCATTGTGGAACTCAATGTGAAACCCAATCTGAAAAGCATTATCCAAACCAATGAGAAACTCATTCTGGAAACCATTGTAGAACTCATTCTGGGTCATCACATTAACACAAACTGGGGCAAAAACGGTCTCTGGTAAGAAGCCTGGCGGGTAACCAAAGAGAACAGTCTCCCGGGAGTTCAAACACACTGTCTGGACTCAAGTGTGGGAACAAGTATAGTAGTAGTATTAGAGTGACAGCTACTGTCAGTGTTGGAACGTCAGTTCCTGCTCATTTTGATGTTCCTACGCTGGGTGGAGGTGAGTAAATTTTATTCGTTGATGTTTTGGCTTTAGACCTCCAAAAGAAAGAAAATCAACGAATAAAATTTCTGTTGAATCTATAGATTTTACTTTAACTAGTGGGACCAAATTGTGAAATCCTTTATGAATCCCACTGTGGAACTCATTGTGAAATTCATAGTGAGACCCATTTCAGATCCAACAACATTTTTGTATTTTGAGATTTTGCGGTGTTGATGATTATTTAGAGTATAGGCACGGGGTCTTAGTGCTAAGAAAGAAAATTTGGTTCAAATAAATCTCAATAGATGGCGCGAGATGCACCAATCTATTATTTAATGTGTGTAAAATTAACATTTTCTGGAATTGAACATAAAAATTGTATGTTCTTGTTTAATCAACTCTCATAAGCACAAAATTATGGAATATTGCGCTCTTAATTCACTTTTCAAAGATTATTGGAACGGATCATTTAAAACTAATGCCAATAGATGGCAATTTTTTAAATTTCTGAGGCATTCCACTCGATTGTTTAAATTTGCATTGTAACACATTTTGGTGCAAAGGAACTAAACACGTGCAAAAAAATACTATAAAACAAACCTTCACTGTATTTAAAGAGAAAAAAATATTCACGAACCAAGTAAAACCCTTTTACTTGCAAGTTGCTGCTAACACCATCTATCTATTGCCGTGTAACGGAACCGAGCGCGATTGATGAACAAAAATCTAATCGGTTTTATCAGACGTTTTACGTCGGCACGGTTTCTTTATATGGGATGAGGCATCTGTATGCTAGTATTATATTATCTGTGGTATAGGTAATAATTTAAGTGACACTTTTGCATAAGAGTGTTTGTTTCGTCTGTATCTAGATTTTTCCTAAATAATTTAGATTTGCTTGTAACTAGTGGAACCCATTGTGAATCCGTTGGCAACCCTTTTTGGAATCCATTGTAGAACCTAGTGTGGAACTCATTGCTAAAACCGTTGTGGAACATATGTGTGTCATCGATGTTTATATATATTCAGGAGGTTGCTAAATCGCGATTATTTGAAAATTTAAGTTGATTTAAATGGGCTTTTCCGAGAAACCAGGATTAGGTCGCCGCAAATGGCAAAATCATGAAAATTCAAGTTTACCAAATTTTTAACCACAAAAATTATCATATTACCATATCATTATTGCCACGATAGTCATACTCAATCATCAAAACGGCGGTAATACAATACTATATTTAATGATCGATTGGTACAAATCATATATTTTCACAATCCCATAATACAATTTTGACGGAAAATCATTCGTTTACGTCTTACTCAATCTAAATCTCACGTCAATTTTCACGAAAGGTGAGTTAAGGCTGAGTTAAAATGGCTGCCCATTCGCCAGAGGAGATGTTTACGAGCTTTGACCACACTTTTCTCCCTACTCAATTCTCCCACCCCTCCTTCCTATCTTATGTCTCACTTTTAATATCTATGTTCTTCACATGCTCGGAATCTGCGTTCTTCTAATAATCTCCTCTTACTCTGTCCTTCTCATTCGACTGATTTTGTTCACTCTTCCTTTCATATACAGTCCATTCTTCTTTGGAATGCGCTTCCTCCCGAGATCAGGACGGCCACCAGTCGGTATGCATTCAAGCGTAAATTGCGGATTTACTATCAAAACAACTAAGCAGAGTCATCTCAGTTTCTTCTTTTCTGTTACTTTATAAATATATATATTTATATAAGTATATATTGTGGTATATGTACGTGTATTTTACCTATTTTAGTATGTTAAATATAACTGGTATTATTTTTATTATTAAATAATGCACCTGCCATGTTGTCTCTTCACCACCCTTGGTTGACTGGTAGAGAATGCCTAAGGCATTAAGTCCGCCATTGTACCTTTTGTGCATGAAGTATAAATAAATAAATAAATAAAGGTGGTAGATATTTTCGTCAACCAATCACAAAAGCACACAGCTTTCTGAATCCGAAGATAAGAAGTTATTGGTCCTTACAGAAAAAATGGGACTGTTAGGAACAATTTACTAAAAATAATTCGTAGGTCTTATCATAGAAAAACAAAGCACTCTTGTAGTAAACTAGCACTTGTGAGTGGTGTCGCCCGCGTGTTGAAACTTATCGTACAGGAACTACTACTTAGACTGGACTGGACTCCTATGTCCTAATTTGAATCATGGTCTAGCATTGTTCCATATTGCGTTCCGTTCTGCCGTTGAGGAGTGATTGATTACCAACATTCAAACATACGAACATTCAAACTTTCACCATATTAATAGTATTAGCGTTACCTGCAGGAAAGTGACAAAAAATTGAAAAACGACTGTTGGGGCACATCCCTGGGGAGGCTAAAAAAGCGCCACCCATGAGCCTCCCTGTGCATGGCAGCAAGTGATCACTGTGCCACTGTTTTTCCTGGAGTTATCAATTGGCCTGTATTTTTTTTATGTGTGTCTCCTCAGAACTTTTTACTAGGTGATCCGATTTTGATTTTGATTTGATTTTTTATTTGAAAGCTGGTGCTTCTGGTGTGGTCTCATATAAATCTGATCAAGATCTGATGAAGAATTTCGGGGATATACAACAGAACTCTTCAATAAACAACGGCAAATCTCTCAGGATTGCTTCAATCACATGTCTGCGTATTATTTACGCCATTTCATAACATAACATCACGCCGGTACGCTCTATAGGGATACGCAGATATGTACAGTTCAGCCTGATACATTTTCTTTTCACCGGTTATGTAAGTTTTATGTTATTCGGGTAATCTATTTAGTCATACTTTTGGCATTAAAGGTACCTTACTACTGAACTTGGTCATAATGTACCACAACTAAAAACTGAAAGAAAATACAACCGCATTCCAAATAAAAACACTCCAAAGTGAAAAATAACTTTAATTTCGGAAGTCGGTGGCAATAAAAAGGAAGAAAGAAAACTCGAACACCGTCTTCCAAAATTGAAGTTATTTTTCACTTTGCAGTGTTTTCATTCGGTAGTCGGTTGTATTTTTTTGTAAAAAGATTTTACATACAGACTTTCATATTCCTATTAGTAGAATAGTACTATATTGGAAGTATTTTCGTATGAGTAATAATCCGTACGTGCTAATCGGCTGGCCAGAGAAATTAGGACAGAGCCGTTTGTACACATACGGTCCTACATCAACACTAATGTTGATACGTGATTCACTTCCAAGTAAATAAGGACCATTATTTTGTTTTTCTAGCCCTATTTGTAGCACTTTTTTCTAGTTGGTTAGACGATTAGTTGACCTGAAAAAGTTGGTATTACTAGTCTGTAGGATACTCCCGGTAATCTTATATTATTTTTTAGTTTAATACTATTTTCAGGGCATTAAACTTATTAAGCCGTGGTGGCCCAGTGGTATCGGCCGCGATTTAAAAGTTATAGGTCGTGGGTTCGAGCCCAGGCAGGCGCTTTACTTTGTGTAAATTATTTCATCACCACTGCTCTCAAAACGGCAAACATCGTGAGGAAACCGCCATGTCCTCGAACCAAAAATTCGAAGACATGTGACATCCACCAACGCGCTCTGGTCCCGCGTGGTAGATTAATAGGCTGATAGTGTGATGTGATGTGAAACTTATTAACTAGAATAATGTTCTAAAAAAACCAAAGTTCAGCAGGTAGGTTTTATATTCAGATCCTGTATCAGAATGCTTCTCAATCCCCGTTGTCTTTGTCCTCCTTAGTTTTGTGATTGCAAATGTCACTGCTGCGTTGTCCTGGGTTCTCAGGTCAGGTGTTCGGTTTTTCATCTGTAATTTTTCAATAGCAGTTCAGAGAAAAGGTCTGTAACCGATTAATTACATCAGGCTCGCATACACACAGACATACATGGTGAAATGAGGGTAAACTAAAAACCTTTGCGAATCTTTTTAGAGAGTACAAGCGAGATGTAATGTTATTTTGTCTTTTCATACAGCCCCAGTATCACCACCATCAACTGACTGGCTCTGGAGCAACGCCACCCACATCTACATCCAACTCAGCGGATGGGATGACAGTGGCTGTGACGTCACAAGATGGGAGGTGGACTACAGACTCCTTGGATCCAGCCTTTGGCAACGAGCGGATAATAAAGCTGTAAGTCATGATACTTCTTGAAGGTTCTAACTCTTTGTATTTAGTTTTCCTTGTTAGTAGTAGAAGAGTTTAAGAAGTTTTGATGGTATAACTTGAAGTTTTCGACAAAATAGGAAATTAATATTGTGTTAGTTTAGAATTCAGTTGTTTTTAAGATGCGCTCTTTCTTTTCGATAATAGTACATTATGGTACAAGTGTTCAATGTTGGTGATTACCGCTGAGGCGCCATTGAGACCCGAGCCGTAGGTGAGGGTCTTAAGAGAGCCAAGGACGGTAATCATCAATACACACGTGTATCATACGACGTTTTTCAACACACTTGTGAATAAAATAATACTAAAAAATAATTTTCAACAGTAAAATCGAGTTGTGAATTTTTTTTCACAATGGCGGGCAAAATTAATCAGTTTTCCTATGCGCACGCATTTTACTATGGCGCTCGGCCATAGACTAAAAGACAGAGGTTTCTTTATTTTTTAGCTTTTCGTGGATAGTGTTTTAGCCACGTACAAAATAGGGAATTTCATTTTTTCTTAATTACAGAGCAAATAAATTTATATTTGAGTGAAAGTTTTATTTATTAAGCACGTACAAGTTGAAATTGTCTATTTAAATACGAAGTTGCATGAAATGAGCATTCATTTATTTGTACTATTGAACACGATCTTTCTGTATCGAAACTTTTTTAAGAACAAAGCAACTCAACCAATAAATTAAAAAAAAACTCTATAACTCACTTGTGAATAATAGCAATGAAAAAGTCACAGTTTGATAACAGGTATCAATATGTGCCTAATTGCGGTGAAATTAGAGCCACAAGTGTGTTGAAAACAATAATATTGTAAACAAGCTTCTGCTAGCGGTTTGGTCCGCGTGAATGTCAGCAATTATCCTACGGGAACATTTCTTTTTTTCATTTATTTATTTTTAAACAAACCTTAACAGTACTCTATAATTCACTTGTACGAACTGTTTTGGAATACGCGTCACCTGTTTGGAATCCAACTTATAGTACACATGTAAATCGCATAGAACGGGTACAAAAAAGCTTCACACGCTATCTGCGGTACAAATCTGACAACTGTCCTCTGGACGCTGATTACTCGCAAAGGCTAAGTCACTTCAAAATGATAACTTTAAAACAGCGAAGGCATTTTAACGACCTGATTCTGCTTCACAAAATCATTAATGGTTCTATACAGATTCCGAAGCTTTTCGTCGAAATAAATATATCTGTCCCTCGTCATAGTTCACCCAGATCTGAACGCATCCTGGATGTTTTATCTCCATCCCCAGCCAGAACTAACCTCGGTCATTCGGCACCAATGAACAGGTTGATGAGGACGTACAATGAGCTCCATACACGTTCCAATAGCGTTGACATCTTCGCCATCAAGCTTTCGCAATTTCGCAAACAATTGTTACTGACCCACAGTGGCCGCAGTTAATATCTATATCTACATTATTATTAATATTATCACTTACTCATATATTATTAATAACTATTTACTTTATCATTGATTGTGTTAATCTTTAGAGCAACAAAATTGATTTAGTTTTTTTTTTTTTTAATTTTTGATTTTGTCGTCATGTAGTTTTGTTTCTTTTTTTTTGCTACAATATGTACTATTTGTTAGCCTATATGTAATATTATACAATTTTAAATATGTAAGTGCTGTGCACACCTGTAAGTGACAAGTTCACTCTAGATCTAAGTTTAATTTGTTACAGTACCGTAAAAAATATTTACTATAGAAGATGACTGCACAGCATGATTTTTTTCTTGTTAACGTCTTTTTAGTTCGCTTTTTAAGCAGTCGGGTTTTTGATTTTTTTATTAACTTTTTATTATATCGTTCTCTGTAGCAACTAGTAGATCTGTTTATCAATATGTGAATAACGTTGTGAGTAGTGTATTTGTTACCTTTAATATTAAATTTTAACATATGTTTAGTTATTATTACACTGCTATTTATTTCCCTAAAAAATAATAAACATAACTGACGAAACGTGTGTTTACCATAGGTACAACTCTACCTAACCCTTCGAGTATCAGAGGCGTGATGTTATGAGTATCTTGTGTTACTTTACTTGCTCATTTCTTTCTTTCTCCTCCTAGCCCATGGACTTAAACCTCGGCTGGAGCTACATTGAAGGTCACTACCAGGCGCCTCCTCTTCGCTCCATTCCCACGTCATACGCAGTCGGATCTCTCGCTCCCGCCAACTGGTACCAGCTAAGAGTGACTGCGATAAACGATGCTGGCACTGCTTCTACTGTTTACACTTATTCTACCAAGACTTTGGAAGGAGGTAAGTCGTGCTAATCTTTTTAGTTAACTTTTATTTTGGTTGTATAGGAGCTCGTGGCTAAATAATAACAGCCGCACGGGTCGATCATCAAGGTTAAGCAACACTTGACGAGGTCGGTCCGTGGATGGGTGACCATTTCAACATACCGATTTTGAAATTTAGTTTTTTGTTTGAAAGAGCATATTCCGAAATTTGTCCCATTTTAATTTGGTGAGGATCTGATGAAGAACTTCGGAGATATACAACATCATCATCTGCCTAGCCTTTTCCCAACTATATTGGGGTCGGCTTCCAGTCTTACCGGATTCAGCTAAGTACCAAGTTGTTTACATGGAGTGACTGCCTATCTGACCTCCACAACCCAGTTACTGGGTAACACGATACCTCTTGGCTAGACTGGTGTCAGATCTCAAGCTTCTGACTACCCGTAACGACTGTCAAAGATCTTTAAATGACAGCCGGGACCACCGGCTTAACGTGCTTTCCGAGGCACAGAGGAAACTCGGTATGTTGAAATGATCACTCATCCACGGACCGACCTCGTCAAGCAGATATACAACAGTACTCTTCAATAAATAACGGCAAATCTCTCGGGATTGCTGCAATCGCATGTCT
The DNA here is from genome assembly GCA_948252205.1 of Orthosia incerta. NCBI lineage: Eukaryota > Metazoa > Arthropoda > Insecta > Lepidoptera > Noctuidae > Orthosia > Orthosia incerta. The sequence goes on along the minus strand of OX411764.1, from coordinate 13,628,077 downwards.
GTTTATTGTTTATACCATTTCATAATCATGCCAGTACTCTCGAAAGGGGTACGCAGATCTCTCATTTCACCGATTATGTTCAAGTCTCATGTTATTCGGGTAATCTTTTCTGGCTTTATAGGTACTTACTAAACAACTTGCCTATTAGGTAGGTACAACTAAAAAGGGTAAAATAAAAAACTTTATTGCAAAAAAATACTACCGACAATTTTTTTTTTATTGCTTTCATCATATAACTTCTTAGATTGTCACGACTATAATATTATACGTATTAAATTCTTCTTATTTTTAGTAATGGTCTTCATTGGCCATTGCTTTATTAGTTATTTTAAGGTCGTGCCCGTTCTTTTAATGATTCACTGACGAGCTGCTTCTAGGCCACTTTGTCTGTGTATGACTTTTCTCAGGACAGTTGTCACAGTTAGGTCTGTAGCGGCACCGACGCCGCCACTTACGAACTAATGACATGACGTCACACAAATCCTGCATCGCGCACGCGAAGTTTTCGGCGCGATTTGAACACATACAACAGTCCGACAATAACTCTTGGGCAGTTGCCCGGACCAGACAAAACACCTGTCTGGTCGGAGGATCCTCCCTTTTCTATGAAGGTTTGTGGGACTTTACACCCTGATCCACATACCCCCAAAGGTCTTTTATTGCCTTAATCTAATCTGACCAGTTAGTAGGTAAAAGCCCGTGCGGTCTTTTTCCGTCCGTTTTTCTACTAAAATTATTTTTTTCAAGTTTTCTGGTTGACTCCAGGCGATATGACCAGAGAGCAAATTATGCTATCGACTGTTCCTTTTTTTATGTACAGGTAGTACCCTCGTTGGTGGTAACACTCTGACATTGAGCTGGCGTAGCGTAGTATGGACTTTCAATAGAATATGACACCAGCTGAAACTGGATTTTCCTTTTTAACCAGTTTCAGCTGCGTAATGAATTAAGATACAACATAGCTTTTGTTATGTAAACAAAATAAATTACGATTACGAAAACGTGCCCATTAATCCCAAACGACCAGCTGTATTAACAGTAACTTCGCTAATTCCTTCACTGCTAGGCTTAGTTAACCTAATCTGTTTACACGAACGCCATGTGACTAAGAACATGTGATAACTCGATTCCTATTAAATTACGAACAACTACAACTAAATAACTTATTCATTACGTTTGTTTAGAACCCTATGTTGTATGTTCCTGAGGGGATCTCCATCACAAATCGGAAGTTCGATGCTTCTAGTGCGAAGTACTTTTTGTAAGGACCACTCGCAAAACAGCATTATGAGCTCATAATGTTCCCACTGTTGGGACAGAGACCTTCTCTATGTGAAAGAGAGTGGGCAGTAATCGACCACGCGGGCCCAGTGAGATTGGAAGATGTCACATGTCTTCATTAACACGCTTTTATTAGCACGCTCTTATCTATGAATCGATGTAACGGAATCTTTGAACGTGATTTTCACCCCCTTCAAAACGTGGGATTGATTTGAAACTTGGCACACTTATCAAGGACCGATGACAATGCTATAATTTAGTCAAAGTCAAAGCCAAAGTCAAAGTCAAATATGTTTATTCAACTTGGTTCAAATTTACAAGTAATGAAAGTTTTATAGCGTTTTTTTTAGTTTTTAGATCTAAATTTATTTTTACTTCTAGAACATGGACGGTTTTCTCACGACGTTTTCCTTTACCGGTTTGGGAGCAGTGGTGTCAAATAAATAATACATAGTGAAGTGCCCCTCTGGATTCCAAGCCATGACCACGGTGTCGCAGCGCTAACAACGAAAATTTGGTTCAAATAAATGTCACTAGATGGCGCAATATGCACCGTTTTGTTATTGTATTGTGTGTAAAATTAACATTTTCTAGAATTGGTCATTAAAATTCTATGTTAGTTTTTAATCAAGTTTCCTAAGCACAATATTATGGAATATTGGGCTCTTAATTCACATTTCAAAGATTATTTGAAACGATCATTTAAAACTGTTTCCAATAGATGACTTGGTTTTAAATTTCTGAGGCATTACACTCGATTTTTCAAATTTGTTTTGTAACACATTTTGGTACAATGGAACTGTAAAAACGTGCAAAAAAATACTATAAAACAAATCGTCACTGTTTATAGAAACAAATAATCCCGAAGCGAGGAAACCTATTTACTTGCAAGTCGCTGCTAACACCATCTATAGCCGTGGAACGGAACCGAACGCTATCGAACTACTTACAAAAATAATCATCTTAATCAGACGGAAAACGCTAGTTACGTCGGCACGGTTTTTAGGGTTCCGTACCCAAAGGGTAAAAACGGGACCCTATTACTAAGACGCCGCGATCCGTCTGTCTGTCTGTCCGTCTGTCACCAGGCTGTATCTCATGAACCGTGACTGCTAGACAGTTGGAATTTTCACAGATGATGTATTTCTGTTGCCGCTATAACAACAAATACTAAAAACAGAAGAAAATAAATATTAAAGTGTAGCTCCCATACAGCAAACGTGTTTCTTTTGCAGTTTTTTTGCGATAATGGTACGGAACCATTCGTGCGCAAGTCTGACTCGCACATGGCCGGTTTTTTTGTATGGGATGAGGCATCTGTATGCTAGTATTATATGATCTGTGCCATGACTGTTACCACTGAGCCACCACTGCTCCACCATAAATAATAAAACCCAAAAGATCACCTCTAAAACACATAAATGTAACAGAAATTTAATTTACCCACAAATAAATCAAGCTAAAGCTTATACTAGAACCTAAAATTTGACTGGTAGAAAATACCTAGTTGCATTGAGTTCGTGTATGTTACTGCTTTACATAAAGTTTAAATCCTACTAGTAGTTGTATAAATGTGACAGTTTGTGAGTATAGAATAGAATATAAAATAATAAAAATAGAATATAAATAGTACACTTCTTGTCGAAACACGAACGATTTTTTTTCTACTACCTGATGAGCTTACTTAATTAAATGCAAATAAGTTCCAACAACAATTTATTAGAAACTTAAGACTAAAAACCACAGACTCTATACAAACAATCAACGCACGCTTTTTCGAGAGGTACCATTCTGCCAGTTACATAATGATCCATACAAAAGTCATTTCGTAGCTGTTATTATGTAATTTTGTTATTTTTTATTTAATTTTTATAATCTTGTGTCTAAATGTTCATATTTCGAAACGAATTTCTTAGGCAATTTGTTACATAATAGATAAAGTAGTGGAAAAAGGTACATTTTCGGTAAATAGTATCTAGGTTACAGGCAGATTCAAACCTTTGTGAGAGCTGGAGTCTATACTGGGTTCAAGATCTGTATGACAGATCTCCAGAAAATATGGATACAGCAGGCAGAAGTTTGGACGTTTATTTATTTATTTATTATATACTTTAGCTCGTGGCTAAATAATAACAGCCGCACGGGTCGATCATCAAGGTTAAGCAACGCTTGACGAGGTCGGTCCGTGGATGGGTGACCATTTCAACATACCGAGTTTCCTCCGTGCCTCGGAAAGCACGTTAAGTCGTTGGTCCCGGCTATTATTTGAAGATCTTTGACAGACGTCACGGATAGTCAGAAGCTTGAGATCTGACACCAGTCTTGCCAAGGGGTACCGTGTTACCCAGTTACTGGGTTGTGGAGGTCAGATAGGTAGTCGCTCCATGTAAAACACTGGTACTTAGCTGAATCCGGTAAGACTGGAAGCCGACCCCAATATAGTTGGGAAAAGGCTAGGCAGATGATGATACTTTATTGTACACCACAAAAAAAAATAAAGGACAAACATTCACAAAAACATGTGTACTATGGGCGGTCTTATCGCACAGGGCAAATTCTTACAGACAACCTTTGGATGGACTGTACGTGTGTCGTGTGTGTGTTTATTACTCTTTCACGAAAAAAGTACTGAACGGATTTAGTCGAAATACGCAGGCTATATTTATATAGTTATTGGGGCAGTGGTAGTAAATAAATAAACATCAACTAGAGCTCTTCCCCAACTTAACATCCTAAACAACCAGCGGAGAGTTCCACCTGCGACCCAGTACAACCAAGTTCAGGCCAGCACGACACATTAAGGTACACAAAGTTAGACAACGTTGCAACTGACTGGAACTCCATTAATATTCATTTTCAGGAAACTGTGTAGCTTAAATGTGGAGAAGCGACTTGGAGATGTATTCTGGGAAATTGATTGAGTTGCGTTATTAGTATGAGTGCAAAAGCAAAGTGGTACTTCCGTTTTATTCATTTTCATTTATTTTATTCTACTTTATTCCTTAAATATTGTATATTCCGTTTCCGTGAATGTGTCTGTGGAATCGACAGTGGGCCCTATCTGAATATCAGCGCAGCGTTATTTTCTTTTAAATATCGTTGCACATGCTGTGATAGGAGCCTTTTGGTCTCGCACGGGGTTATTTATTTATCATTATTGTTTGTGTTTTGCCTGTATCGTGTCTCCTGAGCGGTTATAAATAAATATTTTTTCTTTTACATTCAGTTAAAGTTCATCGTTGGTGCATCTATAAATTGATGTGCTTTCAGACAGTTACCTACTACTCAATCAATTACAAGTTTTTATTTGACTTGCCATATTATTTAGTATGTATAGGTTCAATCCTGCAACTGAATTTTAAAACAGTTACTCGTATCCTCAACTGATTGAGCTGAAATCATGCATACTATGCGTTTCAAATGAGAAACTCCGCGTCAATGACCTCGAACTGTCAATTGCCACTTTAAAAGTTCGGTTTGCATATTCACGTAGTAACCCTGTCCTTGGACAAGTGCACGTGCTCGTAGTGTTTTTTTTTTTCTGTTTGTCTGTTGATGACGATGATGACTACCCAGAAAGTGATGCTGAGTTAAAGTTTTAGTCTCGGATTTGTTTTGTTCTCAAATATTTATGTAGTTTTTTTTCATTTAAAAAGTCAAAAGTCAAAGTAAAAGTCAAAGCACTTTATTTCAAGTAGGCCAGTTACAGGCACTTTTGAATTGTCAAAATACAAAATAAAATATTACAAAATTATGGTGCTACAGTCCCAGTCACAAGACATAATAACTGTGAAAGTACCGTAGATGCCCATTCCAAGGCGTAGATCTCTATGGAGAAGAACGGGCAAGAAACTCCATGGACACTCTTTTTCAATTAGGTAAATTATTACAAATCATTTGTTACATCATTCATGTTGAGATTATACATTATGTGAGAACGATGTAGAAAGTTAAAAGTGCCCATAGTAAATATAAAAAGACAATTCAGAAATAAAATTAGAATCAATTAAAATAAACCATGGCAGCTAAGAGATGACCAGTCCCAACCGACAGCGCCCGTTCACGAACATGACACATGTATCAGCACCATTCAGCTCAACCATTTTGAAGGGAGCTCAAAGTAAAAGTATAATTTAATGATTTGTTTGATGAAGTATATTCCATTTTTTGTGCAGGACACATTCCGCCATACTATATTGGCATACAAATTTTAAAGCATAGTATTACAATAAAATAGTAAACCGTTCATATAATTTTCTTATTATTTCAAAAATTAAGCTTTTTGCTTAGTCTACATAAATCCTAATCGCTCCAGTGACAGCTATGACGTAACAATATGGCGCAACAATATGGCGCGGCATCGGGAACTTACTTATTTGAAACGTGTATTACACGTTTGTTTAGGATGACAAAACAAGATTAGCCTAGTGGCATTATTCTTCTTTCATTTTTATTCATTTTATACAGTATAGCGGATTCCCAAAAATGCGGACCATTTTATACACCCCCATGATATGGATAATAAATGAAAGTAGATTTGCTGAGAGCAATATGATTTTTTAATTCTTATTTTTATATTATTGTACCATGTTCTCCCCGCAAAAACACAGGATTAGTAATAATAAGATTACTAGTAGTAAACATTCTTCCGAATTCCAGTTGCAGTTTTCCGGTGTAATTCTATTGCCTCACTGTGTCACAAGAAGCTCTGCTAATCCTACTTACAATATTAACAAGAAAACAACAACACGATCGTGTAAATAAATCATCTCGAAACTTGCGTCCTCTGAAACGCGGTCAGCTAACGAACCATCTCACTTATTGCGTTAATGTAAATAGTTTGTAAGCCGTGATCGATCACCCCGCTTATATAACAACAGACCGATCTTAGGGCAATTTCACAGGGAAATCAGGGCAATATTTCGATCTTAAGGTCGTAACGGGTAAATCCCACCGCACTATTCCCAAACCACTGCAACTACTGAAAGCCAGAATCAACAGTGGCGACCAGAAAAGCGCCGAGGCAATGAAGCTCGACGAAGTCTCGGCGAATGAATTGAACTGTCTTGGATCCCGCAACGAAATTATTCAGAAAAGAATAAAGGAGGAGTAGTAGTAAAACAAAAACATATTTTTTACTTCGTTAAGGGTAATCTAAAGCCTGAAATTCTAATTACAAGTCTTAGTAAGGGTTATCTTATCCATCATCTATCCTACTCAGATTTGACCTATGTTACCCAGTAACTTAACTGGACTGTGGAGGTGAGAGTGGCAGCTAATAGAATCTTGTTATTCAATTGGATCCAGCTAGACTGGAAGCCGATACCAACATAGTTATGAGTACGTGAATCAACAAACCTTTCACAATGAACTATATATCAAAATATGGGCAGCAACAACTTGACTGCTGCTTAAAAAAAAAATTTCATGAACTACTGATGATAAAAATCAAAACACTCGACTGCATAAGAAGCGAACTAAAAAGACGTCATCATCATCATCATCTATCAGCCGAAAGACGTCCACTGCTGGACATAGGCCTCCTCCAAGCGTCGCCACTTTGACCGGTCCCGTGCGTCTCGCAACCTGCTGAACCCCGCAACCTTCACCAGGTCATCGGTCTACCTGGTGGGAGGCCTTCCAACGCAACGCCTTCCCGTTCGCGGTCGCCACTTCAAAACCTTTCTGCCCCATTGGCCATCCGTTCTGCGAGCAATGTGCTCTACCAACTGCCACTTAAGTTCAAATCAAAAAACCGACTGCATAAAAATCAAACTGTATCCTCCGACTGCACAGCATGCTTTTCTTCTTGTTTACGTCTTTTTTTTTAGTTTGCTTCTTATGCAGTCGGGTTTTTTGGTTTTTTGAATTAACTTTTTTTAATTATAATTTTTTTGGCCTTTTTTTTCGATTAAAGTTTAAACATATAAGTAATATAAAATATATTTTAAACTCACCTTTTAAAACCCTTTATTTTGCCCACACGATGGGTTTGGAAGAAACAAAACATTGGATGAATGCTGATTTTAATGATTCTTACGATTGACGTAAGAATCATTAAAATCAGCCAACGTTTGGTTTCTAGAACGGCGTATAGAAAAAAAATACATACATACATAGACGGATAAACACATTACCCTCCTTCGGTAGTCGGGTAAAATTACTTGCTAATTCAGTCAGCAATCTTCTGGCCTACGATTCACTGAATGTCACTAGAGTATAATCACTCGCTTAAGCTCTTTTAGGAAAATTCAGTCCATCTAATCATTGTAATCTAGGCATTTGGGGGGATGCCACTTTATCGTTACATAAAAATAGTGTCGAATCCTGAGTGATCGAAAGTTAAACTGAAAATCGAAATAGATCGAAAATTTAACTATTTCACGGCAAAAAATATATTTGTTAAGAAACTAGCGGCCTTTATTTAATTTTTACTCATTTATGTCAGACTTCATTCTATAGATCACATTTGTTTTATCGTTGAGTTCTTATTTTATCATTGTGTTTTATCATCCCAAGGGAATAAGAACTATAATTTATCCTTCCCAGAGACTCAAACTATCTCCATGCCAAATTTCATATAAATCAGTTCAGTAGATCCAGAGATTACCCTCTACAATCTCACTAAGTCACAAACTTTACCTCTTTATAATATTAATATAGAAAAGTGTATTCACTATGTGTATTAATACTGCTACATTTAAATATATTACATTTATATTCATAAAATATTTATTTAGACCAATTAGTAAAATGTAAGTGAGGAGTCATGTCACATGGATTCGACGAATCACTTATGATTGAGCTATACCTACAACACTCTGCTCCACGCTTGCAACATTTAAAATATACATATAAGGTCATTGCCATTTGTCAGTTTAGTCTACGAAATTTAAATCAAAACATTATGTTGAGCTGTGAGCTTATATTATGAATATCATAACGTAGTGCCTGATTGTTAACTGACGATCATTTCTGCCTTGGCACATTTGCATGCTAGGCATGGCATTATTTAATGTTGAAAACTATGACATTAAATTGTACTTTTCGTGTCAAGCATAAATAGTCGAGATTTTAACACGAGTGATGTAGCCAATTTCGACGTGAGCCGAAGGCGTCGATAGAGTGTTAAAATAAAACCTTTGCGAGACAAGAACGATTCTTTTTCTACTACCTGATGAGCTTACTTAATTAAATGCAAATAAGTTCCAACAATAATTTATTAGAAACGTTCAGACTAAAAACCACAGACTATATACACACAATCAACGCGCGCTTTTTCAAGAGGTAACAGGTTTGGTATCATTCTGACAGTTACATAATGATCCATACAAAAGTCATTTCGTAACTGTTATTATGTAATTTTTTTATTTTTATTGTTTAATCTTGTGTCTAAATGTTCATATTTGGAAACGAATTTCTTAGGCAATCTGTTACATACATAATAGACAAGGTACTAGTTAAAACTTATTCCAAAGCATTAAAGTTCTCTTATTATTCCCATTTTCCAAGCGAGCTGTCCTCACCGTGTATAACAGCCTTAATAGTTTGTCAAGAACATAATTGTTAACAAATGACGAAAGTTTGATCGAAACTTTGATGTTTACTACCAAGTTTTGTTATCTGCCGTGACAGGCTTGAGATGAAATTGTCATTGAAGAGCAGGATAGGGGTTATGATTTAGTAATAAGCGGAGGCGGGGCTAATATTTTTTTTATAAAAACCTTCTCCTAACAATAACAAACACAATAAAAAGAATAAGCAAAATCGGTCCAGCTGTTCTCGAGATTTGCGCTTAGCAACACATTCAGCGATTCATTTTTATATTATTTATAGTCAAGGTTTGTGCACGATGAAATTTTTCATTGATGAAAATGAGGCACTACCATAATAATTATAAACTATCATTTTCTATTTAACCATATAGCGGATGAATTTTAAAAACCCTGTATGGAACTAATATGTTAAATTGAATGTGTCTAGATCTGTGCGTTTTCTGTCAGTGAATGAATTTTAGATTTATAATAACTAAATTAGAGTCTGCTATTTTTTTCCATAGTTAGGATGACAACCTACGTTACTATTATAAACGCAAACGTTTGTGAGGATGGATGGGTAGATTTTGTAACACTTTCACGCCAGAACGGCTGAACGATTCTGGATGAAATTTGGCAAAAAGATAGATTATAGCACATAGGCTACTTTTTTTCGACTATCACGCGGGCGAAGCCACCGGCATAAGTTATTATATTATATTTAAAGCTTGGACACAAATGATCTTATACGTTGCTTCTTCAATGTTTTATATGAAAAAAAAAATTTCTTTTTTAGGGTTCCGTACCCAAAGGGTAAAAACGGGACCCTATTACTAAGACTCCGCGATCCGTCTGTCTGTCTGTCTGTCCGTCTGTCACCAGGCTGTATCTCATGAACCGTGGTAGCTAGACAGCTGAAATTTTCACAGATGATGTATTTCTGTTGCCGCTATAACGCTATAAATAATAAAAACAGAATAAAATTAAGATTTTAGTGGGGCTCCCATACAACAAACGTGATTTTTTCCCGTTTTTTGCTATAATGGTACGGAACCCTTCGTGCGCGAGTCCGACTCGCACTTAGCCGGTTATTTTATTTTAAAACTGGGGCAATTCGAACACTGTGAAACAAGCCATTATTTCACAATGAAATCTAGTTAAGATGGGTAAACATAGCAAAAAAACTGGCCAAGTGCGAGTCGGACTCGCGCACGAAGGGTTCCGCACCATTATCACAAAAAACGGCAAAAAAAAACACGTTTGTTGTATGGGAGCCCCCCTTAATTTATTTTATTTTAATTTAATAATTATTATTTTTTGAAGTGAATATACAACTAAATATTCTGTGAATATTTCAAGCGTCTACCTGTTGCCGTTGTCAATATCGAGCAAAAAACGGCAAAAAAAATCACGTTTGTTGTATGGGAGCCCCCCTTTAATATTAATTGTATTCTGTGTTTTGTATTTGTTGTTATAGCGGCAGTAGAAATACATCATCTGTGAAAATTTCAACTGTCTAGCTATCACGGTTCATGAGATACAGCCTGGTGACAGACGGACAGACAGACAGACAGACGGATCGTGAATTCTTAGTAATAGGGTCCCGTTTTTACCCTTTGGGAACGGAACCCTAAAAACCTGACCATTGCAGCACACATAGACAAACGCTATAATTATCTTTTTGACACCTCAAGTCTATAGTTACAAGGCCACAAAAAAAGAATGTAACATTCTGAGAACCGCCCACTTATATTTTACTGGATAAAAATGGTCTCACTCCGAGCCAATATTGAATGACAAATGTCACTTATATATAACTCAACATCTTCGGGTTCCCGGAATGTTGGAATTTTCCCTTTGATGCGGATCTAAGAGGAAAATAAAAGCAAATGACATCATCCTTCTGCCCTTATGCCAATTTGTTTCAGGCCAAGTCGTTTTCTTCCATTAGTTTCTTGTTAGCCGTCAGATATGATACCTGCTTTTTAATCAAATTATCTTTCAAGCTTCTTTGGTCTTTCACTAATCTCAGTTTTCAACGCTAATACCCAATTTTTACTATATTTAGGGTTCCATGGTCAACAAGGAACCCTTATAGTTTCACCATGTCCCTCTGTCCGTCTGCAGCTTAGCTCAGAAACTCTTGTTACTAGAAAGCTATAATTAAGCTTGTATATACATATTAATCACGCCGACAAACTGGTAAAATAAAATTAAGTTTTTTTCCCGGTACCTCCTGTACACGTAAAGTGGGGATGTTTTTTTTCATGTCTTTCCCCTGGTGTGGGGTACCATTGGATAGACCATTCAAAAATATTATGGGTCTGTGTAAACCAATTTTCGATTCACCGATCAGTTTGCGTAAAATTAAGCTTTAAGGCGTCTCCCCGAGCAAAACGCCGCGCTAGTCGTTTTTGTGCAGTTTTTAAGAGCTATCTACTCTTTATTTAAAAAGAAATATTAATTAATAAAAATACACTAAATTTCTACATAATGTTGATTCTAAAATTGTAGTTCACTTTTTTTTTTAACACGCTTTTATTAGCTTGGTATGTATGTATCTATGTAACTATGTAACGGAATCTTTGAACGTGATTTTCACCCACTTCAAAACGTTGGATTGATTTGAAACTTTGCACACTTATCAAGGACCGATGACAATGCAATAATTTAAACAGTTTGTCCCATTATCCTTACCATTAAAGCGTGTTTTTTAGTTTTTAGAACTACAATTTATTATTTTAAGAGGTATATGTTTCACTAATCTTCTTGCAACAAAACCATAAAAATGTGAAATAATTATTGATAGCATGCATCTCCTCGTAAAGTGTTCATTAATTATTTTTTATACTAACACTAATGGATAGACAATTTGATAACGAACATTTTGTAAGTTTTATTTTTTTCAAAAGACCAATAATCGATTTTATAAAGATTTTATTCTAAAACTAGCTGTGCCCGCGGCTTCGCTCCCGTCATCTGCCTGCCAACCCTACCATACTTACCAGCCTGCCTGCCTACTCCACATACTCAAAAAAACTTTTTACAAAAAAATACTACCGACTTCCAAATAAAACTACAAAGTGAAAAATAACTTAATTTTTGGAAGTCGGTGTCTTTCGTAGGTACCAATTTATTGCGTTATGGACACCGACTTCCAAAAATAAAGTTATTTTTCACTTTGTAGTTTTATTTGGAAGTCGGTAGTATTTTTTTGTAAAAAGTTTTTTTATTTTTCACTTTTTAGTTGTACCTACCTAATAGGCAAGTTGTTTAGTAAGTTACCTACTCGTATAACGTCAGAATATATTACCCTAATATCATGAAACTTGAACATAACCGGTGAAATGAGAGATCTGCGTACCCCTTAAGAGCGTACTGGCGTGATGTTATGTTATGAAATGGTATAAACAACAAACAGACATGCGATTGCAGCAATCCCGAGAGATTTGCCGTTATTTATTGAAGAGTTCTGTTGTATATCTTCGAATTGCTTCGTCAGTCCTACACCAAATTAAAATGGGACCAATTTCGGAAGATACTCTTTCAAACAAAAAAAGATTTTTTGAAATCGGTCCACAACTGACGGAGATATCGGTGAACACTGAACATACACAAAAAAAATAATAATAACATACATAATGTCGAACATAGAACCTCCTCTTTTATGGGAAGTCGGTTAAAAAATATACGTACTACATACCATTTTTTTTTTCTAGGGTCATTCTTTCGCGTAAAATCTTAACACCGCGATTCAGATAATGACTTTAAATGCACAACGCCATCTATCGAATAGCGAGTTCAACTGTCCGAGTAACCGAATTGCGTGAGCTGTGATAATTTTACTTCTTGAATACTTTAAATTCATCTAACTTTTGATAGAGTGAACCGATTGCGATGAAACAAAAACTAAGTAATTCTTCAAGATACGTACAATTTTTATGTATAAAAGTTATCTACATTGGTTTCGTACATTTCACGTGATGCGTGCACAAATAAACAGACAAACAGACAAACAGACAAACAGATAAACAGACAAACAGACAAAAATGCCAAAAATGCTAGAAATGGGTTCTGTTGGTTATCCTTTAACACCCTGGCTATTTTTTTTGGATTTTTTTTCGATGTACAAAAAATATTTTTCTACAGATTTATTATATGTATTGATTGATGATTGATGATCTGGGCGTATTCACTACCGTCATTCATGCGCCACCAGTGCCGCTAGGCCAATAGGAATACTCATATCTCATGCTGATTTTTTGATCAGGGTACGGCCTTAAATTGATAATTTTTGTTAAAGTCAGTGTGTGAGCTGGCAGGGGGCCAGCTAAATAGCTGCTTTTGGATATGTAAAATAAAACACGGCAGTAGTATATATAACGAAATTAAAAGGAAAACTATCACAGCAGGATTTACAAGATTACGATTAATAGTCGACCAACTTATAAAATGTACTTGAAAACGATTTATTTTTCTTTTCGTTAGAGCAATGTTCAGTATTATACCTAATTATGTTGGTGAGTGTAGCTGTTTGTGCGGAAATCTCGGTGCGCGAGTCCGTCTTTCACTTGGCCAGTTTTTAATCAAATCATCTTGCACGTCATTTGTATCGTTTCTTTAGTATTGCCTTACTTTTGTATTTTTGCATGTGCATACAAAATCTTTCTTCATAATTTGCGCTCTCATTTCAAGACTCTTAAATCTAATATAGCAGAGCTCGATTGTCAAAAGCTTTTATAAAGGTTGTTTTGGGCATTGACTCAGAGCCCTTTAATCAGAAACCAAAACCAAAATATTGAAGGAAAATATCGTGAGGACCAAATATCCGAAGACATCCATCTATCCGCACTGGGCGCGCGTGGTAGATTACGACCACGACGCCACTGAATGCGCTTGCACACTGCCTTGTGAGCAGTGGATAGTTCCTCTGCGTCAAATTTTAATGTGTTGCCTATTCTATGTTGTCACTGGTTATTGTTTGTATCTGTTTAACTGTTTTCTTCGTTGTATTTTGTTGTTTATTTTGTATTGTTTATTGTCTGTATTGTATATTTCATTCTATGTTTTGTAATTGTACCTATGGACCAAACTCTAAAAATAAACAGTAACTTAATTTAAATTTAATTTCAAACCGGAAGCTGAATTTGTGGCTGATTAACGGCAATAGGCTCTTTCAGTTACATAGGACTCACAACTGGCTTTTTAGTTTTTCATAAAATTCTGCTGTGTCCTTTGGGCCAGAGGATATGTATGTAGAAGAACTCTTTGACAAAAAGTTCGACCGTGTGTGTTTTGGTTTAAATTACGGTAAAATTACGAACAAATGAGAACTTTTTTAATTACGCAGGCATAATTCTAAATTTTTATTAGGACACAAGCTATTTGACCGTGGCTTCACTCCCGTGGACGTTCAACAGGAACTGTGCACTTTATCGAGATATAAAAAGCCTAAAGCCCTTAATGATGTGTGGCTTTTAATCAGTAAAATAGTTTTATAAGTACTTCCAGTGATTACCTTTTACAAACATATATAAACAAACAAAATAACACATAACTTGCAAAATCTGGGTATACTTTAGGTGCACCTTTTTCTAAGCCTTCTGGGGAATACAGACATTATGTTATGTTGTGTTGTGTTGTATTCTGTTGTGTTGTGTTGTGTTATGTTATGTTATGTTATGTGTGTTAAACAAACAAACAATTTTACTTTCTAATAATCATCATCTTCCTGTCTTTGTTCCACATGACTTGGGGTCGGCGCAGTACGTTTTCTTCTTCCATACCATCCTGCCCACCGTCATGATAAGAAAGAAAAGGGACTTAGTCTACACTGAGTCCCTTTTCTTTCACTCCTAACTCAGTCTATCCATCTTTTCTTCAGCCTCCTCCCCTCCCTTTCCATCCATCCACATTTATATTCACAACTCTTTTATTAACACTCATTTCATCCCTCCTCATCACATAACCATACCTACCTTTATAATATTAGATAAAATAATATTTAAACTCATATTCACCGTTACATAATTATCAGAGCATAAATAGGTCTTTCATCAAAGATTCGACCCAAAACTTCATTAAATGCTAACTGTAATTATTACTTACTTTATCTTGCCTAGGTGATTAAATTAATCAAAATTAATGAAGACTTGTACTGTACCCACCGAGGTTTGCTGAAAGTTTACAACGACTGTAATTAAAACCTGAAAATCAATGCTGAACATTGACCTTTATTCGGGGTAACCTAGTTCTCATTTGAGGTGAACGGTCTGTGAGAAAAAGGAAAAAAATATGAAACTACATGAGATTAACGACCATCGCTATGTTTATTGCATGCATTCTATTGGCCAGTTTCTGAAGAATTTGAAGTAAAAGCAAATATTCAACTTCAATTCCTATTTCAGAAGGTGATAATATGTCTTCTTTAACCCTGCGTATGACCTGCTCAGGGTCTTAGTTTTTGTACAGTCTTTGTTCGGAACTAAACGTTTCGTTCTTTTTTTTGTTATTTTGTTGCAACACTGTGTCAGCTCGCTGTCATCGATTTGGCAGCTTTCGATTGAGCTGAAGTTGACACACATCACATCACATCATCAGCCTATTAATGTTCCCACTGCCGGGACACAGGTCTCCTCTCTGTGAGAGGGAAGTTGACAGCTACTTGTAAAAAGGTGATTGACACCGCGGGTCGTAATGCATGCTTGCCTTGATTTTGCGTAATTGCGATATAATCAACCCATCGCTACTCCAAATTACGTTTGCAATCCGCGAGTGGTATTGTGGGTCACCCGTGCATTTGTTTGTGATCCGAAGGCCTGTATTCAACAGTCTTGTTTTATTGTAACTTTAAAAAACGAGTGCAAACCTATTATTATTGGGGTCTGTTGTCTACCAGAGACAATCATTGGACCACTTGTAACAAAATTACTAGAAAATCTGCCGTTACGTACAGCCTTTTTAGTCTTTTTCTTTATTTATTTTTTTGCTTTGTCTGTAAGTTTCTGGTGTATTTCAAATTACTTGTTGTACATTTTAAATGATTTCAAACATAACACCAATTATAAAACGCTAATCAAAAACACCATGAACGAACCTTAACAACTAAAATCAAGCCATCCAGTTAACAAACTTCCAAGAATGTTTTGACGCGTCAAACATAAATTATTTCATCAAAATTTTGTCGTAAAGCCGATTATGGTTGCCCTGTTTTAGAAGGGAGGCATCAATTCTTATTCGAGTATATTTTAGTATCATTTTATAGTACATCATTGTGTTTTTACGTAATGGCTTTGATGAAAATTCTGTTGTGGTTTGTGAAGGTTTTTTAATTTAAGGAAGTTGTGTTGTTGTTCGGAGACTGTGTTGTCCGTATAACATTATTTGGCTACTACCTGAGCATCCTATGTTTGATAACAAGGATGGAAAAAAAAAATTGCCCAAAGTGTTATTGGGTTTTTCAGGGTTTTTCCACCTGCAGTTTCTCAGTAGCACCCAGAAATCTTGATTTTTGACTATCATCATCTTCATATCAGCTGAAAGACGTCCACTGCTGAGCATAGGCCTCCCCCAAGCGTTGATTTGATTTTTGCCCTATTGATGGCAATAGGTTCACCCTGATTATATATGTGAATTAAAACAGCCGACTTATTGTGTATTTATATTTTGTTCTTACAAATACATTGTGGGCAATACATTAAAAGATCGACCCTAACTGGTTCAGAAGTTTATTTTTAAACTGTTTGTAAAATTTAATAATATGTAAAATGTGTTGCGACACAAATCTGGCGGTTCGTTCGGAAAATATATTGAGTGATGTCCGCCGTGAAGTTGTAGCGAGTCTCTACGATAGTAAAAAAAAATTTTTTTTTTTGCAAAATTTTATGTAACCACTCGAAACGAGTGCCTGGCAAACGAATTAGATTGCGCTGTTTTACGGGAGATCTATGTTTAAGATAAGATAAGATATTTATTTTTGTAAAAACATGAGTATACCTATTACCAAATGTTATTTTAAGACCATGCAATTCTATTGCATGGTCTTAAAATAACATTTGGTAATAGGTTCTACATGTTTTGCCTTTCAGGGCGTACAAAAAATTGTATTTGGTCATATTAACCGTTTGAATTTATACAATTAACAAAAAACAATTATTTCATGCAGTCGATTATAAACAATCTATAGAAAAACCTTAAAACTAAAAAAAATGGTACAGTTTATTAATGTACTTTTATTTGCACCTTTAATAATTTTCGGTTTTGCAATGTCATGATTATTTATTAATACATCACATCACACATCACATCATCAGCCTATTAATGTTCCCACTGCTGGGACACAGGCCTCCTCTCTGTGAAAGGGAATGGGCCGTAATACACCACGCGGGCCCAGTGCGGGTGGTTACTTTATTAATACATTAAAATTAAAACAAACATACAACAGGCGGCCTTATCGCGTTCTGCGATCTTTTCCAGGTAACCTTGAATGGATAGAGATAGCCTGGACACACTATTTGCACTTTACGCAAATTTCAAATCATACAATTAGTATTACTAAGTCCAATTAGGTACTAAAAGCAAACTACTAAAATAGATACATAAATACTACATGGTTTTCCTACGGTTGGTAGATAAATCTAATTATTTCATTAAAAAAAACATGTTCTGTTGCTACCTTCTAAAGTATGTTATATAAGTCAACTCCTACACAAATCTTCTTAAAGCACATCTTACTGCCAGAATCCAAGCCGACATACATTTGTTACACAAGAACCTTGAAGCATATTCAAACCGCAATATACGAGATCTAAACATCAATGATATACACTAACAATATACCAGCATATATATCTTAACATCAATGATATATTCTAACAATATACCTACATATATGTGTCTCAAGATCAATGATATACACTAACAATCTCAGAGAGATATTACCGTTCTGTGTTAGGGTCGGATTGATGTCTGCCATATATTGTTACACAATGTTCCAGCTTCCCGTTCCCTCGTTCAACTGTATAGGATTATATTCATAGTCAGGATACGAGGAAACTGACTTGCTTTGTACACTAATGTTGAATTTCGTAGAAGTGTAAAAAGCTTTACGTTTTAATTTTGCCACACCACCAGTTGGCGCCACATTGGCAAGAGGTCTTCCAAGTGGAAAACAAAACGTCACTTATGACATCAAAATGATGTTGACGTCAATTTAAAATCTCAAAAACATTAAGCGGTTTCACAGACGGTTGGACCTGACGTCTCAGTGCTGCCATCTATGCCAATAATATGCACTCATTTCAAAAAACCTTAATCTATATACATCTATCTATATATATAAAAGGCAAAAGTAATTGACTGATGTATCAACGCACATAGGCCAAACCCTTAGGGCTAGAAACTTAAAATTTCGCACACGTATTCCTCTTATGACGTAGGCATCCACTAAGGAAGGATTTTTCAAAATTCAACCCCCAAGGGTGTGAAATAGGGGATTAAAGTTTGTATGAAACTTTTTATTCCTTGGACATATTTTCTTGAAATTTCGTATGAATTGAGTACGGCAAAAATAATGAGGTCCGTATTTCAGCGTTTTCCAAAATTCAACCCCTAAGAGGAAAAAAAGTATTTGTGCCATTCCAAACTATAATCTATCTCTGTGCCAAATTTTATCCAGATCCGTTCAGCCATTCTGAAACATCCATCCATCCAAACTTTCGCATTTATAATAATCTATAATAATCACACTCGTATTATAAAGAGGTAAAGTTTTTGTTAGGGGGTAATCTCTGGATCTACTGAACCGATTTAGATGAAATTTGTCATGGAGATAGTTTCATACCCTGGGAAGGACATAGGATAGTTTGTATTCCTTTGGGATGATAAAATACTTTATACGTGGGCGAAGCCGCGGGCAGAAGCTAGTTTATCAACATATATGATCTCAAAAATGTGTAAAACAGATGATTTGTGTATATGTGATTTCGGAGTTGACCCAATTGTTATAATGATGAGTACAATAACCCTCTTTCGGGCTTAACGAAAACAAAAACGGTTTTTGTGTCTCCTCGTATTTGAATACTCAAAAATTATATTATTCGGCAAACTTTTTGGCTTTAAGGCCCGCATTCCGGTTGCTCATGCTCATTCGCAACTCATCTAAAACTGGAAATGGACAGTTGTGATTGGTAGGCTTGTTTTTTTTACATTAACGTCCTCAAGTCCAAGATCCTAGACGCCCCAGACGTTATTGAATTCTTTTAACACAAAATCCGTGGCATTCAGTAGTGATAGCATGTACAGTCAAGGGTCAAAAGTTCAGCCATACTCTCCCAAAACTCAAATGGCTAGTTTTTGTAGAAGAAGTTAAATTATCCACAACTGATTTAATATTTTGTATAGAAATTAAAGTATAGATTATTCCTACTAACCGAGAAAAGTTGAAATTCTGCTGCCTACAAAAAACCCCTTTTCTGTTTTGGTAAAGTGTGACTGCAATTTTGACTCTTATAGTACATTGGAACGTACTCGTACTTGCTAACTTGGACTTTCATTCTCATTCAATACTTACAACACACATTGTTTTAAAAAAAAACAGTAAAGTCTGGGGCGTCTGAGATCTTGATCTATTGAGTACAAGTATGTCAAGCTTAACAATCACATGCCAAACTCGAGAGTTGTGACTGGTTGGCAGTTGATTGTTAGGTGTGGCCAATTTTGAGTTTGAGTCGAGTATAAGCAACTGGAATACGGGCCTTAGTGTCCATAATTACACTTATCTCATAATTACTACGATTTTCGAGACGACAGAGATGTGCCACCACATGTGTCAGAGGTATCGTCGTCCTGCTTCCAATCTGGGCGCAGTGCGCACGCTTGGCGTAGTGGTTGAGCGTTTAACTGCTGCGCTACGTGTCGCAGGTTCGATTCCTACACGGAACAAATATTTTTATGAGCTACAGATAGTTGTTTCGGCTCTGGGTGTTTGTGTATGTGTTTGTATGTTTGTAAACGCACCCACGATACAGGAGAAATGCCTAGAGCGGCGCAATGAATTTAAAAAAAACTGCCAATTTGGGGTCGACACAGCGTATCTGCGTCTTCCATAATAATATGTCTCTTTTAACCGTCATCTCAATAGAAGTTTTAAGGAAAACTATCTTATTTTTGACAAACATTTTTAATGTTGACTTACCTGGTAGCTGGACAATCTTAGTGGAAGTCAGGAACTTTTAAATACATTTAGATAAAACTGATGTTAACATAAGTTTATTTGTTACAGAGGAAATTGGCCCCCCATCGGAGCTGTTCGACCTGAATATGCTGGTCATCATCTGCAGTTCTATACTCCTAGTCATATGCCTTATGGCTTTCTTCTGTATACTCTTTAGAAGGCATAGGTAAGTTTCGATTATATAATTATAATTATTCTAGCACATAATATTATTATCTATACTAATATAATATTATAAAGAGGTAAAATTTGTAAGTTTGTATGTAGGGGGTAATCTCAGGAACTACAGGTTGGAATTGATAAATTCTTGTTGTGTTAGATAGTCCATTTATCGAGGAAGGTCATAGGCTATATAAAATTACGCTACGACCAATAGGAGCGGAGCATAAATGAAAAATGTTGCAAAAACGGGAAATAATATTACTTTTTTAGGGCTTCCGTTGCGTGCGCTGCGTAAACGGTTTCAGTTATGCAATCATGTATGTAGGGTAGGTAGGTTAGGTGTAGGGGAGGTGTAGGATATGTGTAGGGTAGGTGTAGGGTAGGTTTAGGGTAGGTGTAGGGTATGTGTAGGGTATGTGTAGGGTAGGTGTAGGGTAGGTGTAGGATAGGGTAGATACGTAGCCAGTTGACGGGAACGAAGCCGCGTGGGACAGCTAGTAATATATATCTTCTCTTATAACTTACCGGGGATGCCTCAATTTTGTGCTGTAGAACAATTGTATGAGAAACATTTTTTTTTTGTAATCTCTCTTAAATTTACCTTTTTTGTTTTTTATTAATATTCATTTATTTATTTATTCATTAACACATACATTTGCTTTAACACGTAAGACCCAAGCTAACAAAAGTAGTCATAAATAGCTTATAGTACAGTCCAAGTAACGGGTCTGGGTAGAAGCACAAGTTATACAGTGGACAACACACTAAGTGGAACGGCACACCCTCTGGAATTCCGCCAAAGAGCATGCTATCAAGTATTGCACGAATCACTGGTGCAAACTTTAATAAATTTGTACAGGTTGCCGGGACTTTAAAAAGCCCCTCCCTAGGCCCTAACCGTAGCCTCCTGTTTGGAACGAGCAATCCCAGCGATTCCAATATTTGTGGATTATTCAGCATGCCACGAAAAATCATAAAAACATATTTTGCAAGAGCTAGGTTGCGCCTTACCTCCAACTTATAGTACCCAACCATCCCTATAACAAAAAGAGTTGGATACATAAGAGGGGATATATAAAGGTCACCTCACAGCCTTTAAATCTTCCCGGTGTTTTGCCTTCTACGACCAGTCTCCCGTTAACACTTCACGTCAGCGTTTCCTAGGCCTTCCTCGGTGAGGCTACCGTCTTTTGGCTCCCACTGCGTGACGACTCTGTCATGGGGCATTCTGCATAATATATGGCCCGCCCAATCCCATTTCAGAGTAGCAGAATTATTGCCCACATCGGCAATTCCTGTTGTGGGGCATATCAAGGTACAAACATTAAATAAAGAGCAGAGTATTTAATTTAATAAAGGTCAGTATACACTAGAGCATTTTTTCGAGCAGTACAATTTAATGTAACGTACGTACGAATGTAACAATACAGACAAATGCTCAGTTTCCTAAAGCATTGCCATGTCATGTAACTTTCTTGCGAAACTTCCAAGCTGTGTTCGACCTAATGCTCCAGGTGACTGAGCATTTACCTGTAACATTTCTTTGTAACTTGCATTTATTATTGACCTCATTGCTCACACGCTAATGCCTTTGCTCGATAAAATGTTACATTAAATCGGTTTTAAAAATCAGGTGCGGTTCCAGAAATTTTTAAAACAGCGAATGCTCGATGTTCTGTTACAAGTAAATGCTCTAGTCTATACTCACCTTTACGTATATGGTCGCTTAACTTAAGAGCCTACATCCGCTTTAGTGCCGTGAAACGGTAATTTAATAAAGCATACTCCTTAGTAACGGCTAGGTTAAAAGGTTTGAAAAAAAAAATATATTTATTATTGTTTCATGTATATAATTTTTAACACATAGTTTTTTCGTATAACAACTAGTTTTGCTTTAAAAAAAAAATAACTACACGCTATTTTTCGCTACTTTTGGATACCCCTCCAAAACGACTTGGATGTTTAAAAATATTTTTACACAGAAAATTGAAGGCTTCTTAATTTCTTCATAACTCACATAGCATATGTAAATCAAAAATTTTTCTGCAAACAAAACTATTTAAAAGGAGGTTCAATATTGATATTTCGACATCGAGCGGGCGCACGGCCAGTACTGCGTTAACATTGGGGCGTATACTCGTAACTACGCTACTCTCCATCGCCCTATGTCAAACCTTGAGTTTGGACTTTTGAGACTCGGTCAGATACCAATTTAAACTACTTTATTATGGACGAAAAATGTTGTGGTACTTTAGTATATAAATATAAAATACTAGCTGTTGCAAACGGGTATAAAATACTAGCTGCTGAAAACGGGTCGTATGGGACCACCCCATACGACCCGTTTTCAGAATTAAAAAAAGCCTATGACACTCAAGAATAATGTAGCTTTCTTATAGTGAAATAATTTTTTAAATCGGTCCAGTAGTTTCGAAGCCTATTCGGTACAAACAAACATACAAACAAAAAAATCTTTCCTCTGTATAATATTGGTATAGACTAGGTTTTTCCTGTCGTTTCACCCGTGTGAAAGTCGTTAAAATATACCACAGGCACTTATTACTGGGATAAAAAATATGTTAAGTAGTTTCATAAAATCTGTTCAGCCGTTGAAGCGTAATTGATAAACAAACATACATAGATACAGTAAAGGATAGGATGTATCACTACATATTATAACGCTAATAGCTGTTCCCCTTGGCTTCGCTCCCGTGGACCACCCCACAGGACCCGTTTTCGGGATTAAAAAATAGCCTATGTCACTCAGGAATAATGTAGCTTTCTATTAATGAATTATTTTTTTAAATCGGTCCAATAGTTTCGGAGCCTATTCGGTAAAACAGACAAAATTTAATAACAAAAAAAAAAAAAAATATTTCTTTTCTCTGTAAAGTGTGTTTGTGTGTACATAAATAAATAAATAAAAAAATCTTTCCTCTTTTTAATAATAATTATTATTAGTTTAGATAGTCCCCCACATATCGCGTCTGTACGCGATAAACTCGAAAAGTACTGCACGGATTTTCATGCGGTTTTCTCCAATAGAAAGGATGAGAAGCGAGGATGGTTTTTGTGTATATTTTGTCATCGGCGAAGCCAGGGCGAGTCACTAGTACCTTTATAATTTTATAACTTTACAAGTTATTGAATTTAATTTGTGATTGACTTCCTTATTGATAATTATAGTCATATTTCACTAGAATCCATAAAAATACTGTTTTTACAACTTCACAATTTTCATAACAGCAATTTAACATGCAGTTATTATTTTAAATAATGAATAATAAACATTACTATTCGTGTATACACGGCCGAAGTACTCACGAACTGTTATTAATTATGTGTCTATTATATGAACCGACATAATTACTCATTGTGTACTGTCATTCGATTAAATTAAAATACTTAATGTTACGATGATCATTATTCAGAAGATAGCCAGTGGAGCTGAGTACTTTGATGATCTGTCTGTTGTTTAGACTGAAGGAACATCACTATTGTCAAATCTTTAATGCATATTTGAAAAGGAATGAACAGAGTGTAGCAGTTCATTTTAATTTCTACGTTAATCCTATAATCACGATGATAGCTTAGACTGAAGCATTAAGATTAATAATCATCAGAGGCGGTTATTAGAGTTTATTTTAAGGAAACTCGAGTCATCACTCTGTCAAGACTCCTTTTTTTAATATTTTTTAGCTTGGAGAAATACTCTTGCATACTGCGCTACCACGGGGAGATAGCACAGTTATGTGGGACTTCAACCCACTAAAACTCCACGGTGTCCTCCTGTGCCGCTTATGGCGGGAACACGGGCACGCGTTAGCACTCACCGCGAACCCGCCGCGGCTCTCCGTCACCGGACCCTCCTCTGAGGAATACCCCCATCACCAGCGTACCAGAACACACTGTGTGACTACCTCAAACACCAAGCCAGCACATGGGCGCCAGACGACCCCGTGTATGGCACCCTTAGTCCACTTGTGACGGGTCAATGGCGGTCAATGGCCCCGCCACCTACTATTTTTCGGCCGCAGAGGATAGGGAGAGCAGCCAACACTATACCGACACTCCTCCTCCCCTACGGCCCAACGCATCCGTCATTAGATGGTGGCGTCCCCGTCCAGGCCGCGGAAGCTAGGGAGAGTGGCGCACCGAAATATCGTCACTCCTCTCCCGCCGCGGCCGCCAACCCTCAGCCGCGATATCGTATGGGACCTGGGAAGCTCCATATATAAGACATCGCGGACCGCCTCAGTTGCGATGTCGCCTGTTACCAAGCGGCACCGCAACCTACTAATTATCGCTACGTTGTCGGCTTAGTAGGCAAAAGCCCTGACGAGCGGCCCCTCCTCGGGTTCGTCTTCGCTTCACCGTGGGTCCAAGCCACGGCTACTGAGCCCCTCCGCCATGGCTACTGAGCCCCCCCGTCTCAACAATCCAGGAACCCACTGGGGTGGTTGTCAAGACTCCTTAGGTCTAAACAAAATGTTTTTCCACCAGCCGTAACGATTGTCAAAACTCCAAAATATTGAGGGTCCCATTTTGGTAGCGTATGTCAACCCTTTACATTTTCAATCATTGACAGTGGTTTTGCTGATAGACAGTAACTGCGTTGAGACTCTTTGCTGTAACCATCGACCAATGGCGTCCTAATGTCCTCTAAAAATATCGTGTAGTAGCTAACCAAAATAAAGTGGATTTACGCCAAAGTTATATAGCCAAACTTTGTTCCAAATTTTTAACAAGCTCCAGTCACATAACTCCTAAATCTAAGCGAACAGTTTTGAATACTAATCACTGTTTATTTTCGTAACAGACAAAACTATACATCTCAATACCGTCACTCCATCGCAGATGAAGTTAAATCCCGTAATGAGAGCGTCGCATCTCAGTCGGAACATAAGGAGCGGTATGCACATGCACCAAGGATATACACCTCGCCTGTACATAATAGGAAAGCGAGCAAGAATGGTAAGATTTTATGCAACTTTATTGATCAATCTTAAAAACCTTGGAAAATATTTCGATTATACTCGTAGCTTTATGGTGGTAGAATAATTAATTATTTTTGACGTTTGCCTATTTGGCAAAGTATATTAAGAAACTAGCTGTGCCCGCGGCTTCGCTCCCGTCATCTGTCTGCCAACCCTACCCTATTTACCTTCCTGCCTACCCACTTATCTAACTACCAATTTTTTTTCTATAGTCATCATTCTTTCGCGAAGAATTTTAACATCGCCATTTAGAAAATGTCTTCAAATGCACAAAGCCATCTATCGAATATCGAGTTCAACTGTCCGAGTATCTGAATTGCGTGTGTTGTGATAATTTTACTTCTTGAACACTTTAAATTCATCTAACTTTTGATAGAGTGAACCGATTGCGATGAAACAAAGACTAAGTAATTCTTCAAGTTATGCACAATTTTTATGTATAAAAGTTATTTACATTGGTTTCGTGCATTTCACGTGATGCGTGCACAAATAAACAGACAAACAGACATAAAATCCAAAAATGCCGGCAATAGGTTCTGTTGGTTATCCTTTAACACCCTGGCTATTTTTTTTAGAAATATTTTCGATGTATAAAAAATACTTTTCTACAGATTTATTATATGTATGATGATGATGATGATGATGATGATATGATGATGATTGATAACATCGCCATTCAGAAAATGTCTTCAAATGCACAACGCCATCTATCGAATATCGAGTTCAACTGTCCGAGTATCTGAATTGCGTGTGTTGTGATAATTTTACTGCTTGAACACTTTAAATTCATATAACTTTTGATAGAGTGAACCGATTGTGATGAAACAAAAACTAAGTAATTTTTTAAGTTACGCACAAATTTTACATATAAAAGTTATTTACATTGGTTTCCTATATTTCACGTGATGCGTGCACAAATAAACAGACAAAAAATCCAAAAATGCCGGAAATAGGTTCTGTTGGTTATCCTTTAACACCCTGGCTATTTTTTTTTAATATTTTCGATGTACAAAAATTACTTATCTACAGATTTATTATATGTATTGATTGCACATAGATGAAATCACACCTTTATACCATGAAGCATGGAGGATACATATCTAGAATAATTTGTCGAAAATATCCGTATTTGATTTATATTTATCAAAAATGGGATAGAAATATCAAATATTAGCGCAGCACGCAAATACGAGTTATTCTAGGTACATCACGTAGAATATCCAATAAAATATTTTTCATATTTCCTTGTGGATGTAGCACTTTGTGTGCTGTTTTTATAACTCATTCGACAAAATACTTATCATTATTACTATTCAACAGAAATGTTCGAGATAAGTCCTTACGCGGAATTCGCGTTGGGCTTCAGAACGTTCGATCACGTGGAGAACCAAGATCTACCGAGCAGACTACCTAGTAGACCAAGGTTTGATACCGGTAAGTAAACATATAATACATTCATACACATATTATTTCTATGTATCTTATTTTTAGACTTTAACAATAAAGTTTTCTAGAGCAATAAGACTCGGTGTCCCTCAAGGAGCTGTTTTTGGACAAGTTTTAATTATTTTACTCAGAATAAACATAGTAATACATAGTATAATGTATACAACAGTGCTTTACTGTCTTACTCTCACCGTAAAAAAACTAAGGTGAAGTGAGCTTTCAACCCCAAGCATCAAGTGAAATGACAGCTGTGCTCTTAATTTTCACGGTGAGATTTAAACAAAATGGACCGGCAGTTCCGCTTCTCAACGCTAGAATCCTAAAAACAACAAACCAAGAGGACCTCAATAACAGAATATCGAACAAACTCACAGCTTTCAATAGATTATAAACGCACTATCAAAACCAAAACACAAACGCGCACTATTCACTCATTACTAATTCATATATGTACATAATTAGACTTTTCAAATAATATGGTTCCATCCATCCTGTTAAATTCGTTACTATCGAACAGCCTTTGTTTACCAAATATACAAGCAACCTAGCCAGCGAGATAAAATGGAATTTGATAACGAATTTCACAAATAATGCAGGGAAATTGTATTTCGAAGTGGACGCTTTGAACATTTGTGAATCGGTAACTGGGCTTGATAAATATGTATAATTAGTGTTATTTAAACGTATTGTATGGGGCTTTGTGTTTCAGGGAAGCAGTAATTGTGTTATCAATGTTTTGTTTGACCGTAGCTAGTGTAACTACAAAGGGAATCATTAACCTATAAGCTCTTGCCCGCGCCTTTGCTCGTATGAACGTTGAAAATTATCCTACGAAAACATACTACTGGCTTAAAAAGTATTCTAGGACATAAGTCCTAAATACATATTCTATGTTATGACATAGGGTCATAACTTGAAATAGGATCCAAGCCATGGACTACCAGTGTTATTCGAATTCCGTTAAGCCGTTGAGGGGTGATTAAGCAAACAAACTTCCATATTTATAATATTAAGCGCAAAAACCAGCATGGATGAAGTTCTTCGTTCTTTTCGTGGATGGAGCGGACAGATTTGACCATAAGCCTTGTCTCCCAGTGGGGTGATGACAATCTGGTCTCCTTTAACGCCACCAAAACACAGGCGTGTCTTTTTACCGCAAAAAGGAGTATTTTCGATCAAACTCCTACTTTTCGGGGTACGTCTGTGCCTGTGACTGATCGGCTCGAGCTCCTAGGCATGGTGTTGACATCCAGCCTCAACTTCGGCGCCTCCATTGAGTACAAAGCTCAAATTGCGGTAAAAAAACTGGGCATCCTAAATAGAGTGAAGTGATACTTTACGCCTGGACAGCTTTTAACCCTATACAAAGCGCAAGTCCGATCCTGCATGGAGTATTGCAGCCACCTTTGGGATGGCTCAGCTAAGTATCAGCTTGCCGCGCTTGACTTGGTGGAACGCAGAGCCAAGAGGCTCATTGGCGACGTTGAGCTGGCGGATGCCAAGCTACACTGCTTGGCTCATCGCTGCAAGGTTGCCTGCTTGTCGGTCTTCTATAGACTGTACTTCGGTGAGTGTGCTCAATAATTCCATGACCTCATCCCACCAGCCCCCATTTACTATCGGACATCTAGACTCACTGCAAGTTATCATCCTTACCTTGTTGCCATTCCACCAATTCGCACCAAGCGCTTCCAAACATCCTTCATGATGCGCATAGCGAATGAATGGAACTCACTACCTGCGTCTGTGTTTCCGAACGCATTCAACCCGAATCTCTTTAAAGTTAGAGTGAACAGGCTTCTTCTGGGTAAGCTCACTCCATCGTCGACGTCTCGGTCACCTCTGACCTAGACTAGAGTCAAGAGCAAACCCATAACAAATAAAAAAATAAAAATAAATATTAGTAGGTATGAGTATATTTGATATTGAGATAATTATAAAATTTTGGAATATCGAATTCTATGTCATTCAAGACTAAGTTAAAATTCCATTGCAAGGTGTATTTTAATGCAAATAGTTATTCTAAGACATTATATTAAACATGTACTAAGACATCAACTCTAGAAAAATCAATTAAAAATACTCAACGCTAAAGTCAGTAGTTGAGTTGGTGGCAACGGATTTAAACTGTCTCGAAGTTTCAAAGTCAAATTATTTATTTCAACTAGGTCTTAAAGCGGCACTCTTGAATGTCAGCAACATGAACAGGATATTAATTTTCGAGCCATTCAAAAACTAATCAAACGTTGTAAATACGCTTCATATCTTTAAGATCAGCTTTACCATAAAGCTAGTTTGATTCAAGTAGAACAAGATTAATAATTTTGTTCTTTCCACTTTCATCTTCTCTTAGAAATTTATTAACGAGAAACTACGGTCAAAGAGTTGAATAAGCCATCCATTTGATTCCCAGAATCTTCAAATACCGCTTAGACAGAAATATTTACCTTTCATCAACTATTCGATAATTGTAATTAAAATCGACGGTAAGGAGAAAATAGCTAAAATTCCAAGTAGTCTTATATTTGGTCTTAAGCTTCTAAAGTCACATTTATATACCTCAAACTTCAATCTGAGTAGCCTTCTTACATTTATCAGAATTATCAGAATACCAGCGCAGCGTTATTTTCTTTTAGATATCGCTTATGGCAGCCTTTTTGGTGTTACACGGGGTTTTTTATACAAGCTTTTATTTAACTTGCAATGTTTGTATGTAAGTGTGTTTGGGTCAAATCTTGCAACTAAATTTTAAAGCAGTTATCGTCCACCGATAAAGATGAAATTTGGATACACGTTTAGTTTGGATGACAATGCATGACTAATTGACGTTATTCTAAATCCAATATGGCGGACGGCCCGAGATGGTGGACTAGTTATTTTTGGTGCACTGCCATGATATGGGTATCAAATGAGAGGGTTTGCTGCGAAGAATACGAAACTATTGTTTTTTTTTAATTATCGATTTTGTTTTCGTGTCTCCTGTGCAAGTCACAAATAAATATTTTTCTTTTCTTCATTTTCTTTTTAACTTGATACAGCTGCACGAGTTACGATGATAACATAACATTGTTAGTATTGACCAGTTTACAAGTCCTACAAACTAGACAATTTTATTCCATCAGTCCCTTCCCTTTTTAAGACTGATTGTTAGCCTATCCGGCTTCCGACCGTCAAAGTTTGCCACTGCTGGCTCTAGCCGGGAATTTTATGAAAGCCAAGACCAATGACATGCCGCGCTTTCAGAGCCACGGTAGGCTATTTATTAGAAGTCACTCATCCAAAGACCAACTTCGCCTGTACTTTGTTTAACCACGTACCTTTAATCAAACATAAACAATATGAATTGGACAGACAACATAAATCTGTTTAGAACGTTATATTCAGGATTTGCTACGAGGCAATTTAACAATAAATTGTAACGTACCTAACAATCACTTTGGTACATTGTTACATAGATAATCTAATTTATTTCGCTAGATGAGACTTTATTAACCAACCGTCGCTGGAAGAGGGTTATGTTTTTTCCAGTGAATGTTGAATTAATGAATTAAAATCGTGATAATCCACGAAGTCGGATTTGACAGATATGAAAATACTTAATAATAATTAAACTTGATGCTTACGAATGGTACTCGTTATAGTGTATGGGTTCTTACGTACAAAGTTATCGCGGCTTGTAAAATAAGAAACGTCATCGGACTTCTTAGATTTTCACAGTTATAATGTTTCTTTTTATTTTCTATAATATAGGGTTTTTACATTTAGCTATAAAAATGTTCACAATGGTGCCGATTTCGATGATTTAAGGTGCGAGGCACGGACGAGGTACGGATTCAAAACTTAACGAACATTTTATATGATGCAGTCCATGCTACACTGTGCAGCGTCGGGGCACGTCCGTGCCTCCGGGACGCGGACACCACACGGCTGTACCTCGCACGGGGCTCGGTTCGCACCTGGCTCGGCTCGCACCCGCTACGGTCCAAAATAATACATCACTTAGTCAGTGTTTTGATACGTCAACTATATGGACTGCCTCGTTGGAATCGCAGTTGTAAGTGCGACTGTTGAGCGCGGGGTTCTGGTTTCGATTCGTGGGTTGGCATGAATTCCCATCCCAAAAAAAAGCGAATGTCGAGCTTAGTGTTATTGGATTTTTAACCGTGCCTCTGTATGCACGTTCAGCCGTTGATCCTTCGCCTGATTTTGCCACAGTCATGTTGGATTGCCTTCCAACTGGGCTATGAGAGTGACGGTATAGATAGTGCACTTGTGTTTACGCACACACTTGTGCACTATAATAACTCCCGCGTAGACGGCTAGGCTCCGCAAAAATTTGGTGTGGACGACTCTTTTTTTTTTGGAGTTTTTCCGTCACCTAAAATTGAAAGCCTTATATTATTTGTATTTTCTTGTTTCATAAGAGAAAATAAAATGTAAATATCCTAACGAGGGAATCGGCAAGCACCAATATAAATTAAATCCTCCTTTTTTAAATCAGTAAAAAATAAGACATTAACCAAACATTGGTTTGTAATTCAAACACTATCGTGGTCGGCTTCCCAACTGACATAAAGTAGGAAAGTACTCGTACGTCTGTGGCGCGGTGACCATTCACTAAATCTCTCTTAGCCCAAAGTTTGAAAATTAGGCGATCCTTAAGGTTACACTAGTCGAAAATTCTTCCATACAAACGTAGTCTAGGGATTATTCCACTGTTTGACGATGTCCGTTCAAAATAAAAAGTGATATATATCAATTTGTCTCATCATTATCTAGCCCTGTATGGAAGCGAAAAAGTAAAAAAAGAAAATATTTGAAAGCTAAGAGCGTCGCTACAAATTTGCAAAAGTGTGTATTGCAAATTTGTAGCGAAATGGATAATAATTTAGGACGAAACCGACGGCGCAAAATTTTATAAACAGACAATTGGCAGTCTAGATATCATGAAAAAACTACTAAATCTATCTGTTCAACATAAAATTATTTGCATTGTTGACCTACTTATATATCCTTGTATGGAGGCCGTTTTGCAATTTTCCGTCTTCTTATGGTTTTTATGTGCACCCAAAAATGCGTTAAAATTAGTGTCGAAATGTGGAACTTTCGACGCTCTTAGCTTTCAAATATTTTCTTTTTTTACTTTTTCGCTTCCATACAGGGCTAGATAATGATGAGACAAATTGATATATATCACTTTTTATTTTGAACGGACATCGTCAAACAGTGGAATAATCCCTAGACTACGTTTGTATGGAAGAATTTTCGACTAGTGTAACCTTAAGGATCGCCTAATTTTCAAACTTTGGGCTAAGAGAGATTTAGTGAATGGTCACCGCGCCACAGACGTACGAGTACTTTCCTACTTTATGTCAGTTGGGAAGCCGACCACGATAGTGTTTGAATTACAAACCAATGTTTGGTTAATGTCTTATTTTTTACTGATTTAAAAAAGGAGGATTTAATTTATATTGGTGCTTGCCGATTCCCTCGTTAGGATATTTACATTTTATTTTCTCTTATGAAACAAGAAAATACAAATAATATAAGGCTTTCAATTTTAGGTGACGGAAAAACTCCAAAAAAAAAAGAGTCGTCCACACCAAATTTTTGCGGAGCCTAGCCGTCTACGCGGGAGTTATTATAGTGCACAAGTGTGTGCGTAAACACAAGTGCACTATCTATACCGTCACTCTCATAGCCCAGTTGGAAGTCAATCCAACATGACTGTGGCAAAATCAGGCGAAGGATCAACGGCTGAACGTGCATACAGAGGCACGGTTAAAAATCCAATAACACTAAGCTCGACATTCGCTTTTTTTTGGGATGGGAATTCATGCCAACCCACGAATCGAAACCAGAACCCCGCGCTCAACAGTCGCACTTACAACTGCGATTCCAACGAGGCAGTCCATATAGTCGACGTATCAAAACACTGACTAAGTGATGAATTATATTAGACCGTAGCGGGTGCGAGCCGAGCCAGGTGCGAACCGAGCCCCGTGCGAGGTACAGCCGTGCGGTGTCCGCGTCCCGGAGGCACGGACGTGCCCCGACGCTGCACAGTGTAGCACGGACTGCATCATATAAAAAGTTCGTTAAGTTTTGAATCCGTACCTCGTCCGTGCCTCGCACCTTAAATCATCGAAATCGGCACCATTGTGAACATTTTTATAGCTAAATGTAAAAACCCTATATTATAGAAAATAAAAAGAAACATTATAACTGTGAAAATCTAAGAAGTCCGATGACGTTTCTTATTTTACAAGCCGCGATAACTTTGTACGTAAGAACCCATACACTATAACGAGTACCATTCGTAAGCATCAAGTTTAATTATTATTAAGTATTTTCATATCTGTCAAATCCGACTTCGTGGATTATCACGATTTTAATTCATTCATTCAACATTCACTGGAAAAAACATAACCCTCTTCCAGCGACGGTTGGTTAATAAAGTCTCATCTAGCGAAATAAATTAGATTATCTATGTAACAATGTACCAAAGTGATTGTTAGGTACGTTACAATTTATTGTTAAATTGCCTCGTAGCAAATCCTGAATATTGAATAGAACGTTCTAAACAGATTTATGTTGTCTGTCCAATTCATATTGTTTATGTTTGATTAAAGGTACGTGGTTAAACAAAGTACAGGCGAAGTTGGTCTTTGGATGAGTGACTTCTAATAAATAGCCTACCGTGGCTCTGAAAGCGCGGCATGTCATTGGTCTTGGCTTTCATAAAATTTCCGGCTAGAGCCAGCAGTGCCAAACTTTGACGGTCGGAAGCCGGATAGGCTAACAATCAGTCTTAAAAAGGGAAGGGACTGATGGAATAAAATTGTCTAGTTGGTAGGACTTGTAAACTGGTCAATACTAACAATGTTATGTTTTTTTTTTTTTTTTTTTTAAGAAAAACGTTGCCCCACACTAGGAATTTCTCCTGTATCGTGGGTGCGTTTACAAACATATAAACTCACATATACAAACACCCAGAGCCGGAACAACTATTTGTAGATCATACAAATAATTGCTCCGTGCGGGAATCGAACCCGCGACACGCAGCGCAGCAGTCAATCGCTCAACCACTGCGCCAACCGTGCGCCCGTATCATCGTAACTCGTGCAGCTGTATCAAGTTAAAAAGAAATAGAAGAAAAGAAAAATATTTATTTGTGACTTGCACAGGAGACACGAAAACAAAATCGATAATAAAAAAAAACATTTTTTTTAAACAATCTTTTTTCGTATTCTTCGCAGCAACCCTCTCATTTGATTTCCATATCATGGCAGTGCACCAAAAATAACTAGTCCGCCATCTCGGACCATCCGCCATATTGGATTTAGAATAACGTCAATTAATCATGCATTGTCATCCAAACTAAACGTGTATCCAAATTTCATCTTTATCGGTGGAGGATAACTGCTTTAAAATTTAGTTGCAAGATTTGACCCAAACACACTAACTAACTAAGCTTGTATAAAAAACCCCGTGCGAGACCAAAAAGGCTCCTATCTCGCGATATAAGTAATATCTAAAAGAAAATAACGCTGCGCTGGTATTCTTATAATTCTGATAAATGTAAGAAGGCTACGCAGATTGAAGTTTGACGTATATAAATGTGGCTTTAGAAGCTTAAGACCAAATATAAGACTACTTGGCATTTTAGCTATTTTCTCCTTACCGTTGACTTTAATTACGAATATTGAATAGTTGATGAAAGGTAAATATTTCTGTCTAAGGTATTTGAAGATTCTGGGAATCAAATGGATGGCTTATTCAACTCTTTGACCGTAGTTTCTCGTTAATAAATTTCTAAGAGAAGATGAAAGTGGAAAGACCAAAATTATTAATCTTGTTCTACTTTAATCAATCTAGCTTTATGGTAAAGCAGATCTTAAAGATATTAAGCGTATTTACAATGTTTGATTAGTTTTTGAATGGCTCCAAAATTAATATCCTGTACATGTTGCTGACATTCAAGATTGCCGCTTAATGACCTAGTTGAAATAAATAATTTGACTTTGAAACTTCGAGACAGTTTAAATCCGTTGCCACCAACTCAACTACTGACTTTAGCGTTGAGTATTTTTAATTGATTTTTCTAGAGTTGATGTCTTAGTACATGTTTAATTTAATGTCTTAGAATAACTGTTTGCATTAAAATACACCTTGCAATGGAATTTGAACTTAGTCTTGAATGACATAGAATTCGATATTCCAAAATTTTATAATTATCTCAATATCAAATATACTCATACCTACTAATATTTATAGAATAGAATATTTATTTTTATTTTTTATTTGTTATGGGTTTGCTCTTGACTCTGGTCTAGGTCTGAGGTGACCAAGACGTCGACGATGGAGTGAGCTTACCCAGAAGAAGCCTGTTCACTCTAACTTTGAAGAGATTCGGGTTGAATGCGTTCGGAAACACAGGTAGTGAGTTCCATTCATTCGCTATGCGCATCATGAAGGATGTTTGGAAGCGCTTGGTGCGAATTGGTGGAATGGCAACAAGGTAAGGATGATAACTTGCAGTGAGTCTAGATGTCCGATAGTAAATGGGGGCTGGTTGGATGAGGTCATGGAATTCTTGAGCACACTCACCGAAGTACAGTCTATAGAAGACCGACAAGCAGGCAACCTTGCAGCGATAAGCCAAGCTGTGTAGCTTGGCATCCGCCAGCTCAACGTCATTTTTATAAACCGATAGACTTATCACCCATTCCTGTCAAAGCAGAATAATCCTAAAAATCAACTCAGCCGACCTTGGCTATAACTAAATAATAATTTAGAGGCGCTTTGAAGGGAATTCAATTAATGATAACAGCGTCTAGAATTTGAATAGCGTTCATTTGAGACGTCACAGTGAAATATACGAGGAGGGACTGTCTCATAACTCACCGAAACGTGATAACTGGAAGCGCTTGTAGATCGTTGCTGGATGTGCCTTTGGTAGTAGTGAATCAATCTTTACGTGGTTAAGACAGATTGGGAGAGGGGCATGTCCAGCTGTGGACTGTGATATCCAGAGTTGGATTTCCAATTATGCATTTTCTATGTGCACATCGATTTTCATGTTTTATTATCATTGTTTTTCTGACGCCACCATTTGGTAATATATAGATCAGTACCTGGGCGACCGAGCTTTGCTCGGGTGAAAATAGAGAAAACGACGTTTTCTAAGAATGAAACCTAGCTAGATCGATTTATCGCCCCCGAAAGCCCGTGCATACTAAATTTCATCAAATCGTTGGAGCCGTTTCCGAGATTCAGATTATATGTATATCGCAGGTTTTTCATAAAATAAGGTTTTTTTATCAAAAACTTAGGTTTTCGATGAAAAACCGGAAGATGACACATTTTAAACTCAATTTAATCATAAACCTGTAACAAATTTTTGATAAAAAACCTGAAATAGTTGGTCAATGAATCAGTCCAAGAGCGAGCGAAGCGAGCTCTGGAGCTTAGGGCACCCCGACACGGACAGGTTAGGTTTGAAGGAGATGACAGGAGCTGAAGTTCAGCTCCCGTCATCTCCTTCATGTTAGGTTACTTTAGATTCATTTCAGAAAAAGAAGCCTTTTCTGACTCTTTTGCTTAAATACTAATCGTACTTGCACCTATCGGCCGCGCCGAGCAGGGGGCGCGGTCAGTGACAAGCAAGCGCGAGCGCGACGCAAACAAGAACTGGACACGTTTTTTTATCATTTCACTGTATCATGAATTTAGGGCTTTGTTCAAATCAATAGATTTGCTTGATCAAATCCCTCAGGGAATTGACCAAATCCCTGTTTTTATCACATTCCTGCGACATATATATGTCGCGTTTAGTCAATAGTACGGACGTCAAAACAAATCACAAGCACGCCACCTGTCGGCAATCAAGAGCAACTACGCATTGGCACGCTTTTATAAGCACTTGCGTGGTGGGGAATAGGGCAGTTGAGTACTGACAGGCTTAGAGCTAAGACGTCGCAGAATCAGTAAAGATCCGTAATATTAGTAAGCTAGATTGTAACTTGTGTCTATTTAAATATACTCAGTGTATCGAATAATTTGTGTGATTTCATTTTCACGGATGTACCCACCTGCTCCGTGCTACCTACAGACGATGTAATACATCCTGACTTCCCGATGTTCCCAGCCTTGATCACATCACACATCACATCATCAGCCTATTAATGTTCCCACTGCTGAGACACAGGCCTCCTCTCTGTGAGAGGGGATGGGCCGTAATCCACCACGCGGGCCCAGTGCGGGTTGGTGGATGTCACATGTTTTCGAATTTTTGGGTCTAAGACATGCCGGTTTCCTCACGATGTTTTACTTCACCGTTTTGAGAGCAGTGGTGATGAAATAATTTACACAAAGTAAAGCGCCTGCCTAGGTTCGAACCCACGACCTACAACTTGTAAGTCGCGACCGATACCACTGGGACAGCCTTGATGCGCCATGCGGTCGGCAATCTTTAGGAGTGGTCGTGAATGCCGTATTTGTTGTGTGGTGACCGCACAAAAGCAAACGTTCGGACGGCTGTCTCGTTACTGTATAAAACAAAACGTGTATTCAAAGTTGTATTTAAGAAAATTACCAAGCAAACAGAAAGCAATGTTGAGCCAGACTTCAAATTAATTCAAAAATAAAATTGTTCATTGCAAAGCGTAGATTTCTATTTAGATAAGTGGCCGAGAAATTCAATGGCTACTTTTTCAATCAGTTTTTTCAATATTTCTGATTAGGTATTGA
The DNA here is from genome assembly GCA_948252205.1 of Orthosia incerta. Taxonomy (NCBI): domain Eukaryota; kingdom Metazoa; phylum Arthropoda; class Insecta; order Lepidoptera; family Noctuidae; genus Orthosia; species Orthosia incerta. The sequence continues at coordinate 13,590,671 of OX411764.1, read as the reverse complement.
TTGTAAGAGTTTTCCAGATCGTCAGATCGGAGAAAACTGTCCTCAATACTTTTCAATAGAATAGTTGACAAAATAGTTAGTTAATTTAGTCCGTCAGTTATGTTACCTAAAAATATTGGACAAGTATTTTTTCTTTTGCCACGTAAACAAAAAATTACGACGATACAGTGCGTTGAAATATCGTGTGCCGTCACGGTGTACACTTTATTCTGACAAAGGGACGTCACAAGCTCCTCAACTTTGTGCGCGGATTGAAATGCATTTTATATCAACCGACAACACGTGCGGAAGAGATAGATGCTGTGATGAGCAGTAGGAAGCTAGTTTGCGTACATACACACGGTACCCCTTGGCAAGACTGGTGTCAGATCTCAAGCTTCTGACTACTCGTAACGACTGTCAAAGATCTTCAAATGACAGCCGGGACCAATGGCTTAACGTGCTTTCCGAGGCACGGATGAAACTCGGTATGTTGAAATGGTCACCCATCCACGGACCGAACTCGTCAAGCGTTGCTTAACCTTGATGATCGACCCGTGCAGCTGTTATTATTTAGCCACGAGCTTTCTCAAGGTCAAGGTTCAATCTACCACTATACCAAATTTCATCAAAATTGGTACAGCGGTTTAGACGTGAAAAAGTAATATATGTAAAAACAGAGTCACATTCGCATTTAAAATATTAAGTATGGATGTGGTATGGATAACATCGCAGTTTTGACAGGCACAATTCCGTCCGTCAGTGAGATTATCAAATAATATTGAACCCGTATTTTTTGCTATATCAAATAAATAAAAATTAACAAAGATAAAACGCATCAAAGTTGAGGAGCTTGTGACGTCCCTTTGTCAGAATAAAGTGTACACCGTGACGGCACACGATATTTCAACGCACTGTATCGTCGTAATTTTTTGTTTACGTGGCAAAAGAAAAAATACTTGTCCAATATTTTTAGGTAACATAACTGACGGACTAAATTAACTAACTATTTTGTCAACTATTCTATTGAAAAGTATTGAGGACAGTTTTCTCCGATCTGACGATCTGGAAAACTCTTACAATCAATACCTAATCAGAAATATTGAAAAAACTGATTGAAAAAGTAGCCATTGAATTTCTCGGCCACTTATCTAAATGGAAATCTACGCTTTGCAATGAACAATTTTATTTTTGAATTTTTATGAAGTCTGGCTCAACATTGCTTTCTGTTTGCTTGGTAATTTTCTTAAATACAACTTTGAATACACGTTTTGTTTTATATAGTAACGAGACAGCCGTCCGAACGTTTGCTTTTGTGCGGTCACCACACAACAAATACGGCATTCACGACCACTCCTAAAGATTGCCGACCGCATGGCGCATCAAGGCTGTCCCAGTGGTATCGGCCGCGACTTACAAGTTTTAGGTCGTGGGTTCGAACCCAGGCAGGCGCTTTACTTTGTGTACATTATTTCATCACCACTGCTCTCAAAACGGTGAAGGAAAACATCGTGAGGAAACCGGCATGTCTTAGACCCAAAAATTCGAAGACATGTGACATCCACCAACCCGCACTGGGCCCGCGTGGATCCACCACTCGGGCCCAGTGCGGGTTGGACGGCCCATCCCCTCTCACAGAGAGGAGGCCTGTGTCTCAGCAATGGGAACATTAATAGGCTGATGATGTGATGTGTGATGATCAAGGCTGGGAACATCGGGAAGTCAGGATGTATTCCCTTAGGTTAAGACATCGTGTGTAGGTAGGTGGGTACATCCGTGAAAATGAAATCACACAAATTATTCGATACACTGAGTATATTTAAATAGACACAAGTTACAATCTAGCTTACTAATATTACGGATCTTTACTGATTCTACGACGTCTTAGCTCTAAGCCTGTCAGTATTCAACTGCCCTATTCCCCACCACGCAAATGCTTATTAAAGCGTGCCAATGCGTAGTTGCTCTTGATTGCCGACAGGTGGCGTGCTTGTGATTTGTTTTGATGTTCGTACTATTGACTAAACGCGACATATATATGTCGCAGGGATATGATAAAAACAGGGATTTGGTCAATTCCCTGAGGGATTTGATCAAATCACGGAGGATGTTAAAATAACAACACGATTTTATCATTTCCCTAAACAAATCTAGTGATTTGAACAAATCCCTAAATTCATGATATAGTGAAATGATAAAAAAAAACGTGTCCAGTTCTTGTTTGCGACGCGCTCGCGCTTGCTTGTCACTGACCGCGCCCCCTGCTCGGCGCGGCCGATAGGTGCAAGTACGATTAGTATTTAAGCAACATAGTCGACGGAGCCCCGCTTTGCGGGGCTTCTATTTCTGAATGCAGGGTCTAAAGTAACCTAACCTGTGCGTGTCGGGGTGCCCTAAGCTCCCGAGCTCGCTTCGCTCGCTCTTGGACTTATTCATTGACCAACTAGTTCAGGTTTTTGATCAAAAATCTGGATTGTTACAGGTTTATCATGAAATCGAGTTTAAAATGTCTTGATCTTCCGGTTTTTCATCGAAAACCTAAGTTTTTGATAAAAAAACCTAATTTTATGAAAAACCTGCGATATATATATAATCTGAATCTCGGACGCGGCTCCAACGATTTTCATAAAAAATATTTTTTTGTATGTAGGGGGTTTCGGGGGATGATAAATCGATCTAGCTAGGTTTCATTTTTAGAAAACGTCCTTTTCTCTGTTTTCACCCGAGCAGAGCTCGGTCGCCCAGGTACTGATCTATTTATTACCAAATCGTGGCGTCAGAAAAACAATGATAATAAAACATGAAAATCGATGTGCACATAGAAAATGCATAATTGGAAATCCAACTCTGGATATCACAGTCCACAGCTGGACATGCCCCTCCCCCAATCTGTCTTAACCACGTAAAGATTGATTCACTACTACCAAAGACACATCCAGCAACGATCTACAAGCGCTTCCAGTTATCACGTTTCGGTGAGTTATGAGACAGTCCCTCCTCGTATATTTCACTGTGACGTCTCAAATGAACGCTATTCAAATTCTAGACGCTGTTATCATTAATTGAATTCCCTTCAAAGCGCCTCTAAATTATTATTTAGTTATAGCCAAGGTCGGCTGAGTTGATTTTTAGGATTATTCTGCTTTGACAGGTATGGGTGATAAGTCTATCGGTTTATAAAAATGAGTTCTCTTTTATACGTTTTCAAAGGTATTCTTTTAGGGAAAATTTTTCAATATTCAAGTTTCTTTTATCTGAAGAATAAATACGGCAGTTCAGTGCACTTCAGCCGAAACACGTCCACTGCTGGACATAGGCCTCCCTCAGGCGTCGCCACATTGACCGATTCCGTGCGTCACACATCCAGGGGATTCCCGCATCCGTAACCAGGTTATCGGTCCACCCATTGGGGGGCCTTCCATTGCAACGCATCGTCTTCCAGTTCGCGATCGCCATTCCAGAACTTTTCGGACCCATCGACCATCCGTTGTGCGAGCAATGTGCCCTGCCCACTGCCACTTAAGTTTCGCAATTCTTCGGGCTATATCCGTAACTATGGTTCTCCTACGGATATCCTCATTTCTGATGCAATCACGCAAGGAAACTTTTCTACACAAACGCTGCCAAACTTTAATTTTTATTACTCATATAAATGTTATGTCACTACTAAAAATCAGTGTTTAGCGATTTATGTCTACAACACAGACAATTCTTTGTACTAATAGAATATTGCAATATTAAGTTAATATAAACTAAATCATTGTTAAAATAATATACAGGTATTCTTAAATAATAATTATGTAGCAATTTATATAAATACGAGTAAAATTGAAATTCCTTAAAATGCGTGAAATCTTTGTTTTAAAGAAAAGAAAAGAATATTTATTCTGCACAGACAAAACTCACATTATACAGCTGCCGATGCCTGTCTGGGTCGCGTATAAATTTTAAAGAGAGTTACCGAGTGGGTTTTAGTCAGTAAAAGTCTGACACGCCCTCCGGCTTCATCCAGAGCGGGAGAAGTCATTGGATCACATGCCAAAAAAAAAGAAATTCTTCATATTTTAACACGCATTTCCCAGTTTTAGTAAACTTGTGGTGTTTCTTGTTCGTTTTGTTCAACTTCTTCTGCTAATGGACAATGGACAATAGAATCAATATTAGATTTTTAATCTAATCAAAAATCTAACTAAATCCTACAGGTAGTTAAACAGATTTCCAAAAAACTTTTTCATCATGGCTATAAAAAAGAAAATTGCTGTCACTCCCTACAACAACTCCGTAAAAAACTCGAGAAAATTTTCGGTGAAGACAATTTTTGACGTTTATGCTAATCAATTTTCATTGTTCAACTTTAATAAATCTTTTTTTAATTACACCGCTGTCAAAGTTAGATTGCTTTCTCAGATTATTAATCTAAGTTTGGTCAAGAGAAAGAATACACTCTTGACTTTGTTTCTTGTTCCGAAAAAATTTGAATCTTCTTCAACTTTTCAAGTGCAGACCAAGTTTTTAACAAGTCGTGAAATTAAGTTTGAAATTGAATGATTTCTGTTTTAACTTGTGTAAGGTCCATTTTAAATATCATTTAAAGTGAGTGAATGAAAGAATGACGGGCGACGGGGAGAACGGAAGAAGAACACGTGTTGTGCCGACCCCAACCAGGGAGATAATAATATGATCATTCAACGAAGCTCATTTGGCTATTGAGACAATCCCACCGTACTATTCCCAAACCACTGTAACTCCTGAAAGCCAGAATCAACAGTGGCGACCACCAGAAAAGCGCCGAGGCAATGAAGCTTGACGAAGTCCTGGAGAATGAATTTAATTGTGTTTCATTGCTTTGGCACCGTTCGAGAGACTGCAGTACAGCCCAAGTCTCGATCGAATCGAAGGCTTTCTCGTAATCCACAAACGCTAAACTGAGAGGCAGGTTGTACTCTTTGGTCTTCTGTATAACCTGCCACAGCGTATGTATGTGATCTACGGTGCTGAAGCCTTGCCGGAATCCAGCTTGTTCGGGAGGCTGGAAATCGTCAAACCTGCGCGCGAGACGATTCGTTATGACTCTTGAAAACAGCTTGTAGATATGGCTAAGAAGTGAGATGGGTTTATAGTTTTTCAGTAGGGCATTTTCACCCTTCTTTAAGAAGAGTACCACCACACCCCTGCACCATGCCTGTGGCGTTTTCTCCTCGAGTATGACGGAATCAAACAGCTTCTGGAGGGCCTTAAGTATTGGTTTTCCAACCGCCTTCAGGAGTTCGGCCATAATTCCGTCGTCACCCGGTGCCTAGTTGTTCCTAAGCTATTTCAGAGCCATCCTAATCTCATAAAGGCTGACGTCCGGCATGTCTTCGGTATAGTGTCGGGTCAATCTAGCTCTAGGATCATTCGCTAGATTCGCGACGGGTTTACTGGTTGACTAGTACAACTGCACATAGAATGTCTCGATCACCCTCAGAAGCTCCGGTTTGGCGGAAACGATCCTGCCACCACCGGTCTTCAGTTTCGTGATCTGGCTCTGCCCCTTAGACAGATATCTTACAAAGACCTTGGAGCCCTCATTCCATTCAATCGCGTCTTTAATACTTTTGGTATTAAAGCGGCGGAGGTCACTTTTCAAGGACTTTGAGATTCGTCTATTTAGCTGCCAGTATTTCAACGCATCGTCTGAAGACTGCAGGATTATCTCACGCCTCTCCTTCATGAGCTTGAGAGTAGGATCAGAGATCTTTTTATTCCTATCTGTACGGCGGGTCTTGAAGACCCGACCGTATGATGGACAGCTAACCAACCCATGGATGAATTCGTCCACGGAGTTCCCTAGGCACTCGAAACGATTCTGGAGTTCGAGCTGAAAGCTCTCGGGGTTTTGGACCTGGATCTGTGCTGGACGGAGCTTGGACTTTATCAGTCGAGACCTTTCAAGTTTAACATTAATGTTCAATTTACCTCTTACCACGCGGTGATCGCTCCCGGTTTTCACCGAATTGATCACAGAAACGTCATTGAACATCATTCATCATTGCTTCTTGGTTGACATGATGAAAGCAATCTCGTTTTTAGTTGCACCATCGGGGCTTTGCCAGGTCCACTTCCTGTGCTCACGCTTTCTGAAGAAGGAGTTCATCATGTAGAGGCCCCCCTTGGCCACAAAACTGGACAGTAGGAGACCCCGGTGGTGCCGATGTCCATCTTCTTCGTTTTGTCCTACAAGTTGGAGAATTGGCTTCTAGTCTTACGAAATGCAGCTGAATGCAACATTTTACTTCTTGTAAAATGTGGCATTCCGCTGCATTCGCTCCGAAGGCACATAGGCCATTGGGCATTTGGGCATTTGTGTGACCTTCCACAACCCAGTAACTGGTAAATACTTTTTTAGATTTCTTAGTTAGATTTTTGGTTGAGTATTATTTCAAAATGTATTGCATAGCAAGATGAGCAATTCCCGTATTTTTAAGAACGTTCAGATCTGATTCACACATTCCGTATCTGGATTGAAAAATTCAAGTTAAGAACAATTACAAATTCAAAACTACGCTGAGGAATGGTTACAAGATACTAAACGTTTCTAAATACTAGAATTAACCTTGTCACTAACATTTGGCAAAGCTATTTTGGGATTGTCTACAAAATTACAAATTATTTACGAGCTTGGCTACGGCGTAGGCGGTGCTACGCGCTACTGCTACGAAGTTTTTGTTAAAACTTGGGCGTCTCTATGTGCCGCACTTAGAGCCGTTAACGGTTACTTAAGGCGATCCTAAGTATTGATTTTTAGTACAAAATCTATAATAAGGAGCGGTTTAAGTAACCGTTAAATGTTTCTGAGCGCGGCAGTATGAATGTTTGTTAGTTACTATGGCAGTCACTATAATTTGCATCATCAAGAACTTTATTTATTACGGAATATTAAAAAGTTTTCGTCTATACTCGTGACAACCTAAGAAGTCGGATTTCACAGCTATAAAAATACTTAATAATATTAAACTTGATGCTCGTTGTTATAGTGTATGGGTAACATAGAAATTAATTAGGATTACGAATTTGATTTTTAAATTTTAAATTTCTTCCGTAGACAAAGTTATCGAGGCATGTAAAATGAGAAATGTCATCGCTTAGATTGCCACGATTATAGTATTCATGCCATCGTAGGTCTTAAATCTTTTCTACTTGTAATGAGAATTTTACATTAATACAATATAACATCTGTTATTATAGCTCCCTTACAATTTGAGAAACATAGAACTTAATAAACCACTATTATTTTAACTATCTCCTATCTTCTAAATTAAGCATTGTGTTGTAAAATAAATGCTGTCTGTTTAACTTTAACAATAAAGCTTATTGATGAAAAGATAAGTATAATTAAAATAAAATTAACACTAAAAAATATTTTTTAATCAAGCTATTTTCGTATTCTTCTCAGCAAACCCTTTCATTTGATTCCCATATCATGACAGTGCACAAAAAATAACTAGTCCGCTATCCTGGGCCGTCCGCCATATTTTAGAATGACTTCACTTAGCTAACCATGCATTGTCATCCAAACTAAAAGTGTATGCAAAATTTCTTATTCATTTGCATGAGTTGACCCGAACACATACATACGTTACAAGTTAAATAAAAGCTTTTAAAATTAAAAAACTTGCTACATATTTTTATTTCTTGCTACATAATTTATCTAGTAGTAGACACGCTTCGATCGACAATCTATTGAATACGTAATTATGACACGATATCTTGCGATAACATACCGATTCAAACGCCCATAACTTTTGAACAGCTGAACCGATTTCATATTAAATTTATGGTTAGTTTAATAGTTCAGAAGGAACAAAATCCAATAAAATTTTACAACCCTTTATTATCTCAATATAATTACAATTCAATGAAATAAAATTACAACTCCTCTACAGCATATGGACACTTATTCAATAGGGTTTGTTTTTAGTTTTATTTTGAAAGCGCTATTGTAGACAGCACTTTTTGCTGCTAAGAACACTCTCGATAAAGTAAAATTTCAAACAAAAGAAAAACAAAATCAAAATCGGTTCATCTATTTAGAAGCCAAACAGTTGAATTTGTGTATGCCACAGACAGATACACAAATACACAAACATACATGCCCCCTTTTTCCGTCAGTTACAAAGGGAGTGAATGATACCATGAAGGTAGACATGGGAAACAGTAGAAGAAAATGTGTTGCAAAATTCCCAAATAGCGTGGAACAATTGCAAAAAGATGACGAAAGGTTGACTTAATGACTTTGATAACCCCTCGCGTGGCTGTTGGAAATTAAAAGAAAACGATTTCTTGAAATAATTAATATTCTATGTCCTTTTCCATAATTTATCAGAATTGGTCCAGCGGTTTAGGGCTGAAAACGAAACAATGAAACATACCTATCTGTTTTACGTTTTCTTTGTTTTTTTTTTCGTGGTATGCGTCAAAACAAACAGACCTATATTCAGAATTAATATTTGTTTCGGGATATTTACCATGTATATTTAAATAACACCCACCCGCAAAGGCTTTAGTTCTCGTGATCATGGCGCTTTTAACGGTGTAGAAATATCGTACTCTCAGCAAAAATCTAAATATACATGGTAAATATCCCGAAACAAATATTAATTCTAATGATTGTGACCATGTCAGTTTAAAAACTAAGACCTATATTTATTTTACGTTTTCATTGTTGCTTTTTCTTGTTATGCGTCATTGTTGGCAAAAAAAACACTTTTCTTTCTCTGTTTCTTTTCTTATACAAACAGAGTTATTTCCGATATATAATGTTGGTATAGATGAACAAATTTTGCTTACATTCAAAATTAAAAAGGAACAATGTTGTACCTTCATTCATTACTTTGTTTCACTCACATTCCTCCCTTTGTTTGTTCGTAAACAATTTTATTAGGGAGTCGACGAAAACATTTATTTCTTAATTTAATTAGTTTATATTACTCTTCCTGTCTGTGCTTTGTGTGGCCACGAAATTAGCTGATTCTTGTATGTCGTAATCTATAAACATATTTGATTTACCATTTAAATAATAACACTGTTTCTTCTGTAGGAAAGTAATTTAGGAATGTGATATTAATGTTTCACTTCTTACTTTAATTTAACGCCTATTATATATAGACTTTCACCAGAAGAATAGTATTCTATGGATTGCTGAGCAGCCAGCCAGGCTAGCAACTTATTATTTGGCGAATATTTTTACATATTCTGTGCTAAAAATGAGGCATAATACCCGATGGAAAAGCTTTAGGTTTTTTTCTGATATGTTTTGTATCTATCCGTAGAAAACCCTTCAGCTTTCAAAACGGTGTGAAGTTTAAATATATTTTACGATTTAGAAAAGCTACAAGTAACTGCATTTGCCCTAGACATAATCTTCTGGTCGCCGTTTACGACACTCAAGAGATCCCATAAAATGCTCCAAGCATTTTTGTTGAAAGTCAGTCACTTTATAAACTACCTTACCCTTCCATCAGGCATCGTTTACTTAACCATATATCACGACTTATTTAATAAAATTTATGACTAGAGAGCAGGGGTGGATCCAGGATTAATTTTGGGGGGGGGGGGGGGTCACAAGACTAAGAAAGTAATGCAATGGTTCTAAATAAAGTCGTTATTTTCTTCATGGTCCTCACCATTACTACTTGACTCTTTTTACTAGTTACTTCACTCAAATAATTTTATAAGATGTCTAATTATGTGTAGGTACATTTCTGCCTAACCGTTCGGGGAACACAGGCGTGATGTTATATATGTCTATGATAGGTATTTGTAATGTATGTGGTTCGATTCCCACACGGAACGGTGGTTCTGGGTGTCTTGTCTATGTGAGTTGAAATTTTTGTTAACGCACCCACGATACAGGTGAAATCCTAGTGTGGGGCAACGTTTACTTAAATTAAAAAAAAATACAGAAAATAAAAATACAAAAATTAATCCCTCTTTCCCCTATGTATTCAAAAAGAAACAAATGTTATCAAAGCAAAATAGTAGGTCTCTCAGTGTTTCGACTGAGCCATCTGGAGGAGCACGTGCCCCATGCCCCCCTCTCTTAATCCGCCAATGCTAGAGAGTCAAAAATAATGTTTGAGTGTATATCTGGGATTCCTGATCCGATTTCAAAAACTCATTCACTGATAGTAAGTTAAAAAATGGCTGAATGCCATTTCAAAACGCGGGTAAGCTGGTTATTAATAAACCCATCGAAGGGTTACAATAATAATCCTTTCAAAACGGCTACAAAAAAAAAAACCTGCTTGGTAGAGAGATTAGTGATCACATTTTCACTTATTAATAACTCAGAAGCTATCACACACAACCCAGGATGGGTTGAAAAGTTATATATTTTTAAACCTACCCCAAAGTCTTTTAAAAGTGTTTTTTACGACACTCAAGAGTCCATCACATAAAATTCCGCAGTTATTTTTGTTTCAGTCACTCTGTCTATAAACTCCCTAAGTCCTTATCGCCAACTTCGCAGCCCCGAGGCATCGTTCCGTTGGCCATTAATCTTGATCTAATTTAATAAAATTGATGACTCTCTACTTCCGTTTAGTTTCAACGTTTCGGGCGGAAGTAAATAAGAAGGGAAATAGTAATAGGATGAAGTGAAAAGTTGGATTGTAGTAATTGTATAGATAGGTGAAAAGATGGCTAAGTGAAAGCCTTATTGCGTAATTAATTCGGCAAGGCAAAGGGCAAAGAGGAGGAACAATCGACAAATCAGATGGCGAGATGAAAGACGCGATGTTGATTTCCGCTTACGTGATTGGTCGATTGTTCATACTCTTTGCCCTATGAGTGGGGGCTTGTGACGTCACTTTGTCAGTATAAAGTGTAGCACAGTACGTTGAAATATCGTGTGAAGTCAAGGTCGTCGTAATTTTTTGATTACTTGGGAAAAGCAAAATTCGTTTCCGATATTTTTAAGTTATCTAACTGACGGACTGACTGACTAAATAGTTTTTTTTTTCCTATTGGACACCAAAATAATCAACTATATTTAGTATTTGTATGCAAATAAACACTGTTATCACCACTCATCCCGTCCTTTCTGTCTCCAAATCACCGTCAACGTCCAGCGCTACAATTGGACCGCCCAGCTTCCATTTAATTGATCTGTCACGACGTTGTAAATGTAAGAAAATGTCGCTTTTATCTCGTCTAGCGATTGTTTAACTCCTCCTTTATTGGATGGACAAACGACTTTAGGGACGCTAAAACGGATACTTACTGTTATACCCTTATCTTTTATGTAGTTTTATAGTGATGGGAAGGAATTTGAATATTTAAGGGGTGTTACAGCAATACTACTTTCCACCAGAAAAATAGAACACAATTTATTGGTAAAATGATAATATATGCTACATAATAATGAAATAAATGCCAAGTGGAAACCTTCGTGTCACAGTCACGAGGCGGATCTGCCTAGTTTGTGTTCGTAAGTTTTGGTGATGGTCTGGTATGGTCTGGTACGTTGTCATGGTCAAGTCAAATTCGTCATTTTTGGTCCTAAACACTAATGAAAGTACCAAGGCGGCGCATTTCAAACGAAAACGTTCCAAATTTAGGTAGAAAAGCCTCCAATTAAGCCTTACTATTTCCAGTCAGACGTTTTTCAGGTATAATTATAAAATGAATATTTAATTATGTTCTTTTGTTCACAGAGACAAGCTTCCAGACCCGTTCGGAGTCTGATGACAGTGACAGCACGTCTAAAGCCACAGTCACTGCGGTTCCAAGACGTAAGTATACATCATCATTATTTCAGCTGAAAGACGTCCACTGCTGGACATAGGCCTCCCCCAAGTGTCGCCACATTGACTGATCCCATGCCTCTCGCATCCAGCGGATCTCCGCAACCTTCACCAGGACATCGTTCCACATAGAGAGAGGCCATCTAACGCAATGTCTTTCGGTTCGTGTTCACCGCTCTAGAACTTTATGGCCCAACGACCATCTGTTCTGCGTGCGTGTGGCAGTGGGCAGGGCATTGGGCAGGCACCTTGGTTCTCTTGCTATCTTCATTTCTGATTCGATCACGTAGGGAAACTCCGAGCATAGCGCTCTCCATTGCCCTTTGTGAACGTTTCGGTCCCTTATGTAATCACTGGCACCACAGATTTTCGTCTTTAGACATTGCGGTAAGTTGGACGACGACGACGACGACTACTCGTTACTCTAGTAGTTATGAGAAGAATAATCCAAATGTTTTGCTTGTTATCCAATGTATTGTATTGTATCACATCACACACATCACATCATCAGCCTATTAATGTTCCCACTGCTGGGACACAGGCCTCCTCTCTGTGAGAGGGAATGGGCCGTAATCCATCACGCGGGCCCAGTGCGGGTTGGTGGATGTCACATGTCTTCGAATTTTAGGTTCTAGGACAAGCCGGTTTCCTCACGATGCATATTGCATTTGTATTGTAAGCTATGTTATAAATTAGCTCAACATGTTTGTACTTTTTCCATTATGTTAAATACCATTTTGTAACATTTTTATGCAATTAAATTATTATATTATTATGTCAGGTTGAAAATAACTGACTGGCACGTTTGTCGTAGAAAATACCTTTGTGAAGTGCAAGTAATATTCATTCAAACAATTACGAAGTCATCTATTAGGTACCTAAATCGTATTTATTTACTTGTCTTTCACTTACGAAATATTTATTTTCCAAATAAAAAGAAGCTTGGAAATATTTCAATTTAGAGTAAATTCACAGGTTTTATTCTGTTTTGTTCCTATAAAGCTGAAATATACCAAACTTAATGAGTTTGTACGCTATTTCATATTTTTTTTTGTGTTTTTTATTTTTGTTCAGTTTCATTGTCACAACACAAACGCGATGTTAATTTTTTCATCCGTTACATTTAGTACTTGTACCCAGACCAATGTTTTCTTAGTAATTACAAAACGCTTCGGGACTATTACACCAAAATGGTTCTGTTTTGTTAATTAACCTTAATTAGGAGTTTTATAGTATTTATTCTAGGGAAAGAAAACAGTATAAGTTATTTTTTTAGCCTCGAGTTTTTAATCCTGTATTTAATCTTTCTGAGCTTGTTTTGTTGAATTTGTTCCTTTGTTAAAGCATATTTAACAAAAGATTAAAATGTAAGCTCGCCTCTTAATCATCATCATAAGCCTTATAATGTTCCCACTGTTGGGACACAGGCCTCCTCTCTGTGAGAGAGAGAATGGGCTTCATGAGGGCCCAATGCGGGTTGGTGGATGTCACATGTCTTAGAATTTTTAGTTCTAGGATATGCCGGTTTCCTCACGATGTTTTCCTTCACCGTTTTGAGAGCAGTGGCGATGAAATAATTTACACAATTAAAGCGCCTGCCTGTGTACCGAACCCACGACCTACAACTTGTAAGCCGCGGTCGTTACCACTGAGCCACCACTGTGCCCCTTAATATATGGAAGTAAACATTACTGGTCAAATGTCGGTGTAATATTAAGTGCGCCTCTGCGTAACCCTAGGGAGAATTAAGTCATAATGTTATATTATATTAAAATTTGCATTTCTAAATACAAATAGAGCCATCACCATACATGAATGCTTCATAATTACACGTCATATACCCATCATAACTGTCGAACTATGAAACTAATATATTAATAACACAAAAATGATACTCACAGAAGGCTGACTCGATACAACGAGCGATATCGGACGCACACACACACACACATTTAGACGATCTCAAACAAATGCCGGTCACGAGTGCGCTTGCACTCGCTGTACTTGAAGCGAGTCTGCGTGCGTTTTCGCTCGTTAAGGTTACACTAGTCGATTTTTCTTCCATACAAACGTAGTCTGGCGATTACTCCACTTTTTGACGATTTACGTTCAAAATAAAAAATGATATCAATTTGTCTCATCATTATCTAGCCCTGTATGGAAACAAAAAAGTTAATACAAAATAAAAAAATGTTATGGGCGTCGAAAGTTCCATATTTCAACACTAATTTTAACGCATCTTTGGGCGGAAATAAATAGCATAAGATGAAAGAAAATTGCAAAACGGCCTGCATACAAGGATAGATTCAACAATGCAAATAATTTTATTTTGAAAATATACATTAAGTCGTTTTTTCATTATATCTAGACTTCCAAAGGTCTGTTTATAAAATTTCGCGCGCTCGTTTTCGTCCTAAATCATCATCCATTTCGATACAAATTTGCTAAAGTGCTAATTCTTACGCGAACTAGCTTCTTACAGCTCATCACAGCATCTATCTCTTTCGCACGTGTTGTCGGATGAGATAGCATGCATTTTAACCTTGCGCACAAAATTGTTCGTGCCGTCGACTGGGGGAACCTTAACTGACTCTTTGTCATAGATCTCGCGGTCATAAGTGCGACTGCTGAGCGTGACGTCCCGGGTTCGATTCCTAGGTCGGGCAAAAAGTGGTATTGGGTTTTCCCAGGAATTTCACAGTAGTAGTTCGGAATTTGGAAGAATACGGTCAGAGAGCCCCGTGTCTCAGAAAATACTCGTAGGACCAAAGGCTTAACTTTTGTCCTACACCTGATTCCTCTTTAGTCGTATCGGTTTGCCGTCCCATCGCACTACTAGAGTGAGGGAACAAAGAGTGAACGTGTATTTTCGCACACATTTGTGCATAATAGTAGGGGAGCCCTAGAACAGATTTAGGGATTTACTCAAGCGTGGCAGAATAACATAAGGGGGGATACCTTGTACCTGGTTAAATTCCGCCACCAAATATGAGCCCCATATATTAGTAAAAAAAAATTTACCATCAGAAATTCTCGAGCGCATCAGATTAAGGTAGGGTGAGTTAATTTTTTTCTTTTTTTTTTTTTAAACTTTGCTCCACACTAGGAATTTCTCCTGTATCGTGGGTGCGTTTACAAACATATAAACTCACATACACAAACACCCAGAGCCGGAACAACTATTTGTAGATCATACAAATATTTGTTCCGTGCGGGAATCGAACCCGCGACACGCAGCGCAGGTAAGTAGTTAATTACATGCTAAAAAGTGTATATTCCACTAATCTGACAATTTTAAAGTGACGTAAAGGAAGGGGACGGCTACAAATTTGTAAGAAAAAAACGTCATCTCGACATTCTCGAGCGTGGCTTGTTTTTTTTTTATTTTGAAGGAAATAAAAAAAAAAAACTAGCCATATAATCTGACGATTTCCACAAGCCGAAGTAACAAAAAATCGTCGATAAAGTTTAATGTTTGTTGTTTAACGCATTAAACTTAAAAACAAATCATTCATTCATCATTCTTAATAAAAATCATTCGTGGCATGAAATTATTAACAACCGTTAACAACGTATGTCCAACGAATTTTTTTTTTTTATTATTTTTTATAAATACAAGTATTTTACTTAATAAACATACACTTTTTTATTTGCATGCTATTTCCTGAGCTTTTCTATTAATTAAGTGCAATAATCTAAAAAAATAAAAATATTTTTTTGTCAGATTAGGCGATTCCCTATAGATAATCGTCAGATTATGAGACAGCACGTCTAGAACATAAAGATGAACCATATATATCTTAATCTGACGCGCTTGAGTATTTCAAAATGGCGATTTTTTTTGCACTTTATAATAATGGCCGCGAGTTTGCGTCACATCGAAATCTTCAGATTATTGAATGAAAGCTTTTCTTTAGGTTCACACCGTAGAAAATCTGACGCGGTCGATATATTTTTCATTTTTTTATTTTCAACCCTTACTTACGACCACCCGCATCATGCAAACGATCAGGTTAACATACGTACATTATTACAAATACGTAGGACACTGATGCTATCAATATCTGACGCGCTCGAGTATGTCCATGCAACAGTATTTTTTTACATATTTGAAAATCTATGGCCGCTTCCCCCACCGAAGAAAAGGTATACGTTATATAACATTTTTTCTTCTTATCATCTAAGCTTTGCAACCCAATAGATCTCTATGACGCTCGAGTAAATCCCAATTTAGCATCGTGGGCTCCCCTACTATAATAATATATTTTCTGCCGAGGGCTAATCTCCAACGAGACAGGCCGAAATTCAAACTTTTTATAAATTTTTGCCCCTCACTAAAAATTTCTTCAAGACACCCAGATCCGGAACAACTATCTGAAGGCCATAATTTTTTTTGTTCTGTGCGGGAATAGAACCCGCGACACGCAGCGCAGCAGGCGATCGCTCAACCACTACGCCAACCTTTTCGTCTGGAGGACTAAATGATTATTTTCGCTCGTTGTATGGAGCCGACCTTCTGTACCTATTTATTTTGTGAAAATAATCTGCCAGACAGCCCAACAAATCCATTTTACAGCTAATTAGAGATGCCTCTGACTGTAATTAGTTGAGTGGAACTAACAGTTGCTAATATTACGTAATTAAATTAATATTTAGGTAGTCTGTATTGCCACACTTACACATAGACGTGTACTTACGATGAATTCAAACAAATGCCGGTGGTGAGTGCGCTTGCACTCGCTGTACGTGAATTGTGTCTATGTGTGTGTGCGTTTTTGCTCATTGTATGGAGTCGACCTATCTATTTTGTTAAAATAATCTGTCAAACAGCCCAACAAATCATTTTACACTTAATTAGAGATGCCTCTGACTGTAATTAGTTGAGTGGAACTAACAGCTGCAAATATTAGGCACAAATTAAATTACTATTTTGGTAGTCTGTCATTGCCATTGTTTTGTCTCGGTCTATTTACTTTGTAGTGGATTCTGAATAGCCTTGTTTTGATAAAAGAGGCACAGTTTAATTGATGCGTTAGGAACAATAGAATTGTAAAAATATTCAGTTACATTTCGTATTGTATTTTGGAATGTAATTAGTATTATAGTCTGCATTAAATGAACAGTTTACGTGCAGGGTCTATATGGTCTAATGGTGTCATTTGCAAACATCAGATCTTAAGAGGCTCTTGAGTAACATTAGGAGGAATGCAAGAAATTCCTGGGCTCTACGTTCAAAGCACGGGAATGCATTTGGAATATGAGCAGGGGGCAAATCTGCTACCTGCTTGGGGCCTTTACAGGGCACTTTGGAACCAACGACATGCTCAAGAACATGGGTCTAACCGCGACACGGGAACATACGGAACGCATGGAGCACCTTCTGTGCACATTTTATGCACTGGCTGGTAAGCGAATGAGTCTCCTAGGGGTTGGATATCCAAATCCAGAAGACTATAGGCTCATATCTCCTAGTCTCATCGTAAAACTCATGAAAAGAGTTTTCAAACAGATTGGGAAGGTGTAGGTTATCTAAGGGACCACAAAAGATCCCAATGGGTCGAAGAGTCCGAGTTATTTTTTGGCCCCTCCACAACATAAGATAAACATTAGGAGGAGCTGTCACAGTTTTTGAGCAAATGTATTCAGGGTGAAGTGTTGATAAGTGTGGTTTACTATGAGATTACCTATGTGAAAATTTGTTTTAAATAAATCTGAAAGCACACTTAACCTGCAGGTCCATACTTAAAATGACATAAATAGGCAAATCTGACTAAGAAATTGCGGATTTTCTCTAAATCTGACGACTTTGAAAACTTCGATTTGGGCTATTTTTAAAGGCTAATTTAAGGAATTACCAATTATGCTAGCTAGCTAACTAGGGGTGGGGAGTAAAGATGCTATTAGAGACTACAGTTTTAATATAATTAGTCTATAAAAGAAGTTTATAATAATTGTTATGTTTCATTTGTTACAGGACACTGTCGGACTCCACATCATAGATAACAACAAAAAATAGACATACATACTTATTAAAAATATACATATTATCAAAAAAATATGTAGGTAATTATAATTTTTACTTTAAGCATATCAAATTGTATCCATAAAGTTATGAGAAAATGTAAAAATAATTATGTAGTTATCTATTATTTATCAGTTTCTTTGAAACTTGACGAGAAAATATAAAAATAAATCTTTTGAATGATTTGTGTCAAAATGGTCTTGAAGACAATATCAACCTAGAATTTTAAGATGAGTAAAAACAGTATCGAGTCTGAGATGAATATTATTAAATTTTGGACTCTTTTTTCTACGCAACAAATAATGTTATCTCATTTCAGAAATGTTGATTAAGAAGTACGGTAGACAAGACAGTTGCTACTAACAGTTTCTCTGGTGTCATCTTGTCCTGGCAGCTGAGTTGATTTAGTATAAAACTTGGTTGCCATTGCAAATCTTCCAAACTATTGCTTATAATCGTCACTAACACTCGGTTTCTGGAAAGAAATTATCGATGTGGGTGACTTTAGTTTGTCAAATTAAATGCAAACCAGTGATCTGTGTTGGCTAACGAAAAATATGTAACCAAACACAGCGGCTAATGCGCGTTGATCAATATGTCACTTTAATTTTTCGTTGCAGAAACTGAGCCTTAGTAAAATAACCACTACTGTAAAATACGATATAACACTTCTCGTACACGAGTACAATTCAAAGAAAAATAAAAAAATAAATTACAAAAAGAAGTGATGTAACCGCTTTTCTTGACTTATTCTGGGTTCTTGTATTGCCAGTTGTAATGATAAATGATAATGATAAACGATTTTATTTTGTAAGTTGGTTTGTAAAAACACTTTTACATGTCGATCATATTTTTTAAAAATAGACGAGGTCGGATTTTCCTATCTGACTACTCTGAGAAGACAGGCCGAAACAAACTCAGAGGTCACAGTCTCTTTTAAAGTGCAGAAATAATCTTGGTTAGATCATGCGAAGACCATGTAGATTGGTGTCTGAAATGAAATGGGCTTTTGAGGAAAGAACCAGCCAGTCTGACTGGATAGACATGCATTTGTCAGTAACCGTGTAGCTCAAATCAGAATAAATCAAATGAAAAAAAAAAATACTGATTAAGGATGTGTTAAATCCTATGCATGAGACGTATTGTAAAGACTTTCTTTTATCTATCTTATGCTGCAATATTACAGAAAAATCTAAATGGCACCGTGCTGAATATGTCAGCTTCCATAGTTCAAACCTTTAGATAAAAGTGTTCGTACCTAATTTCAGATGCTCTGTGTTAACACATGTTATCCTATCGAAAAAAAATCTCTCTTCATCTACTACGTAAGTCCGCTTGTAAGTCAACTGAAAACAGCATCAAGTAAATGTAAAAGAAAACGGATGGATATTACGCATTTCTCGACACTTTTCTCAACAAATTATAGAAAACTATTGCACATCTGTAGTTTTCAAAAATCATGTTTTGAACAAAATATGATTGCCGCAGTTTCTTCACTGCTCCTTTGCTTCAACCAAAACAGCAGAATCAACACATTATACTTAGCAAATATTAAAACAATACATAACTAATAAATAAGAACAGAAAATATTCGTCTCGAAGTATCTTTATTAAAAGACTGATGTTTTAAAAGTATAAATAAGTTTTAAATGTTTGTGTCAAAACTAATAAATAATATTAAAAATGGCGACGTGCTTCGGTAAATTCGTGAACTTATAAATCAATTTTGTTTATATACTTAATTAATTAATACAAATAGGTTAGTAGAAATTGGTTTAAACTTCAAAATATCATGGAAAATATGGAATACTGTTTAATATTTTTGTCTTCAATTGAGAGAGAACGTACCCCATATTCTAAACGAGCCCTGTTGCTGTCACTCACGTGTCCGTCTGTCTGTCTGTCCGTCGTCTGTCACAAAATTTTGTGCCGAAGAGTTTTTAACATGAAATTTCTATTTGTTATTTTTTTATTGTTCTCATGTAATGTTTATTATTACGTATATTTTACTAACAAATACAAATATATTCTACATTTGGTACGGAACCCTAAATTTGCGAAGTCCAACATGCACTGAGCCGGTTTTTTTTCTTTACATACTATAAGGGTCAAAAGTGCAGTCACACTCTACCAAAACAGAAAAGGCATTTTTTTTGTAGGCAGCAGAATTTCAACTTTTTGCGATTAGTAGGAATAATCTATACTTTAATGTCTATACAAAATATTAAATCAGTTGTGGATAGTTTAACTTCTTCTACAAAACTAGCCATTTGAGTTTGGGAGAGTATGACTGCACTTTTGACCCTTGACTGTACATTTGGTAAACAGACACGAATTTTCGCATAAATTACATGACAGATTTTTATATACGAAATGTTCATAAACTCGAGCAGCTGGTGATTACTGGCAAGGTCGGTGGTAGGAGGCCGAGGGGTCAAACTGCATGATGCACTCCACGATACCAAGGGCAGACACAGATGGACGAACATCATAACAGAAAAGTTGATCTCCCGTCGGAGGAATCACAAATTCACCATCCTTAGTAATAAGGAACACGACGCAAAGAGGAGATATATCAAATAAAACAAAAAATGCTTAGGTTTAACCCTCTCAATATCGAAACCCCACATACAACATACTTTATTGACATGTCTTTGTTGAAACGAATCAATACATTCGTCGTATTATTGTTTGTTTACCAAATCAGACAAGCAAATAAAAGTACAATTTACTTAGTTTTTGCATCACAAGAACGTTACAATTTCTTACTTCTCCTTTCCTCGGAGTGGCTTAGTTGCTACTTCTTCAAGTTTTGTTCTGCTGCGTCCGACATTTTCTTAAGTGATCCAGTTTTCTTTTGTTTTGTTGATTTTTAAACTTTTATTGGACGAAGGTTGATTTGTTGTGAATTTCATTTTATTAATAACAATATCAACTTGAAGTAACTGTAGAGGTTTTACGACAGGAAACCTTGGTACAGTAAGCCCCATCAATGATAACACTTGAATTGCGAAAACCGCCCTTACCCTTTTTCGAACAACAAAAACGTTGTCAATCATCATCTGCCTAGCCTTCTCCCAACTATATTGGGGTCGGCTTCCAGTCTTACAGGATTCAGCTAAGTACAGTAGTGTTTTACATAGAGCGATTGCCTGTCTGACCTCCACCACCCAGTAACTGGGTAACACGGGGTACCGGGGTATTTGGCAAGACTGGTGTCAGATCTCATAGCTTCTGACTACCCGTAACGACTGTCAAAGATCTTCAAATGACAGCCGGGACAAACGGCTTAACATGCTTTCCGAGGCACGGAGGTAACTCGGTATGTTGATATGGTCACCCATCCACGGACCGACCTCGTCAAGCGTTGCTTAAGCTTTATGATCGACCCGTGTGGCTGTTATTTTATAGCCACGAGCTCCTCATTGTTGTCAATATCGAATTGTTATCATGGTCGTGCGATTGACTCTACCTTAGCAGTAGGAAGACAAACACAGAAATGTATACTTTTGTATGTGTGTGTTATGTCTTAAGTTTAGATATTTTTTTATTTTGTTACCTACGTCCGTGTGTCACTGCGGGGTGCCCTCTGAAAACAAGCGCTGGGTGTCTGATGCCCAACAAATGCTGAGTTGGTAACCCTTTCGGTATGGGCACGTTAAGCGCAATTTGTGTTTGCAATTTTTTTTTAGGGTTCCGTACCCAAAGGGTAAAAACGGGACCCTATTACTAAGACTTCAAGATCCGTCTGTCTGTCTGTCCGTCTGTCACCAGGCTGTATCTCATGAACCGTGATAGCTAGACAGTTGAAATTTTCACAGATGATGTATTACTATTGCCGCTATAACAACAAATACTAAAAACAGAATAAAATTAATATTTAAGGGGGGCTTCCATACAATAACGTGATTTTTTTGCCGTTTTTTGCTCGATACGAACGGCAACAGGTAGACGCTTGAAATATTCACAGAATATTTAGTTGTATATTCACTTCAAAAAATAATAATTATTAAATTAAAATAAAATAAATTAAGGGTGGCTCCCATACAACAAACGTGATTTTTTTGCCGTTTTTTGCGATAATGGTACGGAACCCTTCGTGCGCGAGTCCGACTCGCACTTGGCCAGTTTTTGTCTTTTACTCCATGGTTGTTGTGCTTGTGTCGAATAAATATATTTCTATTCTATTCTTAAGATAACCGCAGATAAATTTAACGTCACAATGCAACTGCTTGACAAAAAAATTGATCTTTCGAATTTGAAAATTTTCTATGAAAAATTGTTGTTACATTGCAGCATCATACCCGTGTGCGCGTGCCTTCACATACATACACATACATAAAATCACGCCTTTTTCACTTGGTGGTAGGCAGAAACTACAGAACGCCACCTGCTACGATCCTCACAAACACCTTTTGCTTTACTCACATCACACATCACATCAACAGCCTATTAATGTTCCCACTGCTGGCACACAGGCCTCCTTTCTGTGAGAGGGAATGAGCCGTAATCCATCACGCGGGCCCAGTGCGTGTTGGTGGATGTCACATGTCTTCGAATTTTTGGTTCTAGGACATGCCGGTTTCCTCACGATGTTTTCCTTCACCGTTTTGAGAGCAGTGGTGATGAAATAATTTACACAAAGTAAAGCGCCTGCCTGGGCTCGAACTCACGACCTAAAACTTGTTAGTCGCGGCCGATCCCCCCGGGCCACCACTGCTTCACTCACGTTCATATATTAATAATATTGAGTTATAATTATAAGTAAAATTATAATATCAATAAACACACGTAATTTACCGAAACACGTCACCATCAGTAGTTTGTAACTGCCAAATTAATCTTAATAGGAGTTGTAGAGAAGTATATCTTTACTGAAGGATTGTTGTTAACGATCCTTTACTTGTAACTTTTACCGACAGATAATGTGAATTAGAGTTAAGTCTTTTGTTGATTGTAGTTATTGAATTGTGAAATAAATGTTTGAAGTATCTGTTTTGGTGTTTTTTTTTTAATATTGATAGGCTCGCGCTTGACCACTATCTCACCTGATGGTAAGCGATGATGTGGTCGACGATGTGTAGCACGCTTACCAAGAATAAACCTATTCACTCTTGACTTAAAGACGCCCAGGTTTTAGCTCTCAGGAAATACAGACTCCGGCAGGGAATTCCACTCCTTAGCTGTACGCATAATAAAAGTTTTCTCAAAACATTTAGTGCTTATGGGTGGGATGTCCACCATGTACCGATGGCGCATCGCCGTACGTCTGGTAGTTCGATGATGAAACGGGCTAGGTGGAATTAGTTCATGCAATTCCAAGGCAACTTGGCGCCGATGTTCAAGGCTCTGGAGCCTAGATTCGACGAGTATCCAGTATCCTATCGATTTGGCCAATGAGCCTCTTGGCTCGCTTTTCGTTCGACTCTAGTGCATCCAGCTGGTACCTGGCAGATCCGTCCCAGAGATGAGAGCAGTACTCCATGCATGACCGAACTTGCGCTTGTGTTTTATTAGTACCTATTTTATTTTGTACCTTGATTCACTGCCGACCAAATCCACCACCATTAGGTGAGATAGTAGTCGAATGCGCCTGGCATCAATAGGAAAATACACATAATTAATCTCCGTCCAGCCTGTTATTGTACATTTGACAGATGCACGCTTAAGTTTCATAGTTTTTAACAGGCAACAATAGACAACAAAAAATACCTTATGGATGATAAAGTGGTGAAGTGACAGTTGCAGTTACAGTGTTCAGACGACACGCTAAGCGCACGGCACGCGCGTCACTACCTGCGTCTTACTAGCTTTGAAATTTCTTGTATATAATTTGAGTCTTATGACACTTCAATAGATCTCGGCATACGCTAAAACGCAGGCGGCGCAGTTCAGCGCAGCGCAGATTTTGTAAACTGTGAACGAGTATAATCTCCGGCAGGTAAGTTGGCAAGAATCGTTAGATACGTAGAAGTAGCTTTTTAGGTATCTTTGGTAGTGAAGCGGGACGGGGGAGAGGACGTTAAGGACCGTTCCGAGCGCGTGATTAGTTGGTCAGTTGACACAAGGATCGACTGACCAATCGTGTTGCGTCCACGTTCCGTACGCTCTAAACAGTGGTTGGTCAGTTCGCGGTATGCGTGAAACAAGCGTGAACGTACCCCCACTACGTCAAAACCTTGCTAAATTACGTGCCGGGCACTATACGGATCGCCATATGCTGCGGCGCATGCACGTGTCTGCTCTGCCCTGCGCTCAGTTGTCGACGCGACACAGTTCTGCGTCACGCGTGTGGTAGGCGGAAATTGCTGTATGATTTTTAAATGAAATTTTACAAAAAAATCTTTTGAGCTTTTAAAGTCTATAATAAATCAATAGTAGAATATTAGTTTTAAAGTCAGAATCAGACTCGGTACGCGACATTTTCGCACACGCACCACGCCCAAGCCGCCGCAGCCGACTACTGAACTAAGCTGTGTCGCCTCGTAACACTTGCGGTAACCTATTTCTGCCTCGTCTCTCCTGCGGAGAGATTTCTGCACTGCGCTCACTGCGTATGCTACTAACTTGGCTATTGGTTTAAATTTGTCTTGTGACGCGAATGCACGTGCTAGTGGCAAGAATTATTGAGATGATGATTCTTGATCTAAGCCAGCCATCACTACGCTTAAGGACCTATTCCAGCGTTCAGCGATTGAAGCTCCAAGATGTTTTACGAAGATAGACATTTGTGGAGCGAAGAATCCGTCAACGGTACATCCGTTCACAAGAGGGGTGAAAGTTGCATATAGCAATTTACAAGCGTTTGAATATTTTCTTAGTTTTTCGTCTTCGGCGGCTAAACACAGGGCGTGAAATATAAGAAGGAGCGTCAGTGTCTACGACACGGATATCAAATAAAGCCTCCCTCTGAGCATCCTGAACGCCACGGCAAGAAAGGTCTCCCGTATTCCGCAGCCTCCTTTGGAGATAAGTAAAATCGGTACCGCATTAGTTCATCACTAAATGATTAGATTTTACATCTGACCGGCGAGCACGGCCTCTGTGATAGCCTTGTGTCACGCATTTTATCGCGGTTTTCAAACTGTGATAAAAATGTGTGACTCAGGCCTATCACAGTAGGCCGTGCTCGCCGGTCCGATGTAGAATTACAGGCTGGACGGATAGTAAGTATTAAATATTGCAACCCTCCAATAACTGTCTATTGAAAGGTGTAGTGTTACCCAGCTACTGGGCTGTGGAGGTCAGATAAGCAATCCTCCATATTTATGATATTTACTTGGTACACTTTTTAATTTTTCAGGGGTTGGAAACATTAACTATCTCCTACTGCTATGGGACTACCTGAAATGTAAAGAAAAATCTGCTGTTCAGTATTCTCTTGGTCCCAAAACTCGACAAAAATTAGGAATCAACTAATTGATTTTTGAGACTAAGGCCGGTATTCCAGATGCTCATGCTCATGCTCAACTCAACTCAAACTGGAAATGGACAGTTGTGATTGGTTGGCTCTATTTTTTCATTAACATGCTCAAGTCGATGATCCTAGTCGCCCTAAACGTTATCGAACTCTTTTAACTATTCACAGTAGAATTGAATAGTATTAGTATGTACTTGGAACCTACTGGTACTTGCAAACTTGGACTTTCATTTTCATTCAATACCTAACACACATTTTGTGTAGAAATAATTCAGTAATATCTGAGGCGTCTAGGCTCTTGCTCTATTTAGTACACATATGTCAAGCTGAAGAATCATATGCCAAACTCGAGAGTTATGATTGGTTAGCAGTTGATTGACAGTTTTAACTGTCAATTTTGAGTTTGAATCGAACATGGGCATTTGAAATACTAGCCAAGTCCAATATTGCACGTTGCTATTCATGAGTACATTAACTTCCCTAATGATTATCTATATATTAAATGTCACCTTGTAACAATGGAGAGTGAAGGAAGAAGCTGCTACACTCCCTACAATTACACATGTTTTTCAACAGACTCATCATCATCATATCAGCCAAAAGACGTCCACTGCTGGACATAGGCCTCCCCCAACCGTTGCCACACTCGATTCAGAATCCTTACCATAAGCTCTTAGAGCAAGGTTATTTATTTTGTGCGTAAGGGAGAGATGTATACAAGTCATGTACATCGATCTCGCATCCATCGGATTGCTGCAGCCTTATCCAGGTCATCGGCCCCCCCAGTGGGAGGCCTTCTTACGCTGGGTCTTCGGTTTCTTTCTACCGACTTGTTGAGAGAATATACAATATATTCTGACCAACCCCAAATAAATTGAGGTTAAAGCAAGAGAATATTGATGATCATAGCTTAGCTGTTACGTAAAGATCCACATTTTAGTGATTGTCCTGCAGAATAAATTACCACTGGGAATCAGTTTCCAGTTAACATTAAAGTTTGACCTAATTCCCAATGCAAACACACTTCCAATGATATGACAGGCACTCATCAAGCTTCCCCAACACATCTCGTTTGAAGTTGATCAGCGCAAATTAATTGATTTGGAAATACCACGAAACCGCAGTGTTAAATAGAGCTTGAAATTGATCAATTGTTTATTGAAATGAATATTAATATAATGATCATAGCCTGGAACTAACTAACTGCAGGACAAAGTTCTCTACGCATACAGAAAAGGCACGAGCATTTAACATGCTTGCTCAAGGCGGGTTGACTTGGCGATTTCACACTTAAATTTTATTATCTATATAATTCAAAGACGGGTTTACCACCATTTATAACTCAACAACTTCTAAAACAGAAAATTTGCAAAAAAATATATGAAGAATTTAATTGTCCCATTCGTTTCTGAGGCTGTACGAAGTTTGTTGGGTCAGCTTGTCTATACTAATATTATATAGAGGAAAGATTGTTTTGTTTGTTTGTACCGAATAGGCTCCAAAACTACTGGACCGATTTAAATATTCTTTCACCAATAGAAAGCTAAATTATTCCTGAGTGACATAGACTATTTTTAATCCCGAAACTGGGTCCTGTGGGGTGGTCCACGGGAGCGAAGCCACGGGCAACAGCTAGTAAATGATAAAGCTAGATTTCCACGTAATTGCACACTACAGTAGAGTATGTACGGCCTGTCCTGGAAGAGTGGTTGGAGAGGTGACACGGTGGATTTATTTTCGTTGGATCCCACTTTTGAATCCTAGTTTAATATTTTTGCTGGACACGGATACTTCGGGCAGTACCTACTTTGTACCAACAATGGGAACGTTGATTATGATATTCGAGCTCACTCTCTATTGCCTTGCAAATAGGAGGCTTTATCCCGGTAGCGGGAAACCGAATTTTTTTTTGTATCGTGTTTTTTATACTGCTCTTTACACTTTCCTCACAAATAAGTAATATAAGTATATAAGTCTTCTTCTTCTTCTACCTAGCGTTTATCCCGGTTGCTCATCCCGCCCAGCGCGGGAGAACCCAGGGTCCGCTTTCCTACTCTTCCTCCTCCACTTGGCCCGGTCTTCGGCATCCCTCGCAACTAGCCCAGTGGCGCGCATGTCATCCTGCGCGACATCAAGCCAGCGTTTCTTGGGCCGTCCTCTGCTCCTGGTGCCAGGTAGGGTCATGTCCAGGCATTTGTTTCCCACGTAGCTTGCTGGTCGTCGTAAGACGTGACCGTACCAGTGGAGGCGACTTTGCAGCTTGTCAGCAATGTCACGGACATGGAGGCTGCCACGGATGTATGTATTCCGTACACGGTCTTTCCGCGTGACGCCACACATCCACCGCAGCATGTTCATCTCCGTGACATGCAACAACTGCCGGTGTCGCTCCAACACCGGCCACGCCTCACTGCCGTACGTAAGGACAGGCCTTATGATGGTCTTATAGACCTGTCCCTTCAGCTTGACCGGCATTTTGGGGTCACAAATGACACCCGTCACCTCGCGCCATTTCGCCCAAGCCGCTGATACGCGACATCAAGGCCCGTGCCTTGATGTCGCGATCGATGTCCCCGGACGCATCAAGCACAGATCCGAGGTACCTGAAGTTGTCCACGCACTCGACGGTGTCGTCGCCTATACGGAGAGACGTCAGATCTGTGATGTTGCAGGCCATATACTCCGTCTTCGCCACGTTCAATATAAGTATATAAGTAATCTATACTAATTAATAAAGAGGTAGAGTTTGTGAGGTTGTAGGGGGTAATCTCTGGATCTACTAAAAAGATTTCTATGAAATTTGGCATGACGATAGTTTGGGACCCTGGGAAGGACATAGGATAGTTTGTATTCCCTTGAGATGATAAGACACTTTTTACGCGAACATTAACATTAAAAGCGGGATATATACCATTTTTACTGTTTGTTGCGAGTGCCCGATATTTCGGTGCTGTTGCAAGCACCATGATCACGGATAAACTAAAGTCATTGCGGGTGGGTGTTTATGAGGAGACACAACGGTATTCCTTCTTTCTTATTCGGTTTAACGCACTCATGTACCGCTACCGTTGTCACTCACAACTCGATTCTGTTCCCGACACACGAAACTCACTGTGTCCGCTCGCGAACTTTTTTCGGCACTTTTTCGGGTTTTACACAGCTGAACGACTTGCTTCCAAGCTCTCGACAGTTGAAACCCATCCTCACGGTTGAAATTTTTATATTTTGTAATTTCGATAGCTTCCCTCACCAGTCTAGGGATATAGTGGCGTTCTGTCGAAATGACCTGAGGGTTATGTAACTCAATCCAGTGGTTCAATCCAGTTCAATCCAGTGATTCCAAAAGATGTTGAGCTATGGCCGATTTTTGGGTGTCGTTGTTCTTTACCGCCCTGATATGCTCTGAAATTCGACAAGCAACCGTACGCTTCGTTTCGTTTATCCGTGATCATGGTGCTTGCAACAGCACCAAAATATCGGGAACTCGCAACAAACAGTAAACATGGTAAATATCCTGCTTTTAGTGTTAGTGTTAGTGACCATGACAGTTTAAAAACTTATACTTTTTACGCGGGCGGAGCCGCAGGCAGAAGCTAGTAAGTAATAAAGTTAATACCAACGCATGTCACGTTTAACTTCACTAATGAACAAATCTAAAGAATTGTGCAAAATACTACATAGTTTTTGCAACAATACAAAACCAAGCGAACCTCAATTTTCTCATCACATCTAAAATAATAATAATAAAATATTGTTGCCAATAAGCCGGATATAGTGGTGATAGACCGATTAGCGCGCCGCACAATGATAATCGATGTCACCATCCCGCATGACGAGAACTTCGTGAAAGCTGAGAAAGAGAAACAAATCAAGTATCTTGACTTAGCACACCAGGTTGTCGACATGTGGAATGTGGACTCGGCGATCATTGTGCCGATTGTCGTTACGGCCAACGGCCTGATGGCCAAGAGCCTCGACGAACATCTGTCGAGGCTGTCATTGGGCGGTTGGATCAAGGGTCTGATACAGAAGGCAGTACTCCTCGATACGGTTCGCATTGTGTTAAGGTTCCTGTCTCTGGAGCCCTAACCACCGGTAGCTTGGACCCTGTTCCCGATACCGGTTGGCCTCTATTTTTTATATTTTTAAATGTTTTTTAAGTTTTCTGTTTTTTTATATTTTAAAATGTAAAGAAATAAGAAAGAAGATAAATAAAGGAAATAATAATATTAATTTTGTAAAGAGGAAAGATTTTTGTTTGTTTGTACCGAATAGGCTCCGAAACTACTGGACCGATTTGAAAAATTCTTTCACCAATAGAAAACTACATTATGCCTGAGTGACATAGGCTATTTTTTTATCCCGAAAATGGGTCCTGTGGGTCCACGGGAGCGAAGCCGCGGGCAACAGCTAGTCTAAAATAATATTGTTTATTTGTTCGAGGTATTCTCTGAAATTAATGATACGTTTCCATAAATTCTTTCACTGACAAAACACTATAATATATAGGGATACGCCGAAGCAGGTTTTCGTCTCTACAAAATGTAGGTAGAGACGAAAAACCTGATTCCTGTAGAATAAGGTCACGGCAGCCAACCTGCAGAATAAAGCTGGTCTTTAAGGCGATATATACACCCCAATGCTAACGCAGTACTGGCCGTGCGCCCGCTCGATGCCAAAATATCAAAATTGAACAGTTTTGTATGCAAAATATTATTTGATTTACATATGCTATGTTAGTTATGAAGAAATACCAGCCATACATTTTTCTGTGTAAAAATATTTTTAAACATCTAAGTCGTTTTGGAGGAGTTTCCAAAAGTTGCGAAAATTATCGTGTTGTTAATTATTTTTTTAAAGCAAAACTATTAGTTACACATAAAAACCTTGTGTTCAAAATTATGTACATGAATCAGTAATAAATATATATTTTTTAAAACCTTTTAACCTAGCCGTTACTAGGGAGTCTGCTTTAGAAAGTTGCCGTTTTACGGCACTAAAGCGTATGTAGGCCCTTAATAGATGGACAACGACTCTATATTCAAGAGTGCTGCGGTAAACATCTGTAGATATAAGATTTATGGAACGCCCAAACACTGCGTAGCTATTTACAACACCAATTTTCCAATTCACACGCAATACAGACATCCGAAATGAATTATTACTGAAACAACAGTTACAGAAACAAACACCTGTTTTTTTACATCGAAAACTTTGAATGGGTCGAACCGTATTCCAAAAGTAAATAGCACAGAAGTTCGGCTCCATACTACTAGCAAAAACAAGCGCTCGCACACATAGACGCGTACGTACGTCGATCGCAAACAAATGCCGGTCGCGAGTGCGCTTGCACACGCTGTACGAGAAGCGTGTCTATGTGTGCGTGGGGTTTCGCTTGTTGTATGGAGCCGGCCTTCTGTACCTTCTATTCTGTTCCTTGGTCGTACCCTTGGAAGTTAGTAAATAAATAAATTAAGGCGTGCGAGAATTTATGTTTGCAGTTGAATTCCCCGAAGACGTTGGACGTACGTTTTCAATTTTAACTACTATATCTATGTTACATTTTCTCTTGGGGGAGAAAACTATTGTAATTATGAATTCAATATCTCATGTAGAGGAAATATTGTTTCTTTATTCTGTAATAACTTTTCCATTGAAATCCGAGTTTAAGCTTACTCTCAAAGCTCATAGTAATTTTTAATGTATTAATTAAAGTACTAGCTGTGCCCGCAGCTTCGCTCCCGTTAACTGACTCATGACTGCCTACAGTCTACACTACCCTACTTACCTACCTACCATTTTTTTTCCTAGGGTCATCATTCTTTCGCGGAGAATCTTAACACCGCCATTCAGAAAATGACTTCAAATGCACACTTCTTGAACACTTTAAATTCATCTAACTTTTGATAGACTGAACCGATTGCGATGAAACAAAAACTAAGTAATACTTCAAGTTACGCACAATGTTTATGTATAAAAGTTATATACATTGTTTTCGTACATTTTACGTGATGCGTGCACAAATAAACAGATAAACAGACACAAATTAAAAAATGCTGGAAATGGGTTCTGTTGGTCTACATAACACCCTGGCTATTTTTATTGCAAATATTTTCGTAGTATGAGATCAACTCTGAAATATCAAATAAAAATTTGCTTTTATGTTCGCATAATTGTACAAATGTATTGTTTTTAGGGTTTCGTACCCAAAGGGTAAAAACGGGACCCTATTATTAAGACTACGCGGTCCGTCTGTCTGTCAGTCACCAGGCTGTATCTCATGAACCTTGATAGCTAGGCAGATAAAATTTTCACAGATGATGTATTTCTGTGGCCGCTATAACAAAAAATAATAAAAACAGAATAAAATAAACATTTAAGTAGGGCTCTATATAGCGATAGCTAGGGAGAATCCCACCGCACTATTCCCAAACCACTGGAACTCCTGAAAGCCAGAATCAACAGTGGCGACCACCAGAAAAGCGCCGAGGCAATGAAGCTCGACAAAACCCCGGAGAATTAATTAACTATCTTGGATCCCGCAACGAAATTAATCAGAAAAGAATAACGGAGGAGTAGGAAAAACTACAAATTTCCACTTCCCTCCATATCAAGCAGGAGACAGAACAAACAAGGCCAATAGGCACAAAGGGTCGTTTACAACTGGGATAAGCCCAGCTGCCTAGCACCACGTCTAAAAATTAGCATTAACATTAGCTAGTGTGATGACTTGATGAGTTGTCATCACAACCCTCTTGACAGCCAAATAGGGCCGCGCCACTCACTTCATTTGCCACACTATCAGCCCATTAAGCTCATTTTATCTTTAAATACCTTTGGGACAATAAAGTAGTGTTTTAATACTTACGTTCTTTTATTCCAATCATCTCTCATCTAAAAGTAATGTATGGCCTAGCAAGGGATCATACATTGAGCTTCATATAACAATATTTCTGTTGAACAAACCTTCACAAATCTCGATCCCAAATACTAAAACAGTCAGTATAAAAGGAAATTGATTTTGCATACTCAATACCCACACTTTTACACATTATACTATCTACCTCCCATATACTGAACCGACATAACTTTGGCCTTTTTATTTCTCGCTCAAATCCGTTGCTGCAAGTTTACCTTTAATCACATTAAATTTTTAAAAGTTGGCTACATTGGAGAGCTCTCGTTCGTCGAATTCTGTTGGCACAGCTCTCGCGGTGCTGTATTTGTGTTTCTGAAACTGTGCGTCTGGATTTTGGAGTTAGGACAATATAACGTTGTAGGAATAGTGGGTTTTCGGTTGGTTTGGTTCTTTTGGCGATATTGTTTGTTTAGATTTACTGGTAAAAAGGCTTTTTAACCGACTGCCCAAAAAGAAGGAGGTTCTATGTTCGACTTATGTGTGTTTTTATGTACATTCATCGATATCTCCGTCAATTGTGGACCAATTTTGAAAAATCTTTTTTTGTTTGCAAGGGGATACTCTCCAAATGTTCCTATTGTCATCAATCAGATTCTGATGAGGGGATGCCTTGGAAATTGAGGTAACTCCTCAAATTTTATAGGTTTTCAGCGTTTTTGGTATTTTAATAAAAATGGCAAGCATTTGTTCAAAAAGTATCATTTGGTGATGTTGAACTGATGAAGAAGACCACAGATGGCCACTCCTTAATGAAAAGTATGTCACGGGTATCTCAAATATTTAGTGACTAGGATGAAATGAATATCAATAAATGGGTTTTATGAAAATGGTACCACTGAACCGATATGATGATAAAGGTGGTAGGTAGGCACTGCAACTCTGGAATAAAACAATTTATACTAGTCGTGTTTAGGCTTACTGGAATTGTCATGATATGCGATCTGGCTATGGTTCTCATGGTATTATCACTTTTTTTATATTGGCTACCATTGGAAAGCATTCACTCGTTGGATACTGTTGGTACAGCTCTCGCGGTGCTGTATTTGTGTACCAGAGGTAGCAACATACTCACACGAGTAGAAAAATATTTGTGTTTCTTTTCAAATGTACGTCTGGATTTTGGAGTTAGGAAAAACTCGTTGAAAGGTTGTGTGGTTTTGGTTGGTTGAGTTATTTTGGTAATATAATAATAATCATTATTATCATCATTATTATATTTTTTGCCAAAAATATCTAGTTATCAAATGCAATGAAATTTTTTATAAACCTCTAAAAAGGCTTAGTTTGGTAAAATGTAGCTGGTTTGTAAAACGACGGTTCGTAATAAATGATTCGATATGGAAACATTTTATGGAAGTCATTTCCCAAAAGTAAATTAAATACGAGTACATAAATATCGTTTATGGTGGCCTAAATCACAGAACTGCGCATTTTTCTAGAAACAAAATTCGCAAACATATCAGTAATTCCAGAGATTAAATTTTACAAACATACAACGTCAACAATTAAGTTTACTACTCATTATACTCTTTATATTAGCTTAGCAACGTAATGACCTGCAAAACAAAATGAAAATGGTTTGTTTAAGACTTTAAATATGTTATAGGACAACTTAATCATACTATCTTTTTACCCGACTGCAAGGAAAGGGTTATGTTTTTCACACGTATCTTGTATGTATATATGTTTGTATTGTAGTATTCTTTATTATCTCATATCTTTCAAACCGCTAGACTGATTTATATTATTAAGACATCGTTAGATACGTCTTGACCGCCCAAGTGTTATTAGGATTTTGGGCGCCACATTGTGCTCTCAAAACGGTGAAGGAAAACATCGTGAGGAAACCGGCATGTCCTAGAACCAAAAATTCGAAGACATGTGACATCCACCAACCCGCACTGGGCCCGCGTGGTGGATTACGGCCCATTCCCTCTCACAGAGATGAGGCCTGTGTCCCAGCAGTGGGATCATTAATAGGCTGATGATGTGATGTGATTGTGCAGGTCCCAATTATAATTTTTCCAATCCCATCGAGTGGGGGAGTGATAAATTTTAACGGTAATTACAAAAATATATACCACTTAAAAGTTTAAAAGTAATTCGAAAAAAAATGATAACTAGAAAGTTGTAAATAAAAAAAAAAACAAAAACCCGACTGCTTTAAAAATTACATTAAAAAAAAATTATTCAATGACCCGACTGCTTAAGAGGCGAACTAAAAAGCTGTAAAAAGAAAAATCATGCAGTACTGTCGGCGGAGCAGGGGGTCAGCCAGTTCGCGAATATGTATCCTCCAACGTATGTATGCACAACATGATTTTTTCTTGTACAGCTTTTAATTCGCCTCTTAAGCAGTCGGGTCATTGATTTAATTTTTTTTTTTGTAATTTTTTTTATGTTGTCATGAAAAATCAACATAAACTAAAAACCGCCATTCGTATTTAATCATTAATTATAGAAAACTAGCTTCTACCCGCGGCTTTGCCCGCGTTCAAAGTAAAAAAAAAATGCTCCGATCGCCAAACTTTACAGGAACATGCGCTGGGTCAATCTAAAGATTGTCTTAAAATTTCATTAAAATTGGTCCAGCCGTTTCCGAGTCTATAAGGATCATACATACATACTTTCTCTTTTTAACCGACTTTCGAAAAAGGAGGAGGTTCTATGTTCGACATCTTGTATGTTTTTTTATGTATGTTCACCGATATCCCCGTCAATTGTGGACCAATTTTGAAAATTCTTTGTTCGTTTGAAAGAGTTTGTTCCAAAATTGGTCCCATTTTAATTTGGTGAAGATCTGATGAAGAACTTCGAAGATATACAACAGAACTCTTCAATAAATAACGGAAAGTCTCCCGGGACTGCTGCAATCGCATGTCTGTTTATTGTTTATACCATTTCATAACATAACATCACGCCAGTACGCTCTTAAGGGGTAAGCAGATCTCTCATTTGATCGGTTTTGTTCAAGTTTCATGATATTCGGGTAATCTATTCTGGCGTTATAGGAAACTTACTAAACAACTTGCCTATTAGGTAGGTACAACAAAAAAGTGAAAAATAAAAAACTTTTATACAAAAAAATACTACCGATTTCCAAATAAGAAAACTACAAAGTGAAAAATAACTTTATTTTTGGAAGTCGGTGTCCGTAACGAAAAAAAGTGTTACCTACGAAAGACACCGACTTCCAAAAATAAAGTTATTTTTCACTTTGTAGTTTTCTTATTTGGAAGTCGGTAGTATTTTTGTGTAAATTTTTTATTTTATTTATTTAGATAAAACTTGCACTGTCTCAAAATCATATTGATTCACAAGAAAACCGACTTAACATCTAACCTATCTCATTCATCTTTTTTCTTTCAAAGAATTGACGCGGTTCCACCGAAAATATCGAAAGTTTTCCAATCTCCAAGTTTTACTGACTTACCAAGCAAGCATAGCTTTGTTGAAACCCACATAAATTACTACATAGCCTTTGTCAGGTAATTTTCTAACCAATTTCTATTGATCCGCTTTGTAAACCTTTGATTAGTTAATCCTTGGGGTATTTCTCGATTCCTAAAGGTATATTTTGTAGAGAGTAAGTTTGAGACAAATCTTCGCATCCAATGACAAAACCGTGCTGCTCTACGGGTGCGAAACATGGAAGGTAACAAAGGACATCACAAGCATCCACGGAATCCCTCGAGCCGGCCCGAGATCATCTCTCAATGTAGAGCTGTTTGGAGAGATGCCACGAGACCCCGATCGACCGCCAGACCAAGCGTCGTAAATCGAGATAGATTGGTCACACGCTCCGGAGGGATTCCAATCACATTCCTAAACAGTTCTTGGATTGGAATCTTTAAGAAAAAAGGAAGCGAGGTTGTCACCGTCAAACCTGGCGACGCACCGTATTGGCTGAAGCGATGAGTATCGGAATGAAGTGACGCTAGGTGAAGCGCGAAGCTCAAGACCAGTTGCGATGGAGGACTACTATGGAAGCCCCCCCTTTTTTTTTTTTTTTTTTTTTTTTTCGGGGTGGAAAATCCTCATTGGATGTCCTCCGCCCTGGGGAGGGCGGAGGGGTCTGTCAGACTCGTACTGACTAAAAACCACCCCGGTGTTCCATCTCACACCTACGCTGGGGGTCGCGGTAACAACGATACTTCCGCAACCCCCAGCTAGTGCCGGCCCGCCACTGCGGGCCTCGATCTCGGGTTGGGGGGGAGTGAGGTGTTTGCACCCCCCGCAACGTCTAAGAGGGGCGCGCGTGGAACACTACGCGCCACCACCTCGGGTCCAGATGTGTGGGGGGCGAGGGACGTCCCCGAGTCCGTCGCCCTAGGACCCATTTAGGGGGGCCGGAAGAGGGCATTTGTCTGCCCTCCGCCGACGCCCGGCGCGTCTGCTGCGGATCGGGTTAGCGGATGAAATCTCCCTCTCCCTCTCCGCAGCCTCCTTCTGCGAGACGACTGTTTCACAGAAGGAAACCACCGCGTCCCAGGACTCCTCGCTGCCGACCATAGACTCGACTACGGCCGGCAGCGACAGGTCACTGCCCACTTCAGAGATGAGGGCACGGCGTGGCTCCTCCCAAGCGGCACACTCTGCCAGCGTATGCCGCGCCGTGTCCTCCCGGCAGTCGACGCAGTGGTGACACCGGGCGTCCGGCTCCCTGTTTATGCGACACAGGTACTTCCCGAAGCAACCATGCCCCGAGAGCACCTGCGTCACCCGAAACGACAGGGAGCCGTGCCTCCTCCCGAGCCAGCGCTCGAGCACTGGCCGGACCGCCTCGATGGTAACGAGGCCGGCGGTAGGGCGTGAAAGCCTGTCCCGCCATTCCGCCACCAGGACCTCGCGAAGCTGAGACTGACGCAACTCCATATGTCGCTGCATCAGCCCTTCGCCCCGCGCCCGCGCTTCCTCGCGCCACCGATACAGTGACGCGAGTACCTTCGCCTCAAGGTCCCAGGGCGGGGATCCGGCTAGTGCACAAGCCGCCTCGTAGGAGATCGTGCGATACCCCCTGATGACTCTGACGGCCATCGCTCTCTGCGGCTTTCGCAGAACAGCGATGCTGCCGGCCGTCAGGTCAGCCGCCCAGATCGGGGCCCCATACAGGGCCATCGATCGCACGATCCCCACGTAGAGCCGCCTACAGGCAGCGCTCGGGCCCCCCAGATTGGGAAGCAACGTTGACAGCGCCCCAGCCGCGCCCAACAACTTGGGCGCCAGCCGCCGGAAGTGGGGGCCGAAATCCCACCGGCTGTCGAGCACCAATCCCAGATATTTCATGGTTGACTCGACAGCGATTCGAGCCCCCCCGACGACGATGTGGGCATCGGGCGGTGGCGCCCGCCGGGGGCCATGAAAGACCATGGCCTCCGACTTGTTGAGGGCCACCTTCAGGCCAAGGCGCCGTATGCGGCTCACCACCTGTGAGACCGCAGCCGTCGCCAGCAACGCTGCCTCCCTGTACGAACTCCCCCGGGCGGTGACCAGCGTATCGTTCGCGTAACACGTCAGGTCTACGCCCGGTTGGAGTCCGCCCCTCAGCACCCAGTCGTACCCGATGTTCCACAGGGGCGGGCCCAAGACCGAGCCCTGCGGAACACCGCACGACATGCAGTGCTGGTTTTCGACGCCATCACGTCCCACGTAGGTGACACATCTCTCCGCCAAATAAGCCCCGACGATGCGGCAGAGGTAGGGAGGCACTCGATGATACCGCAGTGCCTCCCGAACACAACTCCAGGGCAGGGTGTTGAAGGCGTTGGAAATGTCCAAGGACACCGCCAACATCACCCCACCCCGGGACACCGCTTCCTCCGCCAGGACTCTCACCTGCGATATTGCGTGGATGGTGGAGCGCCCATGCCGAAAACCGAACTGGCTTTCGTCCAGGTCCGGCCCCTCCCTGTACAAGTGGCCGACGAGGCGGGCAGCGATAATCCGCTCGAACAGCTTACCCACCTCGTCTAGCAACACTATGGGCCGGTACGCGGACGGCGAGTCCGCAGGGCGCCCCGCCTTCCTGAGCAGGACCAGACGACCAAAGTCGGAAACTGGCCCCGCTCAAGGCACGCTGTGAAGAGTCCTCTCAGCCAGGGCTCAAGCTCCTTCAGAGCGAGGGCTAATACGTGACCGTGGATCCCGTCGGGCCCCGGAGCCACGTTCTTGGCCCGGAGCCGCATCACGGCCGCCCCCATCTCTGCCTGTGTCACCTCTGGGACGCTGATGGCGTCCTCCTCTGTAGTCTCTGCGGCCGTGGGCAAAGCCATCGGCGGCGGGATATGCTCCGCTCTCGCCGGGAAGAGGGCTGCGACTACCTCCTCCAGCAGCTCGGGTTGGAGACTCTCTGTAAGCGGAGGCGCGGCGGCTCGAAGTTTCCCTCGAACCGCTCGATAAGGGCGCCCCCACGGATCCCTGTCTAGAGTCTCCAACATCTCCTCCCTGGCTCGCTTCTTCGCCTCGCCGATGGCCAACCGCAGAGTCTCTGTCGCCGCGCGGTACACCTCATACCGCGCGGCTTCTTCGTCAGGGACCCGACGACGTCTCCTCCGGTAATGGAAGCCCCCCTGCCGCAGCTAGGGGAGATAGGATCTTAAGGTTGTCCTAGTCGACGGCACGAACTATTTTGTGCACGGGGTTAAAATGCATGCTATATCGACCGACAACACGTGCGAAAGAGATAGATGCTGTGATGCTAGTTCACGTACGAATACACACTTTTGCAAATTTGTCGCGAAATGGATGATGATTTAGGACGAAACCGAGCGCGCGAAATTTTATAAACAGACCTTTGGGAGTCTGGATATCATGGAAAAACCACTAAATGTATCTGTTCAAAATAAAATTATTTGCATTGTTGAACTAATAGTCTATGCCTGTATGGTGACTGTTTGGCAATTTTCCTTCTTCTTATGGTATTTATTTGCGCCCAAGGGTCTGTAAAAATTAGTGTTGAAATGTGGATCTTTCGACGCTCATAACTTTAAAATATAATTATTTTTTGTTTCCATACAGGGCTAGATAATGATGAGATAAATTCATATCATTTTTATTTTGAATGAACACCGTCAAACGGTGGAGTAATTGCTAGACTTCGTTTGTATGGAAGAATGATCGACTAGGGCTATCTTAAGTCAAGTAAGTCAAGTTTGAGATGCACAGAGCCAAAGGTCAAAGTGGCGACATTTGGGGAGGTCTACGTTCAACAGTGGACGTCTTTCGGCTGCAATGATGATGAAGATGATGATGATGAAGTCAGAGACAGTAAGTCAAACCATGGTCTTTGTTTTTTCGTTGATCTATTTAAGTAACTATCTAGTGCAAACTTCACAAATTTATATTTTTTGTCTGTGTTCTGAAGACCTCACTTGCATCTTTCCATCCTTCCCGGCGTAGGCAAGTGTGGATCAGTTCTGTCAGAAAATAAATAGTCACACATAAAATAAATTTATAGTTTGTCTTTGTAGTCAAACCATGTAACAAAATTGAGTTTTTCGTTTATCTAAATTTTTATCTAATAAATATAAAAAAGTTTATACAGAATGTCACGAAACTCAACGGCAAGCGGGCACGGGGTGATAGGCTAGGTTATATCAGATCCGGAAATAATTTAAAAAAAACCATGTTACTTTGTTAAGAGATAACATTTTTGAAAATGTTGAAAATCCACCCAAAATCACATATTTAGGTACTTTGATCACAAATTACCCAGATTTGCAGTGTTTTTACCGACTTCAAAAATAAAAGGTTATCAATTCGACACGTATGTATGTATGTGATATTGTTGGAATTGCACAATATTCACGTATGTTACTCTGTATGAGCTTCTAAACACGTGTGCCAAATTTCATAAGTGTATGTTAGTTTGTATATGTATGACGGATCGTGATCATTCTTTTTTTAATTGGTTTAAATATCTTCTCAACTTAGGGAACTGTATAAGTGTCATCAAAATCGGTTCAGCAGTTTTCGAGATATGGAACATACAACCGAACTCTTTAAGGCTATGATATATCAAGATGTTTCGGAAGTCGGTGTTGAAAAACGATAAAAACAAGAGGTACCAAAGACACCGAATTCCGAAACGAAAGCTTTTTTGCACTTTTTAGTGTTTTGCTTTAGAAGTCGGTTAATTTTTTGTGAAAAAGTTTTATTTTTAAATGTAAACCTAAATAACTTTATGCTATTGATTTCAGTCACAAATGTTGTCAATAATTAATATGACCAGTTTAATAAAAGAAAAAAGTGTTATTTAGTCATGGTTATAAAATGTTTTGTCAGATAACTTCACACGTCATCTCTAAAAAAATGTACTACACTACCCACAGCAAGTTTTTTTTTTTTAAATTTGCCTGAATTTGCCTGTTTTGTCAATTTCTTCTTTCCATTTCTCACGACTTTAGATAACTGTGGACCAGTACTGAAAATAAATAGTCTACGTAAAAAATAAATTTATGTTTTGCCTTTGTATCTCAAATTAAATCTCTGACACATGTATTTTAGTTACACCTAATTAATAGCTTATATTCAGCAATTTGTTACAGTAAGTAATGAAGCACTAACGTGGGAATAAACGACTCGTGCTTACAAACCAATTATTTTGGAAAATATAATGAATACAAGTAGAGACCTCTAACTGAAGCCTACTCCAAATAAGGACAATAATACTAACAACATCACAATCACAAAAGCATCGTTACGAACCTTAAGGTTACACTAGTCAACGGCACGAACTATTTTGTGCGCGGAGTCAAAATGCATTTTATATCAATCGACAACACGTGCGGAAGAGATAGATTCTGTGATGAGCAGTAGGAAGCTAGTTCGCCTACGAATACACACTTTTGCAAATTTGTAGCGAAATGGATAATGATTTAGGACGAAACCGAGCGCGCGAAATTTATAAACAGACCTTTGGGTGTCTGGATATCTTGAAAAAACGACTAAACATATCAGTCAAAATAAAATTATTTGCATTGTTGAACTACTAATCTATCCCTGTATGGTGGCCGTTTTGCATTTTCCGTCTTCTTATGGTATTTATTCGCGCCCAAAAATGCGTTAAAATTAGTGTCGAAATGTGGAACTTTCGACGGTCATAACTTTCAAATATTAACTTTTTTTACTTTTTTGTTTTCATACAGGGCTAGATAATGATGAGACAAATTTATATCGCTTTATTTTGAACGTACATCGTCAAACAGTGGAATAATCCCTAGACTACGTTTGTATGGAAGAATTTTCGACTAGTGTAACCTTAAGGGCTAAATATCGTACTGTTGTAATTTTTCGATTAAATTTTCATCGCTGCAGATTGTATTCATTCACTCCAACAATTCGCACCAAGCGCTTCCAAATATCCTTCATAATGCGCACAGCAAAAGAGTGGAACTCACTGCCTGCGTCTGTGTTTCCGAACGCATACAACCAGAATCTCTTCAAAGTTAGAGTGAACAGGCTTCTTCCAGGTAAGCTCACTCCACCGTTGACTTTGTCTCTGTCACCTCAGACCTAAAATAGAGTCAAGGATATACCCATCTTAAATAAAATAAAAACAAATGGTAGGGAGTATT
Organism: Orthosia incerta; assembly: GCA_948252205.1. Classification (NCBI taxonomy): domain Eukaryota; kingdom Metazoa; phylum Arthropoda; class Insecta; order Lepidoptera; family Noctuidae; genus Orthosia; species Orthosia incerta. The sequence continues at coordinate 13,548,970 of OX411764.1, read as the reverse complement.
GCAGTTCTGAGTACACTCTAAGCTCTGTGTGTGTGTAACAATTTCAAAGTGACCTAAATTCATTGTTCTCTTCTATTCTAGCATCAAAATTATTTTAAAATTAACTGTACCTATATCTGTTATTTTTGTTAAAAATATGTCACTTTTACGAAGTGCAAGCCCCAAAGTTCCGTCCTCTAATGAATTAAACAAAACTAATACTCCAAATAAATGTGAATAATTCCAAAGCCAAAGAGCAATCTAATAAAACCTCTTAGTTGTAAGAACTCACGTTATCTCGTCGAGCCCTTCCAATCTCGAATAATATTAATTTATCCGAAGAAAAGTAGCTCTTTATCTGGCAATGAAATGACTTAGCACTGATTACAGTGCGTGCCGTCGCCTTGTGACCACTCACAATGATACTCTGAACGATTTTTAATTACTGGAAAAATTTTATACAAAATTCTCAAGTCCACATCCATCGCTTGTTTTGTAAGAGGTTAGTTCGAAAATGTTGGTACTGAGCTAGCAATTGATGTCGGATGATGTTTAACGGTTGTTTTGTCGATGGTTTCGTGGTACAGGGTCTAAGCGGATTAACTTAATAGCTTCTCACAGGTTCTTTCCATTGAATGGTGAAACAAATCGGCCTTCCTTTCCCCAACATTAAGGGTTTCAGCGTATTTCTTCGTACATTTAGTTTTTATTGAGCTACAGAATCAATTAGTGAGCATTTTCGTTTAGTTCGGGCCCTTCATATATCGCTTTCGTGATTAAATGTTAATCAGGGAACGTCAACGATTATGGAAATTCTTTTAGTATTGCCTTTTGTTTTTCTGCGTTGTCTTTTCTTTTGTAGAGAACAGCTTTTAGGTGGTTAGGGATTGTATTGGATTTTTCTTAGCCATTTGCTTCATAATTTGTAATGAATTCATCTGATTTATTCAGTAACATTTGAAAATTTTTGAGAACATTTTCCGGTACAAAAAGTATACCAAATAATTATTTAATGTTATTTATAGATTTTGCAACACCACAGGTATTATTATACTAGCGACAATACCTAGGAGATTTCATATGGTTCTCGGTCTCAAATACAAAATCAAAAAGTCAAATAATAACGTGCAATCAAAAAAAAATTTTAACTCTGTTGGCAGAAATACAGACATTTAAGCACAAGAATAGAATTTTCTATACACCGTAAACTTGCTCTGATCAAAAAAACTCGCTCTAAAAAGCGTATAAAAATGAAATATAAAGTCTAATGAATAAATGCTACCCTTCGATTTATTGTCCATAGTAGCTTGGAGTAATAAAACTGAGTAAAACTATCTACACACTGTTAAATTGCTCTCAACAAAAAATCTTGGGACCATACGATTTGTGTGAAAGGAAAAATCTTTGGACTAAACAACTTATTGAAAACAAAAATGAAAATACAGTCTCCCACTCACTCACCACCACTATGAAAACACACTATGTCATCCAGATACAGAACACTCTTAAAATGTGTCCAAAAATGAAAAAAAGCGTCAAACAAATAAATGCTACCCTTCGATTTATTGTCTGCAATAGCTTGAAATAATGAAACTGATTAAAACTTTCTACAAACCGTATACTTTTTCTGACCAAAAAATGCAGGCACCATTCGATTTGTCTTACACCTAAAAACATGACCCTTCAACCAAACCACTTAAAGAACAAAAAACGAAAATCCAGTCTCCCACTCACGAATATAACTCTGAAAACATAAACACATCATCCAAATACAATATCCTCCTAAAAAGCGTATAAAAATGAAAAAAAAAGCGTCCAATGAATAAAATGCTACCCTTCGATTTATTGTCCGGAGTAGCTTGGAGTAATGAAACTGAATAATGCATGTCAGTGGAAATAGCGAGGTGATACAGGGCTGTCGAGGGAGGGTTAGGGAACTATTGAAATTTTCGGTAAGGTAAAATTTTGTATTGGAAGTTCGATCGATCAGAATGGTTTTTCAAGTTGTTAGCGTAGTTTCAATCATGATCTGCAGTCTAATTGCAAAGATAGAGACAAAAAAAACAAACATATTTTTTTTCAACTAGTCCATTAAGCGACACTTTTGAACGTCAGAAATACAATTTTTACGTTGATCATAATTGATTCTACCGTAGGTACTTTCAGCAATGTGGCTTGTTATGGAGAAGAACGGACAAGAAACTCCATACTTACTCTTTAAAAAAGTGGTTTAGAACATTTACATACTTACATAAATTAATATGCGTGAGGACGATGCACCCAGCACTACTATACTAAGTATAGGTATAAAGTATTACAAACACTAACAGGTAAATTCCTTCAGTTGATAAATAGGAACATGGTTCTCACATACTTACAAATAATGCAAACATAGGTAAATTACCTAATTCAAAAACAAAGGAACAGTGTGCGAGTCAATTTCTTAAACAAAAAGAGAAGAAAAACAAAATGTGATGAATATAATACAAATTAACTAGTTTGATTTTGTCTACACTAAATATTGGAGGAGGAGGACCAGCATGTTTCCTCCAATAAGCTTGTTTACAAAGTCTGCTTTTAACAATAAGTTTAAAATTTTCTTTCATTTAGTTTTAATATCTCACAAGGTATTTTGTTATAGAATTTAACACAGTACCCCATGAAAGATGTGTGTAATTTAGCTAATCTATAAGCTTAGCTTAAGTGCGTAAGTGAATTCAGCAAGGCAAAGGGTTTGCCCGGTTTGCCCCAATGAAAGAGCATGACAAATAGGTACTATTTAAATAATTAGGTAACTAGGCTTACGCAATTATGCTAGCTCTTTCTGAAGAAATTCATCCGGTGCTGCTCCGGATGAATTTCGTCGCTATTCGGGATGAATTTGCTATGATCCTGACGGTAATGCCATTAAGCAGTTCCGTTGAATGCAGGTGTTTTTTTTATCACATTTCAGTAGAATTCATTTTTAAACACCGACGGAAAAAAAAATTGTTATAAGTTTGACGTGTGTACCTATGTGTTTGTATAGTAGTGTATTTGTATATCTGTCTGTGGCATCATACCTCCTAAACAGATTAACTGACTTTGTTTTTTTTTATTATTTAAATGGTGACTTTATCGAAAGTGCTACATTTGATGAAAATCGATTCAGCCGTTCAAAAGTTATGAGCGGTTTATTGTTTGAATCGGGGTGTTTTCGCATGATATCGTGATTATGTGTTCAATATATTGTCGATTAAAGCGTGTCTACAACTTGAAAAATTATGTACCTAGCATAAAAAAATATATCGGGGTTTTTTTAAATTTTATTTGTTGTAGCTAACCTCATAATTATAGTGATTCAATCAATCTTAGTGGCCGCTAACCGTCAACGCCGGACGAAAAGCAGAAATAAAATATATTTTATTCTAGAATTTTGAGTTGGCGCCAAACAAACAAACATACAAATCAATTACCTAAATAGTAGAATGATTGTAGCTAGGTTGATCTTCGTTGATAGTTTGTTTGGCGCCGCCTCAAAATGCTAGGCTAAAAGGATTTTTAATTTTTAGTTCGTTATTTAGTCGGTTCATTTTTTAAAGCATTTTTTTCGATTTTCAGTTTACTTAATTTCAACAGAATCGGTTCACAATTAAAAATTCATAGTGCAAATTATCAATAAATCATTTTTTGCTACCTTTGCGGGAGGACATTATTTTTAAAATTTAAATTGGGCCAACTTTAAGGTATACACTTCCCAAACTAAAAATATTTTTTGAAATCGGACCACTCTATAAAAAGTTATGCGTGGTCATACATAAATATATACATGTCGAATAGAGAACCTCCTCCTTTGTTTCGTCGGTTAAAAAAGCGGGACAGTCACCTTATCTTATACTAACCCTGTTTCACCATAACATATGTATGCAAATTTTTTAAGTATGTGAGAACCATGTTCCTATTTATCAAGTGAAGGGTTTACCTGTTAGTGCTTGTAATACTTTATACCTATATGTAGTATAATAGTGCTAGGTGCATCGTCCTCACGTACATGAATTTATTAATGAATGTACTTTAATATTGTGGAACATTTTTCTTTTTTAAAAGAGTAAGTATGGAGTATCTTGTGCATTCTTCTCCATAACAAGCTACTTTTCCGAATGCACGGTAGAATCAATTTTTATTACTTGTAAATTTAAATTGTTAACGTTCAAAAGTGCCGTTTGATGGCCTAATTGAATAAATACATTTGACTTTGACATAGCTTACTTCAGCCTGACAACCCTAGATCCAAACATAATTAGTACCAAACAACTATTTGCACGTGAACTATGAATACGAGCTCGAGAACTATCTATTGCTGATATATCAGGTATTTATGGGCTATGAGCGGAAATATACGATGACATTAATCGTATAAATTTGCTCTCTGATCAAATTGTGGGTATTCTGAAAGTTGCACGACGCCAAAATTAGATTTTTCATTTTATGTGATATAGTCATCACTATTTTAATATTACATAGTCGACTATTATCTTTAGGCATCATCATTCTGTTGTCATTATCCCAATTTGTTAGGGGTCGGGGCAACGTATATTTTTACCCGACTGCCGAAGGAGGGTAATGTGTTTATCAGTATATGTATGTATGTATATATGTATGTGTGTTTGTTCCAATGTGGCATTCCAAAGACCAAACGCGTTGGCCGATTTTTATGGTTCTTACGTCAATCGATTCGTCTTAACCCTGCGAGTGTCACTGGCTACATTATAATTGGAAAATAGAAAAATGGCGGCTTTTTCTTCCAACCTATCGTGTGGGGTATTAGAATAAAGGATTTTAAGAGGAGATTTCAAAAATGTATAACACTTATATGTTTAAATGTACCTAATTCAAAAAAAAAAACTAATAAGTTATAAATAAAAAAAAGTTTACTAATAAGCTGTGCAGTCGGAGGATACATCTGGTTTTGGTCAGCCAGCTCGCGAACATGTATCCTCCGACTGCACAGCACAATTGTCTTCTTGTTTACATCTTTTTAGTTCGCTTTTGAAGCAGTCGGGTTTTTTGATTTTTTTAATTAACGTTTATTATTATTCCATTATCCACTATTATTTGTCTACTAAGTTATTACCCCTTTCTTACTATATCAGTTTTCTCACAATTCATCCATCTAATCTACCTCTACCCCTATAACCATCCACATTAATACTTAAAACTTTCCACAGCTCAGTTTCTCATTCCACCACTTGAACTGATACTGGATACTAGGTCCAGGCTCCGGTGGCCAGAGGCTGAACCTCTGAGAAGGGCCCTCCAAAAATGCCCAATAGTCCAATTTACTGAGATTTGTATTATATTTATTTCTTTTTGGCTTACCATCATTGGTCAATCGCTTTTAACAACTATCACTTTTTGTAGCACTGTTACCTATTTTTTTTTTTTTATTATGATCCTGTTATGTCCCACTGCAGGGCAAAGGCCTCCCTTCCGTCTTTCCATTTTTCCCTGTCTCTTGCTACATCTGGCCAATCCTTCAGATAAACGTCTGATTCGTCACGCCATCTCTTTTTGGGCCTACCGCGTCGCCGGTTCCTGTTATTCGGAATGCTAAACTTACTACCTAGAAGTAACTTATTTACTCTAAACTTAAAAACACCTAGTCTGTTTTTTAAACAAGAAATTTTTCACATGTTTTTATAAATTTTTCATCTACGTACCATCCCTAAGAACCATACCAAAGCCGTGATCACACAACGATTAGATTTTCATGAAGCTTTGACTGCGTAGATGCGCCAGAACCGTATCAATAGTAAAGATAGAGTCTCCTTTCATATCGGCTTAAAGGAATCCTCTTAGGAGGACGGGGTTCAGTGAATTTAGAATTGAAGGAAGTAATTATTTTTGTCAATGATGAAGAGGGGTGATTGGAATAGAGATATGCTCGAGTTCAAGAATATTTGAAAATTATCTTGCTATACGAATAGGAAATGCTGGCGTGACGACTTAGAAGCATTTATCTCCAAACACTAAGTTATGATGACACTGAGGATCTTCTGCAGGGTAAATTGCAGTGATAATGTACTACTAGTATACCATACATACATAATTATATTAGTCTAAATCTTACCATGAACAGTTGTGCAATGGTCACCTCATTCTCTCTACACGCGCCCTACACCTACACACCACATACGCACTCACACACACACACCTTACATTTAGTCACTACACACACACATGCACACACACGTACAGACCCTACACCTATTCACCTCACCACAGTTAAACGTTTTTCATTTTGTTTCTCTTTTACATAGATTATATTCTGTTTTCTTTTACACCATTTGCTAATTGTTTAAACGTCCCGTTGTTATTATACTATGGCTTTGTATTGTTTCTTACGGCGAATCACTGACTCCTAAGACACAGGCACATACACCTAGTTTAGGAGTCAGGGAATTAAAATTATTGTGTCCTAGTTTATAAGCCTTATTATACTCTTGTTTTTTGATTCTTGTATTGTGATGGCTTTTGGTGAAATAAAGAATTTATTATTATTATATTATTATTATTTACGGGTGATTGACCAGAGAAGGTGAAACACCGGTGTCATTGGAAGGCTACAGGGAAGAGCTTTGACAATGTAGGTCAGCTAAAAAAAAGCTTGCATTTTTAGAACAAAATATAGGTATATATAGTTCAACTCATCTATGCGCGCGGCGCTATGTGTGGGTAAGCATGTGGGTGGTTGTTCACTCGGACGACGATCGCCGCGTCACTGCCACACAAATGCATGATGTGTAATTACAAGCGCACTCACAGCGCACGCACACATGACCCACACATACAGATGAGTTGAACTATCTATACTGTATTTGTTTATGTGTGTCAATGGTAACGCTTTGACCCTGAGCTAACCTAGCATTTTATGGTTTTCCAATAGAATACGAGGCTAGCTTGCTGTATATAAAAATATCCAGTTTAACTTCAACTGTATGATATGCAAAATATTCACATTAAGGAACCATCAGTAAAACTTCAACATGCAAGACTATTGGTGGACAAAAAATATTTTTGGTGTTACATTTTTTGTATTCCTGTCCGTATTTCTAACACATCTAAAGTGTCGCTCTATGGTGCGAGCCATGTTCGAAGCTTCTTTGAAGTATACCAAATAGTATAACATTTTCCGGTATAAAAAGTACACCAAATAATTATTTAATGTAATTTATAGATTTTGCAACACCACAGGTATTATTATACTAGCGACAATACCTAGGAGATTTCCAATGGTTCTCGGTCTCAAATACAACATTAAAAAGTCACGTAATAACGTAAAATCGAAAATACAATTTAACAACTCTGGTGGCAGAAATACAAACATTTATGCACAAGAATAGAATTTTCTATACACCGTAAACTTGCTCTGATCAAAAGAACTCGCTCTAAAAAGCGTATAAAAATGAAAAAAAAAGTCTAATAAATAAATGCTACCCTTCGAATTATTGTCCGTAGTAGCTTGGAGTAATGAAACTGAGTAAAACTTTTTTTACTCAGTTTCATTACTTTCAACAAAAAATCTTGGGAACATACGATTTGTGTGAAAGGAAAAATCTTTCAACTAAACAACTTATAGAAAACAAAAATGAAAATCCAGTCTCCCACTCACTTACCACCACTTTGAAAACACACTATATCATCCAGAAACAGAACACTCATAAAAAGCGTCCAAAAAATAAAAAAAGGGTCAGACAAAAAAAATGCTACCCTTCGATTTATTGTCTGCAATAGCTTGAAATAATGAAACTGATTAAAACTTTCTACAAACCGTATACTTTTTCTGACCAAAAAATGCAGGCACCATTCGATTTGTCTTACACCTAAAAACATGACCCTTCAACCAAACCACTTACGGAACACAAAAAGAAAATCCAGTCTCCCACTCACGAATATAACTCTGAAAACATAAACACATCATCCAAATACAATATCCTCCTAAAAAGCATATAAAAATGAAAAAAAAAAGCGTCCAATGAATAAAATGCTACCCTTCGATTTATTGTCCGCAGTAGCTTGGAGTAATGAAACTGAATAATGCATGTCAGTGGAAATAGCGAGGTGATACAGGGCTGTCGAGGGAGGGTTAGGGCACTATTGAAATTTTCGGTAAGGTAAAATTTGGTATATATTGGAAGTTCGATCGGTTAGAAAGGTTTTTCAAGTTGTTAGCTGACAATCACGATCTACATCCTTGTTGCGGAGCTGCTCCGGATGAATTTCGTCGCTATTCCGGATGAATTTGCTATGATGATGACGGTAATGTTCCGGTGAATGCAGGTGTATTTTTATCACATTTCAGTAGAATTCCTTTTTAACCTCCGACGGAAAAAGAGTGTTGTTATAAGCTTGACGGGTGTACCTGTGTGTTTATATATTTGTGTATTTGTGTATCTGTCTGACATAGCTCCTAAACGGATGAACTGAATTTGATTTCGTTACTTTTTTTTTTGAAAGGCGACTTTATCGAAAGTATTCTTAGCTACGTTTGACGAAAATCGATTCATTCGTTCTAAAGTTATGGCGTTTTATTGTTTGAATCGGGGTGTTTTCGCAACATATTGTGTCATAATTACGTGTTCAATAGATTGTCGATCGAAGCGTGTCTACTACTAGATAAATTATGTAGCATAGTAAAAATGTGTCGGGTTTTTTTATTTTACTTGTAAAAACAGTAACCTCATACAGTCATTCAATTAATCTCAGTGGACGCTTACCGTCAACGCGGGCAGTATTATGGAGCGTATAAGTGTGCGCATAGTCAGATAGTTGACGCTAACCGTCAACGCGGACAATATTATGGAGCATAATAAGTGTGCGCATAGTCGGATGAGATGGCAAAATTACAGGACCGGAGAGATATTAGACAAAGAATCAACTGCTTAACGTATTTTCCAAGGTCATTGAGGAATTCCCAATGAAACACATATACCGACTTGGGAATTAAATCCATGCTCCTCCACCTTACGCTTAGCAACTGGGTTTTACGACCGTAGAACACCTTTTTAACAAAAAAAAAACCAACGAAATAACGAACCAAAAAGCAAAAAATAAAGAAATCCTTTATTGTAGCATTTTGAGTTAAAACGCCAAACTAACAAACATGCAAACTAATTATCTAAATCGTAGAATGACTGTAGCTAGGTTCGTTGATAGTTTGTTTGACGCCGCCTCATAATGCTAGACTAAAAGATTTTTTTATTTTTGCTTTATGTTCATAATGAACATAATATATCGCTGGTTATATTTTTTCTCTTTTTAGCTTACTTTCAACAGAATCAGTTCACAATTGAAAATTCATTGGGAAAATTATCAATAAATCATTTTTTGCTACCTTTGGGGGTGGATATTATTTTTAAAATTAAAATTGGGCCAACTTTAAGGTATACACTTCCCAAACTAAAAATTATTTTTGAAATCGGACCACTCTATAAAAAGTTATGCGTGTTATGACTGCCGAAGGAGGGTAATGTGTTTATCAGTCTATGTATGTGTGTTTGTTCCTATGTGGCATTCCAAAGACCAAACGCGTTGGCCGATTTTGATGGTTCTTACGTCAATCGATTCGTCTTAACCCTGCGAGTGTCACTAGCTACATTATAATTGGAAAATAGAAAATGGCGGATTTTTCTTCCAACCCATCGTGTGGGGTATCAAAATAAAGAATTATAAGAGGAGATTTCAAAAATATAGTACACTTATATGTTTAAATGTACCTAATTCTAAAAAAAAACTAATAAGTTATAAATAAAAAAAACACATCTGGTTTTGGTCAGCCAGCTCGCGGACATGTATCCTACGACTGCACAGCACGATGGTCTTCTTGTTTACATCTTTTTAGTTCGCTTTTGAAGCAGTGGTTTTTTGATTTTTTTAATTAACGTTTTTTTATTCTTCCATTATTCACTATTATTTGTCTACTAAGTTATTACCCTTTCTTACTATATCAGTTTTCTCACAATTCATCCATCTAATCTACCTCTACCCCCATAACCATCCACATTAATACTTAAAACTTTCCACAGCTCATTTTTCTCATTCCACCTCCTGAACTGATACTGGAAACCAGGTCCAGGCTCCGGTGGCCAGGGGCTGAACCTCTGAGAAGAGCCCTCCAAAAATGCCCAATAGTCCAATCTACTGAGATTTGTATTATATTTATTTCTTTTTGGCTTACCATCATTGGTCAATCGCTTTTAACAACTATCACTTTTGATGGTGAGCGATGTCCTGGTCGATTATGTAGTACTATTACCTATTTTTTATTTTTTATTATGAGCCTGTTATGTCCCACTGCAGGGCAAAGGCCTCCCTTCCGTCTTTCCATTTTTCCCTGTCTCTTGCTACATCTGGCCAATCCTTCAGATAAACGTCTGATTCGTCACGCCATCTCTTTTTGGGCCTACCGCGTCGCCGGTTCCTGTTATTCGGAATGCTAAACTTACTACCTAGAAGTGACTTATTTACTCTAAACTTAAAAACACCTAGTCTGTTTTTTAAACAAGCAATTTTTCACATGTTTTTAAAAAAAAATCATCTGCGTACCATCCCTAAGAACCATACCAAAGCCGTGATCACACAACGATTAGATTTTCATGAAGCTTTGACTGCGTAGATGCGCCAGAACCGTATCAATAGTAAAGATAGAGTCTCCTTTCATATCGGCTTAAAGGAATCCTCTTAGGAGGACGGGGTTTAGTGAATTTAGAATTGAAGGAAGTAATTATTTTTGTCAATGATGAAGAGGGGTGATTGGAATAGAGATATGCTAGAGTTCAAGAATATTTGGAAATCATTATTTTGCTAAACGAATAGGAAATGCTGGACTTAGAAGCATTTACGGTTGATTGGAGAAGGTGAAACACTGGTATGATTGGAAGGCTATAGGGGAGAGCTTTGACAATGTAGGTAAGCTAAAAAAAGCTTGCATTTTTAGAACAAAACATAGGTATATATACTCATCTTTGCGCACGGCGCTATATGTGGTTAAGTATGTGTGTGTGGTTGTTCGCTCGGACGACGATCGCCGCGTCACTGCCACACAAATGCATGATGTGTAATTACAAGCGCACTCACAACGCACGCACACATGATCCACACATACAGATGAGTTGAACTATCTATACTGTATTTGTTTATGTGTGTCAATGGTAACGCTTTGACCCTGAGCTAACCTAGCATATTATGGTTTTCCAATAGAATACGAGGCTAGCTTGCTGGTTTTCTTACCACTGTATGTGAGGCCTACTGTATATAAAAATATCCAGTTTAACTTCAACAGTATGATATGCAAAATATTCATATTAAGGAACCATCAGTAAAACTTCAATATGCAAGACTATTGGTGGACGAAAAATATTTTTGGTGTTATATTTTTTTCAACAAACTTGCTCATAAAGTGGCTCTAATTTCACCGCAATTAGACACATAACGACACCTATAATCAAACAGTGACTTTTTCATTGCTATTATTCACGAGTGAGTTAAAGGGTTTTTATTTTATTTTATTGGTTGAGTTGCTTTGTTCATAAAAAAGTTTTGATACAAAAAAGGTCGTGCTCAATAGTACAAATAAATTAATGTACCTACTGCTTGCTCATTTTATGCAACTTCGTAGGTATTTAAATAGATACAACATACATACATAGACTACTGATAAACATTACCCTCTTTCGGCAGTCGGGTAAAAATAGGTGTGAAAGGTGAAGAATCGGATATTCTGGCACAGTTTGGGAGCTTTATGTTTAGCAGTGGACAGCCATAGGCTGAGTTGATTCAAAAAGGTTATGGTTGCGATATAACGTCATTGCTGCTTATGACATGATTGACATGCTGTTTATGCGACAACTACAAAAATCTTCTATTAAAGTAACGTTTTTCTGTAACGAATCTCTCAAAACTGTATTACATAACGTGCTACAGACCATCTCGACTAATTTAACAGCACTTTTTCTCTCATCTCGTTAATTTAGCTTCATTTTACAGTTCGTCCATCTCAAAGGAACTTAATATAAAAACCTTCTTTCTAGTTTCCTCAAGAAATAATTAAATACTTAGTTTTCTTTTTCAGAATTTCTTATCTTACATTAACATAGAATTTTTCAGTGTTTAAAATGTTTTATGAGCCTTGAAATGAGGTAATTACTTACGGGTCTGTACAGATAAAAAAATGTAAAATGTTCAGACTGAAATAATTTTTAATAAATTTCTTGAAGTAACTCGTAAAGCTACATTTTATTTAAGACAAGTTATCTTTTCTTCGACTATTTTTTAATTATTTTTGAGATCATGACGTGTGCTCATTTTAAGTATAGCAAAAGCATAATAATATCACCCTGTAAACTTCCCACTGCTGGTATACAGGCATCCAGTCTGTCACCAGCCGGATCCAACTGGAAAAGGGCCCGCGTCACACACATCACAAGTCTTCGAATATAGTCAAGTCTCTTCATGATGTTTTTCTTGACCGTTTTGAGAGCGGTAGTGATGAAATAATTTACTTAAACTCTGTAGAAGTGTGTTTATATTACTTTTAAAAACGTTATCTCACACTAGGAATTTCCAGTATCCCGGGTGTGTTTACAAAAATATAAACTCACACACAAACAGCCAGATCCGGAATAAACATCTGTAGTTCATACAAATATTTGATCCGAGCGGGAATCGAACCCTCAACACACAGCGCAGCAGCCAATCACTAAGCCTCTGAACCATACTGAAGTTATAATTAACTTGGCATTTCCAAATCAGGTAAATAATTATTAATTTTCATATTACATGGCTGATCTGTGACTAATAAACAAAAATATGTTCCGAGCAAAATATTTTGTAACCAGAATTAATATTCTCAAACACAAAATAATAACATTAAACTTGTTTAAAATATGCTATTTACAGTAACAATTAGTATAATATTAATTCACTGAAAGAATGTTTAATGAGTACGTTATGCTGTGCAAATGAAAAGTAATCAATTATTCACGTCGAAGCTTTTAATTTTTATTTTAAAAACATATTTTTAATGGAAAAGCATTAAGATTTTTAAGTACTACTCGTGCTAATGGGGTTTGTATTATTAATATGATTTTTTACGCGCATTCACTATGATACGGAGAGATTTGGTACTATAATAAAAGGCTTGGGATTGAGCTGTTCCAATTAAAAATTTATTTTTATTTTTTATATTTTCCACCGTGAATTTTGTTTTGTTTTTTTTTGGTTTTCTTGCAATGACAAGAATATTTACTTTTTAAAGTATTACATTATTTTATTTTATTTATTGTGAATGAGAAGACTATATGGGCCATTCTTAATATTTTTTTGTTTTATATTTAATTTATCATAGTTTTTAATCGTGGTCTGGCAGTTTGAGTAGTTTAAGCGGCCTACCCGAATGTCCTTCCTTTAGTATTGTTCGTCGAATCGTTGAGCTTTTCAAAGACCATTTCAGACATCAATCTGCATGGTCTTCACATGATCTAACCAAGATTTTTGTCTGGACTCTAAAAGAGACTGTGACCTCTGAGTTTGTTTCGGCGTTTCTTCTCAGAGTAGTCAGATAGGAAACGCCGAACTCATCTAGTTTTCAAATATGATCGACATGTAAAAGTGTTTGAACAAACCAACTTACTTATTTCTACAAGGTTATTGTTAAAACACTAACAACCTTGCAGGGCTGTTATTACTAACATCAAAAACAACAACTCGTGTTCTATGACTTTAAAAATATAAACAAAAAGAATCAGTTGATCCATACATGTCTCAACTCTGTCGCATAACTCGCCAGATTGTATGGATTAGCTGGATTTTTTTTTCCTCTGGTAGCTAGTTTTGTGAGCTGAAGGTATCAAGTTGAAATTAATACCATAATACTAAGGTCTGTAACTACTTGGATCTGTCAAAAAACCAACGCTATGAAAAGATAGGGCCGCTTATGTCGCATATTTGACACTTGCAAGGGCATCAACACGTATGGGGTACTTTCCGTTGACCTAGAATCATGAAATTAGGCAAGAAGCAATTTCCCTTAATAATAATAATCTTGTCGCCTAATTAGACTGTCGACCTATCTATTATTAGGATTCGGTCCTTTTTTTTTATCTATAGGCTTGCGCTTGACCACTATCTCACCTGATCGTAAGCGATGATGTGGTCGAAGATGGAGCACGCTTGCCTAGAAGAAACCCATTCACTCTTGACTTAAAGACCCCTAGATTGTAGCTATCGGAAACACAGATTCCGGCAGGGAATTCCACTCTTTAGCTGTACGCATAATAAAAGTGTCCCCAAAACGTTTTGTGCGTATGGGTGGGATGTCCACCATGTACCGATGACGCATCGCCGTACGTCCGATGATGGAACGGGCTGGGTGGAATTAAATCATGTAATTCCATCGCACACTCCCCGAAATGTAACCGATAAAATACCGACAAACTGGCAACTCGGCGACGATGTTCAAGGCTCTGGAGCTTTGACTTGACCAGTGCCTCATTACCGATGAGTTTCTTGGCCCGCTTTTCGATCGACTCTAGTGCATCAAGCTGGTATTTGGCAGATCCATCCCAGAGTGGGTCCTGCGTGATATGCGGTTCTGGACTAGCGAGCGCGTACCGGAATACGCCACGTTGGAAGGCCTTCCAGCTGGTATACTGGTAAGGGCTACAATAAGGGTCCGCTGAATAACAGGAATAGTAGTTGTAGCGAAGGTAGTAGAAGTATATCCAGCAATTTGCTGTCTTTCGGACATGATGTTGATGATGATAATTAATATTTCTACAGGCTTTAGTTCTTAACAATCAGATAATCCTCTGCTATCAATCACGTACCACTTGAAAAAGACTTGAACCCTTATTTTTTTTTTACTTAGATACAATATGTTCTGGTACGCCGGTGATGGGGTGTAATCTCTAGAAGAGGGTTCGGTGACGGACAGCCGTGGCGGGAACATGGTCAGTGCTAACGCGTGCCCGTGTTCCTTCCATAGGCGGCACAGGAGGACACCGTGGAGTTTTTTCACGAGCATTTGTCCAGGCAAAAAAAGGCTTGTCTGAAAGATCTTTTACTATTTTATTGGTATCAACTTATTTTCTCGTTCAGATTTCAAGCCTTTAAATATTAAAGTATACCAAACCAATTAGCCACTCATATCTTCCACAATACCGTACCCAAAAAAAAGGCAAAAATCTTCAGCCTTTACGTAATTTTCATCTTCAAGCTCTAAGAGCTTTCTCCGAAGGCTGAAAGTATAAAGATTACGAACATAAAAGCAGGGCTTAGCGTATTTCAATTTCCTGCAGAAAATATTAGGGCCCAGAGATGCGTTACAGGAGTTATTTCATTATTCATAAACACATTCTGGAGGAGACAATATGTGGAAGAGTTGCGAGCAGTTTAAAGACGCTAACAGTACTGCAAAACGGACTATTTGATAAATAATCTCTGTATTGGTTCTACCTATAAAGTTCCACTTCAGGCATATTTTAGCAATAACACAAACATTATTAGCGGTGTGGACACGCCAGTTTCCTTTAGATGTTTTTCATTATTTTGAGAGCAGTTGTGATTTACAACAATGCCTCCATCTACTTTTTATCTTTCCATCTAGTCGCTCACTAAGAAGATTAGGTAATATTTCATCTAATAAGTGACATTACTGCTGGTGGCCTACATTAAATTTTCAAATTCTTACGGTCTTGAAACTTATTTTTTAATAATCTTACTATCTATATCTATATATCCTACTATATATATAATATAATTTATAATATATCATCATCAATCAATACATATAATAAATCTGTAGAAAAATATTTTTTGTACATCGAAAAAAAATCCAAAATAAATAGCCAGGGTGTCAAAGGATAACCAACAGAACCCATTTCTAGCATTTTTGGCATTTTTGTCTGTTTGTCTGTTTATTTGTGCACGCATCACGTGTAATATACGAAACCAATGTAGATAACTTTTATACATAAACATTGTACGTATCTTGAAGAATTACTTAGTTTTTGTTTCATCGCAATCGGTTCACTCTATCAAAAGTTAGATGAATTTAAAGTTTTCAAGAAGTAAAACTATCACAGCTCACGCAATTCAGTTACTCGGACAGTTGAACTCGCTATTCGATAGATGGCGTTGTGCATTTAAAGTCATTTTCTGAATCGTATATTCTTTAACCAACTTCCCAAAAAGGAGGAGGTTCTATGTTCGACATTATGTATGCTTTTTTTTTTGTGTATGTTCACCGATATCTCCGTCAATTGTGGACCGATTTCAAAAAATCTTTTTTTGTTTGAAAGAGTATGTGCCGAAATTGGTCCCATTTTAATTTGGTGTAGGACTGACGAAGCAATTCGAAGATGACGAAGCAACAGAACTCTTCAATAAATAACGGCAAATCACTCGGGATTGCTGCAATCGCATGTCTGTTCGTTGTTTATACCATTTCATAACATAACATCACGCCAGTACGCTCTTAAGGGGTACTCAGATCTCTCATTTCATGATATTTGTGTAATATATTCTGGCGTTATACGAGTAGGTAACTTACTAAACAACTTGCCTATTAGGTAGGTACAACTAAAAAGTGAAAAATAAAAAAACTTTTTACAAAAAAATACTACCGACTTCCAAATAAAACTACAAAGTGAAAAATAACTTTATTTTTGGAAGTCGGTGTCCATAACGCAATAAATTGGTACCTACGAAAGACACCGACTTCCAAAAATAAAGTTATTTTTTACTTTGTAGTTTTATTTGGAAGTCAGTAGTATTTTTTTGTAAAAAGTTTTTTTGAGTATGTGGAGTAGGCAGGCAGGCTGGTAAGTATGGTAGGGTTGGCAGGCAGATGACGGGAGCGAAGCCGCGGGCACAGCTAGTATAATAATATAATCACACTCATATTATAAAGGCGAAGTTTTGTGAATGTGTGTGTGTGTGTGTGTTTGTATGTTTGTTACTACGGCAAAGCCGCTTGCAGAAGCTAGTAACCATATTTTTACAATAATTGAGAAACAAGGGTTTTTATAGTGACCGAATACTTAAATCATCCTTATCATCTGGGCGTTCAAGCATCTAAATACTAACATTTATGATTACTGGCAGCGTTGCTCCACCCACAGCCGATTAGTGGCAGAGGCCTCTGGGAGCTATAGCCCACAGCAATGCAGCTACAAATACAGCTTTATGTGAAGGCTGTATTTGAATTCCGTAAATGGCTTTGGATGAATTTTCAAACTTAAGTGGCAGTGGGCAGGGCACATTTTTTTATTATTATTATTATCTATAGGCTTGCACTTGACCACTACCTCACTTGGTGGTAAGCGATGATGAGGTTGTCGGTGAAGTACGCTTGCCTAGAAAAAACCCATTCACATTGCTCGCAGAACAGATGGCCGTTGGGGCCGAAAAGTTCTAGAGTGGCGACCGCGTACCGGAAGACGCAGCGTTGAAAGACCTCTCTCTAGGTGGAGTAACGACCTAGTCAAGGCTGCGGGCGTCTGATGGATGCAAAACGCAAAGGACCGATCAGTGAGGCGACGCTTGTGGGAGGCCTATGTCCAGCAGTGGACGTCTTTCGGCTGAAATGATGATGATGATGACGAAATGGCTTTGAAAACCAAGTTACGATTAGATAAAAACAATAGTAATGCACAAAATTAAACTTCTGCTACATAAGTCTCTTACGTAAAATCTTACGCAAATCACATTGTCTTCCGAAGAATAAATTACAGAACACGTGTCTTCAGATGAGGTTTTATTTACGTAAGCTTCTGAAGACGGCCATGTTTTATTATTAAGTTTGGTTTATTAATCAACTGACTCCATTGTAATCATGTTGCCCATTCTTCTTCTTCGTCGTATCGATGATTCCAAAATTAAATATATTTAATTTTAGCTGTTCATTTTATTGTTTTAGTCCTTCGTTTATATCGTGTTATTAATTTTTTTATTAAAAAAAATAACGTGGTAAAGTTGTTACAATCTAACAAACCCGTTGACGTTTCTCATTTTACATGCTTCGATAACTTTCTTCGTGAGAAATTGAAAAATCAAATTCATATTCCTAATTAATTACTATGTTACCCATACACTAAAACAACGAGTATCATTCGCAAGCATCAAGTGTAATTATTATTAAGTATTTTTATAGCTGTCAAAACGATTACCAACTATTGACGAAATTTGTAAAAAACTTAACAGTTTTGCATTTGCTCTTAAGGCCGTACCCTGACCAAAAAATCAGCATGAGATATGAGCATTCCTATTGGCCTAGCGGCACTGGTGGCGCATGAATTACAGTAGTTAATACGCCCAGATTTTAGAATAAAATCTTTATAAAATCGAATAAAAGTCTTTTGAAAAAAGTAAAACTTACAAAATATTCGTTATCAAATTGTCTATCCATTAGTGTTAGTACAAAAAATAATTAATGAACACTTTACGAGGAGATGCATGCTATCAATAATTATAACTCATTTTTATGTTGTTGTTGGAAGGAGATTAGTAATACTTACACCTCTTTAAAAAAAGTGTACTACCATTTTAGAATCAACATTATGTAGAAATTTAATGTATTTTTATTAATTGATATTTCTTTTTAAATAAAGGTTAGATAGCTCTTAAAAACTGCACAAAAACGACTAGCGCGGCGTTTTGCTCGGGGAGGTGCCTTAATAAGCTGTCCAAAATTGTGAACCGTGACGCTGTGCTTATTGCCTACCATTGCTACGTAGTGTCAGTTCTAAGATACGGAGTCATTTTCTGGGGTAACTCGACAGACAAGAAATACGTTTTCATCGCACAAAAAAAATTAGTACGTGCTATATGTAATCTACAATCAAGGGACAGTTGTAAGCCCTATTTGGAATCCTTGAAGCTTCTAACTTTGCCGTCATTATACATCATCTTGTTTGTTAAGACAAACCCACAGCTTTTCAGAATAAGAGCCCCAGCTGATCCACGGTTAAGAAAAATGGATTCGAACATTCTTTGTGTTGATCGTAGTAAAACCAGTTATTTTCAATAAAATACCACGACAAATAAAGAATCTTAATAATAATATGTTTAAAAAAAAAGCAAGTATCTTGACTTAGCACACGAGGTTGTTGGCATGTGGAATGTGGACTCTGCGATCATTGTGCCGCTTGTCGTTACAACCAACGGCCTGATGGCCAAGAGCCTCGACGACCATCTGTCGAGGCTGTCATTGGGCGGTTGGATCAAGGGTCTGACACAGAAGGCAGTACTCCTCGATACGGCTCGCATTGTGAGGAGGTTCCTGTCTCTGGAGCCCTAACCACCGGTAGCTTGGACCCTGTTCCCGATACCGGTTAGCCTCCAATTTTTATATTTTTAAATGTTTTAAAGTTTTCTGTTTTTTAATGTTTAAAAATGTACAGAAATAAGAAAAAAGAGAAATAAAGGAAAAAATAGTATGTTTAAAAAGAAACTGAAACAATTTTTAATTCATAAATGTTACTACTCCACAACTGAGTTTATGGAGGACACCACTGACATTTAGCTGATTACAAGATTACATTTAGATTATTATTATTATTTTGACATTGGTAATTGTGTGTTAGTAAGTAAGGAATTGTGTGTTATATAAGTAATTGAATTATTTAATTTTAAATGTGTGTACAGTGTTTCGACACCTCTTTGTTATTATGTATTTGTATGCTCTCGAGTAAAATCGAGTAAAATGATGAGGAGCTCGTGGCTAAATAATAACAGCCGCACGGGTCGATCATCAAGGTTAAGCAACGCTTGACGAGGTCGGTCCGTGGATGGGTGACCATTTCAACATACCGAGTTTCCTCCGTGCCTCGGAAAGCACGTTAAGCCGTTGGTCCCGGCTGTTATTTGAAGATCTTTGACAGTCGTTACGGGTAGTCAGAAGCTTGAGATCTGACACCAGTCTTGCCAAGGGGTACCGTGTTTACCCAGTTACTGGGTTGTGGAGGTCAGATAGGCAGTCGCTCCATGTTAAACACCGGTACTTAGCTGAGTCCGGTAAGACTGGAAGCCGACCCCTATAGTTGGGAAAAGGCTAGGCAGATGATGATGCTCTCGAGTAAAATGTAGCGAACTGACCACCATAATATAACATCCTATTGTATTGACACTTACATTTACGAATAAATATGATTTGATTTGATTTGAACGGGCCTTTTATTTTTGACAACTTTAGTAGTTAGTTTTACATTTTGTGATAGCCCAAAAAATATGCGGTGATGTATTTCGAAAACTTCACTTTTAAGATTTTTTTTAACTTACACGACGTTTTGTAGGTAATTAGAGAAATTACTTTATTTTGTGCATTAAATACCAATTTCCAGGATAAAAAACATTCGCAGTGTGCTCAAAACATGACTTCAAATTCAATCGGTGTTGAGGTTTAAGGCGACTAATCCTCGATTCATTAAATTGACAATTAGATGAATGTAGCATTGACATCTTGGCGAGTCAATCGAGGGAGGTGCTTCAAACTGACCTGGAATATGGGCCTAAATCTGTGTCCATCAATACCATGTGAATTCGCTTTCGAATTATGTTATCATGTAGTCACTTTAGTGAGGTACGCAAAAGGAGGAACGTATGATATAGACGTAGCATAATTAGAGGGACTCACGGCATACGCTCATCACACAATTAATATTTATTTATTAATACTGCTCTTCCTCACGATATTTACACCTCAATTGAGAAAATGTATGTAATAACGATTCTAGCATTTCATGCTGCATTGTACTGAAAATTATTTTTGGCGCAGATAATATATATATAGATATATATACTATATAACGATACTGGATACGATAATGGTCAAACGTGAGCCTATTGTTAAAAAAATAATTAAACAAGTGCATAATTTCTTGATTACCTATGTGTAGAATGTCAAGAACGATGTGCGTTGCTTGCCAAGCACTATCAATTTGAAATTGAAAAAGAAAAAATCTATTGATTGGTGACCGCACAGGAGACACGACAGCCAGGTAAAAATAAAACAAAATACCCCACTGCGAGACCGAAAAGGCGCCTATATCAGCATATGCAGCGATGTCTAAAGGTTAGTATAGACCAGAGCCTTTTATTGTAACAGAACATAGAGCATTCACTGTTTTTTTTAAATTTACTCTATCAACACTTCGAACATGACGCTTGATCTTTTGTTACAACCTGATATAAAAAACCAACGAGCTTTTTGGTGTAACATTTCTTCTTTCAAAGGCACGAGCCCTCGCACGTCTTCAGTAAGGTCAATAATGAACGCAAGGTACATAGAAATGTTACAGGTAAATGCTCACTCGCCGTGAGCATTACGTCGAACACAGCGTCGAACATTCGCAAGAACGTTACATTACATGGAAATGCTTTAGGAAACTGAGCATTTATCTGTATTGTACTATTCGTAAGAACGTTACATAACTTTGCAATACTCGCGAAAATGCTCTAGTGTAACTCACCTTAAAAAGAAAATAACGCTGCGCTGGTAAATGTCACGTGAACAATACCTTAAATTTTGGCATTTCGATCATCCCCATCGCTGTGATAGAATTACACTTTTTTAGAGGCTCAGACAGTTGTCGTGATCATGGTGCTTACAGCAGCGTCGAAATATTGGAAACACGCAACAAACAGTAAACATGGTACTTATCCCGCTTCTAATGTTAAAGTTAGTTGAAATGAATATTCGATGCGACTTCCATCCACAACCCAATTATTGGGTCAAATAACAAAATTATCCAAGCAGCTTTAACTGTACTTATGTACTCAAAATACTACCAAAAAGGATACTTAACTCATTGCAGAAAATCTGTATACAAAATGACGGACAAATTTTAAAATAAGCCCGATCAAAATACATTTCCCTAATGAAATTAAATTTAAATTTGCAAACAGTATCAAAAGGATAAGTTTCAACTAACCTGCCCTGTAAACAGAGAAAATTAAACATTGATGTGTTATGATAGGGTTTGATTTACCTTGAGGGTAGCCAGAAAAAATATGGAAGATGGAATTCAATAAAGAGCGAAAGGAATTTGATCATGAGAGGCCGATGAAACAAAAAAATTATGATTAGAATCATTTTACATTAGACCTTTTTATTTCATTTTTTATGAGATTTTTTAATTATTGGTATAACATTGTTTATCTGATCCTACTCCTTCTTTTTACCCGACTACCGAAGGAGGGTAATGTATTTATCAGTTTATCTATGTATGTTTTTTTTCCTATGTGGCGTTCTAGAGACCAAACGCGTTGGCCGATTTTGATGATTCTTACGTCAACCGATTTCTCTTGACCTTGCGAGTGTCACTGGCTACATGAAAATTGTAAAATAGAAAAATGCCGGATTTTGAGCGCAATATTGTGGGTGCCCAAGTTTTTTATTCTTTTAATCCTATAGTATGGGGTATCAAAATAAAGGGATTTAAGAGATGATTTCAAAAATCTATACTATCTATAATTATATGTTTAAATGTACCTAATTCGAAAAATAATAATTAACTAAAAAGTTATAAATAAAAAAAGTTTATTAACAAAAACAAAAACCCCGACTGCTTAAAAAGCAAACTAAACAAGAAGAAAATCATGCTGTGCAGTCGGACGATACATATGGTTTTGGTCAGCCAGCTCTCGAATATGATTGATGTTTTTGATTTTTTTATTAACTTTTTATTAATCCTTTCAAGTATGTATTTCTTTTTAATTTCGCCTATACTGACCCATTTCTGGACGAAGGCCTCTAGTAGGTGCTTACCGCTGGAGGTGATTCGAGGAAGAATGGATGAATTTGGGGGAGGTCTTTGTCCAGCACTAGCAGGGATAGTACATAATAACACAATAGCAGGACGAATAGGCTAAGTCATCATCTTCCAGCCCTTGTCCCATGTTACTTAGGGTCGGCGCAACACTTTTTCTTCTTCCATACCGTCTTGTCCCCCGTCACGTCATGACTGACTTCTTTTCTTTTATATCACTCCTCACACAGCCCATCCATCTTTTCTTTGGCCGTCCTCTCCCTCTCTGGATGGAGAGGGAGAGGACGGCCACATTTATATTCTCTTTTAGTAACATGCGTTTCATCCCTTCTCATCACATGACCATATCAGGGCAAACGGCTTCCTTTCAACTTTTCTGTCACAGGCGCCACTTTCAAACTTCCTCTAATATACTCATTTCTCACTTTATCCATTCTCTTCCCCATGCACATCCATCTCAAAATTCTCATCTCTGCTACATGCAATCTCTTTTCATACATCTTTAAAGACAGTGTAAGACAGGTCTAATCACGGAATTGTAGATTTTCCCCTTTCACTTGAGGGGCATCCGTGGGTCGCAAGTTGTTCCAGTGACCTTTCGCCATTTCATCCATCCCAAGTTGATCCGGTGCGTTACGTCTTGGTCTACCTCGCCATCATCTTGGAAAAGCGATCCTAGGTTCCGATAGTTGGAGAACATTGGTATGGGTGTTCCAGCGAGAGCTATAGGCACAGAACTGGAGAGACAGCCAAAATCGATGACGAAGTATTCTGTTTTAGTTCTGCTCAATTTCAAGCTAAAACTCTCCAGTCTGTGCCACCACACCTCCAATCTGCTCTAGGCCACTCTCGGCAACCAGCACAATATCATCGGCAAACAGCATACACCAGGGTGCCTCTTCCTGTATGTCCGACGTCAGAGCGTCCTTTATCATCAGGAAGAGATAAGGACCGAGAGCCGACTCTTGGTGCAAGCCGACTGCCACACTGAAGCTGCCAGTAGTGCCTACTGTACGATCGGACTTGGGTACTGCATCGACTGTACATCGCTTGGGCCAACTGTACATACTTCCCAGGCACACCTTTGTTCTTAAGGGCTCACCACAAAACCTCACGGGGCACCCGATCGTATGTCTTCTCGAGGTCAATGAAGACCATGTGCATGTTTTTTATGTGCTGTCTGTATTTCTCGCAAAACTGGCGGATTGTTAAAATGGCATCCGTTGAACCCCGACTAGGCATAAAACCCAATAGGTTCTGCGATATTTCACTCTCTTCTCTCAGCCGCCTTTCAATAACTTTCTCCCAAGCTTTCATACTATTTGACAGTAACTTTATTCCTCTATAGTTGTTGCACTGCAGCACATCACCTTTGTTTTTAAAGATGGGCACCAGTGAACTATTGCACCATTCATCAGGTATGGCTTCTCCCCGTAACAACTTATTGAAGAACTAACCACGTCCATCCATCGAATAGGCTAAATAAAAACTGATTAACAGATTCGGATGAAACTTGGATTTTCATCCTGTTAGTAGTATTATTTATGTTAGAAAGAAATGAAACATAGCATAATTTATTTAATACACGTGAGATATTATTATGTCCCCTCGGAGAAACACTTTTCAGCTGCAACTAACCAGTTTTAATAATCTTTCAAAAAGCTTTCAATTCGGTTGAATTGAAAGCTTTTTCAAAGATTGTAAATAATAAAATCAACCATCCTTTATTTCCACTTCCCATTTCACAGGAAACTTAATAAAATTAACATCTTAACTTCACAAATGGCCATTTAATTTAAGCCCCCAAACACAGACTTTCAAAACAGCAATTGAAACTTTTCAACTTACCCTATATTATCAACTAGCTACATAACCGAATGGCTATATGGCTACATGGCTGACTATTCTATTGGAAAAAGCCTCCCCGTTCGTAGCCAACTGTTCGTAATTATAAATGCAACAGATGGACTGGTTTTGATACTAATTAACAGTGATTCTGGGTACTCTCGTTAAGGTTTCAGCATTCGGTCTACATAAGAGAAAGTCGTGGCTGAGTAATAATATCCGCAAGGGTCTGAATTTCGAGGTGACGACTTCCCGAGGTCGTTTTGATGATGACTGATGAGTGATGGTGGTTTAGCCGTTATCGGCTGTCATTTGTAGATCTTCAAGGGCCGTTGCCGGTAGTCAGAAGCCAGTAAATTTGACACCAGCCTTTAGAAGGGATAACGAATTACCCAGTTTCTGGTTGTGAAGGTGTCTGCCAGACTAGCAGTTTCTCCATGTAAGATACTTAGATGTGGTTAGTCTGGTACAGTGGAAGCCAACCCAAAAAAAGGTGGGAAAGGGCTAGGCAGCTATCATCATATTTTTACTATTTATTTATCGATTTATTTTCAGTGAATTATTACCAATCTCATAAAAGTACCCATTAATTGATTAATTTTGTAAATGCACATTTTTCCCAAAACTAACTAAACTTGTAGATAATTATCGGATCATCATCATCATATCAGCCGAACATATCCACTGCTGGACATAGGCCTCCCCCAGGCGTCGCCATATTAATCGGTCCCGTGCGTCTCGCATCTAGCGGATCCCCGCAACCTTTACCAGGTCATCGGTCCACCTGGTGGAAGGCCTTCAAATGCAGCGTCTTCTAGTTCGCGGTCGCCACTCCAGAACCTTTTTGCCCCATCAGTCATCCGTTCTGCGATCAATGTGCCCTGACCACTGCCACTTAAGTTAATTAAGTATCGGATGAGATGCAAAAGAGTAATTAATTCGAAATAAAAAAATACTTAATATCTTAACCGGATTACACTTCAATATTTTAACGTACCGAGCAACGAAGAAAACGAGCTTTGTTAAAATAATGAAATAACAAAACTTTGGCTCTTCCAAATATATATATGTAAAATAAAACCGTTTTTAAAATGTATGATCAACAACAGTAATCCGATTCGCACTTCACTGTTTATAGGAAAACCGGTTGAAAACAACGGTAAAAGCAGCAAAGTCCTTATAGGATCACGCATGTTAAAGGGTTCCGTAGTCGAGATGAGGACCATGTGTAATTTATACTTGTACAGTGTCAATAAAATTATATCGACTGCAAAAATAAGCTTGTATTTTAATACAAGGAATTTATAAAAAAAAATATGAAAAATTAAATTTTTAATATGGTTTCAAAATTTTGAATAGTCACTTAGCAATAGTTATTTATCAGCCTTTACCAAGAATATCAAATTCACAAAAAAATTATAGATGAAATGTCAATAGCCTCCGAGAAAATTACAGTGAAACATCCGCACATACTGACAGGGCGAAATTAAACAAAAAAATCAAACCTAATTCCAAAACAAAACCCTACAAAGCGAAAAATAACTTTCTTTGCCGAAGTCAAAGAAACTTGTCTTTGGTAACTATTGTTTTCCGTTTTTCAACACCAACTTCGGAAAATAAAGTTATTTTTCGCTTTGTAGTGTTTTGTTTTGGAAGTCGGTTTGATTTTTCTGTAAAAAGTTTTTATTTATCTCTTTTTAGTTTTGGTAGGTACCTCGAATACCATGAAAATCATTTATAGCCAAAGTTCATCTCATGATGATTCCAATAAGCCCAAACACGACTAGGATACATTATTTCATTTCGCACTTCTAGTGCCTACATTCCGGCTTCATCATAAGATCAGTTCGATGTACCATTTTCATCAGTGGGAACCAATTACTTTTAAGTCTGCTTCATCATAGTCGGTTAACTATTCGAAATATATATATAGACATAAATACTTAGCATTGAGAAGTTCCAGTGGCCTGTGTGGTCTTCTTCATCAGTTCCACTTCACAAAATGATACATTCTGAGTACAAATGATTGCATTGATTTCTCGTGTCTCCTGTGCGGGTCACAAATAAATACTTTTTCTTTCTTTTCTTTCTTTCTTTCATTGTTAAAGAAAATATCAAAATAACTATATGTATGCATATAACATTTGAGGAGGTCCGTCGATTTCTCCAGGATCCCATTATCAGTTCCTGACTTGATGACCATGGGACCACCTGGGAAGTATACATGTTCAAACAATTGACGAATTTTTCAAATCAGTCCAGGCGTCTTGAAGTTATCGGGGAATATAAATAAAAAAAAATTGAGAATTGAGAGCCTCCTCCTTGTTTGAAGTCTGTTCTAAAGGTTTTAGCAATTAAGCTACTATGAATCTGCCTAGCCTTTTTCATAGTAAGCTGGTGTCGGCTTCCAGTGCAACCAGATGTGGTTGAAAACCAGTATTTCACTAAGGCAGACGCCTATCTGATCCATACAAGCACGTAACCCAGTATGGGTAACACGATACTTCTTGAAAACTTGCCTTGGCCTTCTGACGGGTTTTCACTCTTTATCTACGGAACCCTAAAAAGGTACCGAGATTTTTGAAAAACAAACAAACGCAAACGCTAAATGTGTAGCTAGGACGTTGCCTGTTGAAATATAGGTCATTTTAGAGCAATTAAGCACAGTTTTTACAAAAAAAAACGGTAAATTCACTCTCAGGGGCGTACGCTAAGCAAAGCACTTTAGAAATATTCGCGTTGCGAACGGATGGATGAAACTGGAGATTTTCCTGACAGGTAAAATACAATTTACGAGACTGATATCCGCCTGTGTATTTCCTGTGTAGTCTATTTCAGGCAGTTACCTCAGTCACCAATCTCTTGGGGTTTTTTGTAATTTTTTTTAGGTACCATAAAACGGGGTTAAATTGATTAATTTTGAAAATGAAACTGAAAATATAAAAATAAAAAAAAAACATACTGCAAGTATATTTGCGACGGATGCATTAAAGTTTTATATTCTCTAATAAAAAAAATACTTTTTCCATTGTTTCGGAGAAAATAAAAAAAACGAGCAACGTTAAAATAAAAAGTGGGTTTCTTTGATATCCTATTGTTTTCTCATTGCAATATAAAGTAATCCCAATCACCAATTCATTTTTAATGAATTCACACTGAGTAATTCAAAATTATTTTTCCTGCAACAAGTAAACGTATTCTTGCGCTGACGTTGCAAAATATGGCTGATATGTCAGTGTTGCAAATTTAAAAAGAAAATTGAGGTGCGTTCCGTTTTCAAGGAGTTAGCTTTAAAAACCTACAAAATAAGTTATCATCAAAGTTGACCCAAATCTCAATGTAAACCCGTTCTACCGCTACTGTCTTCATCTTAGTGACTGACCGACCGACACCTTGAAAATTCAAAATTGCCTGTGATGAATCTAATGCCTGTGATGAGTCTACTTCGTCCTTTCCTGGTCCCATTAATTGCGTTCGGATCTCCTCAATTGCCTGCGCCAAGTTGTTCTATCTTGGGATGTCTGTTCGGGCAACTGGGCTTGCTTGAGGTGTCATTCTTTTTTATAGTAGATAGGCTTGCGCTTGACCACTATCTCACCTGATGGTAAGTGATGATGTGGTCGAAGGTATAGCACGCTTGCCTAGAAGTAACCTATTCACTCTTGACTTAAAGACTCCGAGATTGTAGCTATCTGGAAACACAGACTCCGGCAGGGAATTCCACTCCTTAGCTGTACGCATAATGAAAGTATTTCCAAAACGTTTAGTGCGTATGGGTGGGATTTCCACCAAGTACCGATGGCGCATCGCCGTACGTCTTGTAGTTCGATGATGAAACGGGCTTGGCGGAATTAGATCATGCATTTCCATCGTATACTCCCCGAAATACAACCGATAAAAAACCGATAAGCTGGCAACTCGGCGACGATGTTCAACGCTCTGGAGCTTTGACTCAACCAGTGCCAATGAGCCTCTTGGTCCGTTTTTCTATCTTCTCTAGTGCATCAAGCTGATATTTTGCAGATCCGTCCCAGAGATGAGAACAGTTCTCCATGCATGATCGAACTTGCGCTTGGTATAACTTAAGCAGCTGTTCTGGCGTGAAGTACCGTCTCACCTTCGCAAGGATCCCCAACTTTTTGGCAGCCAGTTGAGTCTCTGCCTCAATGTATGAGCCAAAATTGAGTGTCAATTTCAACGTTACACCAAGGTCAATGGCGGGTGGCCTATTCCTCTCTTTTGTGCTGGAAGACACAGAGCAACAGTTTGCAAAACACGAACCTTGAAATGAGCATTATTTACTGTTCCTGTTTTTAACATAAAAATACCCACTCTTCCTTAGTATTTTGATCTTCAGAAGCCGTAGGCAGACTATCTTCAGTATCTAAGACAGTCAGTAACTATTTTATCCTTTTACTACATATTTTGGACCATAAGTTTCACAGTAAAGGAAAATAATATGATGGACACACTGCAACAACACAGTGGAACACTTACAACCTGATAGGTCATCATCAATGGTCACCTTTGCATTAGAAAAATATGTTAGTACAACGCCAAAAAAAATATTGCTTCCTAAATTTAATAGCCTCGAATGCAATCTCATCAACGCGAAGCTCTCTCTACTGCAGACTAATGACCGAATTCACTGAGTGTCGCTTCCATATTCATGTGGTCGCATGACTAGCGGTAATTGATAGCGAGAGACCACTGTGCGCTATCTAGTGTCATTTTGGGGTGATGTATGTTACATATATTAGGAAATCTAACCTGATCATATCAAATTCACAGATTGACCAGACATAATCTGGGCACAATATAGGGTATTCAAAATCAAAATCAAATATTTTTATTTTACATAGGCCTACATGGGCACTTATAAAACGTCGACAAAAGGTGCACGGTTCGGGTTAGTCGTTTCCTATGGAGAAGAACCGGCAAGAAACTCCATGGTTACTCTTTTAAATTTTTTTGTTTACAATATTTCCATGTTACAGCATTAGTACTTGGATATGGGGGGACAACGTAGGCCCGACAATAAGTCGTACGAAATTGAAACAAAAAAACAAACAAAAAAAATAATGCACGAAATAAAAAGTTAACAAATGTTAACAATCATCTAGAAATCTAGAAAGCCTACAATGTTCACACATTCACAATAGGTAAAAGAGATACAAAGGTAAAAAAAAACACAACACTAAATTTAACATGTGGCACAAATACTGTAATCAGTGCTGTAACTATTCTTAGCAAAGGGCTATATGATGATTGAAAAATATTGTAAAAAGACTAATTAAAAGAGAAAAAAAAATGAGATTGAGAATAGTTAGAGATATCCATATATTTGTGCCGTTTATGAGTTACCAGGGAAGCCGCATGCGCAGAGGGTGTCAAAGCCAAATTTTTTATCTTCAACGTAGTCCTTGATTCTATAATATGCTTTTTTAATAAGGACACGTTTGATGTAGTTTTTGAACTTTCCATCGGTCAGTTCTATAACTGACTTAGGCAACTTGTTATAAAAGCGTATACTGTTTATAAGAAAAGACTATTATGAAAAGAAGTATGTACTGCCATATACTCGTATAATAGGGATGATGCCTGGGTTAAAAAATATAATTAAATCAGTTAGATTATTAAAATAATATTGAACACGTATATTTTTCCTGTATCAAATCAATAAAAAATTACAATGATAAAGTGCTTCAAAAACCACAGAAGTGGATTAATGTAACGTCACTTGCGACTGTGAGTAAAAAGTGTATTAATTTAAAAGCGAACTAAAATAACGTAAACAAGAAGAAAATCATGCTGTGCAGTCGGAGGAAACATCTGGTTTTGGTCAGCCAGCTCGCGAATGTGTATCCTCCGACTGCACAGCATGATTTTCTTCTGGTTTGCGTCTTTTTAGTTCGCTTATAAAGCAGTCTGGTTTTTTGATTTTTTTGATGAACTTTTTTTATTTATAACTTTTTAGTTAACATTTTTTTTCGAATTAGGTACATTTAAACATATAAGTGTCAATCAAGGGGCGCATGGTTGGCGCAGTGGTTGAGCGATTGACTGTGCGCTGCGTGTCGCGGGTTCGATTCCCGCACGGAACAATTATTTGTATGATCTACAAATAGTTGTTCCGGCTCTGGGTGTTTGTGTATGTGAGTTTATATGTTTGTAAACGCACCCACGATACAGGAGAAATTCCTAGTGTGGGGCAACGTTTTATATAAAAAAAAAAGAAAAAAACACCTCTTAAAACTCTTTATTTTGATAACCCACACAAAGAGCTTGGAAGAAAAAAAGATTGGCCACCACAATATGGCGCCCTAAATCCGCAATTTTTTTTATTTTCTCTTTTTAATGTAGCCAGTGCAGAGATTACCTCCCGAGGTGGGAGGTAATCTGTGAGGCAGTGACACTCGCAAGGTTAATACAAATCGATTGACGTCGATTTTGAGAATCATCAAAATCGGCCAACGCGTTTGGTCTCTAGAACGCCAAAAAGGAACAATTATACATACATACGGCATACGGCAGTCGGGTAAAGAGTGACGTCTCGCGAAATTTCAACGGTCTGTATTGTCGTCATTTTTTGGCGTTAATGACAAAAGAAAAATACGTATCCAATTAATCTATCTGACGGATTAATAATATATTATTGGGAGTGAGAAACCTCTGTCATTTGGGCAGCCATCGAACACATTTTCACAACCCAAATGGCTCATCATTTAAGCCGAATGATGTCCACTGCTGAACATAGGCCTCCCGCAAGCGTCGCCACATTGACCGGTCCCGTGCGTCTTGCAGGGCCCAGGCAGGTTTTACTTTGTGTAAATTATTTCATCACTACTTCTCTCAAAACAGTGAAGGTAAACATCGTGAGGAAACCGGCATGACCTTAAACCAAAAATTCGAAGACCTGTGACATCCAGCAACCCGTACTGGGCCCGTGTAGTGGATTACGGCCCATTCCCTCTCACAGAGAGGAGGCCTGTGTCCCAGCAGTGGGAACATTTATAGGCTGAAGAAAAAAAAATTGGCCACCACAATATGGCGCCCTAAATCCGCAATTTTTTAATTTTCCCTTTTTAATGTAGCCAGTGACACTCGCAAGGTTAATACAAATCGATTGACGTCGATTTTGAGAATCATCAAAAACGGCCAACGCGTTTGGTCTCTAGAACGCCAAAAAGGAACAATTATACATACATACGGCAGTCGGGTAAAGAGTGACGTCTCGCGAAATTTCAACGGTCTGTATTGTCGTCATTTTTTTGGTTAACGTGACAAAAGAAAAATACGTGTCCAATTAATCTATCTGACGGATTAATAAATATTATTGGGAGCGAGAAACCTCTGTCATTTGGGCAGCCATCGAGCACATTTTCACAACCCGAATGCCTCATCATTCAAACCGAATGACGTCCACTGCTGAACATAGGCCTCCCGCAAGCGTCGCCACATTGACCGGTCCTGGGCGTCTTGCAGGGCCCAGGCAGGTTTTACTTTGTGTAAATTATTTCATCACTACTTCTCTCAAAACAGTGAAGGTAAACATCGTGAGGAAACCGGCATGACCTAGAACCAAAAATTCGAAGACCTGTGACATCCAGCAACCCGTACTGGGCCCGTGTGGTTGATTACGGCCCATTCCCTCTCACAGAGAGGAGGCCTGTGTCCCAGCAGTGGGCACATTAATAGGCTGATGATGATGATGTGCGTCTAGCATCCAGCGGATCCCCACAACCTTCACTAGGTCATCGATCCTCCTAGTGGGAGACCTTCCTACGCAATGTCTTCCAGTTCGCGATCGCCACTAAAGAACTGATCTTTTTACAGCCTGATTGACAATATGTATTGCAATGGAAAGCCATCTATAATTTTTTTCTTTACCTTTTAGTCCACCTTATAAGTACCAGATGTCAGTAAGTTTTATTCCTGAAACCTAAATGCTGTCAAACCACGCAAGGAACTCAATAATCATGTCAAAATAGCCTCTAGATTGATAGGGTCACATCACATCACATCATCAGCCTATTAATGTTCCCATTGCTGGGACACAGGCCTCCTCTCTGTGAGAGGGAATGAGCCATTATCCACCACACGGGCCCAGTACGGGTTGATAGGGTCATGAACAGCTATTTTACCCTACTACTAACAAAGAAGGATTTTTTTCTTATGACCCACGTGTGAAAAAAGGAGTATGGAAACTCACCCATAAAAAACAACATCATTTGAATTCTAATTAACCACCTATTGAATGAACCTCATTCTAGCCCTAATTAAGAACAAAACAAACAAAAACTACCCACCTTTTGTTACTCCGTCTAGGAAGCCAATGAAAAGCACCCATTCAAAAATGCGCCTTAGGGCTCGACCCAGCAATTATTACTGTAGCGAACTCAACAATGAAGAATTGTGAATTAAGAGCTTTAGAATAGAAACTCGAAAACTAAATTTAAGCCGAATATGAGTTAATGTTTTCCGAATGGATTATTAAGGCGGGGTTTGATTTACGCGAATTTTTAAGAAAAAAAATATAATGAGTTGAAGTGTTAAAAGTGACACAAAATTCTTCTTAAGTTTTAATATAAAGTTTTAAAATGCAAGAATGAGGACCCAGGAGTTCAAATCCCGTGTCACTTTTCCCGTGTCGGGAAAAGTGTTCTTGCGAATTTCCATCTGGGATTTCTTATTTGCAGCCCGGAGACTTGTGCCTGGTTAATAGGCTCAAAACAAACTGGCAAAATGTGGCTGTACTATTAAATGCACCTCAGGTTAAAATAATGATGTTTGCAATATTTTTAAGTATGTGAGAACCATGTTCCTATTTTTCAAACGAAGGAATTTACCTGTTAGCGCTTGTAATACTTTACACATATAAGTAGTATAGTAGTGCTGGGTGCATCGTCCTCACGTATATTAATTTATGTGTGTATGTAAATGTAGTAAAACATTTTTATTAAAGAGTAAGTGTGGAGTTTCTTGTCCGTTCTTCTCCATAATAAACTACTTTTCCAAATGGACGGTAGAATCAATTATTATTAATTTTAAATTTTGATGTTCAAAATTGCTGCTTAATGGCTTAGTAGAAATAAAGAATTTTTTAATTTGTTTTTGTCTTTAAGTCTTCGTGGAATACAAGCATGATTTTGTATTTTCTTTATGCACGAAAAGCTTAGAAAAATACACAATTAACAGCCCATAAAACCAGAGTGAAAGCATAAAATTACATTCATATTCCACATTCAACTCAATAAAACACATTACAAAAGCAATATTTACTCTAAATACGAAACAAAACATACTGACCACCCCATAACTCGTTGCGGCATGTTCGCTTAAATAAAATTGGGACCTGCGAACTTTTTTATTACTTGCAATAAAACTAGTTTTGTGTTATTTTATTTAAATTTAATATCAATACTTAAAGTTTGCTTATATTTTTACGAAACGTTTTTCGTGTAAATCTGAAAATATTTTTACAAGCTTTTATTTTACTTCCACCTCCCTCCACCCTTTCCAATCCCAATTTCTGTAATCAAATCTTAAAAGTTAAAAAAAATTGACACACTTCCTACGATTGAGCTGAAATTTTTCAAACACGTGTGATTTTTGTGACAATATAATTTTTAATATATAAAAGCTTGTTTAGATTTAAATTTGATAAAACAATACAAAACTAATTAGAAAAAAATAGCAAAATTCTGTTTAGTTGCTTGTAAAAAAAAACTTCGCAAGTCCCAATTATTTTTTTCAGCGATCATTGCCAAAACGCATCCCGGCCAGTTAGCAAAAGAACCACAACACAAATACTGCGCATCGAATGCTACAAAACTCAAATAAATAACCGAATGCGAATTTCGCACTGTTTTTATTACTACAATGCTGTTTTTTTGTGAAAATATTTTCTTTACTGCAGCAAAGATAATATACGATACACATATCTGTAACTTCGTTAATTAAAAATATGCATGGAGCTTGCCATTGGAAATAATTGCTTTTTACTCGACTGCCGTATGAGGGTTATTTTTTCTAATCTACTGACTGTCTTTCTGCCGACACAATTGAATTTTTCAATTGCCCACACAATTGAAAAATTCGATTCAAAGTCAAAACAAAATCAGTCTATACAGACGCACTGCACACTTGTAGACGGTGGCGGCCACTTGCTATAGCAGTGTCCACAATTTTCCACTTGTGGTCACTGCAGACCACACAAGACGTCAGCACCCGCCACTGTCGCGCTGCTTCATCCTCGCGCAGTTAGGCATTAGGCGTCCTACGTATCGCACGCGTCACCATGTAGCACGACGAAGCTACGTGGTGACGCGCTAGAAGCTAGAAGGATTTAACTTTAATATCAGAAATCCAATTACGTCCCGTTATTTGGGATTCACATTCTGATCTATACAGCAATAGAAACGTGGCGGCTGCCAAACTCAGGTGGCTGTGACGCACTTGCACGTCTATGCCACAGTTACAAATGGAGCAGTAGCACGCGACAGCCACCGGGGTGGCAGTGATCGGTCGTCCGTTTGCACCAAACCTTAGGCTGGCAAATAATACTTCTGACTGATTTTGAAACGTCGTGCAAAATTAGAAAAGGATTTTAAAAAATAGATACAATAGAATTAGCAGGCGTCTGATATGCCATAGGTGCTTTTGATATAATAATGTAGAAAGTAATTCAATCGGAATAATTCCAATATAGACTTGTGAATACAACTGTAATTTACAAGTAGTTTTTCCGATCCTGATATGTATTACCCTCCTAGGACAATCAACCAAAAATCAGTACACCAGGTGGCCAGATACCAATCACTCAATCCCTAACGACATCATACTGCGGCCTCCGAATCGCTTGGCAACCTTGTTAATTATGCCAATATCGGTCGCAGATAATTTGCTGAACCAAGCTGTGGATCGACCCAATATAGGACCCATATGCGGGCTAATTTGGGTTTAATACTAAGTTTGAGTTATTATATGTGCCTGAAACTCGCTTGCTAGGTATTTGCTTAGTAAATAGTTTGGTAATTCAGGATAATAATACTGGTCAAATAGGTTAAACCTCTTCCTAGGGTTTTGGCACCAATAATTACGGAAAAAGGAGAAAAACGCCTTTAACCATTGACTTATTTATTTACAACGATGTTTTAGTAAACTAATATGTTATGAGCGCGCGCATTGTGAAGACTCGAATACATCATAATTATGACTTTTCTCTTTAGTTTGTCACGAAACGTCAAAAGAAAAAAACATTGATGGTCAGAATAATGTTTGTTTACATTCACACGCAAGTGACAAACACTAGCTGTCTCTTTTTTTCTTGTTGGTTTTATCAAGTCATCTCTTTCGACTTGTAGTGAAATGTCAGATGAATGAAAAGTGTGTATGTGTGCTGCTGCTACTGTGCGGAACACTTTTTTCGATTGTTTTGTGAGTGTATAACGTATCTGTTTATTAGAATATCATTGTTTATTTATTTATTTATTATATGCTTTATTGTACACCATAAAATAAATTAATAAAAAGAAGCTTAAGTCTAATACACAATCATACAATGGGCGGTGATATCGCATGCCGCGATCTCTTCCAGGCAACTTGGACTTATATACTACTGTAACGGATCTATTTAAAGACAAGTCTCTTTGCATACAAAGAAGGAACGATCACAGCACACTTGATCACTCACTAGGCAATGGCATTATAATCCTACTGATCGGATTTCGGTCACGGTGGCCAATATCAACGAAGATAAGCCAAGTACGCAAGACATATAATAGTGCATAATTTTGTGCATTACCTTATGGAGAATGCAGGATTTAGTGATTGTTTTTAGTTCATGTATGGCGTCATAGATGCCACTATGCTCTGTTTTTTTACTCCCAGCTCAACCGAGGACCGACGGTTGTAATTGCTTGCCGAGGCACAGGAGTGTCACATATCAACTTTCGAACCATTTAATTATTTACTAGCTGTTGCTTGCGACTTAGTATGTGTAGTATTAGTACTTTGAATAGCCATTTTTTTATATCGCGCCATAATATTATTATAAGTCTGTGGGCTGCCTTACTTGAGAAATTATTAGTTTGCCTTACAAACTTCTAACCCCCTGTCCATCCCCTAAAGGATGATTTCCGGGATAAAAACTATCCTATTCCTTTCCAGGGTCACAAACTATCTCCACACCAAATTTTATTTTAATTAGATCAGTGGTTTAAGCGTGAAAAGGTAACAGACAGACAGACAGACAGACAGAGTTACTTTCGCATTTATAATATTATTATTAGTATGTGTTCTGAACCAAACGTTTCTTTCCCTTTTTAGTTATTTTGTTGCAACACTGTGTCAGCTCGCTGTCATCGTTTTGACAGCTTTTGATTGAGCTGAAGTTGACATGACATGTAAAAATGTGATTGACATCGCGGGACGGAAAAAGGGTGGTCTTGATCTGGTCTAGCAGAAATTAATAAATAACCAGGCAATCCTTATCTGAGATTGTGTTCGCGAACCACGAGTGGTACTGGGAATCGCCCGAGCATTTGTTTGTGTATATATTTCGCGCACAGCGAAGTATTTTTGTGTCGGAAACGTGTCTGTTGGCCTGCTGGAGATTTCGGTCCAGAATACGTCGGTTGTCCCTTATTCCCCTAATATTATATATATATGTGGTATGCGCAATGGTGGCCCAGTGGTATCGGCCGCGATTTATAAGTTTTCGGTCGTGGGTTCGAACCTAGGCAGGCGCTTTACTTTGTGTAAATTATTTCATAACCACTGCTCTTAAAACGGTGAGGGAAAACATCGTGAG
This sequence comes from Orthosia incerta, assembly GCA_948252205.1. Classification (NCBI taxonomy): domain Eukaryota; kingdom Metazoa; phylum Arthropoda; class Insecta; order Lepidoptera; family Noctuidae; genus Orthosia; species Orthosia incerta. The sequence goes on along the minus strand of OX411764.1, from coordinate 13,511,527 downwards.
AAAACCGGCATGTCCTAGAACAAAAATTCGAAGACATGTTACATCCACAAACCCGCACTGGGCCCGGGTGGTGGATTACGGCCCATTCCCTCACCGTTTACAGAGAGGAGGCCTGTGTCCCAGCAGTGGGAACATTAAAAGGCTGATGATGATAATGACGATATATATCTGCCCACGATAAACACCAGACACACACGGGATTGAACGAGCCCAGGAGTCCCTCGCGGGAATCAATGTGAGTATTAGTTGTAAGTTGTGTACCTGTGTATCACTTTCCACCTGTCTGACAGGCAAAGAACAAACCCCTAGTTTACCGCTGCTGCGTGTCGCAGTTTCGCGGATAGACCTTGTGGGATCCAAGAGACGCAGCATTGCTATGGGCCCCAGTGTTGTCTCTTGTATTCAACAGTATGTATTCATTAAAACTTCATGCAACATACAGGTACAAGGTGGACTTAATGCCAGAGTTATTCTCTACCAGCCAACCAAGAGTGGTGGAGAGATAACATGGCAGGTGCATAAAAAATAAAAAAAATATAGAAGGAAAATTTATAAAAATATATATACTTAAAATAAACATTCATTTATATTCACTATAATAAATACCTATATATATAGTAGCGTTATAAAAAAGTAAAACTTTTTTAACGCAACGATAATGTATAATTTTGAATTAAAAAGAAATACACCAAAAATATAAAAAAATTAAAAAGGTAGAATACATTATTAAACCAAAAGAAAGTCGCAATAATGCAATACGCACAAAGCGTTTTAAAAATACTTTCATTGTGCGTACAGCTAAGGAGTGGCATTCCCTGCCGGCGGGCGTCTTTGTTTCCTGATAGCTACTACCTAGGGGTCTTCAAGTCAAGAGTGAATAGGTTGCTTCTAGGCAAGCGTGCTTCACCTTCGACCACATCATCACTTAACATCAGGCGAGATAATGGTCAAACGCGAGCCTATAACAAATAAAAAAAATGTCAATATCATATTAATTATTTTAAATATTTAGTTTACAAAAACTTAAGAGTGTAATTTTAGCAAGGTTTAAAGGTGAATACACGTGCTGTGTATTCACCTTTAAACCCCCTCAACGCAGTTGCAACCGGTTTAATGATGGCTTAAGCATGCACGTAAAGTACGATTTCAAACGTAATATAGGTAAGGTAATAAAGTTTTACCTACGGATACTTAAAAGGTAAGCTACGTAATACTTAAAACAACAAAATCATATTATTGGTTGACAATTTAAAACACGCTTTTAAACAGTTACTAGAGAAAAAAAACAATAGTTAATTTAGTAGAAGATTTTAGAGCCAAATATTTTTTAAGAATTCTCACTGTCAGAGAAAAATGTCTTCTATTTTCTTGACAAACGAAATATGAAAATTTAAATAATTGTAGCCGGCCTTCTTTGACAGATAAAAAAAGGCAAAAGCTTGTGTCTTGTAACCATTTTGCTACTGAGAAATTCTAGATGAACCCAATAACACTTTTTGCCAAGTCTGGGAATCGTAACCAGGAACTCACGTGCGGCAGTCGGGTTTACGATCACGAGACCAACGGGACAGTTGGACAGTTGGAATGGTTTTCTTCCCGTAAGTAGGTCAATGGAAATGCCGATTCGAAATAAATAAATAAGATTTTAAGAAAAGATCGCGTAAAACAAACCATGCCTTAACTAAACGTTTTAACCTTAAACAGAATTCAAATTGGGAAACTTCGAAAGCTTTTGATTCGGAAAATAATTAGTAAGATTACGGATCCCAAGGTTTTACTCCGAACTCATAATAATGATGAATGCGAAATTTTCCCAATAATATTGAAATTTTAATGAATTTCTCGAAGCTGCGGTGAGTGAAAGTTTTATTTGAAGTTAGTTATGTTAAGTAAGTGATTATACACTTTACTTTAGAATTTATACAAGGTTTTGGTAAGCACTCATAGACGATGAAATTGTATTCTAATTGGTGATGTGTTCTTCAAAAGGCAAATTGCGTGGTAACGTATATTATAACCATCGTGCGAGTATTGCCAAATAAATATTTGAAAGTAAATGAAGCAAAAGTAGTTTGTAATGAGTCAGGTAGTGTTCTGTATTTTCTGTCTTCCTCTATGAAAAAATGGCGCGAGTTTATGTTTGTCTAAATGTGATCAGACTATAAGAGAAATAGTTACAGAGGCAGAGGAAGACCAAATAAAATATGAATATATTGTGAGAGATGATGTGGATGAACAAACCTTTTCACAAAAAGTATACAACAGACTTCCAAATTAAAAAACCGGCCAAGTGCGAGACGGACTCGCGCACGAAGGGTTCCGTACCGTTATCGCAAAAACTGCAAAAAAAACACTTTTGTTGTATGGGAGCCCCACTTAAATATTTATTTTCTTCTTTTTTTAGTACATATTTGTTGTTATAGCGGCAACAGAAATACATCATCTGTGAATTTCAACTGTCTAGCTATCACGGTTCATGAGATACAGCCTGGTGACAGACGGATCGCGGAGTCTTAGTAATAGGGTTTTTACCCTTTGGCCACGGAACCCTAAAAACGAGCATAATTTGAGGGTTTTTTTTGCTATCAAATGGCGTAAATTATAAGCAGACACGTGATTACAGCAATCCCGAGAGGTTTGCCGTTGTTTATTGAAGAGTTGTTGGAAGTTCTTCATCAGATCTTCACCAAATTTAAATGGGACCACATGTGAAGCATCAGCTTTCAAATAAAAAAGAATGATCAAAATCGGTTCATCTAGTAAAAAGTTTTGAGGTGACACATAACAAAAAATACAGTCGAATTGAGAACCTCCTACTTTTTGAAGTCGGTAAAATAGGAGTGAATGATACTACACATGAACAAAAGGTAAAATCTCATAATGTACATGTTTGCGTTGTAGATGATCTCATAATATAACTTTTAAGCGTACTGCCCCGATCTTATGTAATTATGTATGAATGACGAAAGAAAAAATACAAAAAGATTCTCTCCGGCGGGGAATCGAACCCCGGTCTCCCGCGTGACAGGCGGGGATACTTACCACTATACTACCGAAGACTTGTACTTACAGTTGAATTTTTCGAACCTATCCGAAATCGTTTATTGATGAAGTACTTTTACTTTTGTTTGTTTTATAGTATCTTACACAAATGAATACGTTATGCTGTTCAGGCCAGCTGTCCAAACTTTAAATATTTTGTAAAAGTAGTACACCTACGTGTAAAGAAAAATTTCTTTAGTGACTTCAAATAATTGATCTACATTATGTTTAACATGTTTCTTGCCATATATATTTACAATTAAAGTTTTTAACATTCAAGACTGCATTTTTACCCGACTGCCGAAGGAGGGTAATGTGTTTATCAGTCTATGTATATATGTTTGTTCTTATGTGGCTTTCTAGAGACAAAATGCGTTGGCCGATTGTGATGATTCTTACGTCAATCGATCCAACTCAACCTTGTGAGTGTCATTGGCTACATTCAAATTGGAAAATAGAAAAATGGCGGCTTTTGGGCGCCTTATTGTGGGAGACCAATTTTTTTTTCCTAAGCCTTCTCTTGGGGTATCAAAACAAGGGGTTTTAAGAGGTAATTTAAAAAATATATTACACTTTTAAGTTTAAATTTAAAAAAAAATGTAAACTAAAAAGTTGTAAGTTATTTGAAAACGCTAAAAAACTGACTGCTTAAGAATCGAACGAAAAAGACGTAAACAAGAAGAAAATTATGCTATGCAGTCGGAGGATACATCTGGTTTTGGTCAGCCAGTTCGCGAATATGTATCCTTCGACTGCACAGCATGATTTTCTTCTTGTTTAAGTATTTTTAGTTCGCTTCCGGGTTTTTTGAAGTTTAGTTTTTTTTTTAGTTTCAGCACTTACCTACACAATTTCTATTAGATTCAATGACAATACCATTACCATTTTCTTTTTTTTTTCATTTCATAAAAACGTATATTACTCTGGTTTTTCTAAATGTCAGAAACTTCAAATTATTTTCGCCCTTGCAAAACCAATCCACTTAGGATTATATCCATAGAAAGGAGATAAAAGATCAAATAGTAAAATTACGTCAACAGTCAATAGATTAAAAGGGGAACCAGAACACGGGCTAATTAATGTGAAACATTTGGATTAAATACTATTGGAACTCACTTTTAGTATGAAACTCACGAAAATCTCACTGTGATGCTGTGTACTAGGTGATAAGTTAAACTGGTCAGCTTTGCCGGCCCTTAGTGCTCGTTCACACAGAGATCCGTTTTACAGGTCCGCTTTATCGTATACATTTTAACTTTAACTTTATTCATAACATACATTATATTATACACAGTAACAAGTTCCCTGTCTCCCAAACTATATTTATTGTCTGTGACTTTTTATTCGGCAATGGTGTAGGTCAGGGATGGCGAACCTATGGCACGCGTGCCGAAATATTTTGGGCACGCCAAGATGAGTTTATTTTGCATCTAGGTAATTTGCAACTGCAGAAATGACACCAACTCCAACTTTTATTTAAATACTTAAACATAAAACTGTACTATGATTAGTAAGTAAGTACTATGATTGCTGTAAGAATTTATGGTTGCAAATAAAGAATTGATTAATTAATAGCCATTTGGTTTTTTCAAAATTCTAGGCGGCACGTCATTGACACATTAAAAAAAATATATTTCAATGCCACGTTTACTAATAAAGGTTCGCCATTTCTGGCGTAGGTTGTTGTATGAGCGAGTTCACACACACAACAGTATTAGAATATTCATCCGTTTTGTATCAAAGCTAGTGGTACACTGACTAAATTTTTTGTCTGGACATTTTTTCCTGCTCTTTGGTGGAATTCCAGAGGGTGACAATTACTGTATTGTCCTCTAGTTAACTTGTGCGGACGCCCAGAGCCGTTACTTGGGACTGGTCAATCATGGACGGGAAAAGGTGTGTGATCAGTTTTACGGGGCGTCTCTGAGTGTCGCATTGTATGACTACTTTTGTTACCTTGGGTTCTACCTGTAAAAATAATTGTATGTGTAAATGAATAAATAAATAAATAAATGTGGTGTGAACATTACCTCCAGTAGCGACGTATTCGTTAAAACGGTACTGTAAATGCGGTGTGAACGTCACCTCCAATAGCGACGGATCCGTTTAGAAAAGGATCCTGGAAATACGGATGTATGTGTTTACGTACCCTTAGTCTCTAGACAAGGGGCATTCTATCAGCGATACCGATTTTCAAAAATTTCAACATGCATGGAATTAACAAGTGCTATCGAAATGACACGTGATCAATCCCTTAAGATAGACTTCCGACCAGCGCAGCTCTATCGCAATGGCCACAGCGTTAGAGCCGCTGCATCAGTGGTCCTGACGCAGAAATGGTTTACGAGCGACTCAGGTCACAGTTGTTAATCCATAACTAACGGTAGTGCTGTTGTGTTGCTATATAAGAGTCTATTCCGATCAAATAAAAAAATATTATTAGAAGATGAGGCGGATGATGTTTTTTTGCTTTGTTTGATCTAGCAGGTACTAGGAGGATTTTCATACGATGCTGTACATGTTCGAAATCAGCTCAAAACGTATTTCAGTTCTGAAGCTGGCCAAGTATCCCGGCAAGATATCATATTTAGTTTTAAATAAAATAAAATAAAAAGTATTATTAAAATGCACTCATACCGTTTTTTTTTAATATTGCACCAATTTCACCCCACTTTGTACTTTTTAGGTCCATTTTTGTAGCTCCACTTTAATCGCACAAAATTGAATGTTGTGACACTAAATTTATAAGTGTCTCGTCTTCATATTTTAGATATTCGAAATACTGACATAACGTCAAAACCACGTGAGATCGCGGCAGTGATGCTTGCGCAAACATGGCACTGCCGCTATAGCTGAGCGACACTGACGCGACGCCGTGTTGTACTTCGCAGCACGACCATGGACCATGGACCATGAATGCGCATTATAACTTTAGGTGGTAATAAAATCCTTAATTTGTTATATTTTATACCACTAATTAGAAATTTTACACATCTCAATTATCTCAGATATATAGGTCGTGCTGGCAAAATTCCTTCACAGCACGACCACGCTAAAATTCCAGCTGCCAAAGAAGTTGATGAAACGGGAGCATCCCTAAAATTTGTACTCATTATGTACTCCTATTTCATTACTGGTAAAATGCCGTAAATTGTTAGTAAAGCAAACAAACTTTTTATTTTTTACATTTAACGCCATCTAGTATCAAGAATACAAATCACATACTTATAGGCAGTTTTTTTTTTGTTTTGTACCAAATACTTTTGTTTTCAATGTTCCATTTCACAGAAACCTGTGGTAGTACAGAACCCTGAGGGAATAGGGTAGTTGATCAAAAATATCTAATTAGTCCGCCAGTTGGCGCACGGTTGGCGCAGTGGTTGAGCGATTGACTGCTGCGCTGCGTGTCGCGGGTTCGATTCCCGCACGGAGCAATTATTTGTATGATCTACAAATAGTTGTTCCGGCTCTGGGTGTTTGTGTATGTGAGTTTATATGTTTGTAAACGCACCCACGATACAGGAGATATTCCTAGTGTGGGGCAACGTTTTTATAAAAAAAAAAAAAAAAAAAAAAAAAAAGTTAGATAACCTTAAAAAAATATGACACGGAATTTTTTAGGCCCTAATTCTTATTAGCCGTCCGCAGATACACTCAACACTTTTCTCACGTCATATTTCTCATAAATCCGAATTATAAAAACCTTATTTGATGACACAGAATACCAGAGTTCAAAACCGACAAAAAATCTCTTCTCACATCTTTATCACCTCACTTCCAAACCAATAGTACCCATGATACCCTCATTCAATTTATTAACTCGAAAGGCACCAAGGATGCTTACTTTGCGATTCGTTCAGCTTAACCTGACGGCAACGTTTTAAGAAAATGAACTTAACATAACGGTATGGGCCCTAGGTATTCTACTTAATTACTAACACTCTTAAGGGATTGCTTCGGATGAGATTTCTTTTTGTATTGGATAGGCTGGAAGATACTTTGGACGGCCTCTCATGAAATGGACGAAGGTCCGGGTAAAAGTTGCAGGAATCGGCTGGATGCGAGAATCTCAGGACAGATGTAACGACACTTGGGGAGGTCTTACGGCTGAACTGGTGATGATAACTCGAAAGGCTTGCATATGGCTTATTTTTCCCCTTTTTTAACACGCTTTTATTAGCTTGATATGTATGTATCTATGAAACTGTGTAACGGAATCTTTGAACGTGGTTTTCATCCCCTGCAAAACGTCGGATTAATTTCACCAAGGACCTGTGACAATGCAATGATTTTAATAGTTGGTATCCTTTCCAGGATCTTCAAAATTAGCCATTGAACTAAAAAGTAAAAACCAGCCAAGTGCGAGTCGGACTCGCGCACGCAGGGTTCCGTACCATTATCGCAAAAAACGGCAAATAAATCACGTTTGTTGTATGGGAGCCCAATTTAAATATTTATTTTATTCTGTTTTTAGTATTTGTTGTTATAGCGGCAACAGAAATACATCATCTGTGAAAATTTCAGCTGTCTAGCTATTACGGTTCATGAGATACAGCCTGGTGACAGACGGACAGACAGACAGACAGACGGATCGCGGAGTAAAAACGGGACCCTATTACTAATAATAGGGTCCCGTTTTTACCCTTTGGGTACGGAACCCTAAAAACGATCAAATCTATCTATTTAAAATAAAATTATTTGCATTGTTGAACTACTAATCTATCCCTGTATGGAGGCCGTTTTGCAATTTTCCGTCTTCTTATGGTATTTATTCGCGCCCAAAAATGCGTTAAAATTAGTGTCGAAATGTGGAACTTACGACGCTCATAACTTTCAAATATTTACTTTTTTTTACTTTTTTGCTTCCATACAGGGCTAGATAATGATGAGACAAATTGATATCACTTTTTATTTTGAACGTACATCGTCAAACAGTGGAATAATCCCTAGACTACGTTTGTATGGAAGAATTTTCGACTAGTGTAACCTTAACAAAGCGGTTTGCTTTACATTACTTCCTACTCATTATAAATTAATCACACATATATTATAAAATCGAAAGTTTGTGAGTGTGTTTGTATTATTTCTGTGGATGAAATTTGGCACAGAGATAGATTATAGTCTGGAATAGCACATAGGATAGGATATTATTATCCCAGGCATATAGTCCCTTGGGATAAAAATTCAGGCGGGTGAAGCCGCTAGCAGAAGCTAGTTTCTAATACTTATAAAAATGATAAAAAGTCTTGTTTTACTATTTAGAACGACTCTTAACTGTAGTTTCAAAAAGCGAAGGGAAGTAAATTTCCCTTTTACAGCAGTAACTTGCACTAGCACGAAGCACTGGACAGCTCTACTGTAGCTAGCTCGGCGCCTATAAATCTTGCGCGCTCTGATTCTCCGCACATTGTAGTTAATACACTCTGGCTCTAGATAGGGTACGTAGATCCAATATAACAGGAGGTAAGGTAGAGTGTTAATATTTTGAGATACATAGTGTTTTTGATTGGTTTTTAGGGTTCCGTAGTAAACAAGGAACCCTTTTAGTTTCGGCATGACCGTCCTTCCATCCGCAGCTTAGCTCAAATACTCTTTGTACTAGAAAGCTATTATTTGGCATGGATATACATATTAATCAATACCAACAAAATGGTAAAATGAAATCATGTTTTTGTTTTTAGTTTCATGGTATCGTCGGTATCGTTGGATAGGCCATTCAATAATATTACGTGTCTGTGATAATCATTTTTAACCGACTTTCGAAAAAGGAGGAGGTTGCATGTTCGACTTCTTGAATGTTTTTTTTTTTATATTCACTGTTATCTCCGTCAATAGTGGACCGATTTTGAAAATTCTTTTTTTTGTTTGAAAGAATATGTTTCGAAATTGGTCCCATTTTAATTTGGTGAAGATCTGATGAAGGGGGCTGATTTGGGGGCTGAGTCACCCACGTCCGTAGGAGTGTACCCCATTCCGTTACCCTACACGTGGTCCCCGGGTGGTGCAAATCAGGTGACACTAACTGGTGGTAGGCTTCGGCCGAAGGCTTGCGACCACCCACCGGGCAAAGACGTACCGCCAAGCGGCTTAGCCGTGTTCCGGTACGATGCTCGGTGTAGCCACAAGAGGAGTTGGGTCGAGATAGCTGTTCCACTGCAGACTGACCAGCCTGACACGCGCTGGTATGGACGTATCGGGAGACTGGTCGCGGAGGGTAGCGGGATCCGAGGCACGGTGCGCCGCTGGCCGACCGCAGGTAGTTGGGGGCCCAAGTAGTGTGCCAGCCACACATGAAAGGCTGCCCCGCCAACTGTCGAAAAATCCCGGGATGCGCCATCGTGCTGGTTGGCGACCAGATGGGGAGGGCCCGATGGACATTCCGGGGGGGCTCGGGCGTCCCCGCAGTCTCCGGACTAGTGCCCCAATGATGCTGTCCTTTCAGTGCGGGTCTGAAGGTTAGCAGCGTGGAACCTCGTCTCACTTCCAACTCCTCTCCTCCATTCACTCTTATCATCATATGGCATTACCAAGGAAAAGAAATAATAAATTTGAACAGCGGCTGCACTCCCTCCCCCTCAAAGTGCACCTCACCAACATTCGAGGTCTGCACTCAAATCTCTCTGCAGTCCACTACCACCTGGAGACTGAGAAACCAGCGCTGTTATTTCTTACGGAGACGCAGATAGCGAGTCCGTCGGACGCGTCGTACCTATCTTACCCAGGGTTTACCCTGGAGCACAATTATAAACCGCGCGCGGGTGTGTGTATGTACGCCCGTGATGACACTTGCTATCGGCGTCTCCGTAACCTTGAGGACTCAAAATTTTCAACGCTGTGGGCTCTAGTGGACACAGGTCTGGATAAAATTATCTACGCCTGTGTCTACCGCTCGCACAGCGGAGATCAGGAGACATCCAGGCTCGCAGAGTACCTCAGTGAGGCGGCTGATGCGGCACAGCAACGGTACCCTTCCGCCCAATTAGTGTTACTGGGGGACTTTAACGCCCACCATCAGGAGTGGCTCTTCCCATACCAGTGCACTGACCATGCTGGACGGGAGATGCGTAAGCTTTCGCTAACGCTAAACCTCACCCAGCTGGTCCAGGGGGCAACAAGGGTACCGGATGTTGATTCGCACACAGCGAATTGCTTGGACCTTCTGCTGACAACAGATCCAGACAGATACTCTGTGTCGATAAGTTCACCCCTGGGTAGTTCCGACCACTGTCTGGTGAAGTCTGTGTCCGTCTATTCCCCGCCCGATCCCAGCCCAAGAGGCACCCGGCGGGTTTGGCGGTACAGGTCAGCAGATTGGGATGGCATGCGTTCTTTCTTCGCTTGCTATCCTTGGCAGCCTACTTGCTTTTCTTCGGCTGATCCTTCGTCGTGCGCGGACGCCTTTACTGATGTGTTGCGTCAGGGAATGGAGTACTACATTCCGTTCTCTGACATAACGATTTCCAGCGTTGACCGGCCATGGTTTGGCGCCGAATGTCGTCGCGCCGACGCGCTTAAACATGAGGCGTACCTGGCATGGGTCGACGCTCGATCGCGTAAAGCGAGTGACTTGGGTCAGAAGAAGAAAGCCTACAACAGGGCTGCCAAGTCCTGCAAGAAGGTGTTGCGTGGGGCTCGATTCGACCACATTGGCCGAATGGGGGCCAAACTTGCTTCTTACCCAGCAGGTAGTAAAGCGTTCTGGTCCCTGGCTAAGTCGGTCGAGTCGAACTTCTGCCGTCCCTCACTACCACCACTGCTGAAACCCGATGGGTCACTGGCTCACACCGCTGAGGAGAAGGCAAATTTGTTTGCCTCCCTTTTTGCGGAATCTTCGCGTCTGAATCCTGGTGATTCGCGGCCCCCTCCTTCTCCTGATGGGTGTGAGACGAGTATGTCGGACATTCGCATCCATCAAAAGGACGTCCGTAGGGTGCTGCGCAACCTCGACGTGAACAAGGCTAGCGGCCCTGACGGCATACCAGCTATAGTTCTTAGAACCTGTGCGCCTGAACTGTCTCCGATCTTGACACGCCTATTCCGCCTTTCATATGAGACTGGAACAGTGCCGAATGCTTGGAAGCAAGCCAACGTACAGCCCGTGCCCAAGAAGGGCAGTAGAGCTGACCCGGCCAACTACAGACCCATCTCTGTGACGTCCATACTCTGTAAGAGTATGGAGCGTGTACTCAACACTAAGCTCCTGGCATACCTAGAAACTAACGATATCCTTAGCGACCGCCAATACGGCTTTCGCCGAAATCGGTCTACTGGGGATCTTCTAGCGTATGCCATTCACATATGGAGTGAGGCCATCGAGAGGCATGGGGAAGCGCTTGCCGTCTCCCTCGACATCTCGAAGGCTTTCGATAGGATCTGGCACGAAAGCCTTATTGGTAAGCTTCCTTCATTCGGTTTGCCCGGTGGTCTGTGTGATTGGATTGCAGACTTCCTGAGAGATCGGTCCATTCGAGTGGTTATCGATGGCTGCTCGTCGGACCAATTGGATATTAATGCCGGGGTCCCTCAGGGGTCCGTACTCTCAGCAACATTGTTCTTGTTGCACATTAACGATCTGCTGAAACCTTTGGGTATGCAGACGACAGCACTGTTGCTGAGAGATACTTGTCCAACGCGCGTGCTACCGGGCCTCAGGTCCGGTCTCTCCGGGAGGCCATGGTGGAGCGCTTGAACTTGTCCTTGCAGGCAGTTTCCGAATGGGGCGATGCCAATCTGGTCAGGTTTAATGCTGCTAAACCCCAGGCGTGTCTTTTTTCCGCTAAAAGGAGCCAATTCCACCCGGCTCCTACTTTCCGTGATGTAACCGTGCCAATAACGAACCATCTTGAGCTTCTTGGCGTTACGTTGACATCGACTCTCAATTTTGGGCCATACATTGAGGCAAAGGCTCAGCTGGCTGCCAAAAAGTTGGGGATCCTTGCGAAGGTGAGAAGGTACTTCACGCCGGAACAGCTGCTCAACTTGTATCAAGCGCAAGTTCGATCGTGCATGGAGTACTGTTCTCATCTCTGGGATGGATCTGCCAAATACCAGCTTGATGCACTAGAGTCGATCGAAAAGCGGGCCAAGAAACTCATCGGTAATGAGGCACTGGTCAAGTCAAAGCTCCAGAGCCTTGAACATCGTCGCCGAGTTGCCAGTTTGTCGGTATTTTATCGGTTACATTTCGGGGAGTGTGCGATGGAATTACATGATTTAATTCCGCCCAGCCCGTTCCATCATCGGACTACCAGACGTACGGCGATGCGTCATCGGTACATGGTGGACATCCCACCCATACGCACAAAACGTTTTGGGGACACTTTTATTATGCGTACAGCTAAAGAGTGGAATTCCCTGCCGGAATCTGTGTTTCCCGATAGCTACAATCTAGGGGTCTTTAAGTCAAGAGTGAATAGGTTTCTTCTAGGCAAGCATGCTCTATCGTCGACCACATCATCGCTTACCATCAGGTGAGATAGTGGTCAAGCGCAAGCCTATAGATAATAAAAAAAAAAAAAAAAAAAAAAAAGAAGAACTTCGAAGATATACAACAGAACTCTTCAATAAATAACGGCAAATCTCTCGGGACTGCTGCAATCGCATGTCTGTTTATTGTTTATACCATATCATAAAATTACATCACGCCAGTATGCTCTTAAGGGGTAAGCAGATCTCTCATTTGATCGGTTTTGTTCCAGTTACATGATATTCAGGTAATCTATTCTGGCGTTATAGGAAACTTAAACAACTTGCGTATTAGGTAGGTACAACTAAAAAGTGAAAAATAAAAAAAAACTTTTTCACAAAAAAATACTACCGACTTCCAAATAAGAAACCTACAAAGTGAAAAATAACTTTATTTTTGGAAGTCGGTGTCCATAACGCAAAAAAAATGGTAGGTACCTACGAAAGACACCGACTTCCAAAAAAATGATATTTTTCACTTTGTAGTTTTCTTATTAGGAAGTCGGTAGTATTTTTTTGTAAAAAAGTTTTTTTTCGATGCTGGGATCCGTTTGCGTAAAATTTAGTTTTTAAAGTCAAGTGTCCTTTCCAGGGTTTCAAACTATCTCCATACAAAATTGCATCTAAATCGGTCTAAGCTGTTTAAGCGTGAAAAGGTAACTGACAGAGTTACTTTCGCATTTATAATATTAATAATAAAGTTTGTATTTATAAAATGAGGCACAATTACATAAAACATCTTCAAAATTTTAAAGAACACAGTTCACACATAATCTAAAAAAAAGCATTCAGATGAATTGAGAACCTCCCCCTTTTCATGAAGTCGGTAAAACAATGATAGGTTCAATGTTAGATTTACTTAGCGATCTATTACCACGAAAGATTTTCTAGAAGAATTGACTGTTCCCTGAGGCTAGAACTAGATCGTAATGTATATTTTCATGTCGTGATGGCCCCCAGCTAATGGCCGCAAATTTCCGAACGATTTACGAGTACTATTATAGTTAGATCCCAGATACCCGACGTTACTGAGTTCTTGTGTACTTTTTTTTGGATTCCGTACCCAAAGGGAAAAACGAGACCTTATTACTCCACTGACCGTCTGTCTGTTTGTCTGTCACCAGGCTGCATCTCAACCGTGATAGTTAGACAGTTGAAATTTTCACAGATGATTTTCTGTTGCCACTATAACTACAAACTAAAAACAGAATAAAATAAATCTTTAAGTGGGGCTCCCATACAACAAACGTGATTGTTTTGCCGTTTGCAAAAACTGCAAGAGTTTGGCAGTCCCTAATGTCAGGCGGAAGAGAGTTCCACAATCACACGGCGTCCACAGTTACAGAGTAGGAGTAGAAGTCGGTAGTGTGGGAAGGGATATTAAGGAGATTTTTAAGATGCGACCTGCAAAGTGCATCAGAAGGACGGGAGTACCCTTCTCCTCGCCACTGGAGGAGGGCTGCTGGAGGAAAAGCGTTATCGGATGTAGGAAGGCGTTTTAGGATTATGAAGGATGTTAAATAATAGACACAATATGCGAGAGTTCCTGTGAAGTCCAATAGGGAGCCACTTGAGCAACTTGCGAATTTAATCATATTTAACGTCTAATTAGTAAATAAATTAGTCTTAGAGCTAATGCTGGGTTCTTGAACCATTATGTGGTTTTTCCGATTTTATAGTTTAACAAAAACATATTATTTTCCGATATCCATGAAAACATCTTATAACCTCATGACAATTTGTAATCATATGCTCACTGTATGAAAAGCGATATCAAACTGTATGAAATAATTATCTCACTCCACAAACAACAAGAATTAATTACGAACTACATTTCATCTCTGTTTGAATAACAGAAACAATAATTACTGAGCACAAACAGTGGAATTAATTATTGTTTCAATACAAAATGTTATTGGATGTCCGCTGTATCTAATTAATAGTAAGATTGCCTTTATCCCCTGGTGGCGTCCTTGCAACTAAGGGATCTAAGGGGTGGAGATTTTTCTGCAAGTCAAATGGAATGCCTGTTACACCGAAATGCTTTGAACTGGTTTTTAGGATTCCGTACCCAAAGGGTCCAAACGGAGCCATATTGCTCTCACTCACGTGTCTGTCTGTCCGTCGTCTGTCACACAATTTTGTTCCGAAGAATTTTTTAACTTTCCATCGACCTACGAACTTGAAATTTGGTGATAATGTTTAGTATTACGTAAACTTTACTCACAAATACCGACATATTGAAAAAACCGAGTTTTCTTTGGTACGGAACCCTAAATGTGCGAAGTCCGACACGCACTTGGCCGATTTTTATTTCACACATCATCACATTTATATTCCCACTACTGGGACGCAGGCCTCCTCTCTGTGAGAGGGAGGGATTTTTATTAATAAATAATATTTTGCTTTTGTCTGTTTTTTTTTCGAATAGATGCGATACTTTGACATGCATATTTTGCAAGTACTAAAAGCCATGGGCATATAATCTATGCGTCATCCACGGTTGTCACCTTATAATTTGAAAGAGATGCAATCTACAGGATGATAAAGAAGAAGAAGAGAGATGAAGTTTATCTTGGACATGCTGACAACGGTGAAGGATAAACATCGTGAGGAAACAGTGAGTTTATTGTAAGATAATGCTCCATTGATGTTATTGCTGCAAGGCGTTCCAGTGCGAGGATAAACTAGTAAATAAATACATAATGATAGTTACTTTCATGACCTTTCAATAACTCACAGTATTTATTTTTTTGATAGCCTCGCGCTTGACCACTATCTAACCTGATGGTAAGCGATGATGTGATCGATGACGCTTGCCTAGAAGAAACCTATTCACTCTTGACTTAAAGACTCCCAGTTGTAGCTTTCAGGAAATACAGACTCCGGCAGGGAATGCCACTCCTTTAAAATTCAGTTTAGTTTCCTGTGGTGTTTTCTTAGAATAGGTTATCCTTTTATTTGTGGCGAAAGTAGGCTCAATAGACTAAAGTCTAGAATAATGAAATCATGAAACTGTAGAATAGGAACTGAAAACCATTCTATAACTTGACAAAATCAATATGGTTTGAATTTCAAATTAGAATTTAAAAACTTATTATTAAAACAATTCGATATGACTTTGATTAGTCATACCGAACTTATTGTTTGAATAATAAGTTACAGTTAATATAATCGTTCATAGTTTAATAATAGTTACACCCAGCGTGCGTATATGACATGATGTATTAACGTGACTGAAGCAAAAAAAGTATGTAAGGATCGTAGCAGGTGGCGTTCTGTTGTTTCTGCCTACCCCCATGGGAAAAAGGCGGAGGAAGAAGAAGAATACTATTATAATCATTGGCTTGAAGTGGCAGGGTCTAAAATCACCACATTTGGCTCTACAGTTCTTAGCCTTCACATCACCATCATCCTTCAGCCGAAAGACTGCTGAACATTGGCCGCCCCCAAGTATCACTACATCGACTGCTACTGTGCATCTCGCATCCAGCGAATTCCCGCAACCTTAAGACGACGACTAACGCCAACGACCTTGAGGGAACAAAACGCGCACTCGTTTCACACCCGCGCGACTCAAAATTTAGTAGTTTTTTGTACTTTCCTTATTATTCTATGACTTAATACAGTTCTTAGCCTTCACATCATCATCATCCTTCAGCCGAAAGACTGCTGAACATTGGCCTCCCCCAAGTATCACTACATCGACTGCTACTGTGCATCTCGCATCCAGCGAATTCCCGCAACCTTAAGACGACGACTAACGCCAACGACCTTGAGGGAACAAAACGCGCACTCGTTTCACACCCGCGCGACCCAAAATTTAGTAGTTTTTTGTACTTTCCTTATATGACTTTAAAAAAAAAACCTCAGATCAAAATGTAGATAATAAAATTGTCTTTGAGATGGTGTCGATTTCATTAAAATACGCCCAGCGGTTTTGGTGTGATTGTCGTGTTTTTGTCCGTTTTAGACATAAATTTACAAATTAATTACACTATGTTATACGAATAAAACTCAAAATTTGATCAGATCAAATTATTAATAAAATAGTCTAATATAACATATATTTTTTTCAAAAAACTACGACTAGCCATTTAGACGTGATTCTCATTTTAAAATCAGTTACTCAAGGGCATCGGCGCCTTAACCTGATAATCGGTCCACGTAGTGGGAGAACTTCCAGCCGAACAATTGACAGCCATAAAGAAAAATATCAGCGCCTATCCTGATAGAGCCCTAAGCATACGAGGCAGTAACTTCCCCCATCAAAGAACACGATCCATTAGTCGCATCATACGAGACAAGATGTATCTATTATCACACAAAAACCGTATATCGTCTCTCAAGATAATTTGTGTCTTGATATTATTCCCTTGAGGCTAAAATACTTTTCAGTTGGCAGTTATTATGACGAATGGATCCCTGTATCGACAAGGCCAAAAATAGATGGATAACTACAGCAATTTTGGCGGCAGAAACGAATTTATTTTCGCGAATTTGTGAACTATTTCGGAATGGTTGACATAAATTGTGTACTTTGTGGTGTGGTGTAAATTATTACTGTGTATGATGCAGACTCAATATCACCAGGATTGCTTTTTTATCCGGTGCGGTGTGAATAAAACGTAAAGGATTTTACAGTAATTATACGAATAGCGCCGAAGTAGATCAAGACTGACTCCCTCGACTTCCCTCTTGACTGCCTCATTGGTTTTGTGGTCGTAAGCACTGCTGGTAATCATGAGGTCATGGGTTCGATTCCCGAGTCGGGTAAAGTGGTTTTGTCATCTGGAAATTCTCAGTAGCAGGTCTGGATTCGAGCCCGGTTGACGGCAATAGCTGGCTGGGCTTAAACATAACTGGCGTGTACTATATACAGAGTGGGCCAAAAATCGTTGAGCAAATGAAACAGGGCGATATTATGGCCTGTTTACCGTAGGTCAAAAAGTACCAAAAAAAATGTATTATTCATCTTTTTTTTTTAAATCCTTGTCGCCCAACGCCCTGTTTCGTTTGATCCACGATTTTTTGCCCACCCTGTATCTAAATATGGGTGTACTATATAGGTGTTCATCTAAGAGAAAACAGGCGCGATGTTATGTTATAAGCACAGAGCCGAAATAGATCATGAACACGAAGAATTATCAGGTAAAGATTGCCTTTACCTGATAATTCTAGTAAACAGATACGTTATACACTCACAAAACAACCGAAAAAAGTGTTCCGCGCAGCACACATACATACTTTTCATTCATCTGACATTTCACTACAAGTCGATAGGGATGGCTTGATAAAACCATCAAGAAAAAAAGAGACAGCTTGTGCTTGTCACTTGTGTGTGAATGTATAAAAACATTATTCTGTCCACCAATGTTTTTTTTCTCTTTCTTACCTCCAAATATCAGAATATTAGGAAAAAATTGAAATTAATTAGTAAATTGAGGTGTATTGCTTACTTAAATATGGTATGAGATCCCTTCTGTTTTATGTACTTTGGCATCATAATCGGTACACTTTCTAAATACACACGATAGTAATTTTTTAATTTTGTTTTTGTTTCAACAAAGCGTATCGCTCTTCGTCATGCGTGACATAGACTAAAGACTATACGTCACAATTAGGACGTATTCGAGTCTTCACAATGTGCGCGCTCATAACATATATCTGTTTACTAGAATATCATTTGGTAAAGGTAATACCCAGTTGGAAAGGGGTAGAATCGCGGATGAATACTTATATGACGGTTGAGGGGTAGCTATGTAAGTAAGAGAACAAAAGACACGCTGTGCATACACCAAAAAAATTGGGTTACGGTGTGGAAGATGTCGAAGATGTGAGCAAGATGTCTGCTTTCCTCAAAGAGCCAAATGGAGTAAATAAAAAAAATCTGTGCATACTCTTCCAAAACGACTTGGATGTTTAAAAATATTTTTATACAGAAAAATTGATGTCTAGAATTTCTTCATAACTGATATAGCATAATGTAAATCAAAGAATATTTGCAAAGAAAACTGTCCAAAAGTAGGTTTAATATTGATATTCTTTCTCCAAGCGGGCGCACGGCCAGTACTGCGTTAACTTTGGGGAATATATACGCCTTAAGGAACTTCGTTCCATTCCAATTATTATGTTTTTCAGTCAATCATAATCATTGAACGAGTTTTCTTCAAGGAGATCGAACGAGTTGTTACTGTGGTAAACGTCAACAGCTACGAAGCCTGTTACAGAATGGTGTGACCACTAAAACATTACTCCCTAATATATCGGATTCATCGTCAAACCCGATAGAGGTCCGTAGAATAACAAGACTGGCGAATAAAACATGAGATCCTAGTACACTCCACCTGACCAGCAATGAATAATTTTATATACAAACATGTTTATGTATGGAGTCCGCGTTCAATTTATTTTATTTATGGCACACTTCGTGGTTGTGATGTGATTCTAGGTTTATGGGAATGAAAGGACAGTGAAGGAAGGTTTTTGATGATTGAGATGGTAACAGGAAGATTTATTTTGTTATATTTTCGGTACTTTTTCATCCTAAAACTAAATATTTTCCGGTACTTATGTCTACGGATATAAATCTTACAGACACTAAAATTCATATCCGTAAATCTTTCTGTAACTATGCCGTAATTATATTAAACTAGCTGTCCCGTCAACAGCTAAGGAGTGGAATTCCCTGCCGGAGTCTGTATTTCCTGAGAGCTACAACCTGGGAGTCTTTAAGTCAAGAGTGAATAGGTTTCTTCTAGGTAAGCGCGCTACATCGTCGACCACATCATCACTTACCATCAGGTGAGATAGTGGTCAAGCGCGAGCCTATCAATAATAAAAAATAAAAATAAACTAGCTACCTACCTACCCATCTACCCTACCTACTCAACCTACCCCTCTACCCTACCTACTACTCTACCTACCCCACATACATGATTGTTGCGTAACTTAAACCACTTACGGATGCTCTCAAAAAGGAATAATTTTGCCCGTTTTTGCAACATTTTTCATTTATGCTCCGCTCCTATTGGTCGTAGCGTAATGTCGAGTATCCAACACAAACATATTTATTCAATTTCAACCAGTAGTTCCTGAGATAAGCGCGTTCAAACAAACAAACAAACAAACTCTTCAGCTTCATAATATTAGTATAGAAGTATATAGATAAGTGTAGACATTTTTTATGAAATATATATTTTGACTTTTCCTCTTTTAGAGACACCCAAGTTGTCCCGCCATTTTCTTCGTATCTGGAGTCTGAAAACTGGGAACAATGGTAAGGGTGGCAGAACACCTTTATCGAGAACATTGAGGTATTAATTTACTTAGTACATATTATCTCAAAGATCGAGAAGTGAGATAATACAGGCCAGCTAAAATTACGAGTATAATATTTTTCTGTTAGAAAGTCAAACATCAAAGTTTTGGTCAAAGTCAAATCGTTTATTAGGGTTCCGTACCCAAAGGGTAAAAACGGGACCCTATTACTAAAGACTCGCGGTCCGTCTGTCTGTCTGTCACCAGGCTGTATCTCATGAACCGTGATAGCTAGACAGTTGAAATTTTCACAGATGATGTATTTCTGTTGCCGTTATAACAACAAATACAAAAAAAAAAAAAAAAATTTAAGTGGGGCTATACAACAAACGTGATTTTTATGCCGTTTTATTGCGATAATAGTACGGAGCCCTTCGTGCGCGAGTACAACTCGCACTCGGCCGGCTTTTTCAATTAGGCCATTAAACAGCAATTTTTACCCGACTACGGCGAAGCAAAAGGGAGGGTTATGTTTTTGACTGGTATGTGTGTATGTATATTCATCTGTTCCCTCATAAATTTTAAACTGCTTATCATAATTTGACAAATGTCGTTGGAAGCGTTTTGTTTGTCCACTGATATCTCGCTATAGGCGGTGTGACGTCAAATTAAATTAAATATGGCACCCTCTAGACGGCCCGAAGCCAAAAAAAAACATATGTTTTTCGCCCTCCCCGTTATGTGTGATATCGTTGAATAGGGATTTTAAAATGAAGATATGGTTTGGTACATCATATTTTTGTCAAGCGTACCGTTTGCGAGATATTTCCCGTCAAAGTCATGAAAACTAATTTTATACCCGACTAGCTGTAGCCCGCGGCTTCGCTACTGTGGACCACCCCACAGGACCCATTTTCGGGATTAAAAAATAGCCTTTGTCACTCAGGAATAATGTAGCTTTCTAATGGTGAAAGAGTTTCTCAAATCGTTCCAGTAATTTCGGAGCCTATTCGGTACAAACAAAAAAATCTTTCCTCTTTATAATATTATATTATTATAGTATAGTATAGACTACGGTGTCCAGTGTTTATCGATCGGTATGTATGTATACATGTATGCATTTATGTTCATTTGATCCCTCATTACTGAGTCCCTCACATTTCGAATCATAAATCTACGTATATGTTTCGTTAGCTAACACATAGCGCATACCTCTCCTGTAGTGAATAGTAAATTCTCTAAATCAACTACGTTATCGTTAAACGTTATCTAGAGTCCAAGTGCCGTTCCCGTCTCATACAAAAGGCAAAACAGGCGTGTTAGGATCGGATACAGTTCAGGCACACAGGTTCTGAGAACAATTGCCGGAATCCCGTCGGGGCCACTTGCTTTGTTCACGTCAAGATTGCGCAGCACCCTCCGAACGTCCTTTTGATGGATGCGAATGTCCGAAATTCTCGTCTTGCATCCATCAGAAGAATGAGGGGACCACGCATCACCAGAATCCAGACGTGAAGATCCCGCAAAAAGAGAGGCAAACAAGTTTGCTTTCTCCTCAGCGGAGTGGGCCAGTGACCCGTCGGGCTTCAGCAGTGGTGGTAGTGAGGGACGGCAGAAGTTCGATTTAACCGACTTAGCCGGGGACCAAAACACTTTGCTACCCGCTGGGTAAGAAACAAGTTTGGTCCCAATACGGCTTATGTGGTCGAACCGAGATCTTCGCAAAACCTTCTTGCAGGACTTGGCAGCCCTATTGTAGGTTCTCTTCCGCTGACCCACGTCGCTTGCTTTGCGCGTCCGAGCGTCGACCCATGCCAGGCACGCCTCATGTTTAAGCGCATTGGCACGCTTGCACTCGGCGCCAAGCAATGGCGCCAAGAACGGAATGTAGTACTCCATTCCCTGACGCCCATTCCATAGCGTCCGCGCACGACGAAGGATCAGCCGAAGAGAAGCAATTAGGCTGCCAAGGATGAGATGCGAAAAAAGAACGCATCCCATCCCAATCTGCTGGATTGTACTGCCAAACCCGCCGAGCGCCTCTTGGGCTGGGATCCAAGCAAAAATGGCTGTGTGCGAATGTTGATAAGACACCCTCGTTGCCCCTTGGACCAGCTGGGCGAGATTAAACGCAAGCGTTAGCTTTCTCGTCTCTCGCCCAGCATGATCAGTGCACTGGTACAGGAAGAGCCACTCCTGGTGGTGGGCATTGAAGTCCCCCAGTAAAACTAATTGGGCGGAAGGGTACCGCCGCTGTGCCACCTCACTAAGGTACTCTGTGAGCCTGGTTGTCTTCTGATCACCGCTGTGCCAGCGGTAGACACAGGCGTAGATAATGTTATCTAAGCCCTTGTCCACCATAGCCCACAGCACAGATAACCTGGAGTCCTCAAGGTTTCGGAGACGCCGATAACAGATGTCGTCTCGAGCGTACATGTATATACCCGCGCGTTCCTTACAATTGTGCTCCAGGGTTTAGCCTGGGTATGTTAGGTACGATACGTGTGACAGACATTGGTCTGCGTCTCCGAGAGGAAAAAGAGAGCCGGCTTATCGGTCTCCAGGTGATGATGGACTGCTATGAGGTTGGAGTGCAGACTTCTGATATTAGTGAGGTGCACTTTTAGTGGGAGGGGGTGCAACCGCTGTTCAATGTTAAACTTAATTTTTCTCTTTTTCATTTTTAGCGAGTGAAGTAAGGTGAGAAGAAGAAACTGAGATGTGGCTCCACGCTGCTAACCTACAGACACGCACTGAAAGGACGCCATCATTGGGGGACTAGTCTGGAGATTGCGGGGACGCCCGAGCCCCTTCGGGAATGTCCATCGGGCCCTCCCTTCTGGTCGCCAAACAGCACGATGGCGCATTCCGGGGTTTTTCGTCAGTTGACGGGGCAGCCTTTCGTTTAGGGCTGGCACACTACTTGGGCCCCCAACTACCTGCGGCCTGTTGGCTGGCGGTGCACCGTGCCTCGGATCCCACTGCCCTCCGCGACCAGTCTCCCGATACGTCCATAACAGCGCGCGCAAGACTGGTCTGCCTGCAATGGAACCGTCATCTCAACCCATCTTCTGAAATTGCTACACCGGGCATCGCACCGGAACACGGCTAGGCCGCTTGGCGGTACGTCTTTGCCCGGTGGACATTCTGCATACGACCACGGTTATACTCTGAACACGTCTACATTTTTTTATGAATGTCAATATTTAAACGTATTCAATAAAACTTTACCCAACCTTGGAATAGAACCCAGTACTTTATCTCATAAGTGACGCTTGCAACCCTTAGATTAAAGAGGCAGTTCCTACTTACATGAGCTTTTAATATTTTCTTTTAAGTTTCTAGTTTATGTATTAAGCTTAGACAGAAGGTACTTTTAAATTCCCTCACAAAACGTGTCTATATACTCGTAGTATAGCTCCTAAATACAGTAAAATCAACTACACATGGACGCCGAATACGGTTGTAACTAAACAAACCAGATATTTGCATCGTCAGGATTCGTAGGCAGAACAAACACGCTGCACGTCGCATGTTACAACTTGCCCGTGTGTCAATACTCCGCCAGCGCGGTTGTTTGCTAGCGCAGCGTTATTTAATTTGTTAACCTTATTTAAACTACAACTATTATAGTGAGGTAAAATTGTTTGATTTTGTCGTTTTTTTATGATCATAGCTGCGCATAATATGTGGACTGACATAGAATTGTTGTGAGTTTTACTCGACTGCGGTAAGGTTACGTTTTTCGAGTGTATGTATCTCCATATCTTTGGCACCCACTACACCACAAACGGCTCGACAGAATTAGACATGAGATTTCATTGGATTCGTCTTAATTTTAGGAGTGACAGCTACATCTACACTAACAATATTAACAGGAAAGTTTTTCTCTTTTCAGTTAAAAACCGTTTAGCAGTCGGGTTTATTGTTTTTTTGGGTTATAAATAGCTTTTGACACTCGGTGATATACATCATCGCTTTCTATCCATAAAAGAGTTTTCTAATCGGATCAGGGGGTCAAATTTATAAGCACGAAGTCCGTAGTTTTGGCCTTCGTTACGGGCGTTGCCAACTTCGTGTCACCTACGGATGGATGATTCGTTCGGCGGCCGAATTAAGATTGAATGACAACACAATTTGACAGTTGTTCTACATATAATATGTAAAGGCCAAAAGCCCTTTGCCTTGTCGAATTCATTACGCAATAAGGCTAAACAAACAAACTTTTTTTTTTTTTTTTTTTTTTTCTTTTTATCGCTAACCCACCTTGAGCTTTGGTGATTAATGCTCGTGCTCTCTGTATGAGAAGAGGCTTTTGCCCTGCAGGTACCCTCATGATGTTTTTCTTCACCGTTGCCAGCGATGTCTAAGCTGAACTTAGAAAGTTCAAAAGATTTGAAAAAGGTCACATTGTTACTTACTATAACTCCATTTGCGATAATATTAGACGTTTAAATTAGCTCATTTTACAGCCCGTTCAAACAAATTTTGAATCCAATCTTCTATTGCGTTGGTGATACGACATAAGGTAGCTGTAGTAAACAGTTGGTTTTGGTAACAGGTTTATGCTTTTTATGTCATCCTTATGTTTACGGAATAGAACTCAAAATCGGTTGAACGGACTGTAAAAAGATTAGGAAACATGTCTTATGTTATTTCAAATGGAGTTTAGGATTACGTTAACACTCGTGCCTTCTCTGTATGAGAAGAGGCCTTTGCCTTGCAGTGAGACAGTAAAAAACTGGTATTAAATTGTATTAATGTCACGAAACATATTCTAACCACCCAAAACTTATCCAACAAAAACTAGAAATAAACAGAACTGTAACGTGGAACTACGATTCGAAATACGAACCGTCTGACCTAGCTCGGGTTAGGTGGAAAGCCGTTTTATGAACCGGCCCATTCACAAAGCTGATTGCTATGTACGTTTCTATTTGAGTGTCCATGCGCCGTGCCCGTCCGGAGGGCGTACCCAGTGATTGGATTACCTTTAAATCTGTGTAGGTTTGGACTGTGTAAAGATTTTTTAATTTTTAGGTGTTGTTTCGTTCTATGAGGTGTGCCATTGAATTATAAAGGTTCGGTGTAAAGAAAGAAAGAAAGAAAGAAAACATTTATTACCAAACACTATATGTGTACGATCTTAATACTAAATAGTGTCAAACACAGATGTGGCAATATGAGCACATTCAGTGTGGTAAAAGGAGCGGGCTCAGCAAATGCTGATCAGTGTGCAGCATAGCCACAACGCTGGTCAACGCTGGTTTACAGCCCGCCCCCTTTCTCTTATCACTTAACACAAAAATATAAACATTAAAATATAACTAATCTTAATACTAATTATACATATGGATACCCCAAAAATTAAATACAAACAAAATACTCGTAATAACTATACATATTTTGATTAAATAACAATTAAAAACCCACCAAATGCATTTAATCATAATGCCTAGTTTGTATACATAGAGGTAGTGGCAGTACAACATTACTCATTACATTTCTGTTTGAGAAACAATAACCTTTTAACTCTTGCCTTGAAAACGGGCTGAGACACGTTCTGTCTGAGAGGCGGAGGCAGATCGTTCCAAATTTTAGCTGCACTGTACTTGAAACTACCTCTATAAGAGGACGTTTTGTGCTGACAGACAACTAACCTGTTTAACAAATGACTACGAGTGGGTCGGTTTCGCTGATCAAATGTTATTTTGTCAGAAAGGTATCCTGGCCTTCTCGTTTTTATTACTTTTTGCACTAGACACGCCAAGTGCAATTCCCTTCGTCCAACCATTTTTAATATTCGCTTATCATTCAGGTACGGTGTGATATGCGCCCGTTTGGGTATATTAAAACAGAACCGCGCACACGCGTTTTGAACTCGCTGAATGGCGTCGGACGTCTTAGCAAATAATCTCGGACCATACACCGTATCACAGTAATTAAACTGCGACAACACTAAAGAGTCAACGAGAGTAATCCTGACCTTTTCAGAGAGACACTCTCTTAGGCCATAGAGCACTTTAAGCCTGTAAAAGGCATTTCTGATCTTTGTGTTTATATGGTCAATGTAACGTAGATCGCTGTCCAAAAGAAGACCAAGATTCCTCACCTTTGCAACTCTTTCAATCATCGCTCCATCGATAAGTATCTCCGGCCCATGGCCAATCACCAGTTCGCGCTGGTGTTTACTTCCCAGTTCAATATATATCGATTTATTAGGATTAAGGACCAAATTGTTATTTTGCGCCCATTCAGAAACCGCAGCCAAATCCTGATTTATTAACTCCACGGCATTTTTAATGTCATTCGGGTAAAAGGAGTAATAGATTTGAGTATCATCAGCGTACAGATGAACTTTACAGAATTTTATCTGTTTGCAAAGATCAGCGGTATACAGAATAAACAGTAACGGACTCAAAACTGAACCCTGGGGCGTTCCCCGTTTAACATCTAAAGGAGGTTTAAGTTCTAAGAATTACTCGTGAGTTTTACGAGGTATACTTTTTGGCTATGGCTAAACTTTTAGCGTACAAATTGGTAGGTAAGTCTCGTAGGTTTGCCAAGGAAGCTGCTTTTCTTGGAAAATCAAGACAGGGTTCAGGAATATATCTCTATTTTGGTTGTATAAGAGGTGTTTCTGTAATAAATATTTACAAATCTTGTCTCAAAGTATCAAACGTTGCTATTCTACTTACCACCAATATTGTAACGTAAAACTTGTGTTGTGTTTTGATGTTTATTTACTAAGCAGGCCGCAAAAGCCAAATGGATTTGGATGTAATTAGACCATGTCCTGAATTTGGATAATTTTGTTTTTTTTTTGTTTCGATAGAACGTTTCCGTAGGATAGACAGACTGAAGACAGTCAAGAACGGCCTTACCGAATGTAAACCCGCGCTTAACCAAAAATATTCTTAGCCTAAGAAGAAATAACCTCAGAATAATCATAGGGACAATTACGGGTCATAGCCCTCTTAACAAATATCGCCACGGGCAGCCCACTTTGCAGGGGCTGTTTTACGCCGAGGAATTAGCTGCCCACGTCATCCTGGACTGCGAGGCCGTGGTTAACCAACGTGAAGAAATCCTCGGAACGTTGAGGTCGCTCCGCGAACCCTTTGAAGTCCCCAGGAAGCTTCTGTGCTTTTGGACGGAGCTTGGCTGGCTACTTTAGCCGAAAACCACACGCATAACGGTTCAAATGAGAGTCTAAGTGCGGAAAAGGGAGTCCTTCTTCTATCTATCTATCCCGTAGAATAGTTTTCCTTGGCAAAATGTACTAATCATCAGCCTTATAATGTTCCCACTGATGGGCCACAGGCATCCTCAATGTCACATGTCTTCGTATTTTTGGTTCTAGGACATGCCGGTTTCCTCACGATGTTTTCCTTCACCGTTTTAAGAGCAGTGGTGATGAAATAATTTACATAAAGTAAAGCTCCTGCCTGGGTTCGAACTTACTATATACGACACGTAATTCGGGTCCACCACTGCTCTTGAAGCTACTATATATTAAATAAAATCAAATATTCAGGTAACATAAACCCCACATTACATAATAAAATCAGTTGAAAACAAAATGTCAAATCATATTAAAATTTGAATAATAACGTAAAATCAATAAAATCAATTACGAGCAAAATGTCAACACCAATGATTATTGATATTAAATAATGTCAATTCAATTCATAATACAATTAAAGAGCTAAATAAAGCTACTTATTTCGTTAAGATTAAAAGTACATTTAACTTGCGCACGGTCTGAATTGCCTGTCTTTCCACAATAGTGTAGCCTATCACAATACCTTAACCGTTTCCCTGCGCTCCACTTTCTGCGGTCTACCCGCACCCGAAACAGACCCCACCTCGTAGATACGACCTTACTAAATCACATGATAATTACCTTACATACCCACCGTGGTGTAATTAAAGCGACCAGATATTTGCATCGTCGGGAGACGTAGTTACCGCGTTTGTTCTACCAGAAGTACATAGCACAGAGTTTGTACTATCAGTAGTACAAAATAGCATGCACCCAGACTGTTTCAGTGAATGTAACGTTTGAGATGTGTCAACACTTTTGTCGATTTGATTACTTGTACTCATTTGTTGGATAAAAAAGTTCTGCAAAGAAGTTAATAATGAAGACCAAAATATCTCCCAAATGTTTGATTTGATTAGCTTCAAAAGAGAAAGCTTAGGGTTTTTTTTTACGTCGTCACATATCAGAAATAATTATATTTCCAATCGCTTTTTTCTATAAATTTTATTGCAAGGTCAATAAATTTAATAATAAAGTGATTTTGTTGCAAAAGACCCTTATACAAGATAGTGATTTGTTTTAATATTGTATCTGTTTCGCAGAGTCAAAGTGTTATCGAAGTGCGATTTTAAGGTTTTAGCAAACGCTATACCAATCTACAACAGCCGTGGAATTAAAACGACCGAAATTTGGATCGTCGAGAGACGTACTTACAGCGTTTGTTCTACCAGTAGTACAGTTTGCATGTGTAAATACTGGCAGTCTGGCACAGCATGTTTGTTTAAGCATAGCGTTTTGTGTTGTATCATCACTTTCGATGGCTTTAGTTGGGACTACGGTTTACATTATCTGTGGTGTTTGTTCAGCCTAAAATATCTATGTAGTCCGTTGGTTAGATTACCTAAAATATTAGCCACGTATTTTTCTTTTGCCACGTAAACAATAAATTACGACAATACAGTGCGTTGTGACTCACGGTGTGCTACACTTTATACTGACAAAGTGACGTCACAAGCCTCCACTCCTGAACTTTGATGCGCTTTATCTTTATCATTTTTTTATTTATTTCATAGAGCAAAAAATACTGGTCCAATCATATTTGATAAACTCACTGACGGACTTAATAGAATAGTTATTTATGCTAGGAAGGAACAAGTGCGGAAGGTAGGTGATTTCCGATGAGTGGTATTTTATTTTTCACGAGCGAGCCAAGCGAGTGAGTGGATAAATCGACACGAGTCGGAAATCATCTTACGCACGTGTATCATACAACATTTTACTATGCATTGTGCGACGAAATAAAAAATATATCTGAACCAAGCAAGAAATTAGTAAAATGGCGGGCTTATTCAAGGGCGCTCAGCATATCCACAGATTAACTATTACTGCGCATGTACAAATAGCTGTCACGTCGTAACGCAAAAAGGCACGAGCAAAATATTAATTCTGCCAAACATAT
This sequence comes from Orthosia incerta, assembly GCA_948252205.1. Lineage (NCBI taxonomy): Eukaryota > Metazoa > Arthropoda > Insecta > Lepidoptera > Noctuidae > Orthosia > Orthosia incerta. The sequence goes on along the minus strand of OX411764.1, from coordinate 13,482,536 downwards.
TTAATGAATATTTAAAATTAATTTATTGATAAAATCTAAATTATTTAAAAACGCCTTAAATGAAGTATTAGTTTTGTTTTACGTTTTATATGAATGATAATCTGTACTTAACTAATTTTTTTAACTTTTCTCAAATAATAAAAACTCTATGCGGCAGACTGACCTTGCAGTTAAAAATTAAAAAAAGTACAGGAAAGTAAAAAGCACTAGTAAGAAAAAGTGACACTTTCCGCACAGTTTGACTGCTTAGAAAACGCTCTTTTCGAGGACATTGTAAATATAATTTTCTACCCAGGAAACAACCCTATTGTTACTGTAATATATATTATCTGTGCTATTGTAAAATTAATGGTACCGACTACTGAACGGTATTGGAAAAATATCTGACTGCCAAAATTAGATTAAGTATTAAAGCCAGAACTTCGTAAAGTCTACTACAACATGGTTTTTAATCAAATTATATACAAGATTATCTTGGAAAACCAACAGAAAATTATTCACTTGGATGTTTGAATAAGTAAGATTTGTGTTTAACTAGCTGTAACATACCAAAATGTATGTATGTATGCAAAAGTACGGTTGTGTAATATAGACAACTAACTTCCCTTTTGCGGCTTCACTCGCTTTTTTTATATTTTATTAGCTCGCGCTTATCCACTATCTCACCTGAAGGTAAGCGATGATTCGACGGTGAAACACGCTAACATAGAAATAACATTCACTCTTAACTTATAGACTCCTAGATTGTAGCTGTCGGGAAACACAGACTCTGGTAGAGAATTCCACTCCTCAGCTGTACTCATAATAAAAGTCGTCGGATGTCCACCATGTACCGATGGCGCATCGCCGTACGTCTGGTAGTTCGATGATGAAAAGGGCTAGATGGAATTAGATCGTGCAATTCCACAGCACACTCTCCGAAATGTAACCGATAAAAACCGACAAGCTGGCAACTGTTTAAGCCGTTAATTATCCAAAAGGAAACCTAATACTGGCGAACGTACTAGTCCTAATTTTTATCGTGTGTCGAATTTCATCACAATCCTTTCAGCGGCTTCGACGCGAAAATTTGCATTTATACTATTGAGCACCGACAATAAATCTAACTAGATGACGCGATTGTATGTACTTCGTGTGTCAAAAACGGAGTGAAATTACGATCAATGATCGTACTTTGTGCTTTTCATTTATCATTATCAGCACCGGAAATCAACCGAAACCTAGAAAAATGCCTTATTGAGCTGTAAAAATTGTATAGAAAAAGTTAGCTGAGGTATTGGAAATGTTTTATTTCATTGGTAAGTAAATTTGTTTACAATGCATGTCCTCGAAAAGAGCGTTTTCCAAGCAGCCAAACTGTGCGGAAAGTGTCACTTTTTTTTACTAGTGCTTTTTTCCTATACTTTTGCGCAGTAGATATGCCCGAGGAACTATAAACTATTAGTTAATCTGTGGATATGATAAGCGCCCTTGAATAAGCGCCATTATATTAATTTCTTGCTTGGTTCTTATATATTTTTTTATTTCCTCGCACAATGCATAGTAAAATGTTGTATGATACACGTGCGTAAAATGATTTCCGACTCGTGTCGATTTATCCACTCACTCGCGTCGCTCGCTCGTGAATAAAAATACCACTCATCGGAAATCACCTACTTTCCGCACTTGTAGCATACATAACTATTTTAAATTGTGTATGAAAAATTGGCACGCTTGGTTTTCATACAGAAGGAGGGACTTGCGTTATCTAGTTAGATTAATTTCTGCGGTATTGAGTACGTATAAATACCTACGAAGGTACTCTAGGAGTGCAAAATCCGTACATTAAACTGTCATGTAATTAAACAAACTCAGATAATATTTGCATCGTGGAGCGACGCACAGTTGTACTTCCAGCGTGTTTGCATTCCACGGTACTATAGCTTGTACTTATGTAAATATGTGTAGAGCAAAGCAGATTTGTGCAATTTCTCAGCATTTCTGTTTATAGTTGAAAATGTTTCTACGATATAGTGTGGAAAAGGAAAGTAGTTTGTTCTGAATCAGATATAAGGAATCAATGGGTAGTTAACTGAAAATTAGCCTTTTGTAGATTAATAAAAAAATTTGGACACGTATTTTTTCTTATGACACGTAAACATAAAGTGACGGCGATATAATGCGTAGAAATTTCGTGTGACGTCACGCCGCCAGTACACTTTATACTACCTTAGTGGCGTCACAAGCCCACACTCCTGAACTTTGAAGCGCTCTAACTTTGACAATTTTTATTGATTTGATAAAGCAAAAATACGTGTCCAATATTATTTGATAATCTCACTTACGGACTAAATAGAAAAAAAACCGGCCAAGTGCGAGTCGGACTCGCGCACGAAGGGTTCCGTACCATTATCGCAAAAAAACGGCATAAAAACACGTTTAGTATTTGTTGTTATAGCGGCAACCGAAATACATGATCTGTGAAAATTTCAACTGTCTAGCTATCACGCTTCATGAGATACAGCCTGGTGACAGACAGACAGACGGATCGCGGAATCTTAGTAATAGGGTCCCGTTTTTACCCTTTTGGGTACGGAACCCTAATTATCATTTTTCTACCCAGTAAACATTCCTATTGCAGGCATTTTTAACACAGATGCGAGGCACCTTTTGAAAGGCCATTACCTACGTTATAAATTTATTATCATATGACTGCCTGGTTTAGTGGTCATGAGCTCCTGGGTTCGATTCCGGGGCTGGCAAAGTATTATTGGGTTTTTCTATCTAGAATTTCCCAGTTGCAGCCCGGAGACTGAATTTGTGCCCGGACACAGGACATAACTATGTGGACGTCCACATATCCCATTGGCAGGACTGGTGCCAAATTTCCTGGCTTCTGATTATCCGACTGTCACAGATTTACAAATGACAGCCGCTACTAAAGGCTTGATTATCCGTAACGACTGTCAAAGATTTTCAAATGACAGCCGATACTAACGGCTTAATTTCCTGGCTCCTAATTATCCGTAACGACTGTCCCAGATTTACAAATGACAGCCGATACTAACGGCTTAATTATCTGGCTTCTGATTACACTTAACGACTGTCACAGATTTACAAATGACAGCCGATACTAACGGGTTAATTAGCTGGCTTCTGTTTATCCTTAACGACTGTCACAGATTTATAAATGACAACCGATACTAACGGCTTAATTACCTGGCTTCTGATTATCCGTAACGACTGTCACAGATTTACAAATGACAGCTGATACTAACGGCTTAATTACCTGACTTCTGATTATCCGTAACTACTGTCAAAGATTTTCAAATGACAGCCGATACTAACGGCTTAACGTGCTTGCCGAGGCACGGAGGCATCTCGTTCTCATTATGAAAATCATCACCCATCCAAGGATCGACCTCAGGGAGCGTTGCTTAACCTAGAAGATCGACCAGTGCGGCTGTTATGTTTAAGCCACGAGCACCTCTGATAGCACTATCTTTACTTCTTCAAAGGTTAGATACTTAATTGGCTCAATCAGCCAGCAAATTGAGTTTAACTTCACGACTCCTTACTCCCAAAGGACTTAACCTGACCTGCCTTTACCTGGCTCACCTCAGACCTTTTGCCCTGAACAGATAACTTCACCTTGAACAGATGACGCATTTTATGGAATGATATATTATAAAATGACCTTTCGTTTCAGACAAAGTGATATTCAGCGATAACGATTGTCGGCAACTCCACTTCCAAGCGCAGCGTAGTTTTAACAATAGTTTTTACTATAATTATTGGCAGGTACGCGTGTGGCCACTATTTCACTTGATGGTGAGCGATGATGCGTGCGACGATAGAGCACGCTTGTTAGGAAGTAACCTATTGAAACTTGAGATAAATCCCCCAATAGTAATCGCTGATAAAATATCATAAGTACAAAGGAGCCTTTTTGGTCTCACACGGGGTTTTTTTTTTTATAATTGTTTAATTTTTTGCTTATTTCTCGTGTCTCCTGTGCGGGTCACAAATAAATATATTTATTTTCTGCCTTTCTTCCTTTTTTGCTTTCTTCCTTTCTTCCTTACTTAATTTCTTCCTTTCTTCCTTTCTCCCTTTCTTCCTTTCTTCCTTTCTTCCTTTCTTCCTTTCTTCCTTTCTTCCTTTCTTCCTTTCTTCCTTTCTTCCTTTCTTCCTTTCTTCCTTTCTTCCTTTCTTCCTTTCTTCCTTTCTTCCTTTCTTCCTTTCTTCCTTTCTTCCTTTCTTCCTTTCTTCCTTTCTTCCTTTCTTCCTTTCTTCCTTTCTTCCTTTCTGCCTTTCTTCCTTTCTTCCTTTCTTCCTTTCTTCCTTTCTTCCTTTCTTCCTTTCTTCCTTTCTTCCTTTCTTCCTTTCTTCCTTTCTTCCTTTCTTCCTTTCTTCCTTTCTTCCTCTCTTCCTTCCTTCCTTCCTTCCTTTCTTCCTTTCTTCCTGCTTCCTTTCTTCCTTTCTTCCTTTCTTCCTTTCTTCCTTTCTTCCTTTCTTCCTTTCTTCCTTTCTTCCTTTCTTCCTTTCTTCCTTTCTTCCTTTCTTCCTTTCTTCCTTTCTTCCTCTCTTCCCTTCTTAATTTCTTCCTTTCTTTCTTTCTTCCTTTCTTTCATTGTTTCTTCCTTCCTTTCTACGTTTCTTATAATATCACGCCTGTATAAGGGTTGGGTTGCAACAACTGGCGAATTGAGGGTGAATTTGCCCAGTTACTGGGTTGTGGATATCAGTAAGCAGACAAAACAAGTAAAATACTGGTACTCTGCTGCATCCGGTTAGACAGATGAAGTAAAAATATATATTTCTTAGAAAATATTTAATATTTTAATGGCGTGGATACAGATGTATTTACCGTGTTTTGTATGTGTGAGATTTATATCTGTTAACATACAGGAAAAGATCGAGTTATAGGAGGAAAAACGACCAAAAATATAACAAAATAAATCTTCCTGTTACTATCTCAATCATCAAAAATCTTCCTACTCCAGTGAGAAGGAAGATTTTTGATGCTTTCATTCCCATAAAACTAGAATCACATCACAGCCACGAAGTGTGCCATAAATAAAATTAATTGAACGCGGACTCCACACATAAAAATGTTTGTATATAAAATTATTCATTGGTGTACTAGGATCTCATGTTTTATTCGACAGTCTTGTTATTCCACGGTCTTGCATCGGGTTTAGTGATACATCCGATATACTTGGTGTAATGTTGTAGTTGTCACACCGTCCTGTATCATTTCGGATAAATGTTTACAATAAAGCTCATCTAAACACAACACAATACAAATTTTTATTCTCACTTCTTCTCTGTTCATGCAGTACGACTGTGGGCTCTAAAAATTTTTCTTTATTCAAGAAACAGGTCAAAGAACATTACCTCTCCACCATCTTGTATTTTTTTATTATAATGTTGTATGTATTTTATATTTTATATAAGTAGTTAAGGTATATGTGTAACTTTATTATTATAACTTAACTATAATTAGTTAAGTTATAATAGTATATTTTAAGTTTCCTTATCAAGGAAGAAATTTCTATTGAAATAAACAGTACCTTTGTGCTCTTCTAACTGTATTCTTTTGTTTTCTCTGTTAAGTGTTTTGTGTGTATATAGATAAATAAATAAAGCTGAGGTTCTAAAAAAGTGAGATGTCAGCAAATTGTCATGAGTTATTGCCCAAACAATTAATGGGATTGATCATGACGAGTCATTTCGGAATTGTTGACAATCACTTTATTTTTTCGGGCTACGGACCTTACCTGACTAAAACTACCTTGGTGGTGTTTTGAGGACTATTAATAAACCAATTTCAGAACTGTCTCTGTACAATGCCTGGGGGCACATTCATTTTTTTTTTTTTGTTTGGTAAATCATCCAATGACTTCTTCCACTCTGAGTGAAGCTGTCTTTTACTGACTAAAACCCACCCGTGTTCCTTCAGTTGCTTGTGCCAGAGCCGCGGCAACCCTCTTTCAAATTTTCCGCGCGCCAGACAGGCATCGGCCCTGGCGGGCGCCATCAGTTTTGCTGACATTATTCAGAAAGCCCGGTCAATTTAATTATTTTAATAGTTTTTAGCATATATTGCCTACTCATATCGGGCATTTTTCAAATTTTCCGGGCATTATGAATAATGCCGTATTAATCACTTGGCCCATAAAATATAAGCAAATATTGCTCTTTTAATAGTATAGGATTATTTTTTATTTAGTATTTCAACTTTTTCCTTCTTCCGCAAAAAGCAATCTTGATGATATTAAGTTTGTATCATACATACAGCAATAATTTACAGCTCACCACAAAAGCAGAATTCATATCTGTTATTACGAAATAGTTCACAATTTCGCGAAAATAATCTTTCGTTTTTTTTCGTTTCTGCCTCCAAAATGGCATTACTTACTTATCCATCTATTTTTGGCCTTGTCGATACAGAGATCCATTCGTCATAATAACTGCAAACTCAAAAGTATTTTAGCCTCAAGGGAATAACATTGAGACACAAATATCTTGAGAGACGAAATACCGTTTTCGTGTGATAATAGATACATCTTTTCTTGTATGAAGTGACTAATGGATCGTTTCGTTTGATGGGGGAAGTGACTGTCTGATAATATGTTTAAGGCTCTATTTGGATAAGCACTTATTTATGTTTCTTAATGATAGTGTCACATTCACATGTAATTTCGAATAAGGGCTAGGTATTGGAGAGACCCTGCCTGTTGCACTGTTTACGACAAATTAATCATTAGCAGACTTCTAATTACTATAGAATGAGTTTTTGTAGTGTAAATATATGTGTAATGACAGTGAGAGAAGGAGGGAGCGAGGCAATGTCAGTGGAGTGATGGTTGGAGTTTGAGAGCTAAGACGAGAGTATGAACTAAATTATTATAAGAAGACTTTTACTGTGACATTGTTAGTAAATAATAATAAACCATTAGTAAACTGTTATTGAAACATTTTACTTGCCCCAAAAGTCCCACATTTATAGATTATTTATTATTAGGTCAAATAATTCGAAATGACTTTGATTTTATCAATACCAATCTGGTTTAACGAGAAAATGTGTTTGCTAAGGCTTGTGTAACCGTGTTGTTTCCGCTTCTTATTCAACAGTTTAATGGAAAAGTCAGTAAAACTATTAAGCCAACGCTCGCCAATATCATCTGGGGATAATTAAATGGAAAATCTCTTTTCTGCCAACACCACAGAAAACTTCGCACAAATTGAAATGTCAAGAGAGTAGATAATAGATCTTAGGTGACGCATAGATCCCATAACTTTTGATACCTACCAACTTCTTGCTAGACATGCTTCGAGAAATCTCGCTTTTATACGATAGAAAACAAAAGCAAAATATTCTTAGGAATAGTTCAAAGTAACTTCGGTGTAAACGACAATGCACTTTGAGTTGTAGAAAAATCTCCTCCCCTCACTCACTTAGTTCGAAGGACACCACCAGGGCATAGAGGCAATCTCACTATTATTATTAGATACAGCGGACACGCAATAACATTTTGTATTGAAACAATAATTAATTACACTGTTACACAGTAATTATTATTTCTTTGTGAAATGAGATACCTAATTATTTCATACAGTTTGATATCGCTTTTCATAATGAGATGGAAAGAACATTGATTCCCACGCTTGCTAGAGTTACGAGGTGACTGACGGCGATGAGGTGGTGACTTTAGACCTTTCAGGTTTCCCAGTGGAGCTGAGTTCTCTCGCTTTGCTCGCTCACTTCAACTCCCGTCATCTCCTTCTAGCCTAACCTACCCGTGTCGGAGTGCCCTAAGCTCCTGAGCTCGCTTCGCTCGCTCTTGGACTTATTTTGTTATATTTGTGAGTTTAACGTTTGTACGCTATGGTTAATTTGCTGTGCAGTCAGTATTTCTGATGTTAAAAAGTATACAAATTATTATGAAAATAAATTGATAGTTGATTATTTATTTGATGTGCAATTAATAACATCCTTAAAAAAACTCGAATGCTAAAAAAATATTAACTGAAAAGAGAAAAACAAATACTAGGTATAATTTATACATTAAATATTACGAGGTGCTGACAGCACCAGCAGCAGCAGTAGATTTTTTAGATTTCCGTTGAGATTAGCCGTCGTGATTAAAATTCGTTCCGGAGGATTTTTGTCTACTATTAACGCTGAAAAGGTCATTGTATTTCCTGGATTTTGTGCTTGAAAAACGGCCTCTAGTCGATTCTGAGTACCCATTAGCTTGATTACATCTTGTACCAAGACCCTGTCATTATGTTGCGAACTTAAGGAAATTATTTAGAACCTTTTCTTAAACTTATGTCGTTTAAAGTTGTAATTCTACCAATAAATATGAATTTCTGGATGTTTGGATGTTCCGGCACCAATCACGTTTCAAGGGACAAAAAGTTGATGGATTTGGAGGTATCTTGGCATACGGTTAGCCCATGACCTGAATTTGGACATGGGTTTCTCTCACCTTAATTTTTTTCCAGATTCTTTCAGCCGTAAACCTAACCAATAAACACTCTCAAAATATTAACACTCTACCTTACCTCCTGTTATATTGGATCTACGTACCCTATCTAGAGCCAGAGTGTATTAACTACAATGTGCGGAGAATCAGAGCGCGGAAGATTTATAGGCGCCGAGCTAGCTACAGTAGAGCTGTCCAGTGCTTCGTGCTAGTGCAAGTTACTGCTGTAAAGGGGGAATTTACTTCCTTTGCTTTTTGAAACTACTGTTAAGAGTCGTTCTAAATAGAAAAAAAAGTCTTTTTTGGAACGAAGTTCCCTATGGCAGCTTGCGGTAGGCGTGATTCGAGATTTTTTTATCTTCATGGAAGTTTTTTGAGTTAGAGCCCCTCCATACGGTTTTCTCTTTCTCTCAGTGTATCTTTCTATGAGCAGGCATAAACGCACACCGTGCGTCAATACGGAATCTTTGAACGTGATTTTCATCCCCATCAAAACGTCGGAGTCTGATTAATTTGAAACTTTGCACACTTATCAAGGACCGATGACAATGCAATAATTTAAATAGTTTGTCTCATGATCCTTATCAGGATCTTCAGTATTAGCGATATTTTTATATCCGATACCCAGTAGTGTATTTGTGCCAAGTACCAATCCGCGTGCTAATGACTTATTTTTTGTTGTATCCGAAGACACAGTAATGCCTTGTGCCAAGTACACGTATTAAATAAATGTTCTGAAGAAACGGCTATAACATACAGAGAAGTCAGTAGAGACGCTAATTACCCACTCCCATCACAAGGAGGAGTTGCGTTAGTAAATTTTCGTTTAAAATACTAAAAAATCACGTTGTAATTGTAAATTGAAAAAAGTAAAAAAATAAATAATAGTTTGAAAAACTAAAAAACAAGCTTTAATAGACAATCAAACTAAAAAGTAGAAAATATTCAACAAGTGTGTTTTTTTATCAAATGTGATTTACAAAAAAATGCATTTTATTGTATAAAATCGCCTGATGTCCATTACTATTATTATATATTATTTTGGTAAAAGTAAAGTAATTTTGAAAATATCTTAAAAAAAACCGGCCAAGTGCGAGTCGGACTCGCGCACGAAGCGTACCGTACCATTATCGCAAAAAAACGGCAAAAACTTCACGTTAGTTGTATGGGAGCCCCACTTAAATATTTATTTTATTAAATTTATAGTATTTGTTGTTATAGCGGCAACAGAAATATATCATCTGTGAAAATTTCAACTGTCTAGCTATCACGGTTCGTGAAATACAGCCTGTTGATAGACGGACAGACAGACAGACAGACAGACAGACAGACGGATCGCGGCGTCGTAGTAATAGGTTCCCGTTTTTACCCTTTGGGTACGGAACCCTAAAAACACCAGTTTTTTTTTTTTTTTTTTTTGATAATCACATTATTCTTAATTTAAATTTATTGAAAATGATTTTCTACTTTTTAGTTCGATTTTCTATTAGAGCGTGTTTTTTTTAGTTTTTTAAACTGTTTTTTTATTGTTGTTAGGTTTGCGTTTGACCACAATCTCTCGTGATGGTAAGCGATAATTTGGTCGACGGTGCCTAAAAGTTTAACTATTAACTTAAAGAATTCCACTCCTTACTTATTGTAACAATACTAAAGGCTTTTTTGTGACTTTCAAAAAAATAACATTTTCATAGAAAACGTTCTTAAAATATTACTTAATCACGTAGAATTGTAAGAGTTTTAGCAGCCGAAGAAGCTATAGAATTTACTTTCCTTTTGTTGCTATTGTAAGAGGGAGCAAAAATGGAGTAGGTACCAACTCCTTTGCCGATAAGAATATTTTTTGCCAACGAAAGGTCGTGTGTTCAACCTCAATCCGTTGTACTTTTGAAGATAACCCAAATAAGTGAGTCGATTTTTTCAAAGAAGAATGAGACTATTTGAAAATAACGTAATTATTATTTTCCACACATAATATGTAGTCAATCGTCAGATAAGAAAAACATCCAAGTGCGTGTCGAATTTCGACACGCACACAACAAAAACGCGAATTTCACAACCAACTTGATGTTGCTGTTTGGTACGGATACCAAACAGCAACATCAAGTTGGTTGTGAGTTGTAATAGCAAAAAATCCGGCCAAGTGCGAGTCGGACTCGCGCACGAAGGGTTCCGTACCATCATCGCAAAAAAACCGTAAAAAATCACGTTTGTATGAGAGCCCCACTCAAATATTTATTTTATTCTGTTTTTAGTATTTGTTGTTATAGCGGCAACAAAAATACATCATCTGTGAAAATTTAAACTGTCTAGCTATCACGGTTCATGAGATGCAGCCAGGTGACAGACGGACAGACAGACAGACAGACGGACCGCGGTGTCTTAGTAATAGTCTAATAATAGGGCCCCGTTTTTACCCTTTGGGTACGTAACCCTAAAAAATTAAGGAATTCCAAAAAAAAAAACTGATTTATCAATATTGGTATTTGTTGGTATAAAATATACGTAATAACAACATTACCACTAAATTTACAAGTTAATAGGTCAATGGGAAGTTAAAAATTCTTCAAAACAAAAATTTTGTAAAACAGCCTGACTTTGTTGGCTTGTCATTCCTTTGTTTTCTAATATTTTTTAAAACAATAAATACGGTATTAATCTACTCAACTAATTCTAAACAATGATACCCCACTCGATGAGGTAGGTAAATTTTTATTGGCCCCTTAAAAACATTTAAAAATATTTTTTGTTATAATAATATTTTTTATTAGTGACAACAATAAAACTCTTCGGGTACGGAACCCTAAAAACTATTATTTTAAAGACAAATGCATCGTTATAATAACTGTTAAGTTCATCATGATTCATGTTGATGTTGAGAACATGCAGATCTATACTTATTATTATAATATAATATTATAAAGAGGAAATTTTTGTTCGTTTGTAATAGGCTCCGAAACTACTGGACCGATTTAAAAAATTCTTTCACCAATAGAAACCTACATTATTCCTAAGTGACATAGGCTATTTTTTTATCACGAAATCGGATCCTGTGGGGTGGCCCACGGGAGCGAAGCCGCGGGCAACAGCTAGTATTTAATAAAAAGATAAAATAACTATCGCCACAATAATATACCAGCATAATATCATGCAGATATTTATTTACTATCAAAAGTCTTTGTTTGTTTTTATTTGGAAGTTTGGGTACAACAATTTTAACAGTCACAGCAAGTCTTCGGTAGTATAGTGGTAAGTATCCCCGCCTGTCACGCGGGAGACCGGGGTTCGATTCCCCGCCGGAGAGAATCTTTTGCTATTGTATTATTTGTTTACTTTCTGCTTTACTGGCCAATTTTTTTAGCCCCTGACGCGTCGTTCGCACACCATTTTTCTATTGTCTCTGTTATTAGATGCTCAATGGGTAGTCAGATATTTTTTTACTGAAAAATAATTTAATAGACTGTCTGACATATTTAGTGTATAAAAGCTGTGGAACCGCCATGTTATTTATTTTTGAGTTATAAGTTAAGGAAGAATCAGCCTTGAACAAACATTATCCACTTATCTTAACATTGTTCATCAGTGCACCCAGCAAATAATTAATAACCGTAGAATACAATTTATTCACTGTATTATGCAACTATTACCATAAAAAGTATGATTTTCTAAACAAATAACACAAAAATAAATATTCGAAAAATACAAAAAGATTCTCTCCGGCGGGGAATCGAACCCCGGTCTCCCGCGTGACAGGCGGGGATACTTACCACTATACTACCGAAGACTTAGAATCACTTGCGAAATTATTGTTCTGTACCTGCGCGCAACGTCGCCATGATGACGTCATATTACATATTGATAAACGACAAAACAGTCGTATTTCTACATAGTCAAAATGAAATAAGCGCCATTCATGGTTACGCTCGCGCTCATATAATACGCCTTATGTAAAGGCAAAGTTTTATCACCTTCAAGTTCGTTTATCAATTGATTTTGATATAGAAAGGAATGTGACCTTCCTTGTTTACAAGTTTTATTTTTTAAGCAAATACATTAAAATATTTTGTATTGATTTGTTCTACCACGTGGAAGTAACTTGCTTTCTTTCTCAGAGTACATTTTTACATTTTCTTATAGAATTTATAATTTTCGTTTCGTAATATAGGAAAAATGGATTGAATATTGCAATAACAACAAAGACAAAAGAAGGAACACCTGTTAAAACTATAAACCATTAAACTACATCCAACTAAATGCTCGTCAAAAACTGGAAGTAAGACAAGAAAACTCCTTCATAACAAACTTACTAACTACGGTTCGTCATTATAACTTTTAGCATCGGTCATTATGGTACAAACAAAGTTCCTAGTACTTGTTCAAAAGTTGTACAACTTTTCTGCTAACGATGTCTCTGGCATTGGACATTTTAATTCTCATTTTAGCAAGAAGCATCCATGTCAACTTTATTAGGGCACACGGCGAAAAATGGAACTATAATTTAGCGTACTGAATTTGACAGTTTACTTAGCAAGTGGCGTCGCTGTAAGCGGAGAGGTTTTTTTTTTAATATATTTTGGCTTCGCACGGTTTGTGCATTTAGCCAGTGTCAAGTTTAGAATAGAAGTTCTAGTTTCTTTAGATTTTAGTCGTCCAAGTTAGGCCCCAATAAAATGGCGGTAACTTTATTGGAAGCTTCTACGGAGTTTTGTCGACACCATGTACAAACTCTTGTTTTACCGCTGTGTTTTACTTGCCCACACTCGTGCACGTTCACTAACATTATTAGAATAAAAAACCACCATTTGTACACTATTAATATTCAATTTAACACAATTATAGGAAAATAAAACAGAGAAGCAACATAGACGCCATCACGTTCCCGCCAAAACTCCCGGTGAGGTTATTTTGGTAAAAAAAAGTTTGACAGGTGAAGAGTTTGTGCGTATGTGTCAACAGATGGCATTGTTTAAATTACTGATATATGTCGCTGAATTGACAAGTTTTTAGGGTTCCGTGCCCTAAGGGTAAAATCGGCACTCTATTACTAAGACTCCGCGGTCCGCCTGTCTGTCTGTCTGTCCGTCTGTCACCAGGCTATATCTCATGAACCGTGATAGCTAGACAGTTGAAATTTTCACAGATGATGTATTTCTTTTGCCGCTTTAACAACAAATACTAAAATCAGAATAAAATAAATGTTTAAGTGGGGCTCCCATACAACAAACGTGATTTTATTGCCGTTTTTTGCGATAACGGTACGGAACCCTTCATGCGCGAGTCCGACTCGAACGCTGGTTTTTTAACGGTGATTGGAAATAATAAGTGGTGGATTAAGGCCAATTCCTCTCACAGAGATGAGGCCTTTGTCCCAGCAGTGGGCACATTAAAAGGCTGATCATGATGATGGTGGAGTTCCATTGTGATACTAACCCCGAGTTTCTCAGCTCTAAATTATCGCAGAATTAATGTGACAATTTGTCAAGCACGCGTTATCTGCTGTGATTGGTTGAATAAATTTTCAACAGCCAGTCACAGCAGATAACGCGTGTTTGACCATTTGTCACATTAAACGTGCGATAATTTAGAGCTGAGAAACTTGGGGTAAAGAGAACAAACACGTCATCATTTTTTTTTTTTTTTTTAAATAACGTTGCCCCACACTAGGAATTTATTCCTGTATCGTGGGTGCGTTTACAAACATATAAACTCACATACACAACACCCAGAGCCGGAACAACTATATGTAGTTCATACAAATATTTGTTCCGTGCGGGAATCAAACCCGCGACACGCAGCGCAGCAGTCAATCGCTCAACCACTGCGCCAACCGTGCACTGGGGGTGCACGGTTGGCGCAGTGGTTGAGCGATTATTACGATCATTATCAAAACCAAGCTTAGTAAAGTACAACATCAAATATTTTTGCAATGCGATTATGACACGCGTGACTACAACTATTTGCTATAACGTTTTGTGTAGGCGCAATGATGGTCCCTCTTAATTATGGTTACACTTGTCGACGACGGCACGATCTATTTTGTGGGCGGGGTCTAATGCCTGCTATCTCATCCGACAACTCGTGCGAAGGAGACAGATGCTGTGATGAGCAGTAAGAAGCTAGTTCGCGTACGAATTAGCACTTTTGCAAGTTTGTAGCGAAATGGATGATGATTTAGGACGAAAACGAGCTCGCGAAATTTTATAAACTGACCTTTGGTAAGACGCCGACCATACAGGGATAGATTAGTAGTTCAACAATCCAAATAATTTTATTTTGAAAATATACATTTAGTAGTTTCTTCATGATATCTAGACAGATTTGAAAACATACATTTAGTAGTTTTTTTATGATATCTAGACAGATATCATGAAAAACTACGAAATTTATATTTTCAAAATAAAATGATTTGCATTGTTGAACTACTAATCTATCCCTGTATGGTGACCGTTTTGCAATTTTCCTTCTTCTTATGGTATTTATTGCCGCCCAAAGATGCATTAAAATTAGTGTAGAAATTTTGAACTTTCGACGCTCATAACTTTCAAATACTTAGATTTTTTTACTTTTTTGTTTCCATACAGGGCTAAGATAATGATGAGACAAATTGATATTTTATTTTTATTTTGAACGTACATCGTCAAACAGTGGAGTAATCCCTAGACTACGTTTGAATGGAAGAATTATCGAATAACCTTAACACTATCTTTTCTTTTTCTTCTATAATAATATCATCTTTCAACCATATTTATCTTGACTTTCCCCCATCTGTCTTTATTTACCCATCAACGATGATTGAGAAGACGAACAATTGTTCATCTTAACGTTTCATTCTATACTCATCCATGGCATCAATGTATCATTTTTATAGTGTGCACTCGACGTTAAAAGGGTGCTTTTTGATGGACGACCTTACAGCAATATTCCCCAATTAACGATCCCTTCAAAACATTACAAAATAAACCTTACGAAAGAGGTAATAAAGTTGAAACAAAGTGTAACAATATCTTTGTAGAAAAAAGGGGGCAGTAGACACAAAACGATAAGCGATTGGCTGTCAATGTCAGTCATAGTACATTTTCTTTGTCGCTTAGTTGGTTCCAATTTGGGTCAAATCTCATTTCTAACAAGGTCATTTGGGGTGACAAGTTGGGCCAAGTTTGTAGCCAGTATGTGGCAATGACGTAACTGTGAGAGAGAAATATCAGATGGATAAAATGAAACGTGTTTGCGTCAAGAAATTGTATTGATAGCCTTAAGGTATAATTCCGAACCACGCTGCACGCAGCAGTACTGCCGCGACACTACTGGTCCCCATACAATTTCTATAAGCTTATATGAAATTACATTCCGAGCTAGGCAGCAATGTCGCGGCAGCAATGTAGCGGCAGCAGTGCTACGCTTCAGTGTCACCCTACCGCCGCGACAGACCAGTAGTGACGCGTCTGCCGCGGCAGCGATTGTACCTACGTGACTGTTTACAAGTAATTTGGCACCAAAAAGATGAATTTCTCTGATTTAGAAGAGGATCAATTAATAAAATCAAACTAAATCTTGTCAATTCAAAGCAACTGAATAAAAACACAACAGCGCAACACCACGAACAGCGCAACACTGCCGCCTTGCTCGGAATCAGCGCAGCAGGCAGCACTGCGGCAACAGCACTGCTGCTTGTTGCCGAGTTCGGAATCATACCTTTACATCAGCCAGTATATGATAATAATAGAAACGCAAATTGTAAATTTTCAACGCATACCGTTTTCAGACTATTAAATAGACCTACCTAAAGTTTTCTTCTGATATTTGCTTTAGGCCTTCAGTCCATTTAAGCGGAATGAGAAACCTTACAATACCGACCTAGCATTGCAGAGCAGTTTAGCGGAGTGTCGCTATCCACTGAAGCGAGCGGGACGTGAATTTAGTGGAACACTGTTCGTTAATGTTTTACTAAAGCTATATATAGTTATATCGACTTCCCTCTCTTATGTAGAAGTTGGTGGCTTATTGCTAACACCTCCGACTTGTGAACTGTAAGACGTTGGTAGAAATGCTATAATATAACACCAAAGTAAATTTTATTGCATGTCAATATGTCAAATTCCGACCGCAAACCGAAAGACGCAGCGTTAGAAGCCCTCCCTCTAGGTGGACCGGTGACTTGGGAATCCTGGGACCGAAAATTGTGGCGACACTTGGGGGAAGCCTTGGGGGTCTTTTGGCTGAAATGATGATAATAATGCCAAAAATAATAAGCCACCACTTCTCATGAAACTGAATGAAATGTTTATAAATCAAAGGCATTAACTTTGAGATATCATA
The DNA here is from genome assembly GCA_948252205.1 of Orthosia incerta. Classification (NCBI taxonomy): domain Eukaryota; kingdom Metazoa; phylum Arthropoda; class Insecta; order Lepidoptera; family Noctuidae; genus Orthosia; species Orthosia incerta. The sequence goes on along the minus strand of OX411764.1, from coordinate 13,465,746 downwards.
TCATGCAATAACCCTTCCCCCCTCCCCCCACTGGAATCACAATGTGGATTTGGTACAGTAAGGTCGTGCTACCTTCTTAGTTCCTTGATTTGGGACTATAAGGACGTGTTACCTTCTTAGTTCCTTGATTTGGTACTGTAAGGACGTGCTACCTTCTTAGTTCCTTGATTTGGGACTGTAAGGACGTGTTACCTTCTTAGTTCCTTGATTTGGGACTGTAAGGAAGTGCTACCTTCTTAGTTCCTTGATTTGGGACTGTAAGGACGTGTTACCTTCTTAGTTCCTTGATTTGGGACGGTAAGGAAGTGCTACCTTCTTAGTTCCTTGATTTGGGACTGTAAGGACGTGCTACCTTCTTAGTTCCTTGATTTGGTACTGTAAGGACGTGCTACCTTCTTAGTTCCTTGATTTGGGACTGTAAGGACGTGTTACCTTCTTAGTTCCTTGATTTGGGACTGTAAGGAAGTGCTACCTTCTTAGTTCCTTGATTTGGGACTGTAAGGACGTGTTACCTTCTTAGTTCCTTGATTTGGGACTGTAAGGAAGTGCTACCTTCTTAGTTCCTTGATTTGGGACTGTAAGGACGTGTTACCTTGTTAGTTCCTTGATTTAGTACTGAAAGGACGTGCTACCTTCTTAGTTCCTTGATTTGGTACTGTAAGGACGTGCTACCTTCTTAGTTCCTTGATTTGGTACTGTAAGGTCGTGCTACCTTCTTAGTTCCTTGATTTGGTACTGTAAGGACGTGCTACCTTCTTAGTTCCTTGATTTGGTACTGTAAGGACGTGCTACCTTCTTAGTTCCTTGATTTGGTACTGTAAGGACGTGCTACCTTGTTAGTTCCTTGATTTGGTACTGTAAGGACGTGCTACCTTCTTAGTTCCTTGATTTGGTACTGTAAGGACGTGCTACCTTCTTAGTTCCTTGATTTGGTACTGTAAGGACGTGCTACCTTCTTAGTTCCTTGATTTTGTACTGTAAGGACGTGCTACCTTCTTAGTTCCTTGATTTGGTACTGTAAGGACGTGCTACCTTCTTAGTTCCTTGATTTGGTACTGTAAGGTCGTGCTACCTTCTTAGTTCCTTGATTTGGTACTGTAAGGTCGTGCTACCTTCTTAATTCCTTGATTTGGTACTGTAAGGACGTGCTACCTTTTTAGTTCCTTGATTTGGTACTGTAAGGACATGCTACCTTCTTAGTTCCTTGATTTGGTACTGTAAGGACGTGCTACCTTCTTAGTTCCTTGATTTGGTATTGTAAGGACGTGCTACCTTCTTAGTTCCTTGATTTGGTACTGTAAGGACGTGCTACCTCCTGCCAGCTTAAAATACATGATTTTGGCACATTAATCATAATTTCGAACGCTAGAAAATATTGAAACTATTTTTGTTTAGTTTTTCTGGTGACTTCTGTAAGAGCCGCCTTAGGGAAGGCACGGTGAAGTAATTTAGTCAATTTTAAAGTTCTATATTCTTATCATTAGAGCTCCCTGAGCTAAGTCCTCACAGTACTGTAGGTACAGTCAAGGGTCAAAAGTGCAGTCATACTCTCCCAAAACACAAATGACTAGTTTTTGTAGAAGAAGTTAAATTATCCACAACTGATTTAATATTTTGTATAGAAATTAAAGTACAGATTATTCCTACTACGAAAATTTGAAATTCTGCCTAAAAAAAAATGCCATTTCTTTTTTGGTAGAGTGTGACTGCAATTTTGACCCTTATAGTACCTCTAGTACCTCTAGCTCCCTCTAACAGAGTAGAAGCCTCTGCGCCAACAGAGGGTACCCACATTACTAGCTGATTAGGTATCTGTCTTATACATCGCTGACATCGGTTTAGTAAACATAGTTAGAAATGCTAAACCATAAGTTTGAAATCGCAAACCCGCCTTGATCAAGTATGGCGTTTAACTCTAGTGCCTTCTCCGTATGAGAGAGCCTTTGCCTTGCCGTGGAACTCTTACAGGCTGGTGTTACTTCTCTTGAAACCGTGAATGAAAAGTCCATATTAATTGCGTTAAGTGTTGAAAGAGAAGGAGCGGACTATAAATCAGCATTGCCCAGCGTTGTGGCTAAGCTACACATTGATCTAACCTAGAGATCGCGCGTCTGCGAATGAGAATTGCAAAATTTTGTATCTTTCCTTTGTTCAAATAAATGTAATATGCGAAAAAAAATTGAGGTTCATCTGAAAAATACAATCATACACGTATCATACTTGTTCTATACTATATATTTATAAAAGTTATCAATCACAAGGGCAAATATCTTGCTTATGAATTGAACACATTGAACATGTACCATCTTTTTATAATATACTAGCTGTTCCCCGCGGCTTCGCTCCCGTGGACCACCCCACAGGACCCATTTTCGGGATCAAAAAATAGCCTATGTCACTCAGGAATAATGTAGCTTTCTATTGGTGAAAGTTTTTTTTAAATCGGTCCAGTAGTTTCGTAGCCTATTCGGTACAAACAAACAAACAAACAAAAAAATCTTTCCTCTTTATAATATTGGTATAGATATAAATTAATGCGAAAAATACACCGTAAAATACAAGTAAAAAATTAAACTTACGTAAGATTCAACCGAAGATCCGCAAGGAAAGTTTCTGTATTTTATTGAAAAATACAGTTACGTTTGAAAGATACATGTAGGTATTTTACATGTTATTTTTAACGCTAGTCTGGATTGAGGGCCCATGTAATTTTATCATAACAGTTTTAATTCCCGTTTAAGAAATTCTAGGCCCATTGCTTTAAGTTTTTAATTTTTTTTACTAATTTCCCTTTTATTCTTTCGTTTCGCAACACGAAAATAAATATTAAATGTAATGTTTGGTAATAAATGTTTTCTTTCTTTCATAAATCGAAAGCATTTAGGTACCTCTCTATGTGATATTATCATGCGAAACCCCCGGCATACACATTGTGTACCTAAGCACTCAACAAAAGTATACAGACTAACTTATCGTATAAGTAACCCAACGTAGCAGTCGCCGAGCTAGTTTTCTGATTTTACCGAAGATGAGAACTAAGTTTGGCAAAAAAAAATTAACATTTTGAAGGAGCATAATTATATAACAAAATACCCCTCATGTATAAAAAGGTTGCACTCATACAATGTATTCAAAACTCAATAAGGTGCTCAATAATCACAAATAACACCGTTTCTTAAAGCTGAATGCATTGGATGGGTGCATCATAATTGCTGCCGTGACTTCTGTGACGAATTTTATATAATTTACTTAAAGCATTGTTCTCATGTAAGTGACTTTGTGTCTTTTTTGAGATTAATAGTAGTTTATGCAATGGTCATATAATAGGGGTTATTAAAACACGAGCTTGGGTTTATCACATGAAGCGAAGCCGAATGTGATAATATTAACACGCGAGTGTTTTAATACCTAATTAGTTGCCGTTGCATACACTACTTTATCTTCACTCTTAAATTTGAAATAAAACAAAAGTGGAAACGGAAAATTATGTGGTATGGCGGGCAATTTAGATTCTCATTGCGCATGACAGCGCACCGCGCGCCTCCATAGACATGACACTACTTTTCGACAGTAAGTCAAGGAGCCTATAAACGGCAATAAATTAAAAAGTAAAAGTGTGCTATAAAAATTTAAAAGTTATTTTATGATGCAGTTGCTAAAAAAAGTGCTGGAAAATGTTGCACTGTAATGGTTTTTTTTTTTTATTTTACATATCCACGAATATAAAGTACATGTTTATACAATATTTCTTGAATTCATATTTGGAACATTACGTTGTGAGTGTAGATAAATATCCTTAATCCTAAGTATTAGAAGGTATTAGGTTGATACCTAAATTACCACCTGCAGTCGCACACAGAAAAGTAACCTGAAAGCACACAGATACACATACCTACCTACATTACTGGCTGATTAGATTATGTACATTTTTAAGGATTGATCTATCATGCTATTGTACTAAACTAAGCTAAGAAATTCCACATCGTATTTTCACGATATAGGAAGCTAAAAACCACACCATTTTCCAACACTAAAACACCGTATATAATTATCATCCTCGCATCCTCCGGGTATTGGCTCCTAAATTATCGGGACCCGAGAACAGATGTACCGAATGGCCCCGAATGGTCCCGAATAGCCCCGAGGTCGTTTTTACGACTACAATTGACTTTTAAGATTAAAACGGCCGCGTTTGCGAATCATATGTGGTTATAGTAAAGTTTTATGGCAGAGATATTGGATGAATGCTCGGGTTTATTAGCAGGGTTTTTTTAAGGTTCCGTAATAAAATAATAAGGATGTAAGAAACCCTTATAGTTTCGCCAAGGTCCTCCGATTAACCGTTGTTTAATTCAAACTCTTGTTGCTAAAAAGCTGTAATTTGGATTTAGATAAACTTTCAAAATGGATGTAGAGGAAGGAAGGCACATGTCCCGCGGCGCTAAGGGGCTACTCCTCACCGAGACTAAGCCAACAGGTCCATCGATCCCGCAAGAATCTGTCGACATGTTGGATAGATTATAAGAAGGCCTACGACTCTATATCCCCTTCATGGCTCATGAGAATGCCGCAGTTATACAAAATAGATGCAATTCTACTCGTCTTCTTTGATTCACATTATGGGGAATGGAACTTCTTTATCCAGGTAGCAGACCGATTCAAGGGAATGATGAACCTGAATAGAACTTCGTAAAAGCTGATAGAGAGAAACATATCAAATATTTTGACTTAGCACAAGACTTTGTCGTTAAGTATGGACTCGTAGGTATTATTTTACACCAATTATAATTTTAATTATAATTGTAATATGAATTGAATTGCGCATGATTCAGTTAACATGTGAAACCATTTTACAATTAATATAGTATTTAAACGACCGAAAATAAATTCGAACTAAAGGTGTAAAAATACTGAATATGGCTTACTGAAATACTAAGTGAGCGACAAACAGTGGGCGAATACAAATGTTTAAAACAGCGATTTGAAAATAAAAGTTTGTCGACAGAGCCACGCTACGTGGGGCTCCTTTTTCTGTCTGCAGCGTCTAAAGTAACCTAACATGGAGGAGATGACGGGAGCTAAGTTCGCTCGGTTTGCTTGCTCACTTCAGCTCCCGTCATCCCCTTCGAACCTAACCTATACGTGTCGGGGTTCTCTAAGCGCCCGAGCACGCTTCGCTCGCTCTTGGACTAATTCATTGAAAACATGAATACACCCGATCTCCCGTGCTGCACAACGATGTCGCCTCAATGGTTGTTCAACTATTTTAAAAAGAATAATATGCTAAAATATAAAAAAAATATCCCCAAATACAATTTAAGTATGTAACAATATTATTACCGCAGTTCATAAAAACCTACTCAAACCGGATAAATACTTACTTACTTAGTATAATAGTCGCCCATTCAGTATATTTTTCGCTCGATTAATAATTTCCCTTTTACAAATATTAGAATTATTATTTCAAATGGTAGATCGGTCGACAAGATTTAGACACACAGCAAAATCTGACATGCTAGCAGTCTATCTCTTCGTCTATTATAAGCGAAACTCAAGGAAAACTTTAGAGGCGTATCTACCGCGTCAGTTTCCACTGTGAGCTATTAATTCACTCACATCTTGTGCCGGATTAATTCATCAGCCGACCAATCCACTGAGTGACGCTAGCGTGGCTGTAGATTACTAGATACGCCGCGCGAGGATAAAGTAGGTCGAATTTTTCAAGTGTTTTGAAGAAGTTTGACAAGAAATGGAAATAAAAGCAATTGCTGCCGAAGTCTGTGTGTGCTTAGGTCACCCCGACGCGGATAGGTTAGGTTTCGAAGGGGTTGACGGGAGCTGAAGTGACCGAGAAAAGCGAGCGAACTCCTTCATATTAAGTTACACTAGACCCTGCAGACAGAAACAGGAGCCCCGCAATTGTTGCTAAAATAATAATATTTTGAGGTAACTATTTTGCTGTGCAATCAGTATTTTTGATTGGAATTCGGATAATTTTTGGATACAAAAAGTAATTTTATTGATTTGCGTTTAAATAATACCCATTCTTATAATAGTATTTTTTTGTACTTAAGTGGCAGTGGGCAGGGCACTTTGCTCGCAGAACGGATGGCCGATGGGGCCGAAAAGTTCTGGAATGGCGACCGCGAACCGGAAGACGATATGTTGGAAGGCCTGCCACTAGGTGAACCGATGACCTGGTTAAGGTTGCGGGAAGGTGCTGGATGCGAGACGCACGGGATCGGCCAATGTGGCGACGCCTGGGGGAGGCCTATGTCCAGCAGTGGACGTCTTTCGGCTGAAATGATGATGACGATGATGTTTTTTTTTTTGTGATTTTGCTTATCTCGTGTCTCCTGTGCGGGTAACAAATAAATAATAAATCTTCAAATAGTGGTCAAACGCAAGCATGTGTTTATTCGTTAGTATGTAGAAATCAAGGAATAATACATATTATGTTAGCATTTTTTGCGAATTAAAAACTTTTCATCTTCGTAAGGTTCACGGTCGTGAAATTAAATATTTGTTCATCGTCCTAAAAATCTAGTGTATAAAGCATTGTTTCCCTTCACCCTGAAGAGTCCCCATTAACTTAACTTATTTGACCGACATAATTATACAAATTCTATAAAATCAGTGGAACTGGTAGATCGTCTGGCGTTTCAGAAACACGTCCCATAAGTCTTATGTCGCGATATAGTTTCTTATCATTGGGCCATTTAACCTAGTGGTATATTACATAGAATTTTCTATCAAGAGTAGACCTAATCAGGCGATGGTGTATTGGGAACAAGCGTTAGAAAGCTTTCCTATCTGCCACAACTATCTTTTTTCTTATTGCTTGGAGAAATGCTCATGCATACTGCACTAACTAATACATTGTGTTCTTTTTTTTATATTGTTGTTGTTTAGTCTAAGTTTTTTTATGTTTGTGTTGTGTGCTCTGGCTTGTGACAAATAAATGTGTTTTCTTTCTTTTTTTTTAACACGGGGAGATAATGCAGTTATGTGGGTCTCCAACCCACTAAAACTCCACGGTGTCCTCCTGTGCCGCTTATGGCGAGAACACGGGTACGCGTTAGCACTCACCGGGAACCCGCCGCGGATGTCCGTCACCGGACCCTCCTCTGGGATCTGCCACTTCTAGATTTGTACATCAATGTGTAGCATCAAAATGTAACGTGGCAGAGTAATTTATAGGCCTCTCAAAGAAATCAAGGCTGCATTTAGATAGCAGTAGTCCAATTTAGTGATTGATTACAGATTGGATATTCATTAGTTTGATCCTATCTATTGTTAATGGGAGAAATCTCTTGAGGATAATTTTGAGTACAAGTGTGGATGGTTGGTATGATATATATAGAGGTATACGGAATAGGGTGAAAAATTCCGCAACCTGCATTGAAAGGCAGGATTCTTCGACAAGATGGTTGATGTATCTGGTCACTATTGTCAGCAACTGCCCCGATGGTGTTTGAAAAGGTATATGTTTAAATCGGGTTTATTAAGTGCAGTAACTTAGTAGAATGTATCCAATATTCAGTCCCTTCAAAACTACCCAGACATCCCATCACAAAATTACTCCATATTCCATTCCGCAAAATCAACCTAGGCCTCAACCCTCCTCTTTCGCATGTGTAGAAGCTATAATAGTTTTTGTACTTGTACAACACCAGATACTGACTTACACGGTGTTTCACTCAATAAGATTAGAAGAGCAGTCTCGGAGGTGCGCAAATCCTTCAACTAAGGCTAATTACAAACATATACATCCTACCTCTATTTTTTATTTTGTCTGTTTTTCATTTTGCATGTTTTCATTTTTACAATTTTTTTTAACTTTACATTAATATTTTGAAATTTTAAATAATTTTGTGTTTCTGACCATATGGTTTAAGCTGCGTATACCTGTAATAGGCATACATACCAGCACCTTTATTATTTCTTTGTTTACAACAAACTGTTCTGTATGTAATGCTGTTGGTGTACCTTCTAATAAATAAATCGCAAGTAGATCTTTGTTTGTGCGATGTAGGATTTGTTTCATATGTGGCGGCTCTTTTTGTATTTCATATGTGGCGGACGGCGGTATATATATACAGCAATGAGAATGGCAATAAAGTTTGTCGCACCGGTGAAATCGTCCTCTAGTCATGGTAAGGGCATATGATGCGGAGGAATGAAGAAAATGTCGAAAGGAAAAGTTATTCACACTCCTTGATCGATCACTATCTTTCCCTCAGTGCAGTGGTTTACAACATTTATTTTTTCAAATGCTGCTTTAATGATGGTCGGGTGCTGGCATGTGCTACTGCTTATCATAAAATCTTGGGTTTAATGCCCGTGTGGAGCATAGTAAAATGGAGATTTACATTTCGACTTTCGCAATAATAACTAGCGAGTTAATTGCGTAAGTGAATTCATCAAGGCGAAGGATTTGATCCCATCAATCGACGGTTGGTCGTGGGCGTGCGAGATGAAAGACGCGTTGTATATTTCCGTCTTTGTGATTGACTGGGACAAATCATTCGCCTTGCCGAATTCACTTACGCAATTAGGCTGCAGGAGTCCGGATTAAAGCTTGCAAAGTCAAAAATTCTATATCTAGTCTTATATCCTAATTAAAATAAAGAATTTTAACTCAAAGTTTGATGACAAAAATTAAGATTTATAAGTAATAATTATTGATTCTACCTCCCATTCGGAAAAGTAGTTTGTTATGGAGAAGAACGGACAAGTAATCCCACAATTACTCTTTAAAAAAAAATGTTTTACAAAACATACATTAATTAATATATACGTGAGGACGATTCACCGATAATAACACTACATACTATACTACGTATAGAAATAATAGTAGTTTATGCAATGGTCATATAATTAGAAATTAAACGAACTTACCTAAGTGAAGTTCCATTTTAATTGTACGAACTGCATAGTCTCGAAATGATAAAGAACACATGTAGTAGTCGTATCCGCTAGCCGTCTGTCACGATTTTTTTGAGCTCAAATACTCAGTACCCACCCCAACTCTAGAATCTACCTTGCGAGGGCACAACACTATAACAGTCATTTAGTTCAGAGATTCAGCCTAAAAACTTAGGTACATTGAATATTTTACGACAAACATTTCTTGTTTACAGGGTAGATATTATTTTTAAATAAGTTTGGGGGGGTTGGGTTATAGGTTATCATTTCGAGACTATGCAGTTCGTACAATTAAAATGGAACTTCACTTAGGTAAGTTCGTTTAATTTCTAATTGTACTTCACTGCATAGTCTCTTCATGATAAAGAACACATGTAGATGTTCAGAGTGTCGTAAAATAATTATAACATGCATAGAAAATATTTATATTTTTATTACTTAAGTATGTTTAGTTTAAATAACCATAATTTTAAGCAATCGAACTTAAAACAATAGATAAATTTTCATCAGTAACAACCTCCCTATTATAAAACTGAGCAAAAATTCTCGAAGAACTGCTCCAACCAGCTGTTCTTCTAATGGTATCAATGCTGACACCCAGGCGCTTAGCCGCCGAGCTGGCTGCGTGTCGTGTGCTGTGTGCTGAAAATATCGACACGTCTATTCCGCTCCTTTCCAGAGTAGTCTTGATCCAGCGGCTAAGCGTCTGAGGCGTCACCGGTTTGTGAGGTTTTTTATAGGCAATAAAGAGGTTGTCGCAGTCTCTTAAACATGACGTACGTTCTAAATAATTAAGTAAGGCACTGGCCGGACAAATTTTAGCATTGCTTGTAAAAAATGGTAACATCAGATTTGGCTGTACACTGCCTGGCCTCGACGTTTTAATAAGATCTGGTATTTTAATATATACTTTTTCAGGTAAAACTTGAATGTTGGTTATCTTAATAAGGGAAAATGTTTGAACTCTATGGGCTGTTACAATTGCTAAAAGGGTAATTAATTTTTTTGAAATATCTTCTAGAGATAGAAGATTATTTTCGCAGCTTTGAGTTAAATAATTGAGAACAATTGATGGATCCCAAGTAATATCGTACTTAGGATGCGGTGGGCGAAGTCTAAATACTCCTTTCAAGAAACGGGAGATCCTATCGTCATTGCATATTTTTGAACCTATAATAAGAGATAAAGCTGACCTGCAACAGTTTATGCTACTATAAACTGCACCATCGTCATATAATTTTGATAAAAATGCCAGAATATGTGGCACTGATGTTTGTTGGTAATCTAAATTAAATTTAAGACAGTATTCATACCACTGCTTCAAGAAAGTACTGTACTGTTTGAAAGTATTTTCGGATAACGAGGCCAGCATGACAGTCATTGGGCCCGCAGACACGCCGCGTCTTGCAAGCGCTTCCCTGACAAGCGCGCGGCAACCAGGATAAGACGTTGGCGAAATTGGAGATTGCTGGAATAAGATTTTAGCAAGTTATCACAGGGGCCAAAGCGTATAGGTTTAGAAATAGCAATTCTGTGAAATACCGGGTACCAAGGCTGTGTTGGCCAGTCTGGTACTACCACTATACCCTCCGATTGTTCAGAGATTATCTTTTGCAGGACTTTTGTAATCAAGACAAAGGGAGGAAAAGCATAGAAGAAGTATGGCTTCCATGATAAAGTGAAAGCATCAAGCTTAAAAGCATCAGGATCATTTTTCCATGCCACATACAAATCACACTTAGCATTAGCCCGAGTAGCAAATAAATCTATTTCTGGGACACCATATGCTCTTACAATAGACTTATAATAATCATCATTCAGTTCACATTCAATATCAGAATGGGCTTTTCTAGACTCTGTATCTGCAGTCACATTCTGTGTAGATTTTATATAAGATGCAAACAAATAAAGTTTTCACTTTTCACACCATTGCCATATTTGCCTAGCAACAGAACATAAATGTGGGTGTTGTATGCCACCCATGCGGTTTATGTATGAAATAGCTGTAGTGTTATCCACGCGTAGTAGAATCTCACAGTTTTGAAGGTTGTTAGTAAAAGCTTTAAGAGCAAGGAAAGCTGCTGTTAATTCTAAGTAATTGATGTGCTGTTGTCTTTCCTTTTCATTCCACAACCCTGCAGCTCTTTCATTACCGCATGAGGCACCCCAGCCAGTGAGCGAAGAGTCTGAAAATATTTCAAGGATGTAATTACTGCATTTTATCTTGCTGACATCTGTGTCAATGTGTGAAAACCACCACTGAAGGTCAGGTATTAATTTTTCTGATAAGGGCATGAGTTTTTCAATATTATTATTATACTTGTTTAAATAAAGAAATTTTTGTCTTTCCATTTCTTTTGTGTACAAAAAACCATAATCTATAGCAGGACATGCAGCTACAAGTAATCCAGTCAGATGTGCAAGTTCTCTTATTTTACAAAATTTTAAAGATATTTTTTTTTGAATTTCTTGTTTTATAATAAGTCTCTTTTTAGTAGGCAAAGAAATAGTGTATTCTTTAGAATTGAATTTAAAACCTAAAAATGTAACACACATACTGGGTGATAAAGAACTTTTTTCTTTGTTTATTATAAATCCCAGATCAGATAAAGTTGTAATGGTTTTTTGTACATTTATGCAACAATCATCATATGTACTACTGGAGCACCATAAATCATCTAAGTATATAACCGATATGAATCCCATTGATCTAAGATGTTGCACTACTGGTTTTAAAATCTTTGTGAACACATAAGGGGCAGTATTAAGCCCAAATGGGAGAACCTGAAACTCATATAATTTTGGTTTCCAATGAAAACGTAGGTATTTTTTGTCACTATTGTGAATAGGTACTAAAAAATAAGCATCTTTAAGGTCAATGGTGCTCATGTAGCAATTTCGAGTAAGTAATTTGGTAACTGTACGGTAATCTTCTAGTTTGAAGTGTTCGGTGATAATAAACTCATTTAGTTCTTTTAGGTTTAAGATAAATCTAGTCTCACCATTAGGTTTAGGTACTGTAAAAATTTTAGAAAGAAATTGTCCTTCACATGGTTCACAACAAGTTATAGCGCCACTATTCAATAACAGTTTTACAGATTTGTCTATTTCTAGACTATCTTTTAGGGACAATTTTGTATTTTTTGGTATGTCTTGTTGTGATGGTGTACAACTGAAAGGAATTTTATAGCCAGTTATCCAGCTTAAAATTCTAGGGTCAGAAGTTATAGTCATCCATTGATGTTTAAAATATTTCAATCTACCACAGTGCGTTTGACTAACCTCATTTAGTTGCGATTGTTTATTCGCATTGGAGTCTTGTTCGGATAAGTTTTCTGGAGAGCTGATTGCGCCACTGGTATTGGCTTCTTGTAAGACTGGTAGAAACGTTGTGGCCCGGACTGGTATACACGGCCCCGAGGCTGGTGTGTTGCCGGGCCCTTGAAGTTTAAATGCTTTTGTTGCTGTTGGTTTGTTGGCCTCTTGGTTTTATTCATACTGATTTCTTGAGCAGATCTTTTAATTGCCTTTGAAGCCTTAAGTTTTTCAGCAAAACCTTCTCCAAAAAGCCATGTGTCTGTTTCTGTGTCATTGATTGCCTCCCTAGTAGATTGCTCCAACCCTTGCAGTATGAATTTTTTTCTTGTTGTGGTCTCCTGATGTTGGTGGTCACATAACAGACGAGCAGCATCCACAACTATATTGATTACAGGGGCATTTTCTTTGTTTTTGCATAGCTTTCCAAAAACTGTAGCAAGTGCACTTAATGTGCGACCAACTTGATCTTGTTTGGCAGCAATAGCTTTGTCTCTTTTTACTGCCACATCTACTATGGCAGCTTGTGCCTCTAAGTTCAATTTGGGAGCCCCAAGGGTTTTGCAATTTTCTGGTGGTAGATATTTTTCTTTGAGTTCATTTCTTTTTTCTTTGGTTAGGCCATTTTTAATTATGTCAGCCCATCTTGTGGCCAATTCTTTGTGGATTGGTGGTCCAAAATTGCTATCTTGGGGGGCATCCCCGAGCAGATTTAAGATGTCGTCATCTAAGGGCTCTTCTGTAAGAAGAATGAAAGGGCCATGTCAATACATGGAAACAAACGACATACTTATTTCTACTAAATAGTAGAAAATAGAATAGTGGGTGAATACCCATCTAGATACGATTGAATATGGCTAAATAGCCCGTATAATAGTACGGTTTGTTGAATAGTAGAACGCCTCAATAGGCCTCTGTTTCACAACCACGTGGTTTAACTATACCACTGTATTTTCATAACCTATAAAAGAGGAAAGAACACTAGGTAAAAAATAAATAAAAAGTATGAACATTTACCTTCTTGGTCCTTATTTTCTCCAAAGTTACAATTCCCATCATCCTGAATAGGATTTTCCTGTGTGAGATCTTCGATTGAACCCATGATTTAATCGCTATCTGGCAGTATGGCTGACGGCGATGGCGTCCGCGTGCGCGAACGGCGCCGGCGACGCTTCATATTTTGCAATAAGTCGTTGTGTTTCTTTAGTTTTCTTTCAATTTTTTCTTCGCTGCACTCACGTTTACGTTTAGGCATAGTTTATAGCGTAAGAAATCTGTTTTGAACGAATTTTATTGGGAATATTTTTTTTTTTTTGTGCTGTGACGCAGGCTGCACGAAAAACGATAATGACTGTTATAGTGTTGTGCCCTCGCAAGGTAGATTCTAGAGTTGGGGTGGGTACTGAGTATTTGAGCTCTATAAAATCGTGACAGACGGCTAGCGGATACGACTACTACATGTGTTCTTTATCATGAAGAGACTATGCAGTGAAGTACAATAGGGGTTATTAAAACACGAACGTGGGTTTATCACGTGAGGTGAAGCCGAATGTGATAATAATAACACGCGAGTGTTTTAATACCTAATTAAAAAGTAAAAGTGTGCAATAAAAATTAAAAAGTTATTTTATGATGCAGTTGTTTTAAAGGGGAGGAAAATGTTGCACTTACTTACACTTTTTTTTTAAATGTTGCCTATCCATGAATATAAAGAACGTGTTTATACAGTATTTTATGAATTCATATTTGGAACATTACGTTGTGAGTTTAGATAAATTATTAAAAGCATTAACAGGTACCTGCCCCATTGATGGCAATAGGTTTGTACCTAATTACATGGGACTTAACCAAAGCGGGGCAAATGTGGTAGTACAATGGGTACACCTCTGCATAACCCTATAAAGAATACAGCCGTGATGTTATGTGCATTTATAAGGCTACAGCAATCAAATCTTATCCGAAAGCATATACAATAACCGTTTTAATCAAAGGCGAGAATACTTCAGATACTATAGGTGCTCATGAAGTACAAAGGATTGTTAAACAAGGAATTTCAGTACATCGCTCAAAATCAATTCAAATGAACATTCTTCAATGCTTTGAAATCCAATCGGTTGGAATTATACTACACAAATGATTTACTATGTGTATTTTAGTACTAGAATATGAAACATTATTATTATATGTAAACTAACTAAATTAATCTGTTTGTTATGTTACACATATAACGTTTAACGTTTACGACAGGAAATATAGCATGGAAACTGGGAAGACAACTTGCACTCACCCCAATATCCTCTGCACCTCCAGCCGGGCCTTGTAGTTCAGCAGGACTCCCAATTCTCCGGGTCACCCGCAGGTTGCTCGCCGTCGTAGATACAACATACAATGTTGTTATCGCGTTGATAACGATAGAAATCGTTCACTCAGGCCAAAGAGTTCTATTTGAAACTGAGTGTCGCGATCCTACTGACTGCTCCAGTTAAGTATCAGCGAACAAGATAATTATTGAAAAAAGATTTATTTAACTAAATACAATGTTTACTTTAGGGTTAGAACTACAAGGCTAAAATTAAGATTACAATTATTTTATAAACTAAACGTATTGCTAAATCAGTAAAACTGCAATCGTGCAGTTTACGCAATGCTTCAGGCGCGGATCCGGTGCATGATCAGCACCAGCAGTGACGCACGCTAGGCGATTGCCTAACTGCCATCTTGTATTTTCATTTTGACCCCATATTATCATGACTATGACACCCATGACAAAAACATCAAAAATTAAGGTCGGCGCTATTTTGAATTTTTATTTTGACTAACATTGTTTCTTAGAACGCCACCTACGACGCCCGAATTGTTCTACTCCACCATGATAATATGCCGTTAACTCTACCCGTGTACACCAGGCTTTAATGGCAAGTTTGTACAAGTTCTACTCTACTCTATGTAAACATACTAACGGGTGTTTTTTTAGAGGTAAATAACCTTGAAATGGAATAAAACAAGGATGAATTTTTAAAATTGACATGAAATTGATTTCATTCAAAAGATAATCTTTTGGCATTATAATTTAAATATGATTTCTGGCATAAAACCGCCACGGCAGCCTCGGGCGTAATCTTATCTGTAGGTCCAATTTTCAATATTTTTTTCCAACATTTGTGACCGTATATCGTCAATAACGCGGCAAATATTGTCCTCCAAATAGTCGATCGTTTCGAGATTATCGGCGTAGACTAGCGAGTTCACTTATGCCCGCAGAAAATAATCTAGCGGCGTTAAATCGCACGATCTTGGAGGCCTCCGGAACGTGAAACAATGTGGCTACCAAACGTTTCCTTCAGTAAATCAATTATGGCACGAGCTATGTGACATGTTGCGACGTCATATTGAAACCACAGCTCCTGCAAATCATGGTTGTTCAAATGAGGAACGAAAAAGTCAGTAATCAGGGCTCTATATTGGTCACCATTGACTGTAAAGTTCTGGCCAATTTGCATAAAACAAGAAATTTGCTCAATTTGGAAGCGTTGTTCAGGAGTCAGTCTATTCATGTTGAAATGCCAAATCAAACTAAACACAAATCACTTGACAGCGGACAAAATGGCCGCCAGTTAAAACAGTGTGGCCAACTTAAAGTTCTATACCTCTAAAAAAAACACCCTTTACTACTACTACTACTAGTTGTTGCTACTGCTATTGTTCTACTCTACCGTGATACTATACCGTAAACTTTACCCGTGTACACCAGGTTTTAATGGCAAGTCTGTACAAGTTCTACTCTACTATACGTCAACATGGGTCGAGTAAAAGGGGGGGAGGGTCAACATGGGTTGAGTGTGCGGTAGAGTCGAGTGGCCGCCGTATAGGGGCAAGGCAAGGCAAGGCAGGGCAAGGCAAGTGGTAGAGTAACTTGCCCGCGGGGCTAGTCACTCTACTCTTTCAAGTATTACTCTCCTAATGCTGTCTAAATTGGTATAGTTAGTAGCACAGTTTGTACTCTACCGAGATACTATACCGTTAACTCTACCCGTGTACACCAGGCTTTAGTGTTCGGATAATATGTAGTTGCCTCTACGAAATTAGGATATATAACTATGTAAGAGCGGGAGTACTCAGGGTTCTCAAATGATAACGATCAGACATCTTGTAAACACTTTTTATTACTCACACCAACTGTAAATCAACTTAATTTTATAAGATGATGTGTCACAGTTCAAAATACAATTCAATATTCAGTTCTTTCAACTAGAACCAGCCTATTTATACGTTTAGACAAATGAAAAGGCGTCACATAGCAACAACTACCGGTGACATTCGTTTATCAATTTTTTTAGATTTAAGTTTGTAAAAATACAGTAATTGTGTACAATATTTGATTAGTAATTAATAACACTTTTAACAAATATTTTGAATGGATATAGCTACCAATTATTTTATTTGAATGAACTAACAGTCAGTGATCTAACTTCCATTGTTGATTTTTAAAATATTACTCAAATAAAAACAAATCTTAACATTAACAATACTTAATTCGTGTTTCCGTTAAGGCGCGTCCCCGAGCAAAACGCCGCGCTAGTCGAATTTTGTGCAGTTTTTAAGAGTTTTCTACTCTTCATTTAAAAAGAAATATCAATTAATAAAAATACATTAAATTTCTACATAATGTTGATTCTAAAATTGTAGTACTCTTTTTTTTAAAGATGTTTATGTGTCACTAATCTCCTTCTAAAAAAACCATAAAAATGTGAAATAATTATTGATAGCATGCATCTCCTCGTAAAGTATTCATTAATTATTTTTTATACTAACACTAATGGATAGACAATTTGATAACGAACATTTTGTAAGTTTTACTTTATACAAAAGACCAATATTCGATTTTATAAAGATTTTATTCTAAAATCTGGACGTATTCACTACCGTAATTCATGCGTCACCACTGCCGCTAGGCCAATAGGAATGCTCATATCTCATGCTGATTTTTTGATCAGGGTACGGCCTTAAGTCATCTGCCTTTTTAACACGCTTTTATTAGCTTGGTATGTATGTATCTATGTATCTATGTATCAATGTATCAATGTAACAATGTATCAATGTAACGGAATCTTTGAACGTGATTTTCACCCACTTCAAAAAGTTGGATTGATTTGAAACTTTGCACACTTATCAAGGACCGATGACAATGCAATAATTTAAACAGTTTGTCCCATTATCCTTACCAATAAAGCGTGTTTTTTTAGTTTTTAGAACTACAATTTATTGAAGTTTGATTTCGTCTTTGGTACTATTTTCATTTACCAGCGCTATCATATGTACGATTCTCTCTCTGATAGTGCAGTACATAATACTAAACATTCTTGCATCAATTCAATCATTACTAGATACTATAATATAAACACTAAAGACACTAGATATCCGCCCCCAAGTTCGGAAAACAAACGGGCATCATTGGAAATCGGATAATCCATTAATTCGGAGTCGAAATTTCCTTTATAGCCCAACCGGGAGTACTTCGGTGATGAATCGCGACAAATTCGCTTCGGAAAGCAATTTGGAAGAGTAGAGAGTTTTGTCGATGTATTAGGTAGGTATCTATTTGGGTATACCGTTTCTATTCTGTGAAGGTTAGCAGCTAGGTGCTATGAGTATTTAAGTATAGCTACCCACCAACGTTTGTAAGGAATTCGTTTTTGAATAAGCATTAAGTTGATGAATAAAGCGTGAATTGGCGAACAAGGGGTTATTATTTTGTGCCCCATTTCCCGTTTTGTAGAGGGTAGCAATTTTTTTATTATTAATAGGTTCACGCTTGATCACTATCTCACCTGATGGTAAGCGATGATGTGGTCGACGATGTAGCACGCTTACCTAGAGGAAACCTATTCACTATTGACTTAAAGACTCCCAGGTTTCAGTGTAGGTCTTTAGTGTAGACAAAATCAAATTTCTTAATTTATATTCCTATTCATAGTTATTGTATTTTTTTTTTTTAAGAAATTGGTCACTCACTGTTCCGTTGTTGTTGAATTAGATATTATACCTATGTTTGCAATATGTGTAAGTATGTGAGAACCATGTTCCTATTTGAATGAGAGCAGTGGTGGCCCAGTGGTATCGGCCTCGACTTACAAGTTGTAAGTCGTGGGTTCGAGCCCAGGCAGACGCTTTACTTAGTTTAAATTATTTTATCACCATTGCTCTCAAAACATCGTGAGGAAACCGGCATGTCCTAGAACCAAAAATTCGAAGACATGTGACAACCACCAACCCGTACTGGGCCTGCGTTGTGGATTACGGCCCATTCCCTCTCACAGAAAGGAGGCCTGTGTCCCAGCAGTGGGAAAATTAATAGGCTGATGATGTGATGTGATGTTCCTATTTATCAAATTAATGAATTTACCTGTTAATGCTTTTAATACTTTATGCCTGTACGTAGTATAGTGTGTAGTGCTATTCTGGGGTCCTCACATATATGAATTAATTAATATTAATGTATGTACCTACGTAAATATTGTAAAATACCCTTTTTTTAAAAGAGTAAGTATGGAGTTTCTTGTGCGTTCTTCTCCATAACAAGCAAATTTTCCGAATGCACGGTAGAATATATTTTTATTACTTGTAAATTTTAATTTTTAATTGTTTGACGATCAAAAGTGCCGCTTATTTGACTTTGACTTCAGACTTTGGTTGTACAGGAAATACAGACTTTGGCAGGGAATTCCACTCCTTAGCTGTACCACAGTAAAAATATACAAACAGTATGGAAACTACTTACAAACGCTCGAAACGGCACACTCACACAAACATACGTGACCACTCGTCGCGTCGCGGTGCTCAGTAATGACAGCACTGCGACCGCTGCGTATGGGTCTCGTCGGTGCGTATGTTTGTGTGAGGGTGCCGTTTCGAGCGTTTGTATGTAGTTTCCATACTGTTTGTATATTTTCACTGTGGCTGTACGCATAATAAAAGTATTCCCAAAACGTTTGGTGCGTATGTGTGCGATGTCCACCATGTACCGATGACGCATCGCCGTACGTTATCCGATGATGGAACGGGCTAGGAGGAATTAGTTCATGCATTTCCATCGCACACTCCCCGAAATATAACCGATAAAAAACCGACAGACTGGCAACATGGCGCCGATGTTCAAGGCTTCTGAGCCTAGACTCGACCAGTATCTCACTGACGAAATTTACCCAAATCACCATTTTGTTAATATACTTCATCATCATCATCATATCAGCCGAAAGACGTCCACTGCTGGACATAGGCCTCCCCCAAAGTATACTTGAAAGTCAAAAATATTAAAAGTACCGGTTTATGCATAGAAACTGGGAAATAGGAAAACAAAAAGAAGTTTTGTTTGCATTACTATTAAATGTTTGTTCTCATGGGTACTGCCGCCTCTTTTACAAGCTTTTTATTTAACTTTCCATGTATGTAAGTTCGGATCAAATCTTGTAACTTAATTTTAAAGCAGTAATTCTCAACCGATTAAGACAAAAATTTTGCATACACGTTTGGTTTGGATGACAATGCACGATAAGCTAAAAAGCTTGTTTTAAATAAAGTTTATTTTTATTGGTTTTATTTTTATTTTTTATTATAGATAGGCTCGCGCTTAACCACCTCACCTCCCCATCACCTGATGGTAAACGATGATGTGGTCGACGGTGTAGCACGCTTGCCTAGAAGTAACCTATTCACTCTTGACTTAAAGACACCGAGATTGTAGCCATCACGAAACATAGACCCCGGCAGGGAATTCCACTTCTTAGACAGCTGATTATTGTAATAAAGTACTAATTTACTTTACTTGCATACTTCCTATCCTATTGATATCCTACTTCCTACTTACAAATGTAAAAGTTGTTAGTTTTTTGTAAACACGCCTCAACAGTTGAACGGAATGGAAAATTAGGTAAACCTAGGCGAGATAGTTCCGGATTAAGATATAGGATTCGTTTTATTCCAGTAGTACGATATCTTGGGATATTTATCAATTTTCATGCGGGCGAAGCCACTGGCAAGTACTACTTTTACATAAAATAAACAAGTTGGAACCACGACCGTCTTCAGCCCCGCAATCAAAGGTCAAAGGTCACGACCACAAAATCGATAACTCCTTATAATCTTAAGTAATTAAACATTATACCGCCTTGAGCGAAGCCTCCCTTAAATTTTGATGAATATCAATCATTAAAATTTTACCCTTCTTAGGCTGGGCGCAGACTGGAATCAAGACTGTCTTTAAAGAGGCTACGTAATGATACTTACTGCCTCCTATACATGTGGGGTTTTGCGTTCGTTTTCTGGTCGGGGAATGTGTCATTGGGTTCTTCAATTATTATTTATTTAATTTAAAATAGGCTCGCGCTTGACCACTATCTCATGTGATGATGTGGTCGACGGTGTAGCACGCTTGCCTAGAAGTAACCTATTCACTCTTTTCTTGAAGACCCTAGATGGTAGCTATCGGAAAACACAGACTCCGGCAGGGAATGCCACTCCTTAGCTGTACGCATAAAACGTTTAGTGCGTATGTCTACCATGTATCGATGACGCCGTACGTCTGGTAGTCCAATGATGCAACGGCTTGGCGAAATTAGATCATACAATTCCATCGCACACTCTCCGAAATGCAACCGATTTAAAGCCGACAGGCTGGCAACTCGGCGACGATGTTCAAGGCTTTGGTGCTTTGAATTTGAGCATTAGGAACTTGTCAGTGGCAGCCCGGCTTTTGGAAGTTAATGGTGTCCATCCGTGCACACTAAAGAATCCGTGTACATCTGGAAGCACACTAAGGCTTTGGTCCTGCGCCTTATCTCTATCCGATAAGGTCGGATTGCTGTCCCGTCGAATTCTTGGAGTTCACACACACACATTCACGTACACACACTCTCTCTCTCTCTCTCACACACACACACACACACTGCACATAGCACAGTGTTTATGCGCACACACATTATCTCCACTGTAGAAGGCTTGCTCCGCCGAGATTGGTTGCAGGGGGAGATGACTTTGTTTGCATTAATTTTACTCTTGGACTCTCTCTGGATCAAGCCGACCCCAATGTAGTAAGGAAAAGGTTAAACAGATGATTATGGTTCTCTGGATCAAAGATCACCTCATTTCTCATTTGTTGTAATTCATCATCATCATTATATCATCCGAAAGACGTCCACTGCTGGACATAGGCCTCCCCCAAGCGTCGCCACATTGACCGGTCCCGTGCGTTCCGCAACCAGCGGATCCCTGCAACCTTCACCAGGTCATCGGTCCACCTGGTAGGAGGCCATCCAACGCGACGTCTTCCGGTTCGCGGTCGCCACTCCAGAACCTTTCTGCCCCATCGGCCATCCGTTCTGCGAGCAATGTGCCCTGCCCAATGCCACTTAAGTTTGGCAATTTATTTATTTTATTTATTTATTTATTTATAATTGGCCTATCTACAATTGTTACACTAAAAATAACCTTATATCTAATACAAGCAATAATATATACTAAGTGTACAATATGATGCGATAGACACAGCATGCAAAAACAAAATAATAACAGACAGTAATTACAATAATAGTGCTGAAATAACACTCATAAACAGTAAGTCTTAAGAAATCAATACACTCGAAAATATTTTTTTTATGTAGGTAGATACAAAAAGAAAAGAAAAAAAAAAAACAGTATGGTGATTAATTATTTTTTGTGGACTTGACGCTTGAGTTTTTGAAGTGACGTGGAACAAATATCAATTCCTTCATCGCAATCATTAAGAAGTCTGCAAAGTCTGGGGATGGGGGAGTTGGATCCAGATACAGTTTTGCGGAATGGGGGACGTAATAGTTTGATAGGGTGACGCGGATAGTTGTAGGGTAGGTTGAAATTAAACTTACTTAACAAATGCGGGCAGTCTATTTTACTGTGAAGTATTTTATACAAAAATATTAAATCAATACCCTCTCTTCGTTTTTCAAGTGAAGTCAAGCTAAAATTTTTAAGACGTTTTGCGTAGCTCCGAAGTTTTTTGGCTAATCCCGCAGAATAGGCAAGATGGTTTAAAAACCTTTTCTGTATCCGCTCCAACCTAAGACTATGTGTCGCATAGTGGGGACGCCACGCAACCACGCAGTATTCCAATATGGTACGGACGAGACAGTTGAAAAGGTAAATTTTAGTTTTGGGCTTGCGAAAACATTTGGCATTCCGCAATACAAATCCGAGTGTTTTGGAGGCTTTTTTTATAATATTGTCCATGTGAGGAATGAATGTTAGCTTGCGATCTAGAAGGACTCCCAAGTCTCTGATAACTTCGACTTTACCAAGGTACGTACCATTCATATTATAATTGAAATCTATAAAATTTGATTTCCGAGTAAATGTTATTTGGGAACACTTTTCAACGTTTAGCTGCATGTTATTATCCCTACACCAGTTCAAGAGTCTGTTCAAGTCATCTTGAAGTAATGTTGAGTCGGCTTGAGAGTCTATAACGCGAATTATTTTCAGGTCATCGGCGAATAGGAATGGGATAGAGTTAATGAAGCAATGGGGAAGATCGTTAACAAAGATAATAAATATAACTGGACCTAGGTGGGAACCCTGCGGCACACCGGAGGTTATGATAAGGGTTTCGGATTTAAAACCATTGGCCACGACATAAAAGGATCTATCCGTTAAATAAGAGTGAAGCCATTTAAGAAGGGAACCAGCAAAGCCGTACGCAGCAAGTTTTTGAATTAACACTCCGTGGGAAACTTTGTCAAAAGCCTTGCTAAAATCAGTGTATACGGCGTCGACTTGTTGATTCGAGTCAAGTGAAGCTGCGATATTATCAACAAAAGTGACTAGATTACTGCAGGTGGATCTTGCAGCAGTAAAGCCATGCTGGTGGTCAGACAGATACTTTTTAAAATAGTTTTGAATGTCTGGGCATACTATTGCTTCAAAGACCTTGGCAAATGTTGGAAGGATAGAGATAGGACGATAGTTTCCAACCAGATCCTCAGCGCCCGCTTTATATATGGGAACCACTTTGGCCAGCTTCCATTTCTTGGGGAATATACCAACGCTGAGTGACTTGTTAAAAATCAAGCATAGAGGGGTTGCTAGTTGGTCAGCGCAAGTTGCGATAAAGTAAGGGGGAATTTCATCGCTGCCGGAACCTTTGGATATGTCTAGTCCTTTGAGATGCTTTGCTATTTTATCCTTTGGAATTTGTATCAAGGAAAAGCTGTCAGAGTTGTTAATCAGGTTTTCAAAGAATGGCGAGGTGTGAACTACGTTAGAGGGTAGGTTAGCTGGGCTATATACGGAAGAAAAGTATGTACCAAACATGTTGCAAATCTCATTACCATTACAAGTTTGATTTAAATTTCGAATTTACAATTCTTCGGGCTATGTCGGTAACCCTGGTTCTCTTACGGATCTCAACATTTCTGATTAGATCACGCAAGGAAACGCCGAGCATAGCCCTCTTCATTGCCCTTTGAGTGACTGTACGCTTTCTGATTTCTGAGGCCCATTGTAAGCGACCACGTCTCTGAGCCATATGTCATCTCAGAGTCATTGTTGTAATTGGTTCAGTAACATAACAGAAAAATAAATGTCATTGATCCGACTTGTACCAAAAAGTATAATTACGTAACTTGAAAACATGATTTTTTGTTTATGGAGATATTTTGGACTCAAGTGAAAGGTATAGGCGTAAAACCGTTTTATCCGATTAAATCATGGAAATCGGTCCACGTCTTTATGAGATACTAGCTGCTGCCCGCGGCTTCGCTCTCGTGGGCCAACCCACGGGACCCGTTTTCGTGATAAAAAAATAGCCTATGTCACTCAGGAATAATCACATCACATCACATCATCAGCCCATTAATATTCCCATTGCTGGGACACAGGCCTCCTCTCTATGAGAGGGGATGGGCCGTAATCCACCACGCGGGCCCAGTGCGGGTTGGTGGATGTCACATGTCTTCGAATTTTTGGGTCTAAGACATGCCGGTTTCTTCACGATGTTTTCCTTCACCGTTTTAAGAGCAGTGGTGATGAAATAATTTACACAAAGTAAAGCACCTGCCTGGGTTCGAACCCACGACCAACAACTTGTAAGTCGCGGCCGATACTACTGGGCCACCACTGCTCTTCAGGAATAATGTAGCTTTCTATTGGTGAAAGAATTTTTTAATTCGGTCCAGTAGTTTCGGAGCCTATTCGGTACAAACAAACAAAAAAATCTTTCCGTTTTATAATATTAGTTTATATTAACTTATTGCTAAAAATAATTGTCAAATAAAGATTATTATTTAGTATAGGAGTTTCATTATTAGTAATGTATCTACCTATATAAATACGACTGAACATGGTATTGACCAAAAGGTTTGTAGCTCATGCCAAGGGAAAGGGTCAAGGACGCCCCTTACCGCGGGACGTTTGTTTTGATCGTGTTAGCGACACTGCCTTTACATTTTTATCGTATCGTTTTGAAACATTGGAATACATTGGTAGACAGGTGATATTGACTTTTTTTTTGTTCTCTGGCAGTGACTTTAGTCTGAGCGACGACTCGGGTGTGCGCATTATCTTACTTTATATTCATCTAAACTTCGACGGTTAGGAGTTAAGACACTGTGAATTTTTCGGGCGTTTTCACGGTTTTATAATTACATTTTTTGGCGAGAGAGGAAGAGTTTTCGTCGAAATTATGATTTTTAAGAGGTTTTCCGTAAAACTTTTAGTTTTCTTCTGCTCTATAGTGCCGAAATATACAGTGCAATTAAACCATCCCCTTTAGAGTGTATTACGCAATATGAAAGTCGTTATTTTAAAGACCGACGAGTGATGCCCAGGCCTTTGGGGAACACAGGCGTGATATTATATTATGTAAATAAATAAATAATAAATGTCCACATCATGCAATACTAAATTCCGACAAACCTTTCGCCAGTCTTCCTCGAAGTCGGGTTAAATTCGCCCGTTCCTTTCATCATTCACGTCCCGTTCCATTTCCGTGTTTCAGATAGTTCCACATACAAGATGGTACCCCATAAATGATGCACGACAACCTTTTAAGGGCCTGACTGCATTAAAAATTTAAGCGGAAGCATTTACTAATCCAACAGACCTATTTGTAGACCTCTGGGGAGTTAAATAAATTGTTTTCTCTTTCCGGATACATTAAGTGTGCATGGTTAATGTTATGTTTGTTTATATGCGATTTAAAAATAAAAAGCTATCTACATCGTTTTAGCCAAAAGACGTCCACGGCTGGACAAGATGGAGATGGATGGAGAGAGCTATACTCGGAGTTTTCTTGCGTGATCGAATCAGAAATTAAGACATCCGCAAAAATAACAAGGTTACCGACATAGCCCGCAGAATTGCCAAACTTAAGTGGCAGTGGGCAGGGCACATTGCTCGCAGAACGGATATTCGTTGTGTCCAAATAGTTCTGGAATGGTGACCGCGACTCGGAAGATGCAGCGTTGGAAGGCCTCCCTCTAGGTGGAACAACAACCGCGCGGCACGCACGGTCTACTGTGATAGGCTTGAGTCACAAATTTAAATTTTTATCACAGTTTGGGAGCAAAAACCGTGATAAAATGGATGACTTAAGCCTATCACAGAGGCCGTACACGCCGCTTTGGTCAAGGCTGCGGAAGTCCGGTGGATACGAGACGCACAGGACCGATCAGTGTTGTGTGGCGACGCTTGGACGCTTGGACGTCTTTCAGAAAGTTATCATCATCATCATCAGCCTTATAATGTTCCCACTGCTGGGACACAGGCCTCCTCACTGTGAGAGAGGTAAAGGGCCTCAATCCACGCGGCCTCAGTGCGGTTTGGTGAATCTCACATATCTTCGAATTTTTGGTTCTAGGACATGCCGGTTACCTCTCACGATGTTTTCCTTCACCGTTTTAAGAGCAGTGATGATGAAATAATTTACACAAAGTAAAGTGCCTGCCTGGGTTCGAACTCACGACCTACGACACGTAAGTCGGGGCCACCACTGCTATTTAGAAAGTTATGTGAGCTACTAATTATAGAGGGATAAAATGATCGTTTGTTTGTAAGGAATTAATCTTTGCCAGATATGATCCGATTACGAAAATTCTTTTACTGATGAAAAACTACACTATTGCTGAGAACTAAACTAACGCACGATACAGGAAGAAATTCCTAGTGTGGGGCAAAGTGTAAAAAAAAAAAAAAACAAATAACGGTAAATCTTTAGGGACTGCTGCAATTGCATGTCTGTTTATTGTTTATACCATTTCATAACATAACATCACGCCAGCACGCTCTTAAGGGGTAAGCAGATCTCTCAATTGATCGGTTTTGTTCAACTTTCATGATATTCGGGTAATATGTTCTGGCGTTATAGGAAACTTACTAAACAACTTGCCTATTAGATAGGTACAACTAAAAAGTGAATAATAAAAAAACTTTTTTTTTGCCGACTTCCAAATAAGAAAACTACAAAGTGAAAAATAACGTTATTTTTGGAAGTCGTTGTCCATAACGCAAAAAATGGTTCCTACGAAAGACACCGACTTCCAAAAATAAAGTTATTTTTCACTTTGTAGTTTTCTTATTTGGAAGTCGGTAGTATTTTTTGTAAGAAAGTTTTTTTTACTAAATGCCTTTGTTAAAACTAGGAATACCTAGTCAAAACTAGAATTTACTTATTAGAACTAGTTTTTTTTTTTTTTTCAGATAAGACTGTCACTCCGAGCTTTAGCTAAAACTAGCATTAGAGAAATTAATCATGGACCAAGTGCCTAATCATGGCACTATGTATAATACCCGGGAATTATGAATCTAGTCAAGTCAAATCGGGCAATGTAATGAATACTGATTTAAACTTCTATATTTAAAATATTGTCTGGTCAGTACGTAGCAGTATTATGAATATTGCTACGTAACGGTTGCGCATAACCAGGATAATTATGGTTTGAATTAGTCAAAGAGTATGTATTGAGTATTGAGAGCAGAGCGAGCGGAACGACCTCGGGAGCTTAGGGCACCCTGACACGGATAAGTTAGTTCGTTTTTAAAAAAAAAAAAACTTTTCCCCACACTAGGAATTTTTCCTGTATCGTGGGTGCGTTTACAAACATATAAACTTACATACACAAACACCCAGAGCTGGCACAACTACCTGTAGGTCATACAAATATTTGTTTCGTGCGGGAATCGAACCCGCGACACGCAGCACAGCAGTCAATCGCTCAACCACTGCGCCAACCGTGCACCCACTTTGATTCCTTCATGTTTAATATTGTAGACCCTGCAGACAGAAACCGTACTTCTTCTATCTAAAAACTAGTTTTAACTATAATATTTGTATATAATTATGTAATACAAATATAATAATGATGATATAATAATGTAATAATTAAACGTGCTCAATCATTGCCTGTGTTCAAAAGACTCGTAAAGGAACATTACCTGTCACTGTCTTCGTCTTAGCGTGTTGATTTGTGATTGTGATTGTCAATATAGTCATTCATCATTAATTTTTATTGCCATTATATTTAGTATGTATATATTTATGTATATATTACATAGCATATGTATTTATCTGTGTATTTATTATAATATAGTATGTTACCAATGTTAATGTCACACCAATGACAACCCCACTTCAAGTCCAGACAATTACTGTCTATACCAGGTTGCCTGGAAGAGATCGCGGAATGCGATAAGGCCGCCCATTGTATTTGTACTAATTTTAAGTTTCTTTGTATAATTGTATTTTAAGGTGTACAATAAAGCATATAATAAATAAATAAATATGGCACGTTTATTTAATATATATAAATACAATCGTTGTCGCTGTTAGCACGTCACTTTATCTAGAGCACTTGGCTGGTATTATCACACAAACCAAAAACAAAAGACGCCCAAGGCAGATTACGCCATTTGTATCAAATCCCAACTACAGTTATTCTATAACCCGAGATCCCACTGCAAAAATCTGCATGTAATTTATTATTGATAAAACTTGATTTTTATGAATTAATTCATCGTAGAATAGATTATTGCACGGTTGCATCGCCGCATCTAGCCGCAACTAGATTTTTTTAAGTTTTTCCTACACAAGAAGTCTCCTCCTAGTCCCTCTCTCAGTTAGGCGCTATTCATGTGCTGCCAGGTTTAGCAGGTAAACTGGTAACCTACAGATTGCGGCTAACTGAGAACTGGCAACCTAATAATTTCTTATTTTCTACACGACCTTATAATATAATCTATATGCTCGCGTTTGACTATATACTATCTCGTCTTGCTAGAAGTAACCTATTTACTCATGACAGGCAGGGAATTCTATTCCATTAGCTGTGCGCATAATGAAAGTATTAGCAAAACGCTTTGTGCATTTGAAAATCTTGTATATTTGGAGTTAACAACTATCAAACATACAGTTTTTTTTATTTAATTATAATAGTCGAGGCTAGATGTTTCCAGGCAACCCTGCATAAATCTATTCTACTAAAGTACCATTCGATAAAATTAGTTTTAATCAAAGACATAATTACGTGCAATATAAGTTAATAAACTGTCATTGTCACTAAAAACAAACAACACAAACAATGACAATGACTTCAGTTTATCCGTGATCATGGTGCTTGCAACAGCACCGAAATATCGGGAACTCGCAACAAACAGTAAACATGGTGAATATCCCGCTTTTAATGTTAATGTAAGTATAATTACGTGCAGATTTTCACAGTGGGATCTTAGGCTATCCCTATATTCTCTGTATAGGACAGTGTAATCTATTGTGCGTTTCATCACGATCCTGACGGGATTCGCACTTACTCACATTGACAAATTGGGGCAATTTACCTTCTTTTCAAACTAGATACCGGAGGCTTGAAATAGGCTCGGAAAAGTAGAGAAATATCTCTATCTATATATTCTGTTTAAGGGCTTATATAAAAGTTTAAATTGGACATACTTGAAGAATCCATAGCCTTCCTATCCGTTGGGTTTCTTTCGTAAGGGTATTCAAGAGGATAATATAAGTATGCATTTAAAAATACCAATCCAGAAACTGACAACCGTAAACCTCTTTCCATACAGAAAAGGAAATTGTTTTAATCGCGTATGTTGTAGTATGATATTTTTTTTACAAAAATATACTACCGACTTCCAAAAAATAAAACTACAATGTGAAAAATAATTTTTTTTTTTGGAAGTCGGTGTCTTTGGTAGGTACCATTTTTTTTCATTATGGACACTGACTCCCAAAAATAAAGTTATTTTTCACTTTGTAGTTTTCTTATTTGGAAGTCGGTAGTATTTTTTTGTATTTTTTTTTTCACTTTTTAGTTATTTATTACATATATACAATTGATTATTCTAAAAAAAACAAACCTATGTACAAATAGAAAAGTGAGACGGAAAAGAGCTCATTGTGCATCAAAAAATTCGTCCACATCGATGTCAACGGGAAAAGTGCCCAGAACGCTGTATGGCAATGCTGATTCTCTGGCCGAAGAAAAGGCCAGCCCTCTGGTCACGTGAAGAGTCGACGAGCTTTGTGCTAACTTCACGAAAAAGTCTATGCGCACTCGGACCCCACGGACCTAAAGTTTCAACCCCAAACGGCTCAAACATATAACTTACAATAAGGTTGTTATATTTGCGCCGTTTAAGGTTTTCCGCCTTTTTAGTTGTATTGCCTATTAGGTAGGAACAGGCAAGTAGTTTAGTAAGGTACCTATAATGCCAGAACAGATTACCCAAATATCATGAAATTGAACATAAGCGGTGAAATGAGAGTGTACCAAGGTTAACTGTACACATCTGCGTACCCCTTTAGAGCGTACTGGCGTGAGGTTATGTTATGAAATGGTATAAACAATAAACAGACATGCGATTGCATCAATCCCGCCGAGAAATTATCTGTTATTTTTTTAAGAGATTTTTTATCGCCGAAGTTCTTTATAATTATTGATTAATTATGTGTTTTGTTTTGTATATTATTTATCATTAATTGATTACTTGTTAATGATTATTGTCATTTTTTTTGTTTAGTGTCTTCTAATTGTTTTATTCTAATTGATGTAAGTGCTGTGCACATCTACACGTGTAAAGTTTGCTGTTGTTACTGAAATTGAGATTTTTATTTTTTCATTGTACTGTGAACAATCCGTTGGAGTGCCAATAAATAAATACAAATAAATAAATAAGTTCTATATCAGATCTTCAAATTAAAATGGGACCAATTTCGGAACTTACTCTTTCAAACAAAAATCGGTCCACAATTGACGGAGATCGGTGAACAGAAACGAAAAAAAAAAAAAACATTAAGTCGAACATAAAACCTCCTCCTGAGCCGGTTAAAAGTAATCAAAAATAAGCTTACCATAATCAGAATTACTATGCTTGATAACCTGCACATTTCTTAATATTAGGTAGGTTAAGCTGCATCAGCGTTTGCATACGCGCGATCATTTAGTCCACTGGCTAAGTAAAATAAATCAGTGATTTTACCACACTCAACACGGGCGGTTTAATTCATTATCCCCGGGTATCCATCAACACAAGTGTTCAGAACAATCACAGTGCACTTTAAAAAAGTGTATAGACCTTCGTCGTACACTTGCAATAAAACAACCTTTGCTAACTATAATAAATTCAAATTCATTTATTGCTCAACACAGTAAATAATACACTTCCAGATGTCAGGTGAATGCGCAGTCAACCGTGTTCCACCAATTTCACATCACATCACACATCATCAGTCTATTAATGTTCCCAATGCTGGGACACAGGCTGTGAGAGGGGATGGGCCGTAATCCACCACGCGGGCCCAGTGCGGATTAGTGGATGTCACATGTCTTCGAATTTTGGTTCTAGAACATGCCGGTTTCCTCACGATGTTTTCCTTCACCGTTATGAGAGCAGTGGTGATGAAATAATTTACACAAAGTAAAACACCTCCCTGGGTTCGAACTCACGGTTGTAGGTCGCAGCCAATACCACTGGGCCACCACTGCTCTCACTAACAAATAGCCTATGTCACTCAGGAATAATGTAGCTTTCTATTGGTGAAAGATTTTTTTAAATCGGTCCAGTAGTTTCGGAGCCTATTCGGTACAAACAAACAAACAAAAAAATCATTCCTCTTTATAATATTAAGTATAGACAATAATTAAAATAAAACAATGTCACAAATTAAATTAAAATTACATTTTGAACGTTTATGTGATAAAAAAAAAAAACTAAAATCATCATATCTTGCAAATATTAGCTGTCCGATTTCTAGATGAAATCCAAGTGTCCTTTTACGGTAGACTTATGCGTAAAGGGCCTTGTTGACTAATCAGATAAAAAACAGACATTTCCTTTCAATATCATTTTCTCTTCCAAGAAAACAATATAAAATTACCATACCCAGAAAACAAAAGGAAAATATCCAGTAAAGGCGTATTCAATTAATACCAACGTTTTCTCCATTCCATGGTGTTTGTCACCATGAATAAGTTATGAGCCGTCCAACCTATCAAATTGAACAAGGGTTCAACTATTGCAGAATTCATCCCTTACTTACGGCCGACAGGAAGGTAAACATTGAGATATTCTTACCTGTTTTGTTTATCTTAATAATATTTAGTTAGAAGGTAAGAAGACTGAAAGAAATGTTGATCCACTTATACTTAAAATATCATCTAATGTTTTGTTTTTCATGATGATGCAGCTCTTGACTTACGGAGTTAATGGGGTTACCTCGATAGAGCAGCAGCATTGTGTGCATGTGGCGCTGAGTTGCAAACAATACCTCTGAGTTCCAAAATATGCAATCGGGGTGATATTATGCGCTGCCACCGACGACGTCGTTGAAGTGACTAAGTTTTGGGCCAAGCAAATTTGAACGACTGTCGTGCCAGCGATACGAAGAAGAAGAAGATTTACGGAGAGCAATGGATGGATACATTCCATGGAACGAACAAGCACAGAAGATTCCTGTTCACTCTTGTTTTGAAGGCTGATGGGTTAAAGATAGTAAGGAACATAAATGTGGCAGAGAGTCAGAAATTCTCGTTGTCGTACTCGTTGTTCTCATGGTCAAAAGTGACTGTTGAGGTTCGTGCCCTTGGGCAATATCCGTGGATCGGGCCAAGGAACTTCTTAGGCCGAATTTTTTGATCATCACAAATGGTCAAATAAGTTGAAGAGTTAATACTTGTTCATTTGTTAGACTAATTATTGATGAATAAACGCGTTTTACCGAAATTTGAAACCATTGGTTAGCATATTACCATTGATTTAGTTAATTATGGATCAAAAATTGTGCCTAGTCCTACCTAACCAATCTTTGGTATGGTGCTCAAAAATTGCTATATTATGATCGCTGGACAACGTATTATGATTTCCAGATAAATTAGTGAAGAATCTAACCTCACAAAGAATTTATCGAACTTTTATAATTTCTACCTACTTTCCATGCCTGTTTTTTTTGCCCACTCTTGTGTTAGTTTACAAATGTAAATAGATCCAGATCAGCTATCAGTCCAACATTAAAGAAGTAATAAAATACTTCTTTATTCATATCTCCAATTCACTAAATTTTCTCACAATCATCATCTGCCTAGCCTTTTCCCAACTATATTGGGGTCGGCTTCCAGTCTTACCGGATTCATCTAAGTACCAGTGTTTTACATGGAGCGACTGCCTATCTGACCTCCACAACCCAGTAACTGGGTAACACGGTACCTCTTGGCAAGACTGGTGTCAGATCTCAAGCTTCTGACTACCCGTAACGACTGTCAAAGTTCTTTAAATGACAGCCGGGACCAACGGCTTAACGTGCTTTCCGAGGCACGGAGGAAACTCGACTCAACTCAATTTTCTCACAATATGAATGCTTAATAGGAGCCCAGACAACATCCAACACCCCTGATGCAATACTTACATTATACCCTTTCCAACCTCTTTACCAAAACGAACTCTTTTTCTCGCCAAAAACATTTAATTGTGTTGCCAACTTTTTGTTGTGAGGGAGCTAGCGAAGTTTTCCTTCAATCTATCTTGTAAGCCCTCAGCAAACCTCTTTAGGGCGCTTCGATCCGTTAAATCAATAAGCAGAACCCACTTTGAAAGTTGGTAAACTCTTCTACGCAGAAGAGTGCGACCACTGGCAATGGGGAACTGCGTTCTATTTTCTGAGCTTTCCGTTTGTGGGTTTTCATATCGAAATACCAACCGGATCTTAGACTCTAGACAATGACATATACAATCAACGATTGCGATTGGAACGAGTTGAGTATATAAAGTAGTTCTCCAGTGTCCAATCTATCTCTATACTAAAATTCCTAAAAATTGGTTCAGCGTTCTTAGTGTGTAAATGTAAAAACTAGCCAAGTGCGACTCCGACTCGCGCACGAACGGTTCCGTACCATTATCGCAAAAAACGGCAAAAATGTCAAGTTTGTTGTATGGGCCCAACTTAAATTTTTATTTTAAACTGTTTTTAGTATTTTTTGTTATAGCGGCAACAGAAATACATCATCTGTGAAAATTTCATTTGTTGTTTATTGGGACTCTGCAATAGTTGAACCCTTGTTCATGAGATATAGTCTGGTGACAGTCGGATAGACAGACGGATCGTGGAGTCTTAGTAATAGGGTCCCGTTTTTACCCTTTGGGTACGGAACCCTAAAAACAGACAGAATTACTTACGCATTATCAATTTACTCGAATCTGTCCACGGTTTCACCGGTGTGAAATGTGTTTTATTACCCCAAAGCAACATTATAAAAGTATTCCATGTCCTAACCAAGGTTCTGGACTATCCATATGCTAAGTTTCAATCAAATCCGTTATTTAGTTGTCGAGGTATGAAAGCGTAATAAACATACTCATATTCTCATTTTTAGGGTTCCGAAGTCAACAAGGAACCCATATAGTTTCGCTCTGTCCGTCTGTCCGTCCGCAGCTTAGCTCAGAGAATCTAAGTACTAGAAAGCTATAATTTGGCATGGATATACATATTAATAATTCCGACAGAGTGGTAAAATAAAACCAAGAAAAAAATTTTTTTTTTCGTGTTCGTCCCGTCCCATAGACGTAAAGTGGGGATGTATTTTTTTTTGTCATCTGTCCCATGGTGTGGGGTATCGTTGGATAGGCCATTCAAAAATATTATGGGTTTGTTAGAACCATTTTTCGATTCAGATATCCGTTTGCGTAAAATTATGCTTTAAATTGCAAAATTATGTTAGAGTCAAGTACCCCCCCCCCTGCCAGCGAAATGGTTACTCTTGGCTAGGTGAAAAAATTCACGGCAGTAGTAAATATAACGAAATTAAAAGGAAAAAATAGCTAGATAGTAAATATATGCTTATGGACCATGTAAAAATATACAAAAATAAAATCATAACATCCTTAATAATAATGATTTCTAAATTAATAATGTTTAAGCTCGAATAACGCATTGGAGTGGCCGGAGTCGTTAGCAGTACCCGGTCTGCAGTCCATACGGCGCATGCGCGCGGGGGGTCTATTTTGTGTTAGTGCAGAAGTATTTTCGACGTTTTGTAATCTAAAGTCAAATTAGATTCGATTGCCAAGCAAATTACTTATTTTCTTTTGTCGATATCCATCTATAAAGTCAATATTCGACCCGACTACATCACTAATTGAGTAGCGTAAAACTTTCCAGAACGAAATAGTGAATACCGCAGATTAGAGGTGAATACATAGGATTTTTTTCAAATTCCGAAAGAGAAATAAACGAGGAGCGTGACCGCAAGGATGGAGCCATATCATTTCCTGTGGCTCTAACGCGTGCTAGTATCGGCTGCTTTCGCACCCGCGGTGGTACTCAATTAAATAATATTTTTCTAACTTCAGTTGCGAAGTTGGATTTTATAACTCCTTCTTCAGTTACCAGTTAGTCCTTATTTAGTTTAAGTCAATACTGAATAGGATACATCTAGACAAGCGTGCTTCACCGTAGACCACATCATCGCTTAGCATCAGGCGAGATAGTGGTCAAACGTGAGCATATAGATTAAAAAAAACATCATTCTATGTGGGCCCGTTTTTAGACGTTGTGTGCAGCTGAAACTGTTTTAATGTTCATTTAACAACAATAAAACCCCCTTCTTAGTCCGCATTATTATGCAACTTCGGAACCCTATAACTGCGCGTGGCCCGACACGCACTTGGCCGGTTTTTTTAATATTAAGTTAGGATAGAATAGTTTAGGCGCTACGGAGGAACATGTTTATTCAAACATATGTACATACATACATAGACTACCAAAATCATAACCCTTCCTTTTGGCTTCGCTGTAGTCGGGTAATAAAATGTAGGTATTCCGTCCAGTTGTATTGTGCAAATGTAGATTACGTGAAAGTTCAGTGGTTCGTCAGTTAAATTCGTTTAAGTCGTACTTATAGAATTCAATGTAGTTTAAATACTTTGAACTGAATATTTCTTGAAATTACGTTCGAATTGTTGTGATTCGTAAACCAATTATGTAATGTGTCAATTTTCAAGTACCTGCTATGTATGGAAGAAGTATGAACGACGAATCTAAACCAAATAACGGATTCATTAATAGACCATTTACTTATATCATCTCGGCAAAATTGCAAGCAGTCACTAGTCACATTACAGGCCTAAATATCTAGACGCAGATTTTCGTATTGGGGATCGTGATCGGTTACGATAGTAGAGAGATTTATAACCCGGTTTCATGGTGCAACTTATGTGACCTCTGAAAAGTAACATAATTATAAAAAAACTAATTATGCCGACCTATCACCCTGCTTTCCAGGGGGACAGATCGCCTCCCCCCCCCCGGTGGGATCCCGCCTTGTCGGGGCTCAGTAACCGTGGCTTGGTCGCCCACGGTGAAGCGAAGAGGAACCCGAGGATGGGCCGCTCGTCAGGGCTTTTGCCGATTAAGCCGACGACGTAGCGGCCAACTAGTAGGTTGCGGTGCCGCTTGGTAACAGGTGACATCGCAACTGAGGCGGGCCGCGTAGTCTTATGGAGCATCCCAGGTCCCATACGATGTTGCGGCTGAGGGTTGGAGGCCGCGGCGGGAGAGGAGCGCTCTCCCTACCTTCCGCGGCCTGGACGGGGTCGCCACCGTCTGATGGTGGACGCGGTGGGGCCGCAGGGGTGGAGGAGGAGTGTTGGTATAGCGTTAGCCGCTCTCCCTATCCCCTGCGGCCGAAAAATGGTACGTGGCGGGGCCAGTGACCTTGACCTATCACAGGGGGACCAAGGGTGCCATACATGGGGTCGTCCGGCGCCCATGTGTTAGTTTGGTCCCTGGGGTGGTTACG
The DNA here is from genome assembly GCA_948252205.1 of Orthosia incerta. Taxonomy (NCBI): domain Eukaryota; kingdom Metazoa; phylum Arthropoda; class Insecta; order Lepidoptera; family Noctuidae; genus Orthosia; species Orthosia incerta. The sequence continues at coordinate 13,429,183 of OX411764.1, read as the reverse complement.
GCGTATAGTGTGTTCTGGTGCGCCGGTGATTGGGTGTACTACCCCGAGAAGGGTCCGGTGACGGAGAGTCGCGGATGGTACGCGGTCATCTATCACGTCAGATCAAACTTTTTAGTATTTTATTTAATGTAATGTTGCTTAAAATGTGTGTCATTACTTTTAAGAATTAATGTATTAAATTTTATGAGGGACAAATAGAAATAAAAAGTAAATGAAAATGAATAAAGTTCGAAAAACCAAATGTTGAATATGTTGTCATTTGTTAGTAAAATATTTGCAATAATAAACAACATCACCAAATTTCAAGTTTATAGGTCAATGGGAAGTTAAAAAATTCTTCGGAACAAAATTTTGTGACTGATGACGGATAGACAGACGGACACGTGAGTGGCACCAATAGGGCTCTGTTTGGATCCTTTGGGTACGCAACCGTCACAATATAAAACATATTTCTAAATATTCCTTCCTTCCACTGAATTCAGCCCACTGGAATAGAGTTGCCCTTAGCATCGTCAAAAATGTTGTTGACCCCGATGACGTAGACTGACAAATTCTTCCGAGTATCGCAGTTTCAGCAGTCTCGTATACACATACTCCCCATGTCATTTCCTCCGTTGTCATGACGACTAAGTCTAGTGAAGTGAAGGAACTATCCTTGTAGACCCCGATGACGTAAAGACTGAGAAATTCTTCCTTGCACCGCAGCTTACGCAGTCTCATTCGTTCGCTAAATGAACTCGCCGGGCGTCACGTAGACACACAAACTCTGCAGATCGGGACTCTCAAAATAATCAAGTTGTCGGCGCTGGATCTGATTTGATGTTGAATACTGCCGGAGTAAATTATTGTGTCAATGTTTTGGTTATTATTAAATTTATGGTGGTGTAAACACGCACAACGGTGAAGGAAAACATTGTGAGGAAACCGGCATGTCCTAGAACCAAAAATTCGAAGACATGTGACTTCCACCAACCCGCACTGGGCCCGCGTGATGGATAATGGCCCATTCCCTCTCACAGAGAAGAGGCCTGTGTCCCAGCAGTGGGACCATTAATTGGCTGACGTTGTGTGTAAACAAGTATGCATTTTTGGGGAAATTACATATTTGTTATTCTCTCTTTTTACCCGACTGCCGAAGGAGGGTAATGTGTTTATCAGTCTATGTATGTATGTTGTTCATATGTGGCGCTCCAGAGACCAAACGCATTAGCCGATTTTGATGATTCATACGTCAATCGATTCTTAACCTTGCGAGTATCACTGGCTACATCAAAATGGGAACATAGACAAAAGGCGGCTTTTGGGTGCCATATTGTGGGGGGGGAAGAATTCTTTTTTCTTCCAAACCCATCGTGTGGGGTATCAAAATAAAGGTTTTTAAGAGGTTATTTCAAAAATATAAACCACTTTACTCATTGGAAAAAAATGCTAACTAAAAAGTTAAAAATAAAAAAAAGTTTTTTCTTTGATGGGTTTGATCTTGACTCTAGTCTAGGTCAGAGACGACAGAGACAAAGTCGACGATGGAGTGAGCTTACCCAGAAGAAGCATAGTTCACTCTAACTTTGAGAGAGACTCGGGTTGTATGCGTTCGGAAACACAGACGCAGGCAGTGAGTTCCACTCTTTTGCTGTGCGCATTATGAAGGATGTTTGGAAGCGCTTGGTTCGAATTGGTGGAATGGCAACTAGGTGAGGATGGTAACTTGCAGTGCGTCTAGATGTCCAATGGTAGAAGGGGGCCGGCGGGATGAGGTCGTGGAGTTCATGAGCACACTCGCCAAAATACAGTCTGTAGAAGACCGACAAGTAGGCAACCTTACGGCGATGAGTCAAGCTGTGAAGCTTGGCATCCACCAGTTTGACGTCGCCAATTAGGCTCTTAGTTCTGCGTTCCATCGAGTCAAGCGCGGCAAGCTGATATTTAGCTGAGCCATCCCAGAGGTGGCTGCATGCAAGATCGGACTTAATAGCTTTCCAGGCATAAAGTATCGCTTCACTCTGTTTAGGACGCCCAGTTGCAATTTGGGCTTTGTACTCGAAGGGGGCGCCAAATTTGAGACTGGATGTCAACTCCATGCTAAGGAGCTCGAGCCGATCAGTTACAGGAACAGATGCACCCAAAAACTGCAATTCAAAAAAATCAAAAACCCCAACTGCTTAAAAAGTGAACTAAAAAGACGTAAACAAGAAGAAAATCATGCTGTGCATAGGATACGGCTAGTTTTGGTCAGCCAGCTCGCGAATATGTATCCCCCGACTGCACAGCATGATTTTCTTCTTGTTTACGTCTTTTTAGTTCGCTTTTTAAGCAGTCGGGTTTTTTGTTTTTTTTTTATTTTCATCTCAGACGAAAAAAAGAGTTTTTGGATCAATATCAATCATATATCCTCAAAAACATAATTTTAAACTGGAAGACGTCTATTGTAAGCCGTAAGCCTGTTCCAAGCCGCTACTTCGATCGGTGCTATGGTTCTCCAATCCAGCTGATTCCCTTGACCTTTATTCACATTACTATTATGTCTAAACCGTCATAAAATGAGTAATTAGGTACGAGTACATAATATGTGAAGGATAAATAGTACCTAGCGAGTGCGTTACCCTAAGGGTTACTAACAAGTATTCTGTGTTATGACTTGCGTGAGAAAGTAAGCAGCTGTACGTACTTGTTTAGAAGTAAGTTTAGGTACTTTTTTTTTATTTGTTTTAGGCTCGCGTTTTACCACTATCTCGCCTAATGTTAAGTGATGATGTGGTCGAAAGTGACGCACGCTTGACTAGAAGCAACCTATTCACTCTTGACTTAAAGACCCCAAGGTTGTAGCTATCAGGTAACAAAGACGCCGTGCAGGGATATCCACTCCTTAGCTGTACAAACAAAGAAAGTATTTTCAAAACGCTTTGTGCGTATTGGTGGGATATCCACCAAAATAGTAGTACTAATAAAAAGTAACGAACCCACACAATAGATTCTGGACAAAATGATATTCTAATAGCGAAAACGATTGTCAAAGGTCATTGGCCATAATCTGACCCGCTTTGCGATGAGTGGCAGACATTAAGACTACGACTAACGCCAACGACCTTGAGGGAACAAAACGCGCACTCGTTTCACACCCGCGCGACCCGAAATTTAGTAGGTTTTTGTACTTTCCTTATTATTCTATGACTTTAAAAAAAAAGGCTCAGATCAAAATGGATGTCCACCATGTACCGATGGCGCATCGCCGTACGTCTTGTAGTTCGATGATGAAACGGGCTAGGCGGAATTAGATCATGCAATTCCATCGCACACTCCCCGAAATGCAACCGATAAAAAACCGACAAGCTGGCAACTCGACGACGATGTTCAAGGCTTTGGAGCTTTGACTCGACTAATGCCTCATTGCCGATGAGCCTCTTGGCCCGTTTTTCGATCGACTCTAGTGCATCAAGCTGGTATTTGGCAGATCCGTCCCAGAGATGAGAACAGTATTCCATGCAAGATCGAACTTGCGCTTGATACAACTTAAGCAGCTGCTCTGGCGTGAAGTACCGTCCCACCTTCGTAAGGATCCCCAACTTTTTGGCAGCCAGTTGAGCCTTTGCCTCAATGTATGGGCCAAAATTGAGTGTCGATGTCAACGTTACGCCAAGAAGCTCAAGATGGTCCGTTATCGGTACGGTTACACCTCGGAAAGATGGAGCCGGGTGAAATTGGCTCTTTTTCGCGGAGAAGAGACACGCCTGTGTTTTTGCGGCATTGAACTTGACCAGATTGGCATCGCCCCATTCGGAGACTGCTTCCAAGGACAAGCTCAAGCGCTCCACCATGGCCTCACGGAGAGACCGGACCTGAGGCCCAGTGGCTCGTGCGTTGGACAAGTATCTCTCAGCAACAGTGCTGTCATCTGCATACCCAAAGGTGCCGGGTTTTAGCAGATCATTTATGTGCAGCAAGAACAATGTCGCGGAGAGTACCGACCCCTGAGGGACCCCGGCATTAATATCCAATAGGTCCGAAGAGCAGCCATCGATAACTACTCGAATGGACCGACCCCTCAGAAAGTCTGCAATCCAGTCACACAGACCACCGGGCAGACCGAATGAAGGAAGCTTACCAATAAGGCTTTCGTGCCAGACCCTATCAAAAGCCTTCGAGATGTCGAGGGAGACGGCAAGCGCTTCCCCATGTCTCTCGATGGCCTCACTCCAGATGTGAATGGCATACGCTAGAAGATCCCCAGTGGACCGATTTCGGCGGAAGCCGTATTGGCGGTCGCTAAGGATGTCGTTGGCTTCTAGGTATGCCAGGAGCTTACTATTAAGTACGCATTCCATACTCTTACAGAGTATGGACGTTACAGAGATGGGTCTGTAGTTGGCCGGGTCAGCACGACTGCCCTTTTTGGGCACGGGCTGTACGTTGGCTTGCTTCCATGCATTCGGCACTTTTCCAGTCTGATAAGAAAGGCGAAACAGGCGTGTCAAGATCGGAGACAATTCAGGCGCACAGGTTCTGAGAACAATTGCTGGTATACCGTCGGGTCCGCTAGCCTTATTCACATCGAGGTTGCGCAGCACCCTACGTACGTCCTTTTGATGGATGCGAATGTCCGACATACTCGTTCCGCATCCATCAGGAGAAGGAGGGGGGCGTGCGCCACCAGGATTCAGTCGCGAAGATTCCGCAAAAAGAGAGGCAAACAAGTTTGCTTTCTCCTCAGCGGAGTGGGCCAGCGACCCATCGGGTTTCAGCAGTGGTGGTAGTGAGGGACGGCAGAAGTTCGATTCAACCGATTTAGCCAGGGACCAGAACGCCTTACTACCTGCTGGGTAGGAAGCAAGTTTTATCCCTATCCGGCTAATGTGGTCGAACCGAGCCCTTCGCAACACTTTCTTGCAGGACTTGGCAGCCCTGTTGTAGGCTTTCTTCCTCTGACCAACGTCACTCGCCTTGCGCGTTCGAGCGTCGACCCAGGCATGGTACGCTTCATGTTTACGCGCATCGGCGCGGTTACACTCGGTGCCAAACCAAGGTCGGTCTTGGCTAGACATTGTTACGTCAGAGAACGGAATGTAGTACTCCATTCCCCGACGCAACAAATCCGTCACGGCGTCCGCGCACGACGTAGGATCTGATGAAGAAAAGCAAGTAGGCTGCCAAGGATAGGATGCGAAGAAAGATCGCATCCCATCCCAATCTGCTGACTTGTACCGCCATACCCGCCGGGTGCCTCTTGGGCTGGGATCGGGAGGGGAGTAGACGGATACAGACTTCACCAGACAGTGGTCAGAACTACCCAAAGGTGGAGATACCGACACCGAGTAACGGTCTGGATCTGTGGTCAGCAGAAGGTCCAAGCAATTAGCCGTATGCGAATCAACATCCGGCACCCTCGTTGCCTCCTGGACCAGCTGAGTGAGATTTAACGCTAGCGCAAGCTTTCGCGTCTCTCGCCCAGCATGGTCAGTGTACTGGTACGGGAAGAGCCACTCCTGGTGGTGGGCGTTAAAGTCCCCCAGTATCACCAGTTGGGCGGACGGGTACCGCTGCTGAGCCTCGTCAGCCGCCTCACTAAGGTATTGTGTAAGCCCGGTTGTCTCCAGATCTCCGCTGTGCGACCTGTAGACACAGGCATAGATAATTTTATCCAGACCTGTGTCCACCAGGACCCAAAGCACTGAGTATCGGGAATCTTCAAGGTTTCGGAGACGCCGATAACAGATGTCGTCACGGGCGTACATGCATACACCCGCGCGTGGCTTGAACCTGTGCTCCAGGGTAAACCCTGGGTAAGAAAGATACGCCACGTCTGACGGACATCCGATCTGCGTCTCCGAAAGGAACAAAAGCGCTGGTTTATCAGTCTCCAGATGATAGTGGACTGCATCAAGGTTAGAGTGTATACCTCTGATGTTACAGAGGTGAACCTTATGAGACAGTGAGTGCTGCCGCTGTACAGCTTTTTTTCTTTTGTTCCTAATTGTCATAGTTGAGAGGATAGGAGAGGAGAAGGAAGTGAGATGAGGTTCCACGCTGGCATCCCACAGACACGCGCCGGCAGGACGCCATCATTGGGGGACTGGTCTGGAGACTGCGGGGACGCCCGAGCCCCCCCGGAAATGTCCATCGGGCACTGTCTTCTGGTCGCCAACCAGCACGATGGCGCATTCCGGGATTTTTCAAAATAGTCTTATATAACATATATTTTTTTCAAAAAATTACGACTAGCCATTTAGACGTGATTCTTATTTTAAAATCAGCTACTCAAGGGAATCGGCGCCTTAACCAAAATAGTTTTAAACTAAAGAGAATTGCTTTTTTTGCATATATTATTTGATTCAAAATCAATGGAGAACAATAACATGAAACTTGAACAAAACTGGTGGCATGAGAGTATTCCAGGGTGAACTGTGTATCTGAGTACCTCTTTAGAGCGTACCAGTGTGATGTTATGTTATAAAATGTTGTGAACAATAAACAGACATACGATTGCAGCTATCCCTATTGAGTGATTTGCCGTCATTTATTGAACAGTTCTGTTGTAGATCTCCGAAGTTCTTCATCAGATCTTGATGAAATTTAAATGGGTGTCACATTTAAATGACAAGCACGAGCTTAAAAATAAAAAAAAGAGTCAAAAGGTTCTTAGGTAACAAAGATGAAAGAAAAAACAGTCGAATTGATAACCTCCTTTTTTTGGGCAGTCGGTTAAAAATGTACCAAACTCTCCTTCTTCTTCCTGCCCTTGTCCCATGTTACTTGGGGTCGGTGCAACACGTTTTCTTCTTCCATACCGTCCTGTCCCCCGTCACGCCATCACTGACTCGCTTTTCTTTCATATCACTCCTCACGCAGTCCATCCATCTTTTCTTCGGCCGTCCCCTCCCTCTCCATCCATCCACATTTATATTCATAACTCTTTTAGTAACTTGCGTTTCATCCCTTCTCATCAGATGACCATACCAGGACAAACGTTTTCCTTTCAACTTTTCTGTCACTTGCGCCACTTTCAAACTACCTCTAATATACTCATTTCTCACTTTATCCATTCTCGTCACTCCGCACATCCATTTCAACATTATTATCTCTGCTACATGCAATCTCTTTTCATCCATCTTTTTCACAGCCCAATATTCTGATCCATACAGCACGACAGGTCTCATCACGGACTTGTTGAAATTTTCCCCTTTAAATTGACTTATCCCCTTTGACTTGTAAATTTTAGAAAAATACGGTTTCAAAGGACTTTATTTATTACGTCGGTACATTTTGCTAAAAATGTGATATTTCCTTAAGTTTACCGTGTATCATTACTTTCCAGAATTTGATCGTTATTAGCAACACTATCGGCTCGTGTATCAGCGTGTTTATTTTTTCAAAATCAACAGCTTCGATTCCTGACTAAGAATGTAGAGTTTTCAAAAATCCCATAATGCAGTTTTAGTTTTCATCAAAACGGCCTCGAGACTCCTTTCACTGTTTATACCTTTTTTTCCTCATAGTTTCGAAAACCCCACTTAAAAAAACTCACGCTATATATTTTATGATAATTTTATATTTTTTCGACATTTCCGTGACTCACATTAATGTGATTAAGGCTTGTCACGCAGTGCGATTATTATTCGCGCGAATTTTCGTCCGCATACTGAATTTAACTAACACGCACTGCGGATAAAATTCCTCGCGATTTTAGTCTCTTTCTACCTGTTAACAGAATTTAATCTGTGCCGCAGTGCGTGCTAAGCCTATGATTTTTATTCGTGCGAATTTTTGCCGCCCATTCAGCGATCTATGGATTTGTATGTAGCTGCGGAAAAAAATCGCGCGTACATAATACCGCAAGAATGTGTGTGTTTTACCGCAAAATCCACCGCACCGCGGCGCGGATCAAATTCGCGTGAACATTTTGAACTCTATGAACTGGTAGAAAGATACAAAAATCTCGCGGCATTTTATCCGCACTGTGTGTTAGTTCAGTACGCGGATAAAAATTCGTGCGAATAGAATTCGTGCTAATAAAAATCGCAATGCGTGATCGCAGCTTTATGCCACAGTATATCAGAACCAAATGTCAATTATACATTCTACTATATTTAGTTTGTGTACGCCATGGGCATGGTTACCATACTAAGATATGACTTTCAATTTTTTTTTGCCATTGACAACGTGAGATTTCGATACGGCAATCCCAAGACATAAATCGCTGATGGAATATCGCTTTATCTAGGACTCCCTGAAGCAGTAAAACAGCTAACCAAACGCTGTCGACGTGACTGAAGCTAACAGAGGAAAAAACAAGTAACATTCTAGCAACGATTGAAAAAATGATAAAATGTGTGAGAATGTCAAAATGCGTTCGAAACGTCACCTACCATACGACCATAGATGTTGCTGACATGACAGCCGCCTTACTTTTGATACCGGAAATTAATTCAGAAAACCCCGACTTCTTAAGGCGCAGATACCCTTGAGTAGCTGATTTTAAAATGAGAATCAAGTCTAAACGGCTTGTTGTTATTTTTTGGAAAACATGTATGTTACATCAGACCATTTTCTTAATAATTTGATCTTAGAAAATTTTGAGTTTTATCCGTATAACATAGTGTAATTAATTTATAAAGTTATGTCTAAATTCAAACATAGAAGAGTTATATATTTTTGAAATCACCTCTTAAAACCCTTTATATTGATACCCCACACGATGGGTAGGATGGCAAAAAAAATTGGAGCCACAATATGGCGCCCAAAAGCCGCCATTGTTCTATTTTCCAATTTTAATGTAGCCAGTGACACTCGCAAGGTTAAGACAAATCGATTGACGTAAGAATCATCAAAATCGGCCAACGCGTTTGGTCTCTATAACGCCACATAGGAACAAACATACATACGTAGTCTTATAAACACATTACCCTCCTTCGGCAGTCGGGTAAAAAACTGACGTTTCATACCGATTTCACAAAAAAAAACAACCTCCCAATATACAGGCTGTTCCAAAAACCAAACAGCAATCTTTTCTATATACAGGGTGGTAATGATCGACGCTAAGCGGTAGTAAAAACAGTCGGTGGACGAGTAGCGCCACTGAGCTGTAAAACACACAAACTGAACATACCTAGTTAGTGAAGGGAACCGCGTAATGTCATGGTGAGATGGGTTCCGTACGGGTTTTTGTGACGGTAGAATAGACTTCGTGTTTTGTTTACGTTTTTGTCCTTTTGTTGAGACCAGATTAAGTTGTTTTATAAAGTAATGCAATTCTGTAAAAATCTCGTCCTAAAAACTTACATGAAAAAGTAAGTTTTCAGGACGGCAATCAAGAAGAAATGACGGTTCAATTCAAGCTCACAAATATCATTAACTAGCTGTCCCACGCGGCTTCGCTCTCCACAACTGGCTACTTACCTACCCATCTTCCTTACCTACCCTACCCTACCTACCCTACATACATTATTGTTGCGTAACTTATACCGTTTACGCAGCGCACGCAAAAATGTTTATTTTCCGTTTTTGCAACATTTTTCATTTATGCTCCCCTCCTATTGGTCATAGCGTGATATTATATAGCCTATAACCTTCCTCGATAAATGACCTATCCAACACAAAATCATTTTTTCAAATCTAACCAGTAGTTCCTGAGATTATCGCGTTCAAACAAAAAAACAAACAAACTCTTCAGCTTTATAACAATAATAACATTAAATAATAATATAATATGATTTCAGGGCGACAGTCTGAGTCCTCTGTGGTTTTGTTTAGCCCTGAACCCTCTCAGTACACTGCTGGAGGGTTCAGGCCTGGGCTATCGGTTGAGGAGAGGTGGTCAGGTCATATCACACCTCCTTTACATGGATGACCTGAAGCTCTTTGCCCCCAACAATTTGCAACTGATGAAGCTACTGAAGGTAACGGAAACCTTCAGTGACGCCATCAGGATGGAATTTGGTGTGGACAAATGTGCAGTCATGCGTGTAAAGCGAGGGGAGATTATGGAGTCTGTGGGAATACAACTCTCGGACTCCATACACCTTAGATCCCTTTCCTCAACTGAGACTTACAAGTATTTGGGTATGTCGGAAGCACTAGGCATCAATGTTACTGACGTGAAACAGTCGTTGAAGGAACGCTTCTTTGGCCGCCTGAAAAAAGTACTAAATAGTCTTTTATCAGGCGGGAACAAGGTGCGCGCCTTCAACGGCTGGGTCATGCCGGTCTTGATGTACTCTTTCGGCATACTCAAATGGACTCAGACAGAACTTGACGCCCTGGATAGGAGAGTCCGCACATTGCTTACCGCAAATCGTATGCATCACCCACGGTCATCGGTTATGAGACTGTATATCCCTCGGAAGAGCGGGGGTCGTGGCTTTTTAAATGCTAAGACCCTGCACAACCGCGAGGTATGCAGTCTTAGGGAATACTTCCTGGCCGCTGACGTGGGTATGCATCGAGATGTGGTAGCAGTGGACAAGGGCCTTACCCCGCTCTCCTTGGCTAACGAGAACTGGCGCAAACCTATAGTATTAGATACTAATGACCGCATGGAGGTATGGCAGACCAAGGAGCTTCATGGACGCTTCTACCGGGTCCTACATGGGCCCGATGTAGATTTTTTGGCGTCCGTGGCCTGGTTGCGATTTGGTGACCTTTTTGGGGAAACCGAAGGTTTTGTCTTTGCGATTATGGACGAAGTTATGATGACGAACAACTACCGGAAATATATTGTGAAGGACGGCACGGTTGACATTTGTCGGGCATGTCACCGGCCGGGGGAATCAATCAGACACATTATTTCCGGTTGTTCTAGTCTGGCTAACGGAGACTATTTGCATAGAAACAACCTTGTAGCCAGGATTATCCACCAGCAACTTGCTCTTAAATACAATCTTGTGGAATCAGAAGTGCCTTACTATAAGTATGTGCCCGACCCAGTTCTCGAAAATGGCAATGTCACGTTGTATTGGGATCGGTCTATCATCACTGACAGGACTGTTGTTGCTAATAAGCCTGACATAGTGGTCATAGACCGACTAGAGCGTCGCGCAATGATTGTTATATTGCGGTCCCCCATGACGAGAACCTCGTGAAGGCGGAGAGAGATAAGAAAAGTAAGTATCTTGATCTGGCTCGCGAGGTTGTCGACATGTGGGATGTGAATACAGCAGTCATTGTGCCGATAGTCGTGACGGCCAATGGTATAATAGCCAAGAGCCTCGACGAACATCTGAGGAGGCTCTCGTTGGGCAGCTGGATCAAGGGCTTGATCCAGAAAGCGGTACTCCTGGACACGGCTCGTATTGTTAGGAGGTTCCTCTCTCAGGAGCCCTGACCACCGGTAGCTTGGACCCTGTTCCCGATACCGGTGGGCTACTATTTTTGTATTTTTAAATGTTTTTTTATTTTATTTTTTATAGAATGATATTTAAAAATGTAAAAATATGTAAATATAATAAATAAATGGAATATAATATGATATACATAAAATAAAATATATAATAATAATTCAGCATAATATTAATAATATAAAATATAAATATATATATACTAGCTGTTGCCCGCGGCTTCGATCCCGTAGGCCACCCCACTGAACCCATTTTTGGGATTTTTTTAAATCGGTCCAGTAGTTTCGGAGCCTATTCGGTACAAACAAACAAAAAAAAACTTCCCTTTTTATAATATTATTATTTTATATAAGTACTAGCTGTCCCACGCGGCTTCGCTCCCGTCAACTGGCTACGTACCTATCCTATCCTACCTACCCTACCCTACACCTCCCCTACACCTCCCCTACACCTCTCCTACACCTCCCCTACACCTACCCTACATACATGATTGCATAACTGAAACCATTTACGCAGCACACGCAACGGAAACCCTCAAAAAGTTAAATTATTTGCCGTTTTTGCAACATTTTTCATTTATGCTCCGCTTCTATTGGTCGTAGCGTGATGTTATATAGCCTTTAACCTTCCTCTATAAATGGACTATCTAACACAAAAAGAATTTTTCAATTCCAACCAGTAGTTCCTGAGATTACCCCCTACATACAAACTTACAAATTTTACCTCTTTATAATATTATTATATAGTATAGATATAGATATATTTTATTATATATATATAATATAATATATAAAATATAAATACCCGTAATAATACGGGTTACCGACATAGCCCGAAGAATTGCCAAACTTAAGTGGCAGTGGGCAGGGCACATTGCTCGCAGAACGGATGGCCGATGGGGCAGAAAGGTTCTGGAGAGGCGACCGCGAACCGGAAGACGTTGCGTTGGAAGGCCTCCCACCAGGTCGACCGATAACCTGGTGAAGGTTGCGGGGATCCGCTGGTTGCGGGACGCACGAGACCGGTCAATGCGACGCTTGGGGGAGGCCTATGTCCAGCAGTGGACGTCTTTCGGCTGATACGATGATGATGATGATATATATATAATATTATTATTATAATTATAAAGTATAGACTAACAAACATAAAAACGCTAAGAGCCGATTTTGCAATAGTCAGAACATTTTTATCTCTACATAGAATAAATATGGGGGGAGCAGTGGTGGCCCAGTGGTAACGGCCGCGACAAGTTGTACCAGGCAGGTGCTATAATTGGTGTAAATTATTTCAGCACCACTGCTCTCAAAAGGGTGAAGGAAAACATTTTGAAGAAACCGGCATGTTCTAGAACCAAAAATTCGAAGACATGTGACAGCTCTTGGCTAAATAATAACAGCAGCACGGGTCGATCTTCAAGGTTAAGCAACGCTTGCTGAGGTCGGTCCGTGGACGGGTGACCATCTTTACACAGCGAGTTTCTTCCGTGCCTCGGCAAGCACGTTAAGCCGTTGGTCCCGGCTGTTATTTGAAGATCTATGACTGTTGTTACAGGTATTCAGAAGCCTGAGATCTGACACCAGTGTAGCCAAGAGGTATCGTGTAAATCAGTTACTGGGTTGTGGTGGTCAGATAGGCTGTCGCTTCATGTAAAACACTGGTACTCAGCTAAATCTGGTTAGACTGGAAGCCGACTCCAACATTGTTGGAAAAGGCTTGGCAGATGCTAATGATGGAATAAATATGGGGGTTCAGCTTATTTTCCATACAAAAGCTTCTAAACCACCAGAAACACAAATTTTCAGATAAAAATTATCTCACTTATGAAAAATCTGCTCTACAAAAACAAGGTCAGTATTACACGAGTACATTCCAATTGTTTTGTTGCCATTGTTAAAATGTCAGTCCGACTTCAGATCAGACCTTGGAGCTTATACTTCTGCAGTGAGGTGTTAGACAGAGAGATGTCATATTTCCGAAACTATTATCTGCTGTGCTGGAGGATGTCCTCAAGTTTCTGGACTGGAGACCAGGACCATCAACGTCAATGACGAGTACATCACTCACATTCGGTTTGCCGACGATATAGTGGTCATGGCTGAGACCATGGAGGACCTTAGTACAATGCTCGATTACCTCAGTAGAGCTTCCGAAAGAGTGGGTCTAAAAATAAACATGGCCAAATCAAGGTGATATTAAATGCCCTTACTGCACCCACTCCTATCAAAGTCAGAGATTCTACATTTGAAGTTGTGGACGATATTATCCAGTTTGGAAGATCCAATTTCGAGAAAAAGGTCAATCGTCGAATCCGACTCAGCTGGGCAGCGTTCGGTAAGTTGGCGGTATCTTATCATCTAACTTACCACAGTGTCTCAAGACCAAAAGGCAGTGATTACCTACGGGACATAGACGTGGTCGCTCACAATGGGCCTCATCAGAAGGCTTAAAGTCACCCAAAGGGCAATGGAGAGAGCCATGCTCGGAGTTTCCTTGCGTGATCGAATCAGAAATTAAGACATCCGCAAGAGAACCAAGGTTACCGATATAGCCCGGAGAATTTCCAAACTTAAGTGGCAGTATGCAGGGCACATTGCTCGAAGAACGGATCGCCGTTGGGGCCGAAAAGTTCTGGAGTGGCGACCACGTAACGGAAGATGCAGCATTGGAAGGTGCCCCTGGTCAAGGCTGCGGGAGTCCTGTAGATGCGAAACGCACAGAGCCGATCAGTGTGGTGACGCTTGGAGGAGGTCTATATCCAGCAGAAATGATGATGATGATGATTGTTTATTGTTCTGGCATACAATTTCTTCTCCGAGTAAAGTTCCAGATTTTTTTTATTGATGTAAGTTAATTTAGTAAGTTATCACAATTATTATCTATAACGATAGTTAGCCATTTTAACTAGGTAAATGACGAACAAACATAATTTTTATCTTTATTGATGTTTATTAACGTTCAAAACTACTTTATTCTTCATTTTTCAAGTCTATGGTAAACTTTTAGATCATTTGGACTCTGTAAGTGCCCAGGTTAATTGCAGCATCAGTGGCGTTCATAAGGTCCCCAAAAGGGCACTTAAGCTTGTGATTCTTGAGTGATTAGCATGGATCAAAAGTACCTACTTAATTACATACCATTTTCAGTCTAATTTTCTTTTGTTTTGTCCGATTCACAGCCCACTTTACCTTACTCTCTCCACCTACAAAATAACATCAAATAAAATAAAATACAATCCTAACTTTCATTTATCGTCATTTCATTCGATCCCTTACTCATAACTACGCTGCCCATGGGGAAAACAGTAAGTTCAGAACCGTACACATAAAAATAAAATAGCATATTTATTGCGGAACCCTAAAAAAGTTGTGCCTCCACTCCGCCCCGAGTTTATTTGCTTTTATACTTAAAGAGCGCTTCAGGCTGGAAAATTGTGTCCTCTGCTTTACGAACATATTAAAATATTTTCTTTTATATTACCTGCTGAGAAGTGGAAACTGTTTTTAAATTGCACGTATTTAAATTGCTGACTTTTTAGGTTTTAGTCAATAGATGTATGAACACAAATGAAGCAAAAGCAGTATACAATGTAAGGATCGTAGCAGAGGCCGTTCTTTAGTTTTTGCGTCCTCCATGGGAAACGACGACACGGTTGGATTAGTGGTTGAGCGATCGGCTGCTACGCTGCGTGTCGCGGGTTCTATCCCCGCACGGAACAAAAATTTGTATGGCCTAGAGCTAGTTGTTCTGGATTAGGGTGTCTTATGTATTTGAATTCAAATGTTTGTAAACGCACCTACGATACAGGAAGAAATGCCTAGTGTGCATGGAGCAACGTTCTTTTTTAAAGAAGAAAAAAAAAGAAATAGGGCGTCAGTTTATGTATTGCTAAAATTTTGAACCGTATTTGATATGTATGTATCTAATGATACAAGTACTAGAGTTATGAATATGAATGTCGATGGATAGACAGGGAAAAGGAGGCCAAAGAAAAGATAAATGGTTTCAAATTTTTATTGTGACAATCCCACCGCACTATTCCCAAACCACTGCAACTCTTGAAAGCCAGAATCAACAGTGACGACCACCAGAAAAGCACCGAGGCAATGAAGTTGACGACGTCCCGGAGAATGAATTTAACTGTCTTGGATCCCGCAACGAAATTAATCAGAAAAGAATAACGGGTAAAAGGAGTGCGAAAAATACAAATTGCCACTGCCTCCATATCAAGCCGGAGACAGAACAAACAAGGCCAATAGGCACAAAGGGTCGTTTACAACTGGGATAAGCCCAGTTGCCTAGCACCACGGTTAAAAAATATCATTAATCTTAATGGGTCCTAACGTTGTGAGCTGTTGTTATATTTGATTCCAATAATAGGTATGGCAAAAACGCTTGAACGAACGGAAATTTATTCTCTACAAGGTCCGTATAGAAAACAACTCTATATGCAGCCTGTACAATATCCAACATAATATTGCATTCATTCTGCCAAAGAATACCCTCCCATAAGATATGATGTGCATGTATTGCACATATTCGCAGTCAGATGTAGATCATTGACATAAAGGCGAGGCAACGAGCTTAAAGCAAAATAATTTAATTTTAAAGTTACCATGCCCTGTGAGAAATTGGGCAACATAGCGATCCACCTCCAGCCACGTCCTGGCCAGCCGCTTGCGAACGGATGGAAAGAATTTTTGGAGGTGTCGGCCCTTGGTGGCCCATCTACATTGCCATTCAGATAAAAGTTCCTCCCATATGTCAATATGTTTTTTTTTAGTCATACATAGGCTCGCGCTTGACTTGAAAGAAAAAAAATCACACCACACATCACACATCATCGCTTACCATCGTAAGCGATGATGTGGTGGTTTAAGTAATCTAGAGATTTTCTCACGGTCACTTCGCGTTAAGAAGATGAAGGCTTGTGTGTGTTGTGAAAGAAAAGGTATTGAATGATACCGTGACGATTGACAGAGAAGAATGGAAGACGAAATCGTTTTGTGCCAACCCCAAGAAACATGGGCCAAGGTAGGGTTGCCAGATGGTCGGGATTCTTCTGGATTCTCCTGACAGTTTTAAAGGATCTCCAGACTCCCGACAAAACTCGAAATTTCTAGACAAACAAGTTCTCGGAGAGTTTTCTTTCAGATGTGTTGTATTATCAATTCCTGAAAGCAATGGGTACTGTGAACGGATGTTTGATTTGCTAAATATTCTATGGAATATAGACCCCTGCCAAACATAGGGCAATACAGGATGAAAAACAAAAAAATATTCTACCTTATTCAAATAGAATACCTATCCAAACCACAATATTAGTCCAAATGACCGCAATATTTGTATACCAGCCCAAACGATACGTTAATACAGACACAATGAACAGAACACTGCTATCAACCGAATTATTATGTTGTTTCATGTAAATTCGGAAGCGATAGCGATCCCCGAGCTCGATGGAAAACCATTGTGATATCACTGTGATAAAATTGGACCCCTACTATAGGTTTCAGGAATTTAATATTTTAAAGTGCTCGATCGAGTTTTGCGAGATATAAATAAACGGTTAGTCGATACTTCACGTGACCAGTGGGCTGAGCTTTTCTTCGGCCAGAGAATCAGTATTGCCACGGGGACCCGACGGCGACGCTATGAAAGAAAATTTGCTTGAAATATATGTCACTAGATGGCACGATATTCATCTATTTGTTTTTGAATTGTGTGTAAAACAAACATTTTGTAGAATTAATCATAAACATTTATATATTTGTATTAACGTATGTTTCTCCGTAGCGCCTGAACTATTCATCCGATTTTGATGAATAAGGTGTCAATCGATTCGTTTTAATGGCCCGGATAACATATGCTAAAAAAATCCGTAATAACCCGAGTACGGATTTTTTGTTAAACTTTACAGTTTTTAATTATTTTTTTTTGGTTCATTATATGTAGCTATAATTGAGGAGCTCGTGGCTAAATAATAACAGCCGCACGGGTCGATCATCAAGGTTAAGCAACGCTTGACGAGGTCGGTCCGTGGATGGGTGACCATTTCAACATACCGAGTTTCCTCCATGCCTCGGAAAGCACGTTAAACCGTTGGTCCCGGCTGTCATTTGAAGATCTTTGACAGTCGTTACAAGTAGTCAGAAGCTTGCAGATCTGCCACCAGTCTTGCCAAGAGGTACCGTGTTACCCAGTTACTGGGTTGTGGAGGTCAGATAGGCAGTCGCTCCATGTAAAACACTGGTACTCAGATGAATCCGGTGAGATGGGAAGCCGACCCCAGTATAGTTGGGAAAAGGCTAGGCAGATTGATTTATGTCTAGGTATAATTATATGGGCCTGGGCGTTATTTTGTTGGTTTGATTATATTAACTTCACACTGCATATCCTAATCCTAATGACAAAAATCTCACATCACTCAATTCTCACTTCAGCCCTCACCAAATCGAGTTCCAACAGTACCAATCAACCAAAACGAGTTTCCAAGAGTTCACTGAGCAAAATAATCGACTTAGCTCCGGTACGGGGAAAATTCATTTATTTAATTAAGTCCCAACAAACTTCCCGAAGCAGACTTAGAGCGAATTAATGATTATAACATCTTATTTTAATTGGACATTAAATTTTCAGCGGATTATATTTGAATTTCTAATGGATTGGTGTGGTGATTAGCATTTCACTTGTGCCTTTGGTTTGATTGACGAAATGTGTGCCAGATGAACATCTTTTCGTACTGATATTATTATAATGATAATTTGTATGTTGGGATGTTTGTTAATCAATCGTTCTTCGACGTTTTAACAGATTCTTAAGAGATAGGACTAGAGATGTAAATTGAAAAAAAAAACTAATGTTTTATTTCAAAATCTTGAAAAAAAACATTAATCAACATCATCATCAGGCGAGATAGTGGTCAATCGCGAGCCTATAGATTATAAAAAAATAAAAAAAAATAAGAAAATTTGGCACCGTCGATTTTTTTCTACATTTGGTTTTTTTTTCAGAAAAAGTGAAACACAAAATTTGGGTGTTTTGTCTTAATTAAAGTCAAATTATGTCAAATCAATGGGTACCTATTATTATGAACTTATAAAATACTTAATTTGTCTTCAATCTTTTCTTCCCCGTCCGTAAATAGTAATCTTCAGTGGGTGTTGCTAATTTTTTTAAGACATTTATGTACTATTTAACAAAAAACCAATGGTATTTTCTTATTAAACATAAAAAAAAAATATAATCAGCTCATGTACGATAACCGCCTTACCATATTTCTATTTTCGTACTCTTGAAAAAAAAACCTACTCCAGAAAAAAACTGTCTTTTTTCATGTATTTTCTAAACGTTTTTTTTTCATCTCAGAAAAAATAACGTTTTTTTACAACTACGATAGGACAGTTTGTCGCTGTAGTTCGTTACTTTTGGATATTTTTCAGACTTTTTTTACTTTAATATTTTAGTGATCTGCTATTGTAGGGCAAAAGTTTCTTCTCAATATCATAGAGAGAAGCAACGACCGCAAAACACTTCGCGTGTTTAGTCCTGCAGACGGAAATCCACATCGCGTCATTCATTTCGCATGTGATTGGTCGATTTGGTTGATTGGATAGCGGTAAAACTCTTTGCGTTGCCATATTCACTCAACGGCTGCGGATTTCCTTACGAGCTTTTGCTTGTCCATTCACGTATTTCCGAAAAAAGAAAATCCCTGCAAGACACTTATAGATAGTTCAAGTCATCTATGCGCGCGGCTCTATGTGTGTATAAGCATGTGTGAGTGGTTGTTTGCACTGCCGCGTCACTGCCACTCAAATTAAATCTGTGTATTTACAAGCATCCGCATAGCAAGGTGAGTTGAACATACCTTGATATGTCTTAATTACAAAGGTTGTGTTCAAAGCATATATATACTTACTTTAATCGCAAAAGAAATATGTGCAACACGGAATGCCATCTAATGTCTTTAACTGATCACAAATTCTTCCCCCAGACTGCCACTGAAAATTATATAACTGTAAACTCCAATAACACCATACAATGGAGGCATAGGTACTCCCCTTTTAAAGTGAACATACTTTTTCCCCAACAAAATATCAAACCATAAACATCTGCCTTCTGTCATTAATTCAGGGGTCCGCAACATTTTATAGAGAAACACAAAAAGATATCAAACCCCACCCTTTTTACACTATTCGACGACAGGTCACCGCAATAAAGTTATTACACTCTGCATGAGAATATTTGGACCACTACTCAAATGCTACACTATACAGTGGGTTGCAAAAACATTGCAACGTAGGGTAGAAGTGTGGGGGTGAAATATGGGTTGAAATTAAATTTCGGATCTGGGTTTTTTGTGTGAAAATGTTTTTTTTTTCGTTGAGTGATAATGGTGCGTGTCTAGTGTTTTATGTGTTTTGGTAATATTATTGGATTAATACAGTAGGTGGAGGATTTAGAAAATACTATACTGTTTATAGTTTAATGAAGTAAAACTGAGGAAATGCTAGAGATTCTGTAGGGTTTGATTTAAACACATTTTAACTGCATCTATTACGAGCACTCAGAAAAAAAGTGTTTAATTGATAAATGTAAATTAATAAAAGACAGTAAACTTCTCGTTTCCCGCCAACACTTGAGCTACTAAAAGTGAACATTTCTCCGAAGCTTAAAATCCCCAGTCCTAAGTGAACACCTCACACATGAAACACCATACATTCCATTAAAAATAATAATACAAAACGTTAAATCCGTTACACGTAACTTCGAAAGTAGGTCATGAGCTTTCAAATAGCTGGAATACCGTAAAAACTTATTTTGTTTGTTTTTGCGTAGTGCATCCGGGCCGAATGTAGCAGACACAAAAAAGGGTAAAAATGCATTTACTAACGAAATTGCTGCTGTTCTGGCTAAACAGAAAACATCTAAACATAGTTTTCGAATAAATTGTTAGAGGGACTATACTTTATTCAATTTATGTTTAACCAGCTTTTTTTCACAAGTCCGCTCCCTGGTTGTATATCTAGATTAGATGGACACTTTAGTCATTTTATGTTTAAACAGATACTTCTCACGAATCCGCTCCCTGGTTGTATATCTAGTAGAATAGATAGATACTTTAGTCACTTTATGTTTAACCAGCTTTTTCTCACGAATCTGCTCCCTGACTAGATGGATAATTTAGTCATTTTATGTTTAACCAGCTTTTTCTCACGAATCCGCTCTCTGATTGTATATCTAGACTAGATGGATAATTTAGTCATTTTATGTTAAACCAACTTTTTCTCACGAATCCGCTCTTTGATTGTATATCCAGACTAGATGGATACTTTAATCATTTTATGTTTAACCAGATTTTTTCAAGAATTTTCTCCCTAGTTGTATATCTCGCAGGATCTGTGTAAGTTTCAGGATAAAAAAGATCTATGACACTCCTCGACAATATAGCTTTCTATTATTGAAATAATTTTCGTTATCAGATAAATACTTCTAGAGATTTATTAACAAACATAAACAAAGAAAAAATGATGAAAGAAAAGTATTTACTGTCACAGAAACTGTGTTTTACACAAACAATTTTACCTCTTCACAAATCCTTTTAATTAACCTTAGACAACAAGTACAATCAGGATCACTAATACGAGACAATTTACAAAAGTAACGAACAAAGGTACCAAGAGTAACAAGTACCATTTACAAAAATAAAAAACAAACAAACAATATTTTACCTCTTTACAAATCCTTTTAATTAACCTTAGACAACGAGTACAGTCAAGATCACAAGAAGGTACTAGTATACAAAAGTAAGTATTACAAATGCCACAAAAACCCCCACGAGCAAAGTACAAAGCTACAAGTACCAAAACTATAACAACCACTTACAACCCCGAAGCCCCCTGTATAACATTCGTTAAACGTATGTATGTGGTCTCATGAATATTCCGGATCCACGATGAGATTTATTACGGCCCGGTTTTCCGTCTTCCTCCAGATTTATGCGTCGGACGAACCGTACGGCTCCGGACTGGTTGTCGGCCGGCACCCGCCGAATTAGATTTGTGACTGAGCGCGTGAGTTCGTTAATAATTTATAGTTTGATGTTAATATGTAGGTAGATGGAGATGCTGGGAGTCGTACATGTTCTACGAGTACGTTTGTTTGGAATATAGGCGAATTGAATTTTTTCTATGAAACTCTAAAGAAAAGATTACTGTACAGTAACTTACTGACTGGCTGACGAATAGCTGAAAATTGCATTGATGAAGTAATATATCAGTAGTCAACCTCTGTGGATGAAACGTGATGTTAAATGGGAAAATCTCTATAGAAGTAAAATAAGTCTGAGGAAAAATCCTTCTATTCGCACAAAATGATTTCGTAAAACCGTTACCGTCATTCAACGTCTTCCATCTTAATTGAACCACTGAAACATTATTTTTTTACAAAAAATTAAACCAACTTCCAAAACACTAATATGAGCAAAATTAACTTTCGTTTCGGCAGTCGGTGTCTTTGGTACCTCTTATTTTTTGTCGTTTTGCGACATTGACTGCCGAAACAATAGTTATTTTTGCTATTTTTAATGTTTTGCTTTGGAAGTCGGTTTATTTTTTGTGGAAAAGTGTTTCAGTGGTTCAATTAAACCTCTTTTTATTTTTGGCACTCCATCACTAAAACGTGAGCAGGTACCTAAAGGATTGACAATACCCTTAAATCAATTTACACATTCGTGCTGTTTGTCGTTAAGGTGTTCGGTTGTATGTTCCATATCTTGAAAACTGCTGAACCGATTTTTATGATACTTGTACTGTTCTCTAAGTTGAAAGATACCTAATCCAATAAAAACCGAGTGATCACGATCCGATTACTAGTTTCGGATATATACGTGGACAAATATACTTACACGCACTTATGAAATGTGGCACACGTGTTTGAAGCCCATATAGAGTAACAATATATGTGAATATTTTGCAATGCCAACAATATTATATATACGTATCGAATTGAAAACCTCCTTTTTTTAGAAGTCTGTAAAAATAGAAATGTCTAGCTTATAAATGGTGGATATATTGCTGTCTTCTCGTCAAAACACAACCTTAAGCGTTCTGAGAACTGTCAAAGTCACCGTAGATCATTTGCTTAAGAGAAATAGGAGATTTATTTCTTTGTAGCCAATAAGTACGTGCCACCTGATTATAAATTATATTTATTTCTAATCGGATTTTTTTTCTGTAAAGGCGTGGCGTTTGTTTGTATGCCTAGACAGTTTTTTTTACTAGTAAACCAGAATTAAAAAATATTTTAAAATTAGATGAGAACATTTTTGATTACTCTGAAGAGAAATGTCTCAACAAATTCAGAGTCTATTTTAAAGTTTCAAAGGCCAAGACTTGTTAAAAGAGTCAGTTATTGAGAATTCTTAAAAACTGATTCTTTTAAATACTACCCCGGCCGCTGTGCAAACCCTTTTAAATCAATTCAAACACAAAAAATCTTTCACCCGTCCCCCCCTACAAACACGAAATCCGCATTCGCCGCCTTGGCATAAAGATCTTCGAAGTATAAAAACACAATCACTAACACGGTCACCCATCCACGGACTGACCTCGGCAAAGCGTTGCTTAACCTTAAAATCGACCTTTGCTGCTGTCATATTTAGCAACGGCTCCGTTTCACTCCTTTTTAACAATAAATCATCCGTACTTTTCGACTCGCCTAGAAGATAGCAATCTCTAACACGACTAACTTCGGCAAGCGTTGCTTTAACACAAAGATGGCTGATCGACTCTTGCGGCTGTTATATTTAACCCACTTTAACCTTACCCTTTTAACACGAAATCATCTATACTCGTGCTCGTCGCCTTAAAAATCATCGAAGTATAAAAATATGACAATCACTAATACCGATCCACGGGTCGATCTCAGCGAGCGTTGCTTAATCTTGAAGATCGACCTTTGCAACTTATATTTAGCCACGACCCACTTTAACCCCTTTTTAACCCGAAATCATCCGTACTCGTGCTCGTCGCCTTAAAAATCGTCGAAGTATAAAAATATGACAATCACTAATACGGTCGGTGCGCACGGGTGCCTCGGAATTTATAGGCTACGACAAAATATTGCGCGCTCCGGTGCGTCCGTGAGATTTAATGGAAGCGACTGGCATTCGTGATTTAGTTTTTAAAAGTTATTTTCATTCTGTCTGCTTTTAATCTAAGTTTTATTTCACAAATTATGTTTAAGTCCCATGTACCTAATGGAGGGCGAATCTATTGCCATCAACCAGAAACACAAACTTTACAGGCTTTGAGCTGCTACTGACAAATCCCAGGTGGAAAAACCACAACCCAGGACCTAAATTTCAGTAGTCACACTTGCGACTACTAAATCTACGAGCTATTAATCTAAAGTCCCCGTCACAACAAGCTATACATTTTGTAAATAAAGATTCTACTAAGTTACGTAGCGACAATTCAATCAACAACAAATAATCCGTGACGTTCCATGAGTCAAACGCGTTCCAGTACCACAAAACATTAGACGAAAGCCCTTTAAATCGCTAAAATATAACCCGACCAAGTGAAATTGCTCGTTAGTTTCGTATTACACGTATGTTACTTTGAGTTGATTGAATTTGGGATTATTTGTTGTAAACGCAAAACTGAGCGCAGATGTCGCTGGCGGCGCAATGGCTGCTGTCAAATCATGTATGCTTTGTTTACATCATGTTTTTTTGTTATTTTTGTGTTTAAACCGGTCTACCACCGTTATTGATAATATGCATTGTCCCTGGAAGCTTAAGGAATTGAAAGACGAACTAAAGAAATGAGGAGCAAGAGTAACTGGAAAGAGAACAGATCATAATGAGAGGCAGACTTTTATATTATAAAATATATATTCATCGGTGATATGTTCTATATTTGGCAATTTTTTTTAGTTGCAACGAGTTATTTCTTACTTGAATCATGTTAGGAAAATTTACAAAATGAGAGAACACTAATGTGTTGGTATTCTTTACGTTTTAGGTTAGAAGTTAGCTACTGTCAGCAATCAAAGCCCTCAAACTGCTGAAGGCCAAGCAAATGACATTCCTGCTGTAAAACTTTATCAATACGTTATTAGCTCCACTATTTCGCCGAAGATTACCAAGCAACATAATCAGAGTTACATTGACAGGTACATAACATAACCTATAAATATGTATAGCCAATTCTCAGTTTTTTTAGCGTTATATCTTTGGGCAACAAATGAACACCGGGGTTGCTACATCCTGGTACAGCACACAGAGGCATATCAAGAAAATTTAAATTTACTGAATGATAGGTTACAAAATGTATGGATTTGACAGCTTTCAATAGCCATAGCGACTATGCGCCACCTATCGTGAAAAAATGGCAGTTCACATCCCCATTGTCACCACGTAACTTAATAGAAGTTCTATATTTACAAGATTTACATAATGTATAGCTTCTCGTGACGGGTACTTTAACTAATATTATAAATGCGAAAGTTTGGATGTATGTTTGTTACTCAATCACGCTAAAACGGCTGAACGGCAGCCTAATTGCGTAAGTGAATTCTGCAAAGCAAACAAGTTGATTCTTTCCCAAAAACGACTTTAGGTATTAATATGCAATACGTAAAGTCGTTTTTGGGAAGGAATCGATTCTTTCCCAAAATCGAATTCAGTTACGCAATTAGGTTGCGGATCTGCATAAAATAGATCTGCACAGATATATATTATCTGGCATAGCACAGGCTACTATTTCATCCCAGTATGATGTTCCTTTGGGATAAGAAAACACTTTTCACGCGGGAGAACCCTCTGGCAGAAGCCAGTTTAATATAATTAAGAGAAAATCTTTGCGAGTTTGTTGGTCGGTCTTATAAATCTCTGAAACTAAACTACCTAATAGGATCAACACAACTTTTTGTCGACCTTTTTGGTTAGCTGAAACTTACAGGATTACAGAACTGTATGTAAACGAAAGATTTTATGATTAAGTAAGATATCGTAAACAGGTTCACTTTTAAGTAAACTTGCCCTTAGGAATATTGAAGTCATCATCCAGTCTAAAGCTGTTCGTGTATGCGTGTGTTAAATAGGAAGAGGACCAATGCGACTGGATACCAGTCGTTTTCATGCAGCGACCCGAGAACCCTGGATAACACAACACACTGGAATCTTAGATTTGGGACACTTAATAAATCAAACAAAGATGATCAAATAATTACTATTTAAGTTACTGTAAAAGGCCGAACTACAGCAAAACCTAAGATTTACCAAGTCTTGCTAGTAAAAAGCTGAAAAGATCTATGATAATTGCTTATACCAGTAATCACAAGTAATACTTAGCATTTCCTTCAGAGACTTGTAAATGTTGATAAATTTTAATTTGAAGAAATTAGAAAAAGTTGGAAATATTGAAAAACTTTTTCGAATGCTTTTGACATTCGAAAAAGTTTAAAATAATGTTAGTATTTTACCGTCAATGAATGAATGAGTGAAGCCAACCAATCAGACCATAATTATTCTCATCATTTCGTATCATAGTGTGTCAAAGACGTGAAATTTTTTGGCCTCCCTCTATGAGAGGAGGCCTGTGTCCCAGCAGTGGGAACATTAGAAAGCTGATGATGATGAGATAATTCTAAGATTAACCGCGTGATTTACTTGTAAAAGCCCGAAATTAGGGATCATCATGGATCATTTTGGACTTTTACTTGGTAAATCTTAAGTTTTACCGGTAAATCTTAGGTTTTACCGTAGTTCGAGATTTTACAGTAACATATACAGCCAGGCGGGACCAATGACATAACATTGACTTCGGCAAGCGTAGTTTTACAGAGATTGACCCGTTTGACTGACATTACTTAAGGCAACTCCCCGAGCAAAACGCCGCATTAGTCGTTTTTGTGCAGTTTTAAGAGCTATCTACTCTGTATTTAAAAAGAAATATCAATTAATAAAAATACATTAAATTTCTACATAATATTGATTCCAAATAGTAGGATACTTTTTTTTTAAATACGTATATGTTTCACTAATCTTCTTCCAACACAACCATAAAAATGAGAAATAATTATTGATAGCATGCATCTCCTCGTAAGTGTTCATTAATTATGTTTTGTAATAACACTAATGGATAGACAATTTGATAACGAACATTTTGTAGGATGTTTTTTTTTCAAAGGACCAATATTCGATTTTATAATGATATTATTCTAAAATCTGGGCGTATTCACTACTGTAATTCATGCGCCACCAGTGCCGCTAGGCCAATAGGAATGCTCATATCTCATGTTGATTTTTTGGTCAGTGTACAACCTTAACCACGAGACCCTAACGTCGGCATCGACCCGAACAGCTGCTATTACTTAGACATGGAGCCCTAAAGGTTCGGTAGTCCCTTCCAGTACTTGTTAACTCTTTGCATTCCCCGAACAATATATCCCTGTTCCGATATCTGTGACGTTCGCTCCCGTATCTCGCGTCATCGTTATGATAACGACTGATACCGCGGCACTGCTGACGTTAACAAATAAATGTGAAGTATACGTATTTATAAGGGAAAATTGCCCCTATATTATTGTATTGCAGACAGTGACAGTTCCGAAGTAGGACGAATGTTTTTCTTATGCAGTGAGAAATTAATCAGTAATGAGCAATTGAGCATGCTTGGTCCGTGTAAGATGGATTGGCGATTTTAAGTCCAGGTTCCTTCAAGGATAAATTGGTATATGGAAGGTTTTAGGAATATTTGATGTCCCTGAAACGAAGCTTGCTAAGTGTAGATATATCATAATGTAAAATTGCTTGTATGTCTGTAACTTAAGGCGCCGTTTCCCTTGAGTAGCTGATTTTAAAATGAGAATCACGTCTAAATGGCTAGTCGTAATTTTTTGAAATAATATGTTATATTAGACTATTTTCTTTATAATTTAATCTAAGCAAATTTTGAGTTTTATTCGTATAACATAGTGTAATTAATCTGTAAAGTTATGTCTAAAACGGACAAAAACACGACAATCGCACCAAAACCACTGGGCGTATTTTAAAGAAATTGACACTATCTCAAAGACAATTTAATCATCTACATTTTGATCTAAGGATTTTTTTTAAAGTCATAGAATAATAAGGAAAGTACAAAAAACTACTAAATTTCGGGGCGCGCGAGTGTGAAACGAGTGCGCGTTTTGTTGCCTCAAGGTTGTTAACGACTAACGCCAACGCGATTGTCGTATTTTTGTCCGTTTAAGATATACCTAACTTTACAAATTAATTACACTACGTTATACGAACAAAACGCAAAATTTCCTAAGATCAAATTATTAGGAAAATGGTCTTATGTAACATATATTTTTTACAAAAAATTACGACTATCCGTTTAGACGTGATTCTTATTTTAAAATCAGCTACTCAGGGGTATCTGCGCCTTAATGGTAATTTCTGGATGAACTAATTTGGTAAATAGAATGACTACTATTTATCCCGACAAAATTAACGTTTCCCGTAGCCTAAGACACGGGAGCATACCCGCAGGAAAAGCAATTTCAGAAATACACATAGAGTGAATGACCTGAATAAATCAGTTAGCGACGAAACATTTCATTAAAGTCCTTCCAAGTCCTTTGTATGTACTTAACGACAACACTGTTACAACTTATAATTCAAACATTACCATTATTACCAACCTACAACATCATACTGTTGCTACAACAACAACATTAACAACCTTCAGTGCAGATACCACATCATTAAACCTTTAACCAACTCTATTAAAACACCTTAAAAGGTCACGCGAAACTCAAACTTATAAACACACGCTAACCCCAAAATACCTGAGCGTTCCAATCACTTACAAGATGTTCGAACTTCGAATCGGCAGGAAATGAGCCGTGATCTTACCCGATTACGTGTGAAAAAAGGGGGTTACATGTTTTTTACAGCTGACGTCAGATGTGCGGCGATGTGCAGAGATGTGAGTAAGAGATCCCAGTGCAAAAAACTGCTCAAATTTTATTTTTGTTAAAACTTGATTTTCATGAATGTTTTTGGTAGTTGAATAGATTACTGCTGAGAGCTATATGATATTGCATACATACTCATGATTCAGGAGAAATTCCTAATGTAGGGCATAGTTAAAAAACTGGTCAAGTGCGAGTCGGACTCGCGCACTGAGGGTTCCGTACAAACAGCTGCATTCACCAAAATAATTTAATTACATTACTGAAGTTCATAAACTATGAGGGCACCGAACACTGTTCTTACGATAATATAAACAGAATTGAGGGACTGTTTTTTTATTTTTATAATTAACTTTTTCGTTGGAAAACTGTAGTCCCTATACATCGACATAAGTCGCGGTCAGTATACCAACTTCAAATAAATCAATAACCCTTTTTTTATGTAGGTACAATTTTCAGTTTTCGGATTTTTTCCTTTACTTATGCTATAAGATATTGCTTCTTGCCAAATTTCATGATTCTAGGCCAAGAGGAAGTACCCTGTAGATTTTGATCTCTTTGCGAGTGTAAAATATGCGTCATTAACGGATGTTCGTCTTGATTGCGTTGATCTAGAAGTTTGATCTTTTCACTGCTGTAAGGGATTGCAAACTTGCGTATACGATATTAATTTTAACTCGATACCTCCACGCGTTTTTTTTTTTTTTTAATTATCTATAGGCTCGCGTTTGACCACTATGTCGCCTGGTGTTAAGCGATGACGTGGTCTACGGTGAAGCACGCTTGCCTAGAAGAAAGCTATTCACTCTTGACTTAAAGACCCCAAGGTTGTAACTATCAGGGAACAAAGACCCCGGCCCGACGCGTTCCCGAGATAAAGGGTCTTGACAGACAGACGACAACATGTGAAGTGATCCTCTAAGGGTTCGGTTATTTCCTTTTGTGGTATGGAACTCTAAAAAAAACAAAACGAAAACTATCTGGCGGCTAAATGCGGCCAGGCAAACCTGCAGCAAACTATTCTGCTATCAAGTATCATTTATGAAAATTTGGTCAAATCAAAAACAAAAATATAAAAAATACATCTCAAAATAAATAAGCACTTTGAGCTGTCAATGTCACTCTGACATTCGACGCGCTATTGGCTCACGAACGCAAGGCGCCGGGCGGGTAGGCGGGAGTAGGGTCGTTTGATATTTCGGGTGGTCAGTTATTCTGACCGAGTATTACCTGCAGATTTTCGCAGTGGGATCTTGGGCTATGTGCGGCGATGTGCTGAGGTGGGCGGAAATTGGTCGGGCGTGGTTATCTGTTTAAGATTGTGGGAGATTTCTGCTGTAGTGATTTTTGAGGACTGTATTTACCAGGTTTAGCGAGGTGTGGAAAAGTGATTTCTTCGCGGTGATAAGATAAAGGCAGCGCGCGTGAGCAGTCTCCGTTCTAGGACTAACTCTGTCCTCAGAACGTTAGCTAAGAAGGTGTACACCTGCATGGAAATATGGGACGATACCATAGAAATATAAAAAAACAGGACTGTTTATTATATATAAGAAAGAAAAGAAATAAAACTAGAAAATAAACTAGTTTTCTTTCTTTCTTTTTTTCTTTACTTACCCACGCTTAAATTGTTGGCTTGGCTTACTCGGAGTTCATAAAAGAAAGATGTATTCGTAGTGCATTCAAGTGATAAGATCAAGAAAACATTTCCACAGATAGTAAAAGTTACAAAGAAATAGCAACTGAACCACCATCATACAAAACGTTACAAAAATGCATTTTTTTTACACAGGAATGTTTAGATTATGAACGATTCAAAATAAGAGTGTTTTGGGAAAGAGAGAGGAGAAATAACTCAGTCGCCGATATATTGTAGCTTTAGTAAGCAATTAAAGCAAAAACATGCTCGTCCCAGTAATTGCTGCGACGCTGCATCGCATTTTGGCAAATCGTTGCGTTGCGTATGAAATTGTGCACGCTATATGAAAAATCTGCGTTTTCAGCATGTTACTACCTACACCTCTAGACCAAATTAACATTCAATTAGTGAAAACGACTGTATAGAGTTTGAATTTTTAGGGATTATATTATCCACGTGACATTTTTGTACGCCAACTGCGTTTGAATTTGCCGCTAGAGGCGCTTGTGTAGAGTGAGGTCTTCAAAATGTCAAATTAAATAGGTTTTAGCGCGCGTTTATTTATCTCATATTTCCTATTACAATCAACTTAATTTTGCGGTTTGGTTACTAAACACTTGGCCGGTTTTTTTTATCACCGCTGCTCTTAAATCGGCGCCAGAGAAGCTGAGGCATTGAGGAAACATGCATATCCTAGAAACAATTTGAAGACATGTAACATCCACCTACACTAACACAACTACAACCTAAAGATGTGGTCTGTGTTTCAGCAAAATGAATATTATAAGCTGATTATGGTAGTGAAACCTTCAGATACACTTTTTGAAGCACTGCAACTCATTAAGGGCAGGTAGTCTGACTTTTACATCTCTTTGATTCATTATTAAACAAACAATAGTGAATGTTTAAACGTAAAAAAATATATATAATGTAGTTTACTAAATGTACTTTTCATTTCTGAGATTCAAAACATGATATCGAAAACTTCGCTTGATCAACATCGCACTCTAAAACGATGTTTTTTGATCTTAGTTTTTTAACAGACTTCAAAGAAGACCGAAATGTTCGTAGTAACCATGAAAATTACACCCATGACGAAAGTTTCAAAAATTTCGGTCGGCGCCATCTTGGAATGTAATTTTGACCCCAAATTCCAATTTAGCGACTCCGAAAACCATCAAAATTACACCCATGACGAAAATTTCAAAAATTTGGTCGGCGCCATCTTGGATTTTCATTTTGTCCCAATATTTGTAAAAAGCTACCCCAAAAACCATGAAAATGACACCCATGACGAAAATTTTGGCAATTTCGATCGGCGCCATCTCTAAAACAATCGAATGTTTGTCAAACCCAGTAGGTTTTTTTTCCATCCGTCCGTCCGTGAGAGCAGTGGTGGCCCAGTGGTATCGGCCGCGACTTACAAGTTGTAGGTCGTGGGTTCGAGCCCAGGCAGGCGCTTTACTTTGTGTAAATTATTTCATCACCACTGCTCTCAAAACGGTGAAGGAAAACATCGTGAGGAAACCGACTTGTCCTAGAACCAAAAATTCGAAGACATGTGACCAACCCGCACTGGGCCCGCGTGGTGGATTACGGCCCATTCCCTCTCACAGAGAGGAGGCCTGTGTCCCAGCAGTGGGAACATTAATAGGCTGATGATGATGATGATGATTCCATCCGTTTATGTTTTCAAAAATATAGATAGATAGTCAAATAATTGAATAAAATACGATTTAGGGCATTTTTCAAACTATAACATCCACAGATTTATTTAAAACACTTTATATTTCGTTATTACTACGCATTGTAATACAACAAACGGTTTGGCAACAACTCTCTTATTTTATTAACTTTTAAAAACAATGGGAAAATAAGCCTTCTGTACCCAACTTTACTGTGACACTTTAGTCGTCTTTACGCACACGCGAGCGCGCCGCTCGCTTCGCGGTAACAGTGGCGCGTTAAATACCTACGTCGCTGGGAAAAGCTTGTCTCATATTTGCACCCTGCCATATATATCTTCACTTACACTATCTAAAAGCACCTAGTACCTACCTACCCAGCACTCTCGAATGCACTCATACATCAACATGCATTGCAAATGGAGCCCGTCAAAGCGCTCAGTCGGAACTAAAAGCACGTTTTGACCAGCCCACTGCAGGCGTGTCTGTGAATTTAGAATTACACTCTCTGTGTTGTTTCTTTGAAGTGTGCTGGGACGATAGTGCACGGCATTAATATTCTAGGCTGTGTGAGGAGGATAGACTTAATTTTATTGGTTGCCTTTTAAGACCAAATCCGAGCATCATTGAACATTAAAGCCGTTGATGTTGCTAAAAGTGCAGCAACAAGAAGCAAGTGGAGACACATAATCAAGGAGAAAGTTTGGAAACCATGATGTGATCAAGACCCCCAACATTGTGGGAATGACGCAAGGGCCGTAGTAATACGGCCACCAGGTGGATCGACGACTTGGTGAAAGTAGCAGGCAGGGGTTGTACACGGGAGGCCTAGCATTGGGTAAAGTGACGTGCTATGGAGGAGACCTACACTCGGCATTGGGTGAATAACGGTTGAAGAGAGAGATTAATACGTCAGTAGTAACACTTTGACCTTTAGCTAGACAATTTTAGTACAACGTTTGAATAATATAGGAGGGGTACATATTTGAATATCTACGGATAAAATATCACTGTTCAAAACTTCGAAAATTAAAATAACGATTGTATTGAAATATCGAAAATTGTTATACCTAAGCATAAAATGTCTAAGATTAGAATGCCGACTGATTAAAATATCGACTGATTCAAAATGTCGATAGTCATTATACCTATGTTAAAAATGTCAACATTTAAAGCACCTAAGTTCATTAATTTACGTTAAAAATACCTACTCGTTAATCGAACAAATTTTGATATATGTGGTATGAGTGGAAAAATTTAGTTAGATTTAAAATTAGCATTGCTATTAGCCATTAGTGTGTCCTCCACTGCAAACATTTAACGTATTGTTTATCGAATATGATCATGTCGGAAAACGGATTAGAAGTTTTCAAGCGCTCGCCGGCCGCTGCCGCGGCACCGCGCTCTTTCAATGACACTTTTGTAGATAATTAGATTTTAGATATATTGGACGTAGGTTATCTAACCATTCGACATTATAAACTTTAGTTATTTTAATTTTCGGTTTAATGGTCATTCGATATTTAAACCACTGCAACTCCTGAAAGCCAGAATCAACAGTGGCGACCACCAGAAAAGCGCCGAGGCAATGAAGCTCGACGAAGTCCCGGAGAAAGAATTTAACTGTCTTGGATCCCGCAATGAAATTAATGAGAAAAGAAAAACGGAGGAGTAGGAAAAAATAATATAAATTTCCACTTCCCTCCATATCAGGCAGGAGACAGAACAAACAAGGCTGATAGGCACAAAGGGACGTTTACAACTGGGATAAGCCCAATTGCCTAGCACCACGGATAAAAATTAGCATTAATATTAATGGGTCCTACATTGTGAGCTGCTATATTTGTTTCCAATAATAGGTATGGCAAAAACGCTTGAACGCACGGAAATTTGTTCTAGTTTCCACAAAGTCCGTACAGTAAACGATGTTTTGAACAGTGAGATTTTAACCGTAGGTAGGTATTATAATTTTCGATGTTCAAATATGTACCCTATAGGAGGCATCCTTTAACTGGTTTTTAACCGACTTCAAAAAAGAGAACTTTTTTATGTTTGTCCCCTTAAAACTTTTTACTAGTTGAACCGATTCTGATAATTCATTTTTTATTTGAAAGATGGTGATGATCTGATGAAGAACTTCGAAAATGTACAACAGAACTCTCCAATAAACAACGGCAAATCTCTCAGGACTGCTACAATCACATGTCTGTTTATTGTTTACACCATTTCATAAGACAACATCACGCCGGTACGCTCTAAAGGGGTATGCCGCAGATGTGTACAGTTCACCCTGGTAAACTCTCATTTCACCAGTTATGTTAAAGTTTTATGTTATTCGGGTAATCTATTCAGGCATAACTTTGTGCATAATAGGTACCATACAATTGAACATGCTCATTAGGTACCACAAATAATAAGTGTAAAATAAATAAACATTTATTCAAAAAAAAATATAATCGACTTCCAAAAAAAACACTACAAAGTGAAAAATAACTTAAATTTCGGAAGTCGGTGTCAAAAAACGGTGTCCAAAAACAGGAACACCATGATTGTATTTTTTTGTAAAAAATGGTTTTTTGTTACTACTCTTGTGTCTTATCGCTGGCGAAGGAAATTCAAATAACTACCACCTAGCTAATTTTGGAACAAATTATGGTTTGGAGACTTTTTCAGTGTTTTACCTTTTTTTTGTGTGGGCAATCATCCAATGATTTCTCCCGCTCTAGACTAAAACCCACCCGTGTTCCTTTAGTTGCTTGAGACAGGATCGCGGTAACTCTTTTTTAAATATATCCGCGACCCAGACAGGCATCGGCCCTAGCGGACCCCAGCAGTTTTGTTGACATCTCTTTGAGGCGTGCGTGCGCCGTCATCGTCAGTGTTGTACCTAACAGAAACGAAGCACTAAAAGTTATAAGAATTCCAGCCTCCTGAACTGTTCCACTGGAAGGCCCTTTGCCCTCTTCTCATACAGAGATGACACCTTCACTGATGACAGTGATGTCTCAGATATGAATAAGAAAAATCAAGTTGTTCCGGATTGAAATCAACTAGGCAATCATATCATATACTGAAAAGAAGAACTTTTCCGCAAACTCGATTTGCTATGTAACAATGATTACAACCGCGTTCTTTACCTCTTCAACGCATTAAAATGAAACAAAATGCACAAAAGTAAGCCTCTTTACCACAAAACATCTCAAGCGACAGTAATAATTTTCGAGAGACCCTACAGCATTAAAATTTTATTGTCAGAAATGTCTCAAGTTATATTGGGTAGCTATAAAGACGGAGTTATACGGCCTTTAAATTGAGAGCCTCGGCTGTGTCGTTTGGGGTGGATACTTGAAGCGTATGTAGGAGTTATCTTTTGAGGACTGGTGGTCGGATTTACATGTGACATGATAGGGACAATTTTGCGGTCGTAAAGTTGTAGTATTGGTAGAATGAAAATGATCCAGACTATTTCGGGTCGACGCAAGGTGCGGGGTTTCCGCGGTAGGGTGGACGCCGATACACTATAATAGATGCGCGTGTTAGAATCATGAATGGAACTCTATATAAAAGTATTGATATAAACTAAGATAGCAAGCTATGAATGTCAAGATAGTTGTTGGTTATTTACTGTGTATCAGAGTTCCAATGTATGCGGTGTGTAAGGGAAGGGTTAAAAAGCACAGAAAGACAAGACTAGGTATTTATTTAAATAAGGCTTGTCAATTAATTCATATTTAGAAGGCTCATCGAGCTTACTGCCCGTTCGCTAGACCTAGTTCTCATGGGGAAGAAGGGCAACAAACCCCACGGAAGCTCTTTCATAGTATTTATCGATATCTTTTACAACCACAAAGTGTTTACAATATTATAGTATCAAAATAACAAGGATAAGGCAAAGGACATAGACTAGCCCTTAAATCAATATTACATCTCGTAAAGGCCATAATATGATATAAATACAGTTTCAACACAACCATTAGCAATAATAAAGTTATAATACCAAATAACTTACGTTAGCCTTGTGTAGTCGATCTTACACCAATTATTAATGATAAAGGATATATAATATATATCTGGCCTTTACTGGCTTGTAGTTCACAGAAAAGTAAGTCAACCTATCAATTACACAATATTTTATAATCTCGGGTCCATCAGTGTCTCTATACGTCCAATAATATGGCAATAATAGAAAATGGCGCGGTATCCCGCCATTTTCTATATTGCTTTAAATAATCTCAACATTCAGTAAACAATAATCAATTATCATATAATAAATCCATTTTAAAACATAACAAGACAATTAAGGAATTTAATAACACCTCTTTAGTCATTCTTAATCAATATTCGAAAGAATATTGATACTAACAGACAATATTGTACTAATTGTTTCAAAGGACTTACTTACTATTATAGCAATATAAAATCCAGGATACATCACAATAATCATTACAAATTACGTAATAATTTATAGTAATATCATCAATGTGCGCGCATTAGTACTTCTGCCCTGGCTGGTGGCTCCAGTTTTTCCTCCACAGGATCGACCGGTTAAGCAGTAGCCAATCACTTTGATTGCACTGCGAGATGTCCATAAAAAAAACAAATCTTCAGCCCTCTTGTCCGTTCTTCTCCACGTACGTATTTTTCTAACGGATGGTAGAAGCATCTAATCATGATCCAGCCCTAGTAGTGTCCCCAGCGACGCCCTGAGCCGAGGTTCGACGCCACAGGGGTAGCCCTCAGCGTGGTCGCTTAGGTTTAGCTGTTTTGTGCCTGGCTGGAGGCTCTAGTTTAGTCTCCACAGAATCGCCCGGTTAAGCAGTAGCCTATCACTCGGAGTGATTTGATTTGCGAATAGAGAACTATTCGCTTCAATCTCTCAGATACTCAGAATCTCTCGAAAAACACGCACTGCCGGGACATGTACTTATCTACCTTGTAATAATCAGAATTAAGACGACGACTAACGCCAACGACCTTGAGGGAACAAAACGCGCAGTCGTTTCACACGCGCGCGACCCAAAATTTAGTAGTTTTTTGTACATTTCTTATTATAATACAACTTTAGAAAAAAAGCTTCAGATTAAAACGTAGATAATTAAATTGTCTTTGAGCTGGTGTCAATTTCATTAAAATACGTGCAGCGGTTTTGGTGCGATTGTCATGTTTATGTCCGTTTTAGACATAACTTTACAAATAAATTACACTATGTTATACCAATAAAACTCAAAATGTGCTCAGATCAAATTATTAAGAAAATAGTCTTATATAACATTTTTTTTTTTTCAAAGAATTGGAACTAGCCATTTAGACGTGATTCTCATTTTAAAATCGGCTACTCAAGGGAATCGGCGCCTTAAATATCTTTCAATAAATCCACGTATCGTGTCTCCATTCCGTAAAAAACCCTGACCCAAGCCACCAAACACACAAGCATCAACAGTCTAAGTTAAACCTATCAAATGGCTACAAATTCAGACTCCGTACTGTTACACGGCCGACCCCGTAGATCTTTTTAAAAAAAACTATCTTCTACCAAACCACTTGTTTATTCACAAAAATCCACAATTACACTGTTGATTAAAGTTCTACTTAATAATACACAAACCAAAATAATGACTTTCTATAATCTCTTGTATCTCTCGAGATAAGTCTAACGAATTTGGGTTTACGCGACGGCTTCCAGAATCTAACTGACTAAATTAATATTAAAAATCCGCTAATGCGCGATAACTGCAATTCAGCATTGGCTTTGCAATGAAAACTGAGACTTTAACTATAGAGTGCAAATGTCGGCGTTATTGCCTTGTAATAAGGGTTGTAACAGCTCCCCCTTTTTGACGGAGCTTTATCTTATAAGATAAGCGAAGTAAAATAGAAAAGATTGGAGATACAGTGAGATTAGTATGTCATTTACAAACTTACTTACTTATAAATGTACGAGAGTACATGTGGCTTATAACATTATAATTAAACATAGCAAGACATAGTAATTAATGATGGAAACAATTATTCATAGTATTTTAAAATTTTAAATTCCTGTTTAATGGGAATTTGGTATTATAGGTATTAGCAGTTGATTTATAATTAGTGTTTCGAATTGGTAAAGATTGTATTGACTTATTGTCTTCATCAGATGCTGATGACATTTCAGTCATCTCGATAGAATTAGAGATTTTGGATTTGCGCTTAGAAGTTTTCTGATTATAACATTGGTTAAATATTTGCACGCAGCATCCAGAATTAGTAGCATTTTTGTTTTTAAAATATCTAAAGATCTTATATGTAACACATAAAAATAAACACACAATTAAAATACAAGTAAAAGTAGAGTAATATGGACCATATTTAATAAAATGAGATTCCTTTTCTAAGTTATTTAATTCTTGTTCTAAATTATCCATTTGATGATTTGCATATTTGAGAGAATCTAAGTTGATTTTGCTTAAAGAGATTGGCGACAAATGTGGCAGACTTTTATTAAATATGTCCTTCTTACAGCAGTCATCAGCTGTTATATCAAACTTAATATCTAAAGGAGACTTAGTAATAAAAGAATAAGTACTAGTTGTCATTAACTGAATAGTTTTAGAATAACCAATACAATTTGCTGTTAATTTTACAATTCCAGTACCAATAATTGAATAGTCATTAATGTTATCATCGCATTTGATTGTCAATTTATTTGTACTTGATTGAACATAGATCCATTTATTGTTATTTAACTTTTGCCAAATATCAATTTGTCCATATAAAAGTTTGGCGTTGCATTCTGTAGGTAACGACAGTGTTACTTCAGTTAATATTTTAGATTCACAGTTTGGATTGCTTATACATGAATATATAGTAGTAAGTTCACAGATAGAGAAGTTGTTATTTATTATCTTACATCTAGCAAGTGTGTCCATCATAACATAATGCATCCTGTCATCACTTAAAGCTATATAGGAGTTAGAAGGTTGAATCAATGCGAATGTGCTATGTGAGTCATCATGCGGAGTAGGTAGAGGTATGATTTTATAGGTCATGAACTTATCAGGTGTTATTAAAGGAATTTGTAATATAAAAATGATCTTATTATTATAATAATAAGAGCTAAATTCAGAAACATCTATTATAGAGTGAATATTTTGAATGCTTAAAGGAACTGGGAAGTCTAACCTTTTGCTTACTTGACTACTATGTTTAGATAATTCGAGATAAAGATTAGAGGGGCTTATAACACTAGGATGTAGTATATTAACCTTAGAAAATAAAATAGAGTTTACAGTAGTATCCAGTAAATTGGAAATACTAAGTGAAGAACCTTCAATTATATTTAGAAGATTATTTAACCTTGAGGTATGTAGCAGTAAGTTGTCAGTTTTCGTGATTTGGGAAAATATTTCATTCATCAGATTTATTTGAGTATTCAATTTGTTTTCATTTTGATTAAGTTTGTAAATAGTAGTGTTAAAGTTATTTATGGTTGATTTAATTATGTGAATGTTATCTCTCATTAGGTGATATAATTCTGTGTCGCTCTTTTTACACGACTCAATTGCAGCATCATATTTTCTAGCGTCGTCTGCATCTAATGTGCCAAAAAAGAACTTTAAGATTTCTCCTCCAAATTCTAAAGAGCGTTTTATTTTATTCGTTGATTTATTAGAAATGATATGTGACAGCGATTGCAATTTAACGTAATTGGATTGGATTAAAACTTCAATGGGG
Organism: Orthosia incerta; assembly: GCA_948252205.1. NCBI lineage: Eukaryota > Metazoa > Arthropoda > Insecta > Lepidoptera > Noctuidae > Orthosia > Orthosia incerta. The sequence goes on along the minus strand of OX411764.1, from coordinate 13,389,857 downwards.
TTAGACATGTCATTGCACATGTTAAAATCTTGTGAATCTTGTGATTGAATTTTGTTACAGAGATTCAGAGTTTCATGTAATAGAGTTTCGATTTTGTTAAGATAAGGTTCTAAAGAGATTAAATCAACGTGAGTGATAACTTTCCAGTGATCACTATAAAAGTTAATATTATTAATAGGTTCAAAATAAATTCCGGGACTATGGTAGATCGGAATGATGCTCGATTCGGTGGGGCTGTGGCTCGAAATGCCGTGCCAGCATAACGTTCTGAAAGAAAACATAGTATGTGTTAGGATGTTGAAGGTTTTATTTCATTGGTGTGGTATTTTATATTTTTACGACCTACTTGAAGGGTAACATTATGTTTATTATTTACTTTTGTGATTTTGTATGGGCCTTTCCATATAGGCGATAACGCTTTTCGAAGTCTGTGATGGTGTTTTAGGTACACCATATCTCCAGATTTATATGTGGTTTCACGGGAGTTAGTATCGTAATATTGTTTTGATCTCTCCTTGCTATTTAGAATATTTTGGATAGCTTTTTCACGACTAAATCGCATCCTATATTGTAAAGCTCTTATATATTCATTGTATGTTGTATTACCGGAGGTTTCATATAAGGAATTAGGAATGCATGGTTTATAACCGTATAATAATTCATGAGGAGTGAAATTAGTTGTACAGTGAGGAGTAGTGTTATATGCTAAAATTGCGGTGAATAGATAACAGTGCCAGTCGTTTTGATTCTCATTAACAAAGGATTTGAGGTATTCTTTTAGAGTAGCATGTGAGCGTTCAAGAGCTCCATTAGTTTGTGGGTGATACGGAGTAGTAAATAGGGCCTTGACTTTCAATATGTCTGTTAATTGTTTGAATAATTCAGACGTGAAACAAGTGCCTAAATCTGTTAGAATAGTTTTAGGAAAACCGAAAAGAGACATAAAATGTACGAGGTTTCGAGCTATTTCTTCACTGGTAGCTGTAATCATCGGATAAGCACTGGTAAACTTGGTTAGATCATCTTGTAGAGTTAAAATAAATTTAAAATTTTGGAAACCCGCTTCGGGTAAAGGACCTACGACGTCAAGGGCTAGTCGTTCAAATGGTCTAGTAGATGTAGAAGTTATCTCCATAGGAGCTTTATTTGATTTCCTTAAAGGTTTATTGATCTGACATAGCTTACATTTTTTAACGTATTGTTCAATGTCAGAGCGCATGCCTTTCCAGTAGTAGGCAGCTTTGATACGCGAATACATTCGTTGTGATCCTGGGTGACCAGCGATAACAGAATCATGATTTTCTTTTAATATCTTAGGAATTTCTACAGGAGTAGGATAAATTAATTGATTTTTATACATATGGATTTTAATGTTGGTATTGTGAAAAATATAGGATATCATATTATAAACTTTAGTATAAGCTAGTTTAGAAAATGGATCACTAAAATCTGGTAATGCGAGATCGGTTATATTTGGGCAGTCGATTAGTAGGTTTCTGAGTTTAATTAATAAACTATAGACATCTCTAAAATTAGTTTGTTCATAGTGATGAACTTTTGTAAATAGAAAATAGTAAGATTTATTTTTATCCTGGACGCGACGTATAGTAAGAGGTTCGCGTTCTGAGTTAAGTAAGTCAGCAGAATTATCGAGTTGTGATAGTATTTCCTCGCAATAAGGCATAGAATAATCAAAGTCTAAAGAGACAGGGCAGGCTATTGTATTTAGCTTGGATAAGTGCAGACCCTGAGTGCATTCTTCAATAATAGTATTTGAAGCAGGGAGCTGATTAGTAAATTGGTTTTTAAAATATTGTTCATAAGTAGAGTTATTTAAATTATTAACATCGATAGAGTTAATAGGGCAACGGGATAGTGCATCAGCGTTGGAATTGAGGCGACCTTGTTTATAAATAATTTCGTAGTCATATTCTTCAAGTTTGAGGCGCCAGCGAATGAGTCTACTGCCGGGATCTTTAACGTTAAACAACCATACAAGGGGTCTATGATCTGTAATTATTTTGAATTTATTTCCATATAAATATGGTCGAAAAGTTTTAACGGCAAATAAAATAGCTAAAAGTTCCTTTTCCGTAGTCGAATAATTGCCTTCAGGTTTATTTAGTGTACGCGACGCGTATGCGATCGGCTTATCTTTGCCGACGGGACCCTGAGATAGTATTGCGCCAATGGCATAATTACTAGCATCAGTAGTAACGTTAAAAGGTTGTGAAAAATCAGGGTATTGTAGAAGAGGGGCAGTAATTAATTTTTCTTTTAGAAAATTGAATGCATGCTGCTGTTCTGTACCCCAGTGAAAGACAGCATCCTTTTTTAGTAAAGAGGTTAGAGGCTTAGTTAACTTAGAAAAGTTCTCAATGAATCGGCGATAATATCCTATTAGGCCTAGAAATGACTTAATATCTTTAGGATTTTTTGGAATTGGAAATTGCGATACGGCGTTAACTTTTTCAGGGTTTGGAGATACACCTTTATCGGTGATAATATGGCCAAGGTAAGTCACTTCATGTCTAAGAAACTCACACTTGTCCGGTTGGAGTTTCAGATTATATTCACGGAATTTGTTAAATACTAGTTGTAACTTATGCATGTGATCTTGTAAATTTTGACTGTACACGATGCAATCGTCTAAGTAGATATAGCAATGGAGGCCTTGTAAGCCTGATAACACAGTATTCATAAGACGTTGAAATGTGGCAGGGCCGTTTTTCAACCCAAAAGGCATCCTGGTAAATTCATAGTGTCCAGACATGCTCGAATTCGTGCTAACTGTGAAACCTGTTTTAGGCGCATCTTTGGGGCTGGTCTTTATTTGATGAAAACCGCTGGTAAGGTCCAGCGTGCTAAAATATTTAGAATGACCTAATTGGTCCAGGATATCCGTGATAAGAGGCAGCGGGTAAATTTCGGAGACAGTGACGTCATTAAGACGGCGATAGTCAATGACTATTCTCCATTTTTGTTTGCCTGATGCATCCATCTTTTTCGGTACTACCCAAACTGGAGCACTCCAAGGCGAAATAGAAGGTCTAATGATATCCTGATCTAGCATTTTACGAATTTGGGAGTCCACTTCTTCTTTGTGGCATTCGGGAAAGCGATATGATTTGACATTAATAGGTGGTGCATCACCTGTATTAATAGTGTGTTCTATAGCGTCTGTGAAGGTTAAAGGTTCACCCTCAATATGGAAGATGTCTGTGTATTGGGAGCAACATTCTAAGAGAGATTTTTTCTCTTCCTGGTTTAAGTGGGAACAGCGAATGAGACTTAGAACTTTATCTATGCGATTAGATTTGTTATAGGAAATAGAATTAGTATTGTAACAAGGTATAGAATCTGAACTTTTTCTTTCAAACGGTGTCACGTTTACGTGATAATCTTTTACTTCAATGTCAGTATCTGTAGTATTTAGGATAGTAATATTTGTTTTCTTATTTGATTTGATTGAGACAATGCAATTTGCAACATAAACACCTTCACTTAGAGTATGGTCTAGTACGAGAGCTTCATTGTTATGATAAAGCTCAGGCGAGTAATTAGATACAGTGCATTCGATAACTACTTCGGAACGAGCTGGAATGTTATACGATGGTTGATTGTAAGTGATAGGAATAGAATGATTAAATATAGACATTGACTTAGAAGAATAATCGATATTTGATTTAAAATAATCGCAAAAGTCGCTACCGATAATTCCATCGTAATTATTAAGATTGATGTCATTTTTTGTGACATGAAATTTGTATTTATAAGTATTATCTGATAGTTTAAATCCCAATTGAAAGGTACCTAGAGTTTCAACAGGATTTTCTGAACTATTAATGCCCTTTAACTTTACAATTTCGGTGGATAGATTTGGGATTTCGAGTAAACAGGAACCTTTGACAATACTGATGGTTGATCCTGTATCGATAAGAAAACATAACCGTTCTATAGCGTGGTTAGTAGATAGGTAAGTATGAGGTAAAGCTACCTTTTTACAAAAATCGTTAATTTCGTATATAGGTTTAGATTTAGAATTTATATTTAAGTTAGGTGTAATTGAGTTATGTTTAGAATTAGTATGAGAACCTTTTGGGACATTATTACATAAGTGACAATTTATTTTCTCGTTAGGAATAGAAGAACTCAGCTCGTTGGCTTGAGATGTGGGTCTAGTGTAGGATTTAGTCAGATTTTTGGAAATAGGACTCAGCTGGATTGATTGAAGTGTAGATTTAGTAGGATTGTTAGAGATAGAAGGACTCAGTTTCTTTGCCTGAGGTGTGAAATTTGTAGGACTCAACATTTTTGATTGAGATGTAGATTTAGTATGATTATTAGAGATAGAAGGACTCAGTTTCTTTGCCTGAGGTGTAGAATTTGTAGGACTCAACATTTTTGCCTGAGATGTAAATTTAGTATGATTATTAGAGATAGCAGGACTCAGCATCTTCGACTGAGATGTAGAATTAGTAGGACTCGGCATCTTTGATTGAGATGTAGATTTAGTATGATTATTAGAGATAGAAGGACTCAGCATCTTCGACTGAGATGTAGAAATAGTAGAACTCAGCATCTTTGACTGAGATGTGGATTTAGTAGGACTCAGCATCTTTGACTGAGATGTAGATTTAGTATGATAATTAGAGATAGAAGGACTCAGCATCTTCGACTGAGATGTAGAATTAGTAGGAGTCGTGCCATTATAAATTTGCATAGATTTTGACGGACACGGCATCAAAATCCGATTTAGTTTAAATTATCGTGAGATTCAGCGTGGTTATTTTGACCATTGGTTTCACATTCACATGTATGCGTAAATGCATTCGTAGAGCTCTCAGGTGAGTTATGACGGCGCTGTGCAAAGTCCGTATTTTCGCGGCGTTGCATATTGAATTGCCTTTTACGACATTGCTCTATAGTGTGGCCGATATTTTTGCAATATCTGCAAGTTTGCGCATTAGGATTAGCAGTGGAGTTAGCATTACTATTGGTATTAGAATTAGTATTAGAATTGGTATTTTTATTAGAATCCCATTGGGAAATGAAAACCTTATGATATGGTTTTTGGGAATTATAGTTAGGCTTTTTGTTTCTGAAACATTCCGATGAGCTATGGCCTACTTTATTACAAATTGAACATTGTTTGACTGATTTAGGTTTAGATAAATTAAACAACTTTTCCTCATCTACAGCGTATTGAATCGCCTCGTTGAGGGTTGAAGGATTTTTGCACCGAACAATGTTGGATATAGAAGAGCTTAGGCCTAGCATGAATGTATTGAGGGCCAGGTCTTCCATGGCTGCTATACGGCCAGGTAGTTCCTTTTCGTCTTTACAGCTGTGATGAGTGTCCGACTGAATTCGGGTCAATATTGACTCGATTCGTAGAGAGTATTGCGTAACGTCTTCGTTTGGCAGTTGTTTGCAATGCTGTAAGTCCGATAAGAGATGTGTTGTGTGTTTTTTTTCTCCAAAGGTGGACTTGAGGAAGATTTTAAGTTCTGACCATTTTTCAAATGATTTTAGGCTACATGCTACCTGTGCCTTTCCTTCCATCTGAGATATTATATACTTACAGAGCACATTCTGTTGATCTTGTGTAGCTAGAGACATTGCATTCTCACAATTTGTGAGAAATGCAGGTAATGTCTCCCTATCCCCATTATATGATTTTACGAATTTAGTTAAGACGGACAAGGTAATTTTGTCGGACATTTTTCCGTTTTCTGATTTAAGAGACATAGGTATTATGATATGTTGGACAACTTTTATAATTTACGAACAGTAGAGTACTTGAAACAGTGTAGGTACAAATATAGCAATAACTTAGAAATACGATTCAGAGGCGCGATTCACTTTGAAATTATAGACGCAAGAAACACTCACAGTAACACGAAGCTTGGCGTTTGCATTATGTTGCAATGACGTGTTCGAACTGGAATCTTCACACGTTTCGCTGTGGAATTTCTTGGCCAACTGGATGTGGTGAGTTAGACCCTGGAGCTGATGATGATGTCTGGGAGGGCTCACGCTGAAAAGCGGAGACTGACCGTCGTCCAATGTAGTGGCTGGAGCGGGCTCACGCTGGAGAGCGGAGGCTGACCGTCGTCCAATATGTTGTGGCTGGAGCGGGCTCACGCTGAAGAGCGGAGGCTGACCGTCGTCCAATACGTTGTGGCTGGAGCGGGCTCACGCTGAAGAGCGGAGGCTGACCGTCGTCCAAGGTAGTGACGCAGGCTTAGCTCTAGACTAAGTCTTACTGTCGATCAATGAACGGGAGGCTCGGGCTTCGGAATACCAGTGTCTGTCTGACTCAACGTCGTAAGACTTCGTCTCTGGTATCCCACTTCTGACACCAATTTGTTACACGGCCGACCCCGTAGATCTTTTTAAAAAAAACTATCTTCTACCAAACCACTTGTTTATTCACAAAAATCCACAATTACACTGTTGATTAAAGTTCTACTTAATAATACACAAACCAAAATAATGACTTTCTATAATCTCTTGTATCTCTCGAGATATGTCTAACGAATTTGGGTTTACGCGACGGCTTCCAGAATCTAACTGACTAAATTAATATTAAAAATCCGCTAATGCGCGATAACTGCAATTCAGCATTGGCTTTGCAATGAAAACTGAGACTTTAACTATAGAGTGCAAATGTCGGCTTTATTGCCTTGTAATAAGGGTTGTAACAGTACATATTAAAAAAATCGAGATGGAAAAGCTTAATTACATTTTGTCCAATGGGGGTATCGTTCCCACGACCACACGCTCAGTAGGTGTTTAAGACTAGACCAAAGAAGCAGTCGCGTCTCTACATTGAAAGAAAGAAAGAAAGAAATCATTTATTTGCTGATAATGTAGGTATACATATAAGTTAAAATATTAAAGTCGTCACAATCTAAGAAGTCCGTTGACGTTTCTAATGTTACATGCCGCTATAACTTTCTACGTGAGAAATTGAAAAATCGAATTTCTTATTAAATACTATGTTACCGATACACTATGACAACGAGTATCATTCGCAAGCATCAAGTTTAATTATTATTAAGTATTTTTGTAGCTGTCAAAACGGGCCTTTTATTTTTTGACAACTTTAGTAAATTGTACCAATACATGTTGCCTTACGGCATGCAAAATATTAAATATGTATTTAACAATATAGTTACAACCATCATAAATTCAGATTTATAGATACAGTTCAGTCTAAAAAAATGAATGAATGAAATATAAATCTCTCTCTCTCTCAGAAGAATATAAAATAAATGTCATAATTTGTATTGTCTATAAGCCAAACCAACAACAATCACAATTATTAGTATAGACGTCAGACAATTTTCATAATGTAAAGGTAATGTCAATTACTGTATATAAAATTATGTTTGACGTCGACATAGTTAATCTAATGTAACAAAAATCATTAAATAACGATGTCATCTTAATAACTATAAACATTCGAAATTGCAAAGACAAACATTTTTTTTTAAACCTCAACATTTTACTATAGAGTTTTGTCATTTAAAAAGTCTTTAATTGTTTAATAACATTTTTCCAGCAATAGTTTTGTTAATTGAATTAAAATTATTTCATATTAATTAAAATTAAAATTTCATTTTATGTTAACATGTGAAATTATATCCAAAATCATAGTTGTGCAGACGGAGAAAGCGGGTGTATCAATTTAACTGGACAAGTGTTTGAAAAGTAAATTATTTTTGCTATTCATCTCAAAGTGATGGCGGAACCTAGAAATGTAGGTTTTTATGGTGAATTAGACTATGTAATAACGTAATTAGTAAAAAGAATAAAAAATGCATAAATGCAATCGTTTTCTAAAGAAAATTATGGGCGAGTCTATTAAATGTTCTATATATATGCGGTCCCATGGAAAGGATTCATTGTACCTACGAATACAATTATCTGCACACTAATAATTATTTTCTGTTCAATTCCTCTTACAACTTCTTCTGTCTACCTTTCCTTCATTATCCAAGCGAAAAGCAATCAATTCTAATTCGACCTCTCAGCTGCAAGTTCTAGAAAACCAACTAAAACAATTGAAGCACCTGTTCTATAGTTTTCCTTCGTTAAGTTAAAAAACTTAGTCGCGCTGTCTTACAGGAGGGTTACCATGAAAACAGGGAGGGAGAGATTTTCCGATCATTTGAGATATTTGCCAAAGTTGGGAAGGTGTTATAAAATAAATTGATGTTGAATTTTATCTCACTGTCTGATAATATTGTCACATTCAGCTGACTTCTGCCCCCGTACCATAACGAGTCAAAACTATTATAGTTTGACTGTGAAAAGGGGACAGATGAATACAAGTCATATATACGCACACTCAAAAAAACCTTGCTCTAAGAGCTTATGGTCACCCCCTTGATGTCAGAAGGGGTCTAATAAAGTACCTAATTTTAAGTACCTCGTGTTTTTAATACGTTGGCGGTCCTTTTACTGTGGACCCCTTTTGTGTGTCACATAATAGTAAATAATACCTAATAATACATTGAGTTAACATAAGGGGATTCGTCTATCCTTTCTAATCAAAACACAAAGTATAAATATATATAAATATTATTTAAAAACAACGATGCCTGTACTAGTATTAACTTTGTGATTGTGAAAAATCCCGGCAAAGTTTTAAGATCATGATTTAATTCAAATATCATCAACTAAATAAACAATTTCCGTATAGCAAGCGTGCGTACACATCGAAAGGGGGAACTCAACTAAATAGGTTACAGTAGTGGCTCATTACTTGCATACTATAGAACGAGGGCGAACCCCTCGAACTACCCTCCTTCGAGTTAAAAATATCACTGGCCTAGATTCCGTTACGCACCGACGAAACTTGTACTGTTGCTATTTTTCGTTAACATACATACATAAATGCACGATTTCTTCCCATGGGAGTTGACAGGAACTAAAGAACGCCACCTGCTACACAATTCTTATGAGTTATACACACACTGTACTTTATATTTACTGTATTTTATATATTTTTCCTTAAATTCTGTGTTGAGCTGCTCGGTTATTGACAAATGCGTGCACTGACTGGACAGGTCCACTCAATCTGGCTGGTTCTTTCATCAAAAGACCATTTCAGACATCAGTCTACATGGTCTTCACATGATCTAACCAAGATTTTTGTCTGGACTTTAAAAGAGACTGTGATATCTGAGTTTTTTTCGGCCTTTCTTCTCAGAGTAGTCAGAAAGGAAACGCCGACCTCATCTAGTTTAAAAAAATATGATCGACATGTAAAAGTGTTTGTACAAACCAACTTACAGAAATAAAATAATTTTTAATTTATATTACATCTGGATGCGAGCAGTGGTGGCCCAGGGAGAGCAATGGTGGCTTAGTGGTAACAGACGCGACTAACAATTTGTAGGTCGTGGGTTCGAACTCAAACAGGTGCCTTATTTTGTGTAAATTGAAAGAAAATATCGTGAGGAAGTCGGCATGTAATAGAACCAAAAATTCGAAAACATGTTATGCTGGACAGCCTCCAGTTAAAAATGGTTTTAGTACCAAATAATCTACAAAACATCAAAAAAGTCCAAGAAAACACAAAATTTTGTGTTACAAACAGAAATGGAACACTCGAAAAAAATCCTAGCAGAATTTGCAGGAGTCTGCGCTTCAATTAAGTTTCCACCGCTGTGCACCATTGTACCCGCGCTTAAAGTTGAGACTTGCGTTACCGAGTGTACTTCACTGTTGCTTATACAGCAAAACTTTTTGCAGCTTTATTTTTCTTTTTTATTAATCCTTTTTTTTCATGACGAGAAGAGATAAGCATAGAGAAATAGGAAAAGTTTTATTGCGTTTTTAATAACGGTATTAGTTTTTTTTATCAGTATTAGTATTTTGTTCTAGCAGCTATATTGCGAGTAAATCCTTTTTCGTTTCTAATTAAAAATATTAAGCTGCTTAATTCTGTGTTCCGTATCTGAACTGATGGTTACTAACGAACATCGAACTTTTAGACTACTGTTTTTAGGGTTCCGTACCCAAAGGGTAAAAACGGGACCCTATTACTAAGACTCCGCGGTCCGTCTGTCTGTCTGTCTGTCTGTCCGTCTGTCACCAGGCTGTATCTCATCTCATGAACCGTGATAGCTAGACAGTTGAAATTTTCACAGATGATGTATTTCTGTTGCCGCTATAACAACAAATACTAAAAATAGAATAAAATAAATGTTTAAGTGGGGCTCCCTTAAAAGAAACGTGACGGCAAAGTCTTAGTAAATAGGGTCCCGTTTTTACCCTTTGGGTACGGAATCCTAAAAATGGAAAACAATCGGTAACCTGGATCGATATCTTGGAGATTGGCTACAAAACCATACTATGAGTAACTATCTAAGAATTTTCCCACCTATGGGAAATTACCTATGGGAATTTGCCCACCTATAGCACATTAGGTACTATTACCTATTCTGTGCTACAGGTTAAGAAACACCCAGAAACCTCCTATTCTAGATTCCTCTTAATCCAAAACGTCACAAGACAATTCACCCCCAGAAACAGGCTAGCAGGCTCAACTCCAGTTCACCACTAAGTAAGTGCTTTAATTAAAATTTTAAATTATACCGAATTTTATTTTTCTGCATAGTGACCACAGATTGACGAGTAAATGGAGGAAATGAAGGCAGGCGGTGTGATTGCTGCATTATGTGCGAGTCACCAATCAATAACGCAGGACATGATGCGATGTTGGTGATCATCTAAAGGTTCGAGACTCAACTTTAACAATGGAACCAACTCGGATATATCGAAAAAAACCTTTTGTTTTTTAGGGTTCCGAAGTCAACAAGGAAACCTTATAGTTTCGCTCTGTCCGTCTGTCCGTCCACAGCTTAGCTCAGAGAATCTAAGTACTAGAAAGCTATAATTTGGCATGGATATACATATTAATAATTCCGACAAAGTGGTACAATAAAATCATGAAAAAATATATTTTTTTCGGTTACTTCCCATAGACTTAACTTAACTTACGTGGGGATGTATTTTTTTTCTCATCTGCCTCATACCGGTGTGGGGTATCGTTGCATAGGCCATTCAAAAATATGATGGGTTTGTAACAACCATTTTTCGATTAGATCCGTTTGCGAAAAATTAAGCTTTAAATTGCAAATTTATGTTAGAGTCAAGTGTCCTCCCCCCCTGCCAGCGAAATAGTTGCTCTTGGCTATGTGAAAAAAATCACGGCAGTAGTAAATATAACGAAATTAAAAGCAAAACTATCACGGATAAGTAGGCTTTACAAGTTTACGAGTAATAGTCGACCAACTTATAAAATGTACTTGGCACAGTAAAATTTTTTAACAAATTTCATTGAAAAATTACTCAAATAACGTTGTTAGCTGTGTTAACCAGATAGTAAATATATGCTTATGAACCATGTAAAAATATACAAAAATAAAATCATAACATCCTTAATAATAATGATTTCTAAATTAAACCTAAGCTCAAAGCTAAAGCTCGAATAACGCATTGGAGTGGCCGGAGTCGTTAGCAGTACCGGTCCGTAGTCCATACGGCGCATGCGCGCGAGGGAGTATATTTTGTGTTAGTGCAGAAGTATTTTCGACGTTTTGTAATCTAAAGTCAAATTAGATTCGATTTCCAAGCAAATTACTTATTTTCTTTTGTCGATATCATCCATCTATAAAGTCAATATTCGATCCTATTACATCACTAATTGAGTAGCGTTAAACTTTCCAGAACGAAATAGTTAATACCGCAGATTAGAGGTGAATACATAGGAAATTTTTAAAATTCCGAAAGAGAAATAAACGAGGAGCGTGCGCGCAAGGATCCAGGAACGAGCCATACCATTTCCCGTGGCTCTAATTCGCGCTCGTATCGGCCCCTTTCGCAATTCGCACCCGCGGTGGTACTCAAATAGATAATATTTTTCTAACTTCAGTTGGATTTTATTACTCCTTCTTCAGTTACCAGTTAGTCCTTATTTAGTTAAAAGTCAATACTGAATAGGTTACTTCTAGACAAGCGTTCTTCACCGTAGACCACATCATCGCTTACCATCAGGCGAGATAGTGGTCAAACGCGAGCATATAGATACGTTTTTAGACGTTGTGTACCGCTGAAACCGTTTTAATGTTCATGTAACAACAAAAAAACCCCCTTCTTAGTCCGCATTATTATGCAACTTCGGAACCCTATTACTGCGCGTGGCCCGACCCGCACTTGGCCGATTTTTTATTGATAGTCATTATCTTACCTGAAGTTCAGCGATGGTATGGTCTAGATTATACCTAGCAGGAAATACAGACTCTGGCAGGGAACTATAACTGGGAACTATTACATATATATAACTGCACAACACATTGTGTGAGTACTATGTACCAACTGTAAATCTACCATTTACTGTACCTATTATGTCGTTCGTTGACTTGAATGTGCCCTAGCATTTTCTTAAATGCTAGGGCACATTCTTAAGTGTGTCATGCTCTCTCAAATGACTCTCTGATGGTGGCACATGTGTTGGATCATTCAGTTCCCTTCATGATGGTTGATCTGAGTGGTGCCAATCCATGCGTCATGTTCGTAAACGGGCGCCATCGGTTGGGATATAACTTGGCTGCTTCGGCCTGTTTTTAATTAATTATTGTATTTTGGGTTTTGCTTGTTTTACTCTACGTGCACGCAAAAGCGTCTAGCTACGCTTTTGTGTGCACGTCTTTTTACATCGTTCTCAATTTTCCAACAAGAATGGACATGAATTATTGGGGGCTTTATCAAAACAACTCCTATACACGTCATGGAGTCTGAGATCTGTATACCACCATTGTTATTGAGAAGGCAGTATATTGCCTATAAATATTGTCTGAAAGCTCACTCTTTTTCAAAGAATCCCACCATCGTTTTGTTAGAAGAATTTACAGCCTTATGTGGTTATAGATATTGGGAAAAGAAAAAGAAACCATTGTTACCTATCGTAAATAAAGAGGTTAAACACGAGAAGGTCTTTGCCTCTTCTCCTCTATTAATGTATAATTTAGATATATGGCCTTCTAAAATAAAATAAGTGAGGTAATTGTAACTAGTCTGGATTGCATTAAAGCGTCTAAAAAATCGTATAATTTTAATCTTCTGTTAAATAATGTTCTAGATGAACTTAATATAAAATATGCAGGATGGCAAAAAATGTATACTGACGGATCTAAGACAAAGGATGGCATTGGTGCCGCCTATGTTAGTAATAGTTTTAGAGTAAATGCGGGTTATAAAATTGTTTCTGATGTTAACATTATGTGCGCAGAGCTATTTGCAATTTCAGAGGCTGTATCCTTTTTTAAAAGTAATTTAAAATCAAAAAATGTAGTTTTTTTTTTCAGACAGCAAAAGTGCTTTAGAACACATAGCTCGCTCCGCCTCTGGTTGCAGAGGAACAGCGTTAGCTTATGTTATCCTTAGTAAAATTTATACCATGCCTAATGATGTAACTCTGAGATTGCAATGGATCCCATCACATCTTGGTTTGAGAGGCAACGAGGAGGCTGACGTTTTGGCTAAAAGATCTTGTACAGACGGAAGTGAAGTATTCATAACACCTGATTACTCAGAATATTTTTCACGTTACACGAAAATATGGCAAAAGAAGTGGAATGCATATTTTGACGCCAGATCTCGTGAAAAAGGAATATGGTACAAAACTATGCAATGTGAGCCTCCTCGAATTCCGTGGTTTTCTGAAGTTAAATTAGGTAGGCAATTACTTAAAATGGCTTTTAGGATACGGTCGGGACATATGCCATTAAAGAAGTTTGCTTTTTTATTGAAAAAGTCCCTTTCCCCTAATTGTGATGCCTTCAATAAACCAGAAAATGTACAACACCCCCTTCTGGATTGCACTCGAAATAATTTTGAAAGAAAACATTTATGTAGGCGATTAAAATTAAATTTGTTAGATGTAGGCAAATTTCAATCTGAGTTAGCTGTGCCTGCAAGTAATAAATCTAAGTTTATACTAAATAGTCTTAAGAAGTGTGTGTAACTAGGTTAATGATTAGACGGGGCTGACATAACCTGTTTTTGGTTACAAGTCCCTAATAAATAAAGAGAAAAAAAAAAAAATGATGTAACCAAATACTTGTAAATATTTTTTTTCGATGGAAAAGAGTGTCCGTAAAGCTTCTTGCACGTTCTTCTCCATAGAGACCTACTGACGGTTGCAAATGTGCAACTAGCCCAATTTTTGTTTTTTGTGACAATTCAAAAGTATCTTTAAATGCTTTAGTTGAAAAAAAAATATTTTGATCAGATTTTAACTGACAAATGACATGCGATACCAACAAAATGCTTTTCGAGATACGGACGAATCTCGTTGTTTTAAGATGGTCATGGCCATCCAGGGACCGGTTGTGGCAAGCGTTGCTTAACGTTGAAAATCGACCCATGCTGCTGTATTTATTTAAGCACGAGGTCCTCCAAGCTCCTCCCCGCGTGTTCATACTAGACAAGACCTAACATTGGCCACCGAGGTGTCTCGCTACTCTGTGGTAGGTAGAAGATAGGTACGGTAGCTTTTTAAACGGCGGTCCATTAAGTGAAGTGATGTTTCTGTATTTTTTTAATTTTGAACTGCATTTCTTAGCTATAAGCAGAATGAAAGTCCAAATTACCGAATACTTTTGTCGTATGGGTGGTTCAACAAAACCGAATTTATAAAAATCTCTTATCTTTTCGGCGCTCCTTCAAAGGAGCACACAACACAGATTTTTAAGACAATACTATATTTTATTCTTCTATATAGTAGGAAATAGAGTAAATATTATGTGTACATACACACACTGCCTCCTTTCGTAAAATACAAACGTTAAATTATATTAGTGCTCCATTTACTCCTCCTCCGTGTCCCACTGCAGTCGTATATTTAGCATGGGGACATAAGTTTCTAGATCCTTGTTTTTCTGCCTCAATCTGTTTAATGGCGACGGGAATGAAATGCAGGTGCAGGCCACTATTCTAGAAATATCGAGCATTTTTTCGCGAGTAAAATTTTACTATTGCTTGCCCTTTTAAAAAGAATCAAGTTTTTAAAAGTTTATTCATAATCAGCTTGTCTTTAATCAATATACCAATAGGATAGTGCTGTTCTGTAGATATCTTTATTTTTTTATCTTACCTGATGGTAAGCGATGATGTGGTCGACGATGGAGCACGCTTACCTAGAAGTAACCTATTCACTCTTGACTTAAAGACCCCAAGGTTATAGCTATCGGGAAACACAGACTCTGTCAGGGAATTCCACTCCTTAGCTGTACGCATAATAGAAGTATTCTAAAAACGTTTAGTGCGTATGGGTGAGATGTCTACCATGTACCGATGGAACATCGCCGTACGTCTGGTAGTCCGATGATGAAACGGGCTGGGCGGAATTAGATAATGCAATTCCATCGCACATTCCCCGAAATGTAATCGATAAAAAACCGATAAGCGGGCAACTCGACGACGATGTTCAAGGCTCTGGAGCTTTGACTTAACCAGTGCCTCTTTGCCGATGAGCCTCTTGACGGCCCGCTTTTCGATCGACTCTAGTGCATCAAGCTGGTATTTGGCAGATCCGTCCCAGAGATGAGAACAGTACTCCATGCATGATCGAACTCGCGCTTGACACAATCTGAGCAGCTGTTCTGGCGTGAAGTACCTTCTCACCTTTGCAAGGATCCCCAGCTTTTTGGCAGCCAGCTGAGCCTTTGTCTCAATGTATGGGCCAAAATTGAGAGTCGATGTCAACGTAACGCCAAGAAGCTCAAGATGGTCAGTTATTGGCACGGTCACATCTCGGAAAGCTGGAGCCGGATGGAATTGGATCTTTTTAGAGGAAAAAAGACACGCCTGCAGCATCAAACATGACCAGATTGGCATTGCCCCATTCGGAGACTGCCTGCAAGGACAGGATCAAGCGCTCCACTATGGCCTCCCGGAGAGACTGGATCTGAGGCCCGGTAGCACGAGCGTTAGACAAGTATCTCTCTGCAACAGTGCTGTCGTCTGCATACCCAAAGGTGCAAGGTGGTTTTAGCAGATCGTTAATGTGCAGCAAGAATAAAGTTGCTGAGAGTACCGACCCCTGAGGGACCCTGGCATTAATATCCAACGTGGTCCGACGAGCAGCCATCGATAACCACTCGAATGGACCGATCTCTCAGGAAGTCTGCAATCCAATCACACATAAACCTGAAGGAAGCTTACCAATAAGGCTTTCGTGCCAGACCCTATCAAAAGCCTTCGAGATGTCGAGGGAGACGGCAAGCGCTTCCCCGTGCCTCTCGATGTCCTCACTCCAGATGTGAATGGCATACGCAGGAAGATCCCCAGTAAACCGATTTCGGCGGAAGCCGTACTGGCGGTCACTTAGGATGTCGTTTGCTTCTAGGTATAAAAATCTCACAGCGAAGTCTTAGGTAAAGTGAGCTGTCAATACTTACCTCGTTTTATATGGAACTAGTTTTTGCCGCGGCTTTGCTCCCGTGGAGCACCCCACAGGACCAGTTTTCGGGATAAAAGATTTTGAAAAACTTTCTACTGGGAAACAAACTTACAAACAAATCTTTCTTTTTTAGTGTAGATGACAGTTTATTTTAGCAATTATAGGTACTGGTGGATTGACAGTTTTATTTGTTCTGCCCCAGTACCCTGTTGTGTCAAAACTATCATGGATCGACTGTGAATAAGGGTCAGATGTAACCCCCTGGGGGGTGATCATAAGCTCTTAGAGCAATGTTATTTTGAGTGTGCGTAAGGCCCTTTTTTATAGTCAAACTATGATAGTTTTGACACGTCAGGGTACGGGGGCTGGTGTACTTAATATAATATTATCATTCTAAAATCGAATCCACAGGCATATATTATACGAATTGTGTTCCGCTTTTCAACCCATTCATTTCATACGAACTGTACGATTATCTGCCTTTTTGTTCTATTTGTTACCACTGCTGGGACTCAAGCCTCCTCTCTGTGAGAGGGAATGGGCCCCAAATCCACCACGCGGGCCCAGTTCGGGTTGGTGGATGTCATGTCTTAGAATTTTTGATTATACAGGCAAATATCGTAATATTAATGTGCAAATAGGGAAAAAATACTTAACCTTCATAAGAATCCATTAAAAGACAAAAAATAATGACTAGGCAAATACCTTCGAAGCCAACAATTTCTTATATTATTTGAATAAGAAACGAAGAATTTATTGTTTGTTATGACTTCAAAGGACATAGATGTATAATACTTTTTGTACAAGGTCATACTCAAGGTAAACACTTTTGTGGTAAGAAGCTGCGCGTGTGACTTATTATATCTATGCCTACTAAATATTAGGCAACATACATGAACGGTGAAGGAAAACATCGTGAGGAAACCGGTATGTCGTAGAACCAAAAATTCGAAGACATGTGACATCCACCAACCCACACAGGGCCCGCGTGGTGGATTAACGCCCATTACCTCTCTCACAGAGAGGATGTCTGTGTCCCAGCAGTGGGGACATTATAAGGTTGATGATGATACATGGTGGAGCCGCGCCATTCCCTTATCTCAGGAGTGTCGACTGTCACTGCCGGCCGTAGTCAAGTTGATGGTCGGCAGCGAGGCAATCCTGGGACGCGGTGATATCCTTCTGCGTAACAGTCATCTCGCAGAAAGAGGCTGCGGAAAGGAAGAGGAAGATCTCATCCACTCACCCGGCCCGAAGCAGACGCACCGGGCGTCGGCGGGGAGAGCGTACAACGTTTCTTCCAGCCCCCCTAAATGGGTCCACGGCCCAGGGTGGCGGCTCGTAGTGTTAAACACCTCAATGCCCCAAAAAAAAAAGTTCTTGGATGCATCTGAAATCCAGTAATTTGCATGCGTCGATCGCTACAACTCTTGAACAGCCATCTGTACTGCCAGCAATGTACGAGATGCCAGCTACCATTAATATTTGGCAATTCTTCTGAGTCTAAAGGTTATCTTGCTTGCCCTATGGATATTTTTAGTTATTTGCTTCTCTAACATGGGTGTTAGAGCGGTTACGCACTGCATCCGGTCTAAATCCAAGAAATTTCGGTCCAGCCGTAGTACAGAGGTTACGTACTGTATCCAATCCGTACTCCGTTCGTCTGAAATCAGTACATTTCCAATTCGGATGGCACTCGAAACTCGGATTCGGATATATATCGGATGCAGTGCGTAAACACTTACGATATGGATCCTAAGTTATTTCCTTTACTCCACTGAACCTCGACTCAAGCTCGACTAAGTCTCCCTCCGTCAATTGTCAGCAGTTACTATCCATTCAACTTTAACGTTATTCTTCGATTAGAAAGATTTTGTCCGTTTTCAAGGCGACTGATTTGAGTGGAGAGAGTAGAGGTTTCCGTCAAAAGGACTTACAATAAGTACTACTAGCTCCTACCCGCGGCGTCCCGCGTGAAAAGTGTTTTGTTATCCCGAGGGCACATTATACCAGAATTACTTGTATAGTACATTCTCTGTTCAACAAAACTGACACCATTAAGTCTCACAGTCCCTCAGTTTACTTGTCGTATTTTTTGTGGACATTCGTCCTTCCTCTAAGCTGACAGCCGGGCTTTGTAACCACTAGGGTCCATTAACGTGATTACATCTATTATGAAATTAAAACGATTTATTAGTAATGGTATTGTTTATAATCCTCTTTAAATGATCGGGTGGTAACGTAACTGTGAAGGAGTAGAGGAGTGGTTCAATACACCTTCATTGAAATTGGTCGATATCAAAGATCATTATCATCATGAAGGGCTCTCGGCAAGTGACATTCGATGTCAGCGAAGGCAATAATCGAAATGTCAAAATGTAAATGATTATCACGTGACTTTCGATATCGCTTGTCAATCCCATACAATTTAGCCTTTGTGACGATCGCTATCGCCACGATCTCAATGATAGATTATCACATCTACAAATGACAGTCGGGATCAACGGCTTAAGGTCAAACCGCACTACGCGTCAGCGGAGCAACGCGACGCGACATGACCAAATATACTTTGCATGATATTGTATGAGATAAACCGCACTACGCGGCAGCGGAACTACGCGACGCGACACTTTATCTCATACAATATATTTTGTCACGTCGCTCCGCTGGCGCGCAGTTACGCCTAGTGCGGTCTGACCTTTATCGTGCTTTCCGAAACAGAGGAATACGTAATTGATGGCAACCTATTCGCGGACTGACCTCAGCTAGCTCATAAAGTGATATCCTGTTTGACCTTCAAAACCCAGTAACTGAGTAATACGATATCCATTGACAAGACCGGTGCCAGATTTGTGATCTAACGTCTAAACTAGCTCTCTACTCCTGGTTTGTAATAGACGGTTGATATCTCAAATTCAAATGTATTTATTTGTGTAGACCGACAAGTGTGAATGTTCGATTTAGCCACGACCTTCTTCCATTTCAACAAAACCCCATAAAATATCGAACAATAAGCTCACAGTTTTATCGAACGATCTCGAGAATAGTCCCCAAACTTTTTTCCATCTCGCAGCTTTAAATCAGGGCGTGCTTACTTTAATGTAGTATCGAAAGTAATAATGTTTTCGAAACAGTCATATTTTCAAACCACCCGCTGAAAATGTGGCTTTAAAAAATGTGAGTTTTTCTCGACCGCTATACGGGTGTTCCGACTCGATGATTCCTGGTATTAATTCGGACGAAAGTTGTCGGTAAAGCTGTTTGGATTCGGTTCGTATTTTTTTTTTATTTTAGGGTTCCGTACCTCGAAAGGAAAAAACCGAACCCTTATAGGATCACTTTGTAGTCCGTCCGTGCGTCTGCCTGTCAAGGCCCTTTTTCTCAGGAACGCGTGGAAGTATCAAGCTGAAATTTATATCAAGTACTCAAATCTACTTTCCCTTAAAGCTGTGAAAATATAAAACTTCTAAGCCAACGCAATCAAAAGATATCACCGTTTATGCCGCAAATTTCCGCAAATTTTCGACACTCGTAAGGGAATCAAAACCTACTTCCCGTGAACTCAGAATCAAGAAATTTGGTACGAAGGAACGTCTTATAGCACAGATAAAGGAAAAATTGCGAAAAGCGTAAACATTTAGTTACATCATATAATAAAAATAATTTTAAACTTACTATCCCTTTCCTCATGAACGCGTAGAGGTATTAAATTGAAATTCTTATCAAATACTCAGGTCTATAATACATTTAAGCTGAGTTTTGTACGGAACCCTCGGTGCGCGAGTCCGACTCGCACTTAGCCGGTTATTTATTTCTACCCGCGGCTTCGCCCGCGTCAAAAGTACCTGGATAAAAAGCATCCTATAAATGAATTAAGAACCATCTGTGTGCAAAATTTCATCCACATACACACAATCAATACATAATTAAAATAAATCTGTAGAAAAGTCGTTTATGTACATCGAAAATATTTCCAAAAAAAAAATACCAGTGTGTTAAAGGATAATCGACAGAACTCATTGCCAGCAATTTTGTTTTTTTTTTCTGTTTAGTTGCCCAAATACCATCGATTTTCTGTTTAGTTGCCCATCACGCATCAAGTAAAATTTACAAAACCAATGAAGATAACTTTTGTACATAAAAATTTTGCGTAGCTTGAAGTATTACTTAGTTTTTGTTTCATCGCAATAAGTTCACTCTAACAAAATAATCTATCTATGAATTTAAAGTGTTCAAGAAGTAAAATATCAACAACACACGCAATTCAGATACTAGGACAGTTGAACTCCATCATCAATAGATGGCGAAGAGCATTTGACGTAATTTTCTGAATTGCGATTATCCGCGGTAAAATAACCCCAAAAAAAAAATTGCGCAGCGGGGCGCGGCGGCCGGCGCGGGCGGCGCCTTAGCAGATGTGTGTGCAGCGTAGACGGCCTCCGGCCGACCGAAGTGTTGGCTACAATTCCTAACACATCTCTTTTACATGAAAATCTTAATTATACGGGTACAGAGGAGGTCTTATCGGTGACAGCGATATCTACCAGACAACCTTTGGATGGACTGAAAGAAATTACAATAAAAAAGAGGGTAGTCTGCGGTGTATTGCTATTATATTAAGAGGAAATGCGGGTAGAGAGCCTTGACTGAATTTCCCCAGAAAATAGTCACAACTCGATGTTAAGCCTAGCTTAGACTAGAGCCTCTGATTAATTTTAAAAAAAGGTCACATGCCTTTATGATGTCAAGTCTCTCATAAAGATGATTATCTCTCTCGTACTCTACAGTACGTAATAATTTGGTTTCCACTTGCTTCTCATGTATGGCGCAACGAAAATTTTAAAACGGTCATTAATATTTTCCAAGGAGGTTGGATCACGAAAGACATTGAGAGTGTCTTCTTCGTGATATATCTTGAGGTTTCGGAATGGCTTATTGGGGCCATAAGAGGCTTCAATTTCTTTACTGAAACGAAAAAGTCATATTTTAAACCTTTAATAGGTATTATTTGGGATCAACTTGGGATGGATGAAATGGCGACAGATCACTGGAACAACTTGCGACCCACGGATGACACTTATTTAATGAATGAAATAGGTGTATTGAATAATAGCAGTCCAATAAGTTTTATTTACTGATAACCAAAGTTCTTTGAAATAAGCTGCAAACCCATTATTTCATAAAAGGACAAAACATGTAGATGTTCGTCATCATTTTGTAAGGGAATGTGTGGCGAACAATTATATAAAAGTCGAATATGTACCAACTTCTGACATGCCTGCAGACTTATTAACAAAAAGTCTTTGTACCAATAAGCATTATAAATTTCTTAAATTAATGGGCATCTCTGAAGTTTAATTAGTTTTCCTTTGTTTTGATTACCTTGTTAAGGGAGGATGTTAGTTATAGATATGTGTTAACAAAATTATATGTATCTTGATAACTACTAGCGCCATATGGTATGTGGTGAAGGGAATTTATTATTGAATAAACATCAGTCGTTGCAAAACCACCTTCTTGTTATAATACCCCTAAGTTAAAGGGGAAAATTTACAAGTCCGTGATTAGACCTGTCGTACTGTATGGATCAGAATGTTGGGTAGTGAAAAAGATGGATGAAAAGAGATTGCATGTAGCAGAGATGAGAATGTTGAGATGGATGTGCGGAGTGACGAGGAAGGATAAAGTGAGAAATGAGTATATAAGAGGAAGTTTGAAAGTGGCGTCAGTGACAGAAAAGTTGAAAGGAAACCGTTTTTCCTGGCATGGTCATCTGATGAGGAGGGATGAAACGCATGTTACTAAAAGAGTTATGAATATAAATGTGGATGGATATAGAGAGTGGGGACGGCCAAAAAAAAGATGGATGGACTGTGTGAGGAGTGATATGAAAGAAAAGGGAGTCAGTGATAGCGTGACGGGGGACAGGACGGTATGGAAGAAGAAAACGTGTTGCGCCGACCCCAAGTGACATGGGACAAGGGCAGGCAGGTGATGAAAAGGTATTATTTGGGAGAAAAATAAGGCGGAGATCTTTGTCTAGCTGTGGGTCTGTACCTATAGGCTGACAAAAAAGGGTATTATTTATTAGATACTACTTCAATGGGACTTTGCTTTTCAACAATCTTATTTTAATATTTTACAGAATTTACAAAAATACTTTATGCCTTGTTTTAATCGATACTGTCAAGCCGTTCAGTCTACAGCGTGGGTTGTGCCAAAGAAATAGACAAATTTAACATACACCTTTAAAATCTTTAAAACACCCTGAGGCATTCAGATAAATACTGGCATGTATATTACTGGTATGTATAATTCCAGTATTATACTTAAATACTGGTATGTATAATTCCAGTATTATACTTAAATACTGGTATGTATAATTCCAGTAGTATACATACCAGTATTTTACGAATACCGAATACCTTTCTGCCTTACACAACCTGGATAATACGTCGCATAATACTACATAATACTCACAGATTTTGAAGCACCGATGGTCTTGAAATTTCCTGCTTTTTCTTCTTGACGTTATCAAAACCAACAGCAATGTGGTTTCTCTCATTATGATCGTTTGGTATTTCAGTTCCCAAGCCTTTAACAGCATCAGGGTTCAGAGTAAAGCCTCCTTTGAATGGTAAAACAAAATCTATATATATAAAAATCAACGCCACTTTTCGTTGTAATTTTATAACTCAAGAAAGGGCTCACCTATCCAAACCAAATGTTTAGGCTTTGTTCGGACTATTTCGTAGATGGTTTATGTGAAGTTTTTTTTTTTTTTAGTTTGTGTAGGGTAGGTAGGGTTGGGTAGGTAGGATAGGGTAGGTAGGATAGGGTAGGGTAGGGATAAAAAGTATCCTATTTGCTATTCCAGGCTATCTATCTCTGTGTCAAATTTCATCCAGATCCATTCAGTAGTTTTTGCGTGAAAGAGTAACAAACATACAAACATACTTACACACTGACAAACTTTCGCCTATAAAATATTAGTAGAAAATTAGTAAGGTTGGATGAATGTTGCTCAAATTTTAATTACCGTGAATTAAATTTCTGGGCCGCCTGAATTTCTTAAGCCTTTTCAACTCCATCGGGCCTATCTCTTCAGGCTTCTCAGATTCAAAAAATGGATCGTCTTCGTCAAAATCTAGTAAGGCTCCGTTCCCATATTGATATATCATATCTGAGAATGTCCATGTCGTATGAAAGAGCCCCAAAAGAGTCAAAGTGAACATTTCAAGATCCATCTCCTTTACAAAACCACTCCTTAAATTTCTGAAACCAATAAATAAAACAAGTTAGTTTTAATAGGAAAAATGTTTTTAAAAAGAAAAAGTCAGTTTTTTTTGTTTACTGTTTTTTTTAATAATGGTATTTGTTAGTAAAATATATGTAATAATAAAACACATCGGGTTATTAAAACACGAGCGTGGGTTTATCACATGAGGCGAAGCCGAATGTGATAATATTAACACGCGAGTGTTTTAATACCTAATTATATGCCGTTGCATACACTATTTTATCTTCACTCTTAAATTTTAAATAAAACAAAAGTTGAAACGGAAAGAATATGTGGTATGGCGGGCAATTTAGATTCTCATTGCGCATGACAGCTCACCGCGCGCCTCCATAGATATGACACCTCTTTTCGACAATAAGTCAAGGAGCCCATAAACGCCAATAAATTAAAAAGTAAAAGTGTGCTATAAAAATTAAAAAGTTTGTTTCGCAAATTTTGGGTCGCACGTTTTGTTCCTTCAAGGTCGTTGTCGAGTTATTCGTCGTCTGAAACGGGCCGGGCGGTTTTAGATCATATCGCACACTCCCGAAATGTAATCGACTTAAAACCTAAGTCGAGATTTTAATAAATACGGATGTAAACGACAGTATAATTACGCAGATAGCAAACCAAAAATACTTTGTTTTCCCTACAGCTATATTATTTTCATCAAACATATAAAATGTATAAACTACTATTTCAAGAGTTTATCATGTTTTGCATCAGAATGGCTCCAAACTGAAGGAATTTTCACGACAATTTTCCGACGTTGAAAGCTCTTGATAATGTCTCGAAAACTTCGCTCGTTTCCTCTGCCAAAGATACTTAATGAAACAAGAAGAGATATACATATAAAGAAATGTCTAAAAAATTACAGTGCGTAACTGAAGGTGGAAACCATTTATTCTTGTTCTGCCTTTTCTGTCATTGTTACGAGTACATCATTCGCATAAAGCTTGAAATGTACAGTAAAACGGCCTAAATAGAATTTACGGAGGAAATAGAAACAATACTTTGAAGGGAATTCCCACGTCAATTAAATATTTTCTGCAGCATTTAAGGAATCGAATTTTAAATTTAAAAAACCTTCTAATTCATCATCATCATCTGCCTAGCCTTTTCCCAACTATATTGGGGTCGGCTTCCAATCTTACCGGATTCAGCTGAGTACCAGTGTTTTACATAGAGCGACTGCCTATCAGACCTCCACAACCCAGTAACTGGGTAACACGGTACCCCTTGGCAAGACTGGTGTCAGATCTCAAGCTTCTGACTACCCGTAACGACTGTCAAAGATCTTGAAATGACAGCCGGGACCAACGGCTTAACGTGCTTTCCGAGGCACGGAGGAAACTCGGTATGCTGAAATGGTCACCCATCCACGGACCGACCTCTTCAAGCGTTGCTTAACCTTGATGATCGACCCGTGCGGCTCTTCTAATTATTTTCTTAAAAACCATTAATTTGGCATTGAAATGAAAAACCCCTTCAAACTTTTGTTTCTGTTCGGGCCACGAGTTCTATTCACCCGATTTACGTAAGTCATATCAAATAAAAAAAATTAAACGACTTCATAATATGAGGTGTGTTTTCAATCAGTGTCAGGTGCTAATTCTATAAACTACAACTATTTCAGTATTTCTAAAACGAAATATAAATCTTAGCCACATCTAGCTTGAAGAAATCCTTGTAAATTGTCACCAGTCTGTTGTGATTGCAACTTGCGGCCCATTGGGCTCGAAACAATGGATTTATTCAACAAATATTGAGAAGAAACAACGTTTATTTTGAGAGATATTTAAGGAGAGACACATCAAAGAAACGTTTAGTATTATTTTCTACAGGATTTTTTTTTTTTTTTTGCTTAGGGAAATGCTCATGCATACTGCACTACCACGGAGAGATAGTGCAGTTATGTGGGACTTTAACCCACTAAAACTCCACGGTGTCCTCCAGTGCCGCTTATGGCGGGAACACGGGCACGCGTTAGCACTCACCGCGAACCCGCCGCGGCTGTCCGTCACCGGACCATCCTCGGGGGAGTACCCCCCATCACCGGCGCACTAGAACACATTGTACGCCGTGACCACCCCAGGGACCAATTCAGCACATGGGTGCCAGACGACCCCGTGTATGGCACCCTTGGTCCCACTGTGACGGGTCGAGGTCAATGGCCCCGCCACCTACCATTTTGCGGCCGCAGGGGATAGGGAGAGCGGCTAACGCTATACCGACACTCCTCTTCCCCTGCGGCCCCACCGCGTCCGCCATCAGACGGTGGCGACCCCGTCTAGGCCGCGGAAGGTAGGGAGAGCGGCGCACCGCAATACCGGCACTCCTCTCCCGCCGCGGCCTCCAACCCTCAGCCGCGATATCGTATGAGACCTGGGCATCTCCATAAGACATCGCGGCCCGCCTCAGTTGCGATGTCGCCTGTTACCAAGCGGCACCGCAACCTACTAGTT
The DNA here is from genome assembly GCA_948252205.1 of Orthosia incerta. Classification (NCBI taxonomy): domain Eukaryota; kingdom Metazoa; phylum Arthropoda; class Insecta; order Lepidoptera; family Noctuidae; genus Orthosia; species Orthosia incerta. The sequence continues at coordinate 13,363,630 of OX411764.1, read as the reverse complement.
AGCCGCTACGTCGTCGGCTTAATCGGCAAAAGCCCTGACGAGCGGCCCCTCCTCGGGTTCCTCTTCGCTTCACCGTGGGTGACCAAGTCACGGTTACTGAGCCCCCCCGCCTCGACAAAGCGGGAACCCACCGGGGGGGATTTTCTACAGGACTAGGCGTTGCTTGCGGTTCCGCTCGGATTACAGGGAATTTTCGTAATGGGATCAGAACATCTACTGATTAGCTCCTTCATTAATTTAAACAAACAATTTGAAGACCTCTTTGTAATCTATGTTTAAATCTTAGTGTCGTGGTGGTCACACACCACGACAATCTTATATAAGCTAAGAACTAAATTAAGAAATTATTACCTGTGAGCCAAATTTTTTCGTTGTTTCAAAGCAAACTGTTTTCAAGGTGCATGTTAGGCTTAATGGATTTCATCAAGATTCATGTTACATGGCATGATTGGAACTAAAATACACAGTCACTATTTTACCGAAAAACAATTGGTCTAAGATACAGACTTGCCACACCACAACAGCGCGTATGGAACGATTGAACGCGCTCAGTTTTGAAATTAGAGTATCTGTCTCGCTGGACATGAGAGACTAATTTGACATTGTTGCAAATGACAATGGAATAGTTACGTATATGTTACATAACACCGGGCAAGAGAACTGCACAATTAGTCCTTCAGTTTACAGGCATATATATGCAGATAATAATGTTCATATACAAGGTATATATTTAATTATATACTATCTAAGAGCAAAGGCTGTAAAAGCGCAGCAGTAGTGTACCACGGCATTAGGTTTTTTGAATGTTTTCGGCAAATTATATGCGAAAGTTTTAATAGATAGAGTGGTTAAAGTGACGGATGAATAATAAAATTATGGGACGTGTAAGCAGGATTTGGAGAGGGAATGGGATGCATGAATCAGATACTTGAGCTGCATAGCCGAAAAACATCTGGCAAAGCACAAAAAAGTCTACTGAGCTTTCGTTAACTTGGAGAAGGCCTGTTGGGAATTCTACCGATTTCTACCCAACACATCGGGCGGCCGGAGCGCGCCGTCTACGCTGCACTCACATCTGGGTGACTCACACGGCATCGGTGTGTGAGTGCGCAGCGCGGCGGCGACGCGGCGCGGCTCGGCGGACACTCGCTACCACGTAGGTACTCCACCGCGACAGTCGACACCTCTCAACACTCAATTCAGATCTAACATTGGTCCTTCAAGGATCTCGCCGTCTAATTTTTGAAACTAAACGGTCGCCGGGAAAGGCCTAAGACAGTGTGTGGAGGGATGAACTGCGGTCGACGCTATCCGGGTACGGTGTGGACTGGCGCTTGGAACGGACACTGAAATTTGTACATAGAGATTCCAGTGCTTGTATTTGAATGGAGCGTATACGAACTTGGTTTCAATCTAAGGTGTGTAAGAATGATGTCAGCAGAACTGACGGGGTCCGCGAGGACCGATGCTTGTCTGGGTCGCGGATAAATTTGAAAAAGAGTTACCGCGGCCCGGGCTCAAGCAACTGAAGGGACACGGGTGGGTTTTAGTCAGTAAAAGTCTGACACGCCCTCCCGCCTCACCCAGAGCGGGAGAAGTCATTGGATGATTTCCCAACAATAAAAAAAAAGAGTCGACGATGGAGTGATCTTACCCAGAAGAAGCCTGTTAACTCTAACTTTGAAGAGATTCGGGTTGAATGCGTTCGGAAACACAGACGCAGGTAGTGAGTTCCATTCATTCGCTGTGCGCATTATGAAGGATGTTTGAAAGCGCTGGGTGCGAATTGGTGGAATGGCAACAAGGTAAGGATGATAACTTGTAGTGCGTCTAGATGTCCGATGGTAGCAGGGGGCTGGTGGGATGAGGTCGTGAAGTTCTTGAGCACACTCACCGAAGTACAGTCTGTAGAAGACCGACAAGCAGGCAACCTTGCGGCGATGAGCCAAGCTGTGTAGCTTGGCATCCGCCAGCTCAACGTCGCCAATGAGCCTCTTGGCTCTGCGTTCCACCGAGTCAAGCGTGGCAAGCTGATACTTAGCTGAGCCATCCCAAAGGTGGCTGCAATACTCCATGCAGGATCGGACTTACGCTATCGGAGGTGTATAAGAATGGGCTGTGTAGCGTTACCGCGGCTGTTTAACTTGTACATGGATAGTTGTCTGATACGTTTGAAAGAGCATGCGTGCTTCTCTACGCAGATGAACAAGTTCTACTTGCATCGTATATAAGGATCGTAGCAGGTGGCTGTCTGTAGTTTCTGCCTAACCATGGGGAAAAAGGCGTCAGTTTATGGTATGTATGTATGCATTTATAAATAAATTTATTCAAATTAATAAAAGCATGATAACATAAATCAATTGAATCATTTGAAGGTTACAATTAGTTTACAAATATATAGGTGTTCGACCAACACCCTTGCTAAGTTATAAAATAACTCGTATTAAGGCGCCTCCCCAAGCAAAACACCGCGCTAGTCGTTTTACTCTTTATTTAAAAAGAAATATCAATTAATAAAAATGCATTAAATTTATACATAATGTTGATTCTAAAATGGTAGTACACTTTTTTTTAAAGAGGTGTAAGTATCACTAATCTCCTTCCAACAACAACATAAAAATGACTAATAATTATTGATAGCATGCCGTAAAGTGTTCATTAATAATTTTTTGTACTAACACTAATGTATAGACAATTTGATAACGAACATTTTGTAAGTTTAATTTTTTCAATAGACCCATATTCGATTTCATAAAGATTTTATTCTAAAATCTGGGCTTATTAACTACTGTAATTCATGCGCCACCAGTGCCGCTAGGCCAATAGGAATGCTCATATCTCATGCTGATTTTTTGGTCAGGGTACGGCCTTAAGGGCAGTGGTACAAGCCCATACCCAATTTAACCTTTTAATAAATTGCGGGTTGAGCAAGCGTTTGTTGAAATAAAGTTAACAAGCAAAGTTTACAAATTTTAGAAATGAAATCAAAAAATTAAACTAAATTAGATTAAATTAAACTACATTAAATCAAATCAAAAATTAAATGAAATAAAAAAAAAAAACAAAATTAGAATTAAATACATACATTGTTTAATTTAGCATCAGAGTCAAAAGTGTGTATGGTGAGTTTGTGCGAGCGTGTGTAAGTGTGTGTATTGTGATTGTGTGCAAGATGTGATGTGTTATATTTTCGGTGGAAAGGTTTAGTAGGGATTATTCTCGGCAATAAGCAGGCGTTCTGTATCGGTATAGTTAGTTGCTAGGAGAAAGTTTGTTATGGCTTTCTTTAAGGACAAGGAAGAAAGAGAGTAAATTTTTAATTTCTTATTATATCTATTATATAATTGTGGCCCTTGGAAGCAAAAGAAACGTTTGGTAACAGAGAACTTACATCTGTAGTGCTGACAAACATTATCCATACGTCTTTTGGTGATTATAGCGTTAGGGGTATTGTGTTGTATTTGGACTGTACTAAGGATAAAAAGTTGTCTGACAGAAAGTACCCTGCAACACTTATACAATTCTTCCGCTGGGAAAAGTATCGGACGAAAAGTACTGACCTTTAACACGGCTCTTTGAGCCCTCTCCAATCTCAACATTATGGTCTTAGGGGCACCACCCCAGGCCGAAACTTAATATGATAAGAGCGATTGGCAAAGGGCCAAATAGTCCCTTTTGACAATCGCTGCTTCTGCCACATGTCGAAGAGTCTTAAATACGAATATTAGCTTTCTAGTCCTTCCAGGCAGTAGATCTATGTGGGCCGAGAAGCTCAAATTGCCATCATGAGTCACTCCTAGGTGTTTGATTGTGGAGGTACGTGTGAGTTTGGGGCAAGAGCAGGCAACGGTTTTTGGACACTCGTCTGAGTGAGCGATTAGGGAGTATGAATTTGGTGTTTGCGCAGACTGGCGTAGGGAAAAGCAGATAATTTTGTTTTACCTGTGTTGAGGGTAAGTTAATTACTATGAAGCCAACTTAAGACCCGATCTAGTCCCCTCTGCGCCACATCAAAAACTTCATGCCAGGTATCGCCAATAAAGGTGAGTGCAGTGTCATCAGCAAAGGCCGTGATTTTTCCATTTTGGAGAAGAAGATGACACAGCTGATTGACATAAAGTAGGAAGAGTGTGGGACCAACCACACTTCCCTGAGGAACGCCAAAAGTACCAGAAAGATCACCATTCAGGTAATTGCCAATTTTTACGCACTGAGTCCTATTTATTTGTTTAGACTTCATGCACAAAGGTACAAAGGCGGACTTAATGCCTTAGGTAACCCTAAAACCTAGCCGCAAATATTTTTTGTGGTAGGCCTCGAATTCCCAGTTCCTCCAGCTTCAACACTAAGTTGGGAACAAAAACTGTGTCGAAGGCTTTTTTCAGATCCAGGAAAACCGTCACTACTTTCTTTTTTGGCAATATCTATATTTTTGACAATATGACCGGTTAGCTCTAGAACAGCATCACTTGTCGATTTATTTCGTCGAAAGCCAAATTGGTTGGGAGATAAAAGCGTTTTTTTTCAAGATATTGAATAAGCCTCTTGTTTATAATGCTTTCTAGGATTATAGAGTGGAGATGGTGTCCCATCCAGATGCAGCATCAGTTTTTAAAGACATGAGCAGCGATTCAACCTCGTTTTCGTCAGTTTCAATCATTACAAACGAGTGTAATGGCGCAGCTGTGGCATTAGTGACAGGTTCGTCAGAAATGCGTTCGCAAGATTTTTGCCTATATTAAAACTCGTTAACAGTGTCTACCGAGTGTTGCGGAGAGGTAGAAGACACAAGTAAGTCTCTGGAGGGTTTTGGAGATTTGGTGTTCGTAACTCTCTTTATAATTTGCCAAATCTTTTTGCTATCATTTCCAGCACTGCTCAATTCCGCCCTATCGTAATCCCGCCTAAGTTTAATAATCGTATTACAGTAGTTCCTATATCTTTTGTATGTCATTTTTAGTATTGCGTTATCTGGTGATACCTTCATTTTTTTGTGCATAGCATCTGTTTCATAAGCAACGAAGCATGCCAGTAGTCATTCATGGTTTAAGTAACCGTTTTTGATTTGAAAGCCTAACTATAGTAGTGTGGGTGCGTATAATATTCAGAATTGAGTTAATAAAATAGTTAGTGGCTTTGTTAGCGTCAGTATATTTATAAATCGGATGGAAATTTATATTATTCATTTCTGAGTCCAGACTAATGTAATTGTCTTTTGAGATAGTTTTGACTCTAGTATCTGATAATAATTTACTTTGTCTAAGACAAAGCAAGACCGAGTTATGATCTGTCACTGAAGAGTCAATAACCATTGTGAGTGCTAATGAGTTCGTCTTTAGCATGACATGGTCTAGACAAGCAGACTCACGAGTTGGGAAAGTGTGAGCAGGAAGAGGACCATGAAAAGTTATCAAATTGAGGTAATCGGAAAGATGGCAGATTGGTAGAAAAGAGACCCATTAGGGTCGTCGTCCTACACAAGGCGGCTGATCAAGTAATAAAAAAAGTTATTTAAAAATATCTTCGTTTTTTAACGTGTAATTTCGGCACCGTTACAAGCGCCATAAATATCGAGCTCTCAGCAAAAATCTAAATATACATGGTAAATATCCCGAAACAAATATTTACATGTATTTTTTTTTAAATTTATCTCTTTTTAGTTAACATATTTTTTTCGAATTAGGGACATTTAACATATAGTGTTATATATTTTTGAATTCATCTATTTAAAGCCTTTATTATGATGCCCTACACGATGGATTAGAAAACAAAAGTAATAATTGGGCAGCTTCTCGTAATTTGTAAAATTACGGGTTAGTTAAAAAACAAACTTATCAAAAAAACATTTTTATTCACAGATCTATTGCAGAAGTAATCTATAAATGCTTTTAAATTAACACCTAAACATAATTATACAAACTTGCGTGTCTATTTGAAGATATTTACACCTATATTTCAACTCAAATATTAAATTAATACTTTGGCAAGAAATATCACTTGCCTAATGTTTTTTCTACTTGAAGCTATCTTACATGGGTTTTCCTGAAAAAGAAATCGATGACAAAAATGAGATTTTATAACTTAAATTAAATCAAAAAGATCTTTGAGGAAATTAAAAGAATTTCTTAAAAGTAAAACCAGTAGAAGGTTCCCACGACGAGCTCCTCATAAAAGGTGACACAGACTTGCTCAGACCAGCGTTAAAGTCCAGGGAACTATCCCGTCCTCTGAATAGGTTCAGGTTTCCGTTCGCAGAGTAATCGGTCCGTTGCAGGAGCGGCGTGTGTGCTACCCCTAATGAAGCTCCGACTCGATTTCTGTAACGGAGAGAAAGAATTTAGAAACCTATATTTTCAGCATTGCAAATACTAGGTGATATCGAACACTTCTATTATGCGTACAGCTAAGGAGTGGAATTCCCTGCTGGAGTCTGTGTTTCCCGATAGCTACAATCTAGGGGTCTTTAAGTCAAGAGTTTATAGGTTATTTTTAGGCAAGCGTGTTTCACCTTCGACCACATCTTCGTTTACCATCAGGTGAGATAGGGGGCGCGAGCCTACAGACAATAAAACATCATCTCAGCTGAAAGACGTCCACAGCTGGACATAGACCTCTCCCAAGCGTCGCCACACTGATCGGTCCTGTGCGTTTCGCATCTACCGGATTCCCACAGCCTTGACCAGGTCATCGCTCCAACTAGTGGGAGGAATTCCAACAATACGTCTTCCGGTACGCGGTTCCCACTCCAGAACTTTTCGGCCACATCGACGTGCCCTGCCCACTGCCATTTAAGTTTGGCAACTCCGGGCTATGTCGGTAACCCTAGTTCTCTTGCAGATGTCTTCATTTCCGATTCGATCACGCAAGAAAACTTCGAGCATAGCCCTCTCCATTGCCCTTTGATTGACTTTAAGTCTTCTGATGAGGCCAATTGTGAGCGATCACGTTTCGATTCCATTATTGACTTGAACGACATTGTAATATGTTTATAAATACTTACTTGTACATATAATCGACACCGCCGCCATAAGTGTTGAAGTTCGGCACTTGAGGAATGGAAGGCATGTTCCTGGTGAGGAAGGCATTGGCGTTGACGTCATGGTTCGGGTTGTGGAACAGATTCGCGTGACCAGCAGCTGTGATGCGTTCGCCGAAGTTAGGGATGTGCGTATTGGTCAGGGAGAGTCCGTGGCCGTTGCTGGAATTAGGAAGGTTCAATGTGAAATTGCAAATTGACTGGTCTCTGGATTTATGCTAGAATAGCTTATTATGTCGAAAGTTGCTTATTCAATAGAGTGTTGTGTCTTGTACCCAAGCGTGGATGAATTGTAACAATTCTCTTCTTATTACTCGACTGCAAGAAGGGTTTGTATGTATGTAATATTCTTTACTATCTCATATTTTTCAAATCACTAGACGGATTTATATAATTGACATCGTTACCCAAGCAGCACAAATAGCTGTATAGTCCCTGGACAACAGAATATTTGAAAACTCGAGGCTGTTATACTTTTTGTATAAGGGCTGTATATCCCGCTACACCGCTCTTATAATGCTCGATTTGGCCCCAAATTAACCAGCCCTGAGCGTTATAGTAGCTTGATAACAGCTGTCGAGCATTCTAAGAGCTGTATATGGGCTGTATAATGGCTTAGACAGCTATCAATAGGCCACTATCCAGCTCCTTTAATTCTCTTAGACAGTCAACAGATAGATTATGGCTTAGTAACGGCTATTGTTAAATCTACAAAGAAATATTATAGCAACAAAAACAATTTTTGCAGTGTGCACACTGTAAAGTGTTACGTCAAGGCGGACTTATTATTTCTGTGGACAATTATTAATTTCTAATTTAAGTCAAGTACACGTTTGTTTTGATGTCTATTGGTAAATTGTACTGCGGATGCCACTTTACTGTCAATATATATAGGTGATATTATCAAATACTACACGCGCCTATATATTATCAAATAATATAGTTTTACTAAAAATATTATACAAAATAAATACGGTGTATGAATTATTCATAGATTTTATTATATTTTTTTTATTTATTGAGCATTATTATCTATTTGTAGCAATGAAATAATAAGTTTTTACTTTAACAGCTCTCAAATATCATGAACACCTAACAGATATCAGTGACTTTTTCATATGTAATTTGGCTTGTTCACATTAAAATGGCGTCAATTTGTTATCCAGCAATAATTCTAACTAAATTCCCTCGGCCCACTCTTTTCTGTTCAATAGCCATATTTAAGTCCTTTAATCAGCTGAAAACTGTACGCTAGCTGTACAATGGTTTCCAGTTATTCTAACGACTGGATAAAGGAGTAAAGTGAGACTATACAACAGCGTCTTACGGATATCTAATCTTGATAGAAAATTTTATCTTATTTCCGGCATTTCGTACTCAAGTAGCTTAGGTAGGTTCTTCACTTGATTTTGTGATGCTACTTATTCTCGACAGTTATGCCAAACTAGTGAGCCATTAAAATTGTATTTTATTCTCGCACGATAATTTAGAGGTTATGACAAAATTTACGTTATCATAGCACTACTAACCTATGTTTACCCTGCAATAATTCTAGAGGCTGTATAATAGCTAATATTTACACTACAAGCTTTGGAAATAAAGTGGAGTAAGGTTACACTAATTTACAGCTCATGCAGTTCTTAAATGCTTTTAACCATCTACTATTAAGCTCATTGTGGTAGCATTATAATAGAATTAGTGAACACCATAAAAAAGCCAATGGCAAAATTTGATTCTCTAATACAGCTCACAGCTTAAAAGAGGTGTGACATCGTCGCGCTATATAGCCGTTTCTAAGCTTTGGTCTTCTTTACCAGCTAGAAGCATTATACGTAGCCAAAGGCTGGACAATAGTTCTTTCAAATTCTACTAAGATGCATTTTGTTGTTTTTTTCTCCATTGTACAGCTATTAGTCAGATGTGCTTCAATAGTGTAGAGATCACCCCTCATACAAAGACAAAGACAAAGACAAAGATATTTTATTTCAAGTAGGCCACCAAGCGGCACTTTTGAACGTTACATTAAAGTTTACAAATAATAATAGTTGATTCTACCGTGCATTCGGAAAGTAGCTTGTAATGGAGAAGAATGCACAAGAAACTCCATACAGCCTCAAGAATCAACAATCTTATCCGTTAGTACAGCTGCATAACAGCCTTTGACTGTAATATAGCTGGTTTGTGTATGTAATTTTCGCTAATGTGCTGCTTGGGTAGATACGTCTTGATCGCCCAAGTGTTCTTAGATAGGTGAAGTAACAAAAATTAACGTGGCGGATTTTGGGCGCCGTATAGTGCGAGTACCAACATTTTTTTTCTTTAATTGATGATGCTTTGGAAGAAAAAAATCTTGAAGAAGTAAAATCATAATGAAGGGTTTTAAGAGGTGATTACAAAAATATATACCACTTAGGTATACGTATAAAAGAAATTCGAAAAAAAAAAATATACATGTGGACTTTCTGCCAACAAGAGCTTATCTTCTCAATAATGAATATGAAATGTACTTACATATTATCGTAAGCCAGACCAGTTGTGCCCGACTGTAAGTGCTTGTTCGCATCGAAGCTGGCTGCACCAATAGCACTCAGCACGTTCTTATCGTTACCAGCAAAAGGTAGCTTAGCATTGATCCCTGGAAAATAACAAACAAATAAATAACGATATTGACAAGTAAAATTTAAAAAGGCCCCGACACATTTTATTTCATGCTACATAATTTATTTAGTAGTAGACAAGCTTCGATCGACAATCTATTGAACACGTAATTATGACACCAAGCAAACACCCCGATTGAAACAGTAATACTCAATACTCAATACATTTATTGCTTCCACATGTGAACTTAGATGGTAGGTACAAATTTAGACCATTGTGGACCCTGTCGGGCACTGCAAAAGTAGGAGAGAGGAAGAGGACTTTTATTTGACAAAGTATATATGTATTTAGTAGATTAAAATTAGTTTAATTGAAAATTTGTTATTTAAATATGTAAAACGCCCATAGCCTAAGAACACTCTCGATAATGGCACCTTGCAAACAAAAACAAACTAAATCAAAATCGTTTCATCCTTTTAGGAGCTATGATGCCACAGACAGATACACAAATATACAAACACACAGATACACACGTCAAACTTTAATGCCCCCTTTTTTCCGTCGGGGGTTAAAAAAAAATCATCGAGATTTACCAATAGCCATATTTATTCAACTTAAAAGAAACCCAGACATATTTTTTCATGCTTTTTAATGTACATAATTTACCTATTAGTAGACTCGCTTCGATCGACAATCTATCAAACACGTAGGTTAAAACATAGCTAAGAATACATTCGATAATGTCACCTTTCAAACAAAAAGAGAACTAAATCAAAATCGATTCATCCGTTTAGGATATACAATGCCGCAGACAGACACACAGCAACACACGTTAAACTTATAACACCCCACTTTTTCCGTGGAGGTTAAAAAGTATAGATTAAGAAGACATTCTGCGCCGACCTAACGAATTGATTTATAGGCTAGAGAATCAATACATATAATAAATCTGTAGAAAAATATTTTTTGTACATCGAAAAAAAAACCAAAAAAAATAGCCAGGGTGTTAAAGGATAACCAACAGAACCCATTTCTAGCATTTTTGGAATTTTTGACTGCTTGTCTGTTTATTTGTGCACGCATCACGTAACCAATGTAGATAACTTTTATACATAAAAATTGTGCGTATCTTGAAGAATTACTTAGTTTTTGTTTCATCGCAATCGGTTCACTCTATCAAAAGTTAGATGAATTTAAAGTGTTCAAGAAGTAAAATTATCACAGCTCACGCAATTCAGTTACTCGGACAGTTGAACTCGCTATTCGATAGATGGCGTTGTGCATTTAAAGTCATTTTCTGAATCGCGGTGTTAATATCTTTAGTGATAATAATAGGTCTTAATAAATAGGTGATTTTACGCGAAAGAATGACCCTAGAAAAAAAAATTGGTATGTAGTATGTATATTTTTGAGTATGTGGAGTAGGCAGGCAGGCTGGTAAGTATGGTAGGGTTGGCAGGCAGATGACGGGAGCGAAGCCGCGGGCACAGCTAGTATAATAATATATCTGTCTAGCCTTTTTCCCAACTATATTGGGGTCGGCTTCCAGTCTTACCGGATTCAGCTAAGTACCAGTGTTTTACATGGAGCGACATAATAATATATATAATATGAAATTGAGCAAAATATACTAAAAAACTTACCAGAACTTCCATCCGAGTTCAATATCGTGCTTCCATGTAACTGCCTGGTCTGTCTGCTATGTCCTTGCGGATGTAAATACTGGTAGAAGTCTTCGGTCAACTCCTGCCCTTGAGGGCTCAGGTCCAGTTGGTAACCTTCAGGGACAACCTCCCATGAAGTCACACTGACTACGAAAACAGTGAAGAGAATTGGATTGAACATGTTTATTTCGTTCTGGATACACGAATGATGCTCTTCAAATGGATCCCGGAGTTTATATAGGAGAGTTAGTGAGGAGAGATAATTTGTTCATTGCGCAGGGACTTTACCAGCGGGATTGCGGTCTGAGTTATCAGTAATGTTTTTGTTTTGATTGATGTATAAGTATAGGGTTGCCAATCGTATACTATATTCAAAGACTACTCGAGTCAGGCTCCCTCAATAAAATTGTCATTTTTAGGGTTTCGTACCCAAAGGGTAAAAACGGGACCCTATTACTGAGACTTCATGATCCGTCTGTCTGTCTGTCTGTCTGTCCGTCTGTCACCAGGCTGTATCTCATGAACCGTGATAGCTAGACAGTTGAAATTTTCACAGATGATGTATTTCTATTGCCGCTATAACAACAAATACTAAAAATAGAATAAAACTAATATTTAAGGGGGGCTCCCATACAACAAACGTGATTTTTTTGCCGTTTTTTGCTCGATATTAATAACGGCAACAGGTAGACGCTTGAAATATTCACAGAATATTTAGTTGTATATTCACTTCAAAAAATAATAATTATTAAATAAATAATGAAGGGGGGGTCCCATACAACAAACGTGATTTTTGTACCGTTTTTTGCGATAATGGTGCGGAACCCTTAGAGCGCGAGTCCGACTCGCACTTAGCCAGTTTTTTATTTTGTTACTAGCTGTGCCCGCGGCTTCGCTCCCGTCATCTGTCGGCCAACCCTACCCTACTTACCTTCTTGCCTACCCTACTTACCTACATACCATTTTTTTTTCTATAGTCATCATTCATTCGCGGAGAATTTTAACATCGCCATTCAGAAAATGACTTCAAATGCACAACGCCATCTATCGAACATCGAGTTCAACTTTCCGAGTATCTGAATTGCGTGTTTTGTGATAATTTTACTTCTTGAACACTTTAAATTTATCTAACTTTTGATAGAGTGAATTGCGATGAAACAAAAACTAAGTAATTCTTCAAGTTACGCACAATTTTTACGTATAAAAGTTATCTACATTGGTTTCGTACATTTCACGCGATGCGTGCACAAATAAACAGACAGACAAAAATTCCAAAAATGCTGGAAATGGGTTCTGTTGGTTATCCTTTAAAACCCTGGCTATTTTTTTTGGAAATTTTTTCGTTGTACAAAAATTACTTTTCTACAGATTTATTATGTATTGATGATGATGATGATGATTTATTGTCATGAAAGTCATCGACTCAAGAGTTTCTCTACGTTGTCATGATAACTGAGTCAAGTGATGTGAAAGAAGTGTCCTCCAAAAGGACTTTCTTAATTTATAAATAATAAAAATAATGTATTTTAATAATAAAAGGTCGGTTAATGAAAGAGAATGCAATTTTATTAGTATAGTTACAGAATGTGTCTGACACCGACGCAATAAAAAATACCATGGATTCAGTACATAATTCTGGACCGCCTAGTGTTAGAATTTTTCGTCGGCTTTTAAATAATAGAAAAAAAAACTGTATTTTTTTACTGTAAACAGTTCAAAATCGTTATTATCTAGCTCAATTAGATTTTTAATTATTGAGAAAAAGTGCGGGCGGCGCGGCGCGTGTACGTACTAGCCAGCGGCGTTGACCTGTATCGTAAACTTTACCCCGAGTTTCTCAGTTCTAAATTGTCAAGCACGCGTTATCTGCTGTGATTGGTTGAATATATTTTCAACAGCCAATCACAGCAGATAACGCGTGCTTGACAATTCGTCACATTAATTCTGCGATAATTTAGAGCTGAGAAACTGATACGTAGCGATTTTGAATTTTATTTTCATTGCTGGTTTTTGTGAAAAAAGGGAATTAATTATATTTTTCGCGTCTTTGTCAGATACATTCCATATAGTATTTACTCTTTAATAACCTTCTCTGTTATCATTATATTCTCTATTTTTTTTTTCTTTTTTTTTTACAAGTGTTGACAGACATGAGACAACCCTATGTATGATGTAGTTTTGTCGAATGAATGTGTAGTTTCACAAAAAATTATAAGCGGGAGTGCAATAATATAAATATATAATATATTTCTATCTGATAGAAAGAAATAAGAAAAGAAAAAGAAAAATTACAAACGACATACAAATATTAGTAGATTACAAGAACAAGAAAGAAAATTTTGCTTAAACTAAACCCTTAACGATAGTGTTAGTAGTTCTTAAATTATGTTAGTAAAGACAAGTTAAAAAAACCGGCCAAGTGCGAGTCGGACTCGCGCACGAAGGATTCCGTACCATTATAGCGAAAAACGGCAAAAAAACACTTTTGTTGTATGGGAGCCCCACTTAAATATTTATCTCATTCAGTTTTTAGTATTTGTTGATACAGCACAACAGAAATACATAATCTGTGAAAATTTCAACTGTCTAGCTCTCACGGTTCATGAGATACAGCCTGGTGACTGACAGACAGACAGACGGTCAGTAGAGTAGTAATAGGGTCCCATTTTTACCCTTTGGGTACCTACCCTAAAAAGATTTAAAAAAAATGTGGATATAAATAAAAGCAAATACATACTGGATACACAGTACAGGCTTATTTACTTAAATGCCGATGTTTCTAGGGAACTATCATTTACTATTTGTTATGAGAACGGCTGAACAAATTTGGATGACATTGAGTCGTACGTATTTCCCTAAACGAATAATTGCTAATAGTTATTTAACTATAACATTGTTGATTTTTTGAATGATAAGTTTTGAATTTTATTTTGACTAATTTTATTCTATATTGACATATTTTGTATTTAATTAATACTCACTACATTTTGTACTGACTCTGATTGTATGTTGAATTATTGTTAACATTTTCATTTTGTACGCCGAATGAGGCAAAACATGTTGGTCCGGTAAAATTGTTTCCATCTCTATGTGCATATTCATGTATCATGTTACACATGTTTGAACAAATAAATTTATCTTTATCTCTTTAACCCTTTTTTGGAAGAAAACTCTTAAAGAAAAACTTTATGTTTGTTTGGTGAAAAAAAAAAACTAAGTCGATTACCAAACTGTCTTTACAAAGCCACTTTGACGATATTTTACATGAGTGAAGACACAGTTAAAAACTATATTCGTAAATAAAAATTCAAAATAAGTTTTTAAGCTGTCATTGTCACAATCATTAGAATTCATATTTTTTTCAGTTCTCGTGATCATGGCGCTTGAGCTCTCAACAAAACCATAAATATAAAAAAAAAATCTTGAAAAAAATATTAATTCTAAAAATTCAAAACACTTACATAAATACATAATCGTATTACTCATGAATAACAAAACATAACACAACTAAAGTTAATTATATTTATAAATAAATAAAATGATGAATATGAAACAAAGGGAAAATAAACAAAATTATTTTATTGCGGTTTCCATATTGTGGCGAGCAAAGCTGATATTTTGGTCGCATTCAACGTCAGACAGTAAAGTATGTTTTTTTAATCCAATGCTTATTTTATTATCATTTTATTATTATTTAAATATTTATTTAAAAAATGTTAAGAGAGCAGTGGTGGCCCAGTGGTATCGGCCGCGACTTACAAGTTGTAGGTCGTGGGTTCGAACCCAGGCAGGTAAATTATTTCATCACCACTGCCACAGATAATATAATACTACAGTACAGATACCCAATCCCATACAAAGAGATGTCACCTCCTTAAGTCGGGCTATTCGTCGGGCTATTTTTTCTTTCTCCATATTTTTAACAGGCGGCCGCACCAGTGACTCATTAATAGCCCGCGACTGTGGTTTTCTAACGCCATGTAGTAGTTTGCCTATATAGATACTAAACATAATTTGAGCGAGGCATCGCATCATGTACTCGGAGACGTTATTTGCCAGTTGTCCTTGAACGCTTATTTCGTATTCGTATTAATAACATTAGGTATGATTGGGACAGACTCCGCTCAGACCGCGGTAACTTCTTAAATCTAAGTATTGTGAAATTCGCTACACAATGCGACGTGTAGCGAATTTCACAATATTCACGAATATTCCAAATCAATCATAACTAAAGAATTCTTGTAGAATTAAATGTAGGTAGGTAGCTTGCTTCCGCGGCACGGCAACGGAATGACATGAAGTAGGTACCTAGGGTTATCCTTTTTTATTTTAGGTAGGTACCTACTTAGAAAGAACAGGATGCTTTTACAATAATGAAATTACTTTTAATACTTAAGTTAGGACGTAGCATACGGGCTACTTGAACTAATTTGTTGTAGACTAGAATCAAACTTAATGGCGATTCGCAACAGAAACTGCAAATTAAAAAAAAAAAAAAAAAAAAACTATTTTGGTCTCTGGAATGCCACATAGGAACAAACATACACATACATACATAGACTGATAAACACATTACCCTCCTACGGCAGTCGGGTAAAATTAATTGTGCCAGCGGTGGTTAGGGGTGTGCAGCGACTCATACGAGTGTTCCAAGCCGCCATTAAGTTTGAATCGAATTGAACGAGTAGTGGAGCCGTGTAATCACAAAGACAAAAATTACTTTATGTTATTATTTACGTATTTACTAACGGGACGTCGATTCAAACATAATAATGTTTAAAAAAACCCTACTCGCTGTTCGACGCTGTTTCGAGCCGTCCATTAAGTTTGAATCAAACTGTACCTACTATGCGACGCGTAAACTCGGACGACAAGCGGGACACGCGTCGCGTTATCTCTTATTTTATAACCCGTGTGATTTGAGTAGGCCCTAGCGCCATCCGTGTCCTGTTCCAGCGAGGTATGTAGTTAATTCGATGTGTAAACAAGCTTCACAAAAAGTGATTTTAAGTAATAGACCAATACTTTAAGGGTACACTAGTCGACGACACGAACTATTTTGTGCGCGGGGTTAAAATGCATTTTATATCAACTGACAACACATGCGGAAGAGATAGATGCTGTGATGAGCAGTAGGAAGCTAGTTCGCGTACGAATACACCCTTTTTCAAATTTGTAGCGAAATGGATAATGATTTAGGACGAAACCGAGCGCGCGAAATTTTATAAACAGACCTTTGGGAGTCTGGATATCATGAAAAAACGACTAAACGTGTTCAAAATAAAATTATTTGCATTGTTGAACTACTAATCTATCCCTGTATGGAGGCCGTTTTGCAATTTTCTGTCATATTATGGTATTTAATTGCGCCCAAAAATGCGTTAAAATTAGTGTCGAAATGTGGAACTTTCGACGCTCATAACTTTCAAACTTTTTCTCTTTTTACTTTTTTGCTTCCATACAGGGCTAGATAATGATGAGAAAAATCGATATCACTTTTTATTTTGAACGTACATCGTCAAACAGTGGAATAATCCCTAGACTACGTTTGTATGGGAGAAATTACGCCTCATCATCATCATCATCATATCAGCCGAAAGACGTCCACTGCTGGATATAGGCCTCCCCCAAGCGTCGCCACATTGACCAGTCGCGTGCGTCCCGCAACCAGCGGATCCCCGCAACCTTCACCAGGTCATCGGACCACCTGGTGGGAGGCCTTCCAACGCAACGTCTTCCGGTTCGCGGTCGCCACTCCAGAACCTTTCTGCCCCATCGGCCATCCGTTCTGCGAGCAATGTGCCCTGCCCACTGCCACTTAAGTTTGGCAATTCTTCGGGCTATGTCGGTTACCCTGGTTCTCTTGCGGATCTCTAAATTTCTGATTCGATCACGCAAGGAAACGCCGAGCATAGCCCTCTCCATTGCCCTTTGGGTGACTTTGAGCTTTCTGATGAGGCCCATTGTAAGCGACCACGTCTCAGAGCCATATGTCATCACTGGCAACACACACTGGTCATAGACTTTCGTCTTGAGACACTGTGGTAAGTTGGACGAGAAGATACCGCGCAACTTCCCGAACGCTGCCCAGCCGAGAAATTACGCCTATGATAAATAATATCTTTTAAATTAGGCCTATAATAAATAATAACTGTCTTACAAAATGATTCTTACGATGGATATATAGAATAGGAAAAAATGTGAAAAAATGTGTGTGTGCGATAGCTACTTTCAGCTAATTTAATATACAAAGTCTTCACTTATCTTTTTCGTTCAAAAAACCTGATTAATTAGTGTAAATGGATAAATTAACATTAAAGAAGCAAGTTTTGATTTTTACTAAATCTATTTCAGCCTAAATATGCTGTTTAATATGTTTAAGTGATTGTTACTTTCCCATTTGTTACCTATGCTGCCATCTATGATCATTTTTTAATACTAATTATAATTTGTTTGAATTGAGACCCCATGATTGAGCTAACGACAATTTTGTTTTTTTATAGTCAAAATCAAATCATTTATTTCATTCTTACTCTTTAAAAAAAGTGTTTTACAATATTTTGTAGACATTACTTTAATTAATTACTTATATCGCTTATAGCATTCAATCGGCGATAACGATTCCACTTTGTTATCTAAGCCCAGGGGGGTGACCTCTTAGAGTAAGGTTATTTTGAGATCGCGTATATGACAGATGTATACAAGTCATATACATCTGTCCCTTACACACACTCAAAATAACCTTACCCTAAGAGCTTATGGTCACCCCCCTGTTTACCACTGTTATAAAATACTTTTTACAAAAAAATACTACCGACAACCAAATAAAAAAACTACAAAGTGAAAAATAACTTTCTTTTTGGAAGTCGGTGTCTTTCGTAGGTACCAATTTCTTGCGTTATGGACACCGACTTCCAAAAAGAAAGTTATTTTTCACTTTGTAGTTTTTTATTTGGAAACTGGTAGTATTTTTTTGAAAAAGTTATTTATTTTTCCCTTTTTAGTTGTACCTACCTAGTAAGCAAGTTGTTTAGTAAGGTACCTATAATACAAGAATAGATTACTCGCTTATCATGAAACTTGAAAATAAGCGGTGAAATGAGAGTGTAGTACCAGGTGAACATTACACATCTGCGTACCCCTTTAGAGCGTACTGGCGTGATGTTATGTTATGAAATCATATAAACAATAAACAGAAATGCGATTGCAGCAATCCCGAGAGATTTGCCGTTATTTATTGACAATAACGGCAAGGGATACACAAAAATAAAAAGACAATTCCCAATATAGAACCTCCTACTTTTTGGAAAGTCGGTTAAAATAGGGTTATAGTTGTTCTATCTGTTGGGTTGTTGTTGTAAAATGAATCTTATTTCGGCTTTATAAAAGTCACGTAACCCGTCATCGTGAGATAGAACAACTGTACCATGAACTCGGTACACTTCTACCCTACCGACCTCTCGATTCCATACAAGTGCATTATTACGTCATATGAAGAATCTGACATATTAAACAATAAGATAGCGGGAGAGAACCGTCTGAGTTGATAAGTGTCCGCAATTAGGAGCTATCATTGTGTGAGGTCACATGCGGTCAGTGATATCGCACGGGACAGGGGATTCCTCTCGTGGTACTGAGAGTTAGGTCGGCTGGATGAGCTTGAAATAAGGAAAATGCAGTAAATATTGATCTGTTCTTTATATAGATTGTATATTTTTCTGCTGAGTGTGTGTCCCAGTACGATACACTGGGCAGTCGTTGAGTTTAGCTTTATTTTTGTGCAAAAGGACGCTCTTGATGATTTTTTAGGGTTGCGTACCCAAATGGTAAAAATAGGACCCTATTACTAAGACTACGCTGTCCGTCTGTCTGTCTGTCTGTCTGTCTGTCTGTCACCAGGCTGTATCTAATGAACCGTGATAGCTAAACAGTTGAAATTTTCACAGATGATGTATTTCTGTTGCCGCTATAACCACAAATACTAAAAACGAAATAAAACAAATATTTAAGTGGGGCTCCCAATCCCATACAACAAATGCTTTTTTTGCCGATTTTTTTGCAATAATATGGTACGGAACCCTTCGTGCGCGAGTCCAGTTCGCACTTGGCCGGCTCTTTTATAATAAAATCATCAAGACCGTGCTTTTTCCCGTAAAAAATCAAAATCTTGATATATCACGGGAAAAAGCACGCTCCCATTTCCTACCCGACTGGAACCTAAAACTGAAAACTTTTGTATAAAAACTTATTTTACATCTCTCATGTTCGGTAAGTAGGTTCTTATTACCTCCAAATGGGGCTTGTAGGTGACTAATTAGCGCTCTAGGGTAATAATGTAGCTAGAAAAGCCCTAGGGCGGTAAGTAATTTAAAAAAACACTTCATTCTTTCAAAAAGTTCGCGTACATCTAACCATCATACATTCAGCCCAATGACCAAAGAGGTCGCTTTGCTATTCAGCCTTGTCTTCGTGTGAGTATGATAGTCATCAATTTTATTCTTGTAATGCTGGTTTTTTTCTACTTACCTCACAATCGAGATGTAAAGCAGAATAGTTAGCGTAAGCGCCAATTGCACCCTCGAACTATAAGCGCCCTCGCCATGCCTTACAGCCCTTGGCTACTAATCTTCTATTAAAACAAAACTTAAAGTAAGTTTTATTTTAATTATACGGAGTTCAATAGAAAAGTCATGTTTTAAATACTGCTTTTGCTCATGTATATGAACAAAATTCTCCAAGAAAGTTATAGTCAATTCCCAACAAAAAATCGACCAAGTGCATGCATGTCGGACTTCGCACATTAATGGTTCCATACCAAACCGCAAAATTTAATTGGTAAAATGATAAATGAGGAATTTCAAAGATAAAATCTGATTTATCAATACATTGGTATTGTTATTAAAATATAAAATATTGTTAGTAAAATATACGTAAAAATAAACATTATCACCAATTTTCAAGTTCATAGGTCAATGGGAACTTAAAAAATTCTTCGGAACAACATTTTGTAAGATGGCTTCTCATTCCTTTGTTTGCCTTTTTTTTTTCACGCGGCCCCCCCCCCCCTCCTTTAGCTTTATGGGAGCCTACCTTAAAAACATAAAAAAATACAATTTGCATGGCTTTGGGTTAACAAGATGCTTATACTGTGAAAATTTGAAGACTGTAGCACTAACCGTTTAGCTGTAAAACCCAGTGACAGATAGCGGACAGACGGCAGAACGACAGACAGATGGACACGTGAGTGACAGCAATAGGGCTCCGTTTGGACACTTCGGTTACGAAACCCTAAGTTAGTGTTCCTGTTTTCTTTCCTTCGTTTTTTGACACCGACTTCCGAAAAATAAGTAATTTTTCACTTTGTAGTGTTTTTATTTGGAAGTCGGTTGTATTTTTCTGTATTATATTTTTATAAGTATATTTATAAGTTTTTTACTTTTTAGTTGTGGTACCTAATAGTCAAGTTCTATAGTGGCCTATAATGCCAGAATAGATTACCCGAATATCATGCAACTTGTACATAACCTGTGAAATGAGAGTATAACAAGATGAACAGTACATCTGCGTACCCCTTTAGGGGGTATTGTCATGTTGTTATGTTCTGTAATGGAATAAACAATAAACAGACATGCTATTGTAGCAATCCCGAGACATTTTCTGGCATGTATTATTGAAGAGTTCTGTTGTATATCTCCGAAGTTCTTCATCAGATCTTCACAAAATTTAAATGGAACCAATTTGGGAACATACTCTTTGAAATAAAAAAATCGGTCCACAATAGACGGAAAAATCGGTGAACATACAAAAAGGAACATACAGTCGAACAAAGAACCTCCTCCTTTTTGAAAAGTCGGTTTATAAACAACAATACACCTACCAGCAATAATAATATCTGTTTCATTTCCTTCCGTAAACACAGACGCGAAGCAAAAACACATAATCAGCTTTAACTTTTCCCCACCTACAGAGCATTTAAAACCTTTAGGTACCCCACCTTCCAAAGAGCATTTAAAATCTCCTTTCCCCACCCTTCTTATCGAACCGATACACCACAAAAGACGACCCTCCCTACATTTGCCGTTATGAGCAACTTTCTTTACAAAGTTCATTTTGCAACAAATTAAAGGCACCATCTTTCTATCACGCCATCTCCTCACATTATCTGAAAAAGAAACATTTAAGCCTTTTTTCTTTGACTAAAAGCTTGTATAAAAATATCGTTAGAAAACCATTTTCACTTGACCCGTGAAAATATGAAATTAAACCTTATTTTTAGTTTTGCAAGGTTGACTTTTGCGTATTTTTGCAGCAATGCGTTCCTATCTACGCTGAACGATTCAATATCGCACTAAATAAAAAAACCTTAACGTCACGATAAAAATCCGCAACAAAGCCAAAAAGGTCTGCGATTTTACGAACGTTTACAATGCGAATGTGACCCTTATTGCGTAGAGATAAGGGTCATGTAAAACTGTTATGTAAGCCGAAATAAGTGAATAGTGCAGGAGACGGATCGGAATTTAATATTCGAAGAGGATTTTTCTTGTATTATTTTTGTGTGTTACTAAGAAGGTCGATTTTTTCATGAAGTCTTTTTTTCTAGCAGGTTTACTGAGCAACCTGCTCTGTAAACCTAAAGCAGGTTTCAAGTTTTTTTACCTAGCAAGTACATACTAATGTGATTTTTAATTATGTCTAATTACCTCCACTGATTCCTTCCTATTACTGAATTGAGATCTCGAAGTTAGAACGTGTGCAACTCCATTTTCATTTAAAATTTTGATTGAACATTGTTCATATAAAGATATAAGAAACCTGGATTTGCTGAATAGAAAAACATCTATAGAAAATGGGGTTTAAAAATATAGAATAGAATACTCTTTATTATGTACACCATACAAGTTACAGAAAGTATAGACGAAGAAAACATTACACTGGGTGACACAATGGGCGGCCTTATCGCTAAAAGCGATCTTTTCAAGACAACCTTTGGATGGATTTTAAAAATGGAAGGAAAGACAGTACTGTAGGTAATCTTGGGTGTACTATTTATATATAAAATAAATACATACATATATATATATTATATAGACAAATATATACAGTAATAAGTATGGAACAAAAGCATAGAAATCGAGAAAAACAACTATTAAAGAGAGAGGTAGTGATTCTTTACCATAGTTTTAAAAATGGGCAGAGATTGAGCACGCCTTATTGGCACGGGCAAAGCATTCCACAACCTCACCGCTTGAATCGTATCCACTCAAGCCTTGTATCAAGCCTTGTATCCACTTGAGCATGCTCGGGCGAATGAGCCCGAGCATGCTCAGAGGAACAAAATGAATATTTTGGTTGAACGAGCCTCAACATTGAAAAAGCTGTGCTCAGGCTGCTCAGTATATGCTCGGCTCCGTCATGTCTTCACGTGTCCGTGTAGCTGCTGCTGCCTTTATAATCATTCACTGTGCCATAAAGAAGAAGAGAAAACCACCAAGGTGGTGGATGAGAGAAATATATATCCCAAAACACCCTCTTTGATTCATATGCATCAATTAATGTTAAACAAGTCTCGTTATCCCACAAGCCACTCATTTTTCATATAACAGAAAAAGTAAACGTAATTAAACTATATTAAACTCGGGGAATTCGACGCGCTCGCCTCAAACACAAAAACAACCGTCCACACTGAGCGCCGAGCGAATACTGAGCGCCTTTGAGCACGGACAAAAACCGACAAGATGCCGGCTCGCCCTGAGCGCGCTCGGATTTGCTCGGGCCGAGCGTGCTCAGGCGTCTCCAAATGAGCCGCTCATTCGCCTGAGCATGCTCAAGTGGATACAAGGCTTAAGATTTGTCGTAAAAGCTGGTGGAATGCATCGGCATCTCTAGTCTCAAGTTTTCCGATGACCTCAGATATCTATTATGTGTGTCATGAAGGAACTTGAAACGTTCATTGAGATAAGAGGGGGTTGTAGGATTGTATAGAATACTGTAAACCAGAAATAAAATATGAGAATCCCGGCGAAGAAATAAAATATGGGAAGCCACTTGTGCTTTGTCCGAAATTCAGAAATGTGATCATATTTGCGCAGGCCAAATATAAATCTTATGCAAAGGTTTTGAAGACGCTCAAGTTTATCTAGTTGTGCCTGGGTGAGAATGAGATAACTGACATCAGCATAGTCAAGGATAGGAAGCAGAAGGGATTGTGCAAGCCCAATTTTAGTGGCAATGGGAAGAAAGTTTCGCAATCGTCTAAGGGACCTGGCAGATGCAAAAATTTTGCGGCTTACGTCCTGAAACTGCGGACATCAAGACAGATAACTGTCGATCCAAACCAAAAGGTTCTTAACCTTCTCACATATTGGAATAGTAGTTCCGTTAAATTGTACCAGAGGAAGTTGTGTCCAATTTACTTTTGGAATCATCAATATAATTAGTTATAGTTAATTATTAATCAAATAATAGTCAATAATTAATTAGTTACTTAAACTATCTAAAATGATATAGTCAACAAGCAAGGAGCAAATAAAAAAATATGGAAAATAATGAAAAATATGAAAAGTGGGAAAAATCGGTTTAGATTCGTTAAAAACCACAATGGCTCTCTTCTCAAAGTATACGTTTCCCAGAAATCTCCAAAAAACTCGAGAATACAAGTCCGTAGCCACACCAAAAAGAAAATCTATTTATAACTGAGCATATGAATTTCTTAATAATATAATGTTTGTCTTGTAATGTATAATCGTACTATAAGTACCTACTCATCTCTGATTGTAACAAAATTGGAAGCGCCTAACGTCTAAGATACAGGCTCGGCCTAGTTTAAACGTTCATCATGATCTTTTAACGTAATGTACCTGCTTGTGATAATATTATGATAAGTGTGAAATGTATTTGCTCTTTTTCAATAAGATATTATTATTATAGTCTTTATTCATTACATTACTTATTAGTTAATTTTTTATAAAATAAATTAAAAAAACAAAAACATTTAAAAATATAAAAAAGGCCCCCGGGAAAAGGGTCCAAGCTACCGGCAGTCAGGCATTATTATAGTTATTATTATAATATATCAAAAAAAGAAAAAAAACCTCCTTGCAAAACTCACAAAGAACAGAACCAAAAAGTTTATAATTATACGTCAAGCCAATGAGATTCTATGACAGTACTTTTATAACTTGAAAACCAAGTTCTGTAAGTGGATTCCTTGCGGATTCCTCGGCTTTTAACTTTTGACTTTTAAGCTGTATTTAATCCAAACTTAAGTTCGAAGACTTTATCTGTTTAATAAAATGCAAATGATTATGAAATTGAAGTTTAATTCAAAATAGAACGTATCGGCTAGAGAATGATAATATTAAAAAACTGGCCAAGTGCGACTCGGACTCGCATACGAAGGGTTCCGTACCATTATCGCAAAAAACAGCAAAAAAACACGTTTGTTGTAAACCTGCTTAAATATTTACTATATACTGTTTTTAGTATTTTTTGTTATAGCGGCAACAGAAATACATCATCTGTGAAAATTTCTACTGTTTAGGTATCACGGTTCATGAGATACAGCCTGGTGACAGACATACAGGCAGAATGACAGACTGATCGTGGAGTTTTGGTAATAGGGTCCCGTTTTCACCCTTTGGGTACGGAACCCTAAAAATAACAATGCAAACATTTTGGATTTTACTGCAGTCGACTAAAACGTTTCTATGAACTAAATAGATCGATGCTTATTTTGCATGGTAGATAGGTAGTTAAGTCTAAAAGTGCACCCTCACGTGCGTTTGTCTGTAATTTAACATTTCACATTCGATTTTGAGCATTACATTACAATACTGCCTCCCTGACTGACGAGCATTCGCCTGTAATGTAACATCAGATTCGATTTGAAGCAGTTAGTTGATTCCACAATGTCAGACGAGGTTGTCGTTGTGCTGAGCATTGATGTTACAAATTGTATTATCAAGTGTGCACTGTAATGCTCGGTTCTCTTCGCTCACCAATTTAATGCTCGAATCTGTAACAATACAGGTTGCGCACTGTAATGCTCGGTTCTCCTCCCTCACTGATGTAATGCTCGACTCTGTAATGTTACAATACACGCGAGTGTTCCAAGTCAGGAAGCACCTAAACAAAGATATATGATAAAGAATTGTTTAAAAATAAATACTTAAAAAAAATGGAAGGACTTAGGATACATAATTATAGTGAGTTCTACCTTAACCTCCGGATTTAACTTTAACTTTTTATTACAGTAAACGGCCTGTAGTTGCAAGTCATAACTTGGAAAACCGGACAAGTGCAAGTCGGACTCGCCCATCGAGGGTTCCGTACAAATTTGTAGGTATATATTATAAACTAGTATTTGCTTGGTGCGCGAGCTGCAAGCAGCTCGCGTGTTGTTTGCCCTACACCTACCCTAGACCTACCCTGCACCTACCCTACACCTACCCTAAACCGACCCTACACCTACCCTACACATACCCTACACATACCCTACACCTACCCTACACCTACCCTACACCTACCCTACACCTACCCTACACCTACCCTACACCTACCCTACACCTACCCTACACCTACCCTACACCTACCCTACACCTACCCTACACCTACCCTACACCTACCCTACACCTACCCTACACCTACCCTACACCTACCCTACACCTACCCTACACCTACCCTACACCTACCCTACACCTACCCTACACCTACCCTACACCTACCCTACACCTACCCTACACCTACCCTACACCTACCCTACACCTACCCTACACCTACCCTACACCTACCCTACACCTACCCTACACCTACCCTACACCTACCCTACACCTACCCTACACCTACCCTACACCTACCCTACACCTACCCTACACCTACCCTACACCTACCCTACACCTACCCTACACCTACCCTACACCTACCCTACACCTACCCTACACCTACCCTACACCTACCCTACACCTACCCTACACCTACCCTACACCTACCCTACACCTACCCTACACCTACCCTACACCTACCCTACACCTACCCTACACCTACCCTACACCTACCCTACACCTACCCTACACCTACCCTACACCTACCCTACACCTACCCTACACCTACCCTACACCTACCCTACACCTACCCTACACCTACCCTACACCTACCCTACACCTACCCTACACCTACCCTACACCTACCCTACACCTACCCTACACCTACCCTACACCTACCCTACACCTACCCTACACCTACCCTACACCTACCCTACACCTACCCTACACCTACCCTACACCTACCCTACACCTACCCTACACCTACCCTACACCTACCCTACACCTACCCTACACCTACCCTACACCTACCCTACACCTACCCTACACCTACCCTACACCTACCCTACACCTACCCTACACCTACCCTACACCTACCCTACACCTACCCTACACCTACCCTACACCTACCCTACACCTACCCTACACCTACCCTACACCTACCCTACACCTACCCTACACCTACCCTACACCTACCCTACACCTACCCTACACCTACCCTACACCTACCCTACACCTACCCTACACCTACCCTACACCTACCCTACACCTACCCTACACCTACCCTACACCTACCCTACACCTACCCTACACCTACCCTACACCTACCCTACACCTACCCTACACCTACCCTACACCTACCCTACACCTACCCTACACCTACCCTACACCTACCCTACACCTACCCTACACCTACCCTACACCTACCCTACACCTACCCTACACCTACCCTACACCTACCCTACACCTACCCTACACCTACCCTACACCTACCCTACACCTACCCTACACCTACCCTACACCTACCCTACACCTACCCTACACCTACCCTACACCTACCCTACACCTACCCTACACCTACCCTACACCTACCCTACACCTACCCTACACCTACCCTACACCTACCCTACACCTACCCTACACCTACCCTACACCTACTGAACGAGGGTCGACTTGGAGAGGATGGTTAATTAAAACACTGGACTATGGTATTAAGCGCGTATAATATATATCCACAGTGCTTGATGCTCACAAAAAATAAACCTTACATTTTTTGACCTAGTTAAGCGCCGGCGATTCTTAACACCGCGATTCAGAAATCACCGCTCAACTAACAACGCCATCTATTGACAAAAATTGGAACTTTTCGAAACAAACTAATAATTACGTGAACATTCCGCCCACCAAGGACATTATGGCGAATGTCCTTCAAGACTGACTCCTGTCACAATGTTAAATTGTGTACAGCCCTGATGACCAATAGTCATTATTAACATTTTTAAACAACTTATAACTAACCATTCTTAAAAATTCATATTTCTTATAGCTAAATAAACTAACCGACATGTAAATCCCATAACATAGATTGTTTACCTCTTAAAAATAAACAATCCGTACATTTATTCTGTTATAGGCAACAAACATAATTTTGAGGTAGGTCTCTTTATCGTGGATGATGATGTCCGTAGTGTTACCACCCGGGTAACACCATCAGATCCGGGATGTTTTAAGGTTATCTTGCCTAACAACCACCTGCCAGGGGGCAAATTGTCTTCCTTGATTAACACTATGTCACCGACAGATGGCTCCGGAATTTTATTTTGCCATTTATGCCGTTGCAGGAATTGGTGAAGGTAATCGTGCGACCATCGTCGCCAAAATTCCTGCATCATACGCTGTTGCAGTTGCCATCGTCTTAAGCTACCAACGTTTGCACTTTCATAATTAGAATCGGGTGGCAAAACAAGAGGTTCCCCTACTAGAAAGTGACCTGGAGTCAAGATTGTTAGTTTATCTTGATCCTCAAGATATGATAATGGTCTCGAATTAAGGCATGCCTCAATTTGAGCCAATACTGTGGTAATCTCCTCAAAGGTCAGAGTCGAGTTACCAATCACCCTCTTAAGGTGATGCTTTGTGGATCTTATTCCTGCTTCCCACAGACCTCCAAAATTGGGGGAATGAGGGGGAATAAAATGCCACTCTGTGCCATTATTGCCTAACTCCTCTGCTAATTCAGGATTTATACCAGACCTTTCTTCATTTAACAAATGTAGTAACTCTCGCGCTGCTCCTACAAAATTCGTTCCGTTGTCGCTGTGTAGTTGAGCACATCGACCACGCCTAGCTACAAATCGCTTGAAAGCATCTAAAAAACCCTTTGTGCTCAATTCACTTACAGCTTCTAGATGCACCGCCCTGGTGGCCATACAAATAAACAAAGCTATGTAGCCCTTGTAGGCCTTACTACCGCGACCCTTTGACATTCGAATACTTATAGGTCCGGCATAATCCACACCGCTACTAAAAAATGGTTTATTCGGTGTAACGCGTGCGGTTGGCAGCTGACCCATTAATTGTGATTTGGTGGTGGCCGCGTAACGAATGCATCTGACGCAATTCCTTACATACCCTTTTGCAATCAACTTAATTCCGATTACCCAATATTTTGAACGCAAGTATGTGACTATAAGCTGCGGACCACCATGCATTGTTTTACTATGCGCATCAGCTACCAAAAGGCTTGTCAAGAATGACTCTTTTGGAATTAGAATGGGATGCACGCGATCGTAACCAAGCTGCGACATCTCCAATCGGCCTCCGACTCTTAGTATTTCATGGGAATCGAGGAATACGTTTAATGATTTTAAGTTATATTTCTTGTTCTCTAAGGGCTTATTGTTTCTTAAATTCATTAATCCTTCAGAAAATCCTTCTTCTTGACATCTCTTTATACAGGTTTTGAGAGCTTCCTCGATTTCCTGCTTAAGCAAATATTTTGTTTTACACCTAGGTGCCCGTTCCTTCAGAAGTGTTAAAAATCGACGACAGTAAGCAACTACTCGTACTAGCTTAAACAATGTCGAATACCTATTCCAGAACCCAACTTCAATAATAGAGGTGTGCACCTTTGCTTCCTCCAAATGAGTATTATTATTCTTTGGCTTCTTATATTCAACTACTTGCTGTCTTAAAAGCTCTGGACCATCCCACCATATAGCTGTACCGACCACATCTGCCGGAGAAACACCACGGGATGCACAATCTGCGGGGTTTTGCTTTGATGGTACATGACACCAGTGTTGGGCTTCTGTGATAGTTAAAATATGAGAGACTCTGTTGGCAATGAAGGTTTTCCAACGGCTTGGGTGACTGTTAAGCCACGCCAAAACCACTTCACTGTCCGTCCACATGTGCCAGTCATCCTTTGGTATCTCTAGAACCTTGCCGACTTCGACCATCAAACTACTTAAGAGCACTGCACCACAAAGCTCCAAACGAGGAATGCACACCTGCTTTATGGGGGCAACCTTCGTTTTTGCCGTTACTAACGATACATGGACATGACCGGTACTATCTACGACTCTCACATAGATAACTGCTGCATATGCCACTCTTGAAGCATCTGAAAATCCGTGCAGCTCAGTCTTCACATTATTGGAACGCATGAGCAACCATCGTGGGATTTTCAGGTTTGTGATGGAAGCCAAATTATTACGGTAAGTATACCATTCTTTTAATAAGTTTTTTGGAACTTCTTCATCCCATTGCAACCCTGCTAACCACAGCTTTTGAATCAACATCTTTGCTACGATTATGCTTGGTGCTAGCCACCCCAATGGATCAAATAATCGAGCAATATCTGATATTATTTTTCTTTTTGTTACAGGTCCGACCACCGGATTCAGTTCCAGAGAGTATTGGAAGCAATCGTCGCGCGAATTCCAGGTAAGTCCTAATATTTTTGATACATCGTCTATTTTAATCTGTAACGCTTCATCATTCCCATCCCTAATGTTATTTAATAATTTTTGGCTATTGCTTCTCCATTTTTGTAATGGAAACCCTCCTCCGGCTAACACCTTGGACAACTCTATGTATAATTTGAAACAAGTTTCTTCGTTTTCAGCTCCGGTCATTAAGTCATCCATGTAAAAATCGTTTAAAATGACACTTGCGATTTCTGGTTGATTCTGGCAATCATCCTGTGCTAACTGTTGAAGCGATCTTACAGCTAGATATGGTGCCGCTGCCGTGCCGAAAGTAACTGTTTCCAGTTCATATACTTCTATTTCCTTTTCAGGACTGTCTCTCCAGAGGATCCTTTGTAACATAACATCTTTTCTGTTTACCAACACTTGCCGGTACATCTTGATTATGTCCGCTACGAGACATATTCGATGTCTTCTCCAACGCATAATTGTATGCCGGAGTTCTGGCTGTAAAGTAGGACCAACTAACATATTGTCATTAAGTGACATTCCATGAGTTCCTTTACAGGAAGCATCAAATACGACACGGACCTTCGTCGTTTCTTTATCCTCCCGGATAACAGCATGGTGAGGTAAGTAGATCGCTTTTTGAGTGTTGTTTTCATCTACAACTTTTCTCATGTGTTTCAGCTCAACATATTCTTCAAGAACTCTCGTATAGTCTTCCTTGAATTTGTTGTTTTTCCTGAATTTACCTTCTAACGATCTAAATCTTTTTTCAGCGATTCCCTTCGAATCACCAACCATGCTGACGGGGTCTACATCACGCAATGGTAGCCTTACTATATAACGGCCACTCTCGTCACGTTCAGTAGTAGCTGTGTATAAAGCTTCACATTTATTTTCTTCTTCCGTTAGCATCTTTGGCCTAGATGGTTCTGATTCTAGTTCCCAAAATCTTGTAAGCAGGTTATCTGTATCCAGGCTTAAATGCATCACGGTAATGTGTGAGGGATTACTAGTTTGATCCACTTCAAAGGTTCCTGACAATATCCAACCTAACGTGGTGTCTTGTGCTAACAGAGTTCCACCAACATTCCTTTTAATGCCCCCCTGAATAACTTGACTGTATATTTCAGCGCCTAATAAAACATCTATTTTATTAGGCCTGTCGTATTCTGGATCAGCCAAATCATCAACGACCAAATCTACCCATTCTACCCGAGTTACTTTCGCAACTGGGAGAAGAGCCGTGACTGATTTCAGGACGAACGCATTTACATTTAAGTGGACAGTCGGATCTATTCTAGACCTCAATTGCAGTACCACGGTTGACTTAGCTGTCGCACTTTTTTCTCCGCCCACGCCTATCACAGTTTGCCTGGATGGCGTTTTGTGTAATCCTAAAAATTGGACCGTGGATTCCGTAACGAACGAACCTTGCGATCCTTGATCAAGTAAAGCCCTAACGACTCGATAGCTCCCATCTCTCGACTTCGCCTTTACTAACGCCGTTGTTAATAACACAGTTTTGCGACCAGTTCCGGACGAGAAACACGCGACTAGTGGTTTACTTGAACCCTCCGCTTGCGCGGTCATTTCCATCTTATTAATTTCATCAGCTCTCTTCATCACCGTTACAACGGCTGATGAGATTTCCTCGTGAGCCCCCCTATTACCTTCACCAATTACCGACCCAGCAACACCTGTTTGGTGTAATAACGAATGGTGGCGGCGTTTACACACCTGGCATCTGAGAGTGTTTTTACAATGTCTGGCAGAGTGGTTGTTGTGCAGGCAAACAAAACACAAATGGTGCTCAACAGCAAAAGTACGCCTAACTTCAGTTGTCTCTTTACAAAATTTTGGACAAGACGTAATCCTATGGTCGGCTGAGCAAAAATCACATGATACTGACTTTTTTTCTTTCAAAACATGGAATGAATGAGTTCCCTTCTGATGTGGAGGTCTTTCCCTGTTTTCTGACTTGTCTAAATTTTCCAAAGCTCTAAAGCGACTATTTAAAAATTCGGAAAACTGTATAAATGTAGGTAACTCATTACTTGAATCTGAAGCAACCATGAGTTCCCAACATTTCCTGGTTTCTTTGTCTAATTTCCCGCTAATTATGTGTATAACAATCAGATCCCAGGAAGAAACCTTCACTCCTAAATTGCCTAACGACTCCAGACATTCTGAGGTAGTCGTAATAAGCCTCTTTATCTCGTTTGCCGATTCATATGACAACGTCCTTTGACTAAGTAGTCTTTTCATAATACCGTTTGCGAGAAACTTTTTATTATTATACATCTTATCTAATTTAGACCAAGCAATTTTATAGTTATCTGATGTTACCGTTATATTTCTTAATAGTTGCTCAGCCTCCCCACATAAATGACCCTTCAAATAAAAAAATCTCTGTGCGTCATCAAGAGAAGAATTCTCATGCACCAATCCTACAAACAAATCTCTAAATGTTTGCCACTCTGAATATTTTCCCGAAAATGAGGGAATTTTAATTTCTGGCAACTTGACTCTACTCTTTTGGTCCTGACAAATAGACTTAGAATCCATGTAAAGCGTAGTTGAATGTCCTTTAGCCAATAAATCTTTTAAGTCACTTTTAAAATCTACATAAAATTCCTCAACTTCATCATATAGACAATCTTTAATATAGCTCGAGTTAGACAATTCAACCTTTTTAACCTTACTTAAAATCTCAGTATGAGTGGCCGTGAACGTATGCCATAATTGTTCCAAATTTTCAAGACGTGTCTCTATATATGCTTGGGTTAACCTCTCTTTAGGAGCCTTCTTTAAATTGGACTTAGCCTTGCTCATTTTAATGTTAATATCCTCCTGTATAGTAAAGAAGGACTCCATTTTCGAGCAATTATTTTATACGAATAATTTTAAACACAACAAATAAATCTTAAAGTTCTAAAATATCACAAGTGTTTGCTACTTTGGTCTAAAATCGGGCATAGGTTCCCCGTCAAAGCCAATAGACACGTAAAAATGTTACAAGTTAAAACAATAAGAAAATATCACAAGTGTTTGCTACTTTGGCCTAAAATCGGGCATAGATTTCCCGTCAGAACCGTTTTACACATAAAATTTTACAAGTTGCAAACAAATAAGTTATGCGGTTCAAAATCGGGCATGGATTCCCCGTCTGAACCACTACACATAAATTTCTACTAAAAGTTATTTTCAAAAGAGTTCAGACTTGCACTTTTCTTGAGATTTAATTTATTCTTCCCGATAAAGATGTAAAATGTACTCACGATTTTATTTTCTTTCACCAAATTTCACTCACTGACATACTGCTGCATCACGATATCAGCGCGCTGTATAGCACCACAAGTGGCGCCCTCTGCCGCACGTCACCTCCCTCGCGCCGTTCTTCCGGCTGTAGCTGCCAGTAGCGCTGCACCACGCTCCACTGACTGCTCCCTGCACCAGGCTGCTCCTTGCACCAGGCTGCTCCTTGCTCCAGCCGGATCCTTTCCAGCTCCAGGAACACCTCTCACCTGGTGTACCCCGGTTGAAGGGGGTCTGCTCTGGACAGCGATCCACTGCCCAGTAATGACGCGAAGGGTGGTAGGATTCTACCACCACTGGAACCACCAAAACACTCCCGAACCTATTCGACTCGAAGGACCATGAACGAGGGTCGACTTGGAGAGGATGGTTAATTAAAACACTGGACTATGGTATTAAGCGCGTATAATATATATCCACAGTGCTTGATGCTCACAAAAAATAAACCTTACATTTTTTGACCTAGTTAAGCGCCGGCGATTCTTAACACCGCGATTCAGAAATCACCGCTCAACTAACAACGCCATCTATTGACAAAAATTGGAACTTTTCGAAACAAACTAATAATTACGTGAACACCTACCCTACACCTACCCTACACCTACCCTACACCTACCCTACACCTACCCTACACCTACCCTACACCTACCCTACACCTACCCTACACCTACCCTACACCTACCCTACACCTACCCTACACCTACCTTACACCTACTCTACACCTACCCTACTACACCTACCCTACACCTACCCTACACCTACCCTGCACCTACCCTACACCTACCGTACACCTATCCTCCACCTATCCTACACCTACCCTACACCTACCCTACACCTACCCTACACCTACCCTACACCTACCCTACACTTTGTTCCAAAAAACATAACCCTAATGTTTGCTTGTCGTCGCCAGGCACTGAGTTTCGCTTCACCCACTCAACCTTCGTTACGCTACGGAGGTCGCCGGCTCGCTTCGCTCGCCACCTCCCCCCTGCGCTGCACTCGGTCTCGTAGGTTCGCTCCACTCGGGTTCCCTACGCTGAATCCGTAAAAAAAACAAAAATAAAAGATTCGCCAAAACGGGGGGGGAAAGGGGGGCGAGGGGGTCAACTTTGAAAAATGGTTTGTTTGTGACTTTAGCATTGCCCCTTTATATGAATCTGAAAAAAGAAATGTTCCAAGTCTCTCAACTTCCGAGATCCGCTTAAAGGGGGGGGGAAAGGGGGGCGAGGGGGTCAACTTTGAAAAATGGTTTTTACTTTTCCGAGCCTCCTCTAAACGATTCCGTAAAAAAAAACAAATAAAAAAGATTTGCCAAAACGGGGGGGAGGGGGGAGAAGGGGAGCAAGGGGGTCAACTTTGAAAATTGGTATGTTTGTGACTATAGCATTGCCCCTTTATATGAATCTGAAAAAAGAAATGTTCCAAGTCTCTCAACTTCCGAGATCCGCTTAAAGGGGGGGAGAAGGGGGGCGAGGGGGTCAAATTTGAAAAATCGTTTTTGCTTTTCCGAGCCTCCTCTAAACGAATCCGTAAAAAAAACATACTACGGGTACCTTAGTTTCCGAGATACGATAGAGGGGGGGAGGAGGGGGGAGGAAAAGGGGAGGTTTGGGACTTTTCCCAAACTCGCGAGAGTCACTTGTTTACGAATCTGTCAATTTTGACAGATTCGTAAACAAGTGATACCCACCTCCCCATCCACCATCTGGGAGAACAATTATGTCAGTCAGTGAGTGGTAATCCAGCTTTATATATTATAATAGTTCAGGAGTTTCGCAGTTTTTCGTCGCTTTTTTTAGCGCGTCTTTATTTTAAACTTTGACTTAGAAGTTTGATTTTTTCACAGTTTCACGGGACTTTAGACCTGAATATATAGTTTTAATTTTAATTTGATACCTTCACGCGTTCCCGAGATAAAGGATCTTGACAGACAGACGGACGGACAACAAACTGATCCTATAAGGGTTCGGTATTTTTCCTTTTGAGGTACATAACCCTAAAAATATAACTTATTCAACCTTCGGCACAAATTAGAGTAAATTACATGACAGTAACAAAAAATACACCCTGCCTCCCTGCCTACAACCTTGTACACTGCCTCTATTGAAATCAGGAAAAGGTCCTAAAGGTCCCCAAGTATATGGCTATTTATTTTGATCTGAAGTGACATTCCCTAAATCGTTCGCGGAATGTGAAAATTTTAGCCCTTTCTAGTTGAGGATAAATTATTGTGACCCTAAAAACGGATAAGGGTTAAAAGATTTGGAACAATTCTATGTCCGACACCTTCTTGGTGTAAGATTGATTTATTTGATGAAATTAATTTGGTTCTAATGGTGATGTCATTTGAAATGGACTTAAAAGCTTATTTAAATACGACACGGTTGGCGTAGTGGTTTAGCGATCGGCTGCTGCGCTGCGTGTCGCGGGTTTGATTCCAGGGGGGTGACCATAAGCTCTTAGAGCGGTATCAATTTGAGATCTAGTAAGTGACAGTGACACGTCATATACATCTGTCCCTTATTCAATCTCAAATTGATACCGCTCTAAGAGCTTATGGTCACCACCCTGAACGGAACAAATATTTGTATCGCCTAAAGATAGTTGTTCCGGGTCTGTGTGTCTTGTGTATGTGAGTTTAAATGTTTGTAAACGCAAGCACTATACAGGCAGAAACTCCTAGAGAGGAAAAACGTAAAAAAAAAATGGTTCTAGGTCGTATAACATGGGTCGCGGATAAATTCGTATGAGAGTTACCGCGGCCCTGGCACAAGCAACTAAAGGAACACGGGTGGGTTTTAGTCAGTAAAGGTCTGACACGCCCTCCGGCTTCACCCAGAGCGGGATTAGTCATTGAATGTTTTCTGTAGTGAGATTTATTTGAAACAATTTTTTTTTCTTAGCGCTGCAATGGGTCCCCTTGGTAGAGTCAAACTTTTCAGTACATTCTGACGATAAAAAAAAATATATAAGCAGAAAGTATAGCGAAGCCGCAGCCATTTTGGATCTTCATACTTCACGGTTCTTGACTCTTCATACAGAAAGACGCATCCTGGTTTTAAGGTTACACAAGTCGAAAATTCTTCCATACAAACGTAGTCTAAGGATTATTCCACTGTTTGACGATGTACGTTCAAAATAAAAAGTGATATCGATTTGTCTTAATCATTATCTAGCCCTGTATGGAAGCCAAAAAGTAAAAAAAGAAAATATTTGAAAGTTATGAGCGTCGAAATTTCCACATTTCGACACAAATTTTAACGCATTTTTGGGCGCGAATAAATACTTTAAGAAGACGGAAAATTGCAAAACGGCCTCCATAAAGGGATAGATTAGTAGTTCAACAATGCAAATAATTTTATTTTGAACAGATAGATTTAGTCGTTTTATCATGATATCTGGACTGCCAAAGGTCTGTTTATAAAATTTCGCGCGCTCGGTTTCGTCCTAAATCATTATCCATTTCGCTACAAGTTTGCAAAAGTGTGTATTCGTACGCGAACTAGCTTCCTACTGCTCATCACAGCAGCTGTCTCTTCCGCACGTGTTGTCGGTTGATATAAAATGCATTTTAACCCCGCGCACAAAATAGTTCGTGCCGTCGACTAGTGTACCCTTAAGTGAAAAAGTTTGCTGCATGTTCTTCAAAATTACCCTCATTTTTTCATGTGTTCATTTTATTTTATGAAATGGTTCTTGGAGCTTGTGACAAAATAATAATAGCCGCATGGGTCAATCTTCAAGGTTAAGGTTACACTAGTCGATAATCAATCAATACATATAATAAATCTGTAGAAAAGTAATTTTTGTACATCAAAAATATTTCAAAAAAAAATAGCCAGGGTGTTAAAGGATAACCAACAGAACCTATTTCCGGCATTTTTGGAATTGTTGTCTGTTTGTCTGTTTATTTGTGCACGCATCACGTGAAATTTACGAAACCAATGTTAATAACTTTTATACATAAACATTGTGCGTAACTTGAAGAGTTACTTAGTTTTTGTTTCATCGCAATCGGTTCACTCAATCAAAAGTTATATGAATTTAAAGTGTTCATGAAGTAAAATTATCACAACACACGCAATTCAGATACTCGGACAGTTGAACTCGATATTCGATAGATGGCGTTGTGCATTTGAAGTCATTTTTTTTTTTCTTTTTTTTTCACGGTGTTAAGATTCACCGCGAAGGATTGATGACTATAGAAACTAATATGGTCGGTAGGTAAGTAGGGTATGCACATAAATATTTATATTTCTATGGGTAGGCAGGAAGGTAAGTAAGCCGTAGGGTAGGGTTGGCAAATATGACGGGAGCGAAGCCGCGGGCACAGCTAGTTTTTAATATTATACGAAGTTGCATGAAATGAGCAAGC
The DNA here is from genome assembly GCA_948252205.1 of Orthosia incerta. NCBI lineage: Eukaryota > Metazoa > Arthropoda > Insecta > Lepidoptera > Noctuidae > Orthosia > Orthosia incerta. The sequence continues at coordinate 13,325,876 of OX411764.1, read as the reverse complement.
AATAGGAACATTAATTTATTTGTAAGATTGAGCACGATATTAATAGTATCGAAACTTTTTTAAGAACAAAGCATCTCAACCAATAAATAAAAAAAAATAACTCTAAAACTCACTTGTGAATAATGACAATGAAAAAGTCACAGTTTGATAACAGGTATCATTATGTGCTTAATTGCGGTGAAATTAGAGCCACTTTATGAGCAAGTGTGTTGAAAAATAAATAAAATGTTTATTGTGCACCGAATTTTGACAGTTACATATACAATTGAGGCAGACCCGGTAAGTAATTAAGAACACTTGTGTTGGTCCTGATGCAATTTCGAATAATAAAATTAGAATAAAAGAAAAAAGCATTAAAAAGATCAAACAGAGTAAACAAAATAAATTCTATCTAGAAATTAATACTACAATTTAGCCAGTAAGACATTATTATAACCCATACATATACACATATACATATCTCCCTGTTTATACACGATTTTTTGCCAACTCTGTGTACGCTCACATCACACATCACATCATCAGCCTATTAATATTCCCACTGCTGCAACACAGGCCTCCTCTCTGTGAGAGGGAATTGGCCGTAATCCACCTCGCGGTCCCAGTGCGGGTTGGTGGATGTCACATGTCTTCGAATGTTTGGTTCTAAGACATGCCGGTTTCCTCACGATGTTTTCCTTCACCGTTTTGAGAACAGTGCTGATGAAATAATTTACACAAAGTAAACGCGCCTGCCTGGGCTCGAACCCACGACCTACAACTTGTAAGTCGCAGCCGATACCACTGGGCCACCACTGCTACTGCTGTATATGCACGTAGTTAGTTATTGATTATACGTTAGTATAGTATAGTTAGTCAAGTATATACTGTTGTATTCAAAATTTAAATTTCAGGGTTAGTTCTCACCTCTGCAGCATTGCCAAGAGTCTGGGTTGCTTGCTTTTCCAGCTAGAAGCTCATGTTATATGACGACACAACCCTATCAGACAGTGAGATTGGGGACTATAGACATCTACACCGTCATTAAATACAAGCATGATATTATTTAATGTTCACCAGCTAAAATCTCCACCAGATAGTCATTGAAGTAGTATTGGAAGTGTATAATTACATAACTTGTAAACATGATTTTTTGTTTATTTTGATAATTTTGGTCTCAAATGAAAGAAATAGAACTAGAATGTAGAACTATATTGTCCGTTTAAAACATATAAATCGGTCCACGCATTTATGAGATATATTAACTCATTACTGAATGCCAAGTGAAAAGGTCAAGGACGCCCCTTACCGCGATACGTTTGTTGTGATCGTGATAGCGACACAGCCTTTACATTTTTTTCGTGTCGTTTAGAAATATTGGAATACATTGGTAGACAGGTGTTAACGACTTTAATTTTTTTGTTATCTGACGGTGAATATAGCTAGTTTAATCAGCTGTACTTTCGTGTCTATACTATTTCTTATAGGCGTTCCACATGTATGGCTACAACAACCTTGGAAACTGATTTACCCTTCAAACTCCTTAGGGAGTTCTTCTTTACAGAGTTTCCTTTCATCTCAGTATTCCAGTTGATCAATTGAACTGAAGGATTTTCTGAAGTAAATCAAAATGGTGGCATCCACATTGAGTTCCGTATATATAAGTTTCTCTGTGCACATTTGTGTCTTCCATTAAAACATGTAGATACCATTATACGAGTTGTATCGCTTTACTGTAGGTATTATTCTGAAGAGCATTGATTAAAATTGCGGAAACCAAATCCCTGAAGAAGACGTCCACAACTGAACATAGACCGTCTCCAAGCGTCACTTCGGCACTTCGATCGGTCCCGTAGGCTTATTATTACGTATCTTTTGCAAGAGCAAAACGATAGCGATCAAACGCTTTATGTCATAAAAGTCGGAAATACCTGCAGTGTAGGTATGGTAGGTCCTACACAATCGTTTGCTAATCGCTCGCTGTTTGTCAAATGCACTTATTAAAAAAAAACCGCCAACAAATCTAAAATTTTTGTATTGAAGAGCAATTATTGTGCATTAATCGCTATCGTTTTGCTCTTGCAAATATATGTAATAAGCCTGCGGGAGACTCCTACCCAAACAAAACGACACTTCAAGTAAACATAATTGTCATCATATTCAATAAACTACATTCAAATGTTTACTTTATAAATAGATATTCTATTTTATAGAAATTTACAGATTGGACCTTAGAATCACCAAAAAATATTGCTCATATTACAGGTCGCCACTACCATGAGAAGAGCTGAATACAGAATGGCTTGGTAGCAGCTGGTCAGTGACTCCGTCAAAGTTTTCCAAGACGGGCACGACTTCAAAAATGAAGGAAACGAAGAAGAAGTCACTGAACAGCTGCTAACATCAAGTAGTAAAGGACCATTAATGGTCAGTTCAATCTCACACATGATAATGTGGCTCTTATAACCGCTCATTTACATAAGGTCGTTTTGACCGATTCGGTTGCAGCCCGTATTCGGTCACCGACTAGTGTAAATAAGTTTTCGGTTAGCCGTATTCGGCCACAGACCGGATTCGGTGACCGAACACTGCTGACTTGTTGAAACGCGCCACTCATTGTTCAATCGAAGAGCGCGGACGGCGCACGCGTCAAGTATTGTCTTTGTTTTTTTTTTTGTAGTGCGTTTTTGCATAGTTGACGTAACACAATATGTCTGTCCATGATAAGGCTTTCAACTCGAATGTACACAGTTCGGATGAATTCGGTCGCCAAATCCGGTAAACTGACAACTTAAACGAATACGCAAGAACGTAATGTAAATATCGCAATCGAAAACGGTCGCAGTATACGGTGTGAAAACGCGACGTAAAGCTACTAGCCCCTCATAAATAACAACGCGTATAGTCTAAACTCTAAATAGCAAAAGTTCAGAGTAACGGCTCCAAACAATCCTTCCGGACTTTTATTGAGAGAAACAATTCAAATTGGAACATAAATTACAGACGCTTTCAATTTAAATGACCTTTTAGACGATTAACTGAAGCCTTTTAGGGGTGTGCTAAATCCTACTGATATTATAAATGTGATAATTTGTTTGTTTGTGCTTCAAAGTCAAAGTTAAATCAATTTCAATTAAGTTCAATTAAGCCAAAAAGCTTTTGAAAGTCAAACAATTAAAGTTGCAAAATAATAATAATTGATTCTATTTTCCATTCGTAAAGGTAGATTGTTATGGAGAAGAACAAACAAGCAACGCCACAGTTACTCCTCAATCACGCAAGAACGGTTGAACGGCAGGCTCTAAGTATCTTGCAAGAGCAAAACGATAGCGACTTTTGCGCAATAATTGCTCTTCAATACAGAAGTTTTAGATCTTTTGCCGCTATTTTTAGAAATAAATGCATTTGACAAACAGTGAGCGATTAGCAAACGATTGTGTAGGACCTACCATACCTACACTGCAGGTAATGCCGACTTTTATGACATAAAGCGTTTGATCACGCGATGATTGCTGATCGCTTTTTCTTAAGTTATAAGCCTGCGGGTTTGAATGAAATCTTGTACACTGTTTGTTCATAGATAGTTTATTCTTTTATTATTTTTATTTAAGGAAAAACAAACAGTAGTACAATACGAAACAGTCATACTATCTTAAATATTACATTTATACAATTATGCTACCCACTACGTTCTCCACAGATTACAATTATTATTCTTATTTACGTTTATATATAGTTACTAACATTTTTTTATATATTTTCGGAATCCTTGGGACCCGGTCTGGAATCCTTGGATTCGGCCCCTGGTACGCCTTTCAAAGGTCCGGGAGACCTTTGAAAGGCGTACCAGGGGCCGAAACCAACTCGCAGAGGCCTTGTTAGACGTGTAGGATCAAATTTGATCCTACACCCAAGGACAATCCCCGGCTGGTGCAGGATTATTGCAGAATATGGAGACAAAACACATTGGGCTATGGTTTTGGGAGGTATCTTAGATCGATTACCTAAAACTATAGAAGGACTATTGGCCCTGTCTGACTGCCTGACCACAGTTTATCTACACGGCTATAAAATGGCAGGGGATGAGGATGACACACTCAATTCATGAACCCCCCCCCTCCCTCCGCCCCCCATTAAGACGACGACTAACGCCAACGACCTTGAGGGAACAAAACGCGCACTCGTTTCACACCCGCGCGACCCAAAATTTAGTAGTTTTTTGTACTTTCCTTATTATTCTATGACTTTAAAAAAAAAAGCCTCAGATCAAAATGTAGATACTTAAATTGCCTTTGAGATGGTGTTGATTTCATTAAAATACGCCCAGCGGTTTTGGTGTGATTGTCGTGTTTTTGTCCGTTTTAGACATAACTTTACTAATTATTTACACTATGTTATACGAATAAAACTCAAAATTTACTTAGATCAAATTATTAAAAAAATAGTCTAATGTAACATATATTTTTTCCAAAAAATTAGGACTAGCCGTTTAGACGTGATTCTAAAATCAGCTACTCAAGGGAATCGGCGCCTTAACAGTCGCCAGTACTTTGTTTCTTACATTGTTATTGGCATGTAAATTTTTGTAACAATAACTTTTTACTTCTTTTCTTCTTATTTCTTTCAAATATTAATACGGGATACTTTTTATCCCAATAAACTCGGAAGACTTTTGACGCGGGCAAAACCGCGAGCAGTAGCTTTAAGGTAATAATAATAAATATGTTTTATTATGAGGATTTCACATTTTTAGGGCTATTCGGAGATGGGGTTATAAGTTAAGTTGAAAGGGTTATTTATCAGATATGTAAATTGTGGTCTGGGTATTATGACGATCCTTACTGAAATTATTAGGCATTATTCAAATCTAAACAGTCTGGTCTGAAGTGTTATACTGAGTATTTTCAATGTAACTCGTTTTTTTTTTCAAGAATCTAAAACATTATTAATGGCGAAGAAAAATATCGGCTGAAACCAGGGGGGTGGCCATAAGCTCTTAGAGCGGTATCAATTTGAGATCGAATAAGGGACAGACTTACGACTTATACTATACGACTTGTATACATCTGTCACTTATTCGATCTCAAATTGATACCGCTCTAAGAGCTTAGGTCACCCCCCTGGACTGAATGGTCTGAATTCGAATTCGCCAATTGTAAGCTTAGGTCACTCCCATGGACTGAATGGTCTGAATTCGAATTCGCCAATTGTAGTTAATAAGAATGATTGTATTGAGCAATTATTTTGAGCAATGTTTGTGCCTGCTTTCTATTGGAAGTCCAGCTTTGTATTTTGAATCAAACAAAGGTCAATTAGACCTAAAGAACAGACTTCGAATTTTACCTACTTCATTACGAGTAAAGATAGACCATACTAAATTATCAATGATGTAACGGAGGTTCTCAAAGGCCCATTTGCACGGCAAATCGCTAAATATATTAGACAGACAGACAGAATTATATCTTAGCTTTAAATTCATTTACTCATATCCAGCCTTTAATTTTCCATTTGACATAAGCACGCTTCAATTATTATTAACAGGCAACCATAGAGAATAACATGCAATCCTTCATGGACGCTTACAGTAGTGAAGCGAACTCGATATTATATAAATTAAAATTCATAAATGAATCGAATTCAGGCGCACGGTTGGCGCAGTGGTTGAGCGATTGACTACTGCGCTGCGTGTCGCGGGTTCGATTCCCGCACTCCCGCACAGAACAATTATTTGTATGATCTACAAATAGTTGTTCCAGCTCTGGGTGTTTGTGTATGTGAGTTTATATGTTTGTAAACGCACCCACGATACAGGAGAAATTCCTAGTGTGGGGCAACGTTTAAAAAAATAAATATATATATCAGTAAATAAAGCAGAAAAAAATAAATATTTGATTTTTATTATCAAACATAATAATCTTATCGTCAATAAGATATGTAAGTAAGGTTAAATATTGAAAAAAGCAATATTGGATTAGTATACCTAGAATATACATTTAGATAGATAAAAGTCATACAAAATGTAACAGTTCATTTTAAAACATAAAACATAGTCATTTAAACGTCTGAGTATGTCTATAAAACAAAATAAAATATATAGCAAAAAATAAAATTTGTGTTAAATCGATTAAAATTTCTTCGTAGATAAAATTGATTGTTGTCAGAAATCGAATCAGTGACACATTAGGACATCACTAAATGATAAGTTGTTGAGCTGTCAAATGTAAAAAAACCGGCCAGGTGCGAGTCGGACTCGCGCACGAAGGGTTCCCTGCCATTATCGCGAAAAACTGCCAAAAAATCACGTTTGTTGTATGGGAGCCCTACTTAAATATTTATGTTATTCTGTTTTTAGTATTTGTTGTTATAGCGGCAACAGAAATACATCATCTGTGAAATTTTCAACTGTCTAGCTATCACGGTTCATGAGATACAGCCTGGTGACAGACGGGCAGACAGATAGACGGATCGCGGAGTCTCAGTAATAGGGTCCCGTTTTTACCCTTTGGGTACGGAACCCTAAAAAATACAGGCTGGAAGGAATAAGTGGGCCTAAAAGTGGTCAGTCCCGCTACCAACCTTTTCTAACTGAACCTTTGACCAAAAAACCATTTATCATGCTATACACACACACACAATAAGCACTAGCTAGGCTGGCCCGACATGAGGAAAGACTCCTTTCTATTCCTTCTTTCAATCGCTAGGGACGGTCACGCAACAGGCATAGATAATAACCACAGAACAAAAAAAAACGCCCACTACAGATAATAACTATTTATTAACTACACTATATTGCAGAAAAATAGAGCACTCGATTTTCTTCTTATTCGTTGGAAAATCTTACATATAAAGATTTGAAAGTGTATAGGGACAGACATTAGTATCGATATAATTATACAAAAACAGAATAGATGCCAAAAATGAAAACGGATACAAAATTTATCGAAAAACAAAAAAAAAACTGTTGAATTGACAAAAATGAAAGAAATTGCGAATTCTGCTGGTTGCTAAAACCATTATGATGTACCTAGATAGCTACTTTTTGATAGTTGAAAAAAACCAATCCAGGTAAACATACAAAAAGATATGCCCCGGGTGAGGATCGAACTCACGACCTTAAGATTATGAGACTTACGCGCTGCCTACTGCGCCACCGAGGCTGATGAAAGCATACCTGAAATAGAACACTACTTTACGTAATTACTATGATAAAAAGTAATGGATTGAGAAAACAATGAATATATTTATATTCATTGTTATGTTAGTTTTAAATGATATGTGGTGCTGCCAGCGGTGACAAACGAAGTTTTGTTCGCTTTTTCTATATTTTTTGTTTGTCCCCGTCTGTAGCTTCTAGTAATTGTTTTTCTCTTTTCAGATAACTAATTAATTTTTAGCAGTCGGGTTTTTTGTTTTTATAACAATTTGTTTTATTTCAGACTTTTTAGTTTTAGTAATGAACGAGTTCGCCAAATACTACAAGTTACTATTTTACGTGGTTATTTTGCTATTAAAGTTACGCTTATCTTAAATTTGTGCCAAAATAGAAAAATAAAAGTGTTACAAAATGTATATATATTTGGAATGGCATATTTAGTAGATTTCATTTGATACCCATATTGTAAGGATAACGAAAAAATATATATATCTTTTTTTATTATTATTATATAGCCTCTGTCACTCCCACAATTGAGACGAATCCAACGACGCTTCATATGTTATAATCCGTCAAGCCGTTTGTACTGTAGAGCGTGCTATAGAAATGGACATACATACATACGCTCAAAGACATTACCCTCCCGCAGTCGGGTAAAAGTACAGTATTTATCTACACTTCGAGCTCTAAAGATATAAAAAAAAATTCGCGCCTCTCTTTTGCTGTATGGAAACCCCCCTTAAAAACATTTTAAAATATTTTTTTATAATTTATATGGCTTTGAGTCAACAAGACGCTTATACTGTGAACATTTTAAGACTTTAGCTCCAACCATTTGGCTGTAAAACATGTGTGACAGACGACGGACAAACAGACAGAGACTGATGGACAGACAGACAGGGGAGTGAAAGCAATAGGGCCGTTTGGACCCTACGGGTACGGAGCCATAAAAAAGGAAAAGTCTGGCGGCACATTTTAAATTCAGAAAACCATGAGAATTTTTATAAGGACTAAGATAATTATTTGGAAAGGAAAAACTCTATCGAGCCAACTAGTTTGTTAATGAAAATGCCATAGTTCTCTAATCTGAGGCCAAATTTTTTGTTTCACTTTTTCCTCATTTCATCCAACCTAAAAAGTTCGATAACTTAATAACAACCAAATTTCCCTGCAACGCACTGTATTTCATTTACCTCTTGCAAGCTTTGGGCAGCCCTATAGAAGCATAGCTACAAGATTAGTGAAAACCTTCACTTCGCGTAATGGACCGCCGTTTAAAAAGCTACCGTACCTACCACAGAGTAGCGAGACACCTCGGTGGCCAATGCTAGGCCTTGTCTAGAATGAACACGCGGTGAAGCAGCTTGGAGGACCTCGTGGCTAAACAACTACATCAGCAAGGGTCGATCTTCAACGTTAAGCAACTTTGCCCCACCTGGTCCCTTGATAGGTGACCATGACTATCTTCATACAACGAGATTCGTCCGTACCTCGGAAAGCATTTTGTTGGTCTGGGTTGTCATTTTTCAATCGTTACGGATAGTAAGGAACTCGAATGTCTGACTACCGGTCTTCTTTGCCGTAGGGCATGTTACCCAGTTTCGGGACTGTGGTGGTGTTCAGATCGGCACTCTGTCCGCGTAAATTAGGCCTACTGTCCACGGACGCGTAGCTTCATAGACGCGTATTCGTCACTATACGCTTGGTGTAGGCTTGCCGGGCGACCAAGGCCTCTCGGATAGGCTTGAGTCACACATTTTTATCACAGTTTGGGAGCAAACACCGTGATAAAATGCACACAGTAGACCATGCTCGCCCGGCTGCTTGCAGCTTACATACAAATCTATAAAACTCTGACGACGGAGCGTCGTATACGCCGGGGCATACATCGCGTGGATGTTGCGACAGTTAATTTTTTGTAAAAATGGCTTGAACGGCATCGGCAGCGGAATTTGTTGAAATGATTGAAAACGTACGCGTGCAATTCCACCGACAGTGTTCGGTACGCGGCTTCACAAGCTGCACGGCGTATTTTGAAGCGTCTATGAAGCTACGCGTCCGTGGCCAGTAGGCCCTGGTATTCAGCTGCACCGGTTAGACTGAAGCCTACCCCAGACATAGTAGGACAAAGGCTAGCGAGATCGATACTATTTTTTTTTCCTGAGGCTCTCGACAAAGTTTCATTCTATCAGCGATCACAGATCTCCTTTCTGGGTCGCGGATAAATTTGTAAAAGAGTTACCGCGGCCCCGGCACAAGCAACTGAAGGAGTTCCGCTTCAGCCGGAGCGGGCGAAGTCATTGGATGATTTCAAACACAAACATAAAAGGATCACAGATCTATGTGTCATATTTATATGATAGTGTATATGTAGTGGAATTATAATATCCAGCAAATTGCGGCTTGGCTGTCTACAGTGCTATTGGCTTCGGCAAAGCCTAGGCAGATTGACTTTGCCATCTCTACTCTCCGTCCAGCCTTGCAAAATAACTGCCTCACTGACGCATGGCACGGCAAAGGACTTTTTCGTGGACAAATGATTTTCAACCTTGCCGCGGCTCGGCTCGGTACTTTTCAGCATACCAAACCATTCTGCCGCTGCATGCCGCGGCATTCGAATAGACATAAAGGAATTTCAGGGCTAAATTCATTAAAATAAGGTAGAAAATCATTTGTGCACGAATAAATCCTTTGCCGTGCCATGCCGTCAGTGAGCGCCGGCCCTTAGAAGTTTCATAATTATTAACAGGCAACCAGAGACAATAAAATGCAATACTTTATGGACGCCTACAAGTAGTGAAGCGACGTGCTTATTCTCTCCGTTATTTCGATAAATTAGAATTCGCAGTTAAATCGTATTTAACTGCGAATTCTAAATTATATATAACAATATATATGTATATGTATTATATATAAATAAATTATATATATAATATATATATTATATATAATTAAATTATATATTGTATTACATATATATTAATATATTATATTATTTATTATTATTAATTTTTTTATTATATAAAGCTGAAGAGTTTGTTTGTTTGTTTGAACGCGCTAATCTCAGGAACTACTGGTTGGAATTGAACAATTATTTTTGTGTTGGATAGTCTATTTATCGAGGAAGGTTATAGGCTATATAACATCACGCTACAACTAATAGGAGCCGAGCATAAATGAAAAATGTTGCAGAAACTGGAATATATTCCTTTTTGAAAGCTTTCGTTGCGTGCGCTGCGTAAACGGTTTAAGTTACGCAAATATCAAGTATGATGGAATTGTTCCTCTTTAAAAGTGCTAAAAAAAAGTTCGCGACAGCATATGTGTATCTTTTAAGATTGACTCAGAATAGCAGCTTTTATGTTCTAAATTTTAATTAGATCGCCGCCGCCGGTAGAAACAAAAGTTTACAGGTTATATTCGTATAGTAGTATAAGGGTAGGATAGGTAGAGTATGGTAGGCAGGGTAGGGTAGGTAGGGTAGGAATGGTAGATAGGGTAGGGTAGGTAAGGTAGGGTAGGTGGGTAGGGTAGTTACGGGAAATAAAAAAAATTGGATAGGTAGATAGGAGGTAGGTAAGTAGGTAGCCAGTTGACGGGAGCGAAGCCGCGGCGGTCAGCTAGTATATAAATAAAGAAAAACAGCAAATAAAATAACTAAAATAATTACGATTTTAATAAGATGAATCGTTGGATTCTTCTGCATATAAACTGTACTCATCACTTGAATCCTCAGTAACAATAAGTAATTATTAATTCTCGCCTATCTCGAATGTACAAATTGTGCATAACAATGTGTTTAATCGATTAAAATTTCTTCATAGATAAAGTCGATTGTTATAAGAAATCGCATTGGTACATCACTATACTTCATAAAAGATAGCCCGATAACTGCGACATATGTCAAACTGACTTATACGTTATTGTTATTCTAGCATGTCAAGCGCTATTTATTATGAAGTATAAATGATTAGTTTTCCAGCTGTCAAATGTTAATTACAGGTTACACTTTAAAGGCTGCACGGAGAGTAGTCGTTGCTTATACGACGTTCCATACTCTGTGGTAGCCACCTCCCAGTCACTTTTGGACAGATTAATGGAACCCGCGCTGCCTGAGAATTGCTAAGTGGTTTATGAAAAGTCTACTATATAAGAGTGTTTGTTGTGAAGAAATGGTGTTAGGGACTGGCTAGAGCGAGGTTATTATAACATATCAAGCCTGTATTCTTAAAAGGGTTCGGCATAGGGCTTATTTAAGGGACTCAAGGACAATGGGCAAAAGTGGTCCAAGAGCAGCGTTGCCAGACGTCCCGATTTTGGCGGGAGGTCCCGATTTTTATGTGTCGAGTGAGATGTCTCGCGCGGGACTGTCTCAGTCCCGCTTTTCAGGAATAACTCGACCGTGCGTGCAGAGTGCTGAGGAAGCGCGGCCGGGGTGTTCAATTACTCATCCAGTTTAATCTAGAGCTATCCTGTGCAGAGTTCTTCACCTTTATTAAAGAAAAAAAGTAAACTTTAAAAGAACTTAAATCTTCACAGAAATATCAAGAATAAGTTATTCTTAGAAATAATTATTCAATTATTGTAACACTCACTCCCCAGACCGTTGTTTGAAACACCACATTTTTCTAATGAATAAAACTCTTTTGACTTTAATTTTTGTTTTCTATTTTTTTTATCAGAAGACGAAGAAGACTCAACTACCTGACGATAGGGCAAATCTGATTTAAAATATCATATTTTTATTAAAATATATTTTCAGTAGCTATTTTGCTATCTATTGTCATGTGAACGTAATTTAAAACTCAAATAAAAAGATAAATATTAAAAAAATATCTTATTAGATACGTTTTTTTACTATGTCCCGCTTTTGACGAAATAAGCCCGCTTTTTTTCACTCGAAAAGTTTCAAAGCCCCGACTTACCAAAAAAATATCTGGCAACGCTGTCCAAGAGCCTCCACTGATGAGACTTGTGGGATATGAAAGTACATACTAGTCACATAATTCTGACCTTTTGTCAGAATTATGTGATGTTGTTATCAAAATCCGTCCGAGGATTCTTTAGACTTCAAATTCATCAACGTAATGTCATATTTTAGTCAATGTGGAGGCTATTGGACCAAGTTCAATACATTTTTGTCCATTATCCTTTAACTCCATCGTTCGTTATTCTAGGCTGAATCTAAGCAATATTCCTGATGGTTTGGTGCGGTTCGATTTATGTCACACGAATAAGCGATTTTTACTTAGCGAAATTTTCATAAAAAACACGTGCGCTTTATCACTTATTGACGCAATTTAATTTGCCATGATGTAACAGACCTTTTACACAATATTCTAAGCCCTTTTGAAAGAACTTTCCTCCACTCCACTCGAACCAAACTAGAATCTAAGACGTTATAACAAGCTACAAATTGCATTTTTTTTTTATATCTCGTCTCAGTTCAAGGAGGTCGAATGAAATTGAGTCTAGGAAATTAATTAGGATTTGGGTTTTAATCACAGCTTCTAACAGTAGTTTCTCCGCACCATCAGATCTTCAACTCTCCGGAGCCGCACCATCTGACTTCATCTAATAATAATATAATTAAATATATTATATTAAATAAATAATAAAATTAAATATATTTATATAATATATTTTCATATATTTTTTTTATTATATTTATTTATATTTTATAATTTTTATTATATAATATAATTTTAAGCTGATTTCTCGTGTCTCCTGTGTGGGTCACAAATAAATACATTTTCTTTCTTTTTTTCTTTCTTTTTCAGACGTTCATTTGGTAAAAAATATAAGATCACAATTTGTGTATTTTATCTGTGCACACACAGATATTTCGTACGAGTTCAATTCGTGCGAATCATCCAATATCCCGTTTTTCTAGCTCACATTGAAAACATGATTTCTATCTCACGTCTGTATTAAGATAAGTTTTTCGTCCCAGCCAAGTAGACTAGCCAACCACAATAATAAAGAAATAAAGAAAGAAAAACTTTCTCTAGACGAAAAAGGAAAAAATACACCCATTAAGAACTTGGGGTTTCCTTCATTTGACTGTCTGCTTCAGAATTGAGTATTTATGTTGTTGGGTTGGTATTTAAATAATGTTAGAATAATGAATAAGAATAATGTTAGGTAGAAAAACGTGTCATTCATTCCGTATAAAATGTAATTTGGAAGAGTGATTTGATGAGCTGTAAACCTCAATAATTACTCAAAATGAAATGTTTTAAAATTGTTGGATGTGAGAAAAATAAATTTATTGCCCCAGTGCGTATCTTTCATAACTAAAAATATAATAAATTATTTCATCACCACTGCTGCAAAACGGTGAAGGAAAACATCGTAAGGAAACCGGCATATCTTAGAACCAAAAATGAAAGACATGTTACATCCACCAACCCGCACTGGGACCGCGTGGTGGATTACGGCCCATTCCCTCTTACAGAGAGGAAGCCTGTGTCCCAGCAGTGGGAACATGAATAGGCTAATGATGTGATGTGAAATATTGTCTAATAAAATATCTATTTTATGTATAAACTAGCTGTCCCACGCGGCTTCACTACCGTCAACTGGGTTGCGTAACTTTAACCGCTTACGCAGCGCACGCAACGGAAGCTCTCAAAAAGGAATAATTTTGGCCGTTTTTGCAACATTTGTCATTTATGCTCCGCTCCTATTGGTCGTAGCGTGATGTTATATAGCCTATAACCTTTCTCGATAAATGGACTATCCAACACAAAAAGATTTTTTCAATTCCAACCAGTAGTGCCTGAAATTAGCGCGTTCAAACAAACAAACAAAATCTTCAGTTTTACAATATTAGTATAGACTAGCTGTGCCCGCAGCTTCGCTCCCGTCATCTGCCTGCCAAGCCAACCCTACCCTACTTACCTTCCTGCCTACCCTACATACCAATTTTTTTTCTAGGGTCATTCTTTCGCGTATAATCTTAACACCGCTATTCAGAAAATGACTTCAAATGCACAACGCCATCTATCGAATATCGAGTTCAACTGTCCGAGTATCTGAATTGCGTGTGTTGTGATAATTTTACTTCTTGAACACTTTAATTTCATCTAACTTTTGATATAGTGAACCGATTGCGATGAAACAAAAACTAAGTAATTTTTCAAGTTACGCACAATTTTTATGTATAAAAGTTATTTACATTGGTTTTGTACATTTCACGTGATGCGTGCACAAATAAACAGACAAAAATTCCAAAAATGCTGGAAATGGGTTCTGTTGGTTATCCTTTAACATCCTGGCTATTTTTTTTGGAAATTTATTCGATGTACAAAAAATATTTTTCTACAGATTTATTATATGTATTGATAAGGAAAACTGCAACTGTTTACACTTTAAATTGTATAAACAGAGAATATCTTTGAACCACAGCAAAGTACAGGACCTATTCTGCCCCGGGCAGTCTAAACAGCACTGAAAACACTAAAGACGAACTCGAAACTCATCCCAGCTAATCTCCGCGTACTTGATACCATTACATCTTCGGAACTTGATAACAAAGTTCCCGAGTTCCCGAGAGTTCTCAACTAAAATGCGATGGAAATAATATGAAAAACAATTTATACTTTAACCCTGCAGTGTTGCGCGCCCTAGCGGAACCTAGTGGTATCGCGGAGTACAAATTTGTCATCCACTTTTGACTGAAAGTTTAGAATTAAGTAAACATATTGTAAGATAAGATCAAACATCTTATAGACGAGCTAAATTACAGTCATCTTTCATGGGGTACTGTGTTAAATTCTATAAAAAAATACCTGGTGATATTTTAAAACTAAATGAAAGTAAATTGAAAAGCACACTTTGTAAACAAGCATATTAAAACTAGATTATTATATTCAAGATAAGAATGCTTGGAAACATGCTGGTCCTGCTCCATAGGGCAATCCTTAGTGTAGACAAAATCAAACTAGTTAATTTGCATTATATTCATAATTGTAGTTACGCTTTATTTTTATTATTTTTAATATTACTTTTGTTTAAAAAAAAAACTCGCACACTGTTCCGTTGTTGTTGATTTAGGTAATTTACCAATGTATGCAATATTTGTAAGTATGTGAGAACCATGTTCCTATTTTATCAAGTGAAGAGTTTTACCTGTTAGTGCTTGTAATACTTTATACCTGTATGTAGTATAGTTGTGCTAGGTGCATCGTCCTCACGTACATGAATTTATTAATGTATGTACTTTAATATTGTAAAACTTTTTTTTTTTTTAAAGGAACTCCTTACTTACTAGTATGGAGTTTCTTGTGCATTCTTCTCCATAATAAGCTACTTTTCCGAATGCACGGTAGAATCAATTTTTGATTACTTGTAAATTTTAATTGTTAACGTTCAAAAGTGCCGCTTAGTGGCCTAATTGAACAAATACATTTGACTTTAAGTTTGTGGTAATAAAATCTCGGTTTTTTAGGGTTCCGTGTAACCAAATGGTATAATCGGGACCCTATTACTAAGACTACACTGTCCGTTTGTCTGTCTGTCTGTATGGCTGTCACCAACACCATCAGGCAGTATCTCATGAACCGTGATATCTAGACAGTTGAAATTTTTACAGATGATGTATATCTGTTGCCATCATAACAACTAATACTAAAACAGAATAAAATAAATATTTAAACAAATAACACAACATAAATCAAAATATTTGTAATGAGATTAAAAATTGTTAAAAGAAAACCCCTCTTTTAACAATTAGGAACTCATAACTTATCTACAGGTAAATTCACCTATGTAAACTAGGTACTCGCAAATCACAAACTAGCTGCCGCCCCCGACTCCACCCGCGTCATATTAGACTATAATTTATAGCCTGCATTCTCATATTGTATAAGCTATGTATATAGGTATTACAGTTAACCTGTCATTACAATCCATTCAGTAGTTTTTGCGTGAAATAAGTCAAAGTCAAAGAATCTTTATTATGAGACTGTAGTTACAGAACTTACAGAGTTGTTATGAAGTTATTTTTGTGTGCGTTTGCATTGCTCCATCATGTTAGGCATACAATAGTTTGAACAATTTGTTATCTTAGACATAAGTTTATGTGATATGTGTTAATTTAATAGAATAGACATTTCAATTTAAATAGAGACTGATTTTGCATCAAAACATAAAAACAGTTTGGCACTAACTCATCACGAATCTGTCGGACAAAAATTCATGTACTGTATAATATGTCTATCTACCAAGAAATAGCAACAAACATCCTCACATAATTTCTCATTATAAGCAAAAAATAGGATAAAAGCTCTAGGTGGACCGATGACCCGCTTAAGAGGAAACGGGGGCAGAGAGCGCCGACTGAATTTCCTTAGTAAAAAGTCATAATTCGAGGTTTGGCTCTCGTCTCTTTCCTCCTCCAATATTGGACCAATTTAAAAACTACTCCGTAAACTGACAATTAAAGATATATACTAAGTCCCTATGTTTTCCTTTTTGATGATAGATTATCTTTAGAAGCACTAGAGCCCTCAAAATATGCTCATAATTGCGCTGTCAACAGAGGCTTAGTGTACAAATTTGACAAATATAAATGAAAAAAGGAAAACATAGGGACATAGTGTATATCTTACTTTACCTGTTTATGGAATATCTTTTAAATTGGTACAATTTTGGAGGAGGAAAGAGACGAGAGCCAAACCTCGAATTATGACTTTTTACAAAGGAAATTCAGTCGGCGCTCTCTGCCCATATTTACAATTAGCTGAATGCGATATGCATAGGCCCGATCAATATGGCGACACTTGCGGGAAGCCTATGTCCAGCAGTGGACATCTTTCAGCTGAAATGATGAATGTTATGTAATGTAATGTTATGAGGATAAATTAGGCTACCAACGTAAAAATCAATGTAATATCTCTCCTATTGAAGAAGGACTATTTCTATCCGCGCAACCACTGCAGGGTTGGCTAGCGTAGTTCGTCGAGTTGCGAGACGAACTCTTTTTGTTATAAGACAGACTGCTGTAACAAGTTGTTCGTCCCATTTCGCGCTTCAACGAAACGCGACGCTCTGGGCTTTAAGTTGAAGGTGCACTGGGCGATAGTGGTAAAAAGATTATGAGATTTTTTGTCTTAAAATCTAAAAGCAAGGCATATTAATAAAAATATGCTCTTTAACTGACTTAAGAAGGAATCCGATTCGAAGGACCAATCTTTAAAAAAGTTTCGATAAAGACCAGGTCTATAATTACCATTAAATTATTTTATTTTTATTTTATTAAAATAAGGAACAGTAAACAACTACATTATAGCATAAAACATTCGAAATATAAAATAGTTTTGTATTCATAATAATGCAGCCCACAGCACTGTTCACAGGTTAACAAAAGTGAATAAAACTGTAGGTCACTAGAAAGTAGCCACACATGCATTACATATCACACTCTCCGCATAAAGCCAATCTGACAAAGTAAGTGTGATTGCGAAATAACTGGGCAGGTATATGCATTTTTATTATAAAATAAACATGACATCTTAAATTAAAAACAGTATCGCAAACACACTCACCCCAGCCACAACAGCTCCCGCGGGGATGTGCGACGTCTCTAAAATTATATAAAAAAATAAAACTTACATAGTTAAGATAAACATATCATTCAATCAAATAGTTGACAAAGTCTCATAATTATAGAAGTCCCCGAAATTTAGCCTGGGAGCACGTAAATATGTCTATATGTTCAAAGGTCTCATTATACGTTGCTGCCATTCTCCGAACTGGTGCACGTAAACCAGTGTTAGATTGGCAGGAGGCCACAGCAAACAGTTGGCCTGCCCGTACCCGACGTCTGTGTACAGTTCTAGGGACCGCATAACAAAGCACGCCATTTAAGGTAGTACAATTAAATTGGCTATGAATAATGTTATAAAGTGTCATTACTTCCAAATGTTTACGTCTAGAGCTTAGCGTCAAAAGCTTGTACTTACTGAGTAACTGGCTGTAGGTTAGGTATGATCTATGATGTAAAGTATGTATGTAATGCATCGCATGTAGAAACCTATGTTGAACCTTTTCTATCATATCAATATACTTCTATAATAAGGATTCCAAACGGTTACCGCATACTCGAGCTGAGAACGAACAAGTGAATTATATAAGCATAGATATGAGGAGGTACGTTTGAAATCTTGAGTGGATCTCATTATTAGTTCTCGATTTGAAAAAAATGGCAGTTGTTGTTTGAACCAACCTATCACAGCTGTTAAAAGAACGTTGGGAGACTGCTGTCCATTTTTAGGGTTCCGTACCTAAAGGGTAAAAACGGGACCCTATTACTAAAACTCCACGATCCGTCTGTATATCCGTCTGTCTGTCTATCTGTCTGTCTATCCGTCTGACTGTCTGTCACCAGGCTGTATCTCATCGACCGTGATCGCAAGCAGTTGAAATTTTCACAGATGATGTGAAATTTCTGTTGTCGCTATAACAACAAATACCGAATAAAATAAATATTTAAGTGGGGCTCCCATACAAACACTCCCGTACCATTATCCCAAACGCGTTTTTTGCGATAATGGTACGGAACCCTACGTGCGCGAGTCCGACTTGCACTTGGCCAGTTTTTTTTTGTTGATTAGGTACTTTTTAACTGTGAAAAACTTAAATTATAACTGTAAAATTCTAATCATGTATGTATGTAATATCTGTATATTAAACAAATATTAATAATATTAATATTTGTGTATTTGTTAAACAATCACGTCTCAACTGCTGAACCAATTTGGATAAACACAAACAGCCTAGCTAGGCCATGACCAATCATGTTGCAAAGGAGGGGAACGAAGAAGAAAACGTCTTGACAAGAACAGGAAGATGATAATGATGACAGGAAGATCATGAACTGGATTAGGGTATCTACCCTAACGACCTACTCTGTACCTAAAACGTTTGAAATGTATATTTTACGACTTTCAAACGAGCAAAGCCGCTGGTAAAATGTAGTATGCCATAATAATACTCTGCATAAAGTACCCAGTGTACTCCTCGTCTGTTGCCACTTATTTTCATAAACTTAACCATCTCAGTCTTTACGAAGTTGTGCGGACTATTTCATTATAAACTTTAATAATAAATATAATACACCTGCAATCCCCTTGTTTTATTATGACAATTGTGTTTCTTATTTAAAGTTAAAGCTTCTAGCTTATAATTTAGGTACATACTGCAACACACAGTTTTTTTTCTCATACAGAGAAGGAACGAACATTAAGGTTTTTTTTTTCATTAATTAGATTTAAGAAAATGTTTATAATTTGCCAGTAATCGCGCTTTTTTGAAAAACCAAAAAAAAATCCGTCACAAATACGCACATATCAAGAGCTACTCGTGTATGTTTATTCTACAAGTGCACATACTATGGTTTTAGAGATACACGATTCTGGAAAACGTTACTCCAGCAGGAAATGCAATATCTCGAAAACTTGATGACGCAC
The DNA here is from genome assembly GCA_948252205.1 of Orthosia incerta. NCBI lineage: Eukaryota > Metazoa > Arthropoda > Insecta > Lepidoptera > Noctuidae > Orthosia > Orthosia incerta. The sequence continues at coordinate 13,306,271 of OX411764.1, read as the reverse complement.
CTATTATATTTTCGCGCACATTCATGCACAAGTATAAGCTCTCTGCCCATGCACAATATTTCTGACTCCGATCATTCGTTTAGAATTTCCCTGTAGGAACATCGTTACTCCAGCAGGAATAGAATTTCGGTTTTTTTCCAAAACGACGACACGCACAATTTTTTTATGTGGCGCACATTCACAGCAGATTACGCACTAATTATACGTTCCACTCATATCACTCTTGGAGCCACTTTCCTGTTGGGTTAACGTACACGGCTTTGTTATGATCAATCAATAATCATCAATACATATAATAAATCTGTAGAAAAGTCGTTTTTGTTCATCGAAAATATTTCCAAAATAAATAGCCAGGGTGTTAAAAGATAACCAACAGAACCCATTTCCAGCATTTTTGGAATTTTTGTCTGTTTATCTGTTTATTTTTGCACGCATCACGTAAAATGCACGAAACCACTGTAGATAACTTTTATAACTAAGTATTACTTAGTTTTTGTTTCGTCGCAATCAGTTCACTCTATCAAAAGTAAGATGATTTTAATGTGTCCAAGAAGTAAAATTATCACAACAAACGCAATTCAGTTATTCGGACAGTTGAACTCGATATTCGATAGATCAGATGGCGTTGAGCATATGAAGTCATTTTCTGAATGGCGATGTTAAGATTCTCCGCGAAAATAAATGATGACCCTAGAAAAAATATTGGCAGTTAGGTATTTAGGGTAGGCAGGAAGGTGAGTAGGGTAGGGCAGGCAGTCGGTTAACGGGAGCGAAGCCGCGGGCACGGCTAGTTTTTCTCAATTCACCACTTTGTACTATTATGGTACTATTAGTTTTCTTGGTTGAACTTAAAAAATACTGTATAAGTAACAAGACATAGTGTAATTGTTCCATAACTAGAAAACATTTGGTGTGGAACTGTAGGTAGACAGTTACTATTCTTACGCCTTCGAGGAAATACGTGTTGTTATGTATGATATAGAACAAGTAAATACTTAAGCTTCCAAAAGTCCAAGCATACACTACAACATCTAAACCAACATCCTTCGTATCCATATCCTAAAGACAAACAAACCCTGGATATTAACTTAGTAATAATCTCAAACAGAAAGTTCCCTTGCCCATATTTGTCTTAAGTCCAAGGTTGCCGTCCTATCTAATGCCGCTATCTGACAATATTATTATTTTGAGTTATAGACAAATAATTATTAACAGACTTACAAATAAAAAGCCGGCCAAGTGCGAGTCGGACTCGCGCACGAAGGGTTCCGTACCATTATCGTAAAAAACGGCATAAAAATCACGTTTGTTGTATGGGAGCCCCACTTAAATATTTATTTTATTCTGTTTTTAGTATTTGTTGTTATAGCGGCAACAGAAACACATCATCTGTGACATGTGACAGACAGACGGATCGCGGAGTCTTAGTAATAGGGTCCCGCTTTTACCCTTTGGGTACGGAACCCTAAAAATGTGTTATACCGCATCTATTCCATTCTTATACCTACTAAGAATTTAATTTAATTTAATGCAGGTTCATTAGATTTAGAAAGTTCTTGTTCTTCTTCAATTGCATTTAATTACATAATCAAAATGAACGTAAAATACTCAAAAGCGCGTAAAAAATCACAAAAAAAAATATTTTAAGGTTATAATAACTTTATACAAGGGTGGCGCGAATAACTTCGGGATAAGGGTTTAGCGATAATTTAGAGCTGAGAAACTCGGGATTAGTGAATTTTCTATAACTTTTATACCACGTTTATTTGTAAGGCTGTAAACGTATAAAAAATAAAAGTACAAAAACTAAAACCCGACTAGTGAAAAATCACGCTCTAAAAAGTATGAAACAAGAAAATATTTTCAACTGAAATTGTTATTTACAAACTATTCGATATGTAGCGGGTATTTAATAAACAACTTACACGTAATAAATATTTCTAAAACTTATTTATAAAACGTTTTTTTCGCCGCATAACCCAGAGGTGGGAAAATTGAAAGGACGGTTAGGTAAAATATATTTTTTATTTTCTTTGATGGCTTTTTACGGTACAGATTTGTTTAACAATACTGTCTTTGGCCACGTAAACCTTTTACTTTGTCCTATTATCTGTTGTTATTCATCGATAATGTCTACAGAAAAACTGTGATAAGTCAAGTACCATTTACCCACTCTACTCTGCGATACACACAGGACTCGGCCGAAAATCAAAGCACACAAATAATACGTCTTTCTCTAAACGTGCGCGCATTACGCTTTACTTACTTACCATAACAAATACTAGCCCAATTTTATTCCAAAACAAAGAAAAATACACCTTAAGACAAAGAAAATGTGGTCTGTTTTCTGGTGTGAATGTATTGTTACATATGGCAATAAATTTTATACAAAATAGCGCATAACAGTGAGACGAGTTTCATAGATTAATTTTATAGATGAGTCACTTTACATAAGGCTAAGTTTACTTATGCTACTTAACATTAGGACAAAAACCAATTTGTCAGCATTGTTCTGTCTATAATTATTATACGAAGCGTTGATTTTCTTGTGATATTAACAGGACAATTTCTTTTGGGCACATAAGATAGTAAGATTAGGTATCAATCAATATATCAATATCAATATATACATATAATAAATCTGTAGAAAAGTAATTTTTATACATCGAAAATATTTCCAAAAAAAATAGCCAGAGTGTTAAAAGATAACCAACAGAACCTATTTCCAGCATTTTTGGAATTTTTGTCTGTTTGTCTGTTTATTTGTGCACCCATCACGTGAAATGTACGAAACCAATGTAAATAAGTTTTATATATAAAAATTGTGCGTAACTTGAAGATTTACTTAGTTTTTGTTTCATCGCAATCGGTTCACTCTTTCAAAAGTTAGATGAATTTTAAGTGTTCAAGAAGTTAAATTATCAAAACACACGCAATTCAGATACTCGGACAGTTGAACTCGATATTCGATAGATGGCGTAGTGCATTTGAAGTCATTTTCTGAATGGCGATGTTAAAATTTTCGCGAAAGAATGATGACTATAGAAAAAAAATTGGTAGATGGGTAAGTAAGGTAAGCAGGAAGGTAAGTAGGATAGGGTTGGCAGACAGCTGACGGGAGCGAAGCCGCGGGCACAGCTAGTATTCAATATAATGTAACGTCACATCACAAAGCAAATAACCAGCGGACAAAAAACCGCTTCCAACAACACCTCATTTGTCAAATTACAATATTAAGTAGTTTAAAGTTATGAGGGAACAGATGATGTAGAGGATAACCGGGGTTAGATTGTTTCGTTACGGTAGGTGGCATACGAGCACGGTTATCCTCTACGGAATAGTTTGTACATAACAATTTCAGATGAGAATATTTTCTTGCTTCATACTTTTTATTCGAATAGGCATATTGTTCGTTTAAATAAATGACTTAATCTTATTAAAAATAGGTTTGCAAACTTAGCAATTTGGGCGTTTTATTTTTATCCAGAATCTATTGATAGTAAAAAAACCAAAATCAAATAGTTTATTTCAAATATTGACTTTTGAATTGTCAAACAAAAAAGAAGATGATTCTGGTTACAAATTCGCAAGCGTCTCAATGGAGAAAAATTTGCAAAAAAACTCCACGGACACTCTTTTCCATCTGTTTTAATTACAAGTTTATATCATTCTTGTTGAAAAAAATCATATATGTGAGAACGATGAAAAAAGACGTGCACGTAAAAGCTAAAAGCGTTTAGAGTAACAGACAATTAAAAAATATATACAATACCAGGCCGAGAAATACTGATTAGACAGATTAGTAGAGATTTTCAACCAAAATCTAAAATCAGCCAATTGTCAGATAGCGGCAGTCTAGCTGCAGGACGAGCAGAAGGTTGTTCACCAGCTTATTAAATAACTTTCTTATTGTAAGGAGTTTCACGTTTTATCAAAATTGGGTTTGTGTGTAAAACTTTTGGATTTGTTTTCTACAACAGTTTTGTTTTTTACTTTTTTGGGTTTCGATCAAAAGATTTGGGGTGATAAGAAAACACACGAAATAACAAACATAGGTACAAACACACACACTGACAAACTTTGCCTTTATAATATTATTAGTGTGATCTCAAATCATAGCCACCCTATATTCCCTGTATTCAGAGAATACATTTATTGTCTAGTTAGTACAGGAGCTAGGTAAACGGAATATTGCAGGCTCAATCAACTCGACGACTCAACTGTTTATTGAGTAATAGAACCTGTATGCCTAATACTAGGGTTGTTACCTTCACATTCGCATCTGCCGCTTGCGGAGCTGGACGCGGACGCTTGCGGTGGAGTGCTATACTGAAAATTAGGTAAAGAAGATAAGGTAAGTTGTCAACCCAAAACCAACCAAAGTGGAACGACAGTCCACTCCAAACTCACTAAACTAATTTTTCACGGTGAAGATAGTTCACAGAATAGACCGACTGTTGTAACCATAGATATAGTATGTACAAGATACACAGAGTCAGATGGAAAACGAAACCAAAAATATAAAATCTATGTGTGAGGGAATTTGTCCATGTGTTAGTTAAAAAAGTGTTGATAAAAAGTCCATGTTCAATATCGATATCGATACTTGGTGAACTCCATAAGAAACACGATTGCTGGGCAAAAACCATGCTTTGCTTTAATTAAAATACAAATTACAAAATAATATCTCGCATGTATTTAAAATACGAAATACAAAATATTTTTAAGTCGTGTATTTAAAATGTAAAATACAGTATTTTAACTATTTTTATTTAAAATACAAATAACAAAATACAGTCGGTCATCCATCGTGACATTCGTACTAATAAACTTAATCAATACACAGAAGTTCGGTGAAAATAACCGTTTGAAATGAAAATGACAATTTACAAGGTACTTGACAATTTGACGTACGTGGTCGCCATTTTGCTTATGAAAGCTATCAAGCGCTATTTTATGCAGAACGCATCTATTAATAAAAACGCTAAATGTATTTTGAAGCCACAAGTATTTGAAGTACTAATAAAAAAATACCACAGCGTCAGGTATTTGAAATTGACGACACGATTGGCGTAGTGGTTGAGCGATCGGCTGCTGCGCTGCGTGTCGCGAGTTCAATTCCCGCACGGAACAATTTGTATGGCCTGCAGATAGTTCAATGATAAATATGAATGATAAATTGTACAAACACGTTTACATATTTTATAAAAGTAGATGAGGTCGGCGTTTCCTATCTGACTACTCCAAGAAGAAAGGCCGAAATAAACTCAGAGGTCACAGTCTCTTTTAAATTCTAGACAAAATCTTGGTTAGATCATGTGAAGACCATGTAGACTGATATCTGAAATGGTCTTTTGAGGAAAGAACCAGCCAGATTGAGTGGACCTGTCCAGTCAGTGCACGGATTTTTCAATAACCGTGCAGCTCTACTCAGAATTTAAGGAGTTCAACGATTCGACGAACAATACCAAAGAAAGGACATTCGGGTTGGCCGCATAAACTACTCAAACTGCCAGACCATGAAAGGTTTTCATAAATATACTGAGAAGCACAGTATACACATAAATATACAGTCATTACATTAATCTCCTTAAATTTCTCTCTGAGAGAATGTCTTGCGCTTAATTTATAAATTGATCGAAGAGCTCTTTTCTGTAAAACAAAGATAGTCTGGATGTCAGCGGCATTTCCCCACAACAGAATACCGTACGACATTACACTAATTACGAATTTTTCTAACAGCATATGCTGCGGAGCTTAGCCTTTTTGACAATTTATCTATATGTGGGCCCCATTGTAGCTCAGCATCCAAAGTTAAGCCTAAGAATACTGTTGATAAGGCCTGGAATATAGTTGTTCCGGATCTGGGTGTCTTGTGTATGTGAGTTGAAATGTTTGTAAACGCACCCACGATACAGGAAGAAATTTCTAGTGTGGGAAAAGTCTAATGAAAAAATAAGTTTACCAATTGTTTCAATCGAGGTAAGCACACATTCCCACACATTATGAAGTTCTCAAAATAATATGTTTTCATTTAAAAATAATTTTATTTTTTGTGAAAAGTAAAATTATTAATTAAAAAAAAACAAATTACTGTCCTCTAAATAGTACAGCCTTATTTAATTGAGTTCTTAAAGTTTGTCTATTAAACTTCAAAAATTCAACTTCTATACAACTTCTTCTTTTACTTCGACACGCTAAGAAGAAGAATATAATGACATTCCTAAACCTACTCAAAGTAACAAAACATCAAACTCTCTGATTTTTTTTGAAACATAAAGGCTAATATAATAAACATGCAACTTTAAGTACAGTTTCGATAAAAACTTCTTCTCAATCGTAACTTAAATCTATTTTAACAAAACCTGACTAAATAAGTTTGTATTCATGTCATGATGTCACTAAAAACGATTAAGTTTTTATCGATACTCATGACGTCACCGCTTTGTCAAGCCCTAGCGTAAACCAACAATTTACTCTTTTACATAATATTTTCGCCAATTTTGTTTATATATACGAAATATACTTATATAAAACATTGGAAATCAATATACTATTGTAAGACTCTTTTTCTGAGCCGATTACTAGCAGAAATTCGTCAAAATATGGATCAAAACAATCCAAGGACAAAATTGTATTTACCTGTGAAACGTGTGTTTATTGGGGTTATTTCGTCTTGTAACGTCACATTCACTCACAGAACAAGTCACCATAATTGTATAATTAATATTATCAATTTAAATCTAAAGATTATTATTTAAATGCAAGAAATTCACCGCGGCGTAAAACAGATGGGCCGCTAGGTTTACTTATTCGAGAAAAAAATGACATATCGGTACGTCATTCACTCTCTCTTTTTCTCTTGGGCGGTTTGTACTTGATTAGGATTTCTCGCTCGCACGCTTCGTGTATCTTTTTGCGTAGCAAAAAAAATTCTAAATCTATGGTTGTAACAGAGAGTCTACAAAGCGAAGGGTTACAACTTTCGCTTATCCTAATCGGTTAGTTGAAACTTTTTGCCGTTTTCAGTTATTGAAGATGTACCTACGAGTACAAGTCACCAGATATTTGCATTTTTTTGAGATTTGTCTACAACTTCCTTGGAGAATCTTTCATGTACAAGGGCAGAAGATGTTTTTAAAATATGACCACACCTTTCCGTTATACCCTGTAAACTTACAAAGTTTCACATTTATATCTACCTAACTAGCTTTACCCGCGGCTTCGCTCCCATCAACAACCCCACTTACCTACTCTACCCTACCTACCCAACAATTTTTTTCTAGTGTCTTTCTGCCGCGGAGAATCTTAACACCGCCATTCAGAAAATGACGTCAAATGCACAAAGCCATCTATCGAACATGCAGAGTTCAACTCGCCGAGTATCTGTTGTGATATTTAACTTCTTGAACACTTTAGCTGTTGTTGCTAGCTGTCCCTCGCGGCTTCGCTCCCGTCAATTGGCTACCTACCTACCCATCTACCCTACCTACCCTACATACATGTTTGTTACGCAGCGCACGCAACGGAAGCTCTTAAAAAGGAATCTTTTTGCCCGTTTTTGCAACATTTTTCATTTATGCTCCGCTTTTTCATTTGTTTGTCGTGGCGTGATGTTATATAGCCTATAACCTTCCTCGATAAATGGACTATCCAAAACAAAAAGAATTTTTCAATTCCAACCAGTATTTCCTGAGATTAGCGCGTTCAAACAAACAAACAAACTCTTCAGTTTTATAATATTATATTATATTATATAATATATAGTATAGATATACTCGTAATGAACCCATTACGATAACGAAACAAAAACTAAGTAATACTTCAAGTTACGCAAAATTTTTTATGTATAAAAGTTATCTACATTGGTTTCGTACATTTTACGTGATGCGTGCACAACTAAACAGATAAACAAACAAAGATTCCAAAATTGCTGGACTGTTGGTTATCCTTTATCACCCACCCCTTTTTTTTGGATGGGAAATCATCCAATGACTTCTCCCACTCTGGGTGAAGCGGGTGGGTGTGTCAGACTTTTACTGACTAAAACCCACCCGTGTTCCTTCAGTTGCTTGTGCCCGGGCCGTGGTAACTCTCTTTCAAATTTATCCGCGACCCGGACAGGCATCTGCCCTATCGGACCCTGTCACTTTTGCTGACATCTCTTTGAGGCGCGCGTGGAACACTACGCGCCGTATACACGGGCCTGGTCCTTATCGGACGGCGAGCTACTTATCACCCACCCTGGCTATGTTATGATATTTTCCTACCTCCGCCTCAATCTCAGCATTCACCTCATTCACCGCTAAATGTCCTTCCTACATCCCTTATTATCGTAGTACCTATAAGTAATAGCATATTGAGCATAATATCATTAAGTATTATTATTTGCCAGTTTATTAAGCAGTTCCGAAAATTAGGAAACGCATGTGACTGAGTGGCTGTTGGTGAATAAATAATTATAGCCTAAGATCCCACTGTGAAAATCTGCTGGTTATGTTTTTGAATAAACAAAATTTTCATGAATGATTTTCAATAGTGGAATAGATTGCTGCAGGGTTGCTTGGAATTAAATAGCCTAATCATAACATTAGTTAAATAAAATGACATACAAGTTTTTCAGGTGAATCCAAGGTTAATTGAAAAAAATAGGAAAAAAATAAGGTTGCCAGTTTACCTGCTAAACCTGGTAACCCACAAATTTCGGCTCACTGAGAGCTCGATGATGTTCCATACGCATCCGATGTTCAATACATGAGAAATTCCTTTGCAGGGCAGAAAAAAAGTAACAAAAATCCGGCCAAGTGCAAGTCGGACTCGCGCACGAAGGGTTCCGTACCATTATCGCAAAAACGACAAAAAATCACGTTTGTTGTATGGAAGCCCCACTTAAATTTTTATTTTTATTCTGTTTTTAGTAATAGTTGTTATAGCGGCAACAGAAATGCATCGTCTGTGAAAATTTCAACTGTCTAGCTATCACGGTTCATGAGATACAGCCTGTTGACAGACAGACGGCCAGTGGAGTCTTAGTAATAGGGTCCCGTTTTTACCTTTTGGATACGGAACCCTAAAAAATAGTTGCAGCTATCATGCGGCCAGCAACTTATTCTACTGTCAAGTATCATTCATGAAAATTAAGTTTAATCAAAAACTAATTTACCTGCTGATTTCTGCAGTGGGATCTAGGGTTATTTGAAATGGAGTTTCTAGGAATGGAGTAGGTATAGAAACGCTAAACAAATTTGACTGTGTACATTTAATTAAGTTCGTGTTGTTCTTAAATTAACTTACTATTATTTAGTCACTATACTATAACATCATCAACGCGTGTCGAAGTAGGCAAGGAAAATTCTAAATGGAAACAAGCGTCTAGACGCGCATGTTATTCTGCTGACCGTGTTTTTTTGTCAGCCTGTAACTACAAATTTTGGAATCATTAAATTACGAATGCTAGTAGGCAGTTTAATAAACATCAGGAGAACAGTTACCTAAGTGCGTAAAAGAAAACGATGTCCGCTCAGATTTGGATTCTGCAAGCGTTCTCCGACAGTCGTTTCTCCTTTGGACTGTTCTCCGACAGTCGTTTCTCCTTTGGACTGTTCTCCGACAGTCGTTTCTCCTTTGGGCTGTTCACCGACAGGACGTTTCACCTATGGATATTTCGCCGACAGAATGATTCGCATTTATTTGTTTCGACGACACTACTTTTCCATGACATGAATATTCGCCGTCAGATCGTTTTGTCTACGATTGTTTCGACATGGCTTTTTCACTATTTAACTACAAAGTACAACGCCACCAAAAAGCTACTAGCTTGCATGGAAAAATGGACAAATAGACTTTAATTGAATGTCCATTTGGAAATACAATAATGATGCAGATTTCGCTCATAAGATGCGGCATATCGGTGCACTGGCATTTCTAGAACCAAGTGTAATGATTGAAGCCTTTGCTATAATAAAAGACGAAATTATACCGGACGAAGCAATTGATGGCATAACGTGGTTCGAAAAATATTATATCAACGGATTTGAACCTAGCTAAACTCAGCCACACTACAACGCACTCACTGTGTGTGACTAACTTGGAGATAAAGACCACGGATCCTGGAACCAAATCACTTTGAATTATTTGCCGCTCTATAAGCATCATAGATATCCGAAGCATGCTTGGTACCTACAACACGGTCACATTAACTTGACGCATCTCTTTTTCTCTTAAAAAAAAACGTTGCCCCACACTAGGCATTTCTCCTGTGTCGTAGGTACGTTTAGTTGTTGATGCTTTTTTGTCACACCGTACCTGAGTGCCAAAATGACGTCATCAACGCCAAGCGTCAAGTTAATGTGACCGCGTTGTACATACCATCATCAATCCGGTATTTCATTTATTTGGCCAAACAACAATTGTATATTTTGGTTGGCCAAAATTTTGTTAGTATCACAATTTCTTAAAGGTTAGCACCGCATGCCCCACAAAATAATAGAGTTACAAATCAAATTAAAATCTAAAGGAAAATTTATGTCAACTTAAAAACAAAATTAAAATCAAAAGCATCAAAAGCAAACCACAATCAAAATTAAAATCCAAGTCAAAATTAAATTAAAAATAAATTAAATTAAAATTACAATTAAAATAGAAAATTAAGTTAAACATTTCTAATTAAAATCAATGAAATGAATTGTCAAAATACAGAAAATAATACAAAATCAAAATTCATAATAAAAATAACATAAAATCAAATTCACATTAAAAAGATAAAAATTTAACTTAATTTATACGAATCAAAAGTAAACAGAGATACAAAGGAATAACAATATTAAACGGCATTAAAAATTATTCTGTGGAACCTGCCAAACATGAAAAATGTAATAGAATAGAATAGAATAGAATATACTTTATTGTACACCGGAGGAGCTCGTGGCTAAATAATAACAGCCGCATGGGTCGATCATCAAGGTTAAGCAACGCTTGACGAGGTCGGTCAGTGGATGGGTGACCATTTCAACATACCGAGTTTCCTCCGTGCCTCGGAAAGCACGTTAAGCCGTTGCTCCCGGCTGTCATTTGAAGATCTTTGACAGTCGATACAGGTAGTCAGAAGCTTGAGATCTGACGCCAGTCTTGCCAAGGGGTACCGTGTTGTGGAGGTCAGATAGGCGTATCTGACCTCCTCAACCACATACACGACATCATATAGTCGCTTCATGTAAAACACTGGTACTTAGCTGAATCCGGTAAGACTGGAAGCCGACCCCAATATAGTTGGGAAAAGGCTAGGCAGATGATGATGATACTTTATTGTACACCATAAAATGTGTATAATTTTATGGTGTACAATAAAGTATATGTATAAATTTACAAGAAAACTTATTTATACGGGTACAAAGGCTGTCTTATCGCTGACAGCGATATCTATCAGACAACCTTTGGATGGACTGAAAAAACATAGAATAAAAATGGGGGTAGTTAGTTATTATGGGGGTTAGGCCGAGATGCAGGTTGTTAGTAGGTCCAACCATAATATTTCACCAGTTTATTTAAAATCCTAGTGAGTAAGCCCATTCCCATCAGTAAAATTATGACAAATTCAGACCCCGTGGGGTCTGAGAAATTACGGTTGGGAAAATTCAATCAAGCTTTGCCCGAACACCAAGCTCATGTTCAGCAGTTAAGTTTGCAACCAATAGCTAATCTTACCCAGCATGTTTGTTCTTAGAAAAAAAAACCGGCCAAGTGCGAGTCGGACTCGCGCACCAACGGTCCCGTACCATTATCGCAAAAACGGCAAAAAAATCACGTTTTTTGTATCAGAGCCCCACTTAAATATTTTTTTTATTCTGTTTTTAGTATTTGTTGTTATAGCGGCAACAGAAATACATCAGCTGTGAAAAGTTTTAACTGCCTGGTGACAGACAGACGGACAACGGAGTCTTAGTAATAGGGTCCCGTTTTTACCCTTTGGTTTTGGTGGTAGGTTTCAATTAATACCGAACCAATATATTAGCCACTAAATAATACGACAAGCTCACCGATAAATTTCGCAGAATTTCACTAAATTTAGACCAGTGACATGCAATCTTAATTGCTCCAAGCGATGTTACTCCAATTTACAACCGTTCGACTGGAGTTTGAGTTGAAGTCAAAGCAATTAGAACTTTAATTGCTCTTCTGAAAGTTGGTTTTGGCTTGGAAGTAGCCTAGTTGGAAAGGTAAGGGTGGGACCTTAGTGGTAATGAAGTCCTGGGGGGTGACCATAAGCTCTTAGAGCGGTATCAATTTGAGATCGAATAAGGGACAGATGTATATGACTTGTATACATCTGTCACTATATTAATATCTGTACTATATATATATATTAATACTAGCTGTCCCACGCGGCTTCGCTCCCGTCAACTGGCTACGTACCTACCCTACACCTACCCTACACGTACCCTACACGTACCCTACACCTACCCTACACCTACCTTACACCTACCCTACACCTACCCTACACCTACCCTACACCTACCCTACACCTACCCTACACCTACCCTACACCTACCCTACACCTACCCTACACCTACCCTACACCTACCCTACACCTACCCTACACCTACCCTACACCTACCCTACACCTACCCTACACCTACCCTACACCTACCCTACACCTACCCTACACCTACCCTACACCTACCCTACACCTACCCTACACCTACCCTACACCTACCCTACACCTACCCTACACCTACCCTACACCTACCCTACACCTACCCTACACCTACCCTACACCTACCCTACACCTACCCTACACCTACCCTACACCTACCCTACCCTACACCTACCCTACACCTACCCTACACCTACCCTACACCTACCCTACACCTACCCTACACCTACCCTACACCTACCCTACACCTACCCTACACCTACCCTACACCTACCCTACACCTACCCTACACCTACCCTACACCTACCCTACACCTACCCTACACCTACCCTACACCTACCCTACACCTACCCTACACCTACCCTACACCTACCCTACACCTACCCTACACCTACCCTACACCTACCCTACACCTACCCTACACCTACCCTACACCTACCCTACACCTACCCTACACCTACCCTACACCTACCCTACACCTACCCTACACCTACCCTACACCTACCCTACACCTACCCTACACCTACCCTACACCTACCCTACACCTACCCTACACCTACCCTACACCTACCCTACACCTACCCTACACCTACCCTACACCTACCCCAGCGCATGCAACAAAAGCTCTCAAAAAGTTATATTTTTGCCCGTTTTTGCAACATTTTTCATTTATGCTCGGCTCCTATTGGTTGTAGCGTGATGTTATATAGCCTATAACCTTCCTCGATAAATGGACTATCCAACACAAAAAGAATTTTTCAATTCCAACCAGTAGTTCCTGAGATTAGCGCGTTCAAACAAACAAACAAACAAACAAACAAACTCTTCAGCTTTATAATATTAGTATAGATTATAAAGCTGAAGAGTTTGTTTGTTTGTTTGAACGCGCTAATCTCAGGAACTACTGGTTGGAATTGAAAAATTCTTTATGTGTTAGATAGTTCATTTATCGAGGAAGGTTATAGGCTATATAACATCACGCCACGACCATTAGGAGCGGAGCATACCTAAATGAAAAATGTTTCAAAAACGGGGAAAAATATTCCATTTTGAGAGCTTCCGTTGCGTGCGCTGCGTAAACGGTTTAAGATACGCAACAATCATGCATGTAGGGTAGGTAGGGTAGATGGGTAGGTGGATGGTAGCCAGTTGACGGGAGCGAAGCCGCGTGGGACAGCTAGTTAATCAATAAATTAAGGATTGGTAGTGATGTGTGTGCTTTGTTCATATTGAATTGAGACAAATGTTGATTGCTTTTCTCGAAATGGTATCTAGAATTAATTACTGAAGCTTATTGTTCCACTGCAAGGCAAGTTTGCTTCACATACATAGAAGTCACCTACATTGAACACGCCCTAGCTCACCGCTTGTCGGCGATTTCAGACCTGTTTTTTAAACCGTGACCTTTTTAGGGTTCCGTACCTAAAGGGTAAAAACTGGACCTTATTACTAAGACTCCACTGCCCGTCTGTCTCTCTGTCATCAGGCTGTATCTCATGAACCGTGATTGCTAGACAGTTGAAATTTTCACAGATGATGTATTTCTATAACAAATAGTAAAAACATATTAAAATAAATATTTAAGTGTGGCTCCGGTACAACAAACGTGATAATGGTACAGAAGCCTTCGTGCGCGAGTCCGACTCGCACTTGGCCTTGTTTAAGAATATAAAGCACTAGCTGACCCGGCAAACTTTGTTTTGCCATAAAAACACCAAACATTCATCTACCCTACCCTAACTACCCTACCCCACCTACCTACATACCTACCCCATGTAGGTAAGGTACCATTTTTTTTTTCATTAGACCCTTCTCCTAACAATAACAAAAACAATAAAAAAACCGGCCAAGTGCGAGTCGGGACTCGCGCACGAAGGGTTCCGTACCATTATCGCAAAAAACGGCAAAAAATCACGTTTGTTGTATGGGAGCCCCACTTAAATATTAACTTTATTCTGTTTTTAGTATAGAAATACATCATCTGTGCAAATTCCAGCTGTCTAGCTATCACGTTTCACGAGATACAGCCTGGTGACAGACAGACAGACAGACGGATCGCGGAGTCTTCGTAATAGGGTCCCGTTTTTACCCTTTGGGTACGGAACCCTAAAAAAACGAGCACATGAACGCTAAAATAAAAATGGGGTTACTTTGATACCCCATTGTTTTTTCATTGCAATAAAAAGTAACCCCAATTTACAATTTATTTTTAAAGAATTAACACTGTACAATTCAAAATATTTTTTCAGCAACAAGTAAACTTATTATTGCCGTAGACAGAGCAAACTTCTTGCGCTGAGGGTGATGCAAAACATGGCTGACATGTCAGTGTCAGTGTTGCAAATTTTAAAAAGAAAATTGAGGTGTGTTCCGTTTTCCCGGAGTTAGCTTTAAAAACTAAAATAATTTATTCATTAAAAATATTTTTTTTAATACAAGTTTTTTTCGTATTCTTCTCAGTAAACCCTTTCATTTGATACCCATTTCATGTCAGCGCACAAAAAATAACTAGTCCGCAATCTTGAGCCGGCCGCCATATAGAATTTAGAATGACGTCACTTAGCTAACCATGCATTGTCATCCAAACTAAACGTGTACTCAAAATTTCATCTTAATCGGTGGAGGATAACTGCTTTAAAATTCAGCTGCAAGATTTGACCCGAACACACTTACATACATACAATCATACATCACCTGCCTAGCCTTTTTCCCAACTATATTGGGATCGGCTTCCAGTCTTACCGGATTCAGCTAAGTACCAGTGTTTTACATGGAGCGACTGCCTATCTGACCTCCACAACCCAGTAACTGGGTAACACGGTACCCCTTGGCAAGACTGGTGTCAGATCTCAAGCTTCTGACTACCTGTGACGACAAATAAAAGCTAACTAATTAAAAGCTTGTAAAAAAATAAGTTATTATCAAAGTTACCTCTATGTTCTATGTTATGGGGTTTGGTTACCGCACTTAGTCCTTCAGGTGGACCATTGTGCGTGGGCCATGGCGGCCGTTGGGTGGATTATTCCAACCAGCCCACCTCCCTCCAGAAGCTTTTTAGGGCTCCTGGTTTCCTTAGAACATCCGTGTAAGATCTGGGTGACGCGAGGGTTTGTGTTCTTATCTGTGTGACTCCTGTGCATTCAAAGAGAACGTGCGCAACGGTTTCCTCAGTCTCCATGCATGCCCTGCACAGAGGACTGTCCTTTATGCCTATTGTGTGAAAGTGTTTGTTAAGTGAGCAGTGTCCCGTGATGGTCCCCGTCACCAGGCGCAGGCCATTTCTGTCCAGACGTAGCAGACGTCTGGTAAGACTACTGTCCAAAGATGGCAAAGCTTCTTTGGACTGCCTACAGCCCGGTGCCGAGGTCCACCAGTTTTCCGCCTGTATCTGGGTGAATTCCTTCAGCCAAATACGTAGGTTGGTTGAAGGGGATGGGTAAGACAGGTTCGGGTCCATAGACCACCGTGCTGGATCCTCGTCTCGCAAGCTCGTCAGCCGCGTCGTTGCCTAACGATCCGCTGTGTCCTTTTATCCATTGCAGTGTCACCGTGTTCCGACTAGATACAGTAAGTTGTTCCAGTGCGTTGTGACATTCTAGTATTAATTTCGATGTAATATATTTTTTCCGTAGGGATTGGAGGACTGAGGCGCTGTCGGAAAGTATACGTATGTGAGTGTCCGTAACCCTCCTGGTTTCTAGGGCGTGGACCGCCAGTATTATGCCCACACACTCCGCCTGATAGACGGTGTTGAATTTTCCTAGCGGTCTGGATATATTTATATTAAGGTCGTGTGAGAAGACTCCGACTCCGGTACCGGAGTCCGTCTTCGACCCGTCGGTGTACACTCTCATCTCCTTCGGGCCTGAGTAGTCACATTGTTCTTCTGTAAGCGTTATGTCGTAGTGCCTTTGAAAGTGGTGTGTTTTTGGGGCTTTGTCGCATGGCGATGCTAACATCGGTTTTCGCTTGATCGCGTCTTCTTTTATGCGTGTGTGCTTAATCCTGGAGTCCTTAGTTAGGGTACCTGATAGATGGAGTCTAAAAGCGGCCAAGGCTGCCTCCTCCCGCACGATAAGATGCAGAGGTGGCAGTCCCAGCATTGCTTGTAGGGCGGCCGTGGGTGTAGTTCTCATACTGCTAGTGGTTGCAACGCAAGCAAACCGCTGCAGTTTTTCGAGATCTCTCTGAGCTGTGCTGAGATCTGTCCTGGGCCACCAGACCAGTGAGCCGTATGTAATGATTGGTCGAATGACTGTGGTGTATAGCCAGTAGGTAACCATGGGGCTGATCCCCAATTCCTGCCCAGCAGTCTCTTGCACTGCCACAGGGATATACTGGCTTTTGTGGTGATATAGTTCATGTGTTTCGCCCAATTCAATTGTTTGTCCAAGTAAACTCCAAGGTACTTGGTTTCGGTTGAAAGGAATGTTACCTCAAATCTCAATGTAACCCCGATTAACCAGTAACTACAAAACCGCTACCGCTCCTCTAATCGCCCCTCTCATCACCACTTACAACTTTATCCTACAATTTAATTCGTCCTCATGCTAATAGGTCCCGGTCCCCACGACGAGGCAATTTCGCAAGACGTTTCAGTTACTGATGGCATTAGCCTATATCACGACACTGCGGTTTTACCTTTAAGGGTACACTAGTCGACGGCACGAACTATTTTGTGCGTGGGGTTAAAATGCATTTTATATCAAACAACAACACGTGCGGAAGAGATAGATGCTGTGATGAGCAGTAGGAAGCTAGTTCGCGTGTGAATACACACTTTTGCATATTTGTAGCGAAATGGATAATGATTTAGGATGAAACCGAGCGCGCGAAATTTTATAAACAGATCTTTGGCAGTCTAGATATCATGAAAAAACGACTAAATCTATCTGTTCAAAATAAAATTATTTGCATTGTTGAACTACTAATCTATCCCTGTATGGAGGACGTTTTGCAATTTTCCGTCTTCTTATGGTATTTATTCGCGCCCAAAAATGCGTTAAAATTAGTGTCGAAATGTGGAACTTTCGACGCTCATAACTTTCAAATATTTTCTATTTTTACTTTTTTGCTTCCATACAGGGCTAGTAATGATGAGACAAATTGATATCACTTTTTATTTTGAACGTACATTGTCAATCAGTGGAATAATCCCTAGACTACGTTTGTATGGAAGAATTTTCGACTAGTGTAACCTTATAAGATTCCGCTCTTCCATAGCAAGATAATTATTTTTCCAAAAACAGAACAGAAAAGAATACCATTAATTCACGTGATTGTGTATTCCTGTATGCGGATGGTTTGAGTGTTTTGTGTGTGTGTGGATGAGTGTTTGTGTGGATAAGTGTGTGTGTAGAGAAAAATGGGTGAGTTAAACCATATGTTGCAAGAGCGCCTCAGTATCTTCATAAGTAAATGGTTTTATCCAATTTGTTACTATTATACTAAGTAAGTTACTATTTATCCGGTTTGAGTAATACCTTTTAGAAGATTTTTGTGAGCTGCGGTTATAATATTGTTACATCCTACTATAATTTTATTTGTGGTTCTATTTTTCTATTTTAGCATATTATTCTTTTGAAAATAGCTGAACAACCATCGAGGCGACATCCATGTGCAGCGCGGGAGTTCGTGTATTCCTGTTATCAACGAATTAGTCCAAGAGCGAGCGAAGCGAGCTCGGGAGCTTCGAGAATCCCGACACGGATAGGTTAGGTTCGAAGGGGATGACGAGAGCTGAACTGAGCGAGCAAAGCGAGCGAACTTAGCTCCCGTCATCTCCTTCATGTTAGGTTACTTTAGACCCTGCAGGCAGAAAAAGGAGCCCCGCGCGCAAGGGCTCCGTCGACAAACTTTTATTTTCAAGTCACTGTTTTCAAATTCAAATAAACATTAAACATAGGTAATGTATAAACAAACAAACATGTTGAATACAAATTTGTATTCGCCCACTGTTTGTCGCTCACTTTGTATTGCAGTAAGACATATTCAGTATACTTTACACCTTTAATTTGAATTTATTTTCGCTCGTTTAATTACTATTCATTTTTTTTCATTTTGGGTCTGTTTTTAACCGACTTTTCAAAAGGGAGGAGGTTCTATGTTCGACATTCTGTTTTTTTTGTGTTTGTTCACCGATTTCTCCGTCAATAATTGTGGGGATTTTGAAAATCCTTTTTTCTTAAAGAGTATTTTCCTAAATTGGTCCCATTAAAATTTTGTGAACATCTTAAGAATACCTAATTTCGAAGATATAGTTACCTACCTACAACAGAAATCTTCAATAAATGACAGCAAACCTCTCGGGATTGCTGCAATAGCATGTCTGTTTATTGTTTAAACCATTGCATAACATAGCATCATGCTAGTAGTACCTACGCTATAAAGGGGTAAGCAAATGTTTACCTTGGTACACTCCTATTTCACCGGTTATGTTCAATTTTCATGATATTTGGGTAATGTATTCTGGCATGATAGGTGCCTACCAGTGCCGGTGTTTTAACACTACCAGCGTCCTGGGCGAGATTTCTACGGCGCCACCCAACTGCAATTCAAACCCATACAAAAAAACTGGCCAAGTGCGAGTCGGAGTCGCGCAAGAAGGGTTCCGCACCATTATCGCAAAAAACGCCAAAAAAATCACGTTTGTTGTATGGGAGCCCCCTTATTAATTTTTTATTAATTTAATAATCATTATTTTTTGAAGTGAATATACAACTAAATATTCTGTGAATATTTCAAGCGTCTACCTGTTGCCGTTATTAATATCGAGCAAAAAACGGCAAAAAAATCACGTTTGTTGTATGGGAGCCCCCCTTAAATATTAATTTTATTCTGTTTATAATACATCATCTGTGAAATTTCAACTGTCTAGCTATCACGGTTCATGAGATACAGCCTGGTGACAGACGGACAGACAGACAGACAGACGGATCGTGAAGTCTTAGTAATAGGGTCCCGTTTTTACCCTTTAGGTACGGAACCCTAAAAAGGGACAGGATATAATGAAATAATCATTTATTAAAAGAAATAATTATTTATTATAAAAAATAACCGTTTAGAAGGAAATAAAAAACCGGCTAAGTGCGAGTCGGACTCGCGCACCGAGGGTTCCGTACAAACCTCAGCTTAAAGGTAAGCAGCTAAAAGACCTGAGTGTTTGATATGAATTTCAATTTAATACCTCTACGTGTTCATGAGGAAAGGGGTAGTAAGTTAAAAATTATTAAAAATATTTTTGTTAAATGATGTAACTAAAAATTTACGGCTTTCGCAATTTTTCCTTTATCTGTGTTATAAGACGTTGCTTCGTACGAAATTTCAAGATTCTGAGTTCACGGGAAGTACCCTGTAGGTTTTGATTCCCTTGCGAGCGTCAAAAATTTGCGGAAATTTGCGGCATAAACGGCGGTACCTTTTGATTGCGTTGGCTTAGAAGTTTGATTTTTTTGATATTATATATTCCAGCTTGATACCTCCACGCGTTCCTGAGAAAAAGGGTCTTGACAGACAGGCAGACGGACGGACGGACAACAAAGTGATCCTGTAAGGGTTCCGTTAGTTCCTTTCGAGGTACGGAACCCTAAAAATTAATTACATTTTATTTTTCTGGCCTTACTATCAGCGAACTCTTTTATAAGGTTATCGAAGTCGATGTTTTCAGCAATTTCCTTTTCAATTGACAAAGTTGCTATGTTTGTAAATCTAGATTGAGATATTGTTGATCGAAGATAGGTTTTTATCAGCTTCAGCTTTGAAAAACTCCTCTTCCCACTAGCAACCGTTACAGGTATAGTCAATAATATTCGCAACGCTATCCATACATTTGGATACAGACGTTCTTGTAAGTTGCAATCTTTGATGAAATTTAAAACAAAAATAGGAGTAACCACATTCTGATCAGTCAAAAAGGATATCAGACTTACGAGTTCATCACACAACATATTTATTTATTTATTTATATACACTTTATTGTACACCATAATAAACAAGAAAAAAAAAAGAAACTTAATACTAAAAACATAAAGAGGGGTGGAAGGAGTAAAGAGCACATTAAACAAAAGAGAAAGAATATGAGCATTCCGGCGAAGGCGAATTGGCAACCACTTGAGCTAGCTCTGTAACATACAACCATCTATTCGAATAATTGTTTTATACTTGCACCGATTTTATGAATGAGAATGAGCTGAGTTTGTTCCGCTTCGCTAAAAATAACACTAATTCTTTTTAACTAAAATGTTAAAAAGAGATGTTTTTGATGAGACAATGTGTTTCTCTATGATTGGGGATTCCCGGTAAAAATTATTTATTTATTAACACATACATTTGTTTTAACAGGTAAGACCCAAGCTAACTAAAGTAGTCATAAATTGCTTATAGTACAGTCCCAAGTAGCGGGTCTGGGTAGAATTAACTGTATGCAGTGCTCCGAAAGAAAAGATTGATGGGCTTATTACACTACACGGTATTCAGGGCCCTAAATACCGGGTCCCTCCACCATTCCGAGTCAATAAGGTCGATATTTTGGGAACCCTAACTCCCTAACATTTCTACACCACCCTAAAATAGCGTTAAGGGCCCTGAATACCGTGTAATGTAATAAGCCCTTGAATACTGCGTCCCATTTAAGTGTTGCCAATATAAAGATATTTTCGCTTAATTTAGGGAATTTACGAGTACCTAAGTGGACCTCGAACTATGAGCGATAGGCTACAAAGCTACCCTAACGCATGTGCATAACTCCAGCTTCCTCATATGTGGTAGAATAATTCTATCTATGCCAATAATATAGGCATAATAGCAGCAATCAAATTTCCGAGTCTTAATTTAGCTGCCACAAAAACTTCGTTAATATGAGTCGTTTAGTATGTGTTAGCTGGAGTGACATCACCCCAGCTTCCTCATTCAATACAGGCAAACCAGTGAGGTTAGGGTTTTGGACTATAGTCAAAAAAATAAGGCATAATAGCTGCACATGGAAGGAAAGAACTGAACGATAACACTTAAAAAGTGCTGAAACTATGATAAAAAAACGTGTGTGTTAGCTGAAGTGACGTCACCCCAGCTACCATCTCATATCTTCCGCACAAAAGAAGATATGATTATGTACTACAGCTCAAAAATTGAGGCAGATTAGCAGCCATTGGCAGCAAAATTTTCAAATCTCTGGTCAAAATACTCTATAAGTTATTAAATCAAAAATTATGTACTGATAAATGTCCTCGCAACGAACATCGTCAGCAGAGGCTGATTTATGATTTAACTCATTGGGGATGCTATCTGTTTCCGACAACTTTTGGACAGCTTTGTCTAAATTGTCATCCAGTGATATATGATTAATTGATGCTGGGATAGACTCAACTGTGCGATCAGCAACCTTCGTCCTACCCATAAGAATGAAACCGAATATTGTATTTATAGCTGTTGCGGTATGATTATTAATGTCGATCTTACCCGGCATAAGAATATGTGGAAAGATCTCCCCACCAATCAAAAGATCAATAGGACGACGCTGATGAAAATTTGAATCTGCTAGCTTGAGATTTCCTATATGAGGATAATCATTAATATTGACTGCATGTGTGGGCATGTCACCACAAATTTTGTCTAAGACAACCGCACAAATTTTGAAGGACGGTTCTGATTTCCCCAATGGGCGAAGTTCTGTATGAACTAAGCTGCCTGATTGGTTTGGAACGGTATCACCAATTCCCAACATAGGAAAATTCGACCTCACAAGAGGCAGGCCCAATCGCCTCACACAAGCAGTAGAAATGATATGGGCCTGACTACCCGGATCGATCAGGACCCTAACCTTCTCAAAAGTGTTATGTTTGTTCCTTACTTGCACTTCTGCTGTGGCAAGAAGAATAAAAGAATGAGATACGCTAGTGGAATGATTTGACAACGTCGTGGCAGGTGTGACGTGTGCCGATTCTTCAGGACTGACTACACCAGTCTGGTCCATGATAGCTACATGTACCTGTGACTGTGGCACATTTGGTACAGAAGTATTTGTTGACGTTGGAAAATGTAATAAGCTGTTATGACGCTCATGGTATGTTTTACATGACCGATCTGAAAAACAATTTGAAACGTTATGATATGGTCGCAGACAATTCAAACAAAGTTGAAGTTTCTTTACAATTTGTGACCTCTCTTGAGGTGTTTTAGAAATGAAATCCTTACAGTTGTAAATAGCATGCTTTTCTTTGCAAACTAAACAATCTGTTGTGTTGGGAGTTTGATTTAACAATAATGTTGAAGGTTTATTTGGTTGTGATTTATTTTTATTAAAATTTGAATTGTTGTTCCTTTTAATATTGTTATTACTGTTGTTATTAGTGCTTACCTGACGGTTGATATCTATTGATGCAATTGAGATATGTGAAAGAGATGAACGCTCTAATGCATTACATCTTTCTAACAAAAATGTTTTAAATTGACTAAATTGTGGGTAATCAGCACCGTTGCATGATAGTTCAAAAGCCTCATGTGACTGTTTATAATTTTTTGTTAAAAGAGAATGAAATAAAATGAAGTCCCAATTGGATGTAGGCAAACCCAAAGAATTTAACATCGAAAGATTCTCAACAAAACAATCGAAAAGGGTGCGCAGGCTCTGCACTGACTCGGTATTAATTTGTTTTAAATTACATATTTGCTCCCAACACAAAAATGCCAGATAACGCTCGTTGGTATATCTGTCCACAAGAGCTTGATATGCACTAATATAATTTGCTTCTGATATAGGGTAAGCTCGAATAAGATTAACTGGTTCTCCTGAAAGGGAAGTGACCAGGTATTGAAACTTTTCTACTAAATATCTGACCTAGTATGGACCAAAGTATTGAATAAGTCAATGTAACCCGGGAAGTCTTTAAATTGACCCGAGAAATTAGGTAATTGGATAGGTGGTAATTTTGTTAATTTCCTATGTTCACCTGATGATGAGGAAGCTAAAGGCATAACCTGATGATTGTTATCAGGCAAAAGCTTACGCTGAATTTCAAGGACTTCAAAATACATGTCATCTGCCTGCTCTTGATATGTTGTTTGTTTGAGAATACATTCCTCTCTACCAAGGCCCCTGTACTCACTCAGAAGCTTAATGACGAGAATCGTTGAATGCATCCATAAGGGATTCTAAACGCGAACACCATGTTTCGAAACGCGATAGAAGACTAGGATCTTTTAATGTATTGCGAGCGCAGTTGACAGCATCCGATAATCTCTTAAATGCTATATTACGCTTAGACTCATGATGAGATGCCATTGCTTCACTCATGTTGACTGGTTACGAATTTAAAACAATGTTAAAATAAAACTATAAAACGATAATGTTTATTGAAAAGAATTACCAAAACGAACCACTGTTTATTATTTGGTCTAATTTGACCGGACTACATAGGCAACCAGCCATACTGACGCTAACTTTTCGTGGCACAAAGGAATCTCGGTATGTCAAGAAAGATCACCCATCCACGGAACGACCTCGGGAAGCATTGCTTAAATCTTGAAGGTCGACTCGTGCGGCATTTAGCCATAATAACAAAAACTAAAATACAAAAAATACAACCGACTTCCTAATAAAAACACTACAAAGTGAAAAATAACTTAAATTTCGGCAGGCAGTGTCAAAAACGAAAAAAGAAACACCGACTTCCGTGGTTTTGATCCCATCAATCGACCAATCACAGACGAGGTGAAAGACGCGTTGTTGATTTCCGTCAATGTGATTGGTCGATTGATGGCGGTTGAACTCTTTGCCTTGACGAATTCACTTACGCAATTAGGCTGCAGGTCCGATCGGCGGGGGCTCTATCGGATGAATACAGCATGGAGTGTGGTTTGCGGCAGTGGGCATCACCTCTCCTCTGGTCTTTAGCCTATATGTTATGACCTTATCAGTGAGCTTAGCAGTACTCCTACGGGTTGTAAAGTGGATGGGGTTTGTGTAAATATAACATCAGTTATGCGGATGACATGGTACTGCTAGGCCGTTTGGTAGGGTTTACGAACTGCGAAAACTTGTTGCAATTTGTGAGGCATACGCGGCGGATCATGGACTGAGATATAACTCTAAGAAGAGCGAAGTTCTTGTCTACAAGAGTGGAAACTGGAAAAAGTGCTCCAGTCCATGTTCCGCCTATTATGCTTAATAGTGTGGCTCTGCGTGTAGTGACCAGCAGCCTTATTGCGTAATGAATTCGGCAAGGCAAATAAGCGCAAAGGTCTACACTGGGGCCTGGCCTCCAACCAAAACCAAAAACAAAAGTTACTGACATAGCCCGTAAGAATTGCGAAACTTAAGTGGCAGTGGGCAGGGCACATTGCTCGCAGAACGGATGACCGATGGGGCCAAAAAGTTCCAGAATGGCGACCGCGAACCGGAAGACGATGGTAGCCTCCCACTAGGTGGACCGATGACCTAAGGTTGCTGGATGCGAGATGCATGGGATCGGTCAATGTGGCGATGCCTGGGGAAGGCTAATGTCCAGCAGTGGACGTCTTTCGACTGATATGATGGTGGCGCGCTCCGTATCCTTGTAACGGCGCACGGTTGGCGTAGTGGTTGAGCGATTGACTGCTGCGCTGCGTGTCGCGGGTTCGATTCCCGCACGGAACAAATATTTGTATCACCTGCAGATAGTTGTTCCGGCTCTGGGTGTTGTGTGTATAAGTTTATGTTTGTAAACGCACCCACGATACAGTAAGAAATTCTTAGTGTGGGGCAATGTTTAAAAAAAAAAGAAAAGACATTGCGTGTATTCAAATATATGTGTATGTAAAAAAAGTACTAAGGCATAGCACGCACTGCGATTTTTTTTGCGCGCAAAGCTGCACGCATTGCGGAAAAAAAATCACGCTCAAATAGTACAAAAAATATATTTGAATACCTACATCATGAAGAAACCGGCATGTCCTACAACTTAAAATTCGAAGAAATGTGAAATCCATAAGATTACGGCCCATTCCCTCTCACAGAGAGGATGTGTCCCAGCAGTGGGAATATTAAAAGGCTGATGATGATGTAGATTCTGGCGAGTCTGTCGCTGCCCTGTGGATTCTGTAGATACAGTGTTTGAGAGTGGCGTTTTGAGGTTGGAAAGGAAACCGAGAAACTTTTATAAAAACCATTTATTTGCCTTAGGTACATAAACATCCATAAACCTATTTAAATTATCTACTATGTACAAACTAGAACAATATAAATTGTTGTCACAAGATAAAAAACACAAAAATCTTTGTTTAAAACATGGCAATAACTTAAAACTAGGACGTTTACAAATATATTTTACATTCCAATTCAATATTGTATCATTACTACAGTACGGAATTGTTTTAATGGACGCGGATGTTTGACCTCAATTTCCATACTGAGACTGCCCTGTGCCTCGGCAAGCACTGGGCAGGGAGCTCTGGCTGAATTTCCTTAGTAGAAAGTCATAATTCGATGTTTGGCTCTCGCCTATTTCCTCCTCCAATATTGGACAAATTTAAAAGGTATTCTATAAACTGGACAAAAAAGATATATATTATGCACCTATGTTTTTATTATTTAATTTATAATTGTCAAATTTGTACACTAGGCCTCTGTTGACAGCGCAATTTTGAGTATTATTTGAGGGTTCTAGTCACAGTCATAAATCTATCTATGATAACGCAAGTCCCTCCATCTGTATGAAAACCAAGCGTGCCACTTTTTCACACACAATTTAAAAACAAATTTACTTACCAATGAAAGAAAACATTTCCAATGCCTCGGTCAACTTTTTCTATACATTCTTTACAGCTCAATATAGATAGATAGATAGATAATAATGTGGTGGTTAGATAATATGGCATAATAGTACATTATGGTACAAGTGTGCAATGTTGGTGATTACCGCTGAGGCGCCATTGAGACCCGAGCCGTTAGGTGAGGGTCTTAAGAGAGCCGAGGACGGTAATCATCAATACACACGTGTATCATACGACGTTTTTCAACACACTTGTGAAGAAAATAATACTACTAGATCATTTTCAACAGTAAAAACGAGTTGTGATTTTTTTTTTCAATGGCGGGCAAAATTAATCAGTTTTCCTATGCGGCGCGCATTTAACAATGGCGATCGGCCATAGACTAAAAGAATGTTTCTTTTTTTTTGGCTTTTTGTGGATAGTGTTTTAGCCACGTACAAAATAGGGAATTCCAATTTTTCATTAATACAGAGCAAATAAAATTTATATTTGAGTGAAAGTTTAAATACGAAGTTGCATGAAATGAGCAAGCAATAGGTACATTAATTTATTTGTACTATTGAGCACGATCTTATTTGTATCGAAACTTTTTTAAGAACAAAGTTGTACTATTGAACACGATCTTTTTTGTATCGAAACTTTTTTAAGAACAAAGCAACTACACCAATAAAATTAAAAAAAACTCTATAACTCACTTGTGAATAATAGCAATGAAAAAGTCACAGTTTGATAACAAGTATCTTTATGTGCCTTATTGCAGTGAAATTAGAGCCACTTTATGAGCAAGTGTGTTGAAAAAGGCATTTTTCTAGATTTCGGTGGATTTCCGGTGCCGATAATGCTAAATGCAAAGCTCAGATTACGATCATTGATCTTAACTTTACTCCGTTTTTTTGGCAAGCGAAGTAGGTACATACAACCGCGTCATATAGTTGCTAGTGGACGTGTTAGTGGGTGTTAGTAATGCCGTATTGAGCTGTAAAGACTATACACCGTGAAATTTAAATGGTTGTTTTCCCGCAGCGAAATGGTTTTTTCTATGTAATACAATCGTTTCGTAGTTATGTAAAATATTAGAAACAAAAACTGGCATATTTAACATTGTGAAAAACTTAACTCGAAAGCGATCACGAACCAATAGTAATACCGCCCGATATCTACGGCCGAACGACAGCGGGGCGTTGACCCGGGTGTGTTGACACGGGTAAAATAGGCGCTGGCGGCTTCGTTTGTTGTTGCGCGCAGGCTAGTTTATGACGTATCACTACACGCGAGAGCTAATTTTACTTTGAAAATTTCTAAATCGGTCTTTTCTTTGTCGGCTTCGCGGCGATTTTTTGTATTGTTCCGTGCAAACTTTTTTATGACGTATCACTACGTGCGAGAGTTTATTTTGGTTTGAACATTATCTTGTGCATCGCTTTTCTATGCCGGTGGTGACGCGAGTAGTACCTAGTACCTACAAGTTACTATTGTTACTCACTTTTTCGAGTTGATGAATATTTTTTAAATTATTTTAAAACAAAAACATCGTTATTTTTTTACTTTAACTCTATGCTTCGAAAGTACTCCTTAAGGCAAGTCGTTCTGCCGCGGGAAAACAACCAATTAAATTTCACGGTGTAGAAAAAGTTGGCCGAGGCACTGGAAATGTTTTCTTTCAATGGTAAGTAAATTTGTTTTTAAATTGTGTGTGAAAAAGTGGCACGCTTGGTTTTCGTACAGATGGAGGGACTTGCGTTATCTATTTAAATTTATGTCTGTGGCCTAGAAGCGCTGACTCCAATTTTTTTTAATGAAAAAGCGTTCCTATGATTATTTGAATATGTATGTATTTAGAATCAACGACTGCACTATCTGACCCATTTTTTATTATATTTTTACTTAAACCGCTGATCGAAGTGGCAGCTTGCATGAGCCAGGTACAAGTTATGCACTGTAGTTTACAATGATTTCATGAAAAGAATATTTATTTATTTATTTTGAAACCAGTGTATTTATGTTCAGGAGCCAATGTGAAAATATCGAATAAAGAAAATATAAATTAATAGTATAGAAATCATCAAGAAAAACGTACGATAAAAATATGTTTAAACATAATTCGTATAAATATTGCCTCTTAAATTATAATATTATACAAAACTTAAACGTTAATCATAGTGTTCCAAATTAAAGTTTACTTTATTAAACAAAATTTTTCGTAATAAAATTTCAAAAACATGTTAGAAAAATGGTATCACTATGAAAGCAAAGACAAAAAGATAGCCTGCCAGCGACTTCAACGTCCTATCGAACAAAAAAAAAATTGAAAATCGAATAAGAACTGATCGTTATATCAATCGACAATTCTGTTGCTCTGTTATAAATAACAGGGTAGTTGACAAAAAATATTTATTTAGTCCGTCAGTTAGATAACGTAAAATATTGGACACGTATTTTTCTTTTGCCACGTAAACAAGAAATTACGACGATACAGTGCGTTGAAATATCGTGTGCCGTCACAGTGTGCTACACTTTATACTGACAAAGTGACGTCACAAGCCCCCACTCTGGAACTTTGATGCGCTTTATCTTTGTAAATTTGTATTTATTTGATAAAGCAAAAATACGGGTCCAATATTATTTGATAGTCTCACTGACGGGCGAAATAGAATTGTTATTTTTCTACCCAGGAAACATTCCTATTACACAAAATGCAATGAAAATGGAAAAAACAATTACTGCTCAGGCCAAGGACAGAAAAATTACTAAAAAAGGCCTAGACTATGTACAGTACATTTAGTATTGAATTACACTTAAAATTATATTTGTACTCTTTTCAATTACCAGATAGTCTTACAATGAAATTATTTAGACTTAACTAATTTAGTGCAATACAATAGAGCAACATTATTCAAAATGTGATCTTATTACGTTGTGATAAGTTTGAAAAAATTGTTTTTTCCTTTATTTATTAATTACTTTATTTCTGACATGCGATAAGTAATCGCTTCAAAAATTTTTTTGATTCAAAATGTGATCTTATTACGTTGAATTAAGATAGAAAATTAAATTATTTTCCTCCTTGATTTATTACTTACTTTATTTCTGACATGCGATAAGTAATCTCTCTAAAAATCTTTTGAATGCAAAATGTAATCTTATTACGTTGAATTAAGTTTTAAAATTAAATTATTTTCTTCCTTGATTTATTATCATTTACTTTATTTTTTATAACCAAAAAAACTTGTAATTTGGACATGTTTGCCGTAATTACAATTTCAAAATGATAATCATATTTTCTGTGCCTCATAAAATCTATTAAAAAAATATGCATAGTTAATCAAACAATATTCTTCACACACAAAATTAAAAACAAACTAAAAGCTGACTGTTATAATATTATTTTCAAATTTACGACAAAACCTTAAAAATATATTTATAAAAACTTAAAAGACATACAAACTTACATACATTCTAAAACTTTATATTCTCCATATTTTTTATCAATTATACTGCCACAAAATTATTCGTACATAATTATTATACTTACACTAGAATCACACTGTTTTTATTTACAAGACTATGACATAATATACTTAATTGAACCCATATTCTAAAATAATAAGCGTACTTACGACTTTATCGTATTTTACTATCTTAACACATCGTGGCACCGGATTATTACAAACACCGTCAATTTGTAATAAATCCTGCATAAATGAACAGTCGATATATTGTGAACAGAGATGATTTCAAATTCAATAAATCCCATCCAAATCCGACAGTTTACAATATATCCGTGTCTTAAAACGGAAAATGAGGCCGTGGATGACCAACAATGAACTGGCTATAAACAAAAAAATTACATGATAGCGAGCAATACCTGCCCACAACCGTATGGTGAGGCGAAAAAGTACTGGCCGCAAATAAACTGGGATAATAGGCAGGAGAAATAAGACTATATATCGGTGTCTTGTCGAGAAGAAAGCGTTTACAATCTCACGATCACGAGATTTATTATAAACTTACGGTGTTTGCAATAAACCGGTGACTAAGCCAAACTTTAGAAAAAATAAACAGATAAAATAACTGAATATTTTTCTAGACATCAAAATAGCATAATTTTGTTTTAAGGTCTAACTTTAGACCACGACTAATTGTAAATAAAAAGTAACAAAAACACATCAAAATCACACAACACCTTTAAAAAGTCCGGATTTCGGCTTTATAAAAAATCCAAAAAATAGTCCTTATTTATAGGAAGTTAAGGGATCTTGGTTTTAGCGCAGTCTTCCTCATGTATTGATGAGCTAACTGTGTGAGGTCCAATTGGTCTTGAGTCATGCCACATGCGAAGGTGTGCCATTTGTAGTTACCCTGTAAAGTTAATATTGAAATAAGCAATCTTATAGGGAAGTAAAAGAGGAGTTCGTGACTAAATAATAAAAGCCGCAACGGTCGATTTTCAAGGTTAAGCAATGTTTGCCGAGGTCGATCCGTGGATGGGTAACCATTTTAAAAATCGAGTTTCCTCCGCGCCTCGGCAAGTAAGTTGGTCCCGACTGTCATTTGAATATCTTTGACAGTCGGTAAGGGCAGTCAGAGCCCTGAGATCTGACACCAATCAGACCAAGAGTAACCGAGTTACCGAGTTACCGTTTACTGTTTAGAGTTAAGTAGGTTGAGAAGATCAGATAGGCAGTCACTTCATGCACGCATGGCCGTACGTCTTGTAGTCCGATGATGAAAAGGGTTAGGGGGAATCAAATTGTGCAGTTCCGTCGCACACTCCCCGAAATGTAACCGATAAAAAACCGACACGCTAGCAATCTGGCGTCGATGTTCGAGGCTGTCAAGCTGGCGAGGTGAGTTGAAACCAAGAAAGTTGGGAAACGGCTACGCAGATTGATAGGTATGTAAAATGTAGATTGTTCCTATCTACCTGATTGTTGTTATCTTCATCATCATCATCTGCCTAGCGTTTTCCCCAACTATATTGGGGTCGGCTTCCAGTCTTACCGGATTCAGCTAAGTACCAGTGTTTTACACGGAGCGACTGTCTATCTGACCTCCACAACCCAGTAACTGGGTAACACGGTACCCCTTGGCAAGACTGGTGTCAGATCTCAAGCTTCTGACTACCTGTAACGACTGTCAAAGATCTTGAAATGACAGCCGGGACCAACAGCTTAACGTTCTTTCCGAGGCACGGAGGAAACTCGGTATGTTGAAAATGGTCAACCATCCACTGACCGACCTCGTCAAGCGTTGCTTAACCTTGATGATCGACCCGTGCGGCTGTTATTATTTAGCCACGAGCTCTTCACTCAGTTCGTTTATCTATATGTAAGTAGTTATTAACCTGTCTGTTATGGTAGTGTTCCTTACCAATTGGTCCTGGCCAATTTGACTTAAGGTTACACTAGTCGAAAATTCTTCCATACAAACGTAGTCTAGGGATTATTCCACTGTTTGACGATGTACGTTCAAAATAAAAAGTGAAATCAATTTGTCTCATCATTATCTAGCCCTGTATGGAAGCAAAAAAGTAAAAAAAGAAAATATTTGAAAGTTATGAGCGTCGAAAGTTCCACATTTCGACACTAATTTTAACGCTTTTTTGGGCGCGTCTAAATACCATAAGAAGACGGAAAATTGCAAAACGGCCTACATACAGGGATAGATTAGTAGTTCAACAATGCAAATAATTTTATTTTGAACAGATAGATTTAGTCGTTTTTTCATGATATATAGACTGCCAAAGGTCTGTTTATAAAATTTCGCGCGCTCGGTTTCGTCCTAAATCATTATCCATTTCGCTACAAATTTGCAAAAGTATGTATTCGTACGCGAACTAGCATCCTACCGCTCATCACAGCATCTATCTCTTCCGCACGTGTTGTCGGTTGATATAAAGTGCATTTTAACCCCGCGCACAAAATAGTTCGTGCCGTCGACTAGTGTACCCTTAACATATGCTTTTAGACTTCATCATTTTAGACGTCCACTGCTGGACATAAGCCTCTCCCAAGCGTCAGCACATAGAACAGTCCAGTGCGTCTCGCATCGCTCCACCTAGACGCAACGCCTTCCGATCCGTGGTTGCCACTCCAGAGGACCATGGAGGACCTCAGTAGAATGCTCAATGACCACAGTAGAGCTTCCGAAAGAGTTGGTCTTAAAATGAACATGGACAAAACCATTGTGATGTTGAATGCCCATGTAACACCCACTCCTATCAAGTTCGGAGACTGTTACACTCGAAGTGTTCTCACTTCGAGAAAACGGCTTTTAGACAAGAAGTATATAATAGAAATAGCAATAATATTTATATCTAAACTACATTTTTGTATGCATTATTCTAGCTTTTTTGCATAGCTACGTTACGTGGCCTAGTCCTCATGAACCGTGAATATTCGAGGATAAAAACTATAACACTCAGTAATGTAGATTTAAATTTTTGAAACATAAGGCGTCACTTAGTGCCTTATTACAATAAGCTGTTTAACTAAATCCCAGGTTTAAACCTTGTTTAAACCGTACATTATAGAGGTTTAGGTCGGGGTTTTTAGTAAAACCACTTTTTGTTACGTGTCAAAAGAAAAAAATACGTGTCTAATAATTTTTACTTATCTAACAGACGGGCGAAAAACTAAAAGGCTGATGATGATATTAGCATCACAAATGGTGAAATAAGTTGGACAGTTGGACCTCTAAATTATCGCATAATTAATGTCACAAATTGTCAAGCACGCGTTATCTGCTGCTGTGATTGGTTGAGTGAATTTTCAACAGCCAATAACAGTTGATGACATGCTTGACAATTTGTCACATTAATTCTGCGATAATTTAGAGATGAGAAACTAGGTCTAACAATTGATGATTAAACGCGTTTTCCGAAATTTCAAACCATTGGTTAACCACTGGCTGAGTTACCTACGAATAAAAAATCTAGTCCTTACAGTGCTCCTCAATCTTATTGGCCGGGCTGAACAAGAACATAGCTTGTCGATGATGATAATCCGCCATTGTAGTCAAGTTCAGACCGGCCAAATAGGTTGGGATCACTGTATTGTGTTATGACGGAAATTTGTGTTTTGTCGGTCAGGTAGATTAATAAAAAATATTGGCCACGAATTTATTCTTTTACACGTAAACGTAAAGTGACGACGATATAATGCGTTGAAGTATGGTGTGACGTCACGCTGCTAGTATACTTTTTAGTGCCGTAGTGACGTCACAAGCTCCCACTCCTAAACTTTGATGCGCTTTAACTTTTTCATTTTTATTGATTTGGTAAAGCAAAAAATGAGTGTCCAATATTATTTGATATTGTCAGTGACAGACTAAATAGAAATATCATCTTTTTTTTTTTTTTTTGTTTGTGGTGGGTTTGCTCTTGACTCTAGTCTAGGTCATAGGTGACAGAGACAGAGTCGGCGATGGAGTGAGCTTAACCAGAAGAAGCCTGTTCCTGAACTTTGAAGAGATTCGGGTTGAATGCGTTCGAAAACACAGACCCAGGAAACAGGAGCAGTGGTGGCCCAGTGGTATCGGCCGCGACTTACAAGTTGTAGGTCGTGGGTTCGAGGCGCTTTACTTTGTGTAAATTATTTCATCACCACTGCTCTCAAAACGGTGAAGGGAAACATCGTGAGGAAACCGGCATTTCCTAGAACCAAAAATTCGAAGACATGTGACATCCACCAACCCGCACTGGGCCCGCGTGGTGGATTACGGCCCATTCCCTCTCACAGAGAGGAGGCATGTGTCCCAGCAGTGGGAACATTAATAGGCTGATGATGTGATGATGCGATGTGACCCAGGAAACATCACTATTATTTTGTCAGTACCACAATACTTACGAAAATTTCAATACAAATCAATACTTACTAATATAAAAGGCGACGATGGGTTCTCCTCCTTAATGTCTGACAGGTCTTCGAGTTTGTCGAACTTGATGGAGCGGACGGCGGACTTCTTAATTATTATAGGCTCGTTGCCCCGGCATATCTATAAGGGAATACGGTTTGGGTGCAATTTTATGTTCTTATGGCATTGCAGTAAGTTCTACTTTTGATTGATAAGAGTAATGTAACAATAAAAAAAGAGGGTTTTTTTTTTGTTAAATTTTATGAAACAAAAAAGCAATGTTAAACTAAATCGTGCAATAATAATGTGTGTGAATATTTTGCTTTTATCTTTACCATGCTTCTACTCTGCTACATTAAACATATACTACAGAACAAGATTATATATTTATGAATTAGTAAGTACCACAGATGCATTGTGCATGGTGTCAACTGTATATTATGTGTTCATATTATGCCATTCTTTAAAAGTGTGTAAAGATAATATAAATACTTTGAAATTAATTATGAAGGCTCGCTTCGATCTTTATAATCATTTGGACAAAAATTACTGTAAGTGTATAGGTATTGAATATAAAACGATTTTTTTTTTGAATTTTGTAAATGAATCCAAATTTGCAGTACAGTCAGCGACAAAAATAAAAACAATAATAGACTTTATGGCGTTAAAAATCGAATCGAAATAATCAGCGAATTTTGTAGCTAACTGTACCAAGGGTGAAAAAAAATCAAACCAAAAAGTAAATGTACAAAATACATTTATTGAAATAAAAAATGACATCGGATCTCTTTTGGATTGGATTGGAATACAAACAATATTGACAGATACACTAAACTACTCAATAAAAAAAGAAAAAACACATCGAAATACAAAAAAGAATGTTGCCATAATACAAAGAAACTACAGCTACAGAATAAATTAAAACATTTTTTTTTAAACATAAATAGTAACAAAAAACAATTTCTATAACAAGATATAAATAAATAAGTATTTTTTAAGAAGATTCAACACTGGCCTGTCAATATTGTGCGGGATTGGATTTGGCGGGAGAAATACAAAATGGAGGGAAAAAGGGTAAAGGATAATGTCATTTATTTATTTCAAATAAACTTTTTCTTAAGTAGCTGCCGATATAAAAAATGTTACAATTTAACAAAAAAAAAGAATGACTGTATAAATACAAATTCCACAACCTATGCGACAGCATTTTAGTTATTCGAATGATCGTTAAATTAAGTATAAAAAATGTTAATATTTTTAAAGGCAAAATACAAAGCAAAAATACTATAATCAATAGAATTTCTAAATAAATAAATACAGGGATAGGACAGGTGACCTACTAGGGTTTCGTTAGTAGATTGGAAATCTTGCCCTAAAATTGAAAACCCTAAAGTGACAGTCACTTTCTCAACAATTTCTCTCATACAGATTCCATATTAAAAAAAAAACATTATTTTGACATTTCATCATCAATATTGGAACTCTGCGTCCTAAATACTGTTGAAACATAATAGTTTGTACTTATTTGTTTTTTGTTACTAACAAGTATTTTTTTTTTACCTAAACAAATTAATACTTGAAAATTATTATAACTAGTAACACTTAAATAATTTGGTGCATGGTAAACTTGAGGTATACTTTTTGACGATTCCTACAACTATACTTTTTTAACTAGAGAATTAAGAAAAATATATTAAATAATTAGAAAAAAAAACGAATAATTCATTTGATGAAAACCTCATCTTTGGTACCTTATTTTCTAATACCGTTTGACGTTTACATTAGTTTGGTGCAAAACCTACCTAAGAATTCGAGAAAATAAAATTAGAAATATTTACAACCGAGTAACACGATAAAAAAAAGAATATTCTTTTAAATTCGATATATATCGTTTTAAAACTTGCATTATTTTATAAGTTAGTCATGATTTTTAAGGTTTATCCCAGTATTTACGCAGCATGGAATTTTCGCAAACTTAATAAGACAAATTGACAAACGTGCGTTAATTGGTTGAACGAATTTTCAACAGCTGACCGCATTAATTAACTTGTGCATTACGCGTTTTTCCAAAAAAAAAACGGAGTTTAGTTTTATAACGATTCACATCGATCGCAATAAATTATTTTACCGAGAATTTAATTAAAATTGATCAACGATTTGCGCCTTGATTTTTTTATTAGTAATTCATCACAATATTATCGCGTAATTGTATGTTAGTTTATTAGTCGTATAATGATAAGTTTATTTTTTTTGTGGGCTACCAGTATGGAAATACCAAAATGTTACTTAAAAAAAACATTTATAATGAAATTATAAAGTTTGTGGTTTATCGAGTATACTTGAAAAAAAAAGCTTAGTTTTAACATAGAGATTGGACAGTGCAATGAGGTGATAAATTTTAAAGATTTTCTTCTGTGTAGGAAGAGACAATGCGACTGTGCGGCCAATATGCGACACTTTTCTGTAGATCATAGTGATGAAAGTGACGTAGACCTGTGACGTAGGTTCTAGAAAAGATAACTACTGACCCCACCGTCGCGTTTTCTCTCCCAAACTTCTCTGATGGTATTGACTTGATAGAATAATGTTTAGGATGCTTTTCCACCAAAAAATGTGCGAGATAGTAAGACTGCGCAAAGATGCGTAGCGAAGCTGTGAAACGAACGCTAACGCCGATAGTTCAAACTAATAAAAGTCACCGGGCTTCGTCAAGAATTCCTGTGTCTACGGACGAACTGTGTACAACGCCACGGAGCTGAACTAGAAAAAAATCTAGTCTACGCTAGACAAGATTCGTGCCTAGGTCCGACAAAATCCTTGTCGTGTACACGATCAATTGGTCATGTGTGACACGAATTTTTGTGTAGGCCTCATAGAAATATTAGAACTATATCTATGGTATGCCTGATGTATTTTTTTGCGAGTACAAACGGCCTAAGCCTAGCTAAGAATATAAAGTGATCCCGTACCTCGATCATCTTCGGGTGAAAAGCACTTCAAGTCCACTGCTCTATGATTATAAAAATTGTTTCGATCTGTCTATGAATCTAAACATTTTATTACTTCCTCTAGTGACCCACATGATGACTTAGTTAAGCGTGTCTTTTTACTTATTTTATCACTATTATTCACAGTCCGTAACTTATTGTCTTGTGATATTTTGTTAGCCGTCTTTATGAACAAATTCTATTACAGACACAAGTTTTTTTTTTGTATAATACGTGTCTTGATTGGATTGTCATACAACTTGTGTTAAAATCTTCAATATAGAAACAATTTTTTTTATATATTCTTTGCAATGTGATGGCAGTAATTTGCTGACCTTTTTCAAAGAAGAAGTTTATATCATTCGATCAAGAGATTTTGCCCTTCAGTTATTTTCATAATTCAAAATTGATTCTCATAATTATGAAATCAAATGAGAAGGGAAACCTCCTTAATTTATTACCAAAATGATGTAAAAGGAACTCTTATAGATGTTTTTTATCAATATAATTTCTCGTCGACTGTTATTTTAATAATTATCAAATATATTATATCAATTGATATAAATAAATTGGTCAAATAACAAAATACCACAAGACCTACCTAACTCAATAAGCGTATACCCTACATATTAGTAAACATATAATAGTCACTCAACCCATCCTCTTGCCCGTTATCCTTGTCAACAGTCCACCATTGGTTCTCTTTCGAATACTCATTCTTATTCAATATCTTATTGGTTAAAATCTCATCAATGCGTGATGTAGAAGGCTTCTGATTGGTTACTTTGTAGATATGGTCTGCTAAGGCGTTCGCTAAGACTTGTTTTGGCGCGATTAACGTGTCACAGGCTAATTCGTTCCCCGTTGTAATAGTTCGTAACCTATCCGCGTTTAATCGACTAAAACTTGGATTTTCGCAGTTCGTTAAGTCCCTAAAAGGAGTGATTTCTGTCATCTGTGTTCCGTATTCAGGGTATATGATCTCAGTGGGTCCTAAGGTGTTAGGTTCAGGATTAGTAAGGAGTATAGACCTGTGTTGTACCTTAGTTTTCTCTGTGATGACGGCTTCTATGTCGATTTCTTCGTATTTGCTGGTGTCTGGCGTGTTTTCGGGGCTTATAAGGGAGTGGAGGCTGGTAGATTCTTCTAGGAGAGAATGCTTGACGATCGAAGGTGGTGAGAACATTACTGAGCTATCTCCGGCTAAGGTTTTGCTCTGGAACAATGGTGAGAAGGTTTTTGTTAGTGTCATGATGATTCCGATGAGTTATTGTATGTGTTAGGCGCAAGGACTGAAAACGCTTATTGAGCGAAAAAACTAGCTCAGAACGTGTTGTGGCTTCTTTCAAATGGTACTTGTAAAACCGGCTACAACGGCAATTTGCATATTTTTCGTCACGGGTGTAATTTTCATGGCTTTTGGGGTCACTATTAACGAATATGGAATCGAAACCAATTTCCAAGATCACGCAAACATGAATTTGTTAAGTTTTCGTCATGGGTGTAATTTTCAAGGTTTTTGGGGTCGCTACTAACGAATATGGGTCAAAACCAAAATCCAAGATGACGCCGACGAAAAACTGACAACTTCGTCACAGGTGTCATTTTCATGGTTTTTGGGTTCGCTAGTAACGAATAACCAAAATCCAAGATGGTGCCGTGCAGTTAATTGACTACTAATGTATCTTACCGGCGTCTCGATGTAGGACACGTCGGGCACCCTGCTCTGCTCGTGCGCGTGCGAGTGCGAGTGCGGAGTGCTAGTGACGGCGCCCCACGAGTGCGCCAGCGCCTTGCGCGCTCGCTTGTGCGCGCCCGGCAGGTTCTCCTTGCCGGGCTCCGAGCGGCGTTTGAGGCTGCCTATGCCGGAGTCATTTATCTGTGGGAGGATACAAACAGATAAGTATAATGTGGGATATAAGTTACCTTAAGCAGGGAGATATGCGCTTTCAACCATCCAAGAGGATCCAACAGGGAGTCCGTTGCCTGAACAGTGAAAGGCCCGAGACAGCGGCGCGTCGTGTTCCTCGCGCGCTGCTCTAGAGGAATTGCGGCCGTAGACGGCCTTGGATGGTGATGCCTTACCTTCACAACTCAGTAAATAACAGTAACTGGATAACACGAAACCCCTTGGCAAGACTGGTATTAGATATCCTGGCTTCTGGCTATCCGTAACGACCTCCTCCACCTAAGTTTAACGGCGATAATTTCCTCCAGTCGACTCAGCTTGCCTCGTTGCAATTGACAGTTATAGCTTGTTATTTATCGGGCGATATTTTTTTTTTCGTCGTGTGGCTCGTGTGGAATGGCAGAAGTTTCCTTCATTAGCCGGGTGGAGTGGAGGAATTTACCATTAGTCGGGTGGAGTGGAGGAAGTTTACTTCAGTATTCGAGTTGAGTGGAGAAAGTTTCATCCACTAGGCGAGTGGACTGGGGGATACAACTTTCAGTCGACTGGAGTGGAGGGAGTTTACTCCAGTATAACCTCACCTGTACAGTATTATTGTCCTGCTCCGCCGTAGACGACAGCAGCGAATCGTTCAGCTGCACCGTACTGTCAGAGTTCTCTCTCTTCATCATCATAGTGATATCTTCTACTAGTAACCCTGGACTGGATGGTTCGTATTTCAAGCCGGATTTCTTGCCGATTTCCGCCATTGCGATCTTGAAGGGTGTTGGGGTTCTGTAAAGGAGAGGTAAAATAAAAATAAATTAAAAATATTAGCTTCTGCCCGCGGCTTCAACCGAGTTTATTGGAATAAAAAGTATCACATCACATCATCCGCCTATTAATGTTCCCACTGCTGGGACACAGACCTCCTCTCTGTGAGAGGGAATGAGCCGTAATCCACCACGCGGGCCCAGTGCGGGTTGGTGGATGTCACATGTTTTCGAATGTTTGGTTCTAGGACATGCCGGTTTCCTCACGATGTTTTCCTTCACCGTTTTGAGAGCAGTGGTGATGAAATAATTTACACAAAGTAAAGCGCCTACCTGGGCTCGAACCCACGACCCACAACTTGTAAGTCGCGGCCGATACCACTGGGCCACCACTGCTCTAATGTATACTATGTATAAAAAGTATAATATGTGTTAATCCAGGTTATAAATCCATCCGAGAAATTTAATCCAAATCAAATCCGTACAGCTTTTAAGCGTGAAAGCGTAATAAACCAACTCACTAGGGATGGGTCCGATATATCAAAAGTTCAAAACGTAACTTATATCGGATATGAGGTTCGATATCAAATCATATCGATATCCATATCAAAATAACCGATATCACAAAAACTGTATGTATCGAATCAAAACCACTTGCGACGAACGAACGACTAAAACAAAACTGAAAACCGTAACAATGCAAAAACGTACGAACAAAACGCAAACTTCACAACCGAATAGGAACCATATCCCTGTACTACTGATATCGATATCTGAAAACCGTTTTCGATATCGATATGAAAACTGTATGTCGGTTACATAACCGTTTGCGCATAAAACCGAAAAAGCCCATCTCTACAACTCACATTTATAATATTAGTATAGATTAAAGCAGACTGCGTTCCTTGCGAAGTATGTGTGGTGTAACTTTAAATGATAGATTGAGGAATAATGTAGTAAGATAAAGTAGTGGTTTAAGAGAAGATGTAGTGACTAAAATTGAAAAGAGTATGTTAAGATGGTTTGGCCATGTTGAGAGGATGAATGAAAGGCAGACGTGACCGGAAACGCCGGGAGGGGACGCCCTAGAAAGACATACATAGACCTTATAGGTAATGTTCTTCAGAAAGGCCAAGTGCGCAGTACTCATAACCGGCGTGTGTGTATGACTTGATGTATGAATGTAAGTAAGAAGTATGTAAGGATCGTAGCATGTAGCGTTCTGTAGTTTCTGCCTACCCCCATAGGAAAAAGGCGTGAGTTTATGTATGTATGTAAGCAGACTGAAAAATGAATAAAATGTTAATCGACGAAGAAAGACTGGAACAGAAAAATATGTTTTATTTATCCGGAAAGTCACAAAACCATTTAAAAAAAACTCATTATAAGTTGAATTATTCTGTATTTAAAGGTCCATAAAAAAGCCAGTGATGACTAAAATAAAAGTTTGCCTCTAATCTCGATAGATGGCGTTGACATCGAATTAGAAGTCGCTAAAGTTTGGTTCTTCCGAAGAGTGTATTAGTCGAAATATGACATACAGTGTTTAAATTTTTATAAACCAATATATATTTTCTGTAATTTTTGAATAGTTGACCATTTGTTCGACTTGAGTTGAGATATAATTATTATACTTGCCCCTAATTCTAGTTGGCTGCAGCGGTTTATTTGAGTGTTGGTTTATATTAGTTTAACTAGCTGTCCCACGCGGCTTCGCTCCCTTCAACTGGCTACCTACCAACCCTACCCTACCAACATGATTGTTGCGTGACTTAAATAATTACTCGTAGGTGGTGTGAAAACCATAAGGTCTAGGATCCCGCTCTGTGTTCTTACATACCTACATCAACGGCGGCTCGCCGCAAACTAAACCGCCCATGAAACGCGTATAAGATGAAGGCCAGCCGCCGCGGTTGAAATTTTGTTGCGGTTAAGTGCGTACTATCACAAGCGATTGCATATTGAAATGGAAAAGGTTAGTCACCCCCGCGGATAATGGCTAGTACGTAAGGGGGCTAAGGTTCTTGGTTATGTTTTGGATTTTGGAGCAGGGATGATATGGATATGAAATTTCGGATGTACAACACTGTCTCTTAAAAAAAAAACTTTTTTTTTCTTTAAAAAAAAAACGTTGCCCCACACTAGGAATTTCTCCTGTGTCGTAGGTTCGTTTAGTTGTTGATGCTTTTTTGTCACACCGCATCTGAGTGCCAAAATGACGTCATCAACGCCAAGCGTCAAGTTAATGTGACCGCGTTGTAGATACGGATTTTGAACGGTTATGGATATGAAATTCTTTCGGATTATCCGTTAGTTTCGGTTACGGATATTGGATTTTTATAATAAACAAACTCGCAAGTGACGCGAGCGTTTAGTTTTTCGGCTCGGCCGGGCAGCAAAACCTTTCATAACGTGTCTCATTTAGACTCCGCCCCTATCAGAAATTTTCCGAAGTTTTATATCGGATTCGGTTACGGTTACAGATAGATTTTTATCACGGAAATCCGATAGTTTCGGTTACGATTATGGAGCTCCTTAAGAGCCCCTACAAGTTCCACGAGCTAAAAACAGAAAACAGCTACTTTTTCTAATAACTACAAGATATATGATAAATCTTTTAATTTAAATTTTTGCGTCACAAAGTTATCTAGTAAATTAATGTACATTACATATTTTTGATAACTGCTCAGTTAAAATTGGAAAAATTAAATTCCTAACACACGTTTTTACGTAATCCCGAAACACTAGGTTTTTCAATTGCTTTTTTAGCTTACTGGTGGCGAATAACAATCTGCAAAAAATGGTGTGGACTGGGCATATAGTATACTAGTAAGCCACCAATTTTGTTTTTTAAAGTTGATTGTATTTGTACTCAAAAAAAATATTGTCCACGCGGAAAAAAGGCAATTTTATCATGTGCGAAAGCGTCGCCTACGTGTAAGAATATGTTGAATATAAAAATAACTGGTAAATAATTTGCAATTTGAGGTGTTTATCAATCGAATCCAATTTTTATATTTTATTTTTGAGTACTTATTTTATTTTAATAAATTGTCTAAATATTGCCTTACTAAAATAAATTGTCTAAATATCTATACTAATATTATAAAGAGGAAATATTTTTTGTTTGTTTGTTTGTACCGAATAGGCTCCGAAACTACTGGACCGATTTGAAAAATTCTTTAACCAATAGAAAGCTACATTATTCCTGAGTGTCATAGACTATTTTTTTATTCCGAAAATGGGTCCTGTGGGTGGTCCACGGGAGCGAAGCCGCGGGCAACAGCTAGTTGCCTTATAAACCGTTGCGCTCGCGCGTGGTATTCAGTCAGTTTCGCTCAAGGGCTTGTAGACGACGGACCTGTGTCGTTTTTATTTTTGTCATTATATTTTTTAACATATATTTTGTAGTTATTGAGAAATTTTCGCTGAAAAAGTAGCTGTTTTCTGTTTTTGGCTCGTGAAACGGGGCTCTTAACATCTCTGATTTGAAATTAAGAACATACTAACTTTCAAATAGATACTGTTAAAGTTCATTAATAATTAGTTGGCGACTAAATTGGGGATTGGGACTATTAGACACGCATCGATCGACAATCTATTGAACACGTAATTATAACGATAACGATATCTTGCAAAAACACCCCAATTCAAAACACCCATAACTTTTGAAAAGCTGAACCGATTTTCATCAAACTTAGCTTAGAACACTCTCGATAAAGTCACCTTTCTAATAAAAAACCGGCCAAGTGCGAGTCGGACTCGCGCACGAAGGGTTCATTATCGCAAAAAACGGCAAAAAAATCAAGTTTGTAGTATGGGAGCCCCACTTAAATATTTATTTTGTTCTGTTTTTAGTATTTGTTGTTATAGCGGCAACAGAAATACATCATCTGTGAAAATTTCAGCTGTCTAGCTATCACGGTTCATGAGATACAGCCTGGTGACAGACGGACAGACAGACAGACGGACGGATCGCGGAGTCTTAGTAATAGGGTCCCGTTTTTACCCTCTGGGTACGGAACCCTAAAAACTATGAAATCAAAATCGGTTCATCCGTTTAGGAACTATGATGCCACAGACAGATACACAAACACACATGTACACACGTAAATCTTATAAGACCTCACTTTTTCTGTCGAGGGTTAAAAAGCTAGTGACTTACTTGGGAGTATTACTCTTCAAGGTATTGGGACCGCCGGGTGTCACGTGGTTCACAGGCGTCGGCGTCTGGAGCAGCGGACTTGCACTCCACTCCTGAAATGAAAATTCATATTTAAAACATATTATGGTGAATGGTGATGCAAGAAATTTTTGAACATTAAAGGAGGAGGCTAGTTATAATTAAATAATTTTGTAATAATTTCGTAAAATTTATTACAAAATTTCCTCTTTCAGTGCATTTTTAAATAATGGTAGCTTTTGTCTGCACCTGCAACTTCACAAGCATATAAAACGTATTATCGCAAGAACAAGTGATAGGCAGGAAAGTTTTGAAGTATTGTTGGACCTGCTGAAGACTGTACCAATATATTTGTATCGTATAAACTTAATTTCTTTTAGTATTATATAGCTGGACGGC
The DNA here is from genome assembly GCA_948252205.1 of Orthosia incerta. Taxonomy (NCBI): domain Eukaryota; kingdom Metazoa; phylum Arthropoda; class Insecta; order Lepidoptera; family Noctuidae; genus Orthosia; species Orthosia incerta. Next base: position 13,261,789 of record OX411764.1, on the reverse strand, counting down.
ACGTGTACCTATGTGTCGTTCGTTGAATTGTGTGTGCCCTGGTAGATGAGTGTGTCATGCTATCTCTAATTTCTCTCTGATGGTGGCACATGTGTTGGATCATTTGGTTCCCTTCATTATAGTTGAGCTGAGTGGTGCCGATCCATGCGTCATGTTCGTGAACGGGCGTCATCAAAAAAATACGTGATGTATTTTTTTTAAAAAGAATAATGTAACCAAAAACTTGTAATTAAAACTAATGGAAAAGAGTGTCCATGAAGTTTCTTGCAAATTCATCTCCATTGAGACCTACTGACGCTTGCGAATTTGCAACTAGAATCATCTTTTTATTTTTTTTTGTTTGACAATTCAAAAGTGCCTATAAGGTTTATTTGAAATAAACTATTTGATTTTGGATTTTTGATCATTCCAAAGGATCATACTACGGGATTAAAAAAGTATTCTATGCCACCTGCTACCCTAATCCTAACATACTCCTTTTTAAGAGCTTAGCTAGTCCTGCAATCCTTTTTGGAGCCTACCGCGTTGTTTGGGACCCACTGTGTGTTTACTACAGCTTCAACTCATATTTCATATTAATTAAGAGTAAATCAGTCACTCTAGATTCTGAATTTCAGGTAATGCAGTGGTTGGGTGTAGTGTGGCGGGCTTGTATAATGTATCTTACCTTAGTAGCGTGTCTGAGAGGTGTAGTGTCTAGCGCAGAGAAGGAGAGGGCAGCCGGAGAGTTCAGAAACTGCGACGGACTGAAGGGAAGCGCCTTGATGGGAGTCAGGCCTGACTCGCGGCACTCGAACGCCTTTGATAGAGTGTCGGTCCATGCCTGGAAATTAAGTAATTCATTGGTTAGTGAATTTTTTGGAAAAACAACATGGCATATTGTTCTATCTAGGGGCTGCAATGAAAATAAATTATTCTTTTTCAATCGTACTAAGAGATTCCTGTATGCTTTCTCTATTATTCGAAATTCTATCAGCGAAAACTAGTATCAAAAATTCTAAAATGTAGGTATGAGATTAACACATGGTCAATTCTAAGCATTTTGCACTTTTAACAATCCCTAATACGATGTCAATTTGTCAAAAGCCCAGTTGTTATGGATACAAATAATGGTATAACTAAAAATATAATTGTAAAAAACAAAAATATTCAACTTGAACATTCTAAATTCAAACATAATAAAACAAAAGACAGTTGTTTCACATTAGCATTGATAGTTTGTCTTCAGTTGCAATGGAATTTGAACATTGAAGGTTCTAAAATCATAATTTGAAGATTCTAAATTCAAACATAATTTGTACATTGAAGATTATAAATTAAAATATGGTGAAAAACAAAACAGACACGATACTATAACTCACATTAGTGTTGGGAGTGATGGTGTTTATCTTCTTAGGTTTCCTTCTCAGTATCGGAGGCGGACTGCTAGCTTCTAACACCTTCTTCTTAGGAGATGTGTAGACTGAGGGGACTTCGATCTCTCTGGATGACTCGGCTTGCACTGAGTAGGTAACTGTAATGGTGAAAGAGGATGAATTAATTTTTAGGAAATATAACATACGTCTGTCAATCAATCTACCGACCTTTTCTCAACAATGTTGAGGTCAGCTCCCAGTCACTGGGTGACTAAGATATCCCTGGGCAAACCTGGTGGCAGATTGCCTGGGTTCTAATAAGTACCCATAACAAATGTCAAAGATATCTTAAAACATTATTTATATCTCTAAAAAAGATTCGTACCAGCATCTTGATTGCTCTCATTCCCTGCCGTGGAGTGGCTCAAGTAATTTCTGAGAGGTGAGTTCGTTGGTAGCGTGTCTATGTTCACGAATCTGAAAATTAAATGATGATATTTATTAATAAAATATATTGTTTAGTGGGTAGATATCACTTCCTTTTTCATAGATTCTTAAAATACTTTTGATAGTCTAGTCTAGGGGATTATATCATAATATTGAGCTTAAAGAGATTCCTCGCTGGGGTTATTTCAAAATAATTGGCTGTTTCATAATGGTTGACTGAATAATATTATTCAAGGAGATTGTGGGCAATACTTACCTTTGACAGAGAATACGAAATATACAAAGAAAAAGTATTCATACAAATGCATTATTGACTAGTGTATCCAAGAACTTAATTTTAGCGGCCTCCAATCCCCCTCTATCTTGAGACTTTGGACAAGACTGTTGCTGTATGTTGTTCAACGATTTCTTTAGTAAGTTCAAGAAGTGTAGGACATGCTTTGAAGGAAGTTGACTTGGTCTAACATGCTTGTAGACCGTTCTAGACCTTACTAAGAATGAGTTAATGTTCATTTTACTCACTTGAAAGGTGCATCCACAATCTCAATTTCAGCGGCCTCCAATCCCCCTCTATCAGGGGACTTTGGAGCTTGTTGCTGAATGTTATTCAACTGTTCCTTTAGTAAGTTTCTGAAGTGCAGGACATGCTTTGAAGGAGGCTGGCTTGTGTTCGAGGAGTTACTTTGCGTTGATTCATTGAAGGGATCTGACCATTGCTGTGAAAAGATTTTTGTTTGTGATAGGAATTATACCATGTAATTTAAGGGATTTTGTGGTCTTCATTGGTTGCTTTTCTCCACTCACTGCTGTAAATAGGCTTTCTTAATATTGCATTTTCGTCTTATATTCAAATTCTGATGAATTAGTTAGTCTGGTCCTAGGATTATAATGAAATTCTTCTCCCTAAATAATAACACAGTTTTGTATCTCAGACAATAAAGTTGTATGTTACAAAAACAACTCGGGACAGGCCAACAGCACTGTACAACTTAGCGTTGACAATCTACAAGAAAACGGATCAATGTATGTGTGTGACACATCTGAACGTTAAGTCACGTGGTCAGATCATACAAATAGAAGGCATTAAGGTTACACTAGTCAAAGGCACGAACGGCAGGGTCAAAATGCATTTTATATCCACCGACAACACGTGCGGAAGAGATTGATGCTGTGATGAACAGAAGGAAGCAAGTTCGCGTACGAATACACACTTTTGCAGATTTGTAGCGAAATGGATAATGATTTAGGACGAAACCGAGTGCGTGAAATTTTGTAAACAGACCTTTGGGCGTCTGGATATCATGAAAAAACGACTAAATGTATCTCTTCAAAATAAAATTATTTGCATTGTTGAACTACTAATCTATCCCTGTATGGTGACCGTTTTGCAATTTTCCGTCTTCTTATGGTATTTATTCGCGCCCAAAAATGCGTTAAAATTAGTGTCGAAATGTGGAACTGTCGACGCTCATAACTTTCAAATATTTACTTTTTTCACTTTTTCGTTTCCATACAGGGCTAGATAATGATGAGACAAATTGATATCAATTTTTATTTTGAACGTACATTGTCAAACAGTGAAATAATCCCTAGACTACGTTTGTATGGAAGAATTTTCGACTAGTGTAACCTTAACGATTGTAGAAAGAGATTCGATACAAAACATTTGTTAGTTGGCTTTAGTTATTGAACGATCTTGTTCCTGCTTCAGTATTAATAAGGTGCCCTTTATATTTAAAAATATTATTTTGATACAAAATCTTATCGTTATTTACCTTGTGTGAGTTACATAAGTATCTATTAAGCTTAAAGCACACATAACTACAAAAAAGCCCATTCAATTTAGTGAAATTATTTTGATGATTACATTGAGATGGTGTTTAATACAGAGTGGAGTGAAAAATGGAGCAAAATAAACAAAACATGGCAAATTAATATTGAAAGGTTTCAATCACAGATATAAATCTAACTAGACAACGCGATTGTACGAGTATGTACTTCGCGTGTCAAAAAACGGTGTAAAATTACGATCAATGATCGAACTTTGAGCTTTTTATTCAGCATTATCGGCACCGGCAATCCGCCGAAAACTAGAAAAGTGCCAAATTATGCCATATTGAGCTGTAAAAACTGTATGTTTCAATGGTAAGCAAATTTGTTTTTAAATTGTGTGTGAAAAAGTGGCACGCTTGGTTTTCATACAGATGGAGGGACTTGCGTTATCTAGTTAAGATTTATGTCGGTGGTTTCAATGTATGTGTTGACTCGAACATTTTCAATATAACTTTTCTTAAGATGAAGTTTTCGTTTATCAAAAGTATAGTCTAATTTGAGCAAGCATAGGGATTAATGCTCTTTCCTTCACTGTATGAGAAGAGGCCTTTGACCTGCAGTGGGACAGTACAGACTGGTATTATCTATACTAATATTATAAAGCTGAAGAGTTTGAACGCGCTAATCTCAGGAACTTACTGGTTGGAATTGAAAAATTATTTTTATGTTGGATAGTCAATTATCGAGAGGAGCTCGTGGCTAAATAATAACAGCCGCACGGGTTGATCATCAAGGTTAAGCAACGCTTGACGAGGTCAGTCCGTGGATGGGTGACCATTTCAACATACCGAGTTTCCTCCGTACCTCGGAAAGCACGTTAAGCCGTTGGTCCCGGCTGTCATTTGAAGATCTTTGACAGTCGTTACGGGTAGTCAGAAGCTTGGGATCTGACACCAGTCTTGCCAAGGGGTACCGTGTTACCCAGTTACTGGGTTGTAGAGGTCAGATAGGCAGTCGCTCCATGTAAAACACTGGTACTCAGCTGAATCTGGTGAGACTGGAAGCCGACCCCAATATAGTTGGGAAAAGGCTAGGCAGAAGAAGATAGTCAATTTATCGAGGAAGGTTATAGGCTATATAACATCACGCTACGACCAATAGGAGCCGAGCATAAATGAAAAAGGTTGCAAAAAAGGTCGCAACATTCATATACGTAGGGTAGGTAGGTAGCCAGTTGACGGGAGCGAAGCCGCGTGGGACAGCTAGTTATAATAGTCCAACTAGCAGATGCAATAATTACGGTCAACATATACATCTGACAGGCAAAGATATGACTTTCAAGGTTGTTCCAAAACCGTGCTTCATGTAAAGTGTGGTTGTTACAGCCATATCTTGCCTTATGGTGTCGATTTGGTTGGTAACTCTTAACAATTTAATCACAATAGTTGATATGAGAACCTTTTTGTTTGCAGGATAACCGTGGTCGTAAGCCATCTACCGTAATAAAACAATACCAGTGGTGTCTTCCAACCCATACAAAGAAACCGTGCCGACGTTCTATACTGATTATTTTTTGTACATCGATCGCGTTCGGTCCCGTTCCGTTCCGTTCCACGGATATAGATGGTGATCTATCTATTGTCGTGGAACGGAACCGAACGTGATCGATTTACAAAAAATAATCGGTATAATCAGATGAAAAACGCTAGTTACGTGGCACGGTTTCTTTGTATGGGATGAGGCATCTGTATGCTAGTATTATATTATCTGTGACAATACATTCTTTAAAATGGCTTACGACCACGGTTATCTACCGTGGTCAAATTCAGATGAGAATATTTTCTTGTTTCATACTTTTAAGAGCGTGATTTTCCAGTAGTCGGGTTTTAGTTTTTACCCGACTACGGCGAAGCAAAATGGAGGGTTATGTTTTTTTAAACTTATTTTTTCTCTCAAAGATATCATTTTTAATTTTTATATGTACCCATTACGAACGAAATCAATTAATTTGCATATTGATTTAATTTTCCTTTTTGCAGATTTTTATCATATTAAGTGTTATTTTTACCAACCAAATCGACGAAAAAACAAACAAAACAAAGCGACTAACATCATTATAGGCGACCTGCACCTTCTCGGCTACACTAGTGTCGCACAAGTCTCTGCCCGGCTTTACCCGCGTTTGTTTGCGACGGAGCGACTCGAAGCTGTCCAGGAGATCCGGCTCGTACTTGCGACGCATCGTAGAGTTCCAGTGGTTCTTTATTGCGTTGTCGGTCCTGGAATTGAGAAGTTTTCGGTTTGATATTGTGTTTTTGGTAAGAAATAAAATATTTATAATCTGTGAAATTAAAACTTACTACAAGATTCCTTTTCGGCCAGTTACGGCCAAAAAAAATTTGGTTTGGGCCGGAGGAAACTGGCGTTGAGCTAATAGACGTTATGGAAAAAATTACTGCATCTTTCAATTTAATACTTTAACAGTCAGTAGGTCGCAGCCTAAAATTTGGGAAAATATTCGCAACAATAAAATAAAATTTAAATAAACTTCAAAAAGCTATGAAATTTGACGTATCGGATACCTCACACCACACTAGCGCCTCTAGCGGCGAATTCATACGCAGTTACCCCCATTGGCTCCACAGAGTTCAGAGTCAGTCTACTAGTAACGGGTCTATCAGAAAGGTTAAGAGAATATGGTGAGTATGCTTACCTGCCGGGCAATAATTTAGCGATCTTGGCCCACTGGTTGCCAAGTTGTTTGTGCGCTTGGTATATCACTCTGTCTTCGTGCTCCGTCCACGCTGTCTTCTTTATGGAGGGGTTTAGATGGTTGTGCCATCGTTCTCTGAAAAACATGCAAAAAAAAATGTTGATACTGATTACAACAAATGGTAAATAGAAAGTGCTTTAATCATATCAGAATGTAATTAGAATGTGCAAAGACTGCAAAAAATAATAATACTATATGCACCCACATTCCGTTTTTCATAATTGATAGATAGTATCAAGAGAAGTGAGAATATAGTACATTTCGTGTCGAGCATAAAAAGTCTAGATTTTAACACGAGCGATGTAGCCAATATCGACGTGAGCCAAAGGCGAACGTCGGAAGCTACATGCGAGTGTTAAAATAAAGCCTTTTTATGCGAGACACGAGCGATTATTTTTCTACTACCTGATGAGCTTACTTAATAAATGCAAATAAGTTCCATTCCAACAACAATTTATTAGAAACGTTCAGACTAAAAACCACAAACTATATACACGCAAGCAACGCGCGCTTTTTCGAGAGGAAACAGGTTCAGTATCATTCTGCCAGTTACATAATGATCCATACAAAAGTCATTTCGTAACTGTTAATATGTAAAAAAAAAATTTTTTTTTTTTTTATATTTTTGTGTCTAAATGTTCATATTTCGAAACGAATTTCTAAGGCTGTTGTGTGTTACATAATAGACAAGTTAGTAGAAAAAGTTATTTAACATGACATATCCCCTGTATTTTAATTCAGCTTTGTGTCTAGCATTTTGTAGAATAATAAAGTTTGCATTTGCCAAGCTAGTGGTTTTTTTTATCCTTACGGACTACATCTTTTGGAAATACTTTCATTATGCGTACAGCTATGAGTGGAATTCCCTGCTGGAGTCTGTGTTTCCCGATAGCTACAATCTCTTTAAGTCAAGAGTGAATAGGTTACTTCTAGGCAAGCGTGCTACACCGTCGACCACATCATCGCTTATCATCAGGTGAGATAGTGGTCAGTTGAGTCGTTAGATACGCAGAAGTCGTTTTTTAGGTATAAACCTATTTTTTTGTTCTTAGTAGGTAATATCAGGCAGTAGAACACATTGAAATCTACGTTTTATCCCAGCAAAAACCCAAGGTTCCTTTGGGCCTATCCCATCATCATCCCTCATGGAGCGAAAAGAAAATGTGAGCTGTAGCAATAATCACCTGCACTGTTTTCCTATCCTTCCTTTTAAATGGCGTGCGATGAGCGTCCATTTCTTCGGCCCGTATTTCGCGACCAGCTCCATCACCTTTTCATCCTCCTGAAATAGTGATAAAAACATATGATAAGTAAAAAAATATTATACTGGGCATACATTATCAGTAAATTCAGCATACCTAACGAAATTTATGGAGCAAAGGCGAAAACTAAAGTTCTTCTAATTCATTGATCTACTATAAATAGTGTGTGAGACCAGGGGGGTGACCATAAGCTCTTAGAGCAGTATCAATTTGAGATCGAATAAGGGACAGATGTATCTGACTTGTTTACATCTGTCACTTACTCGATATCAAATTGATACCGCTCTAAGAGCTTATGGTCACCCCCCTGTTCACAAACAAGTGCATGTCGGACTCATTAAGGGTTCCGTACCAGACCGCAAAATTAAGTTGGTTATAATAGGAAAAATGAGGGAATTTCAAAGAAAATCAGATTTATCAATATATTGGTATTTGTTAGTAAAATATACGTAATAATAAACATTATCACCGAATTTCAAGTTATATATAGATCAATGGTCAGTTAAAAAATTCTTCGGTACAAAATTGGGTAAAAAATACTGACTTTGATGGCTTCTCATTCGTTTGTTTTTCAATATTCAAAAAAAAAAAAACAGTATGTCTATCTACTTAACGAGCTCTAAACAACGGTACCCCACTCGATGGGTAGGTATTTTTTTTTTGCTTTTATCCCTTCAGGATGGATTAATGGACCGCCAGTTATTTTTTAACCGACTTTCGAAAAAGGAGGAGGTTCTATGTTCGACTTCTTGTATGTTTTTTTTTTTTTTTTTTTTTGTGTATGTTCACCGATATCTCCGTCAATTTTGGACAGATTTTGAAAATTCTTTTTTTGTTTGAAAGAGTATGTTCCGAAATTGGTCCCATTTTAATTTGGTGAAGATCTGATGAAGAACTTCGAAGATATACAACAGAACTCTTCAATAAATAACGGCAAATCTCTCGGGACTGCTGAAATCGCATGTCTGTTTATTGTTTATACCATTTCATAACATAACATCACGCCAGTATGCTCTTAAGGGGTAAGCAGATCTCTCATTTGATCGGTTTTGTTCAAGTTTCATGATATTCGGGTAATCTATTCTGGCGTTATAGGAAACTTACTAAACAACTTGCCTATTAGGTAGGTACAACTAAAAAGTGAAAAATAAAAAACTTTTTTACAAAAAAATACTACCGACTTCCAAATAAGAAAACTACAAAGTGAAAAATAACTTTATTTTTGGAAGTCGGTGTCCATAACGAAAAAAAATGGTACCTACGAAAGACACCGACTTCCAAAAATAAAGTTATTTTTCACTTTGTAGTTTTCTTATTTGGAAGTCGGTAGTATTATTTTGTAAAAAAGTTTTTTTGTATTTGTAATACCCTACAGTTTCACCTTCAGTTCAGTAGACAAGGTTACAGAATTATCATATTGTTAGTCTTGTTTCATTACCGCAAAGACAAACAAACAAATGTACCAAAAACCCGAAACCCATTCTTTCCTATATGACTTCAAGTAAGTACCAAAAAAGCACAAAAATCGCCAATTCATCACTTGAACCAACACCCTTTCCATTCAAATCGAAACAATTGCGAATCACCGATCATCCTTTAAGGAACCTCTACAAAACAAAAAGTTCGTAAATAAAAAAACAATAGCCCATCTGATCGTAGCGTGCGAAAATACGTTAAAATGCAAGGTGAACTAGTGTGTGGGCGAAAAAATATGAATAAGACGGTTGATCAGCTGATTTATACCAAACAGATAGGTGTGCAGAAGTACAACTAGCGACCCACGGATGCCCATCAAGTTAAACGGGAAAACCTACAAGTATTGTCATACAGTATGGATTAGAACTGAAAGACGGATGAAAAGTGATTGCATGTAGCAGAGATGAGAATGTTGAGATAGATGTGCGGAGTTACGGGAACGGATAAAGTGAGAAACGAGTATATTAGAGGAAGTTTGAAAATGGCGCCAGTGAAGGAAAAGTTAAAAGGGAACTGTTTGTCCTGGTGTGGTCATGTGATGAGGAGGGATGAAACGAATGTTACTAAAACAGTTATGAATATAAATGTGGATAGATGGAGAGGGAGTGTAAGGCCAAAGGACTGTATGGCGAGTGATATGAAAGAACATGTCAGTGATAGTGTGACGGTGGACAGGTCGGGATGGAAGAAGAAAACGTGTTGCGCCGACCCCAAGTAACATGGGTTAAGGGCAGGAACATGATGAGATAGGTGTACAGAAGACTTCATATAACGAATGAAATTGCCCGCACACAGTCGAGTACGTACAACGATCTCAAAAGTCAAACAAATGCCGGTCGCGTGTGCGCTTGCACTCGCTATACGTGAAGCGTGTCTATGTGTGCCTGCGTTTTCGCTCGTTGTATGAAGCCAACCTTCTGTACTTTTATATTCTGTGGTAAACTATACTGAGAAATACGTAAAAAGTGATTCCACGTTTTTAGTAGTATGTCCGGCCTTATTCTAATTGGTTAGGTACTACTCTGATTGCGTTTTTTACCCAATTGCGGCAAAGTCCAAAAGGAGGGTAATGATTTTACACTTTAATATTAACATCCGTATAACATTGAATATCGTGATTGTCTAATTGTACCCTACAAAGTACTTACTTCTAAATATCTCAATCAAATCGCGAGTCACGTACACCGAATTAAACGCCCTTTCAATTAAAATAATAACACTTTTTGCTCAACACTGTACCAAATAATTGGTCATAGTGTGATTGTAACAATTTTGTTTGGTCACAAAAACTGTTGATCGGTATTATTGATTAATAAGTGACCTTGAATGATTGGGTTATTGTTCATTGAAGATGTATTTAAGCAGGCTTTGGTCTCGTCCTAATTTGTTGTCAATTAATTTAGTTCCGGCTAGTTTCTGAGTGCAGTTGATATGAATAGTAAAGCACGAACTACTAAACGGCTTTCAAGGTTGTTGTCATGATAAAATTTCTGAAATAACGTAATTGGAAATCTGCAATCGTCAAAACCAACAGCAAGTTTTTTAGTGGTATCTAAAATCCCGCACTGGGCCAACATGAAGAGTCATACTGGTCACTACTCCATCTCAACGACAAAACTAGAATCCCAGCAGAAGGAATACATTCATTATCAATACTGGGATCGGCATACAGTTAAACCAGATGCAGCTGGATAAACGTATTTTACATGGACCGAATGCCTAAACTAGCCTCCACAAGCCAGTCAGCGAAGACCGTTTTTCAGATTTCTAAGTATCCTTGATCATTATGAACTGACTATGACTAATACGTTCCACCACTGGAGGCAACAGGCTTGATCACAGATTCTCTAAGTACTCACAAAATGTATGCAATCCGTTTGCACTACACTACAATACCAATACCAGCAATACCATCGCAGCGTTATTTTTTTTTAAATATGGCTGCACATGCTGAGATAGGAGCCTTTTTGGTCTCGCACGGGGTTTGATTTTTTTATTATTGTTTTTTAGGGTTCCGTACCCAAAGGATAAAAACGGGACCCTATTACTAAGACTGATACGATCCGTCTGTCACCAGGCTGTATCTCATGAACCGTGGTAGCTAGACAGTTGAAATTTTCACAGATTATGTACCTATGTCTGTTGCCGCTATAACAACAAATACTAAAAATAGAATAAAATAAATATAAGTGGGGCTCCCATACAACAAACGTGTTTTTTTTGCCGTTTTTTTGCAATAATGGTACGGAACCCTTCGTGCGCGAGTCCGACTTGCACTTGGCCGGTTTTTTTTTGTGTTTTTGCTTATCTCGTGTCTCCAGTGCGAGTTCTAATCTCTAATCCTCTCACACCCAAAAAATAATACCAAAATTCAGAGCATAATAATTATTATCCTTATCACACAAGTCGCACAGCTGGCCTCAAGTCAATATCCTTGCCCTTGACTCTTGACGTTTTTTGTTGTCTGTTTGTACGTACTCAGTTCTCTTACAAAGATCTTTTAGTAGGTACTTATTATGAACTAGACCATTTTTGTTTGGTAATTGATGATGTCATTTTCTTAATGGGAATAGCGAGGGGACGTATTAGTGTCATTTTGTTAATAGGATTAGTTTTTTTGTGTCAGATATATATAGTATTTTTAGGGGAACGTTACTTATGTCTGAAATCTTAAATACACAGTCACACTGAGTCACCCAAACACCAGAAGTGTGATGATAATGCTCCTAGTACATGGAGAAGACGCCTTTGGCCTTGCAGCAGGCAATAGGGAGTGAGGCAATAGGGATGTTTCCTGGGTGGAACAATGAGAATTCTATTTAGTACTTAAGTGAGATTATAAAAAATACTGGACCCGTATTTTTTGCTTTACCAAATAAATAAAAATTTACAAAGTTAAAGCGCATCAAACATCAGGACAGGCTTCAGGCAGGCTTGTGACGTCACTAAGGCAGTAAAAAGTGTACTAGCGGCGTGACGTCACACGATATTTCAACGCACGCATTATATCGTCGTCACTTTATATTTACGTGTCAAAAGAATAAATATGCGTCCAATATTTTTTATTAATCTAGGTACCTGACGAACAAAAAACGAATTTTCATTAAACTACCCTATTCTAAACAAATATTGACACCCCAGATTTTGTATTGGCAATTTTTCCATGACCTTTATGAAACTTTTATTTTATTTTTCAGACTGACTAGCAAACTGCTTAAGAATTCCAGTGATTGTAATAAGACTATTTTTTTTTATTTTTTGTTAACGAAGGCATACCTTCAAATGGATCCTGGACTTTTGGGGAACAGATCAGGGACTGTGGGATTTTTACCTCACTAAAACCACCCCGGTGATCAACATCAGCACGTAGAAGACCTCTCAAAAGACCACCCCGGGGAGCCTCTGTGCAAGTCCTAGTTACCTACTTAAGCTTTGGGTATCTAAGAAAATGCTCTGTAATCATCAACATAGGTAGGTTTTCTGACCTAAATCTTCTGTACCAAATACATTTTTTTAAATATGGTGTCTCAATTCCCGGGCACGTATTCGAGTAGTAGGATAGCAATCATACTATATCAGCCACTTAATTGTGATATGTGACTACAGCTTTATGAGTATTTAATTTAATAAAGACTCGTTTGATATAGGCGTCGGTGTTTTTAGATCACTTCGAAAACTTAACTTATGTAGCGAGTAAAGTATTTTTGAGAGAAGATTCTAGCTTTGTTATGCATACTTTAGGGTTTAGGATCTAGAGAAAATTACATTCTTTCAACGATAAAGTTGTTAGTTCAAAATCTTTTTTTAAAACAAGCTTGTTAAGTATTCTTCTCATGAAACCCTTTCATTTGATACCCATATCATGGCAGTGCACAAAAAATAAGTAGTCCGCCATCTTGGGCCTTGTTAGTTCAAAATCTTTTTTTAAAACAAGCTTGTTAAGTATTCTTCTCATGAAACCCTTTCATTAGATACCCATATCATGGCAGTGCACAAAAAATAAGTAGTCCGCCATCTTGGGCCATCCACAATATTGGATTTAGAATGACGTCACTTAGCTAACCATGCATTGTCATCCAAAGTAAACGTGTATGCAAAATTTCATCTTAATCGGTTGAAGATTTCTGCTTCAAAATTCAGTTGCAAGATTTGACCTGAACACACATAAGTTGAGTAAGAACTTGTAAAAATTCAAAAATGTTTGGAATTGGAATGCGCTACCAAATTGTAATTTGCTCAATTACAAATATTTTGGATAAGTCTAGAGCCAAAAATTAAAGAAACTAGGAAAAGTTATTCCTAACAATACGTAGGTTGTAAAGGTACTTGAATTGCAATAATACAATACTTGTACAGATTGCCTTGAGGAAACAATAACTTTTTCTAGTTTTCCTGTTGTCGCGTGGCTTTACAGTTGTTTAACAATAATCTATACAGATAAACCCAGCTTCAGTATTGAGAATTTAAAATTGAACCCTTGTTTAACTCTAAGCATCATCTCAATCAAGAAATCGACGGATAATTTTTCGTCAACATCAATCATCACATATCAAGCCATGTCAATATTAATCCCATAAATGGCTTTATCTCTCAATTCCGCATTGTATCTAAGTTTCCCAAGCCAAAATATGAATAATGGATGTCAATTATGATATCAAGCTTCGCCTAGGTTTCCTTTTGAGGACAAAATTCATAAGCAAACATGATCTAATGCTTGAAATACGCCCATTCAATATTGCTGTGAAAAAAAAAACATGTTTGTATAACGATTTGCATATTTCGATGCATGATTTGATTATTAGGGTTCCGTAGCAAGGAAAAGATTGATTGAATATGTTGGCTCTTGTGATACATGATCTTCTAGTACAAGAGCTAGGGCAGCACTAATGTTTGTGGCTTGAAGAATGTCTAATAAATAAATGTGTGCCAGCAAACACTCTGATTTGACTGAAAATCCTAGAAGCCTGTCGCACAAGAGTTCCTTATGTAACGAAAGTGAACATAGTTACTTAACTGAACGATTTTTGGAAATTCATTTCCTATGGGGATTGATGTTCATCATATTCAGGCACATGGTTAATGAGGAATACATCAAACAGACCACAGACACAAACATGCACGCACAAACACACATTCACACACAAACAAACGTGCACACACACACACATTCACAATTGAGCGGCTATCTTGATAGTATCATTTACCTTATATATATCATAGTTATTAATTTGCATTCTGTTTTCTTTTCTTTTGTATGTTTTTTTTTTTATTTTTGGTTTATTAGTCTCCAACATGTAAATGTAAAATAGGGGAAGTAGCGAGTCGGCCCCAACACAATGGGGCTGCCTCATAATACAGTTATGTAATAATTTTGGAACAATAAACAATTTATTTTATGGCTTGCAATTTTGAGGTATTGCTTTAGAATTTAACAGATAAGCTCATAAAAAACCCTTATTTTTTACCTACCCTTACTTAGTTGCCAACCGTTTGTGTATGAGATTTTAAATTGTGTCTTAATTTTACTGTTAGGTACCCTCAACTTTATAACACAAGTATCATCACGCCATCACAACAAAGGATTGCATTGCATTAAATCATACGGAACCCTACTTAATGCGTAGGCAGACTCTAAAAGTCTTAAAATATAAATACTTTAATAGTTATTTATTGTTCTACACCTCAATCATTGGGTGTTCAAGCCATAAAATGTGTGAAAATATATTTCCGTTCTCAGAAATTATTTCTATTAAAAGTTTTATATTGACTATTGTGTGTCTGATTGTTAATTCATGGTGTGTAGTTGTTATATGGGATGACAATGAAATGGTTACTAGGTCATCATAGGATTCTTTTGGCAAGGACATTGACCAGGAATTGTCATTGAACTTTCTATGAGGAATCACTATTTGCAGAATTGTTTAAATATTTGCATCCTGAGATGAAAAAATAAACAAGACGATGTGTTGAATAGCTTAAAATCATTATGCTCCTAACACCTCAACTAAATATGAAAATGCAGTTTCTATGAATATTGTAATATCCTATAATCATGTCAAAAAATATTGCATTCGACTGTAATGTAACGTTACAGAGTCGAGCATTACATTGGTGAGGGAGGAGAACCGAGTGCGCAACCTGTAATGTTACAGATTCGAGGATTACATTGGTGATTGGTCCATTTTGATACAACTTGTAACATCAATGCACACTAGGGTTGCCAGATGGTCGGGATTCGTCTTTTTCCCAAGATTTGAAATGATCTCCAGACTCCCAAGAAAACTCAAAGTTAGCAGATAAACAGCTACTAGGAAAGTTCTATAGGTACAAAATAATATTTTTTTAGAGACTGAACTTTAAAGTAAATTCTTTGAATTTAATCTTTTAAGAATACTACTTAAAAACTTACTTTACTTACTTTTAAAGGGTGCAAATTAATGGACTCAGTAAATTAAGATGCCAAGTACATGTGTCAACCTAAAAATTAAGTGTACTTAAATAGTTATGTTTCTGCAATATTTAGTCTTTTTGTAGCCTACCTATTAATTTAAAAATAAACTTTGTTACTCCCGACAGAAACCCCTAAAACCAGACATTTAAAAATTTTCTCCATTCTTTTTGTCTTCCGATCTAGCAACCCTAATGCGCCCAACTTGTAAACATTGTGGAATCAACTAAATGCTCAAAATCGAATTACAGTCGAATGCTCGTCGAGTCAGTACTGTAATGTAATGCTCAAAATCGAATCAGAAATTTTACAGTACAGGCGAACGCTCCAGGTGAGGGAGCATCTTAAGGAAAACTAAAAGGAATTTCTGGCACTCATCCTAATTTTGTTTTAATTTTTTTTTACTGGTTCAAAACATTCAGCTTTATATTTTGGATAGCCTCTAACACTATGAAATATGAAACAAATCATTCCTTTTCCAACTGCCAACAACATTCGCATTGAAGAATCGAGTAATGGTAAATTTAATATACATAAAATAAACATTGTAAATAATTGCCAACCTCACACAGAAGCCCTACAAACGTACGTAATAAAGATTATTATCTATATACATAGATAGATACAGATAAGGACATTAGCATGCTAACCTCGTTGTGGCAAACAATGGATTCATTCATAAAATCTAGGAATTTGTGTCGTAAGCCTTATTGCGAGGTTTATGGGCAATTTTGTGTGGTGTGCGTGCTCGAATTTGGATGACGTGGTGGATGATTGTTTAGATACTTAACATGAGTGGATGTAGATAATAACTATAAGACGATTGGCACCTAAAGAGAGTAAAGTTTTGAAGTGTTTGCAGAACGATAACTGAAATTATTGGACATTGAGGAGACTAGATTGAGTTAGAAACCGAATAGTAACACAAATTACATAAAAAAAAAATGAAATAATGTAATAATCCTTTTAATGTTTATTTCATTGCAAATAAATACCACCTAGTAATATTCTAAGTACTACGTCCTGTATGTTTCCAAAAAATCAATTTATTCACTTGAGTAACCAAAATATTGAAACAATATTTCAGCCAGAATATATATATATATTTTTTTATTATTATTAATGTGCACACAAAAAATACATACAGAAAACACATCATGACAATGGAGTACAAAGGTACTGCTTATTTCTTGAGAAATTTCTACCAGCAGACTCGCGAAAAGGAGAAATGAAGAAGAAATGTAGACAAATAGTGTGTGAGAAGAATATTAATTTGTTTTGTATTTTTTTGTTTGCCAAAAGCTGTGCTATCATCGAAAACACGATGGAAAAGTCAGCATCAATAATCAATCATTAAGCTCTCTGCTCTCCTGAATTGTTTATTTGTAATTTATTTATTTACTTACAGCAAAAATCTTACGATACAAATTCTTACCAACATACGTGTCATCATTTCTACGATCTCCCACACGAAACAATATCATCGTCACAGCATTTACTCTCTAAATATGCACATTCTATGCGCACGCGCATGCAGTACCAATGACCCGTGACTCAGGACCGCTTCCGAGCACTCATAGACTGATTGGCACGATGAATAAGTGCAGTTCGTGTGGAGAAATGAAGGATGTTTGTTGGTGATAGGTTTAAATTGTGCTCTTTTTGTTTGGTATAGAAATTTAACCATGGAACTCTTGGTGGAAACCGGTTACAGCTGCTAAAATTTTACCAATGACCCATCATTCATTCATTCTTAACTCTGGCCTCGTTTCTCTGAGATGGAGTGGAGCATGGCACACCATGTGGGCTCTGCGCGGTTTATCGAATTGGCGACTATAAGCCCATTGCCATTTGAAGAGACATACAATCTCAGTAGCCTGTAGCTTCATTGGCGTCCATTTCCCTGACTCTTTCTTTGCCCAAAGAATCAGCATTGCCAGCTAACGTGGCAATACTGCCAGTCTTCTGGACACGTTTCTGGATGACAGCGATATCGAGGCCTGTACTTCGATGCCTAGGTGTACCTTGTTTTTGGTGTACCAGATTTTTTCTTTGAAATGCCCTCATTTTGCCTATTACAACCAACTTAATTTTGCGGTTTGGTACGGATCCCTAAATGTGCGAAGTCCGACACGCACTTGGCCGGTTTTTTTGGATAAGTGGTAATTTCACTCTCATTTTAAGTACCTATACAAAACAATAACCCCATCGTCGTGAATAGCCTGGAACCTTTAAACAGCCCAATTACATGCCTTTTCTTATAAGCATAATATCCTCGCGGTTTAACAAGAGTTTACAAGATATGGTGGTACACCAACGGAAGCCATTTTGAAGTAATTTACTCCTCATGAGAGCGTGTTAAGACATTCAGGATATTATGGTAAATCATAGCCTTTAGGGTTTGAAGGGGATACTGGTTTCAAGATGGGCAATGAGATTTATGTGCATGTGGTGTAGGGGCCATTTTGTTAAAACTCTTCGAAAATGTGAAAAGTCTTTGAAAAATGTTTTCTGTAGCGTCAATAGTTTATCCGGTATAGATGAGCCTTCAATCCTCTATGTGAGAATTGTGGGCCCAACTTAACAGTCCATAACTCGCTTAATTGACTTTCACAAAATCTGATTCCAACTTTCACAATTCTTTGGGAATGTTCACTAAAACCTTAGCACATTTTCAAAGAGTTTTAACAAATTGTCCCTCACACCACACACACACATATGGTTTTTTTAGGGTTCCGTACTGTACCGTATAAAAATTACTAAGACTCCGCGGTCCGTCTGTCTGTCTGTCTGTCACCAGGCTGTATCTCATCAACCGTGATAGCTAGACATTTGAAATTTTCACAGATGATGTATTTCTGTTGTCGCTATAAACGCTAAAAACAGAATAAAATAAATATTTAAGTGGGCTTCCATACAACAAACTTGATATTTTAGCCGTTTTTTGCGATAATGGTACGGAACCGGAGTCCAGAGAAAATAACTGAAATTTATTGCACGAAATAATACTTGGTCTGTAGATTTCAAGTGTTTAACCTAACAAATGATTACTCATATCCCTGGGAACTTAGTCCACTGGGGGCTTATATTCAAACACATGTATGTACGTAAGTATTCAAATTCATCACAACATTGCAGTGTAAATAAGTCATGACGTAACTTCGTTCAATAAACTCGCAAGCATTTGTTCTAACCGCAAAGGATGCGCCATACTAGGCATGAATTACCAACTCATTGAGGACTTATGGTAAGCTTTTATTAAGTAGAAGTATATGAAGTAATGTCCTTACTATAAATCAGCATCTATTTGCATTGACGTACTAGTACACTTAACAGATAAATTTAGCCCATTGAATTGGCCAAGGAGGCTTTTGTTCCGTTTGATTGACACCTCTTTCTTCTCAAGCAAGGCAAGTATTGATTTGGGCAAAGGGATGTTTACTGGGAAGAAAAATTTCAAAAATTCTATTTAGTCCGACAGTGAGATTATCAAATAATATTGGACCCGTATTTATTGCTTTATCAAATAAATACAAATTGACAAAGATAAAGCTCATCATAGTTCAGAAGTGGGGGCTTGTGACGTCACTTTGTCAGTATAAAGTGTAGCACACCGTGACGTCACATGATATTTAAACGCTCTGTGTCGTCGTCACTTTATTTTTATATATCAAAAGGATAAATACGTGCCCAATATTTTTTATTAATCTACCTGACAGACAAAAAATAAATTTTCATCAACTACCTTATTCCTAACTAACTCAATCCGGCTATAATAGTCTGTATAGCTACAGAACTCGAGAGAAAAACATCTTAAGACGACGACTAACGCCAACGACCTTGAGGGAACAAAACGCGCACTCGTTTCACACCCGCGCGACCCAAAATTTAGTAGTTTTTTGTACTTTCCTTATTATTCTATGACTTTAAAAAAAAAAGCCTCAGATCAAAATGTAGATAAATAAATTGTGTTTGAGATGGTGTCGATTTCATTAAAATACGCCCAGCGGTTTTGGTGTGATTGTCCTGATTTTGTCCGTTTTAGACATAACTTTACAAATTAATTAAACTATGTTATACGAATAAAACTCAAAATTTTCTCAGATCAAATTATTAAGAAAATAGTCTAATATAAAATATATACATTATATATTTTTTCAAAAAATTACGACTAGCCGTTTAGACGTGATTCTCATTTTAAAATCAGCTACTCAAGGGAATCGGCGCCTTAATAGACCTTATTGTCCACCAAAAAACTCGAGAATCCTTCAAGAAATCATGATTATATAGCGCCTTTGAAACTCAAAAGAGTATATCAGCCATAAACTGTAACACACAACCCAGGGTTTTGCCTACACTACAGCGTCTTTTCATGTGAAAAGGTAAGGACGACCCACGGCTGTTCATAAAAATGCTGTAACCCAATAAACTTAGAGATCAAAATAGCTTTGTAATTTACCTCCTTGGTCCACGGGCCTTTGACTAGTTCAGGGTTGACGACTTTGCACCACCGCTGCTGGCACTGGACGTCGGATCGGTCTGAGAACTCGGCCGATATGAGGTCCCAGTTCTCGTTGTACATCTTAACGTATGCTTTCAGCCTTTTGTCCTGGAAAAGTTGAGTTGGGAGTTAGTGAGAGGTGAGAATGTTTCAAGAATCATTTTAAAAATGTTAATATTTTTAAATCCTTTAAATCACCGCAGAGGACCCTTAGCGACCATGCAGTAATTATGATTTCTAGCCATATTCTCCTGTTTCTGTTCTGCTTTTATTTTGCTCCTTAGACGTGAGTAGAATCTTAGTATTTACTGCTGTAGGTACCTGGTTCACAGAGCGTGTATTTGATTGGTTTTTGTTCCTTTTGCGTGTTATCGGATTTCACATCTTATGGTTACCACAGCGATATTATTCCAATTCACAAAGCTAAAATTTCTCATGTAGTACCTACTTACACCGGCATACATCTAATTGAGAACACATTAACTCAACTTGGCGGCAGAAATAATCACGGTAGTACTTTCTAGGACCAACTCATATAAAAAGGTATCAGAAATGGCTAAGTTTTTGATTCCCTTACCTCCTCTTTCGTCCACCGTCCCCTATTAATATTCTTCCTCGGCCCAGAGCTTTTGGTTGCAACCGGGACATCCTCGTAGGCCGCCGCCGAATCCTCTGAGTACTCACTCGTCTCCGAATCATAGCCGCTACGTCTGTTGATAAGGAGAAATGGACGTTAATAACAGTGCAGTTAGGGTTCTAATTAGATAGGCAGTTTAGAGGATTTCATAGGTTAAGAGAAATTGTACTCTAATTTATGTGTTGTTAGGGTTATAATTGATTCACAGTTTTGAGGAGTATTTTTGTTCTATTGGAAAATGAAGAAATGGAGCTTAGTATGAGTGGTGTTGGGGTTATTTTTGAATGGTGCTTTGGAGAAGTTTATTGATTTGTCAGAGTGATAAACACTCACTAAAGTATTGTTTATAGGGGTAATTAATAAGACATTAAAGCCCCTCGTGTATTATATGTTTAGTACTGTCTATTCAGTGAAGATTCTTGTGTTTTTCTATTTGTTTGATATGTTTTATTCACAAGCCAAAAAATAGGGTAATGTCTTGGAGACTACACGTAAAGGAGATTGCCCATACACAGGCCCCTCATGAGGTATCGTGTCTGCGATTTCAATATCATCCAAAAATAAGATTTATATTTTGTGTTTTTTTCCATCCGTGTCCTTTACTTTTTATGTATACTGTGTTACCCAGTAACTGGGTTGTGGAGGTCAGATAGGCAGTCGCTCCATGTAAAACACTGGTACTTAGCTGAATTCGGTAAGACTGGGAGCCGACCCCAATATAGTTGGAAAAAAGGCTAGGCAGACGATGAAATACCAACAAAACCTTATTTAGTACTTTAGGAATACCCAAATTAGGAATCATTTAACTTCAAAATATGAATAACAATATATTATCGTACTTCACCAAGCTCCTCAAACAATATTCATATCTTAAGACCTGGCTTAATATTTTTTCTCTGCGTTCCCTCGTGTTCAAAGTTTACAGAAGGATGTCCTTGTTTACCTTCCACCTTGCTTGCACACACAAGTACCGTTGTGAACTCACTTGGGAGATTGAGGTACTCGGTCAAAAAGGTGTACTGGCAGAGAAATCTTTAAGACGACGACTAACGCCAACGACCTTGAAGGAACAAAACGCGCACTCGTTTCACAACCGCGCGACCCAAAATTTTGTAGTTTTTTGTACTTTCCTCATTATTCTATAACTTAAAAAAAAAAAAGCCTCAGATCAAAATGTAGATAATTAAATTGTCTTTGAGATGGTGTCGATTTAATTAAAATACGCCCAGCGGTTTTAGTGTGATTGTCGTGTTTTTGTCCGTTTTAGACATAACTTTACAAATTAATTACACTATGTTATACAAATGAAACTCAAATTTTTCTCAGATCAAATTATTAAGCAAATGGTCTAATGTAACATATATTTTTTCCAAAAAATTTCGACAAGCCGTTTAGACGTGATTCTCATTTTAAAATCAGCTACTCAAGGGTATCTGCGCCTTAAGAGTGGAGAATCGTTTTGTAGTTATCTGCCTCTCTCCAGCTAACTACAGTAAATCTTGATAAGAAGGTAGTATAATAAAATAAACGAATCACTATCACTACATATTACAAATAAAGTCCCCCGCCGCGTTTGTACGCGATAACCTCAAAAACGATTGAACGCATTTTCATGCAGTTTTCACTAATATAAAGAGTGAGAAACGAGAAAGGTTTTTGTGTATAATTTGTCACGGGCGAAGCCGGGGCGGATCGCTAGTATATTATAAAACAAAAGTCACCCGCCGCGTCTGTCTGTCTGTTGGCGATAACCTCAAAAACTACTGAACGGATTTTCATGCGGTTTTCACCAATAGATAAAGTGATTCATGAGGCAGGTTTAGGTTTATGATTTGTTAAGGTTTTGTTTAAATTAGTTGAAATATGACGATAATTGTAGAAAAATGCCCCGGGCAGCCAATAATGGCTAAATCAATAAACAGATCAGAGTTTAAAAAAACGTTTAAAATTCTAGATACTTAATGTAATAAATGTCATTTCATAATTGGATACATGAATAACTCACTCACTCAATTACAAGGGTTTAAACTGGAAATTAACTAATTGATAAAATGTAATTATTTTAACTAATTGTATTTAATTAGAAGCTTTCGTTCAATCGAAAACTATTTCCCAATCTTTTTATTTTTGTGAAGTAGGTAAACCAAGCAAACAGGTAACATGTCACAACTACAAAAATCCAAAAAATAAACAAAGTCCAAAATGACAATATAAAGAGATTTATCAAAATAAAGAATCCCAATTTTTTTATGCAGTAAGTGCTAGCGTTGCTTTAGTTGCTTACAAAGGTAAATTGTTATGAATTATACAATACAGCTTCAGCCAGCAGCTTCGTCCACGTGTAAATCGGAATTTGTTCCACGGGGACGGGAACCGTACATTTTTCCAGGATAAAAAGTAGCCGTTGTGCTATTCCAGACTATAATCTATCTCTGTGCCAAATTTCATCCAGATCCGTCTCTCCCTAGCAAAGTTACAAACGTTTCGTATCGAATCTCTTTCTACAATCGTTAACGCCTTCTATTTCGACCACGTGACATAACGTTCAGATGTGTCATTTCCATACATTGATCCGTTTTCTACTAGCGTTATCGATTGTAGATTGTCAACTTGGTTACAGGTGCAGTAGTTTTTGCGTGAAAGAGTAACAAACACAAACACACGCTCTTACAAACTTTCACCTATTAGTGTAAACTGTGATGTAGTAAAATGTCAAATTCTATTACGTTTATATTTTAGTACCATATTTCGCTGTTATCTACACAGATCCTGTTTTTATCCTCCGTCTAAGAATATTACGTAATCTCCCAATTTGTCCCGGGGCCTCGTTTGGGCATAGTACATGATATGATTACATGATATGTGAACATTTGATGGATAATAAAAACACAGTCATAATTGTGTCAGCTTTTTAAGTGTGTATGAGATAATTAGAGCTCTGTTTGTCTGATAGATAATATGTTTAGACGAATTGTGAAAACATGATCTATAAAAGTATTTTTAAAACATATAAGTTAGGTTAAGTATGATCACACTAATATTATAGAGGCGAACGTTTGTGAGTGTGTGTGTTTGTTACTTCTTGATGATCAAACAGCTGGACGGATTAGGATGAAATTTGGCACATAGATAGATTATAGTCAGGAATAGCAACTTTTTCGACCCTGCATTCGAAAATATTATGGCAAATCAAAGGCAATTTCATGTCTCACACGCCTACCAAGGCAGGGCAGGGCCTTCGAATAAAAGTAAAATTGAAATTTTTCACATTTGTGCAAGTGTGTAATGCTGTAATGTTTTTGTATGATTAAAGTTTTCAACACAAAATGTAATTTTCCTATAATTTTGGCCCTCCTCTGAAATTTCTTAAACTTTCTGGCCCCTCTATTAAGAAAGTTTGCCCACCACTGCCCTAAATCTTTTTTAAAGATAAATAAAATGCCTTCAAATCAAATAAGTTCATCTTACAATTTTGGCTTCTGGCAGACTTATTTATATAGGTTAGCCAACAATAGTTAAGTTTACTGAAAATTAGTTTTTAACCCGTCAGGTAGTTTAATAAAAATATTTGACACGTATTTTTTTCTTTTGACACGTAAACATAAAAGTGACAACGATATAAAGCGTTGAAATATCGTGAAACGTCACGCCGCTAGTACACTTTATAATGCCTTAGTGACGTCACAAGCCCCCACTCCTGAACTTTGATACGCTTTAACTTTGTAATTTTTGGAAAAGCAAAAAATACGTGTCCAATATTATTTGATAATTATCAGGAAACATACATATTGTTTACACAAAACATTTAAAATTATACAAGCATAATAGTACGTTTATAAGTGCAACAATTAATTACAGCCTATCACAACATGCACCAATTTGTGGTTAAACATTATTACAAAGCCAGAAGACCTTATAATTATGACCTTATAATTATGACCTTATTTGTACTCAGGATTAACTTTTCTAGAATGAAGAAAGCTATCTAAGAAGAAATACAGCTATATTGCTCAAACCACGGTTTAGGAAATTTCTAGGTACAGGAATGGAAAGATGTTGAAAGTGTTTTTTTATGTTTGTTAAACGGATGCATCTCCTACCTACACAGGTAGAAGATGCATCCGTTTACACACACTCATCTGGGGTTTTACCGATAGCAAGAAAATTTCAACAAAAGAATTGAGACGTTTTGTCGGGTCTTTTACTCGAACTAGATTACTTGCATAAATCATGGCCACATACAGACAGATGCATGCACAAAAAAAGGCGAACGATACGAGAGCCAAAAATAAATATGACGATATTATACGACATTTAAATAATTAAATATTCTGTTATCTATCAGAGCATTATGCCGCACCATTCTTAATGTATGTTAAAAAATATTGTTAAGTATAGGTATTTTGGTTACGATAAAAGGTTTGTAAAGACGAAAATGTAAACATACCAGTTCTGACTGTGTGGTCTTATTTGGGATTGCATTTCAAAACATTACATTGTAGACGAAATAAGATGGAAAAGTATTCATTTATTTCTTTGTAGGTGGGTAGGTCCCGTTTTTATAGGCAAGTAAAATTTATAAAAAATTGAGGTATTTTTTGTTATTGTTACCTAAAGCAACAGTGTAAGATCCAAGATCATATTTTCGAGGAAAAACTTAACAAATAAGAACCGAAATCAAAAAAACTCGATTTTGTACTTATGCAGTGTCACATCGAGGACGTCAGTTTACAGTTAGTCAATAAATTATTTTAGCAAAAACGTATGAGCTTTTTAAGGAAATTTTTATAATAAAAATATTTTGAACAACAAAAATGTATTTGCCCAATATAAAATGAGAATTATCATCATAACGTGATGGATCGAGTGTAAAACATTAAAACGTGTCGCAAGTCGCATTTTTTTTGTCTACAGTCGACACCACAATGTTGCTAGGTCAGTTACTTTTCATTCTTACTGTTCACATTATTTGTTGGTCTCGGGATTACTTTTGACAAAAAAAAATGGCGCCAGAATCCCCCGTAGACATACAATAAAATTCGAAGAAGGAACCAGCCCTTTGAGTCCCAATCACAAAGAACTCACCTTTATATCGCGAACCATAAAATCTAAAATTGAGTAGCGAAGGCAGATCAATTTCTTCGAAGAACCAGTTTCGTGTAGCTATAGATGAAGAATAACCTATGTTCAGACAGCTAACAATTCTTGAATCGGCATGTTTCGGCAAGGTAGAAAAACCAGCGTTATTTATGCATTCCGTGCTTGCCATCAGCTGATATGGAAACCAGTTTATGTTCTCAGTTCTCATTCATTGCAAATAACTTCGATGGAATAAGGAAACAGGCGAAGCGAACTTAAAGTGACTTATTTTAAGGAATTATATAAAGTAATCCATCTTGGTCTGGACTCTGGGGTTTGGTAATATATTTTATGTTATGTTTTTTAGTGCTTCGTGCTGTCGTTGGGAAGAAAAAGTGGCATCTTGAGATGTCACCTTGATCTGCCTTCTTTCGTATAAGGAATGTGGGGATCAAACACAATGTAGGTACATACCTATAAGCATTACATTTGAGCTTACCTCACACAATATTCGAACAAAAGCTTAAACATTCTACAGAATTTGCAATTAATTAAAAATCTTCTCACGTAGATTTTCGACACACTAAAAAACACAAAGTTGAAAAACAAGAATCCTTACTCACACATTTATCATCACGACGAATTATAAAAACAACTTGAGACATCCAAAACCCCATTATTCACTTGAAAACATCACCACACAGTTTAAAAACATTATAAATTTTAGAAGACACCATACATTTTGGATTATATACCCCAGAGTTCCCGCCAAAAACGCACCTAACTCACATTTCGGGAACCCCACTCACGCGCATCGAATGCCGAAACAACACTGCCGAACAAAAATTCTATTCGTACATGTTCCCACACGCACACTATGAATATTTACCCACACACCCACCACATGGATCGCTTGCGCAGCCCGTAATAAGGGTGTGGGGAACAACAAAAACCCTGTAAGGGACGCGGCAATTCCAAAGAACGAGACAGCGAATACGAGAAATAATGATAAAGAAAAGGATAAAAAATCAGGTATAGAAATCATTACCCCGCAGTGGGAATGTGACGCAACAAGCCAAAGGTAAGCAGGTGTAGGCTGGTTGGTAATAGAAAGGTACAAAGAAAAATTGATCTTTTTTATTGAATAGGTCAGCGTAATCGCCATAAAGAAAAATAATCGTATGGTATTAAAATTCCCAAAGGAAAGGAAACAGTGTGATATTTCAAAGCCTTAGGCAGTAAAGCAAACATGTTACAACGTTCGTGGCACATTAAAGTGCTTTGGTAACCTTTGGATTAAATTAATTTCTTCCTTGGTTCTACATTTTTTATATCAAACACTCAGCACAAAACTTTATATTTCTGAACTTTGGTATTGAATTCATCATCATCATTGAATTACTGAAAATGAATCAAAGGACTAGTCTTACAGATAATTCCAGCTATGTCTTACTAGACATGGCTGAACCAAACAACCACAACAGAAACCAAATTGAAAGATTTTCATCAACCCAGCATTTCAATGTTGCACAAATTTAAGAAATATGGACACTCAAACCAAACCACATGTTTTGGACGAACGGCACTTTCGATTGCAACAAAAAATCATCAAATAAGAGGGTAGAAACGTGTGCCGGATGCTAAACTAATTTTGGATAACGGGGACTCCGTTTTTGCAGAGATGGGTGTTGCGAATCAGCGAATGTCGAACGTGATGGTTTTGAAGCAACGGTAGTTATCCAGAACTTATTCAACTTCGTTGACACAAATGCTTCTGTAACGAGTGTTGCCTTGAATATTTCAGGAAATCCTTTCAAAATCAAAGCTAGCTAGGCAAACAATTTTACGAACGGCTTACAAAGAGACGCTTTTCTCTTAAATTCAAATCCTTACAAGATTCATATCCGATTGGATATTACCGGGCATTGAATCAGAATGAATGTTGAAACTTGGAGAGTATATTTCCCTAAATAATCAATGTCTACACAAGTACGTTTTCACAAATCCATGGAATTTGACAAGCGTTGTCAATTAATCGTAAATTGTTTGATCAGACGTCTGGTATTCCGTATGTCGACCAAATATTAGTCCAAATTAAAAGGCGCTGTCAACATTACTTCCGCACCACACACTGATAAGAATACTGTGAATGCGCTATGCGATCATATTTAAAGTAAGGGCAATGTCAGATACGAATTAATGTAATCTTTGATATATTTGATAAGGAAGACGTTTCATGTTTGTACCGTTTCTCTGAATTGTTGGGTTTCGTTTTCTTTATCCATTTATCTAGAATTTGGGTCCATTGATAACTTGGAAAGAATTTGGTTTATTTTGCTGTCTTCATTCATCAGTGTTATTTGCAGTGGGAGCTTCTTATTTGTAGTAACCTCCTCTTATCTTTGCAATTCTATTTTCATCACTATGGATTACATCTATTAATGATCTAGCTACTATTGTGTACTACCTATAAAACTTGGTTCACTTACTTTGCTGTCATCATTTATCATTATGTTATAAGCAATGTGAGCTTCTTGCTTTTAGTAGTCACCTCTTTCTTTTTAATTATATTTTCATCAGTGTCGATTGCATCTATTAATGATCTAACTACTCATTCAGGATGTGAACTCTTTTACTACTTAACAACATTGTTGCTTTACAACTTCAACCCTCACTCAAACATTTTCGAATGTGGACTAGAAATTAATGTACTTGTTCCATCGAAATTACTACGACGGAAATGCCGTAATTAAACGACAATAGAAACGCCATTGAGGTCAATAATAATAATTATAATAACTTCCACAATCTTAGATCACATTTTAATCACACATGAGGCATAACTAATTTAAATAAGGAAGTGGGAGCCATTTTGTGTCGTCATTTCACCTGTCCAGTCGTGACCACCCCCTGATGTACATTTGATTTCACGACCGATTATTTTGGGAAACTGAACAAAAAAGGGACCTGTAACCTTGTTAAAGTTAAATTATGTTCCTTAGAGATTTCTATCGAAAGGTGCGTAGCGTAGACCGTCCGTGAATCCGTAGTTTTCGAATTGGCTTGTGGTTTCTTTAGGGTTGTGTTACTTGTCTTGCCTTTATATTAATTACGCTTACAGCTCAAAATGATCACAAACATTTCTTATTCACTGTCTATCTTGTAGCTAGTTGACCACCAACATCTATTTCTGCTACTGTTAGTCTGAATTACGAATTTCCATTATCAAACAGCTTTTTGTATTTAGCAAGACAAATGCATAATGTAAAACGACTGTGATGACTGAATTGAATACGCAACTAAGTTGCAAAGAAAAGAGACTTTTATACACAGTAATTACGCCTTCAGTATGATCTACTCCGCCTCAATTCATGTCTACATCTATAATTTTGCACGTTCTCAAATTACCTACTTTTTTATCAAGACCACCCACTTCCATTGACGCAAACCTAGATTCTTTGAATCAACCAATTAACTACATACCATTTCCTTTCATTCAAAACAAAAGCCTGGACATCGCCAATTTTAAAAGGGGAACAAGATATAAAAAATTGTCAAGGGGTTCCCTAAGGAAGTGTCCTGTTAACTCACGCATCGTCCGTGTATCCTGTCTTCAGTCCCCTTGTGTGTGTCGTGTATGACCTGCTTATTAGCACTTGGGAGTTTACTCAAAATTTCTTGGTACCCGTTAGAAATTTACAACTTCTTTACGTGGTCATTGACTTGTATTTGGTAATATTACTTGAACGTGGAGTTCATTTACCAATGCACTTAAATTCCAGTAGGGAAGTTCTGATGGTTTATGGTTTTGGTCCAATTCGGATTTACAATCGAAGAAGAAATGGCTATTACAGGACTAGTAAATAATAATTTACATGCCAGAGGAAAGAACAGAATTCGCAACAAGCAGCAAACACATAGAAAAAAAAACAAATAACAATTCGTATTACAAAGATTCCAGTAGTTAATCTATACTTAATATAATATATAATAATATTATAAAGAGGTAAAATTTGTAAGTTTGTATGTAGGGGTTAATCTCTGAAACGACTGATCCAATTCTAAAAATTTTTCACTGGTAGAAAGCTACATTATTCCTGAGTGCTATAGGCTATATAACATCACGCTACGACCAATAGGAGCGGAACATAAATGAAAAATGTTGCAAAACGGGCAAGAATATTACTTTTTGAGGGTTTCCGTTGCGTGCGCTACGTAAACGGTTTCAGTTATGCAATCATGTATGTAGGGTAGGTGTAAGGTAGGAGTAGGGTAGGTGTAGGGTATGTGTAGGGTAGGTGTAGTGTAAGTGTAGAGTAGGGTAGGTAGGATAGGGTAGGTACGTAGCCAGTTGACGGGAGCGAAGCCACGTGGGACAGCTAGTATTATTTATAGTCGTACCCTTCTGCTTATAAGTATCTAAATAAAACATCAGGTACAAGACACACAAATAGCAACGATGGCAAAGCTTCATATAGACTGAACAATATTGCAGCTCATTCATAATTCATCTCGAATTACGAATGAGATTGCATCATAGGCTTTAAACAGATCCAAAGCCTTGGAATATTGATATCCTGTTGGGTTGACATTATTATATTATTAAATCGATACTTAAACACTTCCTCTATTTGGTTCACGTGCTAATACAAACAGAGGTGGTTGGAAGCAAAAATGTGACTAATATTACATAGATCTGTTTGTTATCTTTTCACGTTTGAACGACAGCGGATTTAGAAGACACTTCGTACACGGGTTGTGTACCCGATTAGGTCAGTATTTTTTTTTATATATTCGATCTTCGATTTTCACGCGGGCTTAGTGGCTGGCAGAAGCCAGTAAATAAATAAGTCCACGTGGGGGTCAAAATAAAACGCCACCGCACAGGAAACAACACACAAACACATGCAAATGATTCAATTATTAACTTATCGGTAAGCTTTAAAACATTTCATAATATCGTTCATATAGGTCACCCGATAAGCACAGTCGTATTGGAAACACAATAATAAATGAAATATAATCCGCTCTGATCTGGGCATGACATAAATTATACGTTACAAGTTTTTACAAGGTTTTATTTTCTTGCAATGTATATGTATGTCAAAGCACTTTATTTCAAGTAGGCCAGTTACAGGCACTTTTGAATTGTCAAAAGACAAAATAAAATATTACAAAATTATGGTGCTACAGTCCCAGTCACAAGACATAATAACTGTGAAAGTACCGTAGATGCCCATTCCAAGGCGTAGATCTCTATGGAGAAGAACGGGCAAGAAACTCCATGGACACTCTTTTGCAATTAGGTAATTATTACAAATCATTTGTTACATCATTCATGTTGAGATTACACATTATGTGAGAACGATGTAGAAAGTTAAAAGTGTCCATAGTAAATATAAAAAGACAATTCAGAAATAAAATTAGAATCAATTAAAATAAACCATGGCAGCTAAGAGATGACCAGTCCCAACCGTCAGCGCCCGTTCACGAACATGACACATGTATCAGCACCATTCAGCTCAACCATTTTGAAGGGAGCTAAACACAGGAGCTAAATGATCCGACACACGCGCCACCATCGGCGAGACATTTGAGTGAGCATGACATACTCTCAACCACCGGAGTCATTCAAGTCAATAGAAGACGTAGGTATCTAGACAATGATAGCTCTGAAGTACATGGTACTCACACAATGCTGGCTATGCTGCTATATAATACTAGAAAGATTGACTGTATATAATGCAAAGATAGTAGCAATCTTCATCAGCTCCGACAATAACAGTAAACGATACCTACGACAGTCTTACCAAAAAATAAATATGCGTGTTCGGGTCAAATCTTGCAACTGAATTTTAAAGTAGTTATCCTCCACCAATTAAGTTGAAATTTTGCATACACGTTTAGTTTGGATGACAATGCATGGTTAACTAAGTGACGTCATTCTAAATCTAATGTGGCGGAGGGCCTAAGATGGCGGACTAGTTATTTTTTGTGCACTGCCAAATGGATATTAAATGAAAGGCTGAGAAGAATACGAAAAAAGCTTGTTTTAAAAATAGTAGTATATGCAATGGTCATATAATAGGGGTTACTAATACCTAATTATATGCCGTTGCATACACTACTTTATCTTCACTCTTAAATTTGAAATAAAACAAAAGTTGAAACGGAAAAAATATATGGTATGGCGGGCAATTTAGATTCTCATTGCGCATGTCAGATCTCCGCGCGCCTCCATAGATATGACAATACTTTTCGACAGTAAGTCAAGGAGCCCATAAACGCCAATAAATTAAAAAGTAAAAGTGTGCTATAAAAATTAAAAACTTATTTTATGTTACAGTTGTTTGACAATCGAAGGAAAATGTTGCACTGTAATGGGTTTTTTTTTTTAATTTTACCTATCCACGAATATAAAGTACCTACATGTTTATGCAATATTTTTGAATTAATATTTGGAACATTATGTTGTGAGTGTAGATAAAGATTTTTTAATGAATAATTTTCTTATTAATTAAAAACGCATTCAATAACATACGGCTGATGCAAGACAGTGATACTGGCACGTATACGGGGAAGAATTTTTGCCGACAACAATGTCAAATTTGGTTCTCTGAATTCCAGATTTTGAGTCTAACAGAGGTAAAGGCATCACAGCTTTAAAGGAAGTTTAACTTCATACCAACCTGAAAGTGTCTAGAAAAACGTGTGGAAGTAGATTTGCCGGCAACAAAGACTAAGGAAAAGTCTCCCAATTACACATTTAGTCGTAAGTACCTTTTTCTCTAGAAAAAGTACACAACGACATATTTATACACAAAATGGAAGTCTATACTTCATAATATGAAGCTAAAAGTGCATTGATAGCAGCCTCTAGCTACTTCCTTCCCGTGGGAAGAAATGCACGATAAACTTCGTAATCCTTTGCGGCGCCTAAAGTCTAGACATGTACTTATAAATATGTACTAAACGATGTTTTTTCAGGTCATTCATGTGATTAAAAGACCATATTTTATAAACACAGCCATAAAATTTACGAATGTGATGACGTGACGAAAGGACCAATGTTTTGAGCCAGTGCTAGCCAGTCTTAAGATGATTTTATTAAAGCTTGTAGGCAATGAAAACAAAGAAAGGGAAATAAATAACAAGATAACAAGTAAGTATGAAAAATGCAAATCTATTAATTAATGTTCTTGAGTCTTGCATGGATATCGTGAAAAGTCAAATGAAGTCAAATTCCTGGATACAGAAAACGAAAAGCCGGATGTTATCAAGCAAAGTATGGGAACTTTTTTCACGTAGTGCAATAGGCAGAGATAATTTATGTAGAATCGGGACTTGACCGATTAAAACAGACATGAATCATTAACACCAATAGCATCAATTTTCCACAGATAAACACGGAAAAAACACAACAAAGCATGCCTGATTGGAAACAAGAATTAAGATGTCGAAAGCACCAAAACAAGAGTACTCGTGTATCGTCGCGGCACAACAGCTATTAACTAAATGAGTAAATTACTTTATTAATAGGAACACGCCACTCGTCGTTGACAATACGAAATCTTGTAATTTGCTCACGCAAGCATTAAAAGAAACACCAACAATGGGAGAGTTTGAAACCGCTAGTTCGCATATATCTCCTACAACACGCTTTCCCATGATTTCAATGAAAACAACACCATCATTTTTTCCATATCAGGTTCATACTCTAGTTCAGCTGCATTTCTTCGAAGCCAATCGGTTAGCATTACAAATGACGTCTCTCCCACAATTAAGGCAAAGCAGTAAAGAGTCGAGTTTGCAGTAAAAATAATTAAGATAAACACTAGCTGGCTCTTATTACGTGTTGAATAAGATGCCTTGTTGGCATGTGCATTGGACGTGGAACGGTGAATGAATGAGTCATGCGCGACAATTTGTAGATAAATTACGTAATGTTTATTGAAGACGCAACATATTATTTAAAATGATAAGTGTGTATGCGAATGTGAATAGCCCGTATTTCTTGTAGATATATTTTTATCAGTACCTACAGAATTCATGAGGAGCAAAAACATATCAACTCTAGTTCAAAATTGGGCCTTAGTATCGCCACCAACATAAGCATCTGCTAAGTCATCATCGTTATACCACCCTCGACCATACTACGAGTATGCTACCCTTATGTTAATTAAATGAAGAGATATTGGACTGCCTCACGCAAGGCCTTACTACCTTCGTATCAATATCCATATAAATTTTACTCCCTTCAATATAACAAGAGGTAGAAAGACCAACCGTATGAAACACAAATACCATAAAAAGTAAAAACTCCTTTCGAGAGACCTTAAATCTCCATGTTGTTTTTGCTCAGCAACATGACACCGGAATCCGTGCCGATGAGAACCAAGTCGATTCGATGTGGTGGGCTAGTGGCACACAGCGTAATTCAATCCAGATCAATCAAGAGGAATTAATTTGGCGTCCTTTAAGATTAATGGCGAAAAAATCTTGCGAGGCTTGACAATGTTTTATGGAAACCAGAGGCGGAATCAGGAGAATAAAGTTCGGCAAAATACTATATGAATGGTTCTGAAATGCTGTTAAATAGGCAACATCACATTGATAAGGAAAACAGAACACAATCAATTGTAGTTTTGATGACCTTTATTCCGCAAAAAATGACGCATAAAAGCGTAATTCAATCCAGATCAATCAAGAATTAATTTGGTGTATTTTAGGATTGATGGCGAAAAAAATCTTGCGAAGCTTGACAATGTTTAAATTTAAGGAAACCAGAGGCGGAATCAGAAGGATTAAGTTCGGGCAAATATTCTATGAATGGTCCTGAAATGCTGTTAACTAGGCAACATCACAATGATAAGGAAAACAGAAAACAATCAATTGCAGTTTTGTGACCTATATTCCTCAAAAATGACGCATATATCGTACTCCGGAAATTCCTATTTATATCTGTAAGCAAAGATAGGGTTAGAGTTTTATTTTAAATAATTTACAGATATCGTGGAGGACACCTAAACTATTATTATTCTAGACAGCATCCTTATTTCAATTTTAGGTCATTATCATACAACATTACTTTTGTCCCAGACATTAAAATTCAGCTCAAAAATGTATTAAACTTTTCTTGCCATTGAGTCACCATGTAAAGGCGGAACCACACTTACGTGTCGTGGCGTGGCGTGGCGCGGGGTCCGCCAATCAAACGACTCTGTTTCAGGCTACGTCATAACACAACGAGTTTTGTAACCAATCAAATGCGTCAGAAAGCGCCACGCCACGCCACGACACGTAAGTGTGTTTCCGTCTTTAGTCTCACAAACGACCTGACCCAAATGAATGATTGCCTGTTCAGTGGACGCTATTTTCTATTTAGAGTCATAGAAGAATAGATGGGGCTTTTATTATTTAAACACCCCTTTGCGAAATTAATGCTACGTTGATATGTTCTCACACTGTCGGGAAATAAATTGGTTTCTCCGCTGGTTTGTGAGAAGATAAAGCGTGAATATTATTGCAAGTAAGCATGGTGTGGTGACTATCTAAATTTACTTTGTTGAATTTAAGGCGATATATACGCCCCAATGTTAACGCAGTACTGGCCGTGCGCCC
This sequence comes from Orthosia incerta, assembly GCA_948252205.1. Taxonomy (NCBI): domain Eukaryota; kingdom Metazoa; phylum Arthropoda; class Insecta; order Lepidoptera; family Noctuidae; genus Orthosia; species Orthosia incerta. The sequence continues at coordinate 13,226,417 of OX411764.1, read as the reverse complement.
GCTCGATGCCACAATATCAATATTGAACCTCCTTTTGAACAGTTTTGTTTGCAAATCATTATTTGATTTACATATGCTATGTTAGTTATGAAGAAATACCAGCCATCAATTTATCTGCGTAAAAATATTTTTAAACATCCAAGTCGTTCTGGAGAAGTATCCACAAGTAGCGGAAATATAGTGTGTTATTATTTATTTTTAAAAGCAAAACTATTTCTTATACGAAAAAACCATATGTTAAAAATAATATACATGAAACAATTTTTTTTTTTTTTTCAAACATTTTAACCTAGCCGTTACTAAGGAGTATGCTTTAGAAAGTTACCGTTTTACAGCACTAAAGCGGATGTAGGCCCTTAAGACGTTTTAGTTGAAATCATTTAATCAGTATAAAATGGTGAAAATATGAATATATTTGCTCACTCAATGGGCAGAGAGTGCCGACTGAATTTCCTTAGTAAAAAGTCTCAAGTATATATCTTTCATTTTTAGTTTATGGAATATCTTTTAATTTGGTCTAATATTGAAGTTGCATATAGGCGAGAGCCAAACCTCTAATTATGACTTTTTACTATGGAAATTCAGTCAGCGCTCTCTGCCGATATTGCCTCTTAACTACACTAACAAGACCGAAACATTTACTGAACAAGGGGTCTTCATCGTGAACTAGTCAAAATCTATTATAGTTGAAAGCATGGCATGGCTAGAGACACATTTAGATGAAATTCTGGGAACTATTATTGGAACAGACAGATATAATTGATATGCCCTACATCCGCATCAAATCATCTTGACATTGACCGAAATACTCATCAAGCTGGACCCGAATACTCGATGTCTTGAAGATTCGAACAAGGAGTCCTGATGAAAGATTACATGACCTTGCAGCTTTTATTAAACAGGCACTATATATCGCCTCTAATTTACCCACAGCTCATTCTGATCTCACCCTTGAGAATCTATTTAATCTCCACACAAAGAGTAGAACACCTGAACTAAGATAGATTCCCTCCTAAATCATAGGCAGGGGTTAGAAACAGGTTTTTAGCCTTTACAAAGTAGATAAATAGACATTAGATGAAAGGATGGCTCGCTACGATTACACAAAGGATGATAGACGAAGTTTGAAGGGGATGTATGCGAAAAACAGAAACCCTTATCTATTTTAATATACTTTCTCACGCAATGGTTAAAGGTCTTGCGTGGCCATGCGTGATTCATCATCGCTATTGTTTTAGTCCGTACCTATATCAATCTTATCGTCGTAAATGCTAAAAGTTTTAAAAGGTTACTCCAAACTAGTAGCAGTGGTTTTGCACGCATTAGCGCCGTCGAAAGCAAATAAAATTTTGATAAGCCCCGCTATGCTACGGAATTGCAACAAAAACTTCTTTTCCTTGTACGAAATCTGGAAGCGACTTCCGACTTGCTACTCAAATAGAGGGGGATTTTTTTCATACCTATCTTGATGTGTCAGCAGCAGCCGTACGGCCATATGCCGTGGATGACACATTTAAAACATATGTGAACTTTTTGTTGAACTCGTACACCATTTAGCGTCTGTTTGTCGATCGTCTCAATTTTATCAACAAATTGATAAGAATTAATTGTGTTAGACGTATGAAAACATGGAGATTCTTTATCTGTGTTTTTTTTTCTGAGATTAGGCTGCTGTCATTTTGAGACTTGAAAAAAAGATATACTTTAAGGCTAATCGTCCAACTGTGGTGGATAAACCATAACCATATGGATAGCCGAAAGAACGGTGAAGGAAAACATCGTGAGGAAACCGGCATGTCCTAGAACCAAAAATTTAAGATATGTGACATTCACCAACTCGCACTGGGCCTGCGTGGTGGATTAAGGCCCATCTCACATTCCCTCTCTCACAGGAAAGAGGCCTGTGTCCCAGCAGTGGGAACATTAAAAAGGCTGATGATGATCACATAATTGAACAGTGCAGAAATTAGAATCATTAAAAAAAAATATTAAACACAGTTCCCAATACCAAGGTACCTAAATGCCTTCAACAATCTAAACAGGAAAAAAACTACCGAAGCTAAAAAACGAAGTAAACTAAGTACCATAATTAAATTCAGTTATACATAGATGACATTAGGTCTCATACGAGGGGCGCACACAAAAGCACCAGCTGCTTCATTTGAAAGCGATTAGCATCAGTACATGTTGCAACATGTATGAAATTACTTGAGGGCTCCTAAGTTAAGGAGTCGATAGGATCTGTATATTGTTTAATGATGCTTGGTCACTTCGGATCGGATTTCGTTCTCAGGATTACTTTTAAGGCGTTAAAGAAGATGCAGGTTTTGTGAAGTTTATAGATCCGTTTGCGATGAAGCGACAAAGCTGAGTAATCTTGTTGGTTGGAGTTGGAGGAATGTTTAAAACTTGTGTGAAAAATAGAGATAATAGAGCTAAATGTGTCCTGTTATAAAACTGTAAGTTATTCGATTAGCATAGCATAGTTTTTGCATTTCATAATGGAATGTATTATAGAATTAAAATGGTCTCTTGGTAAAGCTGAAAACATGGTTTCCTCTTTAAAACTTTCGCGTTTCATAATTGAAAAACAATATATCACGGGAATTTAAGGGTACACTAGTCGACGGCACGAACTATTTTGTGCGCAGGGTTAAAATGCATTTTACATCAACCGACAACACGTGCGGAAGAGACAGATGCTGTGATGAGCAGTAGGAAGCTAGTTCGCGCACGAATACACACTATTGCAAATTTGTAGCGAAATTGATAATGATTTAGAACGAAACCGAGCGCGCGAAATTTTATAAACAAACCTTTGGCAGTCTAGATATCATGGAAAAACGACTAAATCTATCTGTTCAAAATAAAATTATATGCATTGTTGAACTACTAATCTATCCCTGTATGGAGGCCGTTTTGCAATTTTCCGTCTTCTTATGGTATTTATTTGCGCCCAAAAATGCGTTAAAATTAGTGTCGAAATGTGGAACTTTCGACGCTCATAACTTTCAAATATTTTCTTTTTTTACTTTTTCGCTTCCATACAGGGCTAGATAATGATGAGACAAATTGATATCACTTTTTATTTTGAACGTACATCGTCAAACAGTGGAATAATCCCTAGACTGCGTTTGTATGGAAAAAAAATCGACTAGTGTAACCTTAACGCGATGATTTCGATTATTTATTTACCTATTTATCCCGACGTTTCGGCCGTGTTGCAACGACCGTGGTACCGGGTAGACTGAACGTCGAGTTAAATAGGTAAATAAACAATCGAAATCATCACGTTAAATTCCCGTGATGTTTTTTTTTAAAGGTTTCCTCTTCTCATTAGTAATTGCCAATAGGAAAAAAAAAACGCAATAACCTAATTTCACAAATAAGTATTATGCCTACATTCATTATTCGCAAGTATGTCGACGGCTATGATGGAATTTCCACCACATTCAGTCAGCAAACCAGATTCTAGACTGACTCTGCCTAGCTTTTTTGCCGGGGTCGGCTTCCAGTATAACTAGGTGCAGCTAAATACCAGTATTTTATACTGCGACTACCCATCTGACATTCACATCATTGGAATAGAACTGGACTACAAAATTAAATAAATTTGGAAATTAACTCAGTGACCCCAAAAAAACACTCAGCTGCTCCTATAAAACGGTCAAATTTTTCGGCCTCCACTACATATTGTTGAAAGCACAAAGATTCAAGGGTGTTCACCTGGCCACCCCCTAAGATTAATGTCTTAAGGCAGTACAATTGTTCGCCCCCGCGGCCCCGCAGTCGCTAGCACATGGCCTGACATTTCTACCCCGACTTCAATTTTTTCCGACTTCCTCCCTTATTATATCGGCTTACAATAATTACGCACGCGCTACTAAAGGTGTTTAGAGAAAGCGTTAATGAACCATTTATTTATAGTATTTTTTTATTAATATTGACCTTTTTTGTCGAGGACTTTTTGTGAAATGTCGTGTGCTTAGGAAATGTGCAGTTTTGTTAATGTTCTTTTGTGTTTTGGAATCGGAAGTTAAAGCAAATAAGCTGGTTCGTTTTTCGAACGTTTCCGATTTGAACCGAGAACTCGAATTTGCTTTAGGTAGCAAATTCAATCTTATGGTGACAGATGAAGCCAAAGAATGATTGAATCTGTTCGTGATGCTGGTTTTGCTCCTAAAACACATGAAAGGTTAAAACATGGAGTTATTGTTGCGAGGTCTTACCGTAATAAAGTTTAGAATTACACTAATCACAGATATTCTTTCGCTGTAGCGCCATAAAAAATGATGCTTAAAAGGCAATGATACTAAAAGATACAGAGAGCCCTAATGACTTCATTTCGTATTAAAATACATCTGAACCTTCACTTTCCTTATTATATTGAGAAAAACGTCATCAACAACTTATTTTTATCGAATTATTGAATGCCTTTGGCATGTTCTGTGTTTTCCATGCAAGAGTCTGTTTTCCATAATAGGAAATCCGGGCTGAGAGCTCCGACTGAATTTTCGTAGTAAAAAGTCATAACTAATTCGAGATTTGGCGCTCGTCTATTTCCTCCGCCAGTACTGGACAAATTTAAAAAATATGCCTTAAATTGAATAAAAAAAGAATGTCTTGCTTCTGTTTTTTCATGTATAAATCAAAGTCAAATTTGATCTCTAGGTCTCTGTTGACAGCACAATTTTGAGCAAATTTTGGGGGTTCTAGTGCTTCTAAACATAATGTATCATCAAAAAGGAAACCATAGGAGCGCAGTATACATCTTTCTTTTTCAGTTCATGGAATATCTTTTAAATTGGTCCAATATTTGAGGAGGAAATAGGCGAGAGCTCTAATTTATGACTTTTTACTTACGATATTTAGACGTCTGCGACTGCCTCTTTGTCATGCGATGTCATCGCGATTTCACACACATTTCCATACGTCTAGAACTCTAGACAATCCTATACATTTATAAAATTTTTTTAATCGCAACGCATTCTTTGTTCTTTGTCCAAATAAAAAAAAAATACCATCTCGCACTTAAGTTACATCGTGAATCAATCATGGTCTCCTGCAGTTCTATTTCAAGACATCGTCACGGTTCCACTTCCAATGAAGATGAGGCATGCAGATTGCAGACTCTAATGATAGCAAAGACTGTAATAAGAATGCAATTTGAGTCGGTGGATTTTTTACTGTGATACAGGATCCGTCTCACACAGAGAATGCTCGTAGATAATAATTATATATCACGAAGGAATGAGTTCAAGAATAATGATGGGCTTGCTTGGGGTATTGACTTTACAAATTCTAATAAATGGATTACTAGTATATCAGAGACATATTCTTTATGTCAGAAAATAGCCCTTAAGGTTACACTAGTCGAAAATTCTTCCATACAAACGTAGTCTAGGGATTATTCCACTGTTTGACGATGTACGTTCAAGATAAAAACTGATATCAATTTGTCTCATCATTATCTAGCCCTGTATGGAAGCAAAAAAGTACAGAAAGAAAATATTTGAAAGTTATGAGCGTCGAAAGTTCCATATTGCGACACTAATTTTAACGCATTTTTGGGCGCGAATAAATACCATAAGAAGCCGGAAATTTCAAAACGGCCTCCATACAGGGATAGATAAGTAGTTCAACAATGCAAATAATTTTATTTTGAACAGATAGATTTAGTCGTTTTTTCATGATATCTAGACTGCCAAAGGTCTGTTTATAAAATTTCGCGCGCTTGGTTTCGTCCTAAATCATTATCCATTTCACAAGAAATTTGCAAAAGTGTGTATTCGTACGCGAACTAGCTTCCCACTGCTCATCACAGTATCTATCTCTTCCGCACGTGTTGTCGGTTGATATAAAATGCATTTTAACCCCGCGCACAAAATAGTTCGTGCCGTCGACTAGTGTACCCTTAATCTAATTTGTTGTTTCGTGAACTTACTCCTTCAAAATTTTTTGATCTTTCAACGCTTCTCTAAGTAGTACCTCGTTAGGGAATGCTTCAACAATTGTCTATACCATATCATAAACAATAAGTCCGTGACAACACATGAGAAACAGATTGCGCCCGGCCTCTGGAAGACCGTATTATTGTATGAGGTCATTGTTCCTAGTCGTGCCTCTAAATTGCCAGAGTTTATTACATTATTGCAGAGTTATATGCTACGAAAACGCTTGTTGATTTATTTCTGTTCTAGCTATTGTGGCGTTTCTGGGTTGTTCATTTGCAGGAACTGTTCTGGTGGTAAGTCCTTAAATTCTCGCTTTGGCTATAATTGCTAGGTTGATAGGAAGGCCAAAGACTTCTGAATTTGGAATATATTTCAGTCATCTATTTTGAAGCATTTGTTTTGGTGTTAAGTCCTAAAATTCTCGCTTTGTCTGTGAATATTTGTTTCTAAAAAGTTGCCAGAAAGATTCAATAGACAATTCTGATTTTCGAATTTGGAAAATGTTTCAGTCTTCAACTGTTTTAAGGCTCCGTTTGTACTTTCTTTGTAACAAAAGTGTCTGGCGAGAGTGAAGATACTGGTAGCTTATCAATTAAAAAGTAAAAAGCCTGTTCTTCAAAACTGGATATGATGTCTGGACCGAGTTCTTAGAATTCACATATGTAATTATCTCATACATATGTGAACATAGATATTCCGATTGATATCAGTGCGTACGAATATTGTCCGTCCTACAAGAAGCTAGAATAAATCTTAGAACCTAACTTATTAATTAACAAGACTCCCAGAAGTCGCAAAAAAGTGTAAAAACTTATAAGAAATGCAGTCAACGACCGAGTAGTGATGGGAATTCGTTTTACTAAAGAATGCGGTACCGGGCGGTCTTGTTCCGCAAACCCATACAGGACTATACCTCTTTAGGAGTCAGACGGCAGGTGATACGCCATCTGGCTTGCCACGTGTCAACGAACGGCGAATTTACGATACCGATACGATTCGCAATAATTATCGGGACTATTCCCGTGAAGTTCGAAATTCGAAACGGGAGTATATTTTTTTTATTGATTTTTAATGGCTATTAGTTATCGGTTAGCTTTTAGTTTGCAGTTGCTAATTATTAAGCCGTTTGTAAACATTTGTGGATGGACCTCCTCGAAGTTGGAGTATTTTGAGAATATTGTTTGTGAGTGTTCGAGGTTTGGAATAAAATATTGCTTTTAGTAATGGGTTTTTTTTTTCATCGGATAAGGGTAGATTGATTTCAGTAGATTTTCTGAAATCTACTAGATTGATTTCAGTAGATAGATAGATAGTAGATTGATTTCAGTAGATTTTCTGAAATCAATCTACCTTAGGGCCCAAAGAAAAACTGCAAATTGACCCCATACGAATTTGCAACGCAGAAAACAGCTAAACAGTATGAGTAATGGTCCAAACACAAAACTGTGAATTGACGCGATGCGAATTCACAACGCAGAAAACAGCTTAGCAGTAACAAGCATCAAGCTCGTAGACTTTTACGATGCGACGTCGCACCGCAGTTTTGTGTTTGGGCCCTTACATCGTGCGGCAATATATTGCACGATCGAAATTGCTTAGCAATAAATTTCAGTTTTATATATTATTAAATTAAAATATGTATAGGTACTGCGTCAAATGCAAAACTTCAAAAGAAAGACTCCGAAAGCCTATAGTAATCCAAATAAAAACTTGAGTAACTACAAACTTAATCAAAAGTTATCGAAAACAATACAAGCCGTACAACGCCATATGACAACTCAACTAAACTCACACTAAACAAAAAACGACGGTAGTCATACAAAATATCGATTTTTAGTACGTGTGTGTATACCCAATTCCGGGACGCGGGAGTGCGCTTACACCATCTGCGACGACCCCCACGCAACGCGCAGCTGCGTGCGCTTACGAGGGATGCGCGGCGCGAACCAATAACAAAGCAGGATCGTAAGTCCTTTCGGTCCTGAATGAGAGTGATTAAGGCAGGGGTTGCCTTTGTGTTGTAATATTATGTTTATTTTATGGTGTTATCATTTCCTTTGGCTATAGTTTCGGATGATATAACAAATTGTTTGATGAGTTTAGAATTTTATGTTGAGTGTTTGTTTCCTATGGTTTGAAGAGGATACGAAATCGATTGGGATTAGGCCGAAAGTTGAATTAGAAATATATATTACCCCCATATCCCCAATTATTTGTGTTTGGCACAATATCTCTTCTTTTTTCCTATACTGCTCTGTTAGTGGTCATTCCGATAATCAAACTCTTCCTAGCCATATCATCTCTCACATAGCTCGTCTATCGCTGGTCTTCATCTCCTCTTACAGCCATCCAAATTCATTTTCAAAACCTTCCTCACGATATTTGTCCGATTCCTCTGCCTTACATTTAAATCCCGAATCACTTTACAAATTTAGAATGAACAAGCTTCTTCCTGGTAGTTAAGCTCACTCCATCGTCGACTTTGTCTCTGTCACCTCCGACCTAGACTAGAGTCATGATCAGACCCATCTTAAAACAACAAAAATGCATTTTTGAATTAGGATCTCTCAGAGCTGGGTGACAAATTCAAAAGACAAATAAGTCGTACAAAATCTCAGAATTTCCCACCTCAAGTTAAGTAAACAATGCGTAATTTAAACCTTCTTTTCATACCTCAAAAACCCTTTAGCAAAATGACCCATTTAGAGGGCAATGCACTTTCAAAAATCTTAACAATAGTCTCCCTTTTAAACTAAAGGGGTGCTTATTAAAAAATCTTATTCTCGAAGTACCCAAACAGGTTTTGAGGTACCTACGTTTGTTATGGATAATCTTGGTAAGAAGCGTGAGTCCCGCTAATGGAGAAAGAACATTTGTATTAATTGTGTTTGGGAAGGTAGATAAAAGATTTTGTAACTCTTTGTGTTGAGGGATGCTACTAGACATTTTGAATAAGGTGAAGACATCCGTAAGAAGAGCAAGATCTTTTCTAGTTTTCTATTAGAGCATCTATTTGAATGTAAGTAAGACAGTCAATCAAGTCAAATCAATGTCAAGATAAATTTGAAAAACCTTATTTTATCACAACTTTTGAACACCAGTTACTTTGCCAACAAAATACGTGGGTAATTCAATATTTTTTTCTGTGACAGCTTGTTCTGACAAAGTAACCCAATTTACTCAATTCTGGGGTTACAAGTTACAATCACACATGGGAATATCGGAAATATTCATAAACATGTCGTAACCACATCTGCTTGTTCATCGTTTACAAATTTAGATTAAAAAGATGAGAAAGGACATGCACCAATGCTTTGGCCCCTTGTCCGAACTATGCAAGTCCCCTGTTTTTTGACTCGTGGGAATGCGGCATGGTTACCTGTAAAATAGGGTGGTTCGTCTACCCTTACATTAATTATAAGTGCAATAAATTACAATCAGTATTTTGATTCCATTCACGCGTGATTGGGTAATTCGATGCGGGAATTACAACGAGAAATATCCAAATCTTTTTGTTGTGTGCATTAAAAAGCATGAATTATGAATGCAGATCAATAGATGCAGATCCCCAGTTGAGAATAAGACTCGTTTTCATTATGCATATATTTAAGAACGTGGCAGTCTCAAGAAAACCAAATTACAAGTCCAAATTCGTGTCGAAAATCCTAAACAAAAAAACTTCCGTACAATAAAAAGCTTAAGGGTACACTAGTCGACGGCACGAACTATTTTGTGCGCGGGGTTAAAATGCATTTTATATCAACCGACAACACGTGCGGAAGAGATAGATGCTGTGATGAGCAGTAGGAAGCTAGTTCGCGTACGAATACACACTTTTGCAAATTTGTAGCGAAATGGAAAATGGATTTAGGACGAAACCGAGCGCGCGAAATTTTATAAACAGACCTTTGGCAGTCGAGATATCATGAAAAAACGACTAAATCTATCTGTTCAAAATAAAATTATTTGCATTGTTGAACTACTAATCTATCCCTGTATGGAGGCCGTTTTGCAATTTTCCGTCTTCTTATGGTATTTATTTGCGCCCAAAAATGCGTTAAAATTAGTGTCTAAATGTGGAACTTTCGACGCTCATAACTTTAAAATATTTTCTATTTTTACTTTTTCGCTTCCATACAGGGCTAGATAATGATGAGACTAATTGATATCACTTTTTATTTTGAACGTACATCGTCAAACAGTGGAATAATCCCTAGACTACGTTTGTATGGAAGAATTTTCGACTAGTGTAACCTTAAGAGAACCATTCTAATGATAAATTATGAAAGATACTATCAATAGGCAAATTGTGACCGCAAAAAACCTGTACCTACAAAACCAGAATCAGCACAAGGTTGTTAATATATTCTGGTTCCCATGTCGCCACATCTTTGCAAACCATCAGAGCATGGTATGACCATGACTCACGAACAATATGGTGTTCACGCTCAGTGATAACTAAATGAAACCATTACTATTTAATTAGGAATGAATATATAAGCAATGAGAACGATTATATGGTTGTTGGGCTCAAGCACGATCTTAATCAAGGGCGTGGAAAAGAGAATCTTTATGCACTTGATTTAAATCGTGATTCTATTAGGGAAGCCCCACAGTATGATCGCAATGGCAATAACTCTTCAGATTTTAAAGCCAATATTCTCTTTAAGGAATAAACCTACCTTGAAAGCATACCGAAGGAAACTCAGTCACTTTAATATTACAATGACACAATCCAATTTAAGAAATGAGAAATGATTTAAGTGCACAACAAGCATGATTTCAAAAAGAGCGTCATGCGTGCCTTGAAGATTCAGAACCAGCCAACGAACCTGTTTCGCGATTTCGCCAACCATTTACGAAATCATCAAAATTGGTTCACGAGTTCCCAAAAAAGATGCTAACTAACATATTCTCGCCTTAAAAGTAACTTCGTTTATTCCAAAACGTTAGTAAAAACACTCATGAAGAGGATACTAAAGAAATACCCGAAAGAACCGGTTCAAAATGATATCAGAGTTTAATTTTAATATAAAATATTGTGTAACATGCCGGAGGATCCATAAAATCGATTCGATCGACATATGGCAGACGGAAATAAAGGAATTGATAACTATTTAAAAAACCCTCATGCGAGGTAATGGGAAACTAACAATACTTTCCATAAAACAGTGAAATTATCTAAAACATAGGGGCCCCTTGAGAATTTCTCCGTAGAACTTAATACCCGCATTTGCAAGCAGTTTTTACTGTTCATGTTTATTGTTGTGGTTTGCACAACTGCAAGATTACTAAGGAGTGGAAGACAACTCGTAAAACTACCTAATCATTGCTAGTTGCTACTCAAGTAGAAACATTTTTTATATTTGTTCATGAATCCGTTAGTTTTGAACGACATAAAATAATGATAAAGATAAAACTTGACAACTGTAATAAAGGAGGATACTTTAAAAAATGTATTACATATACTTTTAGTACCCGCCCAATTAATGGCAATGTTTAGTAGATTATTTAATGGGACAACAGAACTGCTGGACAGAAAATAATTCTTGAGAGTCCATATGAAAATATAGAAGGCATTGCAGCCGACAACAGAACATCTGCCAGGATTTAAAAAACGAATAAAACATAAAGGATGTAATAATAACAGTGTCCTATTTACTATTATTCAACCTTTTAAACAAAGTCTTTAACACAATTAAAGCACATAGAAAATGAGTAGAATTTCCTGTAAACCACTGATAAACATAAAACAGTGACGAATATCCTGGACATAATTATAACGATGGCAAAGGGCATTGAAGATATCAGAACTGAGAACGCACGTCTTTTGTACTGACTGACGTATGTCCAAAAACCAGTTCACGAATTTTATTCTAAACAGGATTTCATTCTAAAAGAATATCAATAAGAAACTTTTTTCGGCGTGTTTACCTTTCACGGTTGAAGATTTTGAGACAAAAGCTAACTTTGACCAATATAGGGGTACTTGATAAACATCGCCGCTATACACAAACGGGTACGAAGAAATTGTCTGACACACCGTGGGGGTAGCAAAAACCTCATTTGAATAAACTCACGACGTTAAACATCTTCGGTGCATAAGTAATTCTGAACGCACCCGGCTCGAAGGCATAGCACGCGCCAACGCAGGCGCAGCTTATCGAAACACCTACGCATCGCTGGCATAAATCGATTCATTCATCCGTTGTGCACACAATCGGTGTTTTTGCTGAGCGTAGCTTTGTTAAAATAGCGAAAAAATTTATATTTTTGGACAATTTATAGATACCCATTTTGTTTCGTAAAAAAAATATGTTTTACAGGGAGAAATCTGCCATTTTAATGTCAAAGGTGGAATTAAATAAAAATGCCGTTCTTACAGCTGGCTTCGTAAAAGTATTGAAGCGTCATCAAGATTTCGAGGCTCATAAAATTTGGGGACTGTCAATAAATTTCGATCTCGTTTCACGATTCGCGGATCTTTTCGGAACTCTTCTTAAAGGGACCTTGATGAACTTTGACACAAATACAAGAACGACCCATGTAAGTTATTCATTGCCGAAAAAAAACTCGCACAGTACTCGTCAACCATTGCGAATCCGTCTCGTGGATAACAAAGGAGGCTCGTACGAACTTTTGTTAAGACGGTCCCAAAAAAGAATAGCTCCCTCAATTTCTTGGTCCCCTCTAAAGTTTATACAATATTTCTTCAGACATCAAACCAGCTGGTCTATTCAATGTTTAAAACTAAAAAAAACACGGCCTGTCTCCACGTGGTCGGAAATTCGACGGGTTCTTCATAGATATTATTAATACCCTTGAATGGTGACTCAAAAGTAATTTTGTCACGACTTTAGTAATAAATTATTCATCTTATGTGTTCCTTGTATCAATTTATTGGTGTGTTATTACGTGAAAAAACGCCTTCGTAAAATGTCAACTTGGCAAGGCATCAGTAAAAACTTCTGTGTCATGTTTAATAAACTCGTAAAGAATACATAGGCTGGCATTAGGTGCAGTTGCAATCGTGTGAAAGTCAAGTCCTACACTCACCCCAATTGCTTTGGTATTCATAGAAAAGCCACGTTAGATATGGCTGGACAGCTCACTTATCGATAGTTTATTGATATTGATTAAACGCAGAATATAAATGTCATATACATGAAACTTGAGCAGAGTTTTCGGTCTTTAGCCAAAGAAGGTTATGTCAAAAGTTAAATAGGAAATGAATTTGGACAGATTGGGTAGCCCAAACATAAGTAGTACTGAAAAATCGGAATTTGGATTAGAATTCTAAATGGATGAAGATGCAACCAAATGGAAACTAACTAAAACTATAGTAGCACTAATAGTCGTAATCATTTAGAACTAGCAACGTATTTGAATACCCTTTGGTCACCATTATATGAAATCCACAGCAATTTTACAGTCCGTATCATTTATCATTACATTACTCAAAAAGAAACATACAAACAGCAAGCAATAAAACAAAAAAGAACAAACATAAAATTCAAACCACCCAACACAACGCAAATAACGAAATGCTTTTTAAAAATAAAAACAGAAGTAAGTCCAAGCGCAAAGATCAAAAGTAGCAAACGCATTTTATCGATAAGCGAGGGACATCACTTACTCGCACCTTGCTTGCCATCTGCCGCGATGCACGTGAGGCAATTAAGGCCATCGGCTCTTTGGGGGTGCCACCCTCGGTACAATGGTCGTTTACCTCAGTACAGAGGGGTTGCAACGTGGTCAATGCACCAGGTTCATTGTTTCGTGTTTAGACTCCCACGGCAGACAAAGAGGGCAAACGTGGTGGGATTTTCGACCCTCTTAGAGGTTCTGTGTAAGGTGGTGAGAGATTTGGAGGAATGTAAGGTACGGGAACAATGGCATTTAAATATTTAATTTATAAAATTATTGAACCCAGACAACAGCATAGACAATATTCCAAGTTCATTTTGTCCTTTGACGTAACAATTTTGGGATTAAAATGAAAGTTTTAGAAGCTCCCACCCTGTCAAATAAAAATTCTTCGATCACAGTATTTATTGGATCGTAAATATTAAACAATTTGAGAGCGAATTAAGTTTCTTAGATACTAAAATTAAATCCCGATCATGTATTCACAATGTTTATTTTAATTTTATCACACTAATGGCAATAGCCGTATCGCATAATGAGATTCTGAAATGCCGGCATTTTATACCTAATATTTATTTTAATCAGCTGTATTCTTCTTAAAATGTATTATTCAATGGGGTATGTTTTGCGACGTGTCTCTTATCTAAAATGTATAGCCGAGGGTATAAGAATTTCTCTAGTAGTTTCGAAACCATTTTTCAATAAGATTTTTTTCCAAAAAATAAAGTAATACATGAACATGAATGATGGAATTCCTTTACAGTATCTTGAACCCGTTCCTCTACACGCCTTTAGAAAAAAATATATCTATAAAACATCCAGAAAATCCCTCCAGAATAATTTATTGAGGTGTGCCACAAAAAAGACCATAATCCAACGACAAGGCCGCACACTATGGGTGCTAAAACTTTGAATGAGCCGGCTATGACTTCATTCAAAGTACAAATTCAACTAGTTACACTACCTACGCTTAACCAAAGGCATCTCGCGAAGCTACGTGAGGCCTTGGTTACAACGTCAAGGTCTCCGAAAGCACGCAGGATAATCCGGACCATTTGCTAGTAAAGTCGTAACCAACTTAAGTATTTAAATTTAATTCGCGTTTGGCTTGATTTGTAAGTCATAGCTTCCTTTTCTATTAGTATTGTCATCTGTTAACACATATTTGACGTTTCTGAAGCTTCTACCAGCTTAAATTCCAAGTTTTACTACTGCTTTTGTTTTTAAAGATTGCCGAAGAGTTTGTCTTTTCCTTGCTCTGGTTTTATGTAACTTAATCGGTCGGCGCAATTTGATTTTCTACACCTCCTGTCAGCTCATTCAGTCCCTTTTTTTTTTCATATGATCTCGAACATAATTCATTAGTCTTTTCTTTAGGTCTCCTACTCCCAGAGTTCGTACAATATCAAAATCAAGGCTGACAAGACCAAGTCCAAGTCAGACTGTTCCGAGTAAATATCCCAGCTGATAAAGCAGTTTTTTTGGATTCCAACCGGTCACGTACAAAAAACGACCTTGTTCTCTTAAAAGCATTACGATAACATCTTTCTTAGAGGAACGAGTTATTTCTTTACTAAATAACTTTTCATTCCTCTCTGTTGTAAGTACTATTATTGGTCTAATTCTTATCCATTATAGCCTCGGGCTCAACTACGTCCAAGAATTTTCCAACTCCTTTGTCACTGTCAACATCTTGATCTAAATTTTCAATGGTCACTAATTGGGATGTTTCAAACAAGCCAGGGGCCCCAGCCTCCAAATTATTTGCGAGGTCAAAAAGTTCAAGGAAACAAGGTTTACGCGAGCTTGCTTCCTCTTAGTTACCGCATACAAATATCGCCATATAATCCAGTGTGACTGTAATCAAGGTCTCGGTTTCACATAGGTAGTTTAAGTACGTTCATATCACGAGGTCTAGCCATCGTAATGGTACCTGTTTTAGCTTCATTTAAAGCTTTGTTTGCTTCGACAGTTTAATGTGCAGCATTGTAATCAATCTGCTCTTTGGATTTGCAATTTATTGTTTGTATTGTATCCCTAACGGTGTCTTCGACAGTTAGTCGTAAATCCAATCATGCCGCAACTCTTGAAGAGGAGAACCTATCTTTATTAGCTTATACATTCTCAACTCCTCAACAAATATTTACTTACAGTTACAACCTGCACATTTTCCAATCTTCCCATTGCAGAACTATTCAAGTTCAAAATACAATTTTCTCTAACTACCCACCTCTGAAAATCTATTGAAGCATTTCGTATCAGGATTTTCTGGTTTTCAACAACCTCGTCGCGTCCTGACGTATTTGTCGACATGTTCATTACATTAAAATTATTAACAATAACGCGAACCATTAATAAAATTGTTCGGAACGAACATAAAATAAACAAGTTCTCTTTTTTTTTTGTCTATAGGTGTAAATTTCTTGAGATTGTTACGTAATAGAGAAAGAATATGGATTTAAAAATGACTTAAGGTAGAAAAACTTTAGTTTGCGATGATATGTTGCAGAATCGGCAGCACTTATCTGTGCTCATACGTATGTACGCGCCGTACCTACCTACTCTGATACCGGTCAGACTTGACCGCCTTGTGGAGTTCGTTATTGTAGCAAAATAATAATACGATCATTAAATGATTAATGAATGAAGCAGAATCGAGACAGATACCTACTAAAGATTACCTAATACCTTATTTGGTTAGAATGAAAGATACTCCTCTCGTGTTGGCACAAGATACGATAATAGCTCGTCATCTAACCAGATGCAGCAGCTAAATACCAGTGTGCTTATGGGTCTACCACAACTCAGTTGCTACTTACGGTAAGGCTCACGGTAAATCGATTTCTTTCGTGGTACGAGAGCCAGACAGCAAGATTGAACAGGCAAAATCATCATTTGAATAGTTAGCAGGATATTCTAATGAAACTAGTCCCTCAAACCTAAATTTACTCCTAAAACTTTAACAATAAACCTAGCTATTAATATTTCCCATACACAATAACGTTTGGAACTAGAAATAGACCTTTTTAAACAATGCGACGGAACTTAAGCAGTTTAGTGAGCGTATCGAATGACCTAGGCCGTGGACTTAGCATATGGCTTGCAATATCGTGGAATGGGGTAATATCATTTATCTTAAAGTGCAAAACAAAGGAACATAGGATACAAGGTGTGGAGGTGCGAGATTCTTTGTCGATTCATTTTGCGATTTGAACGCCCCTTACGAACTGGTGACGGCGTTTTTGGGGACAGTCTTTATGTACATTTTGACGTTAAAAAGTGCTGATTTACATCCTAATTTGAGTAAATGACTATAGGTTTGATTTGATCTGTTGAGATAGAGAAAAGAATAACATTGAACGAGATAAAATACCTATAATGTTAGAGCTACAGCTTGAGATAGACTGCCTTTAATTTCTTTTTTTTTTATGAAGCCCTTTCATGAATATCTCGGTAAAATTTTAGAGGTAGATTACCTATGATACCTACAAAACATTACTTATTCAAGTGTCGCCAAGTGTTGAGTACCTCTCAACAACAAAAGTACGTACGTCTCAACTCTCAATACAAACGAAGAAGTTCGAAATAAGCAATAATAACTTAGATCTTTGATGATGGCATGGCTATTCGATATTCCAAAGCTTCATAGAAACATAGCAATTGTAAATACAATAACTCCTAATTAGGTACTTACTGCAAGAGTAAGTGCAATAACCCGCGACCCACGCGTTACCTACAAAGGTTGAGCATTACGAGATTATAAGGTGTCTGATATGGTTCTTATATTAACTTCTCCAGGATACCTTATTTATATTATCGGTGGGAAACCTTCGATAGGCGCCTGGACTTTTGGCGAAAAAGACCAGGGAGTGGGATTTTAGCCATTAAAACCACCCTGGTTATGTTTATCAGCACATATATAGGGCGGTTACTGGCATACGGTAAAGAAACTGTACCGAAAAGTCTCGGGCGTCTTCCTGAATCCTGACTGACTCACTTCGGCACAAATTCTTTGCCGAGCGCATACACGTACCGCGTATAGTTCTCGCCAAACTTCTTGGCCGCCCTGAATTTGGCTACAATGGCTACGCAGTAGTAAATCTCATACAAAAACAGCACTGTTTCGTGCCTCGCGCATGCGGAAAGCCAACTTCAGGGCGGCCCAGAAGTTAGGCGAGAGCTATACCGCACTTGTGTACAGATTCAGGTACAGAACGAAAACGACCGACCAGTAGAGGAAAGCACCTAAAAGATCACCCTGGAACCCCTGTGCATCGCCTGTTAAGGTACTACATCCCTGGGGAAACTGTTAAGGAGTCGGTCTGCCCCTGAGCCTCGCTGTGTCTTCAGGATACCAAGATATCTAATGTAAAGACGTATAAGTCCAAGACCTACGTACTGATACATCATCTGCCTAGCCTTTTTCCCAACTATATTGGGGTCGGCTTCCAGTCTTACCGGATTCAGCTGAGTCCCAGTGTTTTACATGGAGCGACTGCCTATCTGACCTCCACAACCCAGTAACTGGGTAACACGGTACCCCTTGGCAAGACTGGTGTCAGATCTCAAGCTTCTGACTACCCGTAACGACTGTCAAAGATCTTTAAATGAAAGCCGGGACCAACGGCTTAACGTGCTTTCCGAGGCACGGAGGAGACTCGGTATGTTGAAATGGTCACCCATCCACGGACCGACCTCGTCAAGCGTTGCTTAACCTTGATGATCGACCCGTGGTTAAGCAACCTACGCACTGATACATTTCACAAAAAGGCTGAACAGATGATATTTTTAAGCAGGTAGCTTCTTCCGCTTATAAATTTCAACTTGATTAGGTCATGAAGTTGAGATAAGTATTATAGGAAAAAAGGTACCTACCTACTGCGGCAGTGCGGTAAAATATTGGACCACGTAGGTCGATACGATATAAACCTTATACTCGTGTCGCGCGTTTTCAGGATTAAGTACTATAATATCTACTGATAGGGTTTGCTGTTCTTAATTTCAATTGCTGAGAATGGGCCATACCAAACAGCTGCTATAGTGTAGCTCAAGCGATAAAGATATCCCTAAGTAGGTACTCAGCAAACAAACATGGTTTCGCATTCGTATCAGGTTTTTCGGAATGCAAAAAAGTTAACTTTCAATTAGCGAATAGTTAGTATTCTGATTTTAGCCCCGAAGCAGGCTCTTATACATTTTGCGTCAATAGTGAAACTGAAAACAAATCAAGCTTATAATCAGCCTTTCTGCTAAAAGAAAACAAAAGTAGGTATCAGAAACAAGGAACTCACTTTCTACGCCGGCCGGCTGTTTTGGTCTCGATGGCAAAGTTGAAGGATTCGCCAAAAATCCGATATTGCAGGTCGTCTTCATTACTTTGATATTGCATCTCTTACACACAAATTACTACGTATTCAATAAATAAAACACCCTTATCGTTATCACTATTTAATCTTAGAATCATTGTTGCATAGCATTATTCTAACACTTTTTTGTTTGGTATTAACGCGAACATCACGTCTGGCTTTACGGTAGATAGCGCCAAAATGTTTTTATCGATGGTTTTGTTATTTTTTTTATTTTATTTACCGCAGGTCGCGGTGAATCTCGGCTGTAACGCGCGCGAAGCCGGACTGAACGGAGAACGAAACGTGCGACGGACGCGGGAACCGGCGCGTTATCCCTCGACAATGGTGTTGCCAATGCGGGGATTCTCCACTTCATATTGTGATTTTAGTTGATGAACTTGAATTCTTGAATTCATACTTTATTAGAGTATTGTGAAGATGACCTTATGACCGAGTAATGTAATTTATCAATACAAATGAATGGAATTTTAACATAAATTACTGTCAGACAGCAAATCATTTGAAGGGTATAACTTCAATCCGTTATGGTTTATTGTTTTTTTAAAGCTCCATTCAGAAAGAAGGTCTCTAAAGCTACCACACAATTACTAAACAACGACAGGTATGCCGTTTTGCTAGCTTGTATAAGTGCAATCAAGAAATTCGATTGCAACAGGTTTTTCTACTAATTCAAACTACAAAAGGCAACACCCGACAGGAAAAGTTTGCTAAATAAGTTATTTGAAGTATAATTTATTATGTAAAAATTGCAAGCAAATAACAAAACCAATTCTAAAATTTTATTAATCGTCGGCGAGACTCTTTGGCATTTATAATTTCCAGCTAAAACCGTCAAGGCTGGTCATTCACTCGAAATGAAATAATATGCACATTATTAATTTAATAACTTAATTAGGCACATTTTCTAGCATCTCAAATAGCATGCATTTCGAAATTTCATAGTTTTTAAATTTCTGACCATATTTTGCATGTTTAATAATTTATCTCCAATTATTCTGATTTGCCATTATACTTGGCTCCTCAGAGCTAATGTCAAAATTTAAAATGTACGAAACTGCATGCCTTATATGAAGTCCAATAGGTACATTTCAGGGGGGTATACAAGTCAGATACATCTGTCCCTTATTCGATCTCAAACTGATACCGCTCTAAAAGCTTATGGTCACCCCCCAGATATTTGAAGTTTGAGAATTTACTTAAAAAATAACGCTGAGATGAGACTACGACTAGTCTCATCTCAGCTACAATAATTCCAAAAACTCAAATTCTTGAGAAATTAGAGTTGTTTTAGACAGATTACGATTTACGACCGAGATGTGAATGTTTTTCGTAGGGAGATTCTAAACTAATGGCTGGTAACACTGTCGTGTCCCCGTATGGCCCAGGGCCGTGTTATAATGACCATGGAGTGGAATTCCATACTTAATAGTTTAGTTCAATTCGTTTTAGAGATGCGATATTCTGACTGGGTACCTCCTATACTACCTACGCAGGTGTAAGAATTAGTAGAGAAAGTAAAGAAAGAGAAGTTTGCCTCTAGTCTGAATAAATTCGACCTTCACAGAACAAGTTTTCGCATTTAAAATTCGAAGAACATAGTAATTTGCTAGCTATTTATTTTTATTTAACACCGGCTCATTCAGTTATTTAAAAGGCAAAGTAATAATTCCGTCTTTCTCAGTGGATCAATATGAAGTTTTAATTGTATGATGTGTCAAATCATTAATAATAAATGTTTCTGATAAAACAATTCAACGTCGATATCTACTTAAGTACAATAACATGAACATACATACGTAATTAATTATTGGTAGGTACCTAACAAACATTAAAAAAAAGTTGCTTTCTTAGACAATTCTGTTCAAGACAAGTCTGACAAGTCTGTTTTTCCCGATAGTTACAATCTAGTGAATAGGTTACTTCTAGGCAAGCGTGCTACACCTTCGACCACATCATCGCTTACCATCAGATGAGATAGTGGATAAGCGCAAGCATATCTAAGAAAAAAAAAAAAAAACAATTCATTAAAAAAATTAAGGGTTAGAAAACTTAGAACTGGAAGCTCTAGAACGCCACATAGGAACAACCCGGCTGCAAGGAAAGGGTTATGTTTTTCGCGCGTATCTTGTATGTATGTAATGTTCTTTGTTACCTCGTATCTTTCATACACTTGACGGATTTTTATAATTAAGACATCGTTAGATAGGTCTTGGTCGCCCAAGTGTTCTTAGATAAGTGCCGTTGAAAAAAAAGAAACATGGCGGCTTTTGGGCGTCATATTTAATTTTTTTTTCTTCGAAACCCATCGAGTTGGGTATCAAAATGAAGGGTTTTTAGAGGTGATTAACAAACGTGATTTTTGTGCCGTTTTCTGCGATAATGGTACGGAACCCTTCGTGCGCGAGTCCGACTCGCATTTAGCCGGTGTTTATTGTTTTACCCGTATTAAAGCAGAAATATAACTTTGGCAGCTAAATATAGTCGCCATATTAAAACTTTGAAAATACCCCAGATCTCGCTTTTGTTGGCCAGACTCTACTACAAAATTAAATACAATACCGATATAGGGCTATCAACAATAAACCTACGCGGAGTATTTCCTTTTATTATTGTAATTGTTATAAATTTATAATAAATAGCTGTAAATGGTTCTTTTAGAACGTGTACCACACAGTCGCTGTCGGCATCACATCACATCATCAGCCTATTAATGTTCCCACTGCTGGGACACAGGCCTCCTCTCTGTGAGAGGGAATGGGCCGTAATCCACCACGCGGGCCCAGTGCGGGTTTGTGGATGTCACATGTCTTCGAATTTTTGGTTCTAGGACATGCCGGTTTCCTCACGATGTTTTCCTTCACCGTTTTGAGGGCAGTAAAGATGAAATAATTTACACAAAGTAAAGCGCCTGCCTGGGCTCGAACCCACGACCTACAACTTGTAAGTCGCGGCCGATACCACTGGGCCACCACTGCTCTACTGCTGTCGGCATTGGTACGGATTGTTCATCAGATAAAATTCAAAACTAGGGCAGATTTATTATAATATTATGATTCCGATTTACGAGAGTTAATGAGTTGGTAAAATAAGCCTTAATTTTAAAAATATAGCTACGAGTATTGTGATATAATCATATAAAAAATAAATCTTAATTCATCTTCTTGTCTATATAATTATTATGTGTGTGCATAAATGGTTAAATAAATAAAAGACTTTTTACAAAAAAATACAACCGACTTCCAAATAAAAACACTACTTGAAGTGAAAAATAACTTCTTTTTCGGAAGTCGGTGTTCCCTGTTTTCTTTACTTAGCTTTTTTTCACTTTTAGTGTTTTTATTAATTTAATAAATTTAAGTCGGTGGTCTTACTATAGCAAATAGAACTTCTAAACGTGACACTGGTTAAATGCAAAAAAAAAGAGTGAAGAAAAAATAAATCGTTTACTTTTCTAGAGCCTTTGGTCAATCCCTATATTGTTTAGGGTTCCGAAGTCAACAAAGAACCCTTATAGTTTCGCTATGTCCGTCTGTCCGTCTGCAGTTTAGCTCAGAGACTCTTAGTACTATAATTTGGCATGGATATACATATTAATAATTCCGACAAAGTGGTAAAATAAAACCATGAAAAGAAACAAAATAAAAAAATATGTACTTGAAAAAGTAAAAATTTTGTACAAGTGCCATTGAAAAATTACTTATAACCACTTTCAAGAACGAAATAGTGAATAAATCCAAAATTTTTCAAATTCCGAAAGAGAAAGAAACAAGGAGCGTGCTTGGGCGGATCCAGGAAAGAATTCCCCGTGGCTCTAACGCGCGCTCGTATCGCAATTGACGTACTTATATAGATTATTTATTGCAGCTTATTTACGTTGTTTGTTCCTATCATTAAATAATTTGATTTTACTTCTTGGTAGTTGAGTAGGTTGTTTGAAAATACTCATAGTAAAATATTTGTTTTCGGTTTGTAAATATTTGGAGATTTTAACGAAGACTATATCCGTAACGGCAAAACTGCAGTATTCAAATTATTAGGTGACGCTGGTTATAAAACTTAATTGGTAAGCGTTTGTAATAAATAAACCGTCGCGATACTCAAATAGATAGTATTGTTTGTAACTTCACTTGTGAAGTTGGATTTTATAACCCCTTCAACAGTTACCATCGTACTATGTGGGCCCGTTTTTAGACGTTGTGGGCCGCGGAAACCGTTTTATTGTTCATGTATCAACAAAAACCTTCTTCTTAGTCCGCATTATTAAGCGCGTGGCCCGACACGTACTTGGCCGGTTTTTTAACTTTTGGTATTCGTTACCGTCGACAAAATGTCACTTTGTCTAAAGCCCGTCAATTATCATATCAATAATTCAACTTTTGATTCGTGAAATCATGACGTCTTCGACGCACCTTATTTCGTGCGAATAAGATGCCCACACAGGCTCCACACCCACGTTCTTTATTCAAAATATCTTCGTAAAGTGTAGGCGTTCGAATGTGTAGGCCTCTGACAGGGTGAACCTTGCGCGGGTGCTAAGGCAGGCGTGAAGTATATTATTTATTTATTTATTTAATATATACTTTATTGTACACCACTTAAATAATTACAGGACAAAAAACATTTTTAAAGATAAGTGTACAATGGGCGGTCTTATCGCACAGGGCAATCTCTTCCAGACAACCTTTGGATGGACTGAACGAGAGGAGATAGACATACATTTTAAGTAGTTTTTTTGGCTGTCAGTGTACAAAAAAAACTATACTTAGTATACTTCAGGTCAAATAAGTGGGCCGGTCTGAATTTAGGCTTGCCGATGCTACGAGTAATGGCATGGCGCGCTGCTGTTTTAGCAACGGATTTACTGTTGCACAGCCATTTGTAACCAAATTCAGAACGGCCAAGTTATTTGACGCGAACTGTATCAATTATATGAAACCGCCGTTGGCTTCCAAACCGAAGTGACTATAGAAGACGCCTAGCAAAACATGATGGAGCAGCCTAGGTAGCGACAGCGAGCGATCGTCTATTGTTTTACCGTGAGGTAATACGTCAAGCTTCTATTGCCCGTGAAATAAAAAGCGAACTATAAAGAATTAAACAAAAAGAAAATCATGCTGTGCAGTCGGGGGATACAAAAACTCACACAGAGCCTTGGGGGTGACCATAAGCTCTTAGAGCGGTATCAATTTGAGATCGAATGAGGGACAGATGTATCTGACTTGTATACATCTGTCACTTATTCGATATCAAATTGATACCGCTGTAAGAGCTTATGGTCACCCCCAAGGCTCTGCGAACCTTTGTGCAAGAAACAGTTTCGTGATAGCGATTAGTTAAATGTCAGAAACGTATGGTTATGTCAAGCGTATCGAAATGTCACGTGAACAACATTTCAACCATTGCCATCGCACACGTCAAACGACACTTGTCGACTCACCTATATATGCCGTTGTGTGAGTTTTTGTATCCCCCGACTGCACAGCATGATTTTCTTTTTGTTTAATTCTTTATAGTTCGCTTTTTATTTCACGGGCAATAGAAGCTTGACGTATTACCTCACTTAACATAACTTTGCTTCATGTCAGTAGTGCTGATACCTAACGCTTCCGACATACCCAAATATTTATAGGTTTCGTTTGGAGAGAGGGATCTCAGGTTTATGGAATCCGCGAGTTGAATTCCTACGGATTTCACAATCTCCCCCCGCTTTACATGCATGACCGCACATTTGTCCACACCAAACTCCATCCTGATGGCGTTACTAAAAGTTTCAGTTACCTTCAGTAGCTCCATCAGCTGAAGATTGCTGGGGGCAAAGAGCTTCAGGTCATCCATGTAAAGGAGGTGAGATATAACCTGACCACCTCTCTTCAACCGATAGCCTAGCAGCATGCTTTCAAGAATTCTCCAGCAGCATGCTTGGAGGATTCAGGGCTAGGCAAAACCAAAGTGGACTCAAACTATCGCCCTGGAATATACCTCGCTCGATCCTTACAGGTTCGCTATTCCTCTGGATATTTCGACATCCTGGATAGCGAAGGACTGTGCTCCATTGCCCCATACACGACAAGGTGCGCGCCTTCAACGGTTGGGTCATGCCGGTATTGATGTACTCTTTCGGCATACTCAAATGGACTCAAACGGAACTCGACGCGCTGGATAGGCGGGTCCGTACACTGCTGACTGCATATCGAATGCATCACCCACGATCGTCGGTCATGAGATTGTATATCCCGCGGAAGTGTGGAGGCCGAGGCTTTTTAAATGCTAAAAACCTCCACAACCGCGAGATATGCAATCTCAGGGAATATTTTCTACACACCGACGTGGGTATGCATCGAGATGTAGTAGCAGTGGACAAGGGACTCACCCCGCTCTCCTTGGCGAATGAGAACTGGCGCAAGCCTGTAGTGCTTGACACTAACGACCGCAGGGAAGTATGGCAGAGTAAGGAGCTTCACGGACGCTTTTTTCGGGCCCTACATGGGTCCGATGTAGACCAAGCAGCGTCGGTAGCCTGGCTGCGTTTCGGCGATCTCTTTGGGGAAACCGAAGGTTTTGTCTGTGCAATTATGGACGAAGTTATCATGACGAATAACTACCGGAGATTTATTGTGAAGGATGGCACGGTTGACATCTGTCGGGCATGTCACCGCCCGGGTGAATCGATCCGCCACATTATCTCTGGATGTTCTCGTCTAGCTAACGAAGAGTACTTGCATAGGCACAACCTTGTAGCCAGGATCATCCACCAGCAACTTGCTCTGAAATACACTCTTGTGGCATCGGAAGTACCGTACTACAGGTATGTGCCCGACCCAGTTCTCGAAAATGGCAATATCACATTGTACTGGGATCGGTCCATCATCACTGACAGGACTATTGTAGCCAATAAGCCTGATATAGTGGTGGTGGACCGAATCGAGAGGCATGCAATGATTGTTGACATAACTGTCCCGCATGACGGGAACCTCGTGAAAGCCGAGAAAGATAAGCAAATCAAGTATCTTGACTTGGCTCGCGAGGTTGTCGACATGTGGGATGTGGACACAGCGATCATTGTACCGATAGTCGTGTCAGCCAATGGCTTAATAGCCACGAGCCTCGACCAACACCTTAGGAGGCTCTCGTTAGGCAGCTGGGTCAAGGGCCTGATCCAGAAAGCAGTACTGCTGGACACGGCTCGCATTGTTAGGATGCGATAGGTTCCTCTCGCTGGAGCCCTGACCGCCGGTAGCTTGGACCCTGTTCCCGATACCGGTGGGCCTCTATTTTCTATATTTTTAAATGTTTCTTTTTATTCTGTATGTTTTACAAAAATATTTAAAAATGTATAAAATAAGAAACGAATTTAAATAAAGGAAATAATAATAATAATTTATTTGACACAAAACATAGGTTACATTTAAACAGATATACAGGACAATTTACATTTTTCTTAATTTTTATGTTAGAGGCATCTGTGTCTGAACTAGATAAAAAATATCTGTATCTCAGACATCAGCGCTCTTCCTTACGATTACCATTACAATACTAGCTTAATGAGACGTACGTATGTTGATTACTCTTAGATACTTCGTGCCTTACGTCGGTCTCAATCTCCTCTGGTTAAGGCTTAATTGGGCTGTGATACTCTCACGAGTATCATCTTAAATTGGGCCTCAAAAATGGCACGGCACATTCACAAAACGTATTGGTAAAATTTATTTTAAGTTCTCTTAAATATTATATACTAGCAAGGCTTGATAAAGCAAGTACTTATTCGCTTCACAAGATATTTTTTTTATAAAAATTTATACAACTGACTATTCTAAATGAAAACAAACCTAGAAACAAAGGGGAGAGGGAAAAGGGCTCATTGCGCATCAAAAAATTCGTCCACATCGATGTCAAAGGGACTCGTGCCCAGAACGCTGGCAGCATTGCCCGTTGGACGGCAATGCTGATTCTCTGGCCGAAGAAACGGCCAGTTCTCTGGTCACGGGAAGAAACGACGACCTTTTTGTTAATGTCATGAAAAACTCTATGAGCACTCGGACTCCATCCATTGACATAAGGTTTCAACCCCAAACTGCTCAAACCACAGACATAATCTAACTAGATGACGCGATTGTACGTACTTCGCTGCCAAAAAACGGAGTAAAGTTACGATCAATGATCGTAATCTGAGCTTTTCATTTAGCATTATCGGCACCGGAAATCTAGCAAAATGCCTTTTTATGCCATACTAGCTGTCCCACGCGGTTTCGCTCCCGTCAACTGGCTACGTACCTACCCTATCCTACCTACCCTACACCTACGCTACACCTACCCTACACTACACCTACCCTACCTACCGTACATACATGATTGCATAACTGAAACCGTTTACGCAGCGCACGCAACGGAAGCCCTCAAAAAGTAATATTCTTGCCCGTTTTTGCAACATTTTTCATTTATGCCCCGCTCCTATTGGTCGTAGCGTGATGTTATACTCGTATAGCCTATAACCTTCCTCGATAAATGGACTATCTAACACAAAAAGAATTTTTCAATTCCAACCAGTAGTGCCTGAGATTACCCCCCACATACAAACTTAAAAATTTTACCTCTTAATATTATTAGTGTAGATTGAGCTGTAAAGAAGGTAAAGAAAAAGTTGGCCGAGGCGTTGGAAATGATTTCTTTCATTGGTAATTAAATTTATTTTCAAATTGTTTGTAAAAAGGTGGCACGCTTTGTTTTCATACAGATTGAGGGACTTGCGTTATCTAGTTAGATTTAATGTCTGTGGCTCAAACATACAACTTCTTTGTTTTGCGCCGTTTGATATTGTATTTATTTAGATACGTTTTTCGAATAAAACCAAACCAAATCTTCATTCCAATCGAGCATTGAGATGCCGAGCAACTCCTCGTAAGCGACGTCTAAAATTAATATTTTTAAAACAACTACTTACTCTTGTTTGATGATAACATAATCTTCTTCAGCTTCAGTGTTAAGCTTCGCTTGCAAGACTTTAAGTCTCTCTATCTGGAACTGCAGATAGGATTTTGTTCCTTTTTCTTCAGCCATTCTGCGGACAAAGCATATTTTGAATTATAAAAAACAGTTAATAAAAAAAAACAAAATCTTGCTGTGCAGTCGGAGGATACATATTCGCGAGCTGGCTTACCAAAACCAGATGTATCCTCCGACTGCACAGCATGATTTTCTTCTTGTTTACGTCTTTTTAGTTCGCTTCTTAAGCAGTCGGGTTTTTTGTTATTTTTATTAATTAAAATAAGTAACTACATTAAACATAATAAGTTTTACATTTTTTTTTTTTTTTTTAAATCACATCTTAAAATCCTTTATTTTGATGGGATAAGAAGAAAAAAAAATTGGCACCCCACAAGAGCCGCCATTTTTATATTTTCTAATTTTAATGTAGCCAATAACACTCGCAAGATTAAGACGAATCGATTGACGTATGAATCATTAAAATCGACCAACGCGTTTGGCCTCTGGAACGCCACATAGGAACAAACATACATACAAGCATACATAGGACACGTTTATTATGCGTACAGCTAAGGAGTGGAATTGCCTGCCGGAGTCTGTGTTTCCCGATAGCTACAATCTAGGGGTCTTTAAGTCAAGGGTGAACTGGTTTGTTCTAGGCAAGCGCGCTTCACCGTCGACCTCATCATCGCTTACCATCAGGTGAGATAGTGGTCAAGCGCAAGCCTATAGATAATAAAAAATAGACATACACACATTACCCTCCTTCGGCAGTCGGGTAAAAAGGTCTCGGTCACAATCAGCTTTCAAGTCACTAACCATGCCGACATACTGTCACGCAGTTTTGTAGGTTCATGAAATAGTACACATGTTTGGTCCAAAATAAAAGTTTTTTTTTAGTTTGAATTATGACCAGATTAATGAAAGAAAATGAAGCGAAAGGAATATTTAAGGTTACGTGACGTGTTCTAGTCTAGTATTTATCAACCTCAATGGTAAAATGCGTGATTGTATAATATTATATTATATGTAAAGAGACAAAAAGAGTCTGATAGTAAAACCATCAGCCGAAAGACGTCCACTGCTGGACATGGGCCTCGCTCAGGCGTCACCACACCGACCGTTCCCGTGCGACTCGCATCCACCTAGTGGGAAGCCTTCCAACGCATCGTCTTCCGGTTCGCGGTCGCTATTCCAGAACTTTTCGGCCCCATCGGCCATCCGTTCTGCAAGCAATACCCATTGCCACTTAAGGCGCCTCCCCGAGCAAAACGCCGCGCTAGTCGTTTTTGTGCAGTTTTTAAGAGCTATCTACTTTTTATTTAAAAAGAAATATCAATTAATAAAAATACATTAAATTTCTACATAATGCTTAGAGCATATAATAATGTTGATTCTAAAATAGTAAAGTAAAGTAAAGTAAAGTAAAGTTTATTTTATTTGCATAGATTGTAGGTACATAACATAAGATATTAAAAAAAAACAATTGTGATCCTTGTACAATCTACCAGATTAGGCATGCAAACATTAATGATTTAAGTAATCTAAGAACCAGTCTCAAAATACAAAATTACGAATTACAGTTCAAAACATTAACTAAAATTACATAAGTTGGTATGTCATTCAATTGCATAAGAATATTATGATTATATTAAATTAGAAATTAACATTAGAATAAATTTTAGTCATTGTCATTCAGAAAATCGTTAATCGAGTAGTAACACTTTTCAATCAATAATGCTGTTAACTTATTTTTAAAATTGCGTATTGTGTTATCTTTTATTATGTCAGGTATTTTGTTATATATTCTAGGTCCCATACTAATAACATTTTTTTTAAATAAAGCAGTATTGCAACTCTCAACTAATAATAGATTTTTGTACTGGCTTCTGATTGGTCTCTTACTATTTTGCGAAACTGTAGTAAATAGATGCATGTTACGTTTAACAAAAATTGCCATTTCTAAAATATACATTGCCGGAAATGTTAACAGCTTTAGGGATTTAAACACTGGAACACAACTGTCAGTCACTTTCATATTTAACATCGACCTCAAACAACGCTTTTGGGCTTTGAATACCTGTTCCCGCAGGCAAGAATTTCCCCAGAAAACTATACCGTATCTCAGGATGGAGGCTACGAGACCATGGTATGCAACCAAAGTTGTGGTGATGTTTACCTTTTTAGCCAAATTGAATAGGACATAAGCAGATATGCTCAATTTTTTACAGACCTCTTCTACTTGAGGTTTCCACGTCAATTGACTGTCAATTACTATGCCTAAGAATTTTGCTTTTTGTACTTGTTCTATTTTAGTTTTATTAAGTTCAATTTTTAAATTTGGTATTGATGTGCGCTGATAGAAATGTATTATATTAGTTTTTCCTAAATTAATGACTAAATTATTGTCGTCAAGCCAATTCACAATGTCCCTGAGTGTACTGTTTATGTCCTGTTCATATTTATTTGCATCAGAACAACTGATTAATGCAGTGCTGTCATCAGCAAACAAAATCATTGGGTCTTTAATGTGCCGCGGTAAGTCGTTTATATATAGCAGAAATAAAAGAGAACTTAACACCCCGCCCTGAGGTACGCCGTGTTTGACATCCCTGTATTCGGAAAAGTATTTCTTTTCGCGTTTGCTCTTTATACATATCCTAGATATTTCCGTATATTGTTCACGTTCGCTCAGATATGATTTGACAAGATCAAGGACGTTTCCTCTTATGCCATACGTATCAAGCTTAGTTAGCAAGGTTTTATGATGGACACAGTCGAAAGCCTTCGTCATATCAGTGAGAATTGCACAAATTGGTATTTTTTTGTCAACATTTTTTAAGATTACATTCATCAAATCGTAAATAGCTAAATTAACACCCTTATTCTTCCTAAAACCTTTTTGTTCATTACATAGAATATTATACTTACACAAAAAATTATTAATTGATTCATATAGAATTTTTTCGATGACTTTAGAAAAAATAGGAATTAAGGCAATGGGTCTGTAGTTGGCTAAGTTTTCCCTTTCGTGTTTTTTAAAGAGCGGTTTTACTATAACTACTTTTAACGCTTTTGGAAACACTCCAGAGCTGATACATAAATTTATAATGTGACTGAGGTGTGAAGCAATGTTATCCGATACAAATTTCACTACTTTTGTAGCTATGCCATCGTGTCCGAAACTGTTTTTATTTTTTAGAGATTTAATGGCTCCCATGACATCTTGAGGTGAGACAGGAGACATAAACATTGAATGCGGATTGCTTAACATATGAGTAGCTACAGGTGTTATTCTAGTGTTTGTCTGTATTTGATCGATAAAGAAATTATTAAAGGCGTTTGCAATATCTTTTGGATTACTTATGATTGTATCTTGGGTTTTAATTTGAGAAATTTGCTCATTAGTGCGCGGATTATTATTTATAATTTGCCATGAAGCTTTAGATTTATTGGATGACGTATTTATAAAATAATTATTTTGAGCCTTTTGGGTTAGTTTGATTATTTTTCTAAATTTCTGGGAATAGTTTTTAAATTTATTTTTATTTTCGTTTGAAGGTTCGCGTCTGTATGTCCACAATAATTGCCGCTGTCTTTTACTGCATACTCGTATTCCACGTGAAACCCATTTTACTGTTTTATTTGTTTTGATAGTTACAATCTTATTTGGAAAACAGAGATCATACAACATACGAAAGTGTTCTATAAAGTAATCGTACGCTTCGTTCGCATTTTCTGTTTTGTATATTTCTGAAAAGGCAAAGAATTTAAGGTGATTCTTAAATCTAACTAAATTTTCTTTTGAAAGATCACGTTTCTTAGTGAGCCAGTAGCTTATTCTGCAGGTTTTATTTACTTTTACTTCTAAAAACTGGGCGGTATGATCAGACAGAGCAAAGTCAAGTACTTCATACTTACATTTTAACTGAGAACTACAAGCAAAGTTATCTAGGCAACTCCCGCTGGATAACCTAGTCGGTTGTCGCACCTTTAGATCAAGATTGTGCCCGGAAAGAAAGTACTCAAAGTCCCTAGTAACGTTGTTTCTTTTCAGAATATCAATGTTGAAATCCCCACATAAAACAATTTTCTTATTAGATTTTGTACAAACAGTTCTTAGGATCTTATCTAAGTTTTCATAAAACATATTCAGGTTATTCATTTTCGGAGGCCTATATATACAGATAATAATTAATCGTTGTTGCACTAGTTCAGTTCCGCAACATTCAAATGTGTTTGTTATTGATTGCCGTGATATTTCCGTTAGTTCTTTATATTCGAGACCTCTTTTGACTAGAACGCAAGCTCCTCCTCGCTTTATTGCTCGTCTTGCATAGCATGCAGCTAGCTTATAATTTGAAATTTCCAGTAGTTTTTCATGGCCCTGCATAATAAAGTGCTCAGTAACGCACACAACGTCTACGTCTCTTTGTTTCTTGGATAGTTCTTGCAGATGGACGGTAAGTAGATCAGCCTTATTAATCAGACCAGCAATATTTTGATGTAGGATGTTTATCCTGTTATAAACGAAAAAAATCGTTCGAATTCGTTGAGTCAATTGTTTCAACATCAAGAAGATTCTCTGATATAACAACATTTGCATTGGAGTCGTCAGAAGAAAGTTCATCTATCAAAATTTCCAAGTTTTGATAGATATTTAACATTCCTTTGTTGTTTACCCTTCCAGTGCGCACGGAAAACATGTTGTTGTCATAAGATAATTTTAGGTTTGAGTCCAATAGCCAAGCATAATTATGACTTAAGTTATCCATATAAAGCATGTTATTGAATGTTTCAACTCTCCAGTTGAACATTACTGAGTACCCGCTGCATTTATATGTCGGTAGGCATAGTATTATATTTGTATGGTAGTATATTTAGTATTATATTTGTATGGTAGTATATTGTATTATATTTGTATGGTATTATATTTGTATGGTAGTATATTGTATGGTAGTATGGTAGTATATTTAAAATGGTAGTATATTTTTTTTTTAAGAATGATATGTTTCACTAATCTCCTTCCAACTAAACCATAAAAATGTGAAATAATTATTGATAGCATGCATCTCCTCGTAAAGTGTTCATTCATTATTTTTTATACTAACACTAATGGATAGACAATTTGATAACGAACATTTTGTAAGTTTATTTTTTTTCAAAAGACCAATATTCGATTTTATAAAGATTTTATTCTAAAATCTGGGCGTATTCAATACCGTAATTCATGCGCCACCAGTGCCGCTAGGCCAATAGGAATGCTCATATCTCATGCTGACTTTATGGTCAGGAACGGCCTTAAGTATCGCAATTATTCGGGCTATGTCGGTTACTTTGGTTCACCTGCGGATATCCTCATTTCTGATGCGATCACGCAAGGAAACTTCGAGCATAGCCCTCTCCACTGCCTTTTGGGTGACTTTAACCTTTCTGATGAGGCCCATTGTGAGCGACCACGTATCAGTTCCATAGGTAATCAAGTAAGGTAAGAGAATCAAATAATAGGTAAATACAAGAAGTAATATACAAGATTTGAATATTGAAGAGTTCTGACACGGTGAAACCCACTTTATTGAAAGAGAGTATACAATCAAGCCTAAAATCGTCACTTGAGGTCGTATGTAAAACCACAGATAATATAATACTAGCATAGTAAAACTTTTCTGTACCATTATTTGAGATAGGTATAGGCACTAAGGCGATATATACGCCCCAATGTTAACGCAGTACTGGCCGTACGCCCGCTCGATGCCAAAATATCAATATTGTGTACCTCCTTTTGAACAGTTTTGTTTGCAAAATATTATTTGATTTACATGTGCTTTGTTAGTTATGAAGAAATTCCAGCCATCAATTTTTCTGTGTAAAAATATTTTTAAACATCCCAGTCGTTTTGGAGAAGTATCCAAAAGTAGCGAAAAAATAGCGTGTAGTAATTTTTTTTTAAATCAGAGCTATTTGTTATACGAAAAAACCATGTGTTAAAAATAATATACATGAAACAATAATAAATGTATTTTTTTTTAAACCTTTTAACCTAGCCGTTACTAAGGAGTATGCTGTAGAAAGTTACCGTTTTACGGCACTAAAGCGGATGTAGGCCCTTAACCTCTTCCGTTGTTGGCATTTGGCAGGGCTTAAACACCCCAATGTTTAATCTTTTGCAGGAAATTTCTTTCACACCACTCGATTTAATATACACAACACTCGAAAAAATATTATAATAAATTAAACTAGTTTTAAAAACGAATTTAAAGAATAAAATCAATTTTAGACGCGATCTCTTAAAAAGAGCGATCTAGCAACTAAGGAACGATAGTTATTGAATGGTTTTTTCGTATTTAGAAACGCAGTGACAGTTAAACGATGCTTATCTTCTAATTACCTTTAATGAATCAATAGTTAGTGAGAAACCGGGCATTAGTCGCCATCATAAAGGACAAAACTTACAAGTCGAGGACGTTAATGTCACTCAGACAATTTCATTAAAGAACGCTTGGGGGTACACTAGTCGACGGCACGAACTATTTTGTGCGCGGGGTTAAAATGCCTGCTACCTCATCCGACAACTCGTGCGAAAGACATAGACATGTGGTGAGCAGTAAGAAGCTAGTTCGCGTACGAATTTGCACTTTTGCAAGTTTGTAGCGAAATGGATGATGATTTAGGACGAAAACGAGCGCGCGAAATTTTATAAACAGATCGGTAATCTAGATATTATGAAAAAACGACTAAATGTATATTTTCAAAATAAAATTATTTGCATGGTTAAACTACTAATCTATCCCTGTATGGTGGCCGTTTTGCAATTTTCTTTCTTCTTATGGTATTTATTGCCACCCAAAGATGCGTTAAATTTAGTGTTGAAATATGGAACTTTCGACGCTTATATAACTTTCAAATATTGATCTTTTTACTTTTTTGTTCCATACAGGGCTAGATAATGATGAGACAAATTGATATCATTTTTTATTTTGAACGTTTATCGTCAAACAGTGGAGACTAGACTACGTTTGTATGGAAGAATTTTCGACTAGTGTAATCTAAAGTCGAGTTTGAATTATGTAGAGGAAATTACTTAGAATAGTAGATTTACTCAGATATCCTACTAGGCGTACATAAGCCGCCGGACGTGCCAACTCTGTTTGCAAAAACCATTAGTTCGCTCCCGTGATTATATGTCATCAAGATTCCTCCTCTCGGAATAGATATTAAGTTGCCGAGTGTCCGGTAAGTTTGATTGATTGAACGAAACCTGTTTCTAGAAGGTAATAAAGGGATACGACGGCGACGTGACAGCTCATCGCTGGTGAGTGAAGTAAGGCACATTACCTACTTGTGCGAAATTGTAATTAAAAGCTAACTGGAGACCACCCTGTTTGAACTCATTGATTCTCGACTTTTTAACACGTTTTTATTAGCTTGGTATGTATGTATCTATGTAACGGAATCTTTGAACGTGATTTTCACCCCCTTCGAAACGTCGGATTAAGGTTACACTAGTCGATTTTTTTTCCATACAAACGTAGTCCAGGGATAATTCCACTGTTTGACGATGTGCCTTCAAAATAAAAAGTGATATCAATTTGTCTCATCATTATCCAGCCCTGTATGGAAGCGAAAAAGAAAATATTCGAAAGTTATGAGCGTCTAAAGTTCCACATTTCGACACAAATTTTAACGCATTTTTGGGCGCAAATAAATACCATAAGAAGACGGCAAATTGCATACAGGGATAGATTAGTAGTTCAACAATGCATAGGTATAATTTTATTTTGAACAGATAGATTTAGTCGTTTTTTCATGATATCTAGACTGCCAAAGGTCTGTTTATAAAATTTCGCGCGCTCGGTTTCGTCCTAAATCATTATCCATTTCGCTACAAAGCAAAAGTGTGTATTCGTACGCGAACTAGCTTCCTACTGCTCATCACAGCATCTATCTCTTCCGCACGTGTTGTCGGTTGATATAAAATGCATTTTAACCCCGCGCACAAAATAGTTCGTGCCGTGACTAGTGTACCCTTAATTGATAACCAAACTAAGAAAAAAGTGTAATAAGTGTAAGAGTAGAAAATAATTTTCAATACTTTATTTCTATTAAAACGCCGCGCTGGTCGTTTTTGTGCAGTTTTTAAGAGCTATCTACTCTTTATTTAAAAAGAAATATCAATTAATAAAAATACATTAAATTTCTACACAACGTTGATTCTAAAATGGTAGTACACTTTTTTTTTAAAGAGGGATTTGTATCACTAATCTCTTTCCAACAAAACCAATAACAAATTTTAATAACAAAGTTAAAAATAACAAATAATTATTGATAGCATGCATCTCCTCGTAAAGTGTTCATTAAGTTTCCTGACTTGTACTTAATAATTTTATTTATTTTATTTTTTATTAGACTGTATTGACGAATTTGTAATCCCTTTTTATTAAAATTGACATTGTGTATTGCATTGCATATTTCAAATTACTTACAGAATTTGATCTTGACATGGTAAATTTGTATTTGATTTAATTGAATGTTTTAATGATTTATATTAATTGGGACTTTATTATAGCTAAAACTGTTTGCATGCCTTACTTAGTTAGTTAGGATCATTACATTAAAACTTAACAGCTGTAACTTGTACCTACTTTCTGTGCAAATAAAGAACTATTCTATTCTATTCTAATTATTTTTTGTACTAACACTAATGGATAGACAATTTGATAACGAACATTTTGTAAGTTTTATTTTTTTCAAAAGACCAATATTCGATTTTATAAAGATTTTATTCTAAAAACTGGGCGTATTCACTACTGTAAATTCATGCGCCACCAGTGCCGCTAGGCCAATAGGAATGCTCATATCTCATGCTGATTTTTTGGTCATGGTACGCGTGTTTTTTTGTTTTTTTTAAACCATTATTGTTATTTACAATTTGAAAACCAGAGCACACTCCGAAGGCAAATCCTAACGCATTGCATCATACTTATGTTTCAAATTCATCTGCTTGACAACGTAAAAACGCATTGAATCGTCAAAATGTATATTACCCCGTACTTACGACTTGAAAACGAGGCATCAAAAGTTATTGATATGGGAATAGGTTGGAAATAGAGCCCAACATTAATTAAATACACGAGATTCGAGGTTGTACAGCGGGTTTTCGTGACTGATTGACTTCATAATCATAATTTTATTATGAAGCTGTGTTTAAGAACTTTCCGACTTGATTCCTTATCAATTTAAAATTTTAAAGTACCGTGAAAATTGATAAATTGAATCGTCTATGAATTTAAGTACTGCTTTTCGTGCTTCGGCAGATCCATTTATATTCCAAAAATGTTAACGATTCGTAAAGGGTGGGACCGAACATCTTTTGATTCGTATATCCCTAGGGCATGTCTATTATTTATTCACTGCGATAAGTATCTCAAATCCAACGACAGACATGTGGCTTGGAATATATCGATGCACCTGGTGCCAATGTCATTTAAAGCTCCAATTATGTCGTGGAAGAACCGTGAAAATAAAAATGTGTAATGTCTTGCCTTGTGGAGCCAACTAAGTAGAGGTCATCATGTCATCGTTTTCCGCTTCGGGTGTGCTTGCTAGAAACTCTTTGGTAATTTAAGGAAGGATGAAGTTTAAAACCTAAAGGCCTCGTTTTTGCTAATTGTTCGGATTCTACTGAGTTCTAAAGTATTTGAAATTGTTTCTGGTTTAGCATCAATTATCAGAATAATGCACAATATTCACATATGAAGTATATACGACATAGCCCGAAGAATTGCGAAACTTAAGTCGAGTGGGCACATTGCTCGCAGAACGGATGGCCGATGGGGCAGAAAAGTTCTGGGGTGACGACCGCGAACCGGAAGACGTTGCGATGAAAGGCAGCTCACCAGGTGGATCGATGACCTGATGAACGTTGCGGGGATCCGCTGGATGTGGGACGCACGGGACCGGTCAGTCTGATATGATGATGATCAGAATAATAGTCCGACTGAGCTTCGGATATGGTGACCAATCTTAGCAGATACCAGCTATGTGCACAAACACAGATACACTTCCTCTTCACTCAATCTGTCCAACGGGACGGCAATTTATTGGTACAATCCCCGGCACGTAAGTTGGTAAGAGTCATTAGATGCGCAGAAGTCGTTTTTTAGGGTTCCGTACCCAAAGGGTAAAAACGGGACGCTAATACTAAGACTCCGCGATCCGTCTGTCACCAGACTGTATCTCATGAACCGTGATAGCTAGACAGTTGACATTTTCACAGATGATGTATTTCTGTTGCCGCTATAACAACAAATACTAAAAACAGAGTAAAATAAAAATTTTAGTGGGGCTCCCATACAAAAAACGTGAATTTTTGCCGGTTTTTTGCGATAATGGTACGGAACCCTTCGTGCGCGAGTCCGACTCGCACTTGACCGGATTTTTACTAATTGTTCGGTTTCTACAGAGTTCAAAAGTATTTGAAATTGTTTCTGTATTGACATCGATTATCAGAATAATAGTCCTACTTCTAGTAACCAATCCTAGCAGATACGAGCTATGTGCACAAACAAAGATAAACTTCCTCTTCACTCAGTTCATCAGTCCAACGGGACGACAATTTGTTGGTAATAGGATGGAATATTTATCTAAACTTGAGTGTTTAAACACTCAATGAAGAAGGTTTTGCTGGAATAGATAACTTTTCCGAATCAATAGCTGTTGAAAAATTATGTGTATGTGAACGTAGAAAGAAGTTGAGATTGAGTATCTTTACTAAGGAAGGAGGATTCCTTAGGGGATAAAACTTCGCTCGTCGTGCGTTAAAATGACGATAAATAAAGCAAAAGAAGCCAACACGAAGTTCGCACTCGCAAATATCTGCGCAAACACGCTTTTAGGCTGCACCAAGGTTATTCAAGCAAGGATTCTGTCTGATATCAATCATCAGGCTTAAAAAATCTGGTTCTCCTTAGTCTTAAGAAGGTTGTTTTATAGATATCCTCATTGTCGCTACTGCTGGGACACAGACCCCTTGTGTAAGGATTGGTATGAAATCCACCACGCGAGCCCAGCGTGGATTGGTATACGTCACATAACTTCGTTTTTTTTTAGAACGTTTCCTCATCCTTCACTGTTTTGAGTAAAAAAAAAGTGCAGGCACACCCAATTATTTCCGGATGACGTCAGATTCGCATTTCGCACATATAATTATAAATTATGATAATCCTCCAGGATTTAAACGTGTTTTCTTCTCACAGAAATAAGAATAACATCAGCTGTTTTTCAACATCATGTATCACGTAAGAAACCGGTTCGAGCTCATTGAAGGTGATTAAGTTATTGGCAACTTGAATGGATGGCAAATGCATCCATTAAAATCGGTTTAAGTACTCGTAATGCGATGGATTTATTTCATTTATAGGTCATTAATAACTTATGTTCTTGTGAGTAAGGACCAGCACATCCAATCACATATTCTATCACTATCGGAGGGAAATTCCAGATCTATTGCTTCTTAAGGGTACACTAGTCGACGACGGCACGAACTATTTTGTGCGCGGGGTTAAAATGCATTTTATATCAACTGACAACACGTGCGGAAGAGATAGATGCTGTGATGAGCAGTAGGAAGCTAGTTCGCGTACGAATACACACTTTTGCAAATTTGTAGCGAAATGGATAATGATTTAGGACGAAACCGAGCGCGCAAAATTTTATTAACAGACCTTTGGCAGTCTAGATATCATGAAAAAACTACTAAATCTATCTGTTCAAAATAAAATTATATGCCTTGTTGAACTACTAATCTATCCCTGTATGGAGGCCGTTTTGCAATTTTCTGTCTTCTTATTGTATTTATTTTCGCCCAAAAATGCGTTAAAATTAGTGTCGAAATGTGGAACTTTCGACGCTCATAACTTTCAAATACTTTATTTTTTTACTTTTTCGCTTCCATACAAGGCTAGATAATGATGAGACAAATTGATATCACTTTTTGTTTTGAACGTACATCGTCAAACAGTGGAATAATCCCTAGACTACGTTTGTATGGAAACATTTCGACTAGTGTAACCTTAATAATATATTTCAACATAAAACCCTTAAATCAGCAAGAGCACGCTCTGTTGTTTCTGTGTAGAATTATTTATATCAATGATTTTTTTTGTTGAATTGTCAAAATTATTGTACGAGTTTGTGATTTGTAAGTAGTAGATACAATTACACCGTAATATTCGAGATTATCAAGGGGTTGCTACAAATAGTAGGCTTTATACCAAAATATAGATAGGTTAGGTGCAAATGTACAATGACTCATACCCCAGTCGAAATCCGGCTTACCTTGAGATAAACAGGATTACTGTTACGCTGATTTACCAGTATCCCTGTACATCTATCTACAAGCATAATTTGAGATAGGGTTTAGTGCTTTACGATACGTTCTGCAGCTTTCAAAATAAATCTCTTCAATATCGTGACTATTCGTGACTTAGAACTGTCAGCCCTCATTGAGTTTTATTAATGGCTCAGTATCAAGTATCAATCAAAAGATTCTAGACTATAATCTCAATAATATTATAATTTTATTGCCATCCCAAAACTTCAGGGTTCGGAACGAAATGAACGAATTAGCTCCTTTACCCTCGGCCAACTGCCAAATCTACCAATGCCTAGTCCCTACTGGGCGGGCTCGTGTCGTCGTAGATTATGTCTCACTCCCTTTCATATATAGAAGGTCCGTGTCCATTTTATGCCGACTATGCTAATTTCTGTAATTTGAGGTGTTGTGTCTTTTTGTGATCATTAATTTTTAGGGTACCGTACCCAAAGGGTTCACACGGAGCCCTATAGCTGTCACTCACGTGTCCGTCTGTCTGTCTGTCGTCGGTCACACAGGTTTTACAAACAAACGGTTAGAGCTAGAGCAGAGCTAGAGCTTCAAATTTTCACACTTATTTAGCATCTTGTTGATCCAAAGCCATACCAAAAAAGTTTTATTTTTTATTTGACTTCCGTAAAGCAAAAGGGTTAGCGCGAAAAAAAAAATTTACCTTAACTATCGAATTGCGTAGCGTATCGTTGTCTAAAGCTCTCACAATCAGAAGCCAAAGTCAGCTTTTTTTTTACAAAATTTTGTTCCGAAGAATTTTTTAACTTCCCATTTACATGAACTTAAAAAGTGATAATGTTTACTATTACGTATATTTTACTAACAAATACCAATATATTGAAGTCTGATTTTGCTTTGAAATTCCCTCATTTTTCCTGTTAGGTACAACTAACTTGATTTTGCGATTGGGTACGGAACCCTCCGACACGCACTTGGCCAGTTTTTTATGTCGATGAGTCTGTTCCAGCTTTCAGTCATCAAAGAGGGATAAAAGAGTTCCCTTTCAAAATGCTAACGTGACAGCCAAATTCTTATTAGAGTAAGGAAATCCAAAATGTCATGTTTTTTTTTCCGATTGTGTGTGATCTGATCTGTCATCCGTCCATCCCGTTAAATCCTACAGAATATTATTATTCTAAGCCTTCGATTTATCTACTAGAAAACCTGTCGGACGTCGAATACTGAGTAGTATCAGGCCATTAAGAAATAGGAGAGGAAAAGGAACAGATTCAATGATTCACCAAGACGGCCCTAAGACGACCCACTGACCCGGTTTTGATTAGAAAACTCTCTTTCTTACGCTTCACCCTTAAAGACCACGACTAGACTATTTCTCGCCAAACTTGAAGCCTTGAAGTTGGCTCAGGTGCGCGAGGCACTGATTGGTTCTGTTTTTTTATGAGATTTTCTACTGCGCAGCCATTGTAGTCAACTTCAGGGCGGCCAAGGAGTTTGGCAAGAACTATACACAGTACATAACCTCCTTTTCTATAGAATTTCAAGCTGTTGTATTGTTTTCCACAGTTTTTAACACACGAAAAAGACTTGCCTCTACATTTGTGTTACCTAAGTCGCGGATAAGAAAAGTAAACACAAGCGCTATCATCGCATATGTTTACTATCTGCCTTCTGGCTGATAATCTCAAGTGCGTTCATAAACGAAATTCATGTTTCACAATTCACAACATTCCAACAAGAATCTTTCCAGATAAAATGATAGAACTCTACGAGTTTGAAAATGGAACGAATAAAATGGCTGTGGTAACGTTGCATAATCATCGCACCTAATCACGGACGACATTGAACCGTATTACGTTGTTATGCATCGCGTTAATGTAGGTACATGAGACGGCAAAAACACATTGAATCAACAACATAACTCTCTGAATTAACTGACACTGTCTATGAAAGCTGAAATAAAATACAAAATAACGATTTTCTTTCAAATTGGAATCCGTTAAATATTCGAAGATCAAATTCGAAGGAAAAACGTTATGGCCAACGGCGAGCGTTGTGCCAATAATATCCCAAAATAAACAAACCCTGTCATCATTTTTTCTTAAATACCCGCATTATTGTCAACAATGAGGTTGTTATCACCAAATAAGCTGGGTAGAAGTGAAAATATGTGAGCAAGAAAGTGTATTTGTGGTTATAACACATTCGTATGACGACATTATCGATCGTCCACATACCTTGACTGTTCATTTTTCGCCATTTATCCTTCTTGTCCTAAGAATAGTACTAAAATAAAATTACGAATAAAAAATATAGACAATACATAAACTGTAACAGCTATTATATTACTCTAGATTGCACATTAAATAAGGAAAATAAATAAAAACTTTTTCCAAGTCATATAACCACAATTCGTTAGTATTCGTTACAATCAAAATGGAACATTGCCTCTCTCATTCGCACGTAGCAGAATCGAAGCAAGTGTGACAGAGTTCGAAGATGTACCGTAAATAGAACTTTATCAACACGACAGCGCCATTCAGAGCCATGTTTGTAGGAAATGGGAACGCATAGATCCTTGTCTATGGTTAAAATGATACCATTCTAAAATATAAAATCGACTAAAATGCGTTTAAATTTATAAATGGTCAAATGTATGTTCAACAAGCGTGTAGAGGTTCCGTACTCAGAAAACTCGGTGAAACACAAAAAAATACTTTTTTTACACAGATATTAAATCTTTTTGATTCGCTGTTTTATTTTCCGAAAACTGAGGTACCTATCAAGTTTCCTAATAAACTTTATGTTTCAAGTTGATGAAGAAGAAAAAGTGTCTTGATGATAAACGAATCAACCTGTCAAAGTGATGCTTCTAGGATTCCATTTTTCTTTTTGAGATACAGAACCCAAAA
Organism: Orthosia incerta; assembly: GCA_948252205.1. Taxonomy (NCBI): domain Eukaryota; kingdom Metazoa; phylum Arthropoda; class Insecta; order Lepidoptera; family Noctuidae; genus Orthosia; species Orthosia incerta. Next base: position 13,183,210 of record OX411764.1, on the reverse strand, counting down.
AACACAGAGCAAAAATAGTCTATACATATAATTATGTTCGATTTTATGATTTATTAATAACCAAAAACTAAGTGACAGTTATTTTATGTTCAACTAATTTCTGCCAGTGGCTTCACCCGTGAAAGTCGAAAATTATCCCACGGGAACCGTACATTTTAGCCTTTTTGTGCTATTTCTGACAATAGTCTTGAGATTCGTTTAGCCGTTCTGGCATGATTGAGTATCCAATATCCATACAATATCCTAACTACCGCATTTATAATTTAGTAGAATTATGTAGTTACTAGCTTCTGCCAGTGGCTGCACCCGCGTGAAAACTGTTTTATCATCCCAAGGGAACATTACACCGGGATAAAAAGGAGGCTATGTGCTATAATTCTGTGCCAAATTTTATCCAGATCTGTTCAGCAGTTCTGGCGTGATTGAATAATAAACAAACATCCACAAATCCAAACTTTCGCATTTATAATATTAGTAAGATGGTAAGAAGTAACATATTTAATGTTTTAAACAGTTGCTCAAAGGATTACTTTCATCTACATTGCGAACCCTTAACGTTATTTGAATGTTGAAAAAACTTTTAGTCGATTTTATACAATACATTTAGTAGATTTTAATTTCCACAAGCGAAAAACATTTAAAGTATAGCTACCCTGAATTTCTTAACGTCATTATGATTGTCATGGTAATGTCTTGTCTATGCTTCTTGGCTATCAAAACAACCCGCGAATTTTTATTTAGAGAAATACCTAAAATTTAATGTTTCTTTTAATACTATTAAGTTAATCATAAAACATGAAATTCCGCGCTCTTATGATTGATGCTGGGCCGATGCGAGAATTTTCAAGTAGTTAACCTCTTAATAAAATGTAAACAAACTTTCCATTAGAACTTTCTGACAAAAATATTTACTTGCAGATGTAGTGACAATAATATCGAAGTTATCCAAAGAATGTGTGTTAAGATTGACTGACGACCACTTGTATTTTATTGTGAGTGAAGAAAATAGCGGTCCAAGTCCCCCTATATTGTGGTGTGAGATTCCTCAAAGGATGTTTTGTTCTGAGTATCAAATGATTGGGTTGGATGAGGAGCATAAAGATATTTATATGGCTCTAAGTTCAGGTTAGTGTTTATAGTCTATCGTCTCCTATTTATAAGTTTCCGTATCTGTTTTAACAAGTGCACTATCAAAATCACAGTAAAAGAAAAATACTTTAGCAATGGTTAACAGCCCAATGTAACTTTAATAATACATCTTAGTTTGTTTTCATGTTTTTCAGGTAATTTAGCACGATCACTAGTCACTTTAAAGGCAGCTAAGTCTTTCAAAATGAAGCTTACAAAGAAACAGTGTCCCTGTCTTACTTTAGAAATTGAAATGGTAAGTGTTAATCTTAATTTGTAAAGTCTACACCAAGACTTAAGAAAATAGTTGGCTTGTTCAGATGTCAATGTATCATCATCATCATATCAGCCGAAAGACATCACTGCTGGACATAGGCCGCCCCCAAGCGTCACCACACTGACCAATCTCGTGTATTCCACACCCAGCGAATCCCCGCAACCTTCACCAGTTCATCGGTCCACCTAGTGGAAGGCCTGTCAATGTATACAATTTTATAATAAACTTCCAAGCCACATACAAGATCTAAGCCTTAATAAATTCAAATCATTCATTAAACATAAGTTGTGCCAGTAAGCGTTTTATTCCATTAAATATTACCTTGAGGACAAAAAGGCTTGGGATTGAGCTACTCCAATTTATATCACTAGTTAGTTGATTAATTCCTTTTTACTGAATTATATTACTTATATTATTGTGAATGTGAAGACTATGTGGGCCATTCCTTTTTGTAGTGTATTTTATATAATGTTGGTTTTAATCATGGGCTGGCAGTTTGAGTAATTTATGTGGCTTATCCAAATGTCCTTTCTTTGGTATTGTTTGTCGAATTGTTGAGCTCCATAAATTCCGAGTTGTGCTGCACGGTTACTGACAAATGCGTACACTGACTGGACAGATCCTACTCAATCTGTCTGGTTCTTTCCTCAAAAGACCATTTCAGACACCAATATACATGGTCTTCACATAATCTGAGCAAGATTATGTGAAGTCACCTCGTGCGACCGTTGCTTTGAGTGTACTGTGTCAAAATCAGTCCATAAAATTAAGTGAAATAAGTGGTAATTTGCTGCTAATCTCGGCGAATTTTTATTGTGACATATACAGTGACTCTTGTGGAATCCAAATATATATGGTTATCATCAATTAAATTCAGTTTAATACTAGTATTTGCCAAAATACTTAAAAACTTTAACGATTCTGAGTGTTCAAGGTGACCTTGTTTGTGACTTTGAGAACAAAGGACCTCATTAGTCGAGCTTATCGCAAGTCATTCACACAGAGAGACTCTAATTACTGGTGCAGAATTTCGAGACACAACTTAAAGTCACCGTGGTCGAGTGGCCGGCGGGTGTGCTTTTTGTATCACTAGAGCTACACGACGCAGTGTGCCGCTGGTTCGATTCTCACAAGACGCAGTTCTTTTTCCATTTTTAAAAATATTATAATTTGAACAAAGATTGTTAAATTGAATATTAACGGAAATAATACTATGTTCCATTCACCCGACAAGAAAAAATTCCATTCGGATACCGACTTAACGGTTGGTTCCAAGGCTGATTCCCCATTGAGCGGCGATCAAAATGTGTCAGTCCGCAATAAACGTAAACAGCCGGATTCTGAGTGGACACAAGCTATAAATGACTTGTCAACGGAGTTGAAGATTACAATCAACGAGTGGCGACGGGATTTGGAAACAAGTATTAATAAAATATCAGAGAGTATGGTATCAATGAAAGTCGAACTTACTTCACTCAATCAAGTGACGTCAGAGATAAAAAATGACTTTAATTCTCTCCGATTGGAGCAATCAGCCCTGCGTCAGAGAGTTACAGAGTTAGATGTGAAGTGTTCTAGTACAACTGAACGAATTGACTCCCTCGAACGCTCGGTCCAGTTTGCTGCTGAGGAGCAAGCTGATCTCAGTAAGAAAGTTACCAATATTAATAAAAATATTCAAGAGACCATTGATCTAAAGCCTATCGTTACAGAGCTTGTGGCAAGGATTGATAATTTGGAACAGAGTGCCCGCAATTGTAACATTGAGATATGCAACATCCCTGAAAGGCGTAATGAAAACCTTGTCACCATGATGCAAAATATTGGGGCCATAATTAAGTGCAGTGTGCAACAAAGTGACATTATTTCTATTCACCGTGTCCCACATGCACACCAGCAAAACAAGCCCAAAAACATCATAGTTAAATTTGGATCACGTATACTACGTGACAACGTCCTTAGTGCCCAACGGTTGTGCAAAGGATTTACCACGGCCCAAATTGGCGTTTCAGGAACATCTCTACCGATTTATATGCATGAACACCTGACACTAAAAAATAAACAATTATTTCGTGAGTGTCGAGACGCTGCCAAACAACACAATTATAAATTTGTTTGGGTTAAGCATGGAACAATCCTTGTCCGTGAAAAGGAGGGGACAAGGTCTTTTGCAATTCGGAACGCGCACGATATCTCTAAAATCAAACCTGGCTACGCGGCACCGATTGACGGCCAAGGCGCTGTATCCATCGAAAAATAACTCGACAGTGAATAATCCGTCAATCTTCGGTTTGCTGCGTAATCGTTGCGCACAGCTTTGGACTTTTTTAATAGTTAGTTTATTAATGACTTTAGTTGAACACTGCATAATATGCGGCCTTGTGAGTTGTTTGTTAATGTTAATCCATTTCTCTAAGTACTATGTTATGTTTCTTGTATTTTGTTCGCATTTTTTTAACGTCCTATTGTACGATAATGCCTTGCTAGTTGCGGTTGCGTTAGTAACGGTAAATACATCTATGACCATATTCTATAGAGTTTTTCGCTATAATGGCAGATAATCTAGTTATATATTACCAAAATTGCAGGGGATTCCGCACTAAATTGAATATCTTATATATGAATATTCTAGCCAATTGTTATGATGTGATAATTTTGACTGAGACCTGGCTGACATCCGAGATATCAGATAACGAGTTTATTGATGAGCGTTATGTGGTGCATCGCTACGATCGTGACCGTATTGCCACCAATAAAAAGGACGGAGGCGGTGTTCTCGTGGCTGTACTGAAGAGTCTGCATTCAGTTAGATTGGCTCCGCAAATCGCAACCCATGCCAGCGTTGAGCACATCTTAGTGCAATTGCCAAGCTCAAGTGGAGGTAAGTGCCGAATTATTGCTGCAGTATATATACCACCAAAAACGCCAGAGTTTGCGTATGCTGAATATTTTGAACTTTTGCAAGCACTGCTTGGTGGCACAAACATTGATAATTTCTATGTGGTAGGAGACTTTAACCTTCCAGAAATCGACTGGATCACTTGTACAGATAGTACTTCATTATCGGCTCATGTTTGTAGAGGTAACTCCCCCGTTTGTGATCATATGCGTGCACTTTTGTCGTTCCTCGACGCTCATCAATACAATACAATACGCAATGCGGGTGGCAAAATATTGGATTTGGTTATTGGTAACGGTGAATGCAATGTTTCTAGAGCCACAGACTGTTTACTGCAGCTTGACAGCCACCATCCACCACTTAATGTTTTTATTTCTCTAAGTGTACCATACGATTCGATGGCCCGCAAGGTGATTAAAAAATATAATTATTACAAGGCAAATTATGATGACATAAATGCGGATTTAAAAGACATTAATTGGGAGGAATCTTTAGGTAACCAAACCGTTGACGATACCTTGAACACGTTTTATGACGTTGTTTTCAGCATTATTAAGAAACACGTTCCATTCAATAACTGTAGATCGTTAAAATTTCCGGTATGGTTCACAAAATCGCTTATTCATATTTACAAAAATAAAGCCAAAGCTTGGGTAAAATGGAAGATGTATCAAAATATCTCAGACTACGAACAGTTTTCCATTTACCGCTCCAGATTCCAAGTTGAGAGCAAAAATTGTTACAGAAAGTACATTGCCTCTGTAGAAGACGGCATCCGAATTAATGTTAAGCAATTTTGGACGTTCATTTCTTCCCGCAAATCCTCTACAAGCTTCCCCTCTATCATGCACTATAGTAATCATTCAGCCAACAACCCTGAAGACATCTGTAATTTGTTCTCAGGCTTTTTCAATTCGGTATATGAGCCATCCACTTCAAGTCACAGTGCTTCATCGCAGTACGGAGATTACTCGGAAACCTGTTCTCTCCTTAGTAGCATTCAGTTTACTGCCGATGAAATATTAAGTGCGCTAAAAGCATTAGATCCGTCAAAAGGTCCGGGACCAGATGGCTTACCAGTCGTGTTCATTAAAAAGACTGCTGTTAATCTGTGTGTGCCATTACAAATTATTTTTAATCTATCCATTTCAAAAGGAGTCTTTCCCGAAGCTTGGAAACTCGCAAATATAACTCCTGTTCACAAGTCGGGACCTAAACAGGACATCGAAAATTATCGACCTATTTCGATATTATCGGTTTTTTCCAAGTTATTTGAGAGACTTGTTCATGATAAAGTTTATCCTTTACTGCATAATAGCATAATTCCACAACAACATGGATTTGTCAAAAAAAGATCAACTACCACTAACCTGATATCTTTTGTTGACTATTTATTTAATAGTATGGACTCTCGTATTCAAGTTGACACTATATACACGGACTTCCAAAAGGCGTTTGACAAAGTGGACCATCAACTGCTTTTGAGTAAAATTGCCTTTAATGGCATACGTGGTGACCTACTGAGATGGTTCTCTTCTTACGTTTTTAACAGATCTCAGAGAGTTGTGATAAACGGTTTTAATTCTGCGACCCTAAATGTTACTTCCGGTGTTCCTCAGGGCTCTATACTGGGTCCTCTTTTGTTTGTTATGTTTGTTAATGATATAAGTACGTGTTTTCTAAATTCTAAATTATTACTATATGCAGACGATTTAAAAATTTTTAGACCAATAACTAATTTACGCGACTGTTTATTGCTGCAGGAAGACTTAGATAGATTCTCTGCATATTGTGTAAAAAACAAGCTAAAATTGAGCATATCCAAATGCCATTGCATTAGTTTTACTAAAAATAAAAACTTAATAAAACATGCATATACCTTGCACAATACAGATCTAGCAAGAGAAACAGTGGTTCGTGACCTTGGTGTTTTGCTAGATGACAAACTCCATCTAGATGCTCACGTTACTAAAATTGTGAACAATGCTTTTCGTATGTACGGGTTTGTAATGAGATCGGCTCTGGAATTTAGGCGTCCTAGTACTTATTTATACCTATATAAAACTCTGGTCAGGTCTCAGTTGGAATACGGGGTCCCGGTGTGGAATCCCTTCTATGAAAAATATTCTAACATGATAGAAAGAGTACAACTTAAATTTTTAAAGGCCATGCATTACCGTTGTTTTCGCAAGTATGCATCTTATAGCGACTTGCTAAATAAATTTAAACTTCAAGATCTTAAATCTAGACGTATAATGTTGGAATCGATGTTTTTGTTTGATTTATGTAACAATAAATTTGATTGTATAGATATGAACAATAGAATTAGTTATGTAGTACCCAGAAAAACTATATGTCGGGGTGTGCGCGCGCGACCACTGTTTGCTGTAACCTCTTGTCGATCAAACGCGGGCTCGCGAGCACCCCTACGACGTCTTACCACTCAGTTCAATAAAATTTTCCAGGATATTGAGTTCTTTGCTGTCTCGGCTGGGAAATTTAGAAGTATTGCTCTTAAAACCATAGCAGACTTAAGTACATAATAATTTAAAATCATAGTTCAATTCTTTCTCTGTTTTTTTTTTTTTTTTTTTGCATGTATAACTTTCAGTTTAGTTTTATTTTAACATTTATTCATACTTTAAAGTCTACTTTACATCGCACGATGTTCATGTTAGTTTAATTTTTTTTTTGTATTATGTGGAAAATGTTGTTGGTTATACATTTATAATACCATTTTAGTTTTAAGTTCTTAACCATACTGTAATGTGTAACCGTTTATTTTCCCAAATAAAATAAAATAAAATAAGATTATGTCTGGTCTTTAAAAGAGACTGACCTCGGCGTTTGTTTTGGAAACATTATCTTTGTCAATTTGTATTTATTTAATAAAGCAAAAAATACGGGTGGAATATTATTTGATAAGTCTCATTGACGGACTAAATAGGATTATCATTTTCTACCCGGGAAACATCCCTATTGACTGCACAGTAGTAAGCCTCATACTAAAAAAAACCGGCCAAGTGCGAGTCGGACTCGCGCACCAAGGGTTCCGTACCATTAGAGCAAAAAACGGCCAAAAAATCACGTTTGTGGTATGGGAGCCCCACTTAAATATTTATTTTATTCTATTTTTAGTATTTGTTGTTATAGCGGCAACAGAAATACATCATCTGTGAAAATTTCAACTGTCTAGCTATCACGGTTCATGAGATAAATCCTGGTGACAGACGGACAGACGGATCTCGGAGTCTCAGTAATAGGGTCCCGTTTTTACCCTTTGAGTACGGCACCCTAAAAAACAGCAGTTTGCTATGCCATGTACATCTAAAAGATTGGTTTCAGAGCAGCAAACTTAGGTGGCGTAAACTGCCCCTACTTACATAGTCACATTGCTTGTAAAAATGTTTATTAATCGATGTAATATTACCTATTAGCGTCGAATTAACGTGGTCCTGTTCTCTGTTCCCTAGTTTGTAATAATTTCCAATTCAGCTTAGAAGAATCAAAGAAAACTTGGCTAAAGTGAAGATTCTTAATTTTCAGCCCTGTGCAGTCTCACAGCAGACAAGACAAGTGACACATGATATTCCAGTAACTGTAATTCCAAGGAAATTGTGGTCTGACTACCATGAACCAAGGATACCTGACCCTGATGTGAGTTTTTCGATACCTATCTATATACCAATATTATAAAGAGGAAACATTTTTTAGTTTGTCCCGAATAAGCTCCGAAACAACTGGACCGATAAAAAAAAAAATTTTACCTATGGAAAGCTACATTATTCCCGAGTAACATAGGCTATAATTTATTTAAAAAAAAAATGGAGTTACGTAAGAAAACTCCTTATGTAGCAAAAGTGTGAGAAAACTATTGATGATGCATAAAAATCATGTACTACATTATTAAAGTACTCATGATTACATACAAAAAAGTCTGCGAGAGAATATATCACTATCATAGTTAAGTCACAAATTCACAATAGCAGCTTTTGTGTTCTTAACCGCCGCCGGTAGAAACAAAAGTTGGTTACATTCGTAATGTAGTATTCATTCTTATTCAAATAGTAAGTGTAGGGTAGACAGGGTAGGTGTTGAGGATGGTGTGGTTGGTTAGCTCTTCAGTAAAACGAGTGGACTGTATGAAATGATGATGTAATGGGTATACTGCATCGGTTTGTAACATAGACAGAAATATTATAAAATAGTGCCCGCTCGCTTTCTGGTAATGAAGGCCGGCCGGCGCACATAGGGGTATTTGAACGATTTGGCCAGCCAAAACTTATTCTTTATTTTAATCAATGATATTAGGGCTCATAAAAAAAAAATGGTGGCTTTTTATCATTTCAATTGATTTTTATGGAATTACATGAAAAAAAAAACTGTTGTAACTTGTAATATATATTTTACGGTGCGGTCTTAAGTCCAAAAGGTAGGCAAGTCCACTGGAAATGTTCCTCCTGTGTTACAAATCCTGTCTTTTTTCAGTTTTCAATTCTCAAAGGTATAGAACAAAATGCAGAGTTGATGTCTAATGTTGAAAAAAAATTACAATTCGTCTTCATCATTAAGTCTTCAATTACCCTACACCTACCCTACACCTACCCTACACGTACTCTACACCTCCCCTACCCCTACCCTACCTACCCTACATACATGATTGCATAACTGAAACCGTTTACGCAGCGCACGCAACGAAAGCCCTCAAAAAGTAATATTCTTGCCCGTTTTTGCAACATTTTTCATTTATGCTCCGCTCCTATTGGTCGTAGCGTGATGTTATATAGCCTATAACCTTCCTCGATAAATAGACTATCTAACACAAAAAGATTTTTTCATTTCCAACCAATAGTTCCTGAGATTACCCCCTACATACAAACTTACAAATTTTACCTCTTTATAATATTAGTATAGATAATTTTGAATTAATTAGGGAAACATTTGAGCCTGAATCATAAACGCCGTTTATTACTAACACCTCGTTTACTAGTAGTTTGACATTTATAAATGGTGTTACTGCTCGTTTTTTTGATCAGCTTCATTCAACTCCGTTTCGATCACATAATTAATGAATTTTTCTTTATTTTATCTACTTCATTTGTTCTAAACCAGCATAAAGCTAAAGCCTTTATACAATTTCTCACAAATTTTACATGGACTTTTTCCTTGACTTTTATCATTTGCCCTTATTAAACTTCCATCCCCAAATTTTCTTTTAGGCAATATTTAAAGAGTATTCTATTCTATTTTTATTTTATTTACCACTAGCTGTCCCACGCGGCTTCGCTCCCGTCAACTGGCTACGTACCTACCCTATCCTACACCTACCCTACATCTACCCTAGACCTACCCTACACCTACCCTGCACCTACCCTACACCTACCCTACACCTACCCTACACCTACCATACACCTACCCTACACCTACGCTACACCTACCCTACACCTACCCTACACCTACCCTACATCTACCCTACATCTACCCTACACCTACCCTACACCTACCCTACACCTACCCTACACCTACCCTACACCTACCCTACACCTACCCTACATCTACCCTACACTTACCCTACACTTACCCTACACCTACCCTACACCTACCCTACACCTACCCTACACCTACCCTACACCTACCCTACACCTACCCTACACCTACCCTACACCTACCCTACACCTACCCTACATCTACCCTACATCTACCCTACACCTACCCTACACCTACCCTACACCTACCCTACACCTACCCTACACCTACCCTACATCTACCCTACACTTACCCTACACCTACCCTACACCTACCCTACACCTACCCTACATCTACCCTACACTTACCCTACACCTACCCTACACATACCCTACATACATGATTGCATAACTCAAACCGTTTACACAGCGCACGCAACGGAACCTCTCAAAAAGTAATGTTCTTTCCCGTTTTTGCAACATTTCTCATTTATGGTCCGTTCCTATTAGTCGTAGCGTGATGTTATATAGCCTATAGCACTCAGGAATAAGGTAGCTTTCTACCAGTGAAAAAATTTTTAGAATTGGATCATTAGTTCCAGAGATTACCCCCTACATACAAACTTACAAATTTTACCTCTTTATAATATTATTATACATATATATAATATATATATATAGTATAGTATAGATATGTCCATACTTGCTTACTTCGTTAAACAAATCCACTGTATCTTTTCGATCAATTTTATTCAGCAAAAGTTTTTGAAAATATGAGGATGTCATCAATATAGTTTACGGCGAAATCAGTAAGCTTATACTTTCTGAGTATATTACTTAAAATCCTCTGAAAAATCGCTGGTGCGGTCTTAAGTCCAAAAGGTAGGCAAGTCCACTGGAAATGTCCCTCCTGTGTTACAAATCCTGTCTTTTTTCTGTTTTCAATTCTCAAAGGTATAGACCAAAATGCAGAGTTGATGTCTAATGTTAAAAAAAAATACAATTCGTCTTCATCATTAAGTCTTCAATTGACGGTTGAGCTTGAGGTATTATTATTTTATTTAAAGCCCTGAAATCTATACATAGTCTGGATTTTCTGTTTTCTTCTTTTTTGAATGCTAAAGTAACCGGTGCAGCAAATGGACTGTATGATTCTTCTATTAACTTGTTATCTAATAATTTTGCGATTTGCTTTTCTATCTCCTTTTTATCTTCTTAAGTGCATCTGTAAGGTCTCTTACTGCATCACAGTATTTATCTAGTAACAGGTCTATTTTTGCTTCATATCCAATGACAGTGCGTATATCATATTTGTTTTTTGCAAAAACTGATTCATAGGTTAGGTTAGGTTAAAACGGGCTGTTTTCCGCAACTCCACGACCAAGCGCGTATTTTGCGTAAAAACTGATTCATATGTGATTACTAAGTTGTTAATTTCAGATTGTTGACGTTCATCCAAATGGTTTGTTTTAATTTCAAAGTCGTCTTCTTTTACGTGCTCATTGAAATTAATTATGTAGTTATCTTTAGTTTTAATATTGTTTTCATCTATAATTTCTCCTATAGAATTCATCTTATCTTTGGAAGTAATTCTTTCCATTTTGTTCGTATTTTCATATCTAAGGTCTTCGTCATACTTGAAGTTTTGTTCATCCATAATATACGCATCTACGTTTTCCTCCAAGTTTAAGATTTTTATTTTCAAATTTGTAAAACCACTTGTCTTTTGAACATCATTAAGTCTGCTTCATTCAAACTGTTTCCTATTTTTGTTAATTATTTTCAATAATTTTGAATTAATTAGTGAAACATTTGAGCCTGAATCATAAACGTCGTTTATTTCTAACACCTCGTTTACTAGTAGTTTGACATTTATTAATGTTGTTACTGCTCGTTTTTGATCAGCTTCATTCAACTCCGTTTCGATCACAGAATTGTTGACATGTTTAATGAAATTTTTCTTTATTTTATCTGCTTCATTTGTTCTAAACCAGCATAAAGCTTCCAGGTTAAACCGGCTGCCTATATTCAATTTCTCACAAATTTTACATGGACTTTTTTCTTTAATTTTATCATTTGTCCTTATTAAACTTCCATCACCAAATTTTCTTTTAGGCAATAATTTAGTTTTATTCACTATTATGTTCACTTACTTACTTCGTTAAACAAATCCACTGTATCTTTAAGTGCTTCTCGAACAATTTTATTCAGAATGAATTCCGGCAAACCAGCCGCTATGAGATCTACCAAAGTATCTGTATCAATCGATCTTCTCATATCCAACAGCAGTTTTTCTTTTCGTATAGCATAATCCAACAGTGATCCATCTTTGAATTTAAACAACAGTGCATATGTTACCGGGTTCCATCCCTTGTTTGCAAATGACTCACAAAATTTGTTCTTCCATGTTGACCACTCCGAGTTAATAGTCAATTTCATAATCATGGAAATGTACCAATCCACACAGCTCTTGTCCATAAACAATCGGAGTAATGCAATTTTTTTCTCATCTGTTGTGACATCAAAACGTATGCACACTTATTTAACAAAATCAATCCATTGTTTGGCATTAGGGTTCTTACTTGTAAAATTTTCAATTACAAACTTTTCTGCAATATATTTCAAGTTTTGCTGTTTTGGTTCCTGTGTATTTTCCAATAATTTCTCAAACAACTTTTCCAATGAATCAATTCTTCTTTCACTCACAGCGGTAGCTTTCTCTAGGTTTATTTCTTTTAAAAACTGGTCTGAAAATTGCAAATTACCATCTTCATCAATGTAGATTTTTTTCAGTTCTTCTGTCAATGTAATCTAAACCCTTCGAGTTTGATATCTTTTTGTTAAACTATTTTTCACTTTACTGCAGGCCGATGTTTTGATTATCTCTCTATGATGACCAGCTGCTTGTAATGTTTCTGGTATAGCATATGTCTTCTCGTTGCTCGTTTTTACTGAGATTATGGCCAATACATTAGATTTGCCATTACTCCCCGGCGACACCGTAAATTCTCCATTCTTGACCGACTCCAATAAGCAGAAATGTCGTTTTATAACGTCAGTTTTATTATTGATAGTGAAATAAACAATGTGTTGCTCTGTAACCAAAGTTTTATTTCATTGAGTTATATTCTATGACAATACTCAATACTACACATCATAACACGAATCTAAGGCAACTTTAGTAACCAATTTAACGTTTATTATTCAGTGATATGTTATTCCTTTATAAATATATTTACAATCATATTTATAATAATGTTAAGTGTCCTAAACAATATTTTCATAACTTTTAAATTTTTAAATCTTCACCACTGACAGCAACACTGCTATACCTACTGACAGCACGAGTCACGGCATAATTCAAATAAAGAAATGTTATAATCATTTCTTTACATACATACATAAACTCACGCCTTTTTCCTATGGGGGTAGGCAGAAACTACAGAACGCCACCTGCTACGATCCTTACATACTTCATTTGCTTCACTCACATTCATACATGTAGTCTTACACACACGCCGGTTATGAGTACTGCGCACCTGGCCTTTCTGAAGAACATCACCTATAAGATAAGGTCTATGTATGTCTTTCTAGGGCGTCCTCTCCGGGCGTTTCCATTCACGTCTGCCTTGTAAATACCTTTCGTTAGTCGCCATTCATTCATCCTCTCAACATGGCCAAACCATCTTAACATACTATTTTCACTTTTAAACCACAACGTTGTCTTATTACCTCATTCCTCAATGTAGCATTTAAAGTTACACCAAACATACTTTGCAAGGAACTTTTAAAAACGAACAGATTTTTGCGGTTTGGTACGGGAACCCTAAAAGTGCGAATTCCGACCCACACTTGGTCGGATTTTCTTAAATTCTGCCATGTCAACCATCACTTTATTCACTCCCTTTTATATTCCATGTTATCTTACACAATCCTTCCATTTATTCTTTGCCCTTTTTTTGCATCATCTCATCTCATCTTAATGCTAGCCAAATTTTGAGTTACCTATTAATTTTTTCTCAACTTTTCATGATGAAAAGTATCCTTTAATTGTCCAGTTGTTCAAACATGAACCAAACAGACAGACTTCTTTAAAAGTAGTCCCAATGTTGCAGATATCAATAGAACTGCCACCCCTCAAGCAGCTCCGCACAACCATAGACAGAATGAGAACCATGGCTTCCGAGGTGGTAATCAGAGCTTCCGCTGAAGGGAGGCTAACGTTACAGATCAAGACTGACATGGCTAAAGTGTCCACGAGGTTTAGAGGACTAAATGTGGAGTCTTTTGGAGGTAAATCATAGTTGCCATGTTTTGCCATTTAGTAAATGCGTAATTCTCTTTTCTTTGTTTAATAAAAATGTTGCCCCACACTAGGAACTTCTTATGTATTGTGCGCGCATTTAAACTGACACACACTAAACAGCCAGAGCTGGCACAAATATGAGTAGGCCATGCAAATATTTGTCCCGTGCGGGCATCAAATATGCAACACGCAAATTGCGCAATCCACAGCCACTGCGCCAACCGTGCCGTCAAACAAACCTTGAATGGTTTGTGAACTTTCATTATTCAACTTAGTTGGAGGAGTGGGATATTTTTTATCTATAATCAAGAATGGAAACTGCTATTCAGTATATTTTGCTTCAAAAATTGTTCTTTTGGTATTTAATACGTTTTTACTGTTCCTGTTTGTTACTTTCAAGATATTATTACCTAAAATAGCTGTCACAGGAAAAGCTAAATGCAGAAAAAGTTATGCTCTAACTAAATCACAAACCTTTATTTTTCAGGTCCAATAGAACATTCAGATTCTGAAACAGAAGAAACGCAAGCAAACGAAGACAAATCCCGTATCTGCTACTGCCGGGTAGACGCTAAGAAACTGTCAATGTTCCTGAGCGCGGAGCAGATATCGAGTAACAGAACTGTCTGCAGTATAGTGCATAAGAAGCTAGCGATCTTGTGCCTGCAGACTGACGAGAATGTCAAATTGCAGTGTTTTATTAGCGGGATTGTGTATTGAATTAAACTGTTGAATAATTTATAAGTGATTTTTTATTTAACAACCCTGTAACTGGGGTGTTGTGGTTCCTGACCCGACCACGACATGGAACGGATATTTTACTATGGCACAAAATGGTTATTTTAATTGTGTTTTATTGTTCCACTTATCCCAGGAATTTGTGCCTTGTACTTTTTGAGTAATAAGAGTATGATTGTGGTCGGGCTGGGGATCGCGGTTCCTGACCCGACCACAACCAGATCTAATAAAATATCAATAGTGGGCAGTTACTGATTACGCCAAAAATATGTGTCAAATTGTGCCAATGGCACACACAACGCATTAAGTCAAGAAGTCACACACTATGTTTAATTTAGTCTGCAATAAAAAAAAATTAATTCTGTTAGTAATTATTTAACTGAACCATGATTCGACCACAACCAGATCTAATAAAATGTCAATAGTGGGCAGTTACTGATTACGCCAAAATTATGTGTCAAATTGTTCCAATGGCACACACAACGCATTAAGTCAAGTAGTCACACACTAAGTTAAATTTAGACTGCAATTAAAAATTTGAATTCTGTTAGTTATGATTTAACTGAACCATGATTCGAACACAACCAGATCTAATAAAATGTCAATAGTGGGCAGTTACTGATTATGCCAAAAATATGTGTCAAATTGTGCCTATGGCACACGAAATTCTTTCACTATTCTTATCACAGAATATATCTTGATTCGGATAGAAAAGAATAATCAAGAAAAAAAGTGTGTCAATCACACGCTATGCAATGTTACTACGACTTTGCAAGCAGTTTTATTTTGTGAAATTATGCACTTTATTATTTTATTTTGCTGGCTGTGTTCACGACTTCGTACGCGTATATATGTATTTATAAAAAAAAATTACAACCACAATGTTTTGTAGCATTATATTAGAGTGTTAAGCTTGTATAAAAAACGGGTCAAATGTGAGTCGGGTTCAAAACAAAAAAATCTTAAATTATGCGATATTCCTCAATACTTTTGTATTAAATATAATACTTACAAAATTTTGGCTGTTATTGAATAAATTCCTGGGCACTTTCATGTACATTGCAAAAAAGATCAGAAATGGGTGAAATTTGATGACATGCAAAAAAAAAAACAAAAATCATGTGTCATCATCATCTTCCTGCCCTTGTCCCATGTTACTTGGGGTCGACGCAACACGTTTTCTTCTTCCATACCGTCCTGTCCCCCATCACGCTATCACTGACTCCCTTTTCTTTCATGTCATGTTTTCTTCGGTGAGTGTGCTGAAGAACTCCACGACCTCATCCCACCAGCCCCCTTCTACCATCGGACATCTAGACGCACTGCAAGTTATCATCCTTACCTTGTTGCCATTCCACCAATTCGCACCAAACGCTTCCAAACATCCTTCATAATGCGCACAGCGAATGAATGGAACTCGCTACCTGCGTCAGTGTTTCCGAACGCATTCAACCCGAATCTCTTCAAAGTTAGAGTGAACAGGCTTCTTCTGGGTAAGCTCACTCCATCGTCGACTCTGTCTCTGTCACCTTTGACCTAGACTAGAGTCAAGAGCAAACCCATCTCAAATAAAAAAAAAAAAAAAATGTCACTCCTCATACAGTCCGTCCATATTTTCTTTGGCCGTCAACTCCCTCTCCGTCCATCCACATTTATGTTCATAAATCTTTTAGTAACATGCGTTTCATCCCTCCTCATTCAAATGACCATACCAGGACAAACGGTTTCCTTTCAACTTTTCTGTCACTGGCGCCACTTTCAAACTTCCTCTAATATACTCATTTCTCACTTCATCCATTGTCGTCACTTAGCACATCCATCCCAACATTCTCATCTCTGCTACATGCAATCTCTTTTCATCCATCTTTTTCACAGCCCAACATTCTGATCCATACAGTACGACAGGTCTAATCACGGACTTGTAAATTTTACCTTTTAACTTTAGGGGCATCCGTGGGTCGCAAGTTGTGCCAGTGACCTGTTGCCATTTCATCCATCCCGAGTAGATCCGGTGCGTTACGTCTCGGTCTACCTCGCCATCATCTTGGACAAGCGACCCTAGGTACCGGAAGTCGGAGCAGATTGGTATGGGCGTTCCAGCGAGATCTATGGTCACGGAACTGGAGAGACCGCCGAAGTCACAAAACAAGTATTCAGTTTTGTTTCTGCTCAATTTCAGGCCAACAATCTCCAGTCTGTGCCCCCTCCAATCAAATCAATTCAAAAATCATGTGTAGATGAACAAATTACTGCATACATATTAATCTATGTGAATCCATATTAAAAATTTCATTGAGTGTCCTTTACAATAATAGTAACCATGTTATTTATTGCTCTGGTTTTTCAAACAATTTAAAGTTATGTTAATCAAAATCATGACTGTTGTGTTTATTTTAATCAAAATCGTGATTATTGTGCTTATGTTAATAAAAATCGTTGATTGTTGTGCTTATTTTCACAAAATAAGTTTTATTTTTATTTTGTTTTATGTAAAAATTCAATATATACACCGTGAAATTTAAGTGGTTTTTTTCCCGCGGCAGAACGACTTGCCTTAAAGGGGTACTTTCGAAGCATAGAGTTAAAGTAAAAAAATAACGATGTTTTAGTTTTAAAATAATTAAAAAAAAAAAAACCTAAACTCGAAAAAGTGAGTAACAATAGTAACTTGTAGGTACTAGGTACTACGGTGAATAATACGGTGGTGACGCGAGTAGTACCTATTACCTACAAGTTACTATTGTTACTTACTTTTTCGAGTTGATGAATATTTTTAAAATATTTTAAAATAAAAACATCGTTATTTTTTTACTTTAACTCTATGCTTCGAAAGTACTCCTAAAGGCAAGTCGTTCTGCCGCGGGAAAACAACCACTTAAATTTCACGGTGTATAATAAGAAAGCTGACAAAATAAACTCCATTTTTATTTCTTACACTGTAACCCTATATGACCAGTTTTGATACGACAACAGTTCGGTTAAATCATAACTAACAGAATTCAAATTTTTAATTGCAGACTAAATTTTACATAGTGTGTGACTACTTGACTTAATGCGTTGTGTGTGCCATTGGCACAATTTGACACAAATTTTTGGCGTAATCAGTAACTGCCCACTATTGATATTTTATTAGATCTGGTTGTGGTCGGGTCAGGAACCGTGATCCCCAGCCCGACCACAATCATACTCTTATTACTCAAAAAGTACAAGGCACAAATTCCTGGGATAAGTGGCACAATAAAACACAATTAAAATAACCATTTTGTGCCATAGTAAAATCTCCGTTCCATGTCGTGGTCGGGTCAGGAACCACAACACTAACTGGGTAACATACAACCCAGTAACTAATAATAAAATCAAAAAACCCCACTGCAATGATGTAAACAAGAACAAAATCATGCTGTGCAGTCGGAGGATACATATTGGCGAGCTGGCTGACCAATTCTATAAATATCCTCCGACTGTACAGTATGATTTTCTTCTTGTTTACCATCTTTGCAGTCGGGTTTTTTGACACGCGAAGTACATACTAGAGAATACTACTACATAGAATGATTATTTTGAATTATTTTATTCGAATTTGCACATTTATTTTATTATCTAATTATTACTATAATAAATGACATTATATTAATTATTTTCATGTGTATTCCTTTTTTATAATATTATGGCAAACATGATATTATTTTGTATTCTAACATCTCTTCATGCTGACAATTTGTTATGTATGTATAGTACTCATGTTTAAGCAAATAAAAATGAATTGATTTGATACAATCGCGTCATCTAGTTAAGATTTATATCTGCAGTTTATCAATATGTTTGTTCCTATCTGGCGTTCTAGAGACCAAACCAGTAGGCCTATTTTGTTGATTCTAACGTCAGTCGATTCTTCTTAATCTTGCGAGTATCACCTTAGTTCTAAGGGTTTCTATGTTATGTAATTGGAGTGACGAACATGTCAAACTTGCCAAATAGAGCAAGATCCCAGAATACTGAGTGCTTTTATTTTTATTATTTACGTAAATGTCATCAAAAACTATTCGAATTGGTGACCAACTCTTAGACCTAATCAGACGTAAAATATTATTGACGTGACAACATCTAATAAATCGATGAACGCCAGCTGCACTCACGAAAAAGGATGACTCAATGTAACGTTACGCTCATTGTAACGTTATAATCGTAACGTTACAATAACGTTAATTGTATCGTTATGTATGCAATCATTTCATCAATGTTTTGTTATGACGTTGTCACGTTAAACGATCGTCCGTAAACCGACTATACAGACAACCAATTTTTTTAATTATGAATTATTATTTATCAATACATCATAAACCCACATTTCTCAAGTTTCGTTTAATGAAAAAATATGTAATAATAATAAAAATCACTTTTATTTCTCAGAAATACACTTTCAAAACAAATTACAAGTAACAAAAAATTTGAAATTATATTGATAGTTTTGGCCAAGTTCAGAATATTAAATGTCACAGAAAATAGCGTTTACAAGTCTTTAAGTTATCACAAAACTTGTAGCTTAATCAATAGGAAATATTTATTTGAACAATTATTGAATAAATTAATATGTAAGAGTGTAATGTCTTATTTTCAAGTTTAGGGGTAAGTACATTCAATATAGCATCATGCAAGATTACTATGCTCAAGAACAAAATCAAAATATTGTAGCACTAAGTCATACTCCCGATTTCTGAATTTAGCATTTAAAAGTTGAGTATTTCTCAAACTGTACTTCAGCATGAAAACCTGTCAAAAGTAGGGTTTGACTTGTCCTTAACGTCAAATACTCAAGATCAGAAATCGGCCCTACGTCATATAACCCCGATTTCTGAATTAAGCATTGGTAGTTGAGTATTTGTCAAACTCTACTTTACCATGAAGACCTGTCAAATTGTGACAGTAAAGTAGGAAACGTTCTCGACTCATAATACTCAATTCAGAAATCGGCCCTTATCTGAAATATTTTTTACTTAGTATTTATAGATTCAATTGGAAAAATAAATCCGGAAGGAATAAAAATTTGAATTATTAATAAAAATGAATCAACTGACAACGATCAACAATGTTTCTGATGGCGCGACGCCATATAAATAACGTCGAAAGGCGATAACGCGTACGTATTTCCTAAGAAAATTTCAAGTGCTATACGGTCGAATTGCATGTCATTGCATCCATATGAACTTACTTGCAATTTCACTTAGCAAAAATTTCTTATCGATGTGGTAAAAATCAAATCGCGTTGACCCGATTGTCGCTTACATGTTTGGCTATCTATTTTTGGTCGACTAAACTAGCTTACATGAGTTTTGTCAGTAGACTTACCATTGTGACTTTCTGAAACATAGACAATGGATAAAGACTACTCTATTTGAAATACCTAACATTCAAATTTAAACAATCCCTTTTTACAGTCCGTTCAACCGATTTTGAGTTGTATTCCATAAGCATAAGGATGGCATAAGAAGCATAAATCTGTTACAATTACCAACTATTTATTACAACTGCCATTTGTCGTTTCACCAACGCTATTGCGAAATATATGGAAGGGGTTGTAAAAAGGGATTGTTATAAATGTCTAATGTTATATCAAATGTCATAGCCAACGTTCTTATTGGTAGTTTCTCAGCGGTCTCAACCAAACGCTGTTTTTGCATAAACTGAGTTCAGTTGAACTAATCGCGATTAGTTTGACTGGTGAAATCGGCCCTTAGCAATCGGGCTTTCTGGAACAGAACAAGCTACGTTGACAATAAATGACGAATACTCCATCTAACATTACAAACGGTCCTCACAATACGACATACAAAATATCACGGCATTGCCAATTGTACATTGTATTTTTTTTACATTTTAATATACAAACTATGGGTCGAATTCTGTTATGTATTAACTGAGCTAAAATTATAACTATCATAGTTCTCACAGGTCTCTTGTTTTATACAAGAGACGGAGGACAATGGGTGCTGTCAACTTATTTCATTGGTTTTGTGAAAGAGTACCTAATCACAATTTTACCAATATCGCGATAGCTATAGTCAAACTAGCAATTGTTTAACCACCCTTGACAATAGGGTAGTTGACAAAAAAAATCTATTTAGTCCGTCAAGTTAGATAACCTAAAAGTATTGGACACGTATTTTTTCTTTTGTCACGTAAACAAACAATTACGACGATACAGTGCGTTGAAATATTGTGTGACGTCACGGTGTGCTACACTTTATAGTGACAAAGTGACGTCACAAGCCCCTACTCCTGAACCCTATTATGATTCGCGTTTCTGATAAGGTACCGCGGGATAGAGTGGGGATTATACAACGTCTTGGATTATGCCTGCTGAGGCATACCTACGCCGAGATGCAGGTTGAATGATCTACGTCAGGAAGCGGCAGAAACAGTGTGCTTATTTAGAGTTTTTTAACGTACTCACACGTGATATTGTAAACGATCTAATATGTCAAAATGTATTCCAAAAAAAGAGGTATCTCCTTACCGGCCCCAGACGGCGCTTATCCAATTGCAATTCAAACTGACGTTTACGTTAACACGATTGAGCGTGAGTAAAAACTCGCACTAAGACCTCAGGACTTAAAAAGAAAACACTCGGAGGACCCAGGCACAGATAATAAAAAACTAGCATACAGATGCCTCATCCCATACAAAGATACCGTGCCACGTAACTAGCGTTTTTCATCTAATTATACCGATATTTTTTGTAAATCAATCGCATTCGGGTCCGTTGCACGGCAATAGATAGATCACCATCTAATAATCAATCGATATCAATAGTTAAATCAAATAATCAGAATAATCAGTACAGTACGTCGGGACAGTTTCTTTGTATGGGATGAGAATAGACGCGACCATACAAAACATTTTTTTTTTTACTATTTCTATACCTCTTTCTCACCACAAAAAGACAGCTAAACATAACCTAGCCAGCACTACAGAATCGACACCATAAAATCTAACAATAAATTCTTAACCTCCTAATACTACTAACATTAATTGTAAGTCAGTTGGTAGGACCGTTCGTTGTCTCTCCGCAGAGTGTCGTGTGTGGCCTTCAGTTGGTCGAGCTTCGTGGATATCTGAGCGATCGAGTTGTCGATCCATTGCATTGAAGACATGTGGGCGTTCAGTATGCGGCCGATTTGGACGATCTGAAAGTGAATACATAATAGAAATTAGATGTGGTAAAGATTTAAATGGATAAGGGTTTTGCCGCCTATAACAATTGCCGAGCAGGCTAGATAGAACCTCATGCCATCCCTATTTCTTTTTTTTTTGTGTGTTATGTTTTTTTGTGCTGGATATGGTCGCACTGAATGCCTCAATAAAATGACGCATTAGCCTACCTACCCACACCTCATTTATTGTCACACACCTTATTTATTTATTCTTATGTAGTGTACATGTATTTTTTATTATTTGTAATATACACATCTATTCTTATCTTTTATGTAAGTAAGTACTTGTTTTATATACACATTTAGTTACTATAAGACTGCTTTACGTCCGTCACGTGGTTGGTCACAGGTCCAGTTGAAAACCAGCGTCGGGCACTAGGTGCCCGACATTTTGCTGAACTGGTCCTATTTGGCGCAGCCGTGGGACACACAATGTTACTTTTATATTGTTATTGTTTAGTCTAAGTTTTTATTTTTTTTATGTTTGTGTTGAGTGCTCTGGCTTGTGTCAAATAAATGTGTTTTCTTTTTCTTTCTTTCTATATCATCCAATGACTTCTCCCGCTCTGAGTGAGGCGGTCAGACTTTTACTGACTAAAACCCACCCGTGTTCCTTCAGTTGCTTGAAGCCAGGGCCGCGGTAACTCTCTTTCAAAATTATCTGCGACCCAAGCTATGCCATACTTGCGATAGAAAGCGCTTCAAAAACGTGCCAAAAAATAAGTGTACAAATACGGTTGTGGTCTTATTTCAAATTAGTATGGTCCAATCATAGCCCACATTAAGACGTCAAAATGCCGCAGTGTGCGTTAATAAATTGTACAAATAACCACCTTGAAACCTAGGTTTTGGAAGGAATATATTGTTTTCGGTAAGTTTGTATCATTAAGTGTTTTTCATAAAGTAAAAACCGAATTAAATAGTAAATACGAATCAATCACCGTAATTATTAATATTATGATTGTTTGACCAACATTTGCGTCGGCAACGCGCCAACTATTGTATCAAACATCGACTGTTCTGGAACCTTGTAATTTAAAAACATGCGTGTAAGATTAAATTTGTTTTGATATATGTTGAGCAGCGAAGGTCATAAAAAAATTATTGCTTTTTATACATAGCTTTGTGAATGCAACATTTGCATGCACAAGCGTCAACCAGATTAAAACACAAACCCCCGAGTCACCCAGATCTTACATAGACGTTCTGAGCTAACCAGTAAATTAACTTCTGGAAGGAGGTGGGACGGTTGGAATAACCCCGGAAACAAATCAAATCATTTGTTTAAATATATAGGTAATAAATATTTGTACAATGTTTATCCTCATATTAATGCAAAACGTAACTTAATAGAATATTACTTACTCTTAATATATAACAATAATAATGAAAAAGATAAAAGCTGTATGGCCTTAGTTAATTGTTAAACAAATTATAATGTCTTTCGTCACTCTTAGATTTAAACTAGTGAGTTTAAGTACTTACAAATTCCGCCAAAAACTCCAGATAGTGATCTGGAGTTTTTGGCGGCATTTATAAGTACTTAAAACAATAATAAATCCCAAAATCTTTGATAGCGTAAACATTATTCAAGTAAAGTGCTGCATTTGGCTATGCAAGTTGCTATAGAGATTTTACTTACAGGGTCATTACTGTCTTGACTCCTGTTGGTCTCGTTGAGGTGTTCAATAACTTCTTTCAGGTCTTCTGACATCTGCCTCAGCTGTGTGTCCAAGTTTTCTGCTAAAGAATACCTGGAAATGCGAAATGAATAATATAATTGAAAGTAAATCAAGATTTGCATTTATAATCAAGAGTTTTGAACAGAATTTTAAATGACTAGCGGAAGTCTCGGATAAAAAGTAGCTTATGTCACCCGGGGATAGTGTAGCTTCCCAATGGTGACATATTTTTTGAAATCGGTCCAGTAGTTTTTAAGTTTATTCGTTACATACAAAAAAAAAAAATCATTCCTCTTTATAATATTACTAGCTGACCCCCGGGGCTTCGTTCCCGTCTTTAGTTTTGTTTGTATGAAAGGTGACTTTGTCGAGAGTGTTCTTAGCTATGTTTGAATAAAATCGGTTTAGCCGTTCATAAGTTATTCGCATTTTACTCTTTGAACTTGGCTTTTTTCGCAAGATATCGTGTCATTATTACGTGTTTGTATAGATTGTTGATTGAAGCATGAAGGTATATTATATGTAGTTTAAAAAGCATGAAATGAAAAAAACTGGCTACCCACCCTACCTACCTATCTAATATTTTTTATGTATCATCAATAGTTTTCTCAGCGCACGCCAAAGAATGAATTTTACAGGCATCATTTTGCTACTTTGGGTTACATTATTGCAATTTTCATAAGGATCTCTATTTTTTTTTAAATATTTTATAGCCTCTGACACTCAGGAATAATGTAGCTTTCTACTGGTGAAAGAATTTTCAAAATCGGTTCAGTAGATCCAGAGATTACACCCTACAACGTCACAAACTTTACCTCTTTATAATATTAGTATATGTACATAGATATTATGCGACTTTTATTAACACGAAATTTTCTACATGGTCTGTTCTCATCATGGAGGTTCTGGTCTCAGGTTCCATTTTAAGTTCGGGTCAGGTGTTGTTGGGATTTGTCCAGTGACAGCTCGAATTTTAGAAGTTCCCTCGGTGCTCACGTGTTTTTGTTAGCCGAATGTCTCGAATTGGTCCAATTTTTTTTATTGTTGATAGGCTCGCGCTTGACCACTATCTCGCCTGATGGTAAGCGATGATGTGGTCGACGATGAAGCACGCTTGCCTAGAAGTAACCTATTCACTCTTGACTTAAAGACTCACAGGTTGTAGCTATCGGGATATATAGACTCCGGCAAGGAATTCTACTCCTTAGCTGTACGCATAATAAACAGGCTGACAATTTGGCGCCGATGTTCAAGGCTCTGGAGTACCAGTACCTCATTGCCGATGAGCTTCTTGGCCCGTTTTTCGACTGCCCGACTCAAGTGCATCCACCAGCTGGTACTTGGCAGATCTGTCCCAGAGATGAGAGCAGTACTCCATGCATGACCAACCTTGCGCTTGATACAAGTTGAACAGTGCTTTCGTCTGCATACCCAAAGGTTTGAGCAGATCGTTTATGTGCAGCAAGAACAATGTTGCAGAGAGTACCGACCCTGAGGGACACCGCCGTTTATAATCAGTAAAGTGAGGGAACAGTGAGTGCGCACACTTTCACTGAAAATTGCCTTAGTGACGGCAATTCGACTATTAGTTCTATGTTACTTACATATGCTCCCTCTCAGGATCTCTCATCCTATCGACGGTCTCCTCAGACAGTTGCTTCTCCATCGGCGCCAGCAGATCTTCCAACTCCTTCTGCTGCGCTAACACGAAGTCCAACTCGTGTTCCAGGCTCTGTTGTTCGTTCTTCACTGATTGGACGGCGTCGTTTAGTTCTACGATCTGGAACAGATGATTTTTATGATATATTTTTTTTAAATTAAGGACCAGAAAAATACATGTTGAAGTACTCATATTTTTAAATTTTATAGTGTAGCCTTAATTAAGGGCTGCCGCGGCATGCATTCAGCATAGGAGTAGGAAATGTAGAACAGTTATAAAACAGATTTTATTTATTTAGATAGATTGTTACATAAATACAGTTTATTGTAACACTAGCGGAGGCCTCGCGGTTTCACCCGCGTAGTTCTCGTTCCCGTGGGAATACAGGGATAAAAAGTAGCCTATGTCACCCGGGGATAGTGTAGCTTCGCAATGGTAAAATATTTTTTGAAATCGGTCCAGTAGTTTTTAAGTTTATTCATTACATACAAAAATTCAAATCTTTCCTCTTTATATTATTAAAGTATAGATAAATCCGCCATACAAATACAAATGAAAACTCATTAATTAATGCTGGTTTTGCTTGATTAATCCAAACAATTGTGTTCGACGTTGTGCCAACCAACAAAAAAGAAAAAATACAAACATATTCTGAATCTTCATGTAAGTGAAAAAGACAAATCATCATCATTAGCCTAGCCTTTTCCCAACTATAATGGAGTCGGCTTCCAGTCTCACCGGATTTAGCTAAGTACCAGTGTTTTACATGGAGCGACTGCCTATCTGACCTCCACAACCCAGTAACTGGGTAACACGGTACCCCTTCCCTTGGCAAGACTGGTGTCAGATCTCAAGCTTTTCAAGCTTTTTTGGATATCGCTGCACATGCTGAGATAGGAGCCTTTTTGGTCTCGCACGGGGTTTTTATTTTTAATTTTGTTTAATTTTAATCTGATTTCTCGTGTCTCCTGTGCGGGTCACAAATAAATACTTTTTCTTTCTTTCTTTCAAGCTTCTTTATAAAAAGACAAATAACCTGCAATATTCTATTCTCTCTTTCACTTTTGAGATAATGACATATCAATATCTACACTGGGTGAGCTGAGAGTATCTCGTGGACGGCGCACAGGACGAACATCTCGATATTGCAGGACATCAAAATTGAAAAAAGGCCTAGATTGTCGAATGTGAGCCTCCCCGCAAGATCTATAGCCATATTGCCCGTAAACCTGGTGACACTGGTAAAGTCGAGGGTAAACGGCCTAGAGGCAGAAGTCCTATACGCTGGTCAGACCAAATCCGAACCTCGCTGAACATCAAAGCCTCAGAAGCCGTGCACGTTGCTGAGAATAGGAGCAGATGGAGAAACATCATCAAAGAGAAGGTTTTGAAACCATGATGTGGTCACGACCCCCAGCATTGGGGAATCGACGCGAGGAGGAGGAGCTGAGATTACGTGTTCCTGAAATGATCATTCACAAATTATAAGGCGACTATTTAATATAAAAAAAACATTGTGGTGAAGGAAAACATCGTGAGGAAACCGGCATGTCCTAGAACTAAAAATTCGAAGACATGTGACATCCACCAACCCGCACTGGGCCCGCGTGGTGGATTACGGCCCATTCCCTCTCACAGAGAGGAGGCCTTGGTCCCAGCAGTGGGAACATTAATAGGCTGATGATGTGATGTGTGTGTGATTTAATATCGGTGAGATGGATTAATTACCAGTTTAATGACAAGTCATTTACCTCAGAGATTAACCTACATGGTTACCAGATGATCTGACTATTACATTAATATTTGTATAGGCTTTAAAGAGACTAGGTTTGTTTCGGTGTTTCTTCTCAGAGAAGTTAGGAAACACCGGATTCATCTGTTTCAATGGGGGCTAACGTTTTATTGCTCACCAGTTGGCGCCACTGTTGACAGGTCCATAATATCTGTTAAGGTTACACTAGTCGATAATTCTTCCATACAAACGTAGTCTAGGGATGATGTAGGTTCAAAATAAAAAAATGATATCAATTTGTCTCATCATTATCTAGCCCTGTATGTAAACAAAAAAGTAAAAAAGAAAAATATTTGAAGGTTATGATCGTCGAAAGTTCCATATTTCAACACTAATTTTAAAGCATCTTTGGGCGGCAATAAATACCATAAGAAGAAGGAAAATTGCAAAACGGCGACCATACAGGGATAGATTAGTAGTTCAACAATGCAAATAATTTTATTTTGAAAATATACATTTAGTAGTTTTTTCATGATATCTAGACTCCCAAAGGTCTGTTTAAAAATATTTCGCGCGCTGGTTTTCGTCCTAAATTATCATCCATTTCGCTACAAACTTGCAAAAGTGCTAATTCGTACGCGTACTAGCTTCTTACTGCTCATCACAGCATCTATATCTTTCGCACGAATTATCGGATGAGATAGCATGCATTTTAACCCCGCGCACAAAATAGTTCGTGCCGTCGACTAGTGTAACCTTCAACGTTGTTATAACGAGCACCGAAGCAAAGTTTGAATTAAAATTCATTTCTAATGCCGTAAAAGTGCAATTAAATATAAAATCGAGTATGCTGTAGTTTTGAGCAGACGCTTTTTTTCAAAAAAAAGGAGGGTAACAATTTCCGAAACATAAAACTCTACTAAAACAGTGTTTAGTAAATCCCGTACCTATCTTTATCTGCCATATTTGTAAAATATTTACAACAGTAAAAAAATTGTAAAAAACTCGCGCTAAATTCCAAAAAACTATGAAACTTTACATTTTGATGACCTCGGGCCCCTAGCGAAAAATCAAACACTGTATCGTTGAGAAAAATAATGGCGCCGTTTGACAGTCGATAAGAGTAGCGAAAAGTCGAATCCATGAAATCTGACATCACTCTTGAAAGGGCATCTCTTGGGCCACACTGGCCACATTTATTTTATTGTGTTTTTAGTATTTGTTGTTACAGCGGCAACATAAATACCTCATCTGTCTAGCTATCACGGTTCGATACAGCCTGGTGACAGACAGACAGACAGACGGATGTGTGGAGTAATAGGGTCCCGTTTTTACCCTTCGGATATGGAACCCTAAAAAAAATTTACAAAAAAATCGTGCGGGACCAAAAAGGCTCCAACCTCAGCATGCGCAGCGATATCAGCAGATTAATTCATCATCATTACAGCCGAAAGACGTTCACTGCTGAATATAAGCCTATTAAGCCTCCTCGCCACATTGACCAGTCCCGTGCGTCCATCTGATCCCCGCAACCTTCACCAGGTCATCGGTCCACCAGGTGGGAGGCCTTCCAACGCAACGTCTACCGGTTCGCGGTGGCCCCAGAACTTTTCTGCCCCATCGGCCATCCGTTCTGCGAGCAATGTGCCCTGCCTACTGCAACTTAAGTTGATAACCAAATAAACATCAATTACCTTCTCTCCATTAGCTATGAGTAATCTGTCCCATGCATTGATCTGTGTCGCCTGGTTGATAAATGTTTTCTCTTGTTCTTCTAACTCGAGCGTCCATTTGTTTATGTTTTCTTCTAGTTGGGCGAAGGATATTGAGGTCACGGCTTGAGGAGGCGCCGCGGGTGTTGTGCTGAAAATTTTAAATGTAAATGAGATATCTTTTTTTTTTTCTTTATAAAAACGTTGCCCCACACTAGGAATTTCTTCCTGTATCGTGGGTGCGTTTACAAACATATAAATTCACAAACACCCAGAGCCGGGACAACTATCTGTAGGTCATACAAATATTTGTTCAGTGCGGGAATCGAACCCGCGACACGCAGCGCAGCAGTCAATCGCTCAACCACTGCGCCAACCGTGCGCCCAAATACAACATATCTGTTTTTTTTTAAATCTAATTTTGTTTAGGGGCTTTTATCAAAGACATGTCAGCCCTATCGTGCCCTTTTACATTAATTTCTTACATTATGTATTATTACATTACTTAATTAAATATTATTAGTTTATATAACATTACTTAATAGTTAATGAATCAGGATTATTCGTGGAGGACCATAATTAAATGGCACAACTTTTAAATTATCTCCGAAGCTGGTACAGATAAGATGGATTGGATTATGCCTACATCCAACTTATTTATTTTAAAATCCTTTATGAATAACTCGCGTTCTACTCCGTTCCGAGCACACTCCATCAGCAAATGTTGCACGTCCTCGATTTGATTGCATACTGTGCAATTAGGAGAATCGGCCTTTTTCATAAGAAATGCGAACTTTGCCGATGGATAGTGTCCAGAACGGAGTCTTAATATCAATTTAACGTAATTTCTCTCTAATTTAGTATCTTCGAACCAGGGAACACGAGATAGCTGACCTTGAATGTTTTTGTACCAAATGCCTTTGTCCAGAGACATTTTGAAAAAATGTTGTTTCCAGGAATTAAAGCATGCAGATTTAAATTTAGTAGTATATTCCCAATAAACAGGTATATAGTTAATTATACATCCATCCTCTACCGCTGATTTGGATATTCGGTCAGCCTCCTCTCTCTATCTGTTTTAGTAATAAGTTCTGTTTCCTCACATTCATTTCACCTACACCTAAAGGCACATTTTTTTGTTTGGTTAATCATCCAATGACTTCTCCCGCTCTGGGTGAAGCGGCATGGCATGTCAGACTTTTACAGAATAAAACCCACCCGTGTTACCCAATCTTGCGTTGTGCCGGCTCCCGCATGAGGGGTTCACATTTCAAAGATTATGTGAATGGATCATTTCAAATTCATTCCAATAGATGGCGCGGTTTTAAATTTCCGAGGCATGCCACTCGAATTTTTAATTTGTATTGTAAGCAATTTCGGTACACTAAAACAGCAAAAAATACTAAAAAACAAATCGTCACTGTATTTAAGGAAATATATATTCACGAACCGAGTAAACCCTTTTATTTACATGTCACTGCTAATACCATCGTATAATTTTTGTAAAATAATTGGTTTAGTCTGTCGAAAAACACTAGTTACGTCGGCACGGTTTCTTTGTATGGGATGAGGCATCTGTATGCTAGTATTATATTATCTGTGACCTGGTTTAGGAATTGAACCCATGCGCTCACTAGTCTTCTAGTTTGAGCGACGAGTTATTATGCTCTCTGATACTGTTTAATCACTATTCTATCTGGCGATAATGCAATCTATGATAATAACAGACAAAGACAAGAACGCACCTTGCGTTCTTGTCTAGAAATAGTCTATTCCTCGACTTGAAGATTCCCAGAGGTTACAATTGTCACTTTAATTATACTTACGTAGTGGCTGTGGTCAATGATGCCATTGTAGTGGTAGCAGTGGTTTTGCCGAGAGCTACGATGCCAGATGGGGCTGTTGTGGAAGCTGAAATGTAAAAAACATATTTTTTTAAACTTGGGCTTTCATAGCTAACCCTAAAACATTTTACTCCGCCCAGCCTATTATTTTAAATTTGACAGATGCACGCTTAAAGTCAAAGTCATATATATTTATTTTAATTAGGCCAGTAAGCGGCACTTTTGAACGTCATACGTATATGAATTAAAATTTACAAGTAATATAAATTGATTAAACCGTGCATTCGGAAAAGTAGCTTGTTATGGAGAAGAACGCACAAGAAACTCCATGGATGATTAAGAATTTTCATAGTTATTAACAGGAAAATAAAATGCAAATCTGCATGGACGCCTACAGTAGTGAAGCGACGTGCTTATTCGCTGTTATAAATTAAAATACAAAGTTAAATTGAATGTAAATTGTTGAATACAGGCCTTCGGATCACAAAGCCAAGAGGCGAACACTGGAGCCCATAGCAATGCTACGACTCTTGGAGCCTACAAGGTCTATACCCGCGAAACTGCGATACGCAGCAGCGGTGAGCTAGGGGTTTGTTCTTTGAGATACCAGTTCCTATCAGGCAGGTGGAAAGTGATATAAAGGGTAGTACACAAATTATAACTATTGCTCACCTTGATCCCGCGGTGGTCTCCTGTTCAATCCCGTGTGGTCGGGAGTTTATGGGGAAAATATATATAATAAAAGGAAGAAGGAACACCCGACGTGATCTGAGCCGAAGTTCTCGGCAGCCAACAGACGCCTAGACACGTTTCCGACGCAATTTCCTCGCTGCGCGCGAAATATACACAACAACAAATGTACGAGTGGAGCACAATACCACTGCGCGGATGATGACCGTAATTTCGAATAACGATGGGTGGATTATATAGCGATAACATAAACATTGCAGCGTAAAGGTTAAATATTGAAAAAAGTATTATTGTATACAAAAAATAGGCATTTTATAGCCGTGTAGTTCAACGGTGTGCAGGCAGGGGCCAGTAGGCCTCCTATAGTTTTAGGCAATCAATCCACTAAACCTACCAAACCCATAACCATAGTCCTGCACCAACCGGGGATTGTCCTTGGGTGCACTTGCGTAGTGCATACAGCGATAATCGTCGTTTGGTGTCACATTGCCTGATACATGCCTAACAAAGCCTCTATAGTTGGCTTCGGCCCCTCGCCCGCCTTTTAAAGGATCGGGACCCCAGGGTCCCGAGATTGTCTGACAAATATATAATAATATATACAAGATATATTTTCACATTTCATCTAACATTTCTAACAAGGCCCCTGTGATTTGGTTTTGGCCCCTGGTACGCATTTCAAAGGTCCGGGACCCTAGGGTCTCGAGAATTTCAAAGATATATAATAATAATAAGTATTATTGATAACTAAAATACATGGTGATGTTGCAAAATAATAAATACATTGTTACTATTATTAAAGTTTACCACCTATAAGTGAATTATGGATGCTATAAATATCACATGATTTCATTTCAAACAATACAAAATGTTAAGCAAAAATAAAATAACAATGTGTTTAATTAATTAATAAAGATTTCTTCATTGATAAAGTCGATTATTATAAGAAATCGAATCAGTACCACATTAGATCATCACTAAGGGCCGATTTCACCATTGAAACTAATCGTGGTTAGTTCAACTAAACTCAGTTTTTACAAATACAGAGTTGTGATTGGTAGTTTATCAGCGGTCTCAACCAATCAGAACGCTGTATTTGCATAAACTGACATTAGTTGAACTAATCGCGAATAATTCATTGGTGAAATCGACCCTAAATGATTAGTTTTTGAGCTGTCAAATGTAAATTTACAGGCTGGACAGTGAGTAGAAGTTTCTATTAAGATGCGTAAAGAACTAGAAACTTACTGTTCAGTGAAAATAATCTTTCTATTCAGGACAATAAGTGCTACATTCGGTTACAAGTAATTTTGTACAAAATATTGTAAATATTAATAATTTTA
This sequence comes from Orthosia incerta, assembly GCA_948252205.1. NCBI lineage: Eukaryota > Metazoa > Arthropoda > Insecta > Lepidoptera > Noctuidae > Orthosia > Orthosia incerta. Next base: position 13,150,523 of record OX411764.1, on the reverse strand, counting down.
TGACAAAGAATTTTCTTACAATGTCATAATGACACAACTTTGAATATTTGAATTGAGAATTGAAAACGTTACATTTGAAAAAACTACTGTGGGAAAACTGGTGATAAGTTTAATTTCAAACAAAAACTAGGCTTATTTTTTGAGGTTTTTGTGTCAAGGTTTGTTAAACATTTTAATTTAATTTTTATTTCATGATTTTTAAACAACAATTATATACCTCTTAGTAGACACGCTTCGATCGACAATCTATCGAGACACGTAATTATGATACGAGATCTTGTGGAAAAACTTCGATTCAAACAGTTAAAATGCGTATAACTTTTGAACAGCTGAACCAATTTTCATCATACAAGTCACTTTTCAAAGAAAACAAGTTAATCAAAATCGGTTCATCCGTTTAGGAGCTATGATGCCACAGGCAGACACAGCAATACACTTCAAACTTATAACACACCTTTTTCCATCTTGGGTTAAAAATGAAATGAAGTCATAACTTTGTTCCATTACTCAGGCTCAGTTTTTTGTTTTTTTTTTATTTGAGATTGGTTTGCTCTTGACTCTAGTCTAGGTCAGAGGTGACAGAGACAAAGTCGACGATGGAGTGAGCTTACCCAGAAGTAGCCTGTTCACTCTAACTTTGTAGTCTTTGTAGTATCCGTAGTTAAATCATCCTATGGTTGGGCATGGCCAGATTCTGCCCTCAGAATCAATCAGAATACATAAATGTACAGTAATTATGAATATGTGAAAGTTACTTGTAAAATAAATAAAAATTAACGGCAATGATTACATTTGTCTAGAACAGGCGACAAAAAAATCCAAAAAAATATGTGTTTTAATTATTTATGTGCGGTTACTATGCAATACATTTGCGTCTGGATACACGTATAAGACAAACACTGTTTCTGAAGTACGCCTGAAGGTCAGATTAAAATATAAAACAACGACAACTGCAAGAACGTATTGCTAAGGTAAATACCTCTAAAATAAAAGTTAAGGTTTTAAGATTATCGCAGACACCATTTTTGAGCTGCCAAGCATCATGTCATAATGGTGAAAGCATCGACAATATATTCCAGAGTGTGTATCCGAACGTCTTAGTCATTTTGACGTTTCTACAATGCAATTCTAGTCTGTGGTGCAGTCTTGCGTTGATCTTATCACGATGTTATCTTTTTTATAGTGTCTCTCGCTTCTTTTCTGATCATAAAACTTAAACAATTGTAAAGCCATACCTCTTAGCTTTAATACGACGTACTGTATGTCTGTAATGTACATGAATATTTTTTGTTAGGGCACAGCTCCATACAAATTCTGGCCATGTCTTTTAATATGCTAACCAATAACTGCAAATTTCGGCAAAACACCATTTTTCTTCAGTTGTTAGCCTCACACATGGTCAAATAAGTAGGAGAGTTAATTATTTGACCACTTGTTAGACTAACAATTAACGAATAAACGCTATTTACCGAAATGGGCCTTAAGGTTACACTAGTCGATTTTTTTTCCATACAAACGTAGTTTATTATTCCACTGTTTGACGATGTACGTTCAAAATAAAAACTGATATCAATTTGTTTCATCATTATCTAGCCCTGTATGGAAGCCAAAAAGTAAAAAAAGAAAATATATGAAAGTTATGTCGAAAGTTCCACATTTCGACACTAATTTTAACGCATTTTTGGGCGCAAATAAATACCACAAGAAGACGGAAAATTGCAAATCGGCCACCATACAGGGATAGATTAGTAGTACAACAATGCATATAATTTTATTTTGAACAGATAGATTTAGTCGTTTTTCATGATATCTAGACTGCCAAAGGTCTGTTTATAAAATTTCGCGCGCTCGGTTTCGTCCTAAATCATTATCCATTTCGCTACAAATTTGCAAAAGTGTGTATTCGTACGCGAACTAGCATCAAAAATCAAATCAAAATCACAGCATCTATCTCTTCCGCACGTGTTGTCGGTTGATATAAAATGCATTTTAACCCCGCGCACAAAATAGTTCGTGCCGACGACTAGTGTAACTTTAATGATCGTGATCAATCAATCTGCATAATATTTTCCCAACTGTGTTAGAGTCGGCTTCCACTTTAACCAGCTGCAGTCATGAGTGGTCATGATTCAATTCGAATGCCGTCAACTGTTGGACATACGTGTCGACAGTATCTAGACGATGCCCGCAGACTTAATCAAGTCCTCTTAGTAGGAGGATTTCCAACGCTGCATTTCGGTTACGCCGTCGCCTCTCCAAAATAGGTAGGTCATAATTTACATAGGTAAAAACTTCAAAATAATTATTTTATTTACCTGCAGACGAAGCAGCAACACTCGTAGCAGGCTTCCCAAAGCCAAGCGCACTTTTGCCAGCACTGGTCCCCAATCCAAACCCAGGTGTTATCGTCGATGCCGCCGTAGATACGGCTCCGAAACTATGCCCGGTGGTAGCGGCCGTGCCTGTACCGAAGCTAGGCCCAGTTGTGGGCTGGGCGGTGGTGGCCAGTGGGGTCGACCAGGCTGTGAGGCCAGTTGATGCTGGTGCTGCGGTTGAGGATGCACTGGAGCCTGGAAAGAGAGAAATGAGTATGCTGAGGTTGAGTATAGACAAACCAATTAACATTCCGTTCCTATTATCTTTAGTCGTAATCCCCCCGCAGTAAAAATTCTTTATACATTTATTAATATTAACAAAAGCCAACTGTAGCTAGTTTTTCTATTTATTAATTATACCGACACTTGACGTTTTAACATTTATTTTGTGCCGTTCTATATGTTTTAACCAAAATAGATTTGTCCTTTTTTTAGCATGAAGGTCATCCCAACAAAAACACTGATCAATAGTTATATGACAGTATTCATAATTTTAAACTCTATCTCCAACTTGACATTGACAAAATCATCGAATGTTCATCGATGAAGCTATAAACAAAAAAAAAAAAAAAATTTGATAAGCATTAAACTCCCTAAACACGTATTCAAAATCTGACTGATTACATTTTAGAAGCAAAAAATCAATGTCAAGTCAAAGTTCAAAACCTATTGCTTTATTTAGGTCATCAATCAAATCACTCAGAAATCAACTTAATAGCCGTAACACTCGGTTTTGGAACGGCGGACTAACTCCGCCAACCAAAGCCGTTCTCGCAACAAACGACCGGCTCTGGTTCGGCAGACCAACTTCGCCTATCAAAATAATTCTATTGTTGCCATATTTAATAGTATATTATGCAATTAGTGACTAAAGGACGGTTTGAAACGAGGGCCATAGATGAACCACGAGCAAGTGAAGGATTCTAACAACTGAATCACGACCGTAGGGAGTGATTCATGATGATTGAATCACGAGCATATTGTAACGAGTTATTTTAACCTCGTCACATGGTTTTTAAATTTAGTCGATTTCCGAACGACAGTGCTCTAGATCTGTGCTGTGAGCTGTCATTTTGACACTCCGCGATTTTCTTTCTATAATGGCTGGTCGTTAATTTTGAACGTTTCGCCAATAGTATATTTTATCCGTAGTAATCTCGGATATTTTTGCCTTCTTAATGGAGTAAATACGTGCAAACTCCATTAGAACGATTTTGTGAAAAGGATTGACCTTAATTTTCGGTAAGTTGGAATTCTTCTAGACTTGTAATGTCTGAGTTTATCTCGTGTTGGAATTTCAATAGACGGATTGTTAATTTCAGATTATGATGATTTTCGCTCGCAAACAGTTGGATGTTATTGGCTGCGTAGCGCATCAATATTAATTTAAAGAAGAAAAACGGTAAGTTTTCTTGTTCAAACGCACGCTTCCACGTGTTTAAATTATACTGACTTTTCCTAACATTTTAAATTTTTGTTCCAGCCCATTGTTGGCGGTTTTCTTTAGATATTTATTTTCTTAAAATTTGGATTTTTCATTTACATCCAAAATAATATCCTTTTATTGGACTGCACTACGGGAATCCTTCAGCAATCATCGCTTCTATGGTTATGTTAAACTTATTCTTAAAGCCAGCAATCTGGTAGGAATTTTCCTTTATATTATTATTAAAACTTAAATTGGTGCAAGATGCAGTAATATCACCCTTTAGTTATAATATAGCCATTAATTTAGTCAAGTTAATAAGTATAAGAATTGTTGTATTTTAACTATACTGGTTAGTGGATGTAAAGCTACGGGCAATTAAATGGAGAAAAGATAAACATCTTGTTTTAATTTTCTTTATTTAGCCTCCCACCGGCAGATTAAAAGTCTGACTCTTCCGATTAGTTCTTTCCGGCAACCTTTACTGTGTGAACCTCCCTGGCGCCCGAATTTATTATCTAATTATTTAATTTCATTTTGGGAGAACACATATTTTTGTTTGTTAATCCAACTATAAACATACTATCCAAATTATTACATTACATTTGTCGCTCTGCGAACAGGGACACTAAAGTAGTTTCATGACTTTGGCTGGGATATTATTGCATCTTATTATTTAATAGTAGTGTTTAGAGAACACATTGTTTTTGTTTCTGAATTTCACTATTGTTAATTTTTGTATACAACTTAAATTCTAATGATATTTTTTGTAGACAATTTAAAACATATTGTACTATTGCGCTTTGGTAACTTTTATTGATACAGCATTTATCTCTTTACTCTTACAAAACAACAAACTTGTATGTTAAGACAGTTTTTTTGTTTAATTTGTCAACAGTGTTAACTTAGTATGGTGTAAGTTTCATAGTTAATTTAATCGAACTTAAGTTCTACTTGTTAATTATACTTTATAAGATTTAAACTGATCTTGTCAGTTATTATTGCATCTTTTCACTGCTAAAAACTTTGCTAACTTTGAGATTAAAACTTAACCTCAAATATTTGACAACTTTTTAAAGTTTTGCTTTTTGTTTGGTTTTGCTCATTGATTACCATTTTGCTTCTTCGTCATGGATAAGGAAGTTCAGTTATCTCCGCCTTTAGTTGCTAAAAATAACTTAGAATCTGATGGTGCATGTACAGTTTCTAATGCTAATGATGCCCATGTTGTTGACATGATTAATTTGACAGAAGTACAACATCCTTTTGATCCTAATGATGGGATTGCACACTCTTCCTCAGCTTTTGGGAATGCTTTGCCTTCATTTAATTCCATGAATGTTTTGGTTAATGAACATATTAAAAAGAATTTGCCTTCTGCAACTAAGTTGCCAGATTTAAAAAAGAGTAGAATTAAATTTGATGGGAGAACTTGTGTTAGAGAATTTATTACTGAAGTTGAAGAATATTTTATATATAAAAATTTTGATGAGATTTTATTGGTTGGTTCATTTACAGACTTGCTTAGTGGTATTGCTCTTAAATGGTTTCGCACTGTCCGTATTCGTATTCCATCATGGCATGAGCTTAAACTTGCTTTACTTAAACGTTTTGATATGCTAGATTTTGATTATTCCGTGGAACATGACCTTCGTACGAAGAAACAGAAGAGTTCTGAATCTCTTGCAGACTTTATAACGGAAATTATGGACATGGCTAGACGTCTTTCTTTTCCATTGTTTGATGCAGTTTTAGTTAATATAATTAAACATAACATGTTGCCTATTTACACACCTTTTATATTTGGTAGGCGGATTGATTCTGTGGAACAATTTCTTGATCTTGCAAAAGAACTTGAAGTTTTCGTCAACAGAAAATCTTTCAAGGACTTTAAAACTGAAAAACCTACAGTTAAGTCTAATGCAGTTTCAGCAAAATTAACTTGTTTAAAATGTAAAGAATCTGGACACCATTTTAAGGATTGTCCTTCCATACCTGGTGTTATTTGTTTCAAATGTCAAAAGGTTGGAGTCACATCTAAGAATTGTGATGTTTGTAACGTAGATAATAAAAAATCTAGTGAGTCAAAAAACTGATTAGGTCACATCGAGCCCCTGTTATTAATATAACCGCGAGTGTCTCGATGAAAGAAAATTTTGTTAAATGTCACAAACCTGATGATGTTACTCGTAACAAAGACTTTGCAGCTTGGTTTGATTATTTAAAAACATTCTTCAAAATTTACAGATCGGCTCCTGTTTTATTTGTTAAACATAGTGATACTAGACCGTATTTACAATTTTCCATAGGTAACAATACTTTTTCTGGTTTGTTGGACAGTGGTTCCAATAGTTGTGTTTTGGGCTCAAATAGTCATAAACAATTTTCACATTTAGGTTATAAAATAAATTCTGTTTCTAGTGCTGCTTATACAGCTGATGGTTCTTCGCAGAGAATTATTGGTACTATTGAATTACCAGTTACTTGTGATAATTTAACTAAAAATGTTAATTTTCTAATTATACCTTCTTTTCAACCTGATTTCATTTTGGGTTTTGATTTTTGGTTAAAATTTGATTTAGCTAAAGATTTATGGAAAAATATAACTTATGCTCAAAGCAATAAAGTTCAAGTTTGTACTATCACTACTGCTAATGAACTTTCTCCTTCTGAGAAACAAAAATTAAATTATACTGTTTCCCTTTTTGCAAATATTTCTTATGAAAAGAAAGGCCTCGGTCTTACTCATCTCGTTCAACATAAAATTAATGTTACTGGTGAACCTTTTAAACAAAGATATTGACCTTTAAGTCCTGCAAAGCAGAAGGAACTTTTTGATGAAGTGGAAGTTTTATTAAAAGAGGGTATCATTCAACCTTCTAAATCTCCTTGGTGTTCACCTGTTTTAGCTGTAGAAAAGAAGGATGGTAGTACTAGATTATGTTTAGATTCAAGGCGCCTAAATTCAGTAACTATAAAGGATTCTTACCCTCTTCCTTATACCTCTAGAATATTAGATAACCTTGGGGGAGCTAAATATATTAGTACAATTGACCTTTCTAAAGCATTTTTGCAAATTGCTCTTGAAAAATCTTCTAGAGAAAAGACAGCTTTTGTGGTTCCGGGAAAAGGACTTTTCGAATTTGTTCGTATGCCATTCGGTCTCACTAATGCACCGGCTGAGTTACAGAGACTTGTAGATAAACTCTTTGGTCCTGAATTCGATAACACGGTATTTTGTTATTTAGACGATTTAATTTGTGTAAATTCGGATTTTAATATACACATAGAGTATTTACACAAAATTTATAATATACTCAAAAATGCTGGATTGACAGTTAATTTGAAAAATTGTAATTTTTGTAAAGATAGACTTCGTTATCTTGGTTATATAGTTGATAGTAATGGTTTGCATACTGACCCTTCTAAGTTAGATACCATAAAAAGTTTCCCACGCCCTGAATCCGTTAAACAACTTCGTAGTTTTCTTGGTTTATGCTCATATTATCGTAGGTTCATTTGTAAATTTGCTGATATTGCCTCTCCTTTAACTAAAATAACAGCTGGTGGTAAAAATTCTAAAAGGTCACTTTGTTGGAATGATGAAGCTGAGAATGCATTTGATGAGTTGAAACAAACTTTAATTACTGCTCCTGTTTTGCAATGCCCTAATTTTGAAAAACCTTTCTTTTTACATTGTGATGCCAGTTCTGTTGGCATTGGTAGTGTTTTGAGTCAAGAGGATGATAATGGAGATCAACATCCTATTGCGTTCTATTCTAGATCACTAAATAAATGTGAACGTAATTATAGTACCACAGAACGTGAATTATTAGCTATTTTAGTTTCAATAGAACATTTCAGACCTTATATTGAAGGGATGAAGTTTACCGTAATAACTGATCATGCTAGTTTGAAGTGGCTTTTAGGTCTTAGTAACCCCAGTGGACGATTAGCGCGTTGGGCTGCTAGAATTTCTCAATTTACTTTTGATATGGTTCATAAAAAAGGCTCTCTATGCTTTATCGCGTATTGAAGTTGCCGCTATAGGAATTTCTCAGAGTAATTTGGTTTTGCCAGATGATGATATTTATGATCCGTGGTATAAAAAAGTATTTATTAATTGTCAAAAATCTCCTTGCAGATATAAAAACTTAAGAGTAGAAAATAAAACTTTATATAAATTTTGTAAAATAAATTTGATCCTAATAGTCGTCTTAATTGGAAAATAGTTATTCCTAAAGAACATATTTTAGATACAGTTCGTTCTAATCATGATGATATTAATTCTGGTCATCTTGGAATTCATAAAACTTTAAACAAATTAAAACAACACTATTTTTGGAAAGGAATGTTTAGTGATGTTCAAAAATATATCCTAGCTTGTGATACTTGTAAAGCTTATAAACATACCACTCATCCTCCTTTTGGTATTATGGTTAACCCTAAAAAAGTCGATCGACCTATGATGATGCTTTCAGTGGATATTATAGGTATATTACCTAAGACCTATTCTGGACATAAATATATTCTCTCGGTTGTTGATGTTTTCACTAAATACTGCTGGATTTTTCCTATGATAAATGCTACTACTAGAGTGATAAATAAACTTTTTGAAAAAGAAATTTTTCTTAAATTTGGTTGTCCCAAGATAATTGTTTGTGATAATGGTACACAATTTACTTCTAAACATTTTGTTGAATTTCTGAAAGGTTTTAATATTACTAAAATATTTTATAATACTTTATACACACCCCAAAATAATCCTGTTGAGAGATATAACAAGACTGTTGAAACTTGCATATCTTGTTTTGTTAAGGATGATCATAGAACTTGGTCTAAATATTTACCTCATGTTCAATTAGCTTTGAATAATAGTGTTAATCTTGCTACAGATTTCACACCTAATTTTTTGATGTTTGGTAGGGAACTTATTTTTGATGCTTCTTTGCATCGTTTCAGTAACTCAGTTGATCACTTGAGTGAACTGGAAGTTTCCAATAGAAATCACTATGCTGGTTCTCTTAATTCACTTAGTGATATTTTTGTTAAAGTTCAATCTCATTTACTTAAAGCTTATCAGCGTAATGCTCGCTATTATAATAAAAACCGCGGAGTCATTTCTTTTGATGTGGGTGATGTTGTGTGGAGGAGGAGTTTCGTTCAATCTCATGCGCCTACTTATTTTTCGGCAAAACTCGCTCCTAAGTTTACAAAATGTAAAATTATTGAAAAGATTTCGGATAACGTCTACATTCTGAAAGACCTTAATAAGGGTACTGCTGGTCGTTATCATGTTAAAGATATAATTAAATTTTAATTTGGTTTCCAAGTGTTAGCATGGATTTTGGTATTTTTGTTTGAAGGGTACGTATGATAGTGTGAAGTACGATGGGATGGATGATAGGTTTACAGTACTTTGAATGAAGATAGTATGTTAGGTAACTTCATATAAATTTATTGAATTCAATTTCTTAACTTTCTAAAATATAACTTAGGACATTTTAAGAAACTTTTTCACCACACAAATACGTTATTCATGTCAAAGGATCTTATATATTTTTTTATACAATTTTGTATACAATCTTGTATACAATTTCTGTATAGATATTTACTTATATACACTTTAGGTATTTCAATACTTGTGGCCTGTTCTTCACATGTAGAGATTTTCCTATATATATTTTTTTTTTTACGGATCTCAGTATATTTTTTGCTTTGATTCCGTTGTTTTTTTTGCTACTGTGCCCGGAAGATTGGTGGAGTTGTGCCGATCACAGTATGCAATGTTGTTTTTTGCTACTGTGCCCGGAAGGTTGGTGGAGTTGTGCCGATCACAGTATGCATTGTTTTTTTTGCTACTGTGCCCGGAAGATTGGTGGAGTTGTGCCGATCACAGTATGCAATGTTTTTTTGCTACTGTGCCCGGAAGGTTGGTGGAGTTGTGCCGATCACAGTATGCAATGTTTTTTTTGCTACTGTGCCCGGAAGGTTGGTGGAGTTGTGCCGATCACAGTATGCATTGTTTTTTTTGCTACTGTGCCCGGAAGATTGGTGGAGTTGTGCCGATCACAGTATGCAATGTTTTTTTGCTACTGTGCCCGGAAGGTTGGTGGAGTTGTGCCGATCACAGTATGCAATGTTTTTTTTGCTACTGTGCCCGGAAGGTTGGTGGAGTTGTGCCGATCACAGTATGCATTGTTTTTTTTGCTACTGTGCCCGGAAGATTGGTGGAGTTGTGCCGATCACAGTATGCAAAAATTTTTTTGCTATTGAAATTTGTTCTTGCTAGTCAGTGGCGATGGTGCCTAACTGTACTCATACAGACATTTTTTGATTATTCTTGTTAGACAGCGGCAATTGCGCCTAACTGTATTATTATTAGTATTATTTTTTGTTTGTTGCTTTATACTTGATAGTCGGTGGCGATGGTGCCTAACCGAACTCAAATTGGTTTTTTTTTGTGGAATTATATTTGTTAGTTGGTGGCGAAGGTGCCTAACCATACTCAAATTAGTTTTTTGTTTGAAACCTTATTCACGTTTGTCAGCGACGATCGCGCTTAACTGAACTTACAATATTTCTTGGATTTAACTTGTTAGTCAGTGGCGAAGGTGCCTAACTGCACTCATGTTGGTTCTTTTTGTATTGTAGGCCGGTTGTGCTGTGGCTTGACTGTACCTATTGTTTCATTCCTTGTTTAATTTTATTTTTGGTTTGTTGATAATAGACTTGGCGGATCTTTTCCTTGCAGTCTTATTATCCTGATCTTTTCTAGGATATTTTTTTAGAAGAGTTAATTTGTTTCTAGTATTTGGGATTTATATTTCCATGTTCCTTTTTTTAAAAAAAAAGATTTTGCTTTTCTCTATTGTTTTTAGCATAAAAGAAATTGCTTTCTTTTATTTTTTCGGGGAGGGATGTAATGTAACGAGTTATTTTAACCTCGTCACATGGTTTTTAAATTTAGTCGATTTCCGAACGACAGTGCTCTAGATCTGTGCTGTGAGCTATCATTTTGACACTCCACGATTTTCTTTCTATAATGGCTGGTCGTTAATTTTGAACGTTTCGCCAATAGTATATTTTATCCGTAGTAATCTCGGATATTTTTGCCTTCTTAATGGAGTAAATACGTGCAAACTCCATTAGAACGATTTTGTGAAAAGGATTGACCTTAATTTTCGGTAAGTTGGAATTCTTCTAGACTTGTAATGTCTGAGTTTATCTCGTGTTGGAATTTCAATAGACGGATTGTTAATTTCAGATTATGATGATTTTCGCTCGCAAACAGTTGGATGTTATTGGCTGCGTAGCGCATCAATATTAATTTAAAGAAGAAAAACGGTAAGTTTTCTTGTTCAAACGCACGCTTCCACGTGTTTAAATTATACTGACTTTTCCTAACATTTTAAATTTTTGTTCCAGCCCATTGTTGGCGGTTTTCTTTAGATATTTATTTTCTTAAAATTTGGATTTTTCATTTACATCCAAAATAATATCCTTTTATTGGACTGCACTACGGGAATCCTTCAGCAATCATCGCTTCTATGGTTATGTTAAACTTATTCTTAAAGCCAGCAATCTGGTAGGAATTTTCCTTTATATTATACTATATAAAACTGCATTACCACTGACTGACTCACTCACTGACTCATTGACATAATTGTTCTCCCAGATGGTGGAGGGGGAGGTGGGTATATTTTGACAGATTCGTAAACAAGTAACTCCCGTGAGTATGGGAAAAGTCCCAAACCTCCCCTTTTCCTCCCCCCTCCTCCCCCCCTCTATCGTATCTCGGAAACTAAGGTACCCGTAAAATGTTTTTTTTACGGATTCGTTTAGAGGAGGCTCGGAAAAGTAAAAACCATTTTTCAAAGTTGACCCCCTCGCCCCCCTTCTCCCCCCCTTTAAGCGGATCTCGAAAGTTGGAACATTTGGAACATTTCTTTTTTCAGATTCATATAAAGGGGCAATGCTATAGTCGCAAACAACCCATTTTTCAAAGTTGACCCCCTTGCCCCCCTTCTCCCCCCACCCCCCCGTTTTGGCGAATCTTTTTTTTTCAGTTTTTTTTACGGATTCGTTTAGAGGAGGCTCGGAAAAGAAAAAAGCATTTTTCAAAATTGACCCCTTCGCCCCCCTTCTCCCCCCCTTTAAGCGGATCTCGAAAGTTGGAACATTTGGAACATTTCTTTTTTCAGATTCATATAAAGGGGCAATGCTATAGTCACAAACGAACCAGTTTTCTAAGTTGACCCCCTTGCCCCCCTTCTCCCCCCTCCCCCCCCGTTTTGGCGAATCTTTTTTTTTTGTTTTTTTTACGGATTCAGCGTAGGGATCCCGAGTGGAGCGAACCTACGAGACCGAGTGCAGCGCAGGGGGGAGGTGGCGAGCGAAGCGAGCCGGCGACCTCCGTAGCGTAACGAAGGTTGAGTGGGTGAAGCGAAACTCAGTGCCTGGCGACGACAAGCAAGCATTAGGGTTATGTTTTTTAGGGTAGGTGTAGGGTAGGTGTAGGGTAGGTGTAGGGTAGGTGTAGGGTAGGTGTAGGGTAGGTGTAGGGTAGGTGTAGGGTAGTTGTAGGGTAGGTGTAGGGTAGGTGTAGGGTAGGTGTAGGGTAGGTGTAGGGTAGGTGTAGGGTAGGTGTAGGGTAGGTGTATTGTAGGTGTTTGGTAGGTGTAGGGTAGGTGTAGGGACAACAACACGCGAGCTGCTTGCAGCTCGCGCACCAAGCAAATACTAGTTATATTATATAAAACTGCATTACCACTCACTGACTCACTCATTGACATAATTGTTCTCCCAGATGGTGGAGGGGGAGGTGGGTATATTTTGACAGATTCGTAAACAAGTAACTCCCGTGAGTATGGGAAAAGTGCCAAACCTCCCCTTTCCCCCCCCCCTCCTCCCCCCCTCTATCGTTTCTCGGAAACTAAGGTACCCGTATTTTTTGTTTTTTACGGATTCGTTTAGAGGAGGCTCGGAAAAGTAAAAAGCATTTTTCAAAGTTGACCCCCTCGCCCCCCTTCTCCCCCCCTTTAAGCGGATCTCGAAAGTTGGAACATTTATTTTTTCAGATTCATAGAAAGGGGCAATGCTATAGCCACAAACGAACCATTTTTCAAAGTTGACCCCCTTGCCCCCCTTCTCCCCCTTCCCCCCCGTTTTGGCTAATCTTTTTTTTTTGTTTTTTTTCCGGAATCGTTTAGAGGAGGCTCGGTAAAGTAAAAACCATTTTTCAAAGTTGACCCCCTCGCCCCCCTTCTCCCCCCCTTTAAGCGGATCTCGGAAGTTGAGAGACTTGGAACATTTCTTTTTTCAGTATCATATAAAGGGGCAATGCTTTAGTCACAAACAAACCATTTATCAAAGTTGACCCCCTTGCCGCCCATCTCCCCCCTCCCCCCCGCCGTTTTGGCGAATCTTTTATTTGTTTTTTTTACGGATTCAGCGTAGGGATTCCGAGTGGAGCGAACCTACGAGACCGAGTGCAGCGCAGGGGGGAGGTGGCGAGCGAAGCGAGCCGGCGACCTCCGTAGCGTAACGAAGGTTGAGTGGGTGAAGCGAAACTCAGTGCCTGGCGACGACAAGCAAACATTAGGGTTTATGTTTTTTGGAACAAAGTGTAGGGTAGGTGTAGGGTAGGTGTAGGGTAGGTGTAGGGTAGGTGTAGGGTAGGTGTAGGGTAGGTGTAGGGTAGGTGTAGGGTAGGTGTAGGGTAGGTGTAGGGTAGGTGTAGGGTAGGTGTAGGGTAGGTGTAGGGTAGGTGTAGGGTAGGTGTAGGGTAGGTGTAGGGTAGGTGTAGGGTAGGTGTAGGGTAGGTGTAGGGTAGGTGTAGGGTAGGTGTAGGGTAGGTGTAGGGTAGGTGTAGGGTAGGTGTAGGGTAGGTGTAGGGTAGGTGTAGGGTAGGTGTAGGGTAGGTGTAGGGTAGGTGTAGGGTAGGTGTAGGGTAGGTGTAGGGTAGGTGTAGGGTAGGTGTAGGGTAGGTGTAGGGTAGGTGTAGGGTAGGTGTAGGGTAGGTGTAGGGTAGGTGTAGGGTAGGTGTAGGGTAGGTGTAGGGTAGGTGTAGGGTAGGTGTAGGGTAGGTGTAGGGTAGGTGTAGGGTAGGTGTAGGGTAGGTGTAGGGTAGGTGTAGGGTAGGTGTAGGGTAGCTGTAGGGTAGGTGTAGGGACAAAAACACGCGAGCTGCTTGCAGCTCGCGCACCAAGCAAACACTAGTTATATTATATAAAACTGCATTACCACTCACTGACTCACTGACTGACTGACTCATTGACATAATAAATTGTTCTCCCAGATGGTGGAGGGGGAGGTGGGTATAGTTTGACAGATTCGTAAACAAGTAACTCCCGTGAGTATGGGAAAAGTGCCAAACCTCCCCTTTCCCCCCCCCCCTCCTCCCCCCCTCTATCGTATCTCGGAAACTAAGGTACCCGTATTTTTTGTTTTTTACGGATTCGTTTAGAGGAGGCTCGGAAAAGTAAAAAGCATTTTTCAAAGTTGACCCCCTCGCCCCCCTTCTCCCCCCCTTTAAGCGGATCTCGAAAGTTGGAACATTTGGAACATTTATTTTTTCAGATTCATAGAAAGGGGCAATGCTATAGTCACAAACGAACCATTTTTCAAAGTTGACCCCCTTGCCCCCCTTCTCCCCCCTCCCCCCCCGTTTTTGCTAATCTTTTTTTTTTGTTTTTTTTACGGAATCGTTTAGAGGAGGCTCGGTAAAGTAAAAACCATTTTTCAAAGTTGACCCCCTCGCCCCCCTTCTTCCCCCCTCTAAGCGGATCTCGGAAGTTGAGAGACTTGGAACATTTCTTTTTTCAGATTCATATAAAGGGGCAATGCTATAGTCGCAAACAAACCATTTTTCAAAGTTGCCCCCTTGCCCCCCATCTCCCCCCTCCCCCCCCCCCGTTTTGGCGAATTTATTTTTTGTTTTTTTTTTACGGATTCAGCGTAGGGATCCCGAGTGGAGCGAACCTACGAGACCGAGTGCAGCGCAGGGGGGAGGTGGCGAGCGAAGCGAGCCGGCGACCTCCGTAGCGTAACGAAGGTTGAGTGGGTGAAGCGAAACTCAGTGCCTGGCGACGACAAGCAAACATTAGGGTTATGTTTTTGGAACAAAGTTTAGGGTAGGTGTAGGGTAGGTGTAGGGTAGGTGTAGGGTAGGTGTAGGGTAGGTGTAGGGTAGGTGTAGGGTAGGTGTAGGGTAGGTGTAGGGTAGGTGTAGGGTAGGTGTAGGGTAGGTGTAGGGTTGGTGTAGGGTAGGTGTAGGGTAGGTGTAGGGTAGGTGTAGGGTAGGTGTAGGGTAGGTGTAGGGTAGGTGTAGGGTAGGTGTAGGGTAGGTGTAGGGTAGGTGTAGGGTAGGTGTAGGGTAGGCGTAGGGTAGGTGTAGGGTAGGTGTAGGGTAGGTGTAGGGTAGGTGTAGGGTAGGTGTAGGGTAGGTTTAGGGTAGGGATCCCAAGTGGAGCGAACCTACGAGACCGAAGGTTGAGTGGGTGAACTAACGAAGGTTGAGTGGGTGAAGCGAAACTCAGTGCCTGGCGACGACAAGCAAACATTAGGGTTTATGTTTTTTGGAACAAAGTGTAGGGTAGGTGTAGGGTAGGTATAGGGTAGGTGTAGGGTAGGTGTAGGGTAGGTGTAGGGTAGGTGTAGGGTAGGTGTAGGGTAGGTGTAGGGTAGGTGTAGGGTAGGTGTAGGGTAGGTGTAGGGTAGGTGTAGGGTAGGTGAAGGGTAGGTGTAGGGTAGGTGTAGGGTAGGTGTAGGGTAGGTGTAGGGTAGGTGTAGGGTAGGTGTAGGGTAGGTGTAGGGTAGGTGTAGGGTAGGTGTAGGGTAGGTGTAGGGTAGGTGTAGGGTAGGTGTAGGGTAGGTGTAGGGTAGGTGTAGGGTAGGTGTAGGGTAGGTGTAGGGTAGGTGTAGGGTAGGTGTAGGGTAGGTGTAGGGTAGGTGTAGGGTAGGTGTAGGGTAGGTGTAGGGTAGGTGTAGGGTAGGTGTAGGGTAGGTGTAGGGTAGGTGTAGGGAAGGTGTAGGGTAGGTGTAGGGTAGGTGTAGTGTAGGGTAGGTGTAGGGTAGGTGTAGGGTAGGTGTAGGGTAGGTGTAGGGTAGGTGTAGGGTAGGTGCAGGGTAGGTGCAGGGTAGGTGAACACGCGAGCTGCTTGCAGCTCGCGCACCAAGCAAATACTAGTTATACTATATAAAACTGCATTACCACTGACTGACTGACATAATTGTTCTCCCAGATGGTGGATGGGGAGGTGACAGATTCGTAAACAAGTGACTCTCGCGAGTTTGGGAAAAGTCCCAAACCTCCCCTTTTCCTCCCCCCTCCTCCCCCCCTCTATCGTATCTCGGAAACTAAGGTACCCGTAGTATGTTTTTTTTACGGATTCATTTAGAGGAGGCTCGGAAAAGCAAAAACCATTTTTCAAATTTGACCCCCTCGCCCCCCTTCTCCCCCCCTTTAAGCGGATCTCGGAAGTTGAGAGACTTGGAACATTTCTTTTTTCAGATTTATATAAAGGGGCAAAGCTATAGTCACAACCAAACCATTTTTCAAAGTTGACCCCCTTGCCCCCCTTCTCCCCCCTCTCCCCCCGTTTTGGCTAATCTTTTTTTTTTGTTTTTTTTACGGAATCGTTTAGAGGAGGCTCGGAAAAGTAAAAACCATTTTTCAAAGTTGACCCCCTCGCCCCCCTTCTCCCCCCCTTTAACCGGATCTCTGAAGTTGAGAGACTTGGAACATTTCTTTTTTCAGATTCATATAAAGGGGCAATGCTATAGTAACAAACAAACCATTTTTCAAAGTTGACCCCCTTGCCCACCTTCTCTCCCTTCCCCCCCCGTTTTGGCGAATCTTTTTTTATGTTTTTTTTACGGATTCATTTAGAGGAGGCTCGGAAGAGTAAAAACCATTTTCAAAGTTGACCCCCTCGCCCCCCTTCTCCCCCCCTTTAAGCGGATCTCGGAAGTTGAGAGACTTGGAACATTTCTTTTTTCAGAATCATATAAAGGGGCAATGCTTGAGTCGGAATAATTTTTCAAAACTCCCCACCCTCCCTCCCTTCATCCCACCTCTCCTTAACCTCCCCTACCTAATATAAGTCGTCGAAACCTGTCCGGTGGGAGTGGACCAGGCAGCGTAGGGACCCCGAATGGAGCGAACCTACGAGACCGAGTGCAGCGCAGGGGGGAGGTGGCGAGCGAAGCGAGCCGGCGACCTCCGTAGCGTAACGAAGGTTGAGTGGGTGAAGCCAAACTCAGTGCCTGGCGACGAATGCAAACATAAGGGTTAAATTTTTTGGAACAAAGTGTAGGGTAGGTGTAGGGTAGGTGTAGGGTAGGTGTAGGGTAGGTGTAGGGTAGGTGTAGGGTAGGTGTAGGGTAGGTGTAGGGTAGGTGTAGGGTAGGTGTAGGGTAGGTGTAGGGTAGGTGTAGGGTAGGTGTAGGGTAGGTGTAGGGTAGATGTAGGGTAGGTGTAGGGTAAGTGTAGGGTAGGTGTAGGGTAGGTGTAGGGTAGGTGTAGGGTAGGTGTAGGGTAGGTGTAGGGTAGGTGTAGGGTAGGTGTAGGGTAGGTGTAGGGTAGGTGTAGGGTAGGTGTAGGGTAGGTGTAGGGTAGGTGTAGGGTAGGTGTAGGGTAGGTGTAGGGTAGGTGTAGGGTAGGTGTAGGGTAGGTGTAGGGTAGGTGTAGGGTAGGTGTAGGGTAGGTGTAGGGTAGGTGTAGGGTAGGTGTAGGGTAGGTGTAGGGTAGGTGTAGGGTAGGTGTAGGGTAGCTGTAGGGTAGGTGTAGGGTAGGTGTATGGTAGGTGTAGGTTAGTTGTAGGGACAACAACACGCGAGCTGCTTGCAGCTCGCGCACCAAGCAAATACTAGTTATATTATATAAAACTGCATTACCACTGACTCACTGACATAATTGTTCTCCCAGATGGTGGATGGGGAGGTGGGTATATTTTGACAGATTCGTAAATAAGTGACTCTCGCGAGTTTGGGAAAAGTCCCAAACCTCCCCTTTTCCTCCCCCCTCCTCCCCCCCTCTTTCGTATTTCGGAAACTAAGGTACCCGTAGTATGTTTTTTTTACGGATTCGTTTAGAGTAGGCTCGGAAAAACAAAAACCATTTTTCAAATTTGACCCCCTCGCCCCCCTTCTCCCCCCCTTTAAGCGGATCTCGGAAGTTGAGAGACTTGGAACATTTCTTTTTTCAGATTCATATAAAGGGGCAATGCTATAGTCACAAACATACCATTTTTCAAAGTTTACCCCCTTGCTCCCCTTCTCCCCCCTCCCCCCCGTTTTGGCAAATCTTTTTTTTTTGTTTTTTTTTACGGAATCGTTTAGAGGAGGCTCGGAAAAGTAAAACCATTTTTCAAAGTTGACCCCCTCGCCCCCCTTTCCCCCCCTTTAAGCGGATCTCGGAAGTTGAGAGACTTGGAACATTTCTTTTTTCAGATTCATATAAAGGGGCAATGCTAAAGTCACAAACAAACCATTTTTCAAAGTTGACCCCCTCGCCCCCCTTTCCCCCCCCGTTTTGGCGAATCTTTTTTTTTTGTTTTTTTTACGGATTCAGCGTAGGGATCCCGAAATGGAGCGAACCTACGAGACCGAGTGCAGCGCAGGGGGGAGGTGGCGAGCGAAGCGAGCCGGCGACCTCCGTAGCGTAACGAAGGTTGAGTGGGTGAAGCGAAACTCAGTGCCTGGCGACGACAAGCAAACATTAGGGTTATGTTTTTTGGAACAAAGTGTAGGGTAGGTGTAGGGTAGGTGTAGGGTAGTTGTAGGGTAGGTGTAGGGTAGGTGTAGGGTAGGTGTAGGGTAGGTGTAGGGTAGGTGTAGGGTAGGTGTAGGGTAGGTGTAGGGTAGGTGTAGGGTAGGTGTAGGGTAGGTGTAGGGTAGGTGTAGGGTAGGTGTAGGGTAGGTGTAGGGTAGGTGTAGGGTAGGTGTAGGGTAGGTGTAGGGTAGGTGTAGGGTAGGTGTAGGGTAGGTGTAGGGTAGGTGTAGGGTGGGTTTAGGGTAGGTGTAGGGTAGGTGTAGGGTAGGTGTAGGGTAGGTGTAGGGTAGGTGTAGGGTAGGTGTAGGGTAGGTGTAGGGTAGGTGTAGGGTAGGTGTAGGGTAGGTGTAGGGTAGGTGTAGGGTAGGTGTAGGGTAGGTGTAGGGTAGGTGTAGGGTAGGTGTAGGGTAGGTGTAGGGTAGGTGTAGGGTAGGTGTAGGGTAGGTGTAGGGTAGGTGTAGGGTAGGTGTAGGGTAGGTGTAGGGTAGGTGTAGGGTAGGTGTAGGGTAGGTGTAGGGTAGGTGTAGGGTAGGTGTAGGGTAGGTGTAGGGTAGGTGTAGGGTAGGTGTAGGTTAGGTGTAGGGTAGGTGTAGGGTAGGTGTAGGGTAGGTGTAGGGTAGGTGTAGGGTAGGTGTAGGGTAGGTGTAGGGTAGGTGTAGGGTAGGTGTAGGGTAGGTGTAGGGTAGGTGTAGGGTAGGTGTAGGGTTGGTGTAGGGTAGGTGTAGGGTTGGTGTAGGGTAGGTGTAGGGTAGGTGTAGGGTAGGTGTAGGGTAGGTGTAGGTTAGGTGTAGGGTAGGTGTAGGGACAACAACACGCGGGTGTAGGGACAACAACACGCGGGTGTAGGGACAACAACACGCGAGCTGCTTGCAGCTCGCGCACCAAGCAAATACTAGTTATTATTAAAACTTAAATTGGTGCAAGATGCAGTAATATCACCCTTTAGTTATAATATAGCCATTAATTTAGTCAAGTTAATAAGTATAAGAATTGTTGTATTTTAACTATACTGGTTAGTGGATGTAAAGCTACGGGCAATTAAATGGAGAAAAGATAAACATCTTGTTTTAATTTTCTTTATTTAGCCTCCCACCGGCAGATTAAAAGTCTGACTCTTCCGATTAGTTCTTTCCGGCAACCTTTACTGTGTGAACCTCCCTGGCGCCCGAATTTATTATCTAATTATTTAATTTCATTTTGGGAGAACACATATTTTTGTTTGTATGTAACTATAACATACTATCCAAATTATTACATTACAATATCATAAGCTTTTTAGAGGGGGAATGGTATATAATATTATTATACCATTCCCCCTCTAAAAAGCTTATTTTATTCACTGAAAACAGTGAATAAAAAGCACTTTTACTCACTGTTTTGGTGTTTGAATTTAGAACACACTAATATACATTCTTCCATCTCAATGCTATACAACCTCCTTGCGCAAAAAATACTCGATACAAACTCCAACAAACTCCTTGTGAAAAGAATATTTGTTTTTCAAACTCCTTCATCGATTTAGTTTTGAGTTTGTTTATATTTAGGATTTTAATTTTGATTTTAGTCTAGGATGTTTACTGAATACTTATTTGGATTGTAATTCTAATATTAAATGCATTGGTATTTAATTAATTATAATTATGTAACGTAACAGAGGTGGTCACTGGCCCCTAAGACACAGGTGCTGTTACCTAACTCGGCTTCAAAATTTAAACCCCGAGGTTTCACATTTTTTTAAAATTTTCAAGGTAATAAACCATTTATTTATTATTATTCCTTGTGCTTACCGCTGAAATCTTTCTTTTTCTCGTAGTCATGGTATAAAATATAGTATGCAACTCTTGAATGAAACGGATTTATATCGAGGGCCATGAATCACTCGCATCACTCAGGATTCTAACACTTGAATCACTTGCTATGCTCGTGATTCAATGATCATGAATCACTCCCTACGGTCGTGATTCAGTAGTTAGAATCCTTCACTTGCTCGTGGTTCATCTATGGCCCTCGCTTTAAAACCGTCCTTTATTCACTAGTTGCATAATATACTATTTTCCAATTTTTTTTAATGATTTATTTTGCCAACGGCTTCGCCCGCTTTTATTTCTGCCAACGGCTTCGCCCGCATGAATGTCGAAAATTATTTTGAGAAATATAGAGATCAGTATGTACGTCACATTTAAAGTTTCTCAGAGTGAAATAAGGATATTGGCAGAAGGATGCCATAGGGGGCGGTGACTGGTCTAGTACTTGTCACACCCAACAATAGATGGCCCATGGGCTAGTTTACCATCTAAATACAATAAAAGTCTTACCTGGAGCACTAGAAACCGGCGCAAAACTAATCGGAGCAGCCGAAGTCTTGGGGAGTTGTCCCAACAGCAACGGCTTCTGACTAGCACTCGACGTTCCTATGGCCCCCACTGTGCTTGTAAGAGCTTGAGTTGGCTGGGAAGTTCCAAAACCAAGCCCCGGCTGTGCAGTGCTTGTGGTACCAAAGCTGAGACCGGGTTGGGATGTAGCGGTTGATGCTGGAGCGAAACTGAGACCGGTTGGCTGCTGTGGTTGGGCTGATGGCTGGGATGTGCCGAATGCAGATGGCTGAGATATTGGGGCTTGTTCTGTAAAGGAGATTAGATGGTTGATTAATTATGTTCGATTGAGAATGTTTTGGATGAGAGGATGTATGGCTAGTAGATGTAATCATAAGACCTTTATTGTAATACCTGTGTTCACAAATAAAGATTGATTGATTGATAGATTTGCCACTAAGGGCTGATTTCACCAATGAATAAAACTAATCGCGATAAGTTCAACTAAACTCAGTTTATGCAAATACAGCGGTCTGATTTGTAGTTACTCAGCGGTTTCAACCAATCAGAACGCTGTATTTTCATAAACTGAGTTTAGTCACAGATAATATAATACTAACATACATATGCCTCATCCCATACAAAGAAACCGTGCCGACGTAACTAGCGTTATTCATCTGATTATATCGATTATTTTTGAAAATCGATCGCGTTCGGTTTCGTTCCACGGCGATAGATAGATAACCATCTATATCCGTGGAAAGGAACGGAACGGCACCGAATGCGATCGATGTACAAAAAATAATTAGAATAATCAGTATAGAACGTTGGCACGGTTTTTTTGCATGGGATGAGACACCACTGGTTTAGTTGAACTGATCGCGAATCATCATCTGCCTGCCCATGTCCCATGTTACTTGGGGTCGGCACAACACGTTTTCTTCTTCCATACCGTCCTGGCCACCACACGCTATCACTGACTACCTGTTCTTTCATATCCTCACACTCTCCGGATGGAATCTTCCTGTTATCTTTTCTTTGGCCATCCCCTCCCTCTCCATCCATCCACATTTATATTCATAACTCTTTTAGCAACATGCCATTCGCGATTAGTTATATAAAATGGATGCTGGCTGTTGCAATGGTAGGCTGAACTAGCAAAAGCTAATTTAATAATTTGACAACACATTTATTTTTGTCAACAGACAAAATTTAAATAGTTGTTGTAAGTTTAGAACATAAAAGTACCTTAAGAATACATATAAAATATAGATTTTTATAAAACAACAAGCAGGTAAACCAAGCCAAAAGAGTATGGGCCTCGTTCACCATCTGCATTTAAGGCCGTACCCTGACCAAAAAATCAGTATGAGATATGAGCATTCCTATTGGCCTAGCGGCACTGGTGGCGCATGAATTACGGTAGTGAATACGCTCAGATTTTAGAATAAAATCTTTATAAAATCGAATGTTGGTCTTTTGAAAAAAATAAAACTTACAAAATGTTCGTTATCAAATTGTCTATCCATTAGTGTTAGTATAAACAATAAATAATGAACACTTTACGAGGAGATGCATGCTATCATTAATTATTTCTCATTTTTGTTGAAAGGAGATTAGTGAAACATATACCTACTTTTAAAAAAAAAGTGTACTACAATTTTAGAATCAACATTAGGTAGAAATTTAATATATTTTTATTAATTGATATTTCTTTTTAAATAAAGAGTAGATAGTTCTTAAAAACTGCACAAAAACGACTAGCGCAGCGTTTTGCTCGGGGAGGCGCCTTAAAGTATCGAATAGGCTAACCGCCAATCAAAGTCACCCGTAACGTCATGTGGGAATTTCACGACGTTCGAATAGCACTAATTATAAGATTAACTGACCCATATCTTACTTGCCACGACATCTGCCCATTAACGTGTTTACTTTACAGTTAAAAGTTGTCCGTTGTCATTTCGAGTAGATTATTTTACAATGTATTCATGAAAATGGATTTATTTAACTTGATGATCATAAATTGGTTGAATTAGAACATTCTACGACACAACAAGTACCTAGGATTGATGTATTTAAATGCCGTGATGATTATTTTACGGATCTAGATGAATTATGCAGTAAACCAAGTGCTTAACCTTATAAAACATAAAATAATCTATAATTTTTGGTATTTTTTAATTATTCAAGTGGTTTTACTAATAAACTATCAAATCTACTGAACTTCTGAACAATAGGTTATTCAGTTCTCCCTCTTTTAACTTTATCCATACTAAAAAAAGTAACATTATTAAAACCAAATACAAACTAGACGAAAAAACACCATAAATATAAAAAACCGGCCAAGTGCGAGTCGGACTCGCGCATTAAGGGTTCCGTACCATTATCGCAAAAAAAGGCAAAACAAACACGTTTGTTGTATGGAAAAAAATATCAATATCACTTAGATATTAATTTTATTCTGTTTATAGTATTTGTTGTTATAGCGACAACAAAAATACATCATCTGTGAAAATTTCAGCTGTCTAGCTATCACGGTTCATGAGATACAGCCTGGTGACAGATGGACAGACAGACAGACAGACGGATCGCGGAGTCTTAGTAATAGGGTTCCGTTTTTACCCTTTGGGTACGGAACCCTAAAAAAGAAAGAAAGAAAAATTGTTTATGTGTGTGTGTTGTGTTTTTTATTGTAAAATGTGCCTTATGTTATAAATAAACGATATTATTATTATTATAATCCATTTTTATTATTATTATTATATGCGCCAGGCACGACGCATACCCAAAAAAAAAAGTACAAATGACTATTGACATCTGGCAATGGCATTTGACGAGTAACATTGACGTATTATTGAACGAATGTAATGCAATATTTGCTAAGGCATTCACTTTACCAGTAAGTTGTTACCCACAGCTCTGTTTTCATTTGTGAAATTGACAAAAGATACTCGTAACTTTTACGTGCCTCTTAGTACATCACACATCATCAGCCTATTAATGTTCCCACTGCTGGGACACAGGCCTCCTCTCTGTGAGAGGGAATGGGCCGTAATCCACCACGCGGGCCCAGTGCGGGTTGGTGGATGTCACGTGTCTTCGAATTTTTGGTTCTAGGACATGCCGGTTTCCTCACGATGTTTTCCTTCACCGTTTTGAGAGCAGTGGAGATGAAATAATTTACACAAAGTAAAGCGCCTGCCTGGGCTCGAACCCACGACCTACAACTTGTAAGTGGCGGCCGATACCACTGGGCCACCACTGCCAATCAACGCTTTACTTGGAGATGGTAAACGAGGCCCTTAAGGTCATAGCATGTGGCATTCTGAATTTTTGCCTACATCTATGGAAAAAAAAACCTAAGTATATGTATGAAAGTGAAAAAATAAAAAAATGGTTTAAAGCCCAAAGATTCAATGGTGGGCATTCTCTACCAGTCAACAAACTAACCAAATTATGTTGAATATCTATTATTTAGCTATTTCTCAAATAATAAAATAGAAAAAAAAAAAAAAATCAAACTCACGTCCACCAGCAAACGAAGAACCCTGAAAACTCGGTGTACCAAATGCAGGCGCCGAAGTGGCCGTAGGTTGAGCCCCGCCGAAGCTAAGCCCGGTGTTCTGAGCGGTAAGACCAGTCGTCTGACCGGTAAGAGTGGTTGTCTGACCGGTAGGAGCGGCGGCGGCGCTCTGACCGGCAGTGGTGCCTGTTGTACCTCCGATACCACCAAAGTTTAGGGCTGCAGGTTTCTGACCGAAAGCGCTTGGAGTTGACGCTGGGGGAAAATAAATGAATAATATTAATTTCTGCTTGCACAGCTAGCTAAAATACCTCACCATGTTGCTAAGATTTTCTCCCAAATTGTAGAAGCATTTCCAAACATAACTTTTACATTCAGCCAAACTTGGAACAACCCGGATATGAACTAGAGACAAGTACCACGGAGGCCATAGAATGGCACAGACTATTATGCCAACACACACCACAATGTTTCAATTTGTTTAATGTATTTTCATTCTTGGGCGCACGGTTGGCGCAGTGGTTGAGCGATTGACTGCTGCGCTGCAGGTCGCGGGTTCGGTTCCCGCACGGAATAAATATTTTTATGACCTACAGATAATTGTTCCGGCTCTGGGTGTTGTGTAAGTGAGTTTATGTTTGTAAACGCACGCACGCTACAGGAAGAAAGTCCTAGTGTGAAAGGTTGATAAAAAAAAAAAAATTGACAATACACTTAATGTTTTTTATTTATTTAGTTCTCTCAATTCTCATCTTGTTTTTAATGTTATTATCTAATAGATTTTCCGGAAACCGTTATATACAATACTAGCTTCTGCCAGCGGCTTCGCTCGCGTAAAAAAATATTTTCTATTCCCAAGGCAACATTATACCGGTATGAAAAGTAGCCTATGTGCTATTCCAGACTATAATCTATGTCTGTGCCAAATTTCATCCAGATCCATTAAGCCGTTCTAGCGTGATTGAGTAAGAAACATACATCCACACACACACATACATATAACCAAACTTTCACATCGAACGCGTAAATCTCAGGAACTACTTGTTGGAATTGAAAAATTCTTATGTTGGATAGTCCATTTATCGAGGAATGTTATAGGACATATAACATCAAACTACGACCAATAGGAGCGGCGCATAAATGAAAACTGTTGCAAAAACGGGAAAAAATATTCCTTTTTGAGAGCTTCCGTTGCGTGCGCTGCGTAAACGGTTAAAGTTAGGCAACCATCATGTAGGGTAGGTAGGTAGGTAACCAGTTGACGGGAGCAAAGCCGCGGGGGACAGCTAGTTTATAATATTAGTAAGAATTAAGATAAGGTGGGCAACAAAATACACTGCCCGACTAATTGTCTGTAACTTCGTTACAAAAATAGTTCAAAAACTTACTAGGAGCCGGAGCAGAACTAAAAGCAGGCGGTGCGGTAGCATTCCCTCCACCAAAACTGAAGGCCGAGCCCGGCTTGGCGCCGAACGCTGTCTGCGCGAAACCGCTCGTAGCGCCGCCCGGGGACATGAAGGATTGTGTTGGGGCAGCCGCTGATGTTGTGGCGGCCTGAAAATATAATAAAATAGGTTATTACAGTAGTACCCAACTGATACGGCTTACCGATGTACCTGCGCAGAAGACAAATTTTCAAAGCGCGGGCAATGCTATTGACCAATCGGCACGCTCCACGCATCGCGCTTCTTTTTCCTGTACCGCTATTGGTCGATTACTGCCGCCATACTTGCGAGTGAGACGGAACTAACAGCTGCAGTGCATTATGAACCTTATAATAGTAACCTAAGGTTGATTGTAAGTTTAAGGGTTCTTTCGTTAATCTTCGGGGCCGTACTTTCTATTCTGTGCAAATGAAGATTCACGACGCGCCTTACCAGTTGGGTACTACTGTACTTGTTTTAAAATTAAGGTTGCACTAGTCGACGGCACGACCTATTTTGTGAGCAGGGTTAAAATGCATGCTATCTCATCAGAAAACACGTGCGAAAGAGGTAGATGCTGTGATGAGCAGTAAGAAGCTAGTTCGCGTACGAATGCATACTTGCAAATTTGTAGCGAAATGGATGATGATTTAGGACAAAAACGAGCGCGCGAAATTTTATAAAGAGACCTTTGCGAATTCATGAAAAAACTACAAAATTTATCTGTTCAATATAAAATTATTTGCATTGTTGAACTACTAATCTATCCCTGTATGGTGACTGTTTTGCATATTTCATTCTTCTTATGGTATTAATTTCCGCCCAAAGATGCGTTAAAATGAGTGTTGAAATATGGTACTTTCGACGCTCATAACTTTCAAATATATTATTTTGTTACTTTTTTGTTTCCATACAGGGCTAGATAATGATGAGTCATGAGACAAATTGAAAATTTTTTTACCTTTAGTTTTTGATCAATAAATTAATTTTAAATATTCATTAAATAGGTTTGGCAGAATGAATAATTTGCTCGTGCCTTTTTGCGTTACGACGTGACAGCTATTTGCACATGCGCAGTAGATATGCTGAGCGCACTTGAATAAGCTCGCCATTTTATTAATTTCTTGCTTGGTTCAGATATTTTTTTTTTATTTCCTCGCACAATGCATAATAAAATGTTGTATGATACACGTACGTAAAATGAATTCCGATTCGTGTCCATTTATCCACTTACTCGCTTCCCTCGCTCGTGAATAATACCACTGATCGGAAATCACCTACCTTCCGCACTTGTAGCATAAATAACTATTTCGCGCGTATCTTGTTGTATTTATGTTTTTAAGTATGTATGTAATATTCTTTATTATCTCGTATCTTTCAAACCACTTGACGGATTATTATAATTAAGACATCGTTAGATAGGTCTTGGCCGCCCAAGTGTTATTAGATAAGTGCCGTTTAAAAAAAATAAACATGGCGGATTTTGGGCGCCAAAAAAATTGTCACCCCTACAAGGGGTTGCAATTTTTTTTCTTCGATACCCATCGAGTGGGGTATCAAAATGAAGGGTTTTTAGAGGTGATTACAAAAATATATACCACTTATATGTTTAAAGTCATACGAAAAAAATTGTATAACTAAAAAGTTGTAAATAAAAAAAGTTCAAAACATCTGGTTTTGGTCAGCCAGCTCGCGAATATGTATCCTTCGACTGCACAGCAAGATTTTCTTCTTGTTTACTTTTTTTTAGTTCGCTTTTTAAGCAGTCGGGTTTGTTGATTTTATTAACTTTTTTTATTTATTTACTAATATTATAAAGCTGAAGAGTTTGTTTGTTTGAACGCGCTAATCTCAGGAACTACTGATTGGAATTAAAAAAAAAAACTTGTTGTTTTAGATAGTCCATTTATCGAGGAAGGGTAGGATAGGCTATATAACATCACGCTACGACCATTAGGAGCGGAGCATAAATGAAAAATGTTGCAAAAACGGGCAAAATTATTCCATTTTGAGAGCTTCCGTTGCGTGCGCTGCATGCGTGGCTTCCGTTGCCATGCAATTATGCTGCTAGGTTATTTTAGTTTTATGTAATTTTGTGTGTTTGTGACTTTTAGCATCATATTGCAGCAATCTGTAAAGATGTTATAAATGGTGATTATAAATAAACTAGCTGTCCCACTCGGCTTCGCTCCCGTCAACTGGGTACCTACCTACCCATCTACCCTACATACATGATTGTTGCGTAACTTAAACCGTTTACGGAAGCTCCCAAAAATAAATAATATTGCCCGTTTTTGCAACATTTTTCATCTATGCTCCGCTCCTATTGGTCGTAGCGTGCAGCTGCTATGTTGTGTCCTGTTCTATCACACGGACCTCGGACGCTCTACTTTCTCTCTCGCACCTATCAAATAGCTCCAATTCTAAAACTTTATAGCTTGGCAATAATATTTCACATTCGATTTTTTGCAGGTACGATTGGTTTTGTAATTAAAATATCTTACTTAAGATATCAATTTCGATTGGTTATCAGATCGGTGTAGTTACCTATATTGACTTACCTGTTCACATCTGCTTGCCAGGTAGACATGAACAGAAATAAATAGGCAAGCCTACCTAGGCATATTCGGTGTGTTAAAAACTATCAGTTGAGATGAAATTCATTCGGTTATCAAAAGAGTGAAGGTGATGAAAGAAAATTGATTTAAATTAATTCAATAAAAAATAGCTATGAATACTTTTCGATAGGCAAGTTATCATAAGCATGTTTGTTAATAAATTACATTTGATAAAAAATATGTCTCATCCAGTTATCTGATGGGTGAAGGTCGATCTTCAATGTCTCTTAGGCTACGGGCTACGCAAGTTATCGTGTCATAATTACGTGTTCAATAGATTGTCGATCGAAGCGTGTCGACTACTAGATAAATTACGTAGCATGAAATAAAAATATGTCGAGGGCTTTTTAAATTTTACTTGTCTCTCTAGATCTATGCTACTGGCATTATTTTAAGCACCTAGTGGCCAAAGCATCGTAAAAACATAGACCAAAAATTCAGTCTGAAAAGAACATAATAATTTCGAATAGATTTCCATTACTATTACAGTTCTTAATTGATTGTTTTTTTTAATTGATTATGTTGTTGGTGTGCCTTACTTACATAAATTAATAAAATTACAACAACAATACATACACCCGCCGACTTCCAAAACAAAACACTTCGAAGCGAACAATAACTTTCTTTTCCGAAGTCGGTGTCTTTTTACCCATTGTTTTCCGTTATTCAACACCGACTTCGGAAAAGAAAGTTATTTTTCGCTTTGAAGTGTTTTGATTTGGAAGTCGGTTTGATTTTTTGTGAATTGATTTTTATTTTCCTCATTTAGTTTTGGTAGGTACCACCAATTAACATGAAAATCATTTATAGCCAAAGTACATCTCATGACGATTCCAATAAGCCCAAACACGACTAGGATACATTGTTTTATTTCAGAGTTCCAGTGGCCATTGTGGTTTTCTTCATCAGATTCACTTCACCAAATGATACTTTTTGAATGCAAATGATTGCAACATTGATGGAAATACCAAAATCACTATATGCATGCCTATAATATTTGAGGAGTTCCCTCGATTTCTCTAGGATCCTATCATCAGATCCTAGTTTCCTTAACATGGTACCACCGTTGGGGATATCTCCTTTCCAACAAAAAAAGAATCATCAAAATCGGTTCATAAATGACGAAGTTATCCGCGAACACACATAAAAAAAAACATATCCTCCTTTTTGGGAAGTCTGTTAAAAAATACTCACAGCAGTGGCTTGAGGCGCAGAGAACCCAGAAGCAGGTGTAGAGAACCCAAATCCAGAAGATGCAGGTTGAGTACCGAAACCCCCCATAGCAGTTGGTTGAGCGGGTTGAGCGGCTTGGCCAAAACCCGTGGCCGCTGGTTGAGCGGGTTGAGCGGCTTGGCCGAAACCCGTGGCCGCTGGCTGAGCAGGTTGGCCGAAACCCGTGGCCGCTGGCTGAGCAGGTTGGCCGAAAGCCGAAGACGCGGCAGGCTGGTTGGACTGGCCGAAACCGAAACCGGATGGTGATGCGCCGAAACCGGCTGAAGCTGAAAATAGAACGGTTGATATTGTTCAAATATTTTGCTAGGCTGAATGCTATGTTTGTGGCAGTTGCGGTTATAAAATGACAGAACGAGATGATAAGAGTATAAAAAAAAAAACTACTCTCTTCAACATCGTGCTCGCATGATTTATGGCCGCAACTGGCATTATCGGATTTGCCTTCGCGTTAGATGGCCGCATGACAAGACAATGGTACAACAAACGTACACACAACAAACGTACAAATACAGAAGGACAACTTATGTACAAAGGCGAGCTTAACCCATAATTGGGTTCTCAATATAAAACCTTAGTGTTATAGAGAGGTTTATTACACACCTAGGACAGTTACCAAAAGCGCACTACAAAAAATTTTAAACACTTGAAAATTTCAATTCTCACTAACTATTAGAATACACAAATATGTGTACAGCTCACAATGCATAAACATAATACATACTATATAATATATAACTAAAATACATACATATATGAGTCATGTTGACAGTAAATGTTCCCTAGTTCTTCTCAATATAAGCTGTCCTTCCGATTCTATTGAACACCATTTCATTCGTAGTAGTAAACTGCAAACTACTCACCTTGTGTGGTAGGAGTACCAAATGCTGGTGCGGGTTGTTGTGGGTTACTTCCACCTAGAGTGCCTGCACCACCCTGAAATTAACACAATATTTTGTAAAACAAACAGTCAGTAGTTAGTGTAGTTTTTGCCTGCGACCCGTTTAATTTATAACTAAGGGCCGATTTCACCAATGAAACTAATCACGATTAGTTGAACTAAACTCAGTTTATGCAAATAAAGCATTCTGATTGGTAGTTTCTCAGTGGTCTCAGTTTTGGTGAAATCGGCCCTAAATAAAATACACTAGGAAAAACTGGATTTCAGTAATTTTTAGGGTACCGTACCCAAAGGGTTTTAACGGGACCCTATTACTAAGACTCCGCGGTCCGTCTGTCTGTCACCAGGCTGTATCGCATGAACCGTGATAGCTAGACAGTTTTCACAGATGAAGTACTTCTGTTGCCGCTATAACAACAAATACTAAAAACAGAATAAAACGTGTTTATTTGCCGTTTTTGCGAAAATGGTACGGAACCCTTCGTGTGCGAGTCCGACTCGCACTTGGCCGGCTTTTCTTTTAAACTTTTATAGCATAGAATAACGCAGAATTATATAGTTTCAAAGTGTGAGTCTGAGTTTATGTATGTAATGCAAAATTCAATATGTGAGTATCTGAAATAGAGGATGAATATCAGAAAAATGTCAGTACCACAGACATGAAATTTTTTAGAAACAAACCTGCATTTGTCCAAACCCTGGACTGCCAACAGTCTGGTTGGGTGGCGACGCAAAACCTCCAAAGTTCACGGCTGGTTTGGCAGCACCGAATGCTGGACTAGCACCACTGCTTGCGGCTGGTGTGGCAACTGTGAATGTCAATAATTTCTGATAAGGCAATGTGAAAAATTATAAATTTAATCAAAAAAAAAGGCTGGCAGCAATAGGAGCAGCAAAATTTGTACAACAAGCTTTTCACCCAAGCCTGTTTATCTCGCGACCTAGGAGTTCCTCATTGGGAAACACTAATCAAAGACCCGAGCAGCCTCTAGCCAGCACGAGCCAAGGAAGGGAAAGTTTAAACTTACCAGAATACCAAAAGGAAAAAAGCAATTGTCCCCCCAATTGGAAAAGAGTCCCAACTACTAGCAACACCAAGAAAAGGAAACTCAACAGTCAACCGTCACCCGAGGGTGTAGAGGTCTCTAACCGATATTCCGGATTACCGGTGGAAAAAAGTCCCGATGAAAGCATGTTCAGCAAAAGCACTTTCATTTTATTTACCAAGGAAAGGAAAGTCAGTACACCACCACCTATAATGCTTTATGGGGTCGACGATGTCAACAAACTCACAGAGCTCCTAGGAACAGTAGCTGAGAATACTAAGTTCGCCTATAAAATAATCAACAAGCGAAGACATAAATATATATAGGCAATTAATTACAGTGACCAGAGAACACAACCTGATAGGTCATACCTTTAATCGAAAAGATAGAAGAAATCACAGACTTGTTATCAAAAACTTACACCACACAACTCCACATCAAGATATCAAGGAGGTATTCGAAAATACCGGGAACATAGTACTTGGTGAAATCATAAACTCCAGGTATGGACCCGAGAAAATACCTACATCCACCTTCTTCATTAATCTGCAATCGGGACCAAATAACAAAGCAACAAAACAGGTGAAAGTGATGTATCATCAGGCAATTGTTATAGAGGACCCTAAGAAAAGGAGAGCCCCGCAGGCTTATTACGTATGAAACAGCAATCGGCAATTGTACAATCATCGCGCGATTATCGCTTTACGTCAAAAAATCGGCAGGCTTATTTTTGCGAAATAATTTCTGTTCAATCGCGAATCCGCATTATGTATGAGCTATAGCCACACCATAATAATTTTACGACAGCACTGCTAACAATAAAAATCTAGTAAATAAAATGTGCATTTATCGCAAGGTGATCGCGATCATTTCGTATTACGCATGGTTTTTGACAGCAGAGCGACAGCCATCAGCGAGCAATGTGGCTGTCAAATTGCGATTACTTTTTCCCTTGTTGTTGGTCGATTGCAAATCACTCGCTAATGGCTGAGTAGGTCTGTACCTACTCAGCCGCCAAAAAAAAATGCCGCCAAAAACTTCTGTAAGTTTTTGAGTTTTTGGCGGCATTTTTTTGTGTTATTTATTTTGTGGCTATACTTTAATTATCCACTAATTAATTCCTAGTTAATATTGTAATGACAAATTGGTGTAGTTTTGGACAATTACAGTTTGTCATTACAAATATTGTAATGACAAACTGGAAAATTCGTTGAATCATTGAAACAGACGTGATCTCAGTAAAGTGGAGGAGTAATTTTTATTGTAGTATTGGTTACCTCAGCGAAGTTTGCCATTAAGTTTGACACGCTAGGTATGTTTACTGCCAAATACTTAAGTATATTTTATAATATTCTTATTTCTATATATGGCAAGCACCGATGACGACTATTCTGCCAATGAAATGTCTAAAGTAAATTGGATAAAATACAAGTGTGTTATAACAATCGACTCTTACAAAGCAATTTTAATCGATTTTACACGTTGACATTTTAGTTATCCAATTATTCAATAATTTCTCAAATGTATTATTATATCATGTAAATAAAATGAAAATGTATTCACTGCCATATTTACTGTTACAAATACTTTACATCTGCAAATATTAATTTAACGGAATATTGGAGTTAAATAGTAATTGATTGACTTTTGTAAAAAAAACAGCGTCCATGAAGTGTTGCATTTTCATAAGCTGGTTACTTAATCAAACGTTAAAATTTATAAATCATTGGACTGGTATAACAGCTTCTGTTAAAAGTGACTGTCAAAAAAAGACTTGACTTAAAGGCCTCAGTAGCCAGGTCATTAAATTGATCGCGCGATAATTGTACAATTATTGTTGCTTGCTGTTCCTTACGTAATAAGCCCGCCGGTACAGTGCCAAAGGTGTCAGCAGTATGGTCACTCAAAAAACTACTGCATGAGACTTTACCGTTGTCTAAAATGCGCAGAATCGCACAACACCAAGGAATGCCCAAAGACTGATCGGACTTCCCCAGCCACTTGTGCCTTGGGTCCACACCCAGCAAACTACAAGGGATGTGAGGTCTATAAAGAAATCCGGGTCAGAAAGACGCGACAGCCAAACTACACAAAAAGCATACCCCCACAAAACACACAGGTCACCAACAGAAATGAAGAACCTTACTCACAGGATAAATACAAAGAAGCTACGAACAAACGCAAACAATACGCAGATGCAGTAAAAGCAATACCGCATGAAAGAACCTCAACTCAAACATCATATGAACAAACCACAAAACATACCACCAGCAAGCTGGAAGAGATGTTCCTAAAACAAAGTGAAAAGATTGACATTATCTTACAAAAGATGAGCACCCTTTTAGGACTCATAACTGCGCTCGTAAATAAAATCACAAAATGATCAATACAATCAAAATTGCCACCTGGAACATCAACGGACTATCTCCCGACAAAAGTGAAGTCGAGACTGATAAACCTCCATAGACTCGATGTCCTACTTATATCTTAAACACACTTTACGTCCCCCTTGGACACATAGACAGAAAGGTCCTCGTGGAACTGCCTAACAAAGCAATCGTTTTCCTAACAACTATCTTCAATAGAGAGAGAGTATCTAAAAGTGGGTTATTTTCCTATGCTGTGGAAAGTATCTCAAATCATTATGATTCACAAGCTGGTTCAATGTCAATCATCCCTGATCATCAGTTTGGCTTCAGACCAGAACATGCCAACTCCCGCAACGCGACTGCGTCAAGTACCTAGGCATGGATCAGTGACTAACATGGAGAAAGCACGTTGAATCAAAACGAAAAGAGCTCGACATTATATACAAAGGCTTGTAATGGCTCCTGGGTAGAAACTCCAACCTGTCCGTAGACAATAAAGTCTTGATTTATAAGACCATCCTAAAACCTATCTGGACTTACGGCATTCAATTGTGGGGCACCGCGTGTGACTCAAATATCAGCATAATTCAGAGAACTCAAAACGATTCAAAAGATTTCAAATGCTCCATGGTTTATTAAGAATGGTGAAGTACACAAAGACCTGCACATGAACACAGTCAAGGAAGAAATAAGGTTTTTTTCTCAAAAATACAAGTCCAGACTGGAGAGACACCCTAATCAATTGGCCGCTCAACTCACAATACCAGATTGTGTCAGCAGACTGTCCTACAACAGGCTACAACTAGATGATATGTAGACAGTTGTATTACTAATAAGAGAATTGCTCTTACCCGCTAAATCCTCCTTTAACTCATCTAACTGATTTTGATTGACAAAGACCAAAAAAAAAACACCTAAAAAGCAATCAAATACTTTTCAGTTAACATATTTCCTTTAGTGAGGTTTTTAAGAAAGAAAAATTGTGTGTCACAGAGAAAGCTGTAAGATAATTACATGACTGCTTCAAAATCAAAACACCTATAGTCACATAGATCCTTTGAAGTATAATTCTGTGTGCTTATTCCGAGTTTTTAATGTACTCACTCATGATAACGTAAACAACCTCTTATGTCAAAATGTATACAAAAAAAGAGGTTTCTCCTTACCATCACCAGACAGCGTTTATCCAGTTTCAATACCAATTCAAGAAAGAAAGAAAATACAAATTGACATTTATGTTAACGCAATTATTGAGGGTGAGTAAAAACTCGCACTAACGCCTCTCATTACCAATTTCAATTTACAGACCAGCCACCACCACTCCTTTGACACCAGTTTTTCTAAGATATTACTATGCATAAGGGGTGATTGTGCATAGTTAATATCTTATTGTGCGTAAAAACACTAAGAGAAAAGTATTTACACAATGAAGATGTAGGTGCTGCTGCTGTTGTAGTTTTAGCCGCACCAAATGCAAAACCTCCTCCTGAGGGGCTTGCAAAATTGAATGCTGGCTTGTTTTCTGTAATAGAAACACAAAAAAAAACTATGCATGAATCACTGTACTACTTTCTAATCAAGGTCAATTGTTTATGATTGCTCAAACTTGAAAAAGTTTTACGGTGCTCCCGCATCCCTTTTATAAATGTTTACAAACATTAGTAAACATTTTCTAACCAAATATTTGATTACAATGTTAAGAAAATGTTTTCATGTTAGAAGTTAACAAATTGTAACAAGTGCTTGCATCCAGTTAGAGAGCTTTTTCTTTTGTAAACCTTTTCCATCACTCTAGGAGCACTCAAACCATCTAACAGAATGTAACAATTCCTAACACTTGTTAATGAATATATTAGTGTTCGTGGGAGCACCAATAAAATACAAAAAATTGTTACATCTAATAGTACATTTTATCTGTTCTTATCTTCAATAGTACTGTCAGCTGGAAACGTGGCCCGCAGACTGGCAGCATTGACACATTAACCTCTTGTATGGTGGAACGCAGATCTAAGCCAGACACAATGGGCTTTTTCATTGTGTCTCGAATGCCGGCATACAAGAGGTTAAATGGCAATGCTGATTCTTTGGCCAAAGAACAAGCCAGCCATCTGGTCATGCAAAGTGTCAATCAGTTGGTAAGAGAAATCCTTTTGAAAACGAAATGTTAGTTTTACCTGCATTATTGCCTCCAGCTCCAAACAGTCCTTGTTTAGCAGCATCTCCACTGCCAAATGCAAATCCGGAACCTGGAAACAGTAACAAGTGTTTTACTTACAATCAAAAACCTTATCATTTCTGTGGCCTGGTGCTAAAATACAGATTCAATCTTTTGACAATACACATTATAATTTTGAAGTTTTATACCAGTATGATTTATATATTTTAGTTTTTGTCTAATAATTTTGACCAGAAATAGAAAGCAGTATGAACATTATGCTTGTAGGAGCTGGAAATGTTTCTTTGTAAGCAAGTTATTTATGTGAACGGGAAATAGAATATTGTTGTTTTGCTAAATATTTCACAATGAAGGTTAGGTTAGGATTTAACATCAAAGCAAAAAAATATTTATTGACTATCCTCCAAATATACCTTGAGTATAAGACATATCAGTTGTTTCTTAGTAATAAGTGAGAAGTAATTGAGATATTTAAAGTTATTTACCCGTAGAAGCGGTGGCAGTTCCGAATGTGCTTCCTGCCGTCGTAGTAGCTGAACCAAAATTGAAACTCATCTTTTAATTTTATCCAACCTTCGAAAAACTATTCAGGCACTGCCCTTTAAATAAATGTGTTCAATCTCAATAGTATTTCTAATAAAATTCACGTTTGCCGTTGCAACAACAAATAAAAGTCAACAAACGCGGCGCGCCATTAACGACTTTAAGTTCGGGTGTGTCACAGATAACTGAGACCACAGATTACTTAGCAAATCGGACGGGTGTGTTCATTTCATTCATAATTCATTGTCGGTGTTATTTTGTATACAAAATAGGTTTCATCTTGCTTCGCCACATCAACCCGTATTCCATCCAGCGGACTCCAGCAGTCCTCACTGATTAATAAAATAAATAAAATCGTATATTCAGGTAACTTTAAACCCATACATTACAAACAAAATGATGAAAAAAAATCATCATCATTATTTATTTAGTACTTTATTGTACACTACAAAAAAACGTACAGGACAAAAGTTCACAAACAGAAGTGTACAACGGGTGGTCTTATCGCACTAGGCAGTCTCTTACAGAAAACTTTTGGATGGACTGAACGATAAGAGAAGAATCATGGGCTGTCAGAGTACAAAATATAAAAAAATATATTACATATACTTAATAACATACAATACATCACTGACTTATAAACCTATGGACTTGCCATACCTACGAAATTAGCGTGATACCTACATAAATCGGGAACTTAAGATGGCTGCCCATTGGCCAATGAGGTAGGCCATTTGCAACTGTTTGACAGCACAACTACACAGTTAAACGTACATAAACAGCACACAACTACCAATTTTACTCGGTAATCAACATGGCGACCGGCCACGCATAGACATGATTTTGACGTCACACAAAAGTGTTACCAAGTTTAGTCCTTGACAAACATTTAGATGTCTCTCTTTTCATATGTAGTTCTTGGTTAGTTAAAAAGAGACAAAACGCTTTTTGACATGCGTGTGTCGATTTGATAGATATGTGTATAACTATTCTTCATATAGTAGAATAGGCCGTCTCCATAGATTTTCCTTCCTCATTGCAATACATACATACAATATTACACACATACAGACTAATACATATATCAAATATATAACAAAGAAAGGAGAAGAGTAAAAATTATAGTACCTGAAAGATAATGAGCCTTCACCATTTTCTTGAACGTTGGCAGTGTTTGAGAACGTCTTATTCCAATAGGTAATACATTCCACAACCAAGCTGCATGAGTCGTGAAAGATTTGTCAAAGAAGGAAGTAGAATGCATACAAATACTTAATTTTCCGATGATATCAAGGACTTAGAATGGGTGTCACAGAGGAACTTAAAGCGTTCTTTGAGAATAAAAAAAAACTTTTTTACAAACAAAAATAACCGACTTCCAAAAAACACTACAAAGTGAAAAATAACTTCAATTTCGGCAGTCAGTGTCCGTGTTTTCGTTTCTTCGTTTTTTGACACCGCCTTCCGAAATTGAAGTTATTTTTCACTTTGTAGTGTTTTTTTAGAAGTCTCGATTGTTTTTTTTTTAATGTTTTTTATTTTTCACTTTTTAGTGGTACATAATGGACAAGTTCTATAGTAAGGTACCTACAAAAAATAATATATAATGCCCAAAGTGATGCCAGAATAGATTACCCGAATAACAATAACGAATAACATGTAATTTGAACTTAACCGGTGGTATGAGAGTGTTATACCAGGGTGCCCTGGGCCTGCAGTCTCGACATAGATAACGATCGTTAACTCGTAACGATCGGTCGATAAGTCCTAACGATCGTTAAATATGGATTTTTGGTAGTCTCGACTTTCAAAGCTATCGATTTTTGACGTTTGTCATCGTTAACTTAACGTATATTTACGATAAGTTAACGATTTATCGGTATGATATCGGATTTCCTAGCGTGCATTTTTGACAGCCCGATAAGTATTCGTAACGATCGTTAACATTGGTTTTTTGAGTTTACGCAACAATAAATAAATATTAATTGGAGTAATATGGCTGTATAGTATTTAGCGTGGGCTTTGGTCGTGCTCCAACACAGACGCGATATAATAATGAGGTGGCAAATTGCACAAAACCGGCGTGAAAGTGAAAACCCTTTGGATTTAGAGGATGGCCAAATTCTCTATATTTACCGAATCAACAAGGACATGTTTCATGAACTTCGCCCATCTATTCAAGTGAGTGTCTTTGCGTTGGGTAACTACCGTGCCTAAATAATATTTCTATAATATTTTTCTAATATCCAAGATGTACATAAAATTTTCTTTTTAATAGATACTGACGGCACTCCGATTTTACGCAAGAGGGTGCTACCAACTACCAGTGCTAGCTTGTAGTGGGGATGCAGCATAAGCCAAAATACATGCTGTAACCTCAGATCAAATAAAAAAAGGTAGATAGCGCACGGCCTATAGTTTAGGTGAAGCCAACAAAACCCAGCCGATTCAATAAACACACGCGCTCACGCACACACAAGCAATAAAACCACGCTGATTTTTGTTAGTATCTCACGGACCGTCGTGCAATAACATTGCCTAAAATATGCCGTCCTGTGTTGTCAAGTGGTGCAAAAACAACACTATATTGAACAAAAAGTCTTTAGGAGTATCGTTTCCCACGTAATTACACACAAAACTATTTGTTTTTTGGTTTTCCAACATAATTTTGAGGTTATTCGGAACAGATAATGTTATTTTCCCGAAATTGACATATTGGGAGAGTGTTGCCAGTAATTCTTATTTCTAATTACCCAAAATGTGGGTAATTAAATTGTAGGCAAAGTCAAAGAAAAGTAATTGAGTAGAGAGTTGATCTAATTAATGTTTATTTTCTATTAAATCACATGATTTTATGTATGTTACATAAATCAAAGTCGAGGTAAACACTTAGTTCTTAACTAATTTATTTTTGTTTAAATTCATGAGTACCTTCTATTTTGCTATCAAATATTATGGTTTTAGGTTTCCACCGAAAACTTTAATAAGAAACGAATGGGTAAATGCTATAAGACTAAGCCGAAATGAACCATAATGGCAGCCATCGTCGTCTATTGTGGTTAAAAAATAATAATTTTCATTATGTTAAGAAAAAAATAATAACAAAAAAAAAAAAATAACAACCTATTTCTGACATCCGACTGCATGTCAGAAATAGGTCACCTTGTTTCAATCTTTTTTAGGGTTCCGTACCCAAAGGGTAAAAACGGGACCCTATTACTGAGACTCCGCGACCCGTCTGTCTGTCTGTCTGTCCGTCTGTCACCAGGCTGTATCTCATGAACCGTGATAGACAGTTGAAATTTTCACAGATGATGTATTTCTGATGCCGCTATAACAACAAATACTAAAAACAGAATAAAATAAATATTTAAGGAGGGCTCCCATACAACAAACGTGATTTTTTGGCCTTTTTTTGCGATAATAGTGCGGAGATCACGGTATGCGATAAGGCCGCCCGTTGTATGTATTTTAGTTTTAAGTTTCCTTTTCTTTGTTTTAACTTGGTGTACCTACATTAAAGCATATATAAATAAATAACCCTTCGTGCGCGAGTCCGACTCGCACTTGGCCGGTTTTTAAAGTTCACTAAGTTTGTTAGCATTCTGTTATAAGTTAATGCTCTATTTTGTACTTACTTAAATACTTATACATTTCATCTGAAAAAGTATATTTTTAATTCCATGGAATGGTTGTATTTGTGATATTTTTGTCATAAACCTGTTTCACATAATCTTTGTTGTATGTTTAAGTAAAATAACTTTTTCTGAGCTGCACGGTGCTCTTACACACGAGCGACACATGTCAACGACAGGGGCGACTGCACGCGTTTATTAAAAACAAAGAGACAGATTTCCTTTCACATTCGCATAATAAGTACTTACCCATAATTATGAAATTAATATTTAAACCCATTTAAATAAGTTGAGGGACTTTTTTTAAAAAGTGGCAACACCGCAGTGACTCACACATAGTTCAAAAAGTGGTTACATTTTTCTGTTCTAAGTGCGCTATCTACCTTTTTTTATTTGATCTGAGGCTGTAACTTAAGGAGTCTACACACCAAACCCGCCGACCCGCCGACACAGTGGTGTCGGCGACTTTGCTTCAAGGGGTTTGGGTCGCCGGCTGTGTCGGCGGGTCGGCGGGTTAGGCTATCAATGAAAACCTTTTAAGAAGATACATCAAATTTCCCATAACCCAAGAAGAACGGTGGGTAGTTAAAGAGAAGTTTAGAAATGCTGCAACACCCTGGGTACACCGGAGTATCAATAAACAAATGTTCATTGTTCAGCCATGAACGTCGTTGTAATATGCTTCGGTGTGCTAAATTCTGTTTTTAGGTATCTATCCCACCAACGCCAGTGGGTAGTGGTGTATGGCTCATACATCATATGAGCCATACACTGCTGGCCTAATAGTCAATGCATGTGCAGTGATACACAACATGCACATAAAATATAAATTACATGAACCGGAGGTCACTACACCTATGCAAATATTGGACAATTATGGTAGAGTTCGTGATGATGGCCTAGAAGTTACAGGTGCCAAATCAATTGATTTATTTTAAGGTATTCATTTAATATTTTATTATATTATATTTCCTTTATTCAA
This sequence comes from Orthosia incerta, assembly GCA_948252205.1. NCBI lineage: Eukaryota > Metazoa > Arthropoda > Insecta > Lepidoptera > Noctuidae > Orthosia > Orthosia incerta. The sequence continues at coordinate 13,109,187 of OX411764.1, read as the reverse complement.
TTAATGTACATACTAAAAACATTTTAAAATATTAGCTTATAAAAAAAAACATATAAAATAGTAGCCCACCGGTATCGGGTCCAAGCTACCGGTGAATATATTCTATTTATTAATTAGCTATATTTGCAGAATATATAATTTTCCCCAGATCTTTATACCTATTTCATTGGAATCTCCATTTATTTGACCCAAAGGTGATAGATAATGACTTACAGCATCAAGTCTGCCTTATGTAACACCATTGTATGAATACTCCTAAAATGTTGTTTTTGTTATACAGAACTTGTATCGTGCACTGGGCGAGCTGTTGCAGAGTGTATAAGAAGAAGACTCATTAATACTAGATTTACATAATTTTATTTTATTGACCCTCTGTGATTTAAATAAAAAACATATAAATTCATTTAATATTTTTATTTACAAATGTTGTAAAAGCATCAGCTATTTTATTTGCAGCCAATGCAAATAGCATTCCCGCCTCGGCTTGTACCTTGGCTGCCTCAGCCTGCATCTTGGCAGCGTCTGCTTGCACTTGAGTTGCAGCTGCCAGCATCTGTAAAAAAGTTAGATGTACTAAAAAATGTCTCTTAATACCCTCTAGCGTGCTTGTGATTCTAATAATAAAAAAGGAAATAGCATAACAATATCAAAATATTTCTTTTTATTTCACATAGGCCTTCATGGGCACTTATAAAACGTCGACAAAAGGTGCACAGTTCGGGTAGGTCATTTCCTATGGAGAAGAACCTTCAAGAAACTCCACGGTTACTCTTTTGAAACTTTTTAACGTCCGGGCAGTCAATGCCAAATGTGTACTCTACACCAATTAAGGATGTCATACATCTCTCCACCTCAGTCAAAGGAGCAGTGATGATGCCTCGGTTGCCAGACTGTATGATTTATTTATTTAATTTTGCTGCCTTAGTTCAAGCTGTAATTAGAATAGTGCATTTTACTAAATATAAATAAAACTGACGTGGATTGTACTTACAATTAAAAAGCAACTTGTGATTTAACGTCATGCACTGCTCGGGCTACTTGATGGATTCCTTGGCAACCTCCTTCCAGCCTGTTTCAAAATTTGCCCGTGTGGAGATATGGTCGGGCTTCTAAAGTCGCCAAAAGCGGCTCAATCTGCCCCGAAGTACGCCTGAAACATTTAAGATATTCATTAAGAAACATAAACACGAACTTCTTTGGAAATACGCAAAGTATTCTCAATTTAGTTTGTTGTAGGTTATATTTACCTCACGCTCACGCTGCTGGCACTCGGGCTCGAGCCTGCGCCTTTGACACTGTCCTCCACCATCAAAATACGGTTCTTTTCCAGTTTTTCTATTAATTCCAATTCTATCTCAATGTCATAATTTGTGTACAAACAAAGTTGACATTGACAGTTTGTTTCCCATTTTCAACGTCTGTGTTGCAAGGAAGCAAACTATTTTCTTCTTTGTTATGCGTATTCTTAAATACGGTATATGCTACTTACCCGTTTGTATGCAAAAAAGTGTAAACATGATAAGGTTTATATATCTTCTTTAGAATTATCAAAGAAAAATAGCTTTTTTTTAATATCTTGTATACGAATTTTCCCTAAAATACAAGGATTTTTTTCAACTACCATAATTTTACAATAAACTCACCGCACTATGAATACGAACATCGTTATCGTACCGACAACGCTAAGTCAAATTAGTGACCGATTTTGCACGATAACTCGGCTGTCGAGACTTGCATTTAACGTTAGCGTCGTTACGGCAAGCGTATTTTATCGATAAAAGTTAACGATCGTTAGCTCACTTATCGATCGCTAACTAAGTCGAGACTGCTGGCCCAGGCCCTGGGCCTGCAGTCTCGACATAGATAACGATCGATAACTCGTAACGATCGGTCGATAAGTCCTAACGATCGTTAAATAATGATTTTCGGTAGTCTCGACTTTCAAAGCTATCGATTTTTGACGTTTGTCATCGTTAACTTAACGTATATTTACGATAAGTTAACGATTTATCGGTATTTCCTAGCGAGCATTTTTGACAGCCCGATAAGTATTCGTAACGATCGTTAACATTGGTTTTTTGAGTTTACGCAACAATAAATAAATATTTAGCGTGGGATTTAGTCGTGTTCGAACACAGAAGCGATAAAATAATGAGTTGGCAAATTGCACGGAACCGGCGTGAAGGTGAAAATCCTTTGGATTTAGAGGATGGCCAAATTCTCTACCGAAAAAACAAGGAGATGTTGCATGAACTTCGCCCATCTATTCAAAGACGACGGCGTTACGGACTTTCTGTGGATTCTCAAGTGAGTGTCTTTGCGTTGGGTACCTACCGTGCCTAAATAATATTTCTATTATGTTTTTCTAATATCCAAGATGTACATAACATTTTCTTCTTAATAGATACTGACGGCACTCCGATTTTACGCAAGTGGGTGCTACCAAAAACCAGTACCAGTGCTAGCTTGCAGTGGGGCTGCAGCATAAGCCAAGATTCTAAGTAACTTAGGCTATCAATGAAAACCTTTTAAGAAGATATGTCAAATTTCCCATAACCCAAGAAGTACGGTGGGCAGTTAAAGAGAAGTTTAGAAATGCTGCAACACCCTGGGACACCGGAGTATCAATAAACAAATGCTCATTGTTCAGCCAGGAACCTCGTTGTAATATGCTTTGGTGGGCTTAAGTCTGTTGTTAGGTATCTATCCCACCAACGCCAGTTGATGTATGAGCCATACACTGCTGGCCTAATAGTCAATGGATGTGCAGTGATACACAACATGCACATAAAATATAAATTACATGAAGCGGAGTTCATGATGATGGCCTAAAAGTTACAGGTGCCAAATCAATTGATTTATTTTAAGGTATTCATTTAATATTTTATTATATTATATTTCCTTTATTCAATTAATGAACGTACTAATAACATTTTAAAATATTAGCTTATAAATAAAAAAACATATAAAAATAGTAGCCCACCGGTATCGGGTCCAAGCTACAGGTGAATATATTATATTTATTCATTACCTATATTTGCAGAATATATAATTTTCCCCAGATCTTTATACCTATTTCATTGGAATATCCATTTATTTGACCCAAAGGTGATAGATAATGACTTACAGCATCAAGTCCGCCTTATGTAACACCGTTGTATGAATACTCTTAAAATCTTGTTTATGTTATACAGGACTTGTATCGTGCACTGGGCGAGCTGTTGCAGAGTGCATAAGAAGAAGACTCATTAATACTAGATTTAAATAATTTTATTTTATTGACCCTCTGTGATTTAAATAAAAAACATAAATTCATTTATTATTTTTATTTACAAATGTTGTAAAAGCATCAGCTATTTTATTTGCAGCCTATGCAAATAGCACCCATGCCTCGGCTTGTACCTTGGCTGCCTCAGCCTGCATCTTGGCAGCGTGTGCTTGAGTTGCAGCTCCCAGCATCTGTAAAAAAGTTAGATGTACTAAAAATGTCTCTTAATACCCTATAGCGTGCTTGTGATTCTAATAATAAAAAAGGAAATAGCATAACATAATCAAAATATTTTTTTTTATTTCACATAGGCCTTCATGGGCACTTATAAAACGTCGACAAAAGGTGCACAGTTCGGGTTGGTCATTTCCTATGGAGAAGAACCTATAAGAAACTCCACGGTTACTCTTTTGAAACTTTTTAACGTCCCGGCAGTCGATGCCAAATGTGTACTCTACACCAATTAAGGATGTTATACATCTCTCCACCTCAGTCAAAGGCATCATCACTGCTGATGATGCCTCGGTTGCCAGACTGTATGATTTATTTATTTAATTTTGCTGCCTTAGTTCAAGCTGTAATTAGAATAGTGTATTGTACTAAATATAAATAAAACTGACGTGGATTGTACTTACAATTAAAAAGCAACTTGTGATTTAACGTCATGCACTGCTCGGGCTACTTGATGGATTCGTTTGGGAGTTTGTTGAGCTCCTTGGCAACCTGCTAGCCTTTTTCAAAATTTGCCAGTGTGGAGATATGGACGGGCTTCTTAAGTCGCCAAAAGCGCATCAATCTGCCCCGAAGTACGCCTGAAACATTTAAGATATTCATTAAGTAAACATAAACACAAACTACTTTGGACAAACCCAAAGAATTCAATTTAGTACCAAAAATAGGAAACGAAAATTGTTGTAGGTTGTATTTACCTGACGCTCACGCTGCTGGCACTCGGGCTCGGGCCTGCGCCTTTGTCACTGTTCTCCACCATCAAAATACGGTTCTTTTCCAGTTTTTCTATCAATTCCAATTCTATTTCAATGTCATAATTTGTGTACAAACAAAAAACAAACTTGACATTGACAGTTTGTTTCCCATATTCACGTCTGTGTTGCAAGGAAGCGAACTATTTTCTTCTTTGTTATGCGTATACTTAAAAACGGCATAAGCTGCTTACTCGTTTTGATGCAAAAAATTGTTAATATGATAAGGTTTACCTATCTTCTGCACAATTTTCAAAGAAAAATAGTTTTTTTTGAATATCTTGTCTACCAATTTTCCCTAATATACAAGGATTTTTTTCAACTGCCATAATTTTACAATAAAATCACCGCACTATGAATACGAACATCGTTATCGTACCGACAACGCTAAGTCAAGATAGTGACCGATTTTGCACGATAACTCAGCTGTCGAGACTTGCATTTAACGTTAGCGTCGTTACGGCAAGCGTATTTTATCGGTAAAAGTTAACGATCGTTAGCTCACTTATCGATCGCTAACTAAGTCGAGACTGCAGGCCCAGTCTCGACTTAGTTAGCGATCGATAAGTGAGCTAACGATTTTTCTTTGAAAATTGTACAGAAGATAGATAAACCTTATCATGTTAACACTTTTTTGCATACAAACGGGTAAGTAGCATATACCGTTTTTAAGAATACGCATAACAAAGAAGAAAATAGTTTGCTTCCTTGCAACACAGACGTTGAAAATGGGAAACGAACTGTCAATGTCAAGTAATGTCAACTTTGTTT